>CM067216.1:210039498-211356226 GCA_034190945.1 Octodonta nipae
GGTTAGATTTGTACTAAATCAAATATTTTTTTCTGAAAATTAAAAAAGTTTCGTTTTTGTTCATCTAGGCAAGCTAGTGTGTTAGAAACTCATTAGTAGCCCCATATTTACTTTGTTTTTCCGTTTCATCACTTTTTTGTTCACAGTATGTCAAAAAGGCTCCTAAATATCTCGAAAGACCCGAAGGAAAAAGGTGTGTTACTCCCTCTAGGAGGAGATGAATAATGGAAGATAACTACACAAGACCGAAAATAGTGCCGAAGAAGAGTAAATGTGGCCAGGATTTAGTTGGTTATAGCGCCACAAAATAGACAGAAAGAAAAGAAAAAAGAAAGAAAGAAGCAAAAAAAAATGGTATGTTCCAGGTAACCACACTGACATTTTCTTAGGAAGTAAGTAGAACCAATTGTAAATCAGTCACCACCACCAACTATAAATCAAAAATAGAACAAGAAACCATTCAAATCAAGATAGATAAACAAAAAAGGCCATTATAAAATAACAAAGTAAAACAGAACAAGCCACATGCCGAATAAAATGACAAGTGACGTAACTATTTCATGTAAAAATAGGAAGATTTCTAACACTTGTATTCAAGGTAAAAAAAGCACTAAGGCCGCATGTCTCCAATATTATTTAAGAAATATCTTGATTCTGGTCTAACAAAATGGCGGAGGAATGTAGGGCAAAGAGGATATCAGGTAGAGATCACAATGAATACACAAAATATGGGATTACCATCATTGTTTTTTCAGTCTTTATGTGGTGAAACTAGAAGCTATAAACACATCTGAACTAATTTACAATTTTAGCTAAAGAAAAAACTCGCAAGAACTCCAATATAAATCTGCATTAAAGTTTTTTATTATCAAAAGGCCCTAAACTCAAATTGATCGAAGGCTAAAAATATTAAGAGGATCAAGGTGTTGTAAATGTGTGATCCTATACAAACTACATTTTCAAGTAATCTTTCAAAAACTTGATGGACTTAAGCCAGTCATATTTTGCTCAATGTACCAGTAACGATATATAGACCCCCTCCCAATTGTTGCAACAGTTAACAAAGTACACATAAGTAGAGATATGTTTTGTGTACTTCTCTTACAATTCCAATAAACTATAGCCATTTGAAATTGATCGATTTTGAAATGTTAAACGGGTTCAATATTATTAGACATTAGTGAGTAATCCAAGTTGTTCAAATATTCTATAACAGCTCTACCTAATTCTGATAATACGTTCAGGTGAATCACAGGAAAAAGGTTTGTTAAAAATAATTATTTAACAATACATTTATTTATTAACATCTATTGACTAGAATATTGGAAATTTACATTTATATTGATGCCGTAGATGAATAGTAAGGGTGTCCGTTATTGACTAAGTTGATTATTTCCCTCACGATGCTCTCTAAATTATTAGTTTATTGTCTAAAAAATATATATCAGACCATTTTAAGCCCTTAATATTCACAATAAACGTTGCCCAAAAGACGATTCATTTCCCATTTAAATTACGTGGGAATTTGCCACTTTTTGCAAATATTTTTTTTCTCTGGCATCATTGACAACACAAGACAATATATTGTTTCTAGTAGAGTACCTTCGTCAGTTGCGCTCCCCTCAACTGATTGAATTCTCGAATAATTTGTATTTGGAGTCTCTGTGAGCTAGATTTTCCTGAAACTCCTGAATGTCGGAATTCATTTCGCGATAAAATATTAAATTCAGTTATATGTACTGTATACATAATAAATTATTCGAGAATTCGATCAGTTGAGGAGAGCACAACTGAAGGTTCTCGACTAGATATTGTCTTGCATTCATTGGATTGAAAAATCTCGAGTAGTTAGTATCGTAATTCCTTTGACAGGTTTTAGTAAACATACGAATTTTTTCGTCTGATTTCTATTCTAGGAATCACAGGGACTCTCGATTTGGAGTCTTAGAGCTAGATTTTTCTGGAACTCCGGGATATCGGAATTCATTTCGCGATAAAATACTTGACACTTACTTCTTCCTGTATAGAACTGAACGCTCTACAAAAAAGCTCTCTTACAATTATACTCCTTCGCGGTTAAAGTTAAGCATTCGTTAATTTTTGAACTTTTATGACAAAATTATAATTATTTTTGTACAATTAAATCTATTACTTTAAGAATATACAATTCTAAGGTAGGGAATCAAGAAATTTTCACGTCGAATGAAGTTAAAACCATTTAAGTATACCTGATTTATTTTAATAAACATTCTTTGTGTATTTTGATAGTTCTTCTTATACTCGCTTACATCCTGAATCGCATATTGTTTTTCACTTCAAGCTAAAATATTATCTAATGTATTCTTCAGACAATTTAACAGCTTCTTCTGCAGTATTATTAACTACTCTCAAAATTTTCACATTTCCTCAGACTCATAAATCCAGGATCCTTTAACCATTCCTTACTCTCTAACTGCAGAGAACTTGTATCAATATTAAACCTTGTACAAAATTGTAACCAATTTGAATTTATAAAATAATTAATGTTTTTATTTATACCCATTCAAAATCATCCTGATTAAAAATGAAGTGTTTAAAAATATCAAACTTTTCGTCATTACTCACTTTTAATCACTTTCTGCCTGATACAAGGCCTAGACCGCACTACGGCTAGACCGCTGAGGTTTTTAACCGCGTAATTTTGTAATTCGGGGTTGTCAAAAATACTTCTCGGTGGAAACCCATAAAACTTTCGGAGTCACGGCAGTCGATTCCAGGCTTTGTTTCTTTCGACAAGGCGGTGCCCGTTAGTAACTAGGGAAGGAGAGGGCCTCCACCCTCGAGTGTGACTTGTTAAAACTTTACACAAGTAGTTCGCCGGACACACTTTCCTTCGGGATTGAGCGAATGGGAACGAGGTTCACTTGTTAAGCCTTTAATACAAGTAGTCGTCAGACCTGCTTTCCTTCGGGATTGTGGCGATGAGACGACCTGGCGGGTAACAGTGGGACCGTCGCTTGAGATGTCGGTTCATCGCCCTGTATGGGGCGCGACCTAGTATTCGAGACGAGTGCCCTTTGCCAACCTCTTGCCTGTTACTCCTAAAACTGGGTCATAGCGTCCCGCAAGTAGAGGCGTCTACACCTCGAAAGCCGGATGTTCGCTCGTCCAGAAAAGTAAAAGGGGGAGATTCCCGTTAAGGGAGTCGAGCGTGTGACCCATCGGCGTAGAAACTCTTAAACGAACTGGGGTGTTCGTAAGATTCCAAAATGGGGAGTGCGGGTGGAGAGATGAGCCCCCACTGGGTGAGGTTACCGGTGGCTCTCATACTGGGTTGGCCTCGCACGGACAGTGGCTAAGAGCTGGATTGAACCCCTGGGTGGATGGTCGGACCAAGTTTGGGTGGTCGTACGAACGCATTCACCCTTGTAGAGTGGGATGGTATACGACCGGCCGTTGAGGTGTCGTACTGGGGGTCCCTTCCTGGAGGAATGACCAGTCTAGTATCCGAGGCAAATCCTACTATTTTTTTTCCCGCGACTGATTTTAAATGTTACAAAATGTCTCGCGGGTGAACACCGCGCCAAAATTGTAACCCATCAAGTTTTGTTGGTACGTACGCACCTCGGTTTAACTGGGGGCGGTTTTTCGGTTTCTTGGTCATGGATTGAAGGAATTCGCTGAAGACCTGAAACTTGAGATGACTCATTAAGCTGTTTGCCATCTTGTTGTCTTACAAAGTTATGCAACATGCAACTAGCTTTAATAATGTGGTCGCAAAAATCTAATTTCACGTCTAAGGGTCTATGTAAAATACGCCATTTATTTGCCATAATTCCAAATGTACATTCGACAGTCCTTCTGGCATAAGATAGCCTATAGTTAAATTTTGTATCCATAAAGGTGATGTATATACGCAGCATTTGCAAAATTTAATCGAAGCTGGCTATTGACATTCGATAATAATTGAAAAATTTCTCGGATGTTTTCTTAAAGCTTGATATTTCTTATAGAAAAAACACTTCTTAAATCTACGGCTTGTCAGGGGATTGATCCATTTTCAAACTGTGACGATCGAGTCCAGTTTCGCGTTTTTAACCGTAGTGTGTGCATCTTGAGCGGTTGCGCGTTTAGTGTTTAACCCCTCGCGGGAAAAAACCGTAGTGCGGCCTTAGGCTAAGGGATATATTTTCCTCTAAAATGATAAGATCACTGCTTCAGAACTCAAGTACCATAGCTGTAAACAGATTTGATAAATTCCAGATCCTGATTTGGTGCGGCTGCAGGTAAAAGAGCAGAGTACCATTATGGAACGTGAACAAAAACGATCAATATGAATTTTTCTTGCAGATTTTTTTTCAATTTCAGCGCTTAATTTACGGCTATCTGGGAAAATTTTAATTTTTAAACTATAAATAGCTATTTTATCTCTGAAAACTTACATTTTTTTTGTCAATAGAATTCCACTGACTGCGTTTATGTGCTACGCAATGACTACTAATATAAGTGTACCTGCTTGTTTACATTAAAATTGGGTAGAAAGATGTTTGCCGGAAAATAGTAAACAGCCGCTTACCGTTGACAAAATTGCCAAACTTCATTCCATAGTAACCACCTAAGACGTAAATCTAGGCATGTAGACATTCACTGAACGCCTGAACAGCGCTTCTTTACGCCATTTATGTCTACCAGGCAACAGCGCAAGTTTGCTTATTTACATTTTGAATTGTCGTTAACCTCGTAATTTATATTTTTTAAAGTGTTTTGGGGTTGAAACTTGTTTGAAATCAGCGATTATTTTGTTTAAGTGTAAAAAACAATAATAAAGTGTTATTTCATTGCTTTACATACAGGAAAACGGCATATCCGTTTGCCGAATTATCTTCGCACCGGTAAGTGTCAGATCATAAAGGTGTTTACGGAGTTTACAAAAGGTCATTTAATCAGTAAATTAAACTACATTTTACGTGAATATGTAAATGTTTTGATAATTAATGTTACATATTATTAATTAAGCCACCAATTGTTTTTGTCATTGTGCACCTCTTTTAATAGATTGTAATATATATTATATTTGTGTATTAGGACGTAGTTCTATTATTTTGAATCTGAATAACATGACCTTTAATTTAATGTACTTGAACGCCACTGTTGGAGCCGGAATATTTGTAAACCAATATATATGTGTTTCTTTCTATTTTTGTCTCATGTATCAACCCATTTTTCGTTTAGTCGTATATGAGAATGCCGGGTCCCAAGGCCGTAGCCAGGAATTTTTTCGGGGTGGGTTTTCGGAGGGGGCTGGATAATTTTATTGATTGTTTATGGGTGACTAGGACTGCAAAATGTATATTTTGTTCATGTATTTCCAGGATAATTAATATTGTATAAATATAACATTTATTATTATTATGAAAACATGATAAATTGGTTAAAATTAAACGGAACATTCCAAAGTTTCGGGGAGGGGGGGTGGTTTGGATCCCCCGCTGGCTACGGGCGTGCGGCGGGTCCATTTATATTAGTACATTGGGCTACGTTAGGTCCAGTTGTACCTGGAATTTTCGTCGAGTAAACACTAGATAACACCAACTCATAAATATGATGCCTACAAGGAAGGTACGAGGGTGAATCAAATATGAACCAGACTTCTGTTTCTCGCCCTCTAGGTAATTCGAGTGGCGTGACGTCACGATATATGTCAGGTAGGGATGTTAAGAAGAGGGGAGTTCGTCGGTTTGGCGAGGCGTAGTCGATGCGCTGTTAGTAGCATCATGTCAGAGGAAGAGGTGCATACGTCTGTTGCACAACGTGTTGTTATCAAATTTTGGGCGCGGGAGGGCGTTAGACCGTCTGAAATTTTGCGTCGACTATCTGCACAGTTCGGCAATGAAACACTTTCAAGGACCCAAGTGTACGACTGCACAAAAAGTTTTCAGATGGCCGAGAGACAGCACCACGGAAAGCCAAGACCCGTCTTTCTGCAGGGAAAATTCTTACAACAATTTTTTGGGATTCGAAAGGCGTACTGCTGATCGATTTTTCTGCACGAACGCCGTACAATTAATGCTGAGTATTACTGCGAACTACTCCAACAATGAAACTTGCCTATCGGCAAAAGAGGCGCGATATGTCTATCCGAAGTGTGATTCTGTTGCATGACAACGCTCGGCCACATACAGCTGCATTGACTCATTGAACACCCGCCTTACAGTCCTGATTTGTCGCCATGTGACTACCACATGTTTGGGCCACTTAAAGAAGAACTGGGAGGCCACCACTTTGAGGACAACGAAGGTGTAGAAACGTTTGTGCGCAATTGGTTATCGACACGACCAGTTTCATTCTTTGAGAAAGGTATTAAAAAACTTCCGATACGGTGGGAAAAATGTATACATAAGAGAGGAGACAATGTAGAAAAATAATATGTATTAAAATTTGTATTGATCGTACGAATAAAATTTTTAAAACAAAAGTCCGGTTCATATTTGATTCACCCTCGTACAATAAGAATTAACCGAGTGGTTAATTTTAACTGTGCATAACTTTTGACGGAGTATGTTTATCGAACACTGTAGAGAACTTTATTTTAGAGCGTTCAATTCTGTACAGAATATGTAATTGGCACACCTCCGAGAGATCAAGATCAACAGAGAAAAAAATATTTGCAAAAAGTGGTAAATTCCCATGTAATTTAAATGGGAAATGAATCGTCTTTTGGGCAAGGTTTATTATGAATATTAAGGGCTTAAAATGGCCTGTTATATTTTTTTAACAATGAACTAAAATTTAGAGAACGTCGTGAGAGAAATAATCAACTTTGGAAATAACGACACCCTAAATTGAATAGAGAATGTCTCCTTTTTATCTTTGGAACATTTATTTCTAAGTTATACTTAAAATTTTTAGACTTTCATTTTAAAAAAACTCCTTCTAGGGAATGTTAGATAATTGAAATTATCTAAAAAATAGAACAACCGTTATGTCTTGTGCACAATATTTTTATCTGGTACAAATGATTAGAACATCAATTTAAATAACCCTGTCACGAATTCTACCATGTACAATGTTCAAGATCTGAGAAGATAGTTGTTTGTACTGTCCTTTGAATGTGGGTTCATGGTTATGTTCTCTATGTTTTAACTCCACCGTTTCCCATAAGTAACGCATCGTGATTTGCATTTTAAACGATCTTTCAAAATACAACACCAATGGTTTTATTCTGTAATCTTCTTTCAATTTTGAATTCACATAAATCCATTATCATGATGGGATGTTTTACTACCCTGGACTAAAATAAACCACACCTAGAATAAAGGTAAGTAAGTATTCGGAGGTGTAGATAGGTATCAAAGTTTACTTACATCAAGATTATCAGGACTTCTTCTTGGATCCATTTCTATGCAAACGCCGCCCTTATTATTCGACATCGCTTGCCCATCGTATGGGGCGGCACATTAATATATAATGGGAACATGTTTTCCTCTTTTTCTCCGGATACGAGATAATTAAACTCCTACCGAGACGATTTTTGCAGATTGAAGTACAAGCGATAACAAATTCGAAACTATTTTGGTGACTTTATTTGCCTTATTCGTCTACATCTACACCAATATACAGGGTGTTTCTAAAATAGGAAGAGTTAAAAACTGTTTTTTAGGGTTCCGTATATACGGATACCCTTATAATATCACTCCGGATTTCTGCCTCTGTCAACAATTTTCTCCTAAACTACTCGACGGAAGAGGTTGAAATTTGGTATTATTGTATAGTTTGGTCACTTGATTAGGAAGAACTTTTGATTTTAGTAGTACTTATGGGGGGAAAAACTAAAAAAACTGAGCCCCCCCGATCTCCGAAACTACTGAGCCTAAAATTTTCAAAAAAATAGGAAATATAGAACGTTGCCCGAACTTCACAGGAAAAATAAGGAAAAACCATTATTATTAATTTTAGGGGCAAATTATAGAATTAAATGAAAATTTAAAAATTAAAATTTTTCATCATGTAATACATCAAATGAATGGTCTCATTCTGAGGAAGACAAATATATTTTTTTCATATTAAAAAAATAATTTTAAAAGATATTAACGAAAATATACCAAAATTTACCCATTCCCCTCCCCTTATCTCCGAAACTATAAAACGTAAGTTTTGAAAAAAAATAGAGGTATAGAGTCTGACCTGAAGTTAACTGGAAAAATAAGGAGAAACCTCTACTTTTAATTTTGGGGGGCAAATTACAGAATTAAATAGAAAATATAAAATTAAAATTGTGTCTAACCCATCATGTTATATATCAAATGAAAGGGCTCATTATGACGAAAACAAATATAATTTTTTCATATTTTTAAACTGAATTAATTAAAAGATAATAACAAAAATATAAAAAAAATTACCCATTCCCCCCATATCTCCGAAACTATAAGCTGTAAAATTTTGAAAAAAAATAGAGGTATAGCGCCCCACCTGAACTTTGCTGTAAAAATAAGGAGAAAACCCTACTATTCATTTTGGGGGTCAAATTATAGAATTAAATGGAAAATAAAAATTAAACTTGTTTCTAACGGATCATGTAATATATCAAATCACAGGGCTCATTATGAACAATACAAATATATATTTTTAATTTTTTTTAAATATATATTTTAAAATATATTTAAAAAATATAAAAAAAAATACCCATTCTTCCCTTTATTCCCCAAACTATAAGACCTAATTTTTTTTGTTTACAGAAAAAATACGAAGAAATCCCTAATATTAATATTGGGGGCCAAATTATAGAATTAAACGGAAAATAAAAATATTTTTTTAACGCGTCATGCAATATATCAAATGAAGGGGCTCATCATGAGGAATACAAATATATATTTTTCATATTTTTAAAATTAATTGTTTACAAGGTATTAACATAAAGATATAAAAAAATTTCATTTCTCGCTTTATTTCCGAAACCATAGTACCTAAAATTTTGAAAATAATTAGTGGAACTGGGGCTCAATTGAAATTTATAGGAAAAATTATTAGAAAACCTTCATAGTAATTTTAGGGACAATTATACTATTAAATGGAAATAAAAATTCAATTGTCAAACGCTCATGTAATATATCAAATAAAAGGCTCATTATGTGAATTACAAATTATCATATTTTTAAATAATTTTTTAAAAGATATTGAGAAATATATTAAATATCGACTTAATTCCCATTTTAGAAACTACACTATTTAAATTTTGAAAAATATATTTTATTCGTATTTTTAAATAATTTTAACAGATTTAATAATTTATAATTTAAAACTTGACCTATTTTCCCTTTATCTTCCAATCTATAGAGCCTCCAAATTCAGACAGTAGATTATAAAGGCTTTCCTGAAAGTTTATTAGTAAAATAAAACTCTATTATTAATTTTGGGGGCCAAATTAGAAAACTAAATACATATGTATTGTTATAAAAATCAAGCGAATTTTGAAGGTGGTACGAAACCCTTAGTATGCGAGTCCAACTCGCACTTGACCAAATTATTTTTCTCTTACTAACAAAACAATCGAAAATAAATCGAAAAAAAAATGTATGGGTCTTAGATAACTTTATACGTTAAATAACATGTGTTACTCCGTTTTTCGACATGCAAATCATAAGCGTCCTATTTAGGTCGTTGAAGGGGGTTTTCGGCCCGTATTTTTTTTATTTCAATTTCTCTTACAAATTGTCTTCTAAATGTTATGTGTGCCATTCCCTTGATTATTTTTATGTTTGCTTGGGAAATAACACCACAATCGAAATAAAAAGCTGTATATTGAAAGAAAAACCAAACGTTTCAAAGTCAATTCTGACTTCGTTATCAATGATTTTAAAATATGTATTGAAAATGTAAATCAAACCTTCATTTTGCAATTTACATTTTCAATACATATTTTAAAGCCATTGACAACGAATTCAGAATCGACGTTGGAACGTTTGTTTTTTTCTTTCAATATACAGCTTTGTTATTTCTCTTACAAATTTACAAAATCTTAACAATTTATTTAACGTAAAAAGTTATGTAAGACCCATACATTTTTTTTAAATTATTTTCGACCGTTTTGTTAATAACAAAACACAAGAGTTTTGATTGAACCCTTTTAATGGCATACATGTCCTATAGGTACTTTTTGGCTTATTTTAATGAGTTCTAAACACAGCAAACGTTTGGAACCCTATTTTAGAAACCCCTGTATGATGAGGAAAATTTTGTTTGTTTGCAGGGGATAATCTCTGGAACTAGTAAACTGATTTTAAAAATTCTTTCACTAATAGAAAACTACAATATCCGCGAGTAGTATAGACATATAATTTTAATAAATTGTTTGACTACGCAATGGGGGGAGGGCAGTGAGGTGTCTACTGTTTTTACTTAAATTTAATATATTGGAAAGAAGTGATACAGGCGTGAAAATTGGTGTGTATACTATTCTTTTCATATAAATAAAAAAAAGTTTAATCATTTTGCAAAAATTCATCTATCTCATGGGAGAGAGGTCATTAAATGTCATATAAAGTGAGTGTTTTTAATAAATTCATAACTTCCCCCTAATGATAGTTTACACCGTTGAGAATAATAAGGCTGAAGATAGATATTGCCCGTTAAGTAGATCTTGTAGAATTATTTTGCAGAACGTATCGTATTAACCACGATAGTTTGGTAGTGATAGACAATATATATTTTGAAAGCTCATAAAATGCACTTTACTTTGTATATCTTAGATTTTTGTTGTCAGGCTATAAAATGTATTAATAGTGCTTATGAATTTTGGCTTAAACGACAGACCTATAATTCTTCCCAGATGTCTTGACAGTGTCGGATCCAGTCAGTGGAAAAAAAGTAATTTAATTTATAACAGTAAACAGTATAGAAGTAACCAATAACCTAATAAACTAATGGAAAAATAAACGAATATGCGCAGTTAATAGATATGTAAATAAAAGCCTAATAGACTACTGAGAAAAAAAAATATAATAATACAATTTACCATAATTTTTATCTGGTGCCCGCACGTCACGAAAATCCTAGATCGGCCCATGTTCCTTGACAGCTATTATCAGTGAACCGTTGGTTGGCTGTCACATATTCGTAGTTTTAATGGAATATTTACTATTATTTTAAACCAATTCCATTGCAAAATCCAAGATAAACAAACTGAAGTGGAATTTATCAACTTTCAAAATATATTTAGTATTTCTCGATCGGATTAGCCTTCAAAAACTATTTATTCAATAGTATCCATTCTGAACTAATGTAAACGTCATAAACTATCGTTTTGAGGATGATTAATATTCTAGTATTAGTTATCTGAAAGTTACAAATTATCGAAAAAAATCGGTTTTTACCATTTTTTTCATTTCATTCGGTGAAAAATATCTTATCATTACTTTTCAATATACGGGGTGTTCCTAAATTGGAGGTACAAACGAAAAGGGGAGATTCCTTGAACAGTTTTAGGAAGAAAAAGTCCCATAAACATGGGTCCGCAAACGTTTCGTTTTCAAGATACAGAGTGTTAAAGTTTGAATTTTTTTCAAGTTTTTTTCTCATAATATCTGCACTTCACAAGATATTCAAATAAAATTTGGCATAGATATTACAATTAAGAGTTTACACCTTGTGACATGCCAATTTCGATGGCAAATCTACAGGGTGATATTTTTTCGGGAACACTGTCCACTGTTGTCCTTCAGAACTTTTTTTGGTGAGCCACTGGTACTTTCAAAAATTGTAAAGAAAAACTTTGTTGTTATACCAAACTTTATGTTCTCTTGTAGTTTTGTCGTATTTACTACCGGTTTCGAGAAAAAAATTTTGAATGATTCTCTTGAAATCTTCAGAAAATTCCGAATTTTCATAGAAATCTAGTTACCTACCTAGTAGGCTGTGGTGAATGAATAAATTTATTGTTAGTTTTGACACATCAAATTAAACTCCTGTGTTTTGAAAATTAAAGATGGTTGCATTTTAATATCAAAACATGCCGAATTTTATGAATTCCGAAATAGCTGACATGCATTTCATGTATGGTCTTGCAAATGGTAATTCAAGAGAAGCTAACCGTCTTTACATGGAGCGCTATCCAAATAGAGTGATGCCTGGCCATCGGATGTTCTCTAATATTCACAGGCGTCTTACAGAAACTGGATCTTTTTCGGCGAAAAATATTAATGCAGGTAGACCACGAAGTGTGAGAACACCACGACTCGAAGAGGCAGTGCTGAACGAAATAGAAGAACATCCAGGAACCAGTACAAGAAAAATTAGTGTTACCTTAAATACAAGTGATCAAGTTGTTTGGCGGATATTGCGGGATTCATTGCTCTATCCTTATCACATTCAGAGGGTGCAAACGCTCTTGCCTCGAGATTGTCATCCAAGAATTATTTTTTGTCAGTGGTACCTGAACAGAATATTGAACAATCCTCATTTTGATTGCCAAATCCTATTTACTGATGAAGCCTGTTTCTCAAGGACTTCAATCATAAATTTTCATAATGAACACATATGGGCTGAGGAGAATCCACATGAAATTGCAGAAGCTTATTTTCAAGAGGAATTTTCATTAAATGTGTGAGGTGGTAATATTGGCGATTATTTGATTGGTCCTTTCTTCTTGCCAGGGCGACTTACTGGTCAATCATACAGACATTTTTTAGAGAACGATTTGCCCTTGTTATTGGATTATATACCTCTTATGCTTATGATGCGACGTGAAATGTGGTTCATGCCGACGGTGCTCCTGCTCATTTCTCACTTTTGGCTAGGGAGTATTTGAAGGAAAATTATGTAAACAGGTGGACTGAACGAGGTGGACATCAGCCATGGCCCGCCGCCAGATCCCCAGATTTAAATAGTTTAGATTTCTTTCTATGAGACCATCTGAAATCTCTAGTGTACATAACGCCAATGAATACCGTAGACGAACTGAGAAATCGTATAATAGGCGCGTTTGATACAATTAGGAATACTGCAGGAGTGTTTGAAAGAGTTCGATAGTCTATGAGAAGAAGAACAGAAGCTTGTATAAGGGTTGGGGAAGGACATTTTCAACAATTGCTGTAGTTTAGTTCCTTTGTTGTTATTTAGTTTTTTTATTATGATTAATTTTTGAGTTGTACGTTTTTTGCAGTAATACATTTTTTTTTTGATGATTATACCAGTTTATCGATAGATATGACAAAACTACAAGAGAACATAAAGTTTTTTATAACAACAAAGCTTTTCTTTACAATTTTTGAAAGTACCAGTGGCTCACCAAAAAACGTTCTGAAGGACAACAGTGGACAGTGTTCCCGAAAAAATATCACCCTGTAGATTTGCAATCGAAATTGGCATGTCACAAGGTGTAAACTCTTAATTGTAATATCTATGCCAAATTTCATTTGAATATCTTGTGAAGTGCAGATACTATGATAAGAAAACTTGAAAAAAATTGAAACTTTAACACTCTGTATCTTGAAAACGAAACGTTTGCGGACTCATGTTCATGGGAGTTTTTCTTTCTAAAACTATTCAAGGAATCTCCACTTTTCGTTTGTACCTCCAATTTAGGAACACCCTGTATAAGCAAAAAACAAAAGAAATCCGTATTATTGTTATTATTTAAATAGTTTACTTCTACGAATTTGCTATTAATATCAATTATTCTCTATAAACTATTACTGTAGTGATGGTATAAGCGAATTAATGTTGAATTTTATGACCGAAAACAAGCTCGTTCAATTTTGCTCTGTAGACGACTGCACATCGCTGTATGTCTATTTTTTGCATTCACAAGTGCCATAACTAACACAGTGAAAAATGTTTGTAATTATAAAATATACCGACTAAGAGTTTTATTTTTAACAGCTTTCCATCAAAATTGCCTTTAGAAAATTGTCTTATTCCAAAACTATTTTGAAATATTTCTGTATTTGGTATTAACTTTTTTGAAGAAACATCATGAATTCGCATACCTTTGTTGTCATAGCAGAACTGACGGTTTTGACATATCAAAAGCAAAAGCCTGAATGCCAGTTACGAGTCAGAAGAAAAAATGTAAATAGACAAAATCACGTGATCAATTATTTATTTGTCAAAGTATGTAGGCTTTAACAGGTGTGGATGGGCTATTTTGCCATGGGCTATTGGAATTTCTTCCGAACGTTTCATGTGCAACTCGTTGACTGCTTAAGAAGAGCGGCATATATCTGCAGCGGCTGTTGCTACTGGTCCAATAGTAATCCGCAGTGGATGAATGAAAAACAAACGCAAAGACCACAGAAAGTAAATGTTTGGGTGAACATTTCTGGTTTGAAGACGCGAGATGTAAGACCGACATCTAGGATTTTCAAGAGAATCAGACACAGAGGTTCCGAATCTGGAGCCGTTCCGTGTAATTGCTGTTCTCCCTTAACTCCTAGGACAGAATGTCACGATAAAATTTTCCGGTTACTTCACCTGTCAGAGATATTGAATACTCTCTTCGAGGTGTCATTCCTTTGTCGGTCTTACATCTCGCGTCTTCAAATTTAACGAAATGCATCAAATGCATAAAGAAGTGTTCGAGAGGACATTCAATTGTGTGAAGCGCAACTGATGAAGGTTCCCTAACCAGAAACAATATATATTATATATATATATATTGTCTTGCGTACAAAGGAATGACACCTCGAAGAGAGTATTCAATATCTCTGACAGGTGAAGTAACCTGAAAATTTTATCGTGACATTCTGTCCTAGGAGTTAAGGGAGGACAGCAATTACACGGAACGGTTCCAGATTCGGAACCTATTTGTGCTAATTCTCTCGAAAATCCTAGATGTCGGTCTTACATCTCGCGTCTTCAAATTTAACGAAATGCATCAAATGCATAAAGAAGTGTTTGAGAGGACATTCAATTGTGGGAAGCGCAACTGATGAAGGTTCCCGACCAGAAACAATATATATTATATTTATATATAATATATATTGTCTTGCGTACAAAGCAATGACACCTCGAAGAGAGTATTCAACATTTCTGGTGATCGCATTGTTGTATGCTCTTCCTTTATCCACGGCAACCTGTACCTACAATTACTGGATGAACATATAATACGACCTTGATTAGCCCTCTTTCCCAATATCTTACGAAATTCTGTTAGTGCCTTCTGTGATCGATTGAGATATTGTTTCCCAGTTAATGGACAACAATTCGAATACGTGTTACGTTAAATTTAAGCTTTTATATTTACGTTTCAAAACTTACGTTATTGCATTATTTTTTAAGCATTAAATATTTTTTTCACGGAATTCCTTAATTTATTTATTATAATAAAAACTCAAATATCTCAAAAATGATCAACTTTATGACCTCATATCACTTTCAAGCACAGCAGTAATAACGAAAACAAAAATATATAGGGTGTTCTATTAAAAAATATACGTCAAATATTTAAATAACGCCATCATACAATTATATATATTTGATGCAACAAAAAAAAAGTTACTTTAAAATTTAAAAATTAATTAACCCTGTCTCGAATTCTCCCTTGTACAATGTTCAAGACCTGTGCAGATAATTTTTCGTATTGCCCATTAAACGTCGGTTCATGATTATGTTCTCTATGCTTCAACTCTACCGTTTTGGCGTAAGTTATACATCGTGACTTGCATTTCAATCGGTCTTTTAGAATACAACACCAATGGGTTTTATTTTGAAATCTTCTTTCAATTCTGAATTTATTTAAATCCATTATCATAATGGGATGTTTTACCCCTGGACTGAAATAAACCACGCCTAGAATAAAGGATTAAATCAGTGGCTGTTTGAAGCTTTAGATGCTAATCATAATGTACTTACGTTATCTCTCCAAATGAATAAAATAGCCTTGAAACAGATTACAGAATAGGATCCTATCTAAACAATTCTTCTATAAAGCTCAAAGTCCTATACACATACCAATCTCTATTCCATTTGGGTACATAGTTTTCAATTTTATTATATCTAATAAATTAAACCATATCCTTAATTCGGTCAAAATGAAATATTCAAAATGAGTAAACCATCATGCAAACTGTGTCTTCTTCTTCTTCTTCTTCAAAACAAACAATCAAAGAAGACAAAGGGGCATAATAATGCTGCACGTGAAACGGTAGCATCCGAAACTCAGGAGTACCAAAGCGGACTCTGTGTTTATATCAGAGCGCCGACTCTGTGTTTATATCAGAGCGCCGACTCTGGGACAGGAACGAACTTGAGCGGAATTGAGACTCACCTTAGGGGTGTCCATCAAGAAAAAACATCAATGTTTTTATTCGATGTAAAACATCGGAACCCTGCATCAATATTTTTCGATACATCGCTAAAAAACATCGATGTTTTTTCAACATCGAATACTTTGTGTAATAATTTGATATTCGCCATTTCCAATTACTTAAATGCGCTCTTCGAGGTGTCATTGCTCTCGAAAATCCTAGATGTCGGTTTTACATCTCGCGTCTTCATACTTAAATGCGTTAAGTTCCGCTTTTGTGAGGTGAACATAGAGTTAGGGTATCAGATGTGTAGTGCTATAATAACTGCAATAATGTATTTAATTTTGTATGTATTGGTTAGAAGTTCAATTATATGGACGCCATATATTATATTGCTTCATAAGTGAACTAAAAAATACAAATAGAATTATTTTACAAAAACAACAATTACAAAAAAGCATTAATATTAAAGTTTAATTTTCTGGGCAATTTTCATTAAATTATGTCAATTTTCATACGACTTTCGTCATCTTTGTAATAGTAGTAAAGCCGTCGAATAGATATTCTTGTCAGCTATTTTTGGTTCGTCTATCACTTTGCCTTGTACCTATTTACAAATAATGCATTTTGGCTTCCCTGTAAGTATCAATTAATAATTTGTTGATAAACATTAAAACTTGAAAAATATTAAATAAGCTTCTAAAGAGGCTTGGATTTGAGATGTAGAGAAAGCAGGAAGGCTTGTGTTACGCCATTGATTATTAACACATTTGACTTGAGCAGAACTGTTTCTCGGCGTCTAAAATATTATTTTACAAAGTTTTCTCTTTAAAACTAAATTTAAAACCTAAAAATTTAAGGTTCTTTCTTTAAAGTATTATTTTCCTAATTTAATTCCCCGGTATAGAATTTTGGAATAGTACTTACAAAAAATAATGTACAATGTAATAAGCAAAACAAACGAGAAAAAAAAATTTATATATATATAGTTGTTAAATTTTTGGGAGATTATAACAAATAGATTTTGATAGCCAATTTCCTTTCCGCCCCATATGTTGAACCCATTTCATACTTTTAAAGTTATCCATGGGATATAGATATATTTTTTCAATCCGTTAGATTTTTTTCACATAAGTGTTTTTTTTCAATTCCTATGTAGAAAAATATACCGTGATTTTTAACATGTAACATTCACTATCACAACATTAATTCATTCAAGAAAAATGTAGTTTTAATACAATTTTATATGAGAACCCTAACATACGTTTACTGCTTCATTCACTGCATGTTTTCATTGATTTGAAACTGAGGCCTAATAAATTGTGAACATAGAGAAGCAGTGGCAGTTGGTTCCAAAATGGCTGACGAGAATAATTATACTTTTAGTACCTTAGGTCCAATAGCTGTTCACTGCTCACAGATGTCAGCCAGTGTTAATTAAAATTATTGAAAAATTAATAATTTGATCTTGAATAAATGAACTAATATTATAATATATTTTTAATGTTCTATTTCATTATTAGGCAGAGAGTTAGTTTTTTCACTGATTAAATTAATATGTTTGAGATGCTTTTAGTATCGTAAGTTCTACAACCTCAAGCATACCGCCACTTTTTTCCAGTGTACCAATTGTCTTCCTGAAGTTGGTGTTTGGTTTTTTTCGCAAATTATATTGTGTGTAGAATAAAATATTTTTCATCTCTTTAAAATAGTTCAGAACATGCTGGTCGATTACTTTTATAAAACTTTTCTCCTTAATTAAATATTTGAATATAGTTTTGAACTCATCGCTTTTTTTATAACAGTATTTGTTAGTGTCAACAATAAAGGCATAAGGATTTCAAAAAGTGATAAAAGTTGATGAAAGTTTAAAAATGTTCGTTAGTAGAAAGTAAAAAACGGTATTAGAATAGAGTTTTTAATAATTTTAGTATTTATGCAATTTTACAAATTTGTCCTTAATAACTAGGAAAGTAAACATATAATTATCAATAAGTCAGATAAGAAAAAACAGCTTAATGATTACAATTCTAATTAATTCTTTTTGCATATGCATCAAGTTCGGCATCAAGTTCTTCAAGTGAAACCATCGGTTTTTGATTCCCCTGTTTGTTATGCTTCACAAATGTACGCTTTTCTTTTTGTTGTTTTCCACGCGCAGTTCTATTCTTGTTGTTTTCGAGTTTTCGCTTCATCGTCTCTCTAGGAGGCGTTGGAATCTGTGATGTTGCTATTTGAATATACATGGGTTTTCCGTCCAAGGGTACATTATTATATTCATTCATAGCTTTTATCGCATTAGAATATCTTTCGAATGTCACTTCAGCGCTTCCCAAGGGCCTGCCGAATGCATCGTAATGTAATCTAGCACCTTTCACTGGACCAAATTCGACAAACAATTCTTGAATGTCTGTATCTGATACACCCGTATCTAAATTGGACACAATAAGCTTCGTAGAGGTGTTTGCTGTTTGAAATGCAGCCCTAGCTGGGGACAGTTTCTTCGAATTTATTGTTTTAAATGGATTTCTTAGCCGTCCAGTGAATAATTCTCGCTGAAATGTAAAGATATATTTAGATTTCTTTCTAAAATTTATGAAAAACTAATTTAATTACCTGAGAATAATTGTTTGAATTTCCACCTGGTCTAGTGACTCTTACAAATTTACTTTTCTTCTTGAGCCCAACGGGTATTTTATAGCTCCCCATTGCTGTACCATTGCTCTCTCTTCTATTAGTTCCTCTTTCTCGTTTCGTGGATTTAATAATGTCATCGAGACTCATTTCCACTTTGTTGAACATTGTCGGAAATTGTTTCAGTTACAGTTTTTACCTTCACACTTAAACTTCACAAGTACGACTGAATCCGTTTACGAAATTGTAGATATTTATAACTAAAAGTGCCTATTTAATAGTTAAACCGAAAAATAGCAGATTATGGGATTACTTAACTGTCATCTTTAATTACACATATTTTGAAGAATTCAGGCAAATAAGTATCCCTATGACATCCTACAATTTCTCTGGGGAACAATAATATCTTTTAAATACCAAGTATTTAATGAAATAATTCCATCTAAACATGTATATTTTACAACCCCAGGGTAGGTAATTACTGTTTAATGAGGGGTTCTCTCGTAATCTCACCTCTCTTGAATAATAAGGGTTCGTTAATCCTTTAAAGTATTGGGAATCCAAAAAAAATTTCATCTACTTTCTAAGAAAATTAAATATATGTTTGAATAAGAAATTGTAGACTAAGATAAAAGTAAAAACGATTACAACAGAAGTGTGCAGCCAAATTGAAAAAAATATATTTCATAAAAATTATACAGCTTTTTTCCTTAGGAGTAAAGTTTAAATTAAAGACAATTACTTTTAAAACTGATTTAGTTCGTAACCTTAATTTCCACCTTCAAAAATCCAATATGAAGAATTAAATATTCCAAAAATGAACCATATTATTTCAGATTTGGCAGTTCCTATAATTTTCCGATTGTTTTGAAGCAAACAACTAATTACTGCTCTGGTAGTGCACTGATACAGACATTCTCGGGAGGATTAATTACTTTAATGAAATCAGAATTAGGACAAAATTGGAAAAAATCTTCAGTTTCAAATTTTAAGATAAAAAAATTTACATTTCTTGAATTTAGAGAAAATATGTTAATATTTGATACGTTCATTTCAGATTTTTTTTTCTGGAACCCACAGCAACTAATTTATAAAATAATTTGGTCAAGTGTTAGGACTCGTATACTAAGGGTTCCGTTCCACCTTTAATATTTAATACAATATAGGTGAATGAAAGTATATATTTTTCTAATATTAAAGTTTCAGACAAGCAGGGAATGAGGGTGTTTTATATTTACCTCAATATCTCTTAAACTAAGCGTTTTAAATGTATAAAAAATATACACTTTTATTTTCATACAGTGTTTTTAGGGTTCCGTATATACAATATACGGATACACTTGTAATATCACTCAGGATTTCTACCTCTGTCACATCACAGCAATTTTATCCTAAACTACTGGACGGAAGAGGTTGACATTTGGTATGAATGTATAGTTTGGTGACCCGATCAGGAGTACATATTGTAAAAGAATAAATTTTGATTTTAGGGGTACTTCTGGGGGGGAAACTAAAAAAATCGACCGTTCCCCCCTCCTGATCTCCGAAACTACTGAGCCTAAAATTTTGAAAAAATAGGAAGTATAGAGCGTTGCCCGAACTTTACAGGAAAAATAAGGAGAAACCATTAATATTAATTTTGGGGGGCAAATTATAGAATTAAATAAAAATTTAAAAATAAAAAAAATTTCAAACGCATCATGTAATATATCAAATGAAAGGTCTCATTCTGAGGAACACAAATATATTTTTTTCATATTTAAAAAAAATATATTTTTGAAAAGATATTAACGAAAATATACCAAAATTTACCCATCCCCCCCCTCCCTTATCTCCGAAACTCTAAAACTATAAAACGTAAAGTTTAAAAAGAAATAGATTTATAGGTTCTGACCTGAAGTTTACTGGAAAAATATACTTTTGGGGGGCAAATTACAGAATTAAATGGAAAATATAAAATTAACATTGTTTCTAACCCATCATGTTATGTATGAAATGAAAGGGCTCATTACGACGAAAACAAATGTTTTTTTTCATATTTTTAAAATAAATTAATTAAAAGATATTAACAAAAATATAAAAAAATTACCCATTCCCCCCTTATCTCCGAAACCATAAGCTGGAAAACTTTGAAAAAACAATGGAGGTATAGCCCCTCACCTGAACTTTACTGGAAAAATAAGGAAAAACCCCTAATTTTTTTTGGGGGCAAATTATAGAATTAAATGGAAAATATAAAATTAAAATTGTTTCTAACCCAACATGTTATATATCAAATAAAAGGGCTCATGATGGAGAAAACAAATATATTTTTCCATATTAATAAAATAAATAAATTAAAAGATTTTAACAAAAATATAAAAAAATTTACCCATTCCCCTTATCTCCGAAACCATAAGCTGAAAAATTTTGAAAAACTGGAAGTATAGCCCCTCACCTGAACTTTACTGGAAAAATAAGAAGAAACCCCTAATATTCATTTTGGGGGGCAAATTATAGAATTAAATAGAAAATAAAAAATTATAATTGTTTCTAACGGGTCATGTAATATATCAAATCCCTGGGCTCATAATGACGAATACAAATCATTTTTTTAATTTTTTTAAAATGACTATTTTAAAATATATTAAAAAAATATTTTAAAAAAATTACCCATTCTCCCCGTTATTCCCCAAACTCTAAGACCTCTTTTTTTTTGTTTATAGGAAAAATATGAAAAAAATCCCTAATTCTATTATTTGGTCCCCAAATAATAGAATTAAACGGAAAGTAAATTACTAGAAAACCCCTATAGTAATTTTAGGGGCAAATTATACAATTAAATGGAAAATAAAGATTCAAGATTCAATTTTCAAACGCATCATGTAATATATCAGATAAAAGGCTCATTATGTGAATTACAAATATATCAAATTTTTAAATCATTTGTATAAAAAATATTAAAATTATTAAACATCGACTTAATTCCCACTTTAAAAACTACACTATTTAAATTTTGAAAAATATATTTTATTTATATTTTTAAATAATTTGAATAACAGATTTAATAATTCATAATGCCCTTTTTCTTCCAATCTACAGAGCCTCAAAACTCAGACAGTAGATTATAAAAGGCATCTCTGAAAGTTTATTAGTAAAATAAAACTCTAATGTTACTAAATCCTAATCCTAAAGCAGATAAAATAAAAAGTCTATGTGTGGAAAATCAAAGTGTATATTTTTTATAAATTTAAAACGCTTCCTTTAAAATATATAAGGGTAAATATAAGAAAATGCACTTATTTCCTACTTGTCTGAAACTGGAATATTCGAATCTTGAAGGTGGTACGGAACCCTAAGTATGCGGGTCCAACTCGCACTTGACCAAATTATTTTATCTGTTATATGATTCGCTTGATTTGTATAAAAATATTTATTTAATTCTCTAATTGGCCCCAAATTTAAGATTAAGATTCTCCTGAAATTGGCATTCTGGTCCGTTCTGGTGCCATAGTGACCCATCAAATCCCTTCCATTGCTGCGGCACTCTGGCCAAGTCCAGTCAAGATTGGATAGGCGCTTACCTTAATGGGTGTGTATATCGACTGTAACTAGAAGAAATATCAAACGACTTCTACTATCTTTTTTTACACTATTCGACCTGTTGTGTGCATATGCAGCCACCAGTTGACGTTTATCTATAGGTATTTGTGTCTTCAAAATAATTCCCAGACATCGACATACATTAAAAAACATTTGGTCAGCTGTTCTTCGGCCTCTGACATAAACTAAAAACATTTGGCCAGCTCTGACGCTACGCATCACTGACTGTTTATGACGTTACATATAGCTATCATCTCCAGTTCTACAGCAGAGTGTTACTTTTATGTAACTTGTCACAATAGTGCACTTTCTTTATAGTTTGGAACGTTATTAACAAAAATAAAAATTACAAATTCTTAACAGTGACATTTATTTTCAATACTATTTCAGGTACAAAACCACGTTATGTTACATAACAAAATCAAATTATCAGACAAACCAATAACTCTAGAGGTATTTGGAGCTATAGACTTTCCATGTGTTATTTGCCTTAGTATGTAAACTAAGTAAGACAGAAATTAAAATGTGCGACAATAACAGTTTAAAAATAATATAATATGAATCAAGTAAAAATGGACAATAACTTCAATATTTGTAAAAATACGTGTTAAAACTTCTGGATATATTTAAAGAAACCACCAAATTTGTTGCAGGATTTGAATAATCTTTTGCCTTGTTATTCGTTTTGATAAAACTGCTATATATTTTTTAAGAGAGTTTAAAATAAAGGGCGTTTTAACTGAACACACTGAAAACTGATTTATCTCTGCACAAATAAAACACTTTTTTCATAGTCTTCAGAAATTATTAATTATTAAAAAAGTGGACAGGCACAAATACTTTATTTTCTGTACGGATATAATTACAATATATATTAACTGGGACGTTAAGATAAGATAAATCATACAGTTTTTTTATTAAAAGAAGTGTCAGTTCGATATAATCAGTCGTCTTCTCCTGAACTTTATTACACATTATTTTTAAACCACCTACTTTTACGTGATACCTTGGTTGCCAATTGTTTCCTAGGTGCCTTCCCACCAGTCGAGTTTCGAGCAGTTCGCTTAAGGCTGCGGTTATAGTGGATGCGAATATGTTCGTATGAATTCGTACAAACTCGTATGAATTCATCAAAAGTGAACAAATACGTATTCGTGAGTATTGGCGCAGGGGGTGGTAACTCAGATAGTCAATGTTGGTCCAGCTGTCGGTGAACTGTAAACGTAGCCCCCTTCAGAACTCCTTCAAGTACTACTTTTTGAGAGTTAATCGAATATATCCAGGTGACACAATGCGATCTTCTTTATCGGCCCTTAGTACATGTAAATGATTTGATTTTTGGTTTTTGGCATTGTCTGTCTGAGAAAGTTGAAGCTATTACTTTTTTCTCTAATTTGTGGTAGAATTTTGTATCAAATCCCAGTCTTGCAGTATTCATACATCGTTTTAAGGTACTGTATATAGCCAGAAGCTACAAACTAAATAGTATTTAAAGTATAATTTAATAATCAGTTTTTTAGACATTATTTTCCAACCAACAAAAAGTGTCAGAAAATATGGCTTCAAAGAATAAACATCGAAAAACTTTACATGCCAGGTATGTTTATCTTTTTCTGATACTGTTACTTGCATTTATTTTATTTATTGTATAATTTCAGGTTATGAGAGAAGTTCAGGAGACAATTTTGTATACTATGTAGGAAAACAACAAACCACTGATTATTACCCCCATAAGATGACAGGTAAACCAATGAAAACAACCAAGCTATTGTGAAAGAGATACATGCTATTTTTTTAAGAAGCTGCTGTTAATTAGAAAAATAATATAAATATCCCAAATCAAGGAAGTTCCAACCCTGAAGCTGGATTATAAATGTATGGCAGTAGTGTCAACTGAAGATGATCATTTGTATTGTCTTAAGATGAAACCTGCAGCTGAGTCACAAAACCAAGTACACACGGGTAAGCAAATTTTAGTGCTTGTTGAATAATTCATAATATCTTGTATTTTTATTTTTTGTAAATAAATAAATTTAATTTCAATATTGAGTTTCATTTATTTTGATGGTACATTGTCTTCTAAATGTTATTTGTGGCATATTCTTGATTATTTTTTATGTGTTCTTGGGAAATAACAACACAATCAAAACAAAAATCTGCATATTCAAGAAAAATTTGGATTTTCCTTGAATATACAGATTTTTGTTTCGATTGTGGCGTTATTTTCCAAGAACATATGAAAATAATTCGATGGTATAGCCCCCTATTGGTGAGATTTGGGATCAGAAACGGCAGATTCCTTCTTTTTAGTTGGTGATGATCTGTCAAATTCAACAAACGTCAAATTTAGTACTTGAAGGACTTCTGAAGATGCTTCTTATGCATATTCTAAGCTCTCATGGGACAAAATGTGAACACATTTTATAACATTGAGTTGCCCATCTATCTTTATTGTATGATCTGTGTATAGGCGGTTACAGTATATACGCATGATTCGTACGGGGTCTCACGAATTCGTACGACTGTTCTGATACGAACAAAATAGTTTGTTTTTTTATCAGTTTTCGTACGAATTCAAAGAGATTGAGCGTGGATGTTAAAAAATTAGTTACACTTGTTGAAGTAAGGTGGTATTTATGGTATGAAAAATGTAACAGTATTTATGGAGTATACTTTATACAGCTTTTAACATGTAATTAAATGTAGATTATTGTTCTAATACATCCAAAAATTATTCCAAAGCTCTTCTTATGATCTTAATTATCCATTTCCAGTTGTAGGTAAAAAATTATCAACTACCCAAGAGCGATTTTCTTTTTTTAGTAAAACAAATTTTATTAAAAGCGTTGCCAACGAGTAAGATTCATTTACTGGATCCATTTCACCTCAACACAAATTAAGAACTATATGCACGAAGCTGCACTACTTTTCATCTCTACTACAACCACTCTGTTCGTACGTATTCTTACGAACAAATTTCTTACGAATACGTACGAATAAATTTCGGACAAATTCGCATCCAGTATAACCGCCGGCTAATACGGGCCATGTAGGTACGTAATGTAAAGTATTCGATAAAACTACGATCAGGTTTACACTAAATCTTCGTTTCAGTATATCCCTGAGGAGTCCCAAGCTGTATGGACTTCCAAAAATTCACAAACCAGGTGTCCCAATGTGACCAATATTGAGCTCAGTTGGGTCTCTGACACAACTTTTGGCGAAATGCCTAGCCAAAGAACTCCAGCCCCAAGAAGAACAGATGATATTCTACGTCAAAGACTATGGTCATATAATCCAGGGTATTAATATAGATAAGGACGATATATTAGTCATTTTTGATGTCGACTCACTTTTTAGAAAACTCACAGTAACTGAAGCCATCCACTACATTGAAGAAAATCACCATTCGTCGGAGTACATAATAAACGTAGCAAATCACTGTTTAACAAACACATATGAGGAGCAAAAGTACAAACAAAAGCACCGATGGGGTCACCAGTACTAACAAACCTGTGTGTGGAAAATATCGAAACACGAGCTCCAGAAATAACACAATTCAAAACTGAACCCTGGGGCCTGTTTCATAATCAACTGGTAACTTGTAGTTTTTAACTTTTAGAATTTCGTTTCGAAACTGAACAAAATTATTCTACAAGTTATAACTTGTAAAATCCAAAATATTAGTATTTGAAATTTGCAAGTCGTGTACATGTCGAATAATAATATTTTGGATTTTACAATTTGTAATTTGTTTGTTGAATTACGAAAACGAAATTTTACAAGTTACAAAACTACAAGTTACAAGTTGATTATGAAACAGGCCCCTGGTTGTAATACGTAGAAGACACCTTCATAATATGGCCACACAGAGAACAACTACGCAATTTCCTAAAGCTGTTAAATAAAATATATCCAAAAATCAGTTTTACCACAACAACAAACCGAGCAACTACAATTCCTCGGCTTTCTCATAAAGAATAAACCAGACGGAACAATAGGTGTATCGGAAAATTAGCCGTTCAAACAGATACTTAAAGGTCGTAGTAGGCCATAATGTTTACAGTAGAGATGACTGAGATTAAAGATATGGTAATTGACCTTGCAACCTCACGACGGAGACAATAAAATCTTTATTGAAGTGGGTTCATGTTTCGCCGGAAGTCGTCGGGCATCTTCAGCACCGAATCCTACAATTCAAATATCCAAACTGCTTATGCTTATATAACAAATTTTTGATACACCCTCAATAACAATAAGTTTACGCCAATCTTACTTCAAACACTTGTCTAAGTAATTACTTTTGTTCCAAACTATATAACTTTTTTAAACCGCCCTGTATAACTATAATTATACTCCACCTTATATTTGAACCATCCTGTATACTCAAATGCTTCTGACAATTTTTAAAGCCTTTTGTATAACTGTAATTATTCTCCGTTCTATAACGCAAATATCCACTCTGTATAACTATAGTTTTGCTCCACTCTTATTTTAACCACCTTGTATATGCAACTACTTATGTGCCACCCAATATAATATTTTTAGAACCACCCTGTATAACTAATTCAATTCCAACTTATATTTCGACCAACCTATGTATAAAACTGCTTATGTACCACCAATATTACATGCACGCACGCACACACCTTCAACCGTATTTATTTATTTAACTGTTAGTTAACTTCGCTTCTAAAATAAACTTACTTCAAAAGCATCAAAATGAAAATTATTACAAACACCCTGGACGACATACTTTCATGGCAAATCTTGACATTTAAACTAGATATCTATACTACTATAAAATTGTAAGTTTGTCTGTTTGTTTGTTTGTTTGTTTGTTCGGGTATCACGTAAGAACTACCGAACTGCTGAATCTTTTTTTGGTGCGAAGCCTATAGTTTGGCTTAAAATTTTATCTCTCTAAATTGACAGAAACGGTAGATATAGCGAAAAACCTTCTACCATGTTGGGTAATTCAATTACTCAATTGGTTCCACCGCACGCACAAAGTATTAGATACTGGCATCAGCTTAGCTTTCATTCAAAATTCGGAATGTGCAAATGTTTCGATTTAACAAAAATCAACATATATCAAGCGTAATTTTACAGGGTGTTGTGTAGATAGGAAACTTAGAGCGGAGTAGAATTACATGGATTTAAAAAATCTAAAAAAAAGTTATATTTGGTGTCCTATAAGCAGCTGGATATATACGATGTGATGGAAATAAGGGAGAGTGGAATTAGTTATACGGGGTGGTCCAAGAAAGTTATACTGAGTGAGCCAGAAACAGTTCCATATACCAAGTGGTAGAATATTTATACAGTGAATAAAAAAACTTAAAAAATGTCTTAGGTAAGCAGTTAGGATCTTTGAATTATGTTCATAGGATACTATATTATGAAATGGGTTAAAGAAATGTTAGAAGCAGTTGTTTATACAGGGTGTTTGAAATATAAGGTGGAGTGGATTTGAAGTTTATGTTGTGGTTAAAAACTTGTTTTATATCCACATATACCATCCTATATATTACATATATAGGATGGTTCAAATATGTAGCGGAGTATAATTACAGCTATACAGGTAGGTTTAAAAATATATTAAAGTAATGGTATGATATACAAGCTGTTCCATTTACCGGATGGTTGCAATATAGAGTGGGGTAGGACTCTAAGGATTCAGGGTCGTACAAAAATGTTATATTTGGTGTAAAATAAGTAGTTACACATAAAAGGTTGTTGAAATATAGGGTGGCTTACAGTTAGAATTATACAAGGTGGGTAAAATATACTAGAAAAATTTTATATAGCACTTGCATATATAGAGCACCTGAAGTATGGTGCGCAATAAAGTTATAGTTATACAGTGTTATTCAAACAAGGTTAGAAAAAGTTGTAAATCAAGGGTGGTTTAAATGAACTGTGAAGAGAAATTATACTTTAATATATCTTGAAAAAAATATAAGGAAAAAATGTGAAATAGCATAGTTCATAATAAGTTGCAAAGATAGGATAGTTGAAAGATAGGGTGAAGAAGTGTTATGATAATTATTTAAAAAATGTTATAGCAGTAGCGTATACAGAGTAGCTGTAATACATACAAGGTGATTCAAAAAGATGTTGAACAAAATTGTTATTTTCGGTGCGGTTTTGGTGAAATATATTTGGCATTGATGGATTTATAGTTATACAGGGTGGTAGAAAAAATGTTATACTGGGTGGCCGATAAGTAGTTGCAAATACAAGGTGATTGAAATAGCGGGTGGAGTAGATTTATAGTCAAGCAGGTTGGATACATTTTTTTGCAGGATAGAACATGAGCTGTTGCATATCTGCAATATTTGAAACATGGAACGAAGTAAAATTATAGCTCACGCAGTGTGATTAGGTAGTTGCAAATACAAGGTGATTGAAATAGCGGGTGGAGTAGATTTATAGTCAAGCAGGTTGGATACATTTTTTTGCAGGATAGAACATGAGCTGTTGCATATCTGCAATATTTGAAACATGGAACGAAGTAAAATTATAGCTCACGCAGTGTGATTAGGTAGTTGCAAATACAAGGTGATTGAAATAGCGGGTGGAGTAGATTTATAGTCAAGCAGGTTGGATACATTTTTTTGCAGGATAGAACATGAGCTGTTGCATATCTGCAATATTTGAAACATGGAACGAAGTAAAATTATAGCTCACGCAGTGTGATTAGAAGTATTTAAAAATTTTATATTTGGTTGCCCCTTAGCAGATGCACATTCAGGGTAGCTGAAATATTTTGTAGAGTACAATTATGGTTACACAGGGTGGTTCAAAAATAAGTTTTAATGTTTGACAAATCGGCAGCTGTTTATACAGGATGGTTTTAATGTAGATGGAAGTTAGTAATACAAAGCGGTTAAAAATTTAATTGAATAAAATTGTTATATAAGGTGACCAATAAACAGTTACAGTTTGGGTGAGGGTTTAAATAAAATTTGGTGTTAGGGTGCAAAAGTGTGTTTTTTCATTTGTGACTCACGAAGGGTTCCACATCATTTCCATTATGATGGATCAAAAAAGTTAAAAAAAAAGTTATATAGGGTAGACCATAAACAGGTGCATTCTACTATATGAAATATCTGAAATATGGGGAGATAGTTTTAGAGTGTGTAACACAATGTTAGAAAAAGCTCATATAAAGGTTGATTAATATATAGAGCAAAGAGAAATTTTACTTTAAAAAGTGGTTAAAAAAATATCAGAAATAATTGTTATACAGGGTACACCATAAGCAGTTGCATAGCTGAAATATAGGTTAGAGAAAAGTTATAGTCAGGTGTTCAAAAAATTATAAAACAGCAGCATATACAGGATGGTTGCAATATAGGGTGAAGTAGAGTTACAGTTATTCAAGGAGATTCAAAAAATGTCGAATAAAATAGTTATATAGGGTGGCCCATAAGTACTTGCAGTTTGGGTGAAATTTATTATATTAATTAAGGTGGTACAAACAAGTTAGAAATTTTTTTATATAGAATAACCCATTTGTTTCATAAGTTATTTCTATTTGCGAAGGCTTGAACATTCCGTACGCGGGTGAAACCGCTAGTGTATTATAAAAATTTGACATTTACCATGATGTTTACAGTTTTTTTGCATACATTTTTCCAATTTTCAGAAAAATGTTAAGTTTTACGTTATAGAAAAATATACGGAATCAGACTGGAACATATCTTTGTAGATTACAATTTATAATATGCAAATTTCTTGAACGGTTTTAGAGAAAACCGTGAAGATTCATTGTAAATCGCTGAAGTCTAGTCCCTTATTTACTTTTATTCTGATTTTCTAGAAAACCGCAAATCTCATGTTATAGAAAATTGTATGGGACCTTTCTGTAAAGTTTCTTCATATAATGCAGTTTAAATCATCAAAATTGCCCAGGCCGTTTTTGAATAATCGCCCCTCATACATAAAAAAAAGTTACATACGAATTGATAACCTCCTCCTTTTTGGAAGTTTAGTAACGCATTGTCTTTATTTTTGATATTTCTATGTTTGTCCCTGCCCTATAATTGGTCTTTGTACTGTTGGATAGTGTAATAATAAATAAAATAAAATAAAATAAAAATTGCTGTCTTTTTTTAAGGCAAACAATAATATAAACGAGAAATCTAATAACTGTCACAAACATATACCTATACTATTGTTGTAAATTATTTTCTGGATATTAAATAAACAAAAAAATTAAATTTGTAACGCTCTGTGGAATTCACTGGTATAGTTTGTTTCAATTTCAGCTGACTATTTTCTGACTCTCTCACCTCTAAAGCTAGTGGTTTGCTCGCAATAAAAATTACAGGATTTCACCAAATCCACAACCACTAGTCGTCGGAATCTATAATAATAAACTTCAAGGGTTTCGTTAAAACATCTATATCTTCATTGCTCAATACTTTTTTTTGTTTTCTAACTTTATTAAAGGAGTTGATGACCGTAACCACTTTTGAAGAACTAACGTGTTCGTTTCTTCTCGAAGTCGGCCCGTGATTGTGGTACAAAGATTTCAGGTAAAGCTTACTTTCCTTATCCGCAGTACTCACTCTGGCCCTGCACTTCAGTTTCTCTTTTCTCACGCAGCAGTACATTCTTCTGTTCGCACTCGTTCGTTCTAGCTTGTAATGGAAATCTTCAAAGCCGAGTATGTCATTTTTTAAGCCCGGATAAAAATATATGATTCCTGAAAAAGAGTCGAAATTAAAATAATATATTCAAATGTTAATTGATGCAAGAACATTTAAGCCGAAAGTGCATTTAATAAATGTTCAACATTTTAATCCTTTCACGGAATATTAACTGATAACCTGCTCAAACTCTATATGTATAAAAAATTTAACAAAAATATTAACCGGCTTCCAATTATAACTAAATAATTAACAATTAGGTACTTACACACCACGTAAAAGACTGTGATCATTCCGTACAAATTAATTACCTATCTATCTAGTATATTTTTTAAGTCGGTGTCAAGCAAATCTAAGATCCTGCATTGCTTATTGAAGCGAAAGCTTCTTAACGAAGGTCCAGACTTATTCATATGAAAATAGATGAGCAACGGAATGAAATACCCATCCAATTCAGACTTCTGTGTAAAAAATGGGACCAGGTAATATATTAAGAGTCTCTGCTTTTATAGAAAATCAATAATAAATAGGAAACAAACCATAAACGTCACAAAATTGCTTTTCTGTAATAAACACTCCAATTCTCTGTATTAAATTGGAGCCTTAAGACATATCTCAGAAATTAAAAAGAATACTACACAAAAAGACAACTTGGCATTAAATTTTCATATTATCAACGACTGTACAGTGCACCCATCAGGTTAATTGAAGATGAAAAAACCTGTTCAAACTCAGGATGGCCTTTCAGATAAGCACTCCGCTTCTATATCTACGAAGTTATTAGCTAGAACTGAAATTTTGCACAGTGGAGTACTCATATTATGGTTTTGAGTTGGAACACCCTTGAATTCGTTATTTTTTTCGGCGTTTTTTTGCTAGTGCCAGGTTATTTAAATAAACAAATAATTCCATTTGGTGTTAGGAGTTTCTCAGCAAAGAAAAATAATGTTAACTAATTCAGTAACATGAAACACGAAATTTAGGTTAAAAACAAATAATAAATAGTTATACATCGTTCATTATGTATAACAAACAGAACAAGTATTACAAATCAAATATCTATCTTACCTTATTGATTTAACTGTTCAAATTGTTGTCCACAACACATAATTGCAAACCTTTCCATCTCGCATGAATCCATTTAAAATTATTATAGAATTCCGCCTTTCGGATCCACAATTAAGCAGAGAAAAACGCAAATCTGATCAAGCTGACATTGTTAGTAACTATTGTGTTTTATTGTGTTTGAGTTTACATTATTATATAAATAATTATTCGTTTTGTTATAATTGATATTGTAAGAGAATGTTTTTCAAAATAACAAAAATACGATATGATACAATGTTTACAATGTTATGAGAATGTTGAAGAAGCTTTACTATATTTCCACATATAAACTACGAGTATTTTACCATAAGATATTTCATGAAATCGCGTTTTTTAAACTTTCAGATATCCAGAGAGGCATGAACCTTAGCATATATTTAGACTAAAGAATAATTCACTAAGCTTTGGTACATATTCTAAACCTCGATCAAAGGTGTATAACAAAGAAAATCGAGAAATGAATGATATGTGTTAGCTAGCGTTCATGTCTATCCCCAGACTTCTTGTGCGAAATTAGAAACACACTGGAGTTTCTCAATCACGGGTCCAATCAATATTGCCCAACTTATATCCTGACAAAGACGGTGCAATTGGTCAAACCCGAAGGGACAATCTCTCATAGCAGCCGTTATATTTAACAGGCAGAATACAAGCTGGTATATGAGAACGCGCACTTAATTTTTGAGCAAAGCAGGGTTCGGTTTCATACTGGGTTACGCAAAGGAACCCTTACCGAGGTACTTGACAATTATTAATATTGGAAGACGTTTTTATTTATATAATGATTTTGTATCATAAAACACAATTTACTAATTATCATTTTTTTTCTCTCCAGCGCTCACTAGATAATATTGTTCCGAAAGGCGGAATTATTTATGGATTCCGACAATTATCTGAGGGAAAATGGACAACAATGAACAGCCATAAGGTAATAAATAATGTCCAAAATTAATTTTAAGGATGCTTGATACATAATGAACTGTATAACTATAAAGGTGATGTTATTGAATTATTGTTAACATTATTAGACTTATTTAAATGGAATTATGCTCATGTACCACCTGGTGTTTTTTACAAACCAAAATACATTATTTTAAAGGGAAAAAAATAACGACTGAAATGAAGCCAACTGTTCGATACAAATTGACTCCACTCCAATCAGAAGGCGGAGTATATTCCAGGGAGTACTCTCTTAGCCCACTTATGGTTCTGCGCTTGCACATGGAACCGCTCTCTTCAATAACAAACCTAAAACTCGTACTAATTTTGGGTTCATGATCTCAAACACACACAACGTACAAGCCATTGGAAGAATAACACCATTTGTACATACATTTTGTTATTGTATGAAACAAAGTACGTTTACCACTCATCGTCTGAATTAAAGACAAGTGGTCCAGAGTTTAAAGCGCACGGCTGCATATTCAAAGTTCGCGGGTTCGAAACCGAGAACAATGCATTAGTAATATGCTAAAACTCATTTTAATATTGCATAGAATAAGAAGTTGGAATATATAGGTACATCTAAGAATGTTTTCTACAGATGAACCTATTTATGAATATTTGGCCTTGAGAACAAAATGCCGAATTATTAATATGAGTTTAAGAGCAAAGAATCCAGCAGTGAGGCATTTCAGAAATGAGAGATGGCAACCTTCAATGTGTAAATCTAATGGGGGAAGGTTCATACTTAGTTAAATACCTTGAAATAAAGCAGGCTCAACGTATTGTACTCACATTGACTATGAAAAAGGACCTTTTAACAGCAGAGTTTTACAGAAGGGTAAGACGACTGTTGAACACACCAAACATAAACATTTAAAAATCTGTTTCAGGCTATTAACAACACTATGAGTGTTCAGTGCTTAACATACTATAAACTCATATTCTTGCAGAGATTATAGTTAATTGGTTATTACGAATAATTACATCATTGCAATACATTTCAATAACACATGACACAATTTCTTGAACGAAAAGTTCGAGTTTTACTATACAAAAGCTCACAACATCAGCCATCCTATAAGTATACATGTCTCTGTCAGAACGATACAACTCTGCCACGGTATGAAGAAAGGAAGAGGATTGGACATGATCTAAGTCAAATCTATTGAGATCAACAAATTTAATAAACGACAGCAAAAAATAAAAAACAGCATCTTCTGGAAATAATGTGCCGTTTGCCGAATACCAATTGAAATAGAAACTTTATAAAATATTATTAGTTCATCCACAACGATTGTTGATTTGTATAAAATGAAATCTAAAATATTGCATATTTTACTGTAAAAGTCCAAAAAACTGTTTTGTTCCAAATTGTGTCAGGTTGATAGACAAGATCGAAAGGGAAAAATAAAACAACAACGAAATATCACAATTTTCATTTAAAAATATAATATGTTTTAAAAAACAATGAAACACCCTTTATTGTGATTTACTTATAAAATTGATTATTTACAGTATTTTAGCTTAAAATTAACAAATTAATTAAAAACGCAATATACAATAGTTACTAACCTACTTCCAAAATATTTCTCAAGCAAATCAAAAATTTGATAAAATTCAGTTATAAAATTATCGAGTTTTTATTTTGGTAACTGCTATAGTCGTTAAAATTCAGTTCCTTATAAGCGAAGGATTAATTTTTGTCTTTATTTTGAAAACATGTAATTAAATTTTAATTCCTGATATAAAACACTTAAATGAAATATTGAAATAGCAAAAATCAATAGAAAATTGTTGATTACGAAATGGCAAACAAGAAATCTGCACAAATTAAATAATTAACTTCACAATTATTTCGCAACGATAATGATTTCCGTTTTGTTCTCTTACGGTTTCAGTTAATTTACCTGTAAGACGCTAAGGCACATTCAGTAAGCAAAATCAAATAACGTTCTGTTCCTGAATAATATTACAGAAAAGATCACCGGCATAACAAATATTCGTTTAGATAAACTAATGGAATATTTTCTGCCATTTATCGCGTCTAAAAGCCCCATAACTTAACTTCGTCTCAGAAAGAAACTGACTTCAAATGAATCAAAATGAAAACTATTACAAACACACTGTACGATATACTTTCATAGCACATCTTGAGTATTTTATGTTTTTTTGGGCAATAACACCATAATCGAAATAAAACGACGTATATTGAAGGAAAACTAAACGTTTCAAAGTCTATTCTGACTTAGTTGTCAATGGCTTTATATTTATTGATGTAAATTGCAAAATGAAAATTTGATAAATCAAACGAAGTCAGAACAGACTTTGAAACGTTTGCTTTTCCTTCAATATACGTCGTTTTATTTCGATTGTGGTGTTATTGCCCAAAAAAACATAGAGTATTTAACCTAGATATTTATTATAAAAATTCGACAATTACATTGATATTTACACTTTTTTTTCACATATTTTTCCGATTTTCAGAAAAATGATGTTTTACGTTACAGAAAATATACGGAATCAAGATAGAATATATCTTTGTAGAATACAATTTAAACTATCCAGTATCATAAACCATCGTGTTGACGATGACTAATATTCCAGTATTAGTTACCAGAAACTTAAACATTTTTGAAAAAATCCACTTTTGACTAGTTTTTCTGATTAAACTCGGTAAAAAAATGATGCAATCCGGATGTATAAACACTCATTAAGAAGGATTTTTGTTCTCTACAACTTTCCTGTAGGTGGCATTACGAAAAAAATCGTATTTTTGCGGGTTTTTACTATTTAAATCGTTTACTTTTACGAGTTTGCTGTTAAAATCTTAGCATTAATTATCAATAAACTGTTACTGACATATAAGCGATTTGCTGTTGAATTTTATATCCGAAAATGAGTTAAATTTTGCTCTATAAGCGGGTGTATGTCTTTAGAATTTATAAGTGGCGTTCCTAGGTACGATTCGCCAAAAATGTGATCAAAGAATTCTTTTATTTCAGTGATCCCATCAAAGTCATAAGGGAAAAACTAGGAAAAACCTTATGGAGACAATTAAACACACAAAGTTAGCGATGACTATTTCTGTTTTATATAAAACACATAAAGAAATACAATGCACCTGCTGTTAATTTATGCTAAGTAATAGCTTTATTTGTTGACAATTTTTGTAAATGCACTGAAATTGAAATTTTGAAAATAATACATTGACAATTTTCACATTGAATTAAAATTTAACAGCTAACACTGTTAAGAAATGTCAAATTGAAATTAAATTCGCTACAACGCAGATTGCCGTGAACATTACAATTATTGCAATGATGTCAGATCTTACTCTTTATCTTAAATCTCAATAATTGTATTCATATCATGGGCTTTCTAATCTCAGTTAAAACTATTAGGCTTTAAAATAGAAACAATACACCATAAGCAGTTGCAGAGCTGAATTGTAGCATGGAGTAGAGTTAGGTGTTTAAAAAATGATTGACAAATAAATAGCAGCATATGCATGATGGTTGCACTATCGGATGAAATAAACTTACAGTTATACAAGTTGGTTAAAAAATTGTTGAATACAACTGTAGGGTGGCCCATAAGCACTTACAGTTTGGGTGAAATATATTCGGGATTGGCGGATTTATAGTAATGTAGGGAGGTTCAAAAAAGTTAGAAAAGACTGTTATATAGGATAGCACATTTTTGATAAGCTAATGCATGTTGCAAAGAATTGTACATTCCATATGAGAGTGTAACCGCGGGTAACGGCTAGTTTGCTTAAATAATGGAAATCGATGAAGAGATCGTAATGTCGTCAATGGAAAAGTTGTAAACATTATAAAAATGTTCTTAATAAACATTTGTAAGTTTTGATTGTAACATTTTTCAGCAAGAAAAGTCGGCAAAACATTTGATTTTTTTGATAAATACATAACCTTCTAGATAATAAAGCTTCATCAAAATGATACTGTATGATGTTATATTTATATGGACTCAAGATAGGAACAGTCAGAAAAGTAGTTTTTAAATAAATATTTTGCAAAACGCACCGTATTAACCAGGATAGATGGATGGCGCTTTGGATTAATAATAAATGGTGCAGTAAAATGCAATTAATCTCAACGTCATAAGCTATCAATAGGACGAAGTTACGATTTTTGTAAATGAATTTTCTGCCGGTTTTTTCGGCTTTTCTCTGAAAAATACTCGCATAGATATCTGTAAACACTCATCTCAAAAAATATCTGATTCCCTACACCTTTTCAATTGATCACTTTATCAGTTTTCACGAAAATGTATAGTGGGGTTTTTAGTGTTCAAATAATCACAGAAATTTGCTGTTAAAATTATCAGTTCTCCCTCATATACTACTGCTTAAGTAGTAAGCGACTTGGCTGGGTTATAACTTGTAAAATTTCTAAGAAGGATTTTTTTATCCAAAAACAACAACACAGTTTTATGTGGTCAAAATGTGAGGTTTCTGAAATGTCAATAAAGACAGATACGCACTAAACCCTAATCGCCTTGTACACTTAAAGTTTTCGTTTCTCTAGCCTATCAAACAGTCTCAGGACAGCTAATCTACAGTGTGTCCGGTTATGGACTAGCGATAATCTATACACCATATAGTAGAGCTCCATACCCCACCCCGCCATATGGCAGCCATTTTTTTTGATGACCTATTCCTTACGTGTGAACAAAAACGTTCATATCTCTAAAAGTTTTAGTCTTACTGAGATAAAAATAGGCTTATTTGACGGACAATAATACTGTCTATCAGCAACATTTCAAAACAAAGTGTTAACGTTTTCTTAACTTTTGAAAAAAAAGATGAAATGCAAAAAAGGGTCAAAAAATTATGCAATTCAACAAATTATTGCAAATCCATGCAAAAGAAGTCGCGATAACCTTTCATTTTTTTTTCAATAAATCGAAAGAGTTAAGCTACAATACAAAATTAAATTCACAACTGTATGTTTATTACTTTAGGAGTTATTCTTGTTTGAACATAGCGTATGCGCAAGCACAAAAAGAGAGTTACTTTATTATACCGTCAACATATGTGGTTGCAGCCAGATGGTGCACCCGCGAACTATTCTCGAGCAGTGAAAGAATATTTGAACAATAACCATGCACCGGGGATTGGTCGCGGTGGTCTAGTAGCGTGGCCAGCTCGCTCGCCCGATTTGACCCCCTTGGACTATTTTTTATGGGGTCATATGAAGCAAAAGGTGATGCTATAGTTCCAAATACCAGAGAAGACCTCGTCGCTAAAATTATGGCAGTCGCCGAAGAAATAAGATCAGACTTAAAAGTAATTAAGCGCTCAACTGCCTAGATAGCATTAACTTGTCTACAAGCTGGAGGAGGGCACTTTGAACAACTGCTGTAGGATAAAATTTAATGTGTTTAAAAGATTGTAAAAGTATCAAATAAAAAGTGATAGGAATTTTATGTGGTTTCAATGTTTACCTGTTTAAGGTCCCGACAAAGGTCTTTTGTGCTTGCGCATACGCTATGTTCAAACAACAATAACTCCTAAAGTAATAAACATACAGTTATGAATTTAATGTTGTATTGTAGCTTAACTCAAAATCTTTCGATTTAGTGAAAAAAAATGAAGGTTTTCGGGACTGATATTGCATTGATTTGCAATAATTTGTTGATTTGCATAATTTTTTGACCCTTTTTTGAACTTCATCTTTTTTTCAAAAGATAAGAAAACGTTAACAGGTTGTTTTGAAATGTTGTTGATAGACAGTATTATTCTCCGTCGAATAAGCCTATTTTTATCTCAGTAAGTCCAAAAATTTAAGAGATATGAACGTTTTTGTTCACACGTAGAGAATAGGTAATAAAAAAAACAAAATGGCTGCCATGTGGGGGGTGAGGTATTGAGCCCTAGTATATGGTGTATTTGTGTATTAAAATAGTTACTTTACATGTATTTAGATTATCGCTAGTCCATAACCGGACACAATGTATAATTGTAAAAAAAAACAAATGAGGAATTACAAAAAAAATGATTACGATACGACTTACAATTAAATAAAGTTAGCAACATTTGTATAAAAAATTTTAGTCGAATGAAAATAGTAATATTAAAGGTTGTATGCACCCGCCACGGTGTTACGAAAATCTTGTTATATCTTAACAAAAACACAACAGCTCATTTCTAGAAAGAACAACACCAAGATTCGCGTTATCGTCTTGGAGTTTCGCTCACAAATTTCACTATTTGAACTTCACATTCCATGTAGTTCCCCTGAAATGTCGGGATATGTGAATGATTCACCGCTACCATTCGAACGATTCCTGCATTTTCTAAGACAAGCCGTGCATGACATTTGAATTTTTTTCGCCACCTGCAACGGTAGGAACATCGTCGGTTATTTTTTTTATCCAAAGAATATTCGTAATCGTCAATAATTAACAATGGGTACTTGAAGTTGCCGTGTAAAGAATAAAGAACACCTTAAATAAAAAGAAACGTAATTAGTGACATTTTCGTGCTATATTACTTACCAGAATATTCAGGTGATAGCGATTTATCATTCCAGTACCTTCTTTGTTCTGAATCTGAATTTCTTATTCTGTCTTTCCTGTTATGACTCTTAAGGTTACGTTACACACGTCCGTAGTGAAGTGTTAGTGCTTTCAACTCGCCAGTATACAACTTGGAAAAATATCTAGCCAGCACCCTACAACCAATTGTGGAAAAAGCAGATTCTTACATTAAAAACTCGGAACACTTCACGCGCATTCTCAACAGCATTTCCATAGAACCAGAAGATATCATAGCTAGTTTCGATGTTAAGAGCTTATATCCAAGCATACCAGTAGAAGAAGCACTTCAACAAATATCTGAGAATGAAGTCCTCCCACAATTCATAATAGATTTGTCACGACACTGCCTCAAACGTGCCTATTTTATGTATGACAACCGCATATATAAACAAACCGACGGAACAGCAATGGGGTCCAACTATCACCAGTGGTGGCGAATCTCAACCTGAAGCCAAAGTTATAGCTAAGATACGTCGATGATATATTTGTCATATGGTCTTTCGGCAAACAAGAACTTCTTAAGTTTCTGGAACACCTAAACTCCATACACCCCAGGATTCAATTTACAGTAGAACTTGAGGAAAACAACCAGCTGCCTTTCTTGACGTCCTCGTAAGAAAAAAACTCCAGAATAGGCATTTCGACCACACCGTATATAGAAAACCGAGGAGTTTACGAAATTTCATGTCGCGATTGCCCACAAAGCTACATCGGTCGTACTAATAGGCGCATTAACCATCGAGTATATGAACACTCTCTGTCAGTTCGTAAAAAAGATCCGATTTCAGCTCTCGCGCATCACCATATCCAAACAGGGCACTCTATCAACTTCGAGGACAGTAGGACTATCATATCTCCCAATTCTCTTAGGGCATCCACTATTCGCGAAGCCATCGAAATAGAGAAAAGACCTCTCTGTCTAAATAGATGCGATGACAGTACTCGCCTTACCACAGCTTGGACGTCCGTAATTGCCAAATTAAACAGACCAGACACACCCACCAACACCCAACCAATCACCGCACAACCCCTTCATCACGCGACCTATAACTATAAATAAAAGAAGCAGCGCAGATTTACCTTCAGTTCAGTTACCTAGTGAGTCTTGGGGAGTAGGCAGGTTGAGGCCCCGAGTTCGATCTAGACTCTGAAACTCTTTTTCATTTTTTGTCTCTTGATAATGGCTCCAAAGCAGGAGTCGAAACGTCGAGTATTTAATAAATTCAGACGCGGTTCTCACCTGGAACCTAGCTTAGTTCATATATATATATATATATATATATATATATATATATATATATATATATATAGTTCAGTTCAGTTCAGTCGAATGTAAGGAACAACTTAAAAAATGGTTGCAAATTTGAGCATAAGAAGCAGGTTAAATAAAAATTTACAAAAACGAGAAAACCAGAGAACCTAATAACCTGCACACTTGTGCTGTTCTATTGTGAGGGTTGTCCAAATATAATAACAAAATTAGTTTAAAACGGCAACAATTTATTATATATTTACAAAATAAATTACATGAAAAAGATCACAATAATATAAATCAAATTAAAGATCTAAGAATCAACACATCATAAATACAATCACACATTTTTTATAATTTTACACTTCAAGTCTAACATCCATTTTAAATTTAGATATTAAGGAATCAGGTGTCCTGTGCGGTTCATGGTTATGTTCACTTTTTAAAATTTTAACAACATCTGGACCGTACGTAAACAATCTGGCTTTGCATTTCGTTTTCTTTTTGTACGAGCAACACCACGCTGTTTTCTCCAGACATACTCTTTCTATAGTGAATTCGTATAGATTTAGTATAAGTTTTGGATATTTTTGAGCTCGATCGTAGTAGACTGTGGTCCGATCTAAAATTTTATTTTATAACAAGTATGTGTAGTAACAATTTTGATGTACAAGTAAATAACAAAAAGAGTTTCAGGGATATCAGATGAAACTTTTACAATCATGCTGTAATAATTGCACCATTATAAATTCGAATTAAGAGAATTAACTCAGCAAAATTTGATTATATCAATTGTTATACAGATATTTATTTATTACGTAGGAATAGCTACACCCGTTAAAAAGAACAGTTTATATAAAAAAACAGATTCCATACTTATAAAACTTGAAGATACAAAAGTGAATGTTTTAAAAAACATTCAAATCAAAGGGCTCATTATGACGAATACAAATTAATTTTTTAAATATTTTTAAAATAAATTATTTAAAAGATATTAACAAAAAAAATTAAAATTTTTCCCATTCCCCCCCCCCCCCTTATCTCCAAAACTGTCACATGAACTTTACTGAAAAATAAGGAGAAACCCCATAATATTGATTTTGGGAGCCAAATGACAGAATTAAATGAAAAATAAAAATTAAACTTCTTTCTAACGGATCATGTAATGTATCAAATCACAGGGCTCATTATGATGAATACAAGTATATTTTTTTTATTTTTTTGTTAAATGACTATTTTAAAATATATTAGGGTAAATATAAGAAACTGCACTCATTCCCTGCTTGTCTGAAACTGGAATATTAGAATCTTGATGGTGGTACGGAACCCTTAGTATGCGAGTCCAACTCGCACTTGACCAAATTATTTCTTTAATATAATTACTATGTTTAAACTATAGAAACGTTTTTACATTTCTATTCAGTTAATGACACAAACAAATCAAGTAGAATCTCTTTAATCCCAATATTTTCCAATAATTGTTCTAGTATTAGTGAAACAAAGACTGACAACTTTCATCAACTCCAAAACCACGCGTCATTTCTATAATGTATTTGAATCGTTTCATGTTAGTAAGTAAATACAAATCGTGGTTGCACCCATCGACTAGCAAATTCTAGTCCAATAAACACTTCCAAAATCTCACAAACGAGTCTTAATCATCACCATGAAGGTGTCCTTCAAAATCCTCCTTGAGAATCTCATACATATGACACTCAGATGAAGCCAAATCCGTGCAGTAAAGCTGAATCATTTTCAATTTTTCGTAGGTCAAAATATATATTTGTTACAAAGTATGTCTTGATGTAGTAGGCATATTTAATTGTACGCCGTTACGCCGTTCATGAAGTAGGTTAATGAACAGTACACCAGTGCTTCCCCAAAAACAGCAACAAGAAAGAATTTACCTTTTCAAGGGGGAGGGGGTGGGTTGTAAGGTTTCCGTTACTTTACGCTGGCTTGTTTTGAGTTTGAGCTATAATGATGGTCCTATATTTCGTCCCAGGTGATGACAGAATATTATGTCCCTTTGACAAATTGCGAGAGTGTATTTTTCGGTAAGCCAAGTTAGCCTAACTGTTAATTGTGCACTACATATATATTCCAAATTCTATAGCACATCGCCATCAGTGATTCTTGTTCGCAGTACTTAAAAATTTGTTGTCACACGCTTATACTGGTTCGCAATATGAAAACCTACAATGACTATATCTAAGAAACTAAAAAAGATATCAAATTTATCAAATAACCATAATATCGACGAAGAACTAAAATAATGTATTGACTAATCCGCTCTTAAACACACCCACTCAGTAACATTAAATGCCAACCCCTTAGTTGTGTATCTCAAGAATGAGGATAAAGTATCTCAAATTCAGATACCTGATCCTCAATCTCTCAAAAAATGCTTTTCAATGATACCCTACAAAGCACGCATTTTTCGGTTAAGAAAAACATAATTAAAAAAAAATAATATCCATTATTTCAGAGACAGTAATGCGACCTATCTTCACCAACATAATTTAAAAAAATAATATCTTCACCAAGTTGCGTTTTAAAAACAACAGTATCAGGTGACCTCATGGAAAAATCAAGTGGCGTTAGGTCCGGCGATTTAGGTGGCGACTGAAATGACCGCCTTCTTCCAATCCCAGTGGATCAGTATCCATTTCCTAACACTACATAATGCGGAGGTCGCCATCTTGCAGAAGAGTAAACCTTCGTGTAAAAATGTATTTCCATTTAAATCGACTTGATTCTCTAATTGGTGGCCTATCTAAAATGCCAGCATACATTTGGCCATTTAAATTTCCTTTTATAAATAATAATATGTATACAATTTGATGATCAGATTGCGATAACTCACCTAGGATTGTGGGTAATAATCATATTTAAAGTCTAGGACAACGTGATCTTTATTTTAGGAATTCATATGTCTTTCTATATTTACTACTATTGGCTTACTAATGGATCCTGTAAACTGAGTCTTTGGTATACAAGGATGATTGTGTAGATCATTAATGATTTTCAAGGTCTTTCCTGAAGTTATCAATCTGCCTTTACACTTGATCCTCTTCATAGAACAACACCATACAGTTTTGTCAGGGTATTTCTTAGCCAACGTAAATTCACAGTTATCGTATAACAAAATTGGATGCTTGTTGCCTCGTATAAATCGCAATATACCTAAAAAGTTGAAGGAATAACATAACAGTGTTACATAAAGTTCTACACAAACTGCGTAAATTGTACACTTTTCTTTTTATTTGAAAAAAAAAACAGGTGAACTGATTACTTTTTAGCTTTAATGACATATGTCAAAAAAGAATATTTATGTATGTGATAAAATTACGGAATTTTTTCAAATGGTAAGAAATAATTCCCTTTGTACCCATGAAAATTTTTTGATATAAACTAATAATAAGTTAATGCTGTATTTTCATGAATGTAAATAAATACGAAATTTACCAAAGCCGGCCGGCCCTGTTTCATTCCGGTACGACGTCGATCGCTTTTAGAACAAAAAAATTGATCACGAAATGGCTCGGCAGCTGTCGAATTGATAATGAATTGGACGAGAATTGTTTTCGATGCTGGTTTTAAAAGGAGCGACCCATAATCGCGGCAGTTAGTTAGTGCAGCGAAAAGCTTATGTAGAATTGTTATTGTCAATCAGCTGTTGTATATCTTCTTAATATATAAAAAATCCGTGTCACTGTGTATGTTCCGAATAAACTCAAAAACGACTCAACCGATATTCATGAAAGTTGGCATATATATGTAATTTGGTCCAAGTTAGATGATAGGATAGTTATTATTTAAATTAATAGTCTTAATAATTAATAATAAACTGATCATCAACGTTGGTTGTTGTTATTAATCGTACGTTCCATAAGTCAGGAACAGATGGCGTTTCTTTACATACCTAATAGATGGCGCCACACTTGAATCTTAATATATAAAAAATCCGTGTCACTGTCAGGAACATGATGGCATATATATGCCTTTGATTAATCGTACGTTCCATAAGTCAGGAACAGATGGCGCCTTCAGCGAATTTCTTTACAGAGAACTTTGCCCTTTGCACCTCATAGATGGCGCCACACTTGAATGTGATATATTTTCTTAGACTACACACTATAGATGTCTTATTTTGCGTTAAATTTTGTGCGTTTTGTGTTAAATTTGTCTTTCAAATCTGTCTTATATCACTCAGCCACAGCAACGCGTGGCGGCGTCTCCTAGTATTTCATGTAAATAAAAGTTCTAGAAAGTGGTAGTGAATATTAGTTTTTTAAATTTTAATTGAAACAAGGAAATTTATAACAGTATGTATAAAATATTTTATAGATGTGCAAATTTTAAAATTTTCAGGAGTTACGGCATTCTCGTCTTGTCTGATGCGTTCCATTAAACACTGCAAATTTTCTGGCCTGTTTGTATAAACTCGTTTTTTAAATGGCCTAACAAGAAAAAACCCATAGGATTTCAATTTGGAGATCTTGGTGGCCACTAAATTAACCCACGTCTACTATTACATTATGGTGGTGTTCAGAAACCTAATTATACACTTTAATGCGGTGGTGCCCTATCTTGTAGGAAATATAACCTGGCACTTCAACATTATGTATTGTTGGGACCTGGGAACGCTTGAATTAAATCAGGGAAAACTGATGTACGTAGAAGTAAAAAAACTCTCAGCTATCACGCTACCATCAAAGAACTAGGTCCTCTCGATATGTTGTTTATTATGCCACCCCAAACTTTGATTTTATGTGATTCTGGCTGATATACTCTACTCAAGGATTTTGCCTGAAACCAGTTCAACGATTTTCCTGCATCGACAAGTGTGACGATTTACTGCACTATTTAAACAAAAACTAGCCTCATTGGAAATCACAACGAGAATAAAATTGTAATTAAGGATTAAGATCATCTTCTGTCTACTTAAGAATGGTGTGTCCCTTGTAGTAATTTATATTTAACTAGCAAATCGTCCCTGCTTCGCACGGGTTCTTTACAGAAAATATAAACTGCCCTAAATTACTCCGCGAAGATGCAGATTTCGATAAAATTGGTTGAGTAGTTTTTGAGTGAAATCGTAACAAACAAAAAATCAATCATCTTTCCTCGTTATACATAATATTAATTTAGATCATTAGGGTTCCGTATATACAAAATACGGATAGGATACCCTTATAATATCACTCAGGATTTCTGCCTCTGTCACATCACAGCCATTTTCTCCTAAACTACTGGACGGAAGAGGTTGAAATTTGGTATCAATGTATAGTTTGGTGAGTACATATCGTAAAAGAAAAAATTTTGATTTTAGGGGTACTTCTGGGGGGAAAACTAAAAAAATCGAACGGTCCCCCCCCTGATCTCCGAAACTACTGAGCCTAAAATTTTGAAAAAAATAGAAAATATAGAGCGTTGCCCGAACTTTACAGGAAAATTAAGGAGAAACCATTAATATTAATTTTGGGGGGCAAATTATAGAATTAAATAAAAATTTAAAAATAAAAAAATTCAAACATTGGTACAAGATCCAGCATATAAACAAATTACTACTGACCCAAAAACTTATTTGGAGAAAACAACCAAGGCCAAAATCCAAGCAAGTAGGATCGACAAAAATCTCCAACTGCAACTCATTCCGCGTGAAAAGCCATCGAGATGTCCGAAATTCTATGGGTTGCCAAAAGTACACAAAGAAGGTGCACCTTTTAGGCCAATAGTAAGCTCAGTTGGATCCCCAACACAACACCTAGCCAAATACCTAGCCCAAAAACTTCAACCGTTTGCAGAGGAGGCAGACTCATATGTGAAAAATTCGACACATTTCATCGAAATACTTAGAAAAACGGTCTTACAACCAGAGTGTCTTCTTGTAAGTTTTGACGTAGTGTCCCTTTTCACCAACATCCCTATCGACGAAGCCTTGGATATCATAATAGAAAAATACAAACCACTTCAACACCTTGTAGACTTAACAAGGCACTGTCTGATGAACACCTATTTTGTTTACGAGAACCAACGATACAAACAAGTGGAAGGGGCTCCAATGGGATCGCCACTCTCACCAGTTATAGCGAACCTTTTTATGGAGAACTTTGAGGAGTTGGCACTAAGTACAGCAACTCTTAAACCCAGGTTATGGTTGCGATGTGTGGATTTGGCCTCATGGGAGGGAACACCTCAATATTTTTTTAGACCACCTTAATGGGATCCATCACAAAATAAAATTTACCATGGAGGTTGAAGCCAACAATCAACTGCCGTTCCTTGACGTTCTCATAAATAGGAAGGAAGATGGAACCCTTGGCCATACAGTATATAGGAAAGCAACTCACACCAACAGATACCTTCATGCTAATTCTCATCACCACCCAGCCCAACTACAAGCCGTCAAGACTTTAGTAACCAGATCACAAAGACTAGCTGACCAGGATAACATCAAACAGGAAATGGACAGTTTAAAAACAGCTCTGAGACAAAACGGATTTACAGACCGAAATATACAAAGAGCCCTAAAGTCAAAACCGAGACAAACAGACGAGGAGCATGAGACACCAACAACCAAGGCTTATTTACCGTATGTCAAGGGGACCACGGACAGTATTGCAAGAATTCTACGGAGAAACAATATCGATACTATTTTCAATACAGACAGAAAAATAAGCACGGTGTTGAGGACTCCGAAGACGAGGATCCCTTTAGAACAACAGGGAGTGTACGAGATTCCATGTGCAGACTGTCATAAAACCTATGTGGGGCAAACTAATAGAAGAATTCAAGCTAGACGTGATGAACACCAGAACGCTGTAAGAAAACAGGAAAAAACAACATCCATTGCGGAACACGCCACCACGATGTCACACCGAATAGACTTTGAGAACACCAGAGTACTGGCAAATATAGAGCACCCGAAATCAAGACTCGTAAGAGAGGCAATTGAAATAGCGAAGAGGCCTCACAGTCTAAACGCACGCAAGGAAATTCAGAACTTATCGAATTGTTGGAAAATCCTATTAAACACCGTACCGGCCCAGACCCGTCCAATAACAACTCAACCGGCAATAATAAATCAGCAGGCGGGAGGCGTGCTCACTGAGCGCCCAGGGCCAATCACACGCAGCCGTTCACGGTGCCTACCAATAGGCGCCGAGCCGCGACTATATAACAGCGCGAGCGCTTCTGAAAATCTTAGTATTCGAGTAACTAGAAGCGAAAGCAGAAGGCTACGAAAATTATGCGAACCGACCTGAAGAGGGCAGATGTGACTGCCGAAACGTCGTCATTTTACCATCGATCCCGGCAGGGATCAGTTATCAACTACGCGGATGAATTCCCGGAAAACACCTAAAACATTTAGTGCCCGCGAAAACTTAAAAACAAATATATATATATATATATATATATATATATATATATATATATACATATATATTCATTTTAGTTGAAATTCGAGTTCTCTAGTCAAATTTTTGAAACAATTTACGTCTGTCTAAATTTTTTAGTGTGCGTCTGTCCCTCTGAATGCTAAAATCTATTAAACTACGAAATGGATTTTAATGTAGTTTTCATCCATAGATAGAGTGTTTCAAGAGACAGGATTATACGTACAGCTTAATTAATATTCTTTTGTGTTAATTTGTTTAAATATAATGATAATTGTTCAATCAATGCGTCGCTGCTATACTCGTTCGGCGAGCTTTACATATGAGAGTGCATTAATTCATTAGGTTAGAGCATCTTGGGAATAATGCAAAGGTCACGGGTTCGATCCCAGCGGTGCAACTTTTTTTTATATACCAATTATTTTTTATTGAATTTTTTGTGGGTGTTTGAGTCGGTCCTTGAAAGGTTTATATTTACACTTAGATCCGGTAGGAGACGCTGCAATCGGCTTGTAGGAATAATTTTTTTGAACTCCTAAACGGTTGGCCCAGTTTTGATGAAACTCTTTGTGTGACTTTGACCTGGTAGGTTTAGATTCACAATTGTACCCAACAGGAGCGCTACGATCAGGGTATAGGAATTTATGTTCCATTTTTTGCAATAACATTAAACACTAATTTATTTGCTCCGTTAGTATTATATAAAAAATGTTTTATGTACACCCAGTACGGATTATTTTAAAATAGTAATAAAAAACGCTTGGTTTTAATTTTTATTATACATGTTTGTTTCCACTGTCTCACCGTCGAATTCAACATTAATGACACGTTCTGTAAAATTTTTCTCCTTCAATTGATGACTCGTATATTCAGGTGCATGATTATGATATATATTTTGAACTTTGATGGTTTTCCCAGAAGTATACATGCGAGCTTTGCATCCTTTGCTTTTGTGTATGCAATGCCAACTGGTTTTATTTGGAGTGGATCTATGCACTCTGTACGCGTCATATCGGAAAACTATTATCGGATGTTTGTATCCACGGTGCAAATAGATCGTTTCTAAAACAGAAAACGTAACTTACGATTATTAATTACCAACGTTTACTTCATTACTACTAACCATTTTATATGCTTGCTTCAGTCGGCTTTGAATATCCGGCATGAATATGGAAAAAATAGGTGTAGTTATGCAGAAAAGTTTAAGTTTGCGTATAACCACCGGCGCCATCTGGAAAACCCACCAATAAGAAATATTGTAATGTCTTCGATGCACATTACATATAATATCCAAAAAATGTATGAATTAGATGTTGCGGTTTTAGTTCAATGCTGGTTCAATGCAAGTATATAATTGACGAAGGACCTTTAGCGGAACAATCAATAAACACGTGCCGTCACATAAAACGAATCACCTTGAATAAAAGTTATCACTAACCTTTTATGTCGAAGCTCTGGTGTTTTCTTGGGTCTTCTTTCTTCGGAGGCTAGCCCCGCAACAGTAGGAACAGTTTCTGAGAGCTTCGTCTGGACAACACGTTACTCAAAAAATAGCGACGTAATGTTCATTGATTGAGCATACAAAAAATGCGGGTTTAACAACAAATGATGCGCTTTTGTAAACACAAAAGAAACAAAATGAAAGCGGTTTAGCGGTAGTTACGAACGGAGCTAAAGAACTCGCGGACTCGTAACACTATAACAACAAAAAGCGGCGTCTCTTCGGACGGAATCAAAAAATGTGTCCGAATAATTCGGAGCACAATACACGAAACTCCCAAGCGTCCTAACAGCTAGGGATCCGAAACACGAATGTCAACACAGTCTATATTTTACACACAAAAAACACTTAAAATTAGCATTAGCGCGACGGAATGTTTTAGAAAAGGTGCAGAAGTTTAAATATCAATGAAGTAATTGAATCAAATTGAAAACAATACACTAAACAAATTGCGGGAACGCACCAAATATGTAGACGCGAGATGTATTGATCGACATCTACGATTTTCAGAGAAACTAGCAGATGGAACGGCTCCAGATTGAAAACCTCAATGTGCTAGTTTCCCCAAAAATCCTCTCGCACATACAACTTTAACGATATGTATCAAATACATAAATAATTGTTCGAGAGGATATTATCTTGTGAGAAGCACAACTGAGGGATTTTCCCGACCAGAAACAATGTATATTGTATATATGTCTTGAAGAGAGTATTATTTATATTTAAAAAACAACCGACTTCAACTGGCTTAAAATAAAAACCGTTTAGAAACAGTGTGAATCAATCACTATTTTCTTTTTTATCTGATTTAAGGTACAATTCTATTGATTATTTTAGCGTATTCTTATCTCTCCCCCTTCTCTATCTCTCTAATTTGTATTTTTTCTATATTATCCCAATATTTTTTAACTTTTATACTTGTTTAAAAATTAATTTGAATCACCCTGTAAAATTATAACTCAACTCCACACAACCGCCCTGTAAAAGTAACTCTGCACCATACTGACTGTTTTTATTTTGCTATTGTTTAAAACACCCTGTACATCTATAATTTTACTTCGCCCCAAATATCAAGTATAAGCAACTACTTATAGTCCACACTATATAACATTTTTTTAACCGACCTGTATAACTATAATTCCACTTCTCTTTATATTTCAACCATCCTGTATATGCAACAGCTTCTAACATTTTTTGAACCTCCGCCTTATAACTCGAATATTCTTATTGCATATGCTTACTTAACCATTTTTTAAAGTTTTTTGATCCACTCTGTACAACTAGTTTTATTTCACTCTTATTTCAACCACTTTGTATATGCAACTACTTATGTGCCATCCAATATTACATTTTTTGAACTACCTTGTATAACTTTACTTCTATTTCACCTTATATTTCAACCATCCTATGTATGGAACTGCTTATGTACCACCCAATACCACATTTATTTGGAAGAATATTTTGAACCCATCTCTCTAAGTGTAATTTTAGTTCGCCCGAAATGTCACCTGCTCACATTGCTTACTGCTCGAATTTCATTGCACGGGCGCGCACACACTCACACACACCTACTACCGCATAGGTACCGTACATATAAGAAAAGATGGCTTAACTAACAATTTTTCTTTTCGATACACTAATGGAATATTTTGTGCCATTTCACTCGACTGTGAGTCCTATAAAATGACCACACTGTACGATATATACTTTAATGGCATATCTTGACATTTAAGCTATATATTTATGATGAAAATTTGACATTTACATTGATGTTTAGCGTTTTGTTGCATATATTTTTCCGATTTTCAGAAAAACGGCAGGTTTTGAGTTATAGAAAATCATAAGAAATCAAACTGGTACATCCCTTTGTAGAAAACAATTTTAAATATTCAAATTGGTTGAGTCGTTTTAGAGAAAACAGTGTAGATTAATTCAAGGAAGTGTAGTACCTTACTTACTGCTTTTTCTGATTTTCTGCAAAAAAAGTTTGGTGTTACGGTACAAAATTTTGTGTGTATACATCATACAAAACGGTAATATATGTTCCTTTACATGTTTATAGGGAATACTGAACTGATTTTAAATATTCTTTACTTCACTATTTATTGAAAATTGAAAGAAAATACAGGCTAGACAATTATGATACTAATTCTTCAAATTTATAGAGATGTGATCCATCAATTAACGAAAAACAAAAAAAGTATACTTACCATAATAATATGCAGCATATTTAGTATTAAAACCATAGAAATAATACCTAAAGATAGTATGTGTAAGGTATGGGCGCCCAGTGAACGTACCTGTCGCTGTCTAGAGCTGCAAGCAATAGCTAAACGTCCCTTGAGTGAGGTAATTAAGAAGGAATTAGGCTGGACCTAAGACAGACCTAGATACTCTTAGGGAATATCTTCATGTCAATAAAAATCCTTCACAATATGATTTATTACAGCATTTATTTACCGTTGCGTAACCGCAGTTGAATTTCATCGATTCAAGGATAATAATACTCTCAACGTATGTTTATATGGCATGTTAATATTTGTTTAAAATGTTGTTATAACATTTCATTTTCCACTGCCAAGATAATAAACCTTCATTCATCATCCTAAATAAAAACTAATCCTGCGAATAAAGGAATATGAAAACTGTCAAATAAACAAGACCGACAAGAAATGGAATATACGACGATAATAAAATGGAGTTCGAATCCATTCCCTAATTAGAAATTATACCAGAAACGAGACACATCTAGATGGCTATAAACTCTAAACTATTTCAAACGCAAGAGATTAGCATGAGCAAATCTAAAGGGGTTTTATTTTATAGCCCACTTTTCGAAATCATGTACTTATACTATAAATTTTATAAATCACAATAGTTTATGAAATCTTTGATGAATTGCTCATGAAAAGTGTTTCAACATATAAAAGTATATATAATTTGATACTTAACTTTTAAATTTCAAATACCCATTTACAGGCAAAATAAAGTTCTTTTGAAGTCGAAGAAGTTAGTTTTAGAAGAAACATATCCTTAAAACTAACTCCAATTATTAATTTTGAAGGGTTAGGGCATCAAGGTGGTACTACGAAAAAACTATAATGTAGATATCCTAATAAAAATTTATTAATGTAGAAGTGGGTCGATTGCCTTCTTTTCTCTTGATGAAATTACAAAATATTCCACTAGCTTAAACATTAATATAACGAAAGAGGTAAGTGTTAAAAGAGGTAGTTCAAAATTTTAGATGTCGGTCAAATATTAATCAAAAAATATAGTATATGTTATTGTAGATTTCGCTGTAATCTCTAGCTTAACGAACCTAAGGTAGTTCATAATATCGCTATCTGGCAACGTTGCATTCTTGACCAACAACTAGTCATGGATAACACTGGGAATTTTCCTACAGAATAACACCGACACTGCTTTCCCTATCAAACACAGTGTATCAGCATAATTGTCTCATGGCACAACAGCCAAATTGTTTGAAATGCACCGGGTTTGCTCCCAGTGGCCAGCGTTGTGTCTGTGTCCGTGCCACTCTGTGCTGCAGGCAAGAACTTTTCGCTTGAAAGTACGACTGTGAGTTCATGTGCCAATGAAATAATTTTAAAATTTGTAATCGCCATTCAGATTTATTTTTGTACGATTGACTAAACGAAATGTATATAATTATTAGTTATATTACGTGGCTAACAAATGAAAATCAAGACCAGATTGTCGTTAATCGTTTACGTTAGTTTCATGAACAGCATATAATATTGAACAACTGATTTTAAGCATGTTATAGTACCGGCCATAAGTAAATGTTGATTTTGAAAACCGAATGAATGTAAGGATGAATAAAATCATAACATACCAGCCCACCGACAAAACTTGGCACCGTTTCATATCAACGATGACGATGCTATCACCTAAGGGTGTGTCAGTGTCATTTCATTCAACGCAATTTCACCAATGACACACATAAAGGTGTCGGCACAAAAGTGCCATTCAATACAATGTTACAAATGACTACCAACAACCCATATACTCATATACTATATACATATTTATAACAAAAATAAGTACAGATTATCTGCTAAAGTGACCAATACAAATAGATGAAAAAAAACAAATAATAATGGAATACTTTATTTTCGAAATTGCTGACAAAAAAAGCAGTCATACCTAATAACTTTAAAACAGTTTAATAGCAAAAGCAAATATTAAAAAGTGAATACAATAACAAGAAATATAATTCAGTTAAAAATACGGATAGCATTAATTATTACTCTAATTTCTTCTTGTAAATTTGTTTGTCCTTGCGTTTCATCCAAATATACTTTTTCGGAACGATATGTTTATGGAGTCCCATTCTGACAACCACTTTCCCTTTACTAGTTTGACACGTGGCCGTGCAATCACCCCTAAAACACTCCCACAGAGTGCGCTGTCCTTCTTTTCTTATGTACTTATAGATTTGTCCGTTAACAATCAAACTGTCCTTGTATTTGGAATTCTTGATAAATTCAAAAACACCTGTAAAGAAAAGCATGTTTTAGCATAAAAATTCAGTTTAGTTCAATAAATTAAGTATGGATGTGTAGGGTGCTCTTTATTTCTTAATTCCTTACAATTTTCTCGTTTTAAAGCCATAGATGTCTTACTTACCATTACAATTCATAAAATCCACATAGAGACTTCCACAATTAGGGAGAAATGGCTTATGTTTAATTAGCAAAACTTCTGAGACGAAAAATTACATTTGTGAGAAGTAATGTACAGTTACTTAAATTGCTGATACTTCCCTCCTAAGTAAACCTTCTCCAAAGCAATATGTAGCAAACTAAATAAAATTAACGGTCTCTATAACATTGCACCTGATATATCACTCCCAGATGTTTTTCTATAGACTAAACTCCATCCTTCCCACTTTCATGAGTGTATTTTAGTCCCATCAACCAATATTTTTCAATTTTCCACTGAACTGGGTTTAGTTAGGTTTAGTAAATCTTGTAATTTACATCGGGTAATTTCCAACACAGGAATCCCATGGTAACATCATTACACCCAGAATTGTTCCAAATTTCGGTTTTTCACACAAAAGCTCTGTTGAAAAGCCTGCGAGGTCTTGAAACTTTCGATGACAAAAACAGCTGTGCCTTGAGTAGCCGCTGATGTATGAGTAGGTATACAAGGTGTAAATGGTTTATGTGCATATATTTTAGGTAGGAAAAATACTTATACTACTATGGTCTATAGGCCTTAATAACAAAGAAAATCCAAATTTTTAGTAAATTATTGTCAATGCGGCAACATCGCGCCCTGAAGTAGTACATATGTACCTAATTTCGGCTTCGAAAAAAATGAATACTTGTAATTTTTACAATTAGAAATGTTTTGTCGATAATTAGTTTTGTTTCGGCTCCCACATTCCGTTTTTCGAAGGTAACACAAAACCTCCGTTGAAAAGCCTATGAAGTCTCGAAACTTTCGATGTCTGGATCAAAACAGCTGTGCCTTGAGTAGCAACTAGATTATGTATGAGCAGGCATACAATGTATAAACGGTTTGAGTGCATATGCTTTAGGTAAAGATAATATACAGCAAATCAAACCAAAATCTCTTATAACACTATGGTCCAAAGTTCATTTTCAGTAAATTATTGTCAATGCGACAACATCGCGCCCTGCTGTAATACATAAATACCTAACGAAATGACGTCGGCTACGAAAATACACTTGTACTTCTTAGTCGGAATTAGAAATGTTTTGTCAATAATTAGATTTGTTTCGGTAAATAAACCATTGGTGACATTCTAAAATGTATTAGCTATTAATTTTTGGAAGTAAAATTTGTGAATTTATGTTAAAAAACAGTAGAAAAAAAACGGTTTATTTTAGTTGTAAGTATTTACCAAATAAATAACGTTTAAAGTTATTATTTTCAACAGAAAAACTGCACCAAACTACACGATTTAATCCACTTCACGTAAAAATCTAGTATTTTTATTATAAATCAACGTTTTACGAAAAAAGTGCCCACTTCAAACTAACCTTAGCCTTCAGAATGTAAACATGAACATCTGAGTTATTGCGATGTCGAAATATCTTTTCAGTCAGTTTGCGGTGTAGTTTCGATTGATTTTTAAGTACAAAAAAGTAATCTGTTTAGTGGCCACATAGAAGCGTTTTTTGACAAAACTATAGCTATTTTTAATACGCTTATATTAGGTTGATGTGTACGTATGTATCGGTCTATGTAACGGAAACTTTCAACGTAATTTTCACCATAACTTAAAAAAGTCCAATTAAGTTGAAAATTGGCACACGTGTCAAGTGTCGATGACAATACAAATTTTTAAGTTGAATTTTCCCGTTTGTTGTCTTTTTGTCACCGTTCTTGCGTAAATCCAAAATCGTTTATTAACTGCTGCCATCTAGTTGGCAATAGTAGAACTTGCCGCAATGAAATGGAAAGGTTACGCAAACATGAAGTAAACTTTTTCATTATAAATACATCGTTATGAAACTAAAAACTTGGAAAATAATTATAGTGTTAAAAAACTAAAAAATACGCTTTAATAGCAAAACGAACTAAAAAGCAGAAAACAATTTTAATTTTGAACAGTTTATATTACAGCAGTAGAAAGTCGAACAATCAATGATGATTAATTACCTTAAAATAAAAATATAATACAATTTAAGTTATTAACAGAATAATTCGATTCAGAGTAAAAAGCGTGTGGTGCATTTCACTATATTTGCATAACTCTCCTCTTATAAATTGTTGTCAATAGAATAATTGTAAAATTTAATATTTCAAGCTTGTTACTCTGAATCGAATCTGAATTGTGTTAATAACTTAAATTTTATTATATTTTTATTTTGAGGTAATTAATCATGATTGATTGTTCGACTTTCTACTGCTGTAATATAAACTGTTCATAATTAAAAATTATTTTCTGCTTTTTAGCTCGGTTTGCTATTAAAGCGTATTTTTTAGTTTCTTTAAACTATAATTATTAAAAAATATTACAAGGTTTTTTTAACTTTTTTCACCTGAAGTGTTATTCCTCAAAATATTTACACTCTTACCGTTTACACCCTATATATACTAGAGTCTTATAATAATATTATACACGATTCTGATGTGATATGGAAATTTTTACATTCAAATATTCCTTTCTCTTGATAATTGAGCGCCTTGATTTTCAGTGGCTTCACATGATGCACTTGCTGAATGTGGTGTCAGTCCATCCGGTTTCATTAATACTATTGGAGTTAATTTATTACCACTAACGTTAATTTGTCTTAATGTAAAATCAACTTTAACAATGAATCAACGAGTAATGAGATCTAATACAGGTGTCATCACAATGCTACTTTCACAACCCTTAATTACATATATTTCAGCAGGATGTTGACAAAATAATATCACAACTTAAAGTACATCCGTATAAATTGTTAATATCATGATAACAAATAATTGTTTAAAATACATCTTGAATGAAAAATAATGTGTTGTAACTATGAGCGATAAATTTTCAGCAGAGGAAATCTACTCTAGAAGAGTCTAAACAGAAGAATCCTCCAATGTTTTACAATTACAAATACCGATTCTATTAACTCGTAGAATTTTGTTATGTATAATACCATAAAAATTTTACCTTGTTAAAATCTTCCGGTTAGGTCAGAAGAAGCTCACTTTGTGTTGAAACTTGGGCACCACAAATATCCCTAAAAACTCTACTAATAACTTCTTTGCCATAATCGGTTGAACATTTTTAGTATAACTATTTAGTGGTGTAAAAATTATATACCCCTTTGAGATTATTGACACTGAGGTTAGCTTAAAAGCTGAGTTTATAATCCTCAAACAAATAAATAAAATAAAGAGCAGGAAATAAATTTGCACCAATTCTTGTACATTAATTCATAGATTCATAAAAATAGTCTACAACGGTGCATACGGGTGGTGGAATCTATACCATGTTTGTTCTATTTATAATTAAAAACCGAAAGAAATTCAAACATTTATTTTAAAATTAACAGAATTATAAATAAACTCAAACAAAATAAGCTAGTCCAGCTGCCTCCTCCATCTGTTCATTTTATGTCTGATAGCTTCAAAGTGTGTTTCACGTGCAGCAGTAGGATATCTGAAACAGCATGGTAATGTTATCCAATTCGAAGGCAGCAATCTAAATTTATAAAGTCAAAATATAAACGATGAAGTAAAACAACTTACATATTAGCTAAAGTCTCGTAGACTTTCCTAGGAGGCACGTTAGTATTCTTCATGGTTACTTCTTTCAGTTCTCTCATAAATATGATTTTCTCCTCGGCCGCCATATCAGGTGGGTGGTTGTGAGGTTTACTTACTTTTATATCGTGAATAGTACCATCGTAAGGTATCACCGCTCTTGCATGACAACCAAGTCTTTTGTACTCCAAACATCGCAAATAGCTAAAATAAATGTCAGTGCGATTACAAGTTTGCCAATCTAAATTGATATTTTGAAGCTGTTAAGAATGAAATGGTTCAGTTTTTGTAATATAAGCTATTTAGTATCGAAAAGAATTAGTATAGTAATTGTTCAACAATCAGAATAGAGGTGAAACAAAAAACAGTTTTAAAAAATTTAAACAAGCAAATTAAATTGGTCTGGTCATCTTATTAGAATGAATTCAACCAGTGAATGAAAGGGAAAATCATAAAAATTAAATAAACGGGGAATATATGGCTAGGTGAAATAAAAAACATTAAACTAATAATAGATGCATAGTCCAGATAAAAAAGGAGTAATTAATGAAAATGGAATATAAAATGTATTTGGTCAAATTATAAACGTTAAACGATTAAACAAAAAATAGTAGTGATAAAGAAATAATGAAGGATAAACAACTTCTCTTGACATCTTTAAGGGCTCTGTAATTCATATAAATATTAAATGATACATCTCTTTATGTCGTAGTACTTTGGAAACTTGTGTAGATGTGCAGATAGTAAGAAATGGCAATCTAAGCAAAATGGCGCAGAATTTACTAGGCACCTCCTTATTTAACGTTTTAAAATAACCCCCGAATTTCACATTCAAACAAATTAAATAGTGAAAAGGTGGTGTGGCGGAAGAATGACTTTTGCTTTCATGATACTATATGTATATATCTAATATATGTATATATATATTCAGCCATTCTAATGTTTAATAACTATGTGCTCAATAATCCAAGAGACCAATAGATTTATTTACCAGTATAAACACGTACTAACTATTGAAACGAGGAAGATATCTAAGTCACTATCATAGTGATTTGCTGAAACTGGGGAAAACACACTTAGTTAGACATCAAGAAATTATCGCCGTAACAAACTTAAAATTATTTTCTGTAGGAAAAGTTTCTCACTTAAGTCAGTCTTCCATCAAACCACCATGTTGTACATTATATGGATTTGTAATTGAATAACTATATACTCACAGCATTCGAGGATTTCCTTTGGTAATATTAACATGGAAAACAAATCCATCTACTATGTACCTCGGCATGTAGGGCTTTCCTTTTATTTTCCTTACTAAACTTGTGGTAATTTCCTCTGTAAAATTTATGAAGATTAGTTTGAACCAATCGTCTAACAATGAATACAAGCTTCACTTATAGTAACGAAACTATTTATGATTATATCCTCTCGGCTCCTTCCTCAATGATTATAAAACAGAAAAATGTTAACGTAACAACAGTACAAAGGTTTACATTTGTTTAGGTTAGTATTTACCACTGTACTGTGTAATCTAAGAATATAAATCAGTACCTGCATGAAACAATATTTCAAAAAAAAAAAAATTGTAACCTGAAAACGTACTCAAACAAAGACTCTGATCAATTCGATAAAAGAGCTTGTAATTTTATTTAATTTGATTTCTCTACAACATTACCTAGAAACTTCATCTTCTTGATAGCTTATCTGAATAGAAGTGGCTATGTGTTAAGACGCTTGAGACAATTAACCAGTAGTTAGTTTTGATCATATTAACCTAAAATTACTCTAAATTACAGGACAGCCTTTGTAGGATGGATATCCGGCTGAAACTTAATCTATTTAACTAAATAATCGCTTCTTTAGTGTCTGCACATGTATAGAAACTAATCACTTCTAGAGCGCCGTAAATGTTTGCAAACTGGACAGTTTGCTCTAAACATTTGTTCTGGTGGCACTCTTCACGTCACTATATAATTTAATCACACAAACTACTAAATTACTTCTTAAAGTATTAATTTTGCTGCTAGCTAATTATGTACATGTGTGGATGCCTCCCACCTAGAAACCTAAAAACTATAGGGATACTCAGTTGGTACATATTAGTCTTGATAACAAATATATCATTGACGAGATTGGAACATTACTATATGGATCAGTATGCTGATATAGAACAGTGATAAATTTCATTTGGAATATTCGGATAATCATCTCAAATCAAACCAAAACCGAGAGATTACACCACTCACATCAGTTCTGAGTGGTTTCGAATGAGTTTTCAACACTATTCAGTTTCACCAGATGTAATCATTTGAATTGAAATATTAGATAGGTTAAATTGGCTGCAATTTTGGTACGTTGCACTACATGACGTCCTGATAAAAAGTTAAGATAGGCAGAAAGTCTGAAAATGAACAGTTTTTGAAATATCAGGGTCATAAAGAACAAAAACAAACAATTTTCGGACTATCCAAGAATCATATTAACTTGAAAAGTATGAACTACTCCCTAAAAATTCTGTGTAATTAAGGCATAGGTTGTGGCATGGAATCTAAATTCTGGGTAATTAAGTCATTGGATATGGCATGGAACCTTTGATCATGACCTTGCAAGTAACCCTTAAGGTCATTTCAAGGTCAAACTGATTTTCAAGACAAGATTGCTCAAATACGGATTTAGGTCAACAATGGACTACATCGCAGTCAACCGTTTAGAGTCCGGATCACAAGTTTTACATCGTCTGATTCCTAAGTTACTATTTCGTTAAGAATTTTCTGACACTTTCCTGTTTTTATAAAAAGTTACGCAATCTTATCTTGAAAATCAGTTTGATCTTGAAGGTTACTTGTAAGGTCATGATCATTTTAACCATGATATCTAAAAAATGTCCCGAGTAACTTTTGATCAGGATGTCATGAAGTACAACATACCAAAATTGCAGCCAATTTGACCGGCAACCCAAACCCATAAGATTTGTGCGGGGTTCTCACAACATTTTAAACTATATATTTCTTTTTATAACTTATACACATGTACAGTACACACAGATATATAGCGGCAGCTGTAAAAATATATTTTATGAAGAATAGTTAAGATACGCATGAAGCAATATATAAGTAATACTATATTTTGCCTTCTTCATATTATAATCTAATAGTATCTGATGTCATTCTTTTGTACGCAATATATACAATATATGTAAACGGTTGAGTGCAAAGATTCTACTTCAGGCAAAAACAAATCAAAAAGCTTTATAACATTTTCTAAAATAAACTATAGAAACCACAGTGAATCATCAGCTGCGCTTATACATCTTTAATAGCACCTCGAGAGAATGTTCTCTCGAACACGCATCGATTGTTTTTTGCGATTTCGATTCTTGTAAATAAGAATAGATAAACGTAAAGTGATTTGAATGATATCTATTTGATGTAGACTTGGTGGTTTGCTTTCCAGATGTAGTTCGAAAATTAGAATAGTGCGACATTCTCTTGTGGGAAGCGCAACTGGTGAAGGTTCCCTGATGCTAGGACATTCGTAGCTGTTTCGCAGAAACAATATATCTCGCGGACTATATTATATATATTGACCTTATCGACATCAATCCATATCGTAGCTTGGATACAAATCTCACACTGGAGTGATCCATATCACCTCGAAGAGAGACTCCAATTATTGACGAGTATTAGACACCTTTTTGACGACGAAATAAATATTCCAGGAATTTTTTTGTGAATCAATTTTAGATTTTTTTTTTGGGAATAATATCACATCAGACATTCTAAAATCCTTCGGAGCAATGGATATAAATTTATAAAGTAAAATTGAAATATATTTCTTAGGAATTTTTTCTCGCATACCGGTGTCGTGCTTGTGTCGATGTAATGGTGGGCTTGGAATAATCCGTTGTTTCACGTTCTATCATTATGATAAATTCGAGAATTACATATTTACTTGTCAATATAAATAATATTAATTAAATCAGTAATAATGACTCTTCGAATAATTTAACTGGTAAAAAACTACATATACAGATCTCTTGAGGTATCGATTTACCCAACTTTGTATAATTGCATAAAAGAAACCGCCAAATACAAATTCTAATTGCAATACCTTGTATTAAAAACGTAAATATTTTCAACAAAATATTTTATACATTTTTATTTAATTCTAAGATGTCATCAGTCAATACAAAAACACAGTGTTTACTTTTTTGTCGGCGTAGTCATCCTTATTATTCGCGCTAAGAGTGAATCTGCTTCGACGCGAGCGACGTTGCCGGATTGAGAATATTTACTTAATATGTTTTAGGGATTTTCTTGGTTATTAAGGCCTACTGACCATAGTGGTAAAGAGTTTTTTGTTTAATTTGGTGTATACTACCTCCCCACAATTTTACACCCTGTATATTGTTTCTGGTCAAGAAACCTTCATCAGCTGCGCTTCCCACCAAGAATGTTCTCTCAAACACGTATCGGTAAATTTGTAGACGCGAGATCTCTTGTGGGAAGCGCAACTGATGAAGGTTCCCTGACCAGAAACAATTAATATTATATATATATTGTCATGAATTACGGACATGTCTTTTACAATTTTAAACATCCCCACAATTGTAAATCATCTATATCTATACACGAATCTTTGTGTCTCTGTTGCAATTTTTGTGTGAGATTTCAAGGAATTTATCTTATACCTATCGCCAACAATATGCAAATTTCATCCAACCTCTTGAAAAGTTATGAATTGTGATTTATGAATTCTAAGTGTATGTGTAGTGAGTTGACATGAGACAAAAGTGGCGCGACGCACACCTGTCACACGAATAGCATGTTGATCCGAATATTGAGATATAGATCGTGGCCAATTCATGAACGAAAAAAAAGAAGATTTTTCAGTTTTGTCTTCATAGAATTTGTCGTCAGTATACGCTGTCCTCTTCAATCCTATATAGTAGAGTCGATGAAGATACAAACATGAAACCTTTTGAATTTTCTTTAATATCCGTCCAATAAAAAATCTGACTTAGGGGCATCTCACTTTAAGGGATGGAAACTAATTAACTATTAAAAAGATAATTAGCTGAAAATTATTTTCAGACTGTTTTTGAGGTCTCTGAGGACGAACATAAGATTAAAATTAACGCCGGAGCCGAAACCCTTGGAGGATGGTAACCACTGACCAGTTGCAAAGATATATCGCTCTATTATTTCAAAAATATCAGATTGTAAATATGTTTTATTGCTATTTGATTGATGCTAACGCTTCTGGTAAATACAATAAGATTTAACAATGTAAATATGTTTAATTGCTATTTGATTGATGCTAACGCGTCTGGTAAACACAATAAGATTTAACAATGTTTAAGTGATTTTGCACCAATTTTGCTTTGCTACACCTCAATCAGATGAAATACTAGATTTTATTCTAGCCTAATTTAAATTGACTATCGAACAAATTAATCCGACTTCAAATAACCTTGATCCTTGACTTTGAGGTGGTGTTCAAGGTCATGAACAAACATATAATTTTGCGATTTCTATTCAGTTCCACTTTAAAAATATGATGTGATAACATGAACTTTACGCTAAGGGTTAAGGTCCCCTTTGAAAAACCTATAACTTACGCCTATAACACTGTTCTAAAAACCTTAATCTTTCAAACATCAGTTAGAGTGCGAGACCAAATGATTCAAATCAAGTACGATATAATCCAAACCATTTGTACGCGTCATTTTCAATTATGAACTTTAAAGCTATATATACTTGCCAACAAAATAAACTTTGGTGGGACTTTTGACGTCAGAAATGCGTTCAACACAGTAAGATTATAGACCATTTAAAAACAGCAGGATTTAGTCCTTACCTAATCAAGATAATAGACAACTAGTTGAGTAATATATAGATAAAATTTCACATAGAAATTATGTTTCAAATGAGTAAAGGGGTTCACCAAGGTACTGTGTTGGGCCCACTTTGTGAAAAGTGCTGTACTATAAACTGCTACAAACAAGAATGCCAACTCAATAGCTTTTGCGACCAAGCGCTGTTTGTAGAAGGCATAAACAAAGAACAACTGGTGGGGAGAGCAAATTCTGCAATAAATGTAATCAGGGACTGTACGATAAGTATAACACATATAGCCGAAGCAATACTCTTAAGAGCACAAAAATGTAATATCAAAAATAAAAATCAGGATTGATACTACTGCAGTCACTGCGTAAAATAGTGTTAAATATCTTGGAATTTATCTTGACCACCAAGGAACTGAAGAAGTTCAGGTAACAAAGACAGTTGAAAGATTAATATACTTAATAATTTAATGTAGTTTGCTATACGGAGCTCCAATCTGAAAATCGAGAAATATAAAATTATGTGAGTAATTTAAATAGTTGTCGCGAGGATCCAATCCACTAACATGACAATACTAGAATATATAAAACACTCACAAAGGAGAATCGATCAAGGCTTGGCATAAAGAGTGGACACAATCAAAGGAAAAGTTTAATTCCACAAAAAGTATGTTAGAGTAAATAACAAAACATGCAAAACCGATGACACATTACTCAATTTCTGTAGAGCCACGAGAACTTGGAAAGGATTGGAAGAACAGAAAATGAAAACTGCACTATAGGGAAGAGGTGGAAGACACAGCTGAGCACAATTTTATCCAATGCAAGAAGTACACGAAATAAATAGAAAAGAAGATCAGGAAGACAGACTGACACCAGAAACTATAATATACATTATGAATAAAGATAACGACATAAACAGTGAAATATGTAACTGAATTCCCGCTAGCCTTAAGAGTGAGCAAACAAGTGGTTTGAGTAAGAGTCTGACATCATGTTAGCACGATATACACCCCATGCAAGTGCAGATTTGGGTTTCCAGTCACAATAAATCTGTAGTCAGTCCTCCTAGGGTAGAATAACTATAAATAAAACAAAATGTATACTAAATTATTTATTTTGACATTTCAAACTCTTTATAAAAATTATTTAACATTTCATCTTATAATTAAAATATAAAAAATTATGACAACTGACTTGTCATCAGCTTCATTTGATGTCTTTTTCTAAAGCCTCTTATTGAGTCTTCAATGGTTTTAAAAGGGAACAAATCTTCAGCTTCGGGATATCTGAAATTGGATATTTATTTTTTTGATTAGTACCGAATACTCTAAAATATTTTTAAAGCCCTAGCAAATAAGCCCTAAAAGATCTGAAAACGCTGTTTGAATTATTTCCTAGATAGTGTTTTTTAAGTATTTTTCTATTCATATTTAGTCTTACTATTCCGAAACGGTTTGAGAGGTTGGATGACATTATTGTACACTTTTTTTAGTGAGGAAAAAAATCTGAAAACGCCGAGAGTAAATACACCATTAATAAAGTCACAGGAGCGTTTTAAGTGACATAAATTTTCTCGGAAAGGGAATTTTGACAAAAGCCTGTACTTATTGGAGATTTAACAAACAATAAACCATTTTTTAGAGATTGGAATTTTTTCGATGTTTTCAATAACATTGTGGTCAATTTGGGTAATATTTTAAATAAAATTTTTGAGCTGGCTGTGAAGTTTTTCAGTGTACATTTCACCTTGTGACTAACCTCTGAAATTAAGTGTGCGAATAAACAAATGCTAACAATTTTATTCGTTCACCTTTTTATCTTCTAGTGATAGTCCCTTCAAAATTAGGTAAAAGAAAATTTTTAATTTTTTTACCTCTTCCTGTGCTGCGGATACTGACATATTGTTTTCGCGACCGGATGTATTAGTATTGGATTCGTAATCTCGTAATCAGTATATTTTATATACAATTCGCGACTGATGCTTTGATTAGAAACTGATCTCGGTTTGTTTTTCCTCAACATTTGCCTACTGGATTGGAAGTCGGTACTGTTAAACTAAAGGGTGTTCCAATTTGAAATTAATTTTTAAATTAATTTGTGTATTTTAACAAATTTATTTGAGAATGATCAAATCTTTTATTTCAAATGATAGTACAATTGTTTCGGTTTAGTAATGGAAAACAATATCTTGTAAGTGACCACCTGCTGCTGTACGACAAGCTTCTAATCTTTTGCCAAAATTTTCGATAACTTCCTGGCATAACTGCGGTTCAATTACTTGAAAACAGTTAATAATGTTCTCCTTTAGGTTATCAATTGTTTGTGGATCGTTGGCATAGGCATTTCTTTCAAATAGCTCTATAGGAAAAAATCTAGGTGTTAGATGGCAAGATCTAGGTGGGCCAATTAATGTTTCCTCTTCGAGCAATTATTCGATGACCAAATTTGTTTCAAAAGATTGATTGTTTCTGCTGCTGAATAACATATTGCACCGTCCTGTTGGAACCACATATTCTGCACATCAATATGCTCCAATTCATCCCAGAAAAAGTTAGTAATCATCGTTCGATATCGATCACCATTCACAGTAACAGCATTTCATTGTCATCTTCAAAAATGTAGGGACCAATCATCAGCACAAAAACCACACCAAACAGTTACTTTTTGTAGATGCATCGGTCTTTCTATTATTTCCCCTGGATTTGCTTCACCCCAGATTCGACAACTTTGCTTTGTTAAAAAATCCGCCCAATTCAAGATGTACTTCATCTGAAGATAATTTTGTTGAAAAAAATTGCATTTTCAAGTTGCTGTTGTATGGTCCAATTAACGAATTGACGACGTAAACCAAAGTCTGTTGGCTTTATTTCTTGCGTTATCTGAATCTTGTAAGCCTTTAAATGAAGATCTTTGTGCAAAATTCTGAATAAAGTTGTTTTTGGAATTGCTGTGCACGATGACGAATTGATGTTTTTGGTTGTTTGTTTGATTGTTGTTTTTGAACACTTTTTCCAATGGGTAACATTTTGACGCACAATTTTCTCTTCCATATTCTGTACGAAATTTTCTTCCAAATTCTGCACAACTTTCACCAAATTTAATAACCGAAACATTCCTACTTGTCATCTGTCAAATAACATATGATATTCTAGTACAAAAAATATAAATGGCGGCAAATTTAAAAATTAACCTCAAATTGGAACACCCTTTAGTATTATTTCATCTATGAACTATACAATGCGATCCACAATATGTATTGAATAAATAGATTTTGACCCTCGATTTCTATTATCAATTTGACAATTTACAGTATGAAAATATTACCCCTCTGAGTAATGAGCTCTTTCCCAAATTTTAAATGAGGGAGGTCGTGTGGTACCTTGTTTCTAAAGGGATTTTCATTACCTGTTCAGCAAATTAAGTTTCTCCAATTTGGTGCAATAATAGATGAGAAAGTTTGTTATGAAAATGTAAAAGTTGACAGTTTCCGTATAATGATAGAAATAATGTCACACAATGTTTAGGAAATATTTTTCAATTTATTTTACCAGGAGTGTACAGAGTATCTTGTGTATGTTAAGCTGTATACATCGGTACTATACAACGTAGTATCAACACATGGGTATCTGAATATAAGCGGAATTGTTGGTTTTTCGGGTTTTTACAACGTAGAAAATCGGCCGTCCCTGAGCATGCATTAATCTCAGCTGACCATGTGGTACAGTACTAAAACACCGAAGTATTGACCATCTCATCCCACTACTATTCTAGTCTCTAGCGAGAGCCCTAATTGGATATATGAAACATCCAAACAATTTCAACAGAAAAGAAGAGGATCTTAAACTGTACAAAATTTAGTACCCTGCACTACGACTAGCGATACCAAAGCAACCTACTAGACGCACAGTCCCCGCCCATTCCATCTCCACCGACCAATCAGAGCAAAATAGCCCAGGAAAACCTCATTTTATCCACTCATACCGGCCTTAAAAGCCTACATACTTTATTTAAATAATATTACAAAATTAGTCATCACGTATATTACGGAAAAAGTTTTTCTCAACTTTTGACAAGATCTACTGTATAACGAAACCCTAATTTACTTAACATTATATGGTTTGTAGGCATGGTTTGTACACTATCCAATGTAAGAAACTATTTGTTGTTTGTTTTAAATAGGAAAACTGCCACATAAATATGTTGAACCAAAACACGGTTGTTCAACACATATTTGGATATTTTTCGTAAACCAATGCCAAAACAAAGATTTAGAAATATGTCGCAGCGCAGAGTAATAATTTTGCCATACCTTTGAAATGTATCTGCAAAATTTTGTAGCCAATCCATAGATATTACTCGTCCTTAAATGGATAACATGAATTGAACAACTCCTCAATTTTTCTGAAATAACTAAAGACTCTGCTATCACCTTGCGTGATCCTGCCGGTAATAGTCGAAACGTAACTCCAGTAGTCAGATGGGGGTGACACTACACACGCCCCTCCCCCGCATCCCACACACTTCCCGATTCATTGACTGGAAACAAAATTCAGAATAGAGGATAAATACCGTTACTTTACCTAGTTGATAATTACGTTGCGCAGTCACCCCGAGACATTAATTAACAATAGGCATGAACTATAAAACTATTTGCCGGTGTTTATAATGCCAAAACAAAGAATACCTATTCGTAAATTCAGACTGTCCTGCCAAGATGGGGGTTACACTATTCAGATTCATTACTTTCCTAATCACCACAGCATTATTAAAGTCATACTAAATATTAAAATGTATAAAACTAATACACTTACATTGATACCACACTGCTATAAACTTGTAATGGTTTCCCGGGAAGAGTAATCGAAAACTGTTTGATAAGGTTCCATATTTCGGATTTCTTTTCCAACATATAGTCCGGAGGGTGAGTATGTTCGTTCAAAATTTTCGGATATCCGTCTGGTTCCATTACGGCACGTGCCTTGCAATTGCTGCTGCGTCGACCAGTACACATATAATATCTGCATAATAAAAAACCGAACGATAGTGATTTATCAACGTTAAATGGCGTCAGTTAAACTCACATTCTCCCAGCTCGTTTGTACGCTATCGTATATGAGTAGCCCTCGAAAATCATCGAACCTTTTTTTCTAGCGAAACCTGCAAAAGCGTGTTGTTAATGGTTTTGTTTGAAACTTCTGATGAATTTGTACAGATAAAGCTTTTAAAGGACGAATAATGGAGACTCTAGCCGTAAATAGCTTTAAACGTTATAGCCCGTTAACTGGTTACAGATTTTGGTACATTTATTCGTTTCTGCCTCGAAACGGGTTGAAAAGTATGGTTAGTGTTGAATAAAATTAGGCGAAATTTGCGAGGAAACTGCGTGGCTAATCACTCAATTTTCCGAAATACAAATTACACCAGTCAATAGAGACTTTTTAGGTGACAAAATTTAATAGCAAACCGCATAGCCATCACATAAATATCATAACTGACATAATTTTAACAGCAAACTTGTAGTACATTTGAACCTTAAAAACCCCAAAAATATGGATTATTTTCGTTTTTTGCTTATAATGTAAAAAGTAAATAATCTGTTCATAATGTCAACAGAAAAATTGTAGAGAATCAGAAAATCTACAAAATGGATGTTTATAAATTTCGATCGCAGCATTTTTGATAAAGAAAAGGTGGAAAAACCGTTGTAAAGTGAGTGACTTTAAAAAATTCATAACCTTGGATGTAATAAAAGCTGGAACCTTAATCTGCCTCCTAGTGATAGCTTATAACACAACGTTGAGATTAATAACGCTAAAGATCGATATTGTATGTTAAGTAGATCTTGCAGAATTGTAATTTAAATAATTTGTAGAAATATTTTGCAGGACGTATCGTATTAACCACTATAGTTCGATAGCGGAATACAAAATATATTTTGAAATGTAAAATGCACTTCAATTTTTATATCTTGGATTCTTGTCATAGTGCCGTAAAATGTATTAATAATGCTTTTGAAATTTAGCTTAAACGATGAACCCTACGATGTTTTCACAGTGGCGGATCCAGTCAGTGGAAAAAAGTCATTTAATTAATATCAGTAAACTGTATACAAGTAAGCATTAACTTAATAAACCAATGAAAAAATAGACCAATATAAGCAGGTAATAGTTATGTAAATAATTTGGTCAAGGGCGAGTTGAACTCGCATACTTAGTGTTCCGTACCACCTTCAAGATTCTAATATTCCAGTTTCAGACAAGCATGAATGAATTTTCTTATATTTACCCTTATATCTTTTAAATGAAGCGTTTTAAATTTATAAAAAATATACACTTTGATTTTCCACACATAGACTTTTTATTTTATCTGCTTCAGGGTTCGTTTGATTTTTATCAGAATACATATGTATTTAATTTTCTAATTTGGCCCCCAAAAATTAACATTAGAGTTTTATTTTACTAATAAACTTTCAGGGAAGCCTTTTATAACCTAATGTCTGAATTTTGAGGCTTTGTAGACTGGAAGATAAAGGGCAAAATAAGTCAAGTTTTACATTATAAATTATTAAATCTGTTATTCAAATTATTTAAAAATACAAATAAAATATATTTTTTAAAATTTAAATAGTGTAGTTTCTAAAGTGGGAATTAAGTCGATGTTTAATATTTTTGTTAATTTCTTTTAAACAAATGATTAAAAAATATGATATATTTGTAATTCACATAATGCGTTTGAAAATTGAATCTTTATTTTCCATTTAATTGTATAATTTGTCCCTAAAATTACTATGGGGGTTTTCTAATAATTTATTTTCCGTTTAATTCTATTATTTGGGGGCCAAATAATAGAATTAGGGATTTTTTCATATTTTTCCAATAAACAAAACAATGTAGGTCTTATAGTTTGGGGAATAACGGGGGAATGGGTAATTTTTTAAAATAATCATTTTAAAAAAATTAAAAAAATATATTTGTATTCGTCATAATGAGCCCTGTGATTTGATATATTACATGACCCGTTAGAAACAATTATATTTTTTTTCCATTTAATTCTATAATTTGCCCCCCAAAATGAATATTAAGGGTTTCTCCTTATTTTTCCAGTAAAGTTCAGGTGAGGGACTATACTTCTATGTTTTTCAAAATTTTTCAGCTTGTGGTTTCGGAGATAAGGGGGGATGGGTAAAATTTTTTATATTTTTGTTAATATCCAATTAGTTTATTTTAAAAATATGAAAAAAATATCGTTGTTTTCTTCATCATGAGCCCTTTCATTTCATATAAAACATGATGGGTTAGAAACAATTTTAATTTTATATTTTCCATTTAATTCTATAATTTGCCCCCCAAAAATGATGGGGGGTATACCTCCATTTTTTTTTCAAAATTTTCCAGCTTATGGTTTTTGAGATAAAGGGAGATGGGTAATTTTTTTATATTTTTGTTAATATCTTTTAATTAATTTATTTTAAAAATATGAGAAAAATATATTTGTTTTCGTCATAATGAGCCCTTTCATTTGATATATAACATGATGGGTTAGAAATAATTTTAATTTTATATTTTTCATTTAATTTTTTAATTTGCCCCCAAAAAAATATTAGGGGTTTCTCCTTATTTTTCCAGTAAAGTTCAGGTGAGGGGCTATATCTCCATTTTTTTTCAAAATTTTCCAGCTTATGGTTTCGGTGATAAGGGGGGGTGGAATCGGTAGTTTTTTTTATTATTTTTATTAATATCTTTTAATTTATTTTAAAAATATGAAAAAATTATAATTGTTCTCGTCGTAATGAGCCCTTTCATTTGATATATAACATGATGAGTTAGAAACAATTTTAATTTTATATTTTCCATTTAATTCTGTAATTTGCTCCCCAAAATTAAAAGTAGAGATTTCTCCTTATTTTTCCAGTAAACTTCAGGTGAGAACCTATACCTCTAATTTATTTCAAAACTACGTTTTATAGTTTCGGGGATAAGTGGGGGAAATGGGCAAATTTTGGTATATTTTCGTTAATATCTTTTTAAATAGTTTTTTTTTAAAATATGAAACAAATATATTTGTGATCCTCAGAATGAGACCTTTCATTATATATCAAATGAAAGGTGAAATGAATGATGCGTTTGAAATTTTTTTTTATTTTTAAATTTTTATTTAACTTTATAATTTGCCTCCAAAATTTTTCCTGTAAACTTCGGGCAACGTTCTATATTTCCTATTTTTTCAAAATTTTAGGCTCAGTAGTTTCGCAGATCAGGGGGGGAAGGGTCGATGATTTTTTTAGTTCCCCCCCACCCAAGAAGTACCCCAAAAATCAAAATTTCTTCATTTACGAAATGTACTCCTGATCGGGTCACCAAACTATACATTGATACCAAATTTCAACCTCTTCCGTCCAGTAGTTTAGGAAGAAAATTGCTGTGAAGTGACGCAGAAATCCGGAGTGATATTATAAGGGTATCCGTATATTGTATATACGGAACCCTAATAAAAACGTAATCAACTGCTGAGAAAAAAACATAAATACAATTTACCATAATTTTCATCTCGTGTCCCCACCTAATATCATAAACTATCGTTTTGAGGATGACTAACATTTCAGTATTAGCTAAGAGTTATTAATTTTTGAAAAAAATCCACTTTTGCCCACTTTTTCTGAGTGTACTCGGTAAATAATCCAATCAGGATGTATAAACACTCATTAAAAAGGATTTATTATTCTCTACAACTTTCCTGTAGACAGCAATACCATCCATTACTTTTCATTATATAATGAAAAACAAAAGAAATTCGTATTTTTGCAGGTTTTTATTTTTTAAATCGTTTACTTCTACGAGTTTGCTGTTAAAAGTTTATCAACAATTATCTATAACCTATAATCTGTTACTGACGTGATGGTAGAGGCAAGCTGCTGTTGAATTTTATGTCCGAAAATGAGTTAAATTTTGCTCTATAAACTGGTGTAAATGTTATGCTCAGATTTTCACGCCTCTGCCATTTTGACCAATTGAATTCTATAATCCAACCAATCATCCAAATACGATGGACATAAGTGCCAAAGGTTGTGGATAATAACGATGATCTATAAGGCAGACGTGAGACAATATGAACGATTTTCCTCCTTCTGTTGTGCCATCTAATCTCGATTTTTTTTTTTTAGTGGCTATATTGTTTCTTTTTCTTATCAGACCGGGAGATCTGAATAAGAAGTTCAACCACAATTTTCTGAGTCCTGCCTTCTGGACCCCTGAAAAGTTATATAAGGTACTTCTATTCAGTTTCCTAGGGGATTTTCTTGTGAAAATTAGATTTTTCAAACAAAAAAAAGGTGCTGCCACGACTTTCTGAGTACTGCCATGTTAATAAAACGATAGGTTACCATCGATTTTAGCAAAAAAAAATTTTGGTAGGACGGTAAAAATGGGTCTAAGAGTTGAAATCGATATATAAACATGTAAAAACAATATTAATTTTGAATGATTTTCTGAGTCCTGACAACTAAAGTAGTCAAACATATTTATATCGAAATGACCAACAAAAAAAATTGGCATGACACCTAGGGAATAAATGAATTTTCACTTGGAAAATTTTCATCTTTGTTCTGTTTTTCCATAAATGTCCCTAGCTGGCGAAATGCCAATTTTTTTGTTGATCATTTTAACATAAAAAAATTTTTGATTATAGTTGGCAGGACTCATTCAAGAATTAAATACTTTTCCTACATGTTCATATCGATTTCAACCTTTATTCCCATTATTACCTCCCTGCCAAACAAAAAATTTGTTACCAAATCGATGGTTTTATTAACACGGCAATAATTAGAAAGTCGTCGCAGCACCTCCTTTTTTTGGGAAAATCTAATTTTCACAGGAATCTCCCATAGGAAACCCAAGTTTTTTCAGGAATTGTAGGTACCTCATATCGCCTCTCAGTGCTCCAGAAGGCAGGACTCGTGGAATCGTGGTTGAACTTCTAATTCAGATCTCGCGGTCTATATAGGATCACAACATTATCTCACCCCTTTGACCACAAGCGCCACTTAAGCCTGTCATTTTTTGATGCTTGGTTGCATCATAGAACTCATATCGCAAATTCCACCTCATTGCATTCAACAAAAAAAAATAGTGGACCGAAATCTGTCACCAGCTGACGGTCTATTACTTTATTTAATAAAGGAATGTTGTAAAGGTTGGTTGTAGAAAGCAGGTAACTAAAACCAAAAGTCTGATCATTTTTTTATTAAAGTATTAGAATATGTATTATTAGTTGATTGAATTTAGAACAAACCTAAAGCAATGAAATAGTGTAAAGTTCGCTTTTAGTAGATCAGGGGCGGGTTTACAGAAATACAGCAGTGGTGGCGAACACGTGGTTCAAAGGGAAGAAGCAGGGATATCGAATTAAATTTAGGGGCAGTGGCTTCTTTATACTTTTCGATACTTCTATTTCTAGAGCCATTGCATTAAGTTGATTTGTTATTTACACCTTTAGGTGTCACTTCTTCCAGGCAACTCTTGAATTAGATTTCCTTGTTTTAGTACAAAACTTACTGACTTTTAGGTTCGGACAGGGGAAGGCAATTTCCAAGTATGTCTCTCTTTTGAATCCTCCTAGATATCATAGCGCCCTTAATTTAATTGTCTTCTAAATGTTCTTGATTATTTTTAAGTTTTCTTGGGAATAACACCACAATTGAATTAAAAAAGCTGTATACGAAAGAAAATACCAAACGTTTCAAAGTCGATTCTGACTTCGTTGTCAATGACTTTATATGTAATGATAGTGTAAATTGCAAAATTGAAAGTTTGATTTATGACATTTAAATTGACATAAGATTTTTGTTGTTTTTAAATATACAGGTAGCACAAAAAAATATAAAGATAATGTATTAAGTTAAACAGCTTTCAAGTTTGAAGAATTTGAAAGAGTTGTCTTTAGAATTCATAAGTGGCGTTCTTATAACAAAGTCGTACCTAGGAAAGCCAACATTTATTTGAGGCAGTGTTAGGGTGCGTTTATGTTGTAGCTGCGATAAGTGATAAGAGCGTCGATACCAGGAAAGCGAAGAAAATCTCAAACGTGTTTACCACAGATGTGTTTATATTGCAGCAGCGCGATAAATCGTTCTTCAGTCTCGACAAACGGTATGATCAGCGATAATCGACCAAGGTATTTTCTTTGCTTCAGTCGAGTATGGACATTGTGGGATCAAAAAGAAAAATCACATTATATTTGTCTTGGACAAATTGTGGAATGAAGTCGCTTTACAATTAAATACGACATATGTAAACACACTGTTTATTTTGTGGCGGCAGTTGGATTTTTGAAATTGAAAAATATTTTAAAGTGATTTCTATTATATTTAGGAAACTATACCTAGAACGCTTTTCGTTTTCAACATGGCAGACTTTAGCAGTGAATATTTTCTATATATGAATATTAATATTTAGTTCATGCCTGAAATTAATTATTTAATTTTTTGAATGAATGCATGCTAATCTAAATTCTACATGTAATTGGTGATATAATTGAAATAAAGTAATGCGTAATATATATATATATATATATATATATATATATATATATATATATATATATATATGTTAGGTGGTTTCCGGTAATGCATACGCGTAGTTGGTAACTGAACTCTGCCGGGATCGATGGTAAAATGACGACCGTTCGGCGGAATCACATCTGCCCTCTTCAGGTCGGTTCGCATATATCTCGTAGTCTTCTGCTTACGCTTCTAGTCGCTCAAATACTGTACCTAAACTTTTTCAAAAGCTTATTGCTACACATTAGACAGCTGTCGCCTTACAAGAAACTAGAATACCGATCGAGAGTAATGCAAATATCTAACTCAAGCGTTTTTATGCCCAAGCAAAATAATTCTCCCCACACATGAAATACTCCCACATATGTGGCCTCCAGTTTCCGGTTGGAATTAGATTCTATAAGTGAAACAACAGCAAGGAATTTTTATGAAAATACTGAGACACTTCTGAATATATCTACACCACCGGCATCAACAACAATTTTCACACTGCTTAAAACAAATCAACTATTAAATTAAAATGTCTACTGTTAGTCTATATTTAATGAGTTGAAATTGATTTTGTTTTGGATAATACATTTATTTTTAAATTGTTGTGCCTAAGATTTTCTATTGTAATTTTCATACTAAACCAATACAAAGAAATTGTTTACATACCTGGTTGTTATCACTAAACGTTCTTCTTGTAATATTGGTCTACCATGACAATTACACCATTTTTTATGGAGTCTGTTCGAAATTTTAGATAAAATATAGTCGATTTCCTCATTCGTTCTCATATATTCTTGGATTTTTTTGGATGTTGTTGCAAATCTTTGAACCTCCAACATAAACGCACCCTTATAATCAGGATTCAAGGTGATAAGATCTTTTGAACAATATTTACTTTCTGAACAAGACTTATCATTAGTTTAAATTCATGTTCATTCATAGGTTCTAATAGTCTAAGATCCGAATAGATATCGTCGATCCCCCATTTGCATACCAGACAGAGTTTGTTCTATCACGTATTTCTATAAAACTAAATAGTACAATATCAGAAGATTGTTCTTCACCCATCTGTTATCTGACAAAAAGTATGTTTTACAAAGTATTTTATGAAAAACTAAACGCAATTTACAGCCTATTATATTAATTTAAAAAAACTATAAGTATAATGTTTGTCCCTGTGGCACTCTCTTATTTGCCAACGGAACTGAATAGAAATCAAAAATATAAAGCACAAAGAATGTGAAAAGGTGTTGCTGGCTTTGTTCCTTATTACCGGCAAGCAGTGGTTGATACACGTGGTTGTCTACTTTTTAATAGAAATATACATTGAAATAAGATATAAAAACCGTTCATGAATAAATACTGCCAGGCTTTCAATTTCAAAAATCGGGGTAAGCAGTGATTGCCACAGAGAAGCACTGAGCGCACTACTCGTACGTTCTAAAAATACTTTTTGTCGCCATTTTTATTCGGAATGATTCATTTCTAGAAGATTCCTTTAATAGTAATGTAAAATTAAACGTTGTAACACTGCCCACTCCTCTTTAATTTTGATCATCACCTTCATCTAGACCACGTCGTTGATCCTATTAACTATTTCGTATGTTTCCATCCCAAGCTGGTGTGAGCTTTGGAGACTTGCCCTTACTCCTCTGGGGGTTGTGTAGCCAGACTTTGTCTTTTATTAAACCCGACTGAATTTGCCTTGAGATCATAACGTGTCTTAATTCGAGCGCTGTTTCCTCTGATGAGACAAAGCCCAAATCACACAGTAGTATCACTCCTTGCCGAATAGTACTTTAGCCAGAGTCAGTCATGTTATGTTGTGATCTGCTGAGAGAAAGGCCAACAATAGGCGAATATGTTCATCCCAATTATGCTGATTATTGCTGAAGGCTTTGAATAGATGTTCCAAGGTTCTCTTAAACGTTCTGAGCATTCCATCCGACTGTGGAGACACATCAATATTACACCATTTTTCTTAGACCAACACTCGATAAGTTAATCTAATATCATAACGACGGTTCAAGTCTACGCCAACTATAGATATACTACTGTACGGCGGCAATTATAATTTATCTGTCATTCTGGATTGAAGTGGCAATTTCAGTACTTTTTTGTCGTGTTTATTTGAATCGTTATTGTTCAATAATTAATTTCTAGAGGATTTCTTTATTAGTAACATTGACCCCTTTTCTGGCGCCCAACGTGGGGCTCCTTAAAGCCAGAGAATGGACTTGTGGAAGAGAATTTGGAAGTCAACATTATACTATAGCTTTTGCAAAATAATCTCTATTTTAATGTATATTTACAGCCCAAACATGTTCCTTATGCTTTATATTTTCGATTTATATTAAATTATTTCTGTAAACAAGTGAATGAAACATTGATAAACATGTTGATGAAACATACTTTTCGTCAGATAAGCAGTTGAATGAAGTATGACTTATATCTCTTCTGATACTGTACAATAAATGTCAAAAATTTATTGAGCAAATTTATCAATCCATAAAGTAAATTTTGAGATCTGGTAAACTCCCCAAAACATTTTTTGTCTAAATTAACTTAAAATGAGTAAATTATATTTCATTGAATCAAAATTTATGCATTTTAGACGTAAAATGAGATCGCATTCTTATTGTCGACTTCAGAGAAATCGAACCCACAAAGGGTGAGAATTGAGTGGCATTTTATGTATCACTTTCACATAGTTATTATGTTAACTATCACAAGACAGGGTCAGGAATGGGTCTATAATTTTGGACTCATTGTATTTTTTAACTATTATTTTAAAAGTAGTTAAAAAAAGAAATTACTTTCTTCCAGGCTCTTGAATTAAAAACTTGCTCTTATTAGTTTTGACTTCATTGGCTTTGAAGGTTTTTGAAGTCGACACTGGAGCATCAAAAATTCCTAGTTTAAGTAAGTAAATAATCGGTTGTCGACACTATTCTTCTTTGATTGCAGTATGAGTAATCATTATTGAAAATCCGTAAAAAGGATATGCACTACTTTTAACCTAACTTAACCTAAATACTTCGAAAATAGATAGAAAAAGTTACAGGAGCTATCTGGTGATGATTAGTAATCCTATATTTTTGGGGTCGCTGAATAGGATTTCAAATAAATAGTAGTTTTGGAAGACGCTTTGTGGTGCTACCGATTCGAATTCCATATTTAACTTTAAGGTCACCCAAAAAATGAAAAATAGTAGTTGAAGCTGGTGTGTATTGACTTATCAAACCATGATGTAACTTTAATTATAAGTATTTGGTAATATTCATATCAAAATTTTGTCCTTTTAAATCAGACAACAAAAATTCAAGCTGACCTTCAAATCCCCCTTCGGTCAAGGTTGCCACTAAATGATTTGAAACCTACAACTTTCCTCTTGAATGTCTTTTAGGATAAGCCAAATGTATTTATTTGATGACGCAAGATGTAAAGACCGACATCTAAGATTTTCGGGGAAACTAGCACATATTTATAATACAGGACAATATTAATAAATAAAAACTGAAAAGCAAATTCGACTGTTGGTCTCATGTTTTATATTACAACCTAGAAATTAAAAATTAAGTAATCACAGCTTTTAGATAGTTTTTCCGAATTAGTGTCTCTCAACATTTTTACCTAAATCTTGGCGAAGCTTGTCATTCCTGAATAACTTTTATTCAATTATTATGTAGCTTTTCTGTTTAGTTGCCTCATCTGAGAGCTAAAGTAAAGCACAAAGCAATATTTTGATGTTTTATTGTGTAAACAGAGCTCTTTACATTAGCTATGTTAAAGTTATTTGAATTACATTCGAATTCTAGCTTCCTTGATTGTAATTATTGGGTTTGCAAACTATACAAAAACCGAACTTGATTCTGTTTAACAGTTGATATGAATATTTACTTAGGGATGTACAATAAAGTGAATAAAAAATTAGGAACTCCTTCTACTATCCCTGTTGAAAACATGACTTACGAGTCCCATACAAAACTACAGTCAGTAACTGTAATAGATTGCAGTCTATCTGGAAAGAAATTTTGCCAGATAAAGACTATTTTTAAAGTTAATCGGAATCTAACTGCTAGTATAATACAGGGAATTTTCTTTACTGGAATGACATTTTGATGTATCTCTTATTGTGTGTATTCTATATGAACGTAACCTGTGAGAATGTGTATTTCTATTGTAGGTCCGCCTAAAATTATGGAGCTTAGGCGTATTTCATGACAAAAAAAATAATGGTATTTCCATATCTGAATTGACAGCTACCAAAACACGTCCTGGAATTTACACCTTGTGTGTATGCAGGGTATTAGCCAATGTCGTGCTTATATCAATGTCCAATGAGAATCCTCAAATCAGTTTATGAAGGAAAGTTCAAACAACCATGATTACAAGACTTTAGTGTACAGGCTATCAGAGGCGGCGCAAGAAGTAAACTTAATGTGGGCAAAATACATTTCGCGAGGCCCTCTGATGGTGCAAGAAGGGACTATAAAATCAAAAATCACTTGAAATTAAGATGCGAAGCCCTTTGCCCCGGGAGGGCCTTACCCCCGCGAGGCCGTGGCCGGTCCGAGATCCTTAGCCCCGCGAGGCCGTTGGCGGTATTTTGTTTTAAAAATTTTATTGGTACGATCAATACAAATTTTAATACATATTATTTTTCTACATAGTCTCCTCTCTTATGTATATATTTTTCCCACCGAATCGGAAGTTTTTTAATACCTTTCTCAAAGAATGAAACTGGTCGTGTGGATAACCAATTGCGCACAAACGTTTCTACACCTTCGTTGTATTCAAAGTGGTGGCCTCCCAGTTCTTTAAGTGGCCCAAACATGTGGTAGTCGCATGGCGACAAATCAGGACTGTAAGGCGGGTGTTCAAGGGTTTCCGAATGCATTTTGTTCAATTTTCCTTGAGTCAATGCAGCTGTATGTGGCCGAGCGTTGTCATGCAACAGAATCACACTTCGGATAGACATATCCCGCTTCTTTTGCCGATAGGCAAGTTTCACTTGTTGGAGTAGTTCGCATTAATACTCAGCATTAATTGTACGGCGTTCGTGCAGAAAATCGATCAGCAGTACGCCTTCAATCTGCTCACGAATTGCGTAGATATTCGCCTCATTGATGCTTGTCGTGGGACGGCGTGCATGATGCTCATTTTCCAGTCTCTCGGCCACCTAAAAACTTTTTGTGCCAGTCGTACACTTGGGTCCTTGAAAGTGTTTCATTGCCGAACTGTGCAGATAGTCGACGCAAAATTTCAGACGGTCTAACGCCTTCCCGCGCCAAAAATTTGATAACAACACGTTGCGCAACAAACGTATGCACCTCTTGCTCTGACATGATGCTACTAACAGCGCATCGACAACGCCTCGCCAAACCGACGGACTCCCCTCTTCTTAACATCCCTACCTAACATATATCGAGACGTCACGCCACTCGAATTACCCACAGGGCGAGAAACAGAAAAGTCCGGTTCATATTTGATTCACCCTCGTAAGTGTTAGAGAATTGAGTGCAATTATAGTTATACCGGGTGGTTAGAAAAAATAATTATGTAGGGTAGCCCGTTAGCGGTTGAATTGTTGTCATATTAAATTAAGAATTTGAACAAATAAAGTCCTATTAATTATATCTGAAAAAGAACATGAATTACCGTTGGCGGTAGCCCACACCGCCCACGCCTTACGCAGTCTCTGCAGGCTATTGAAATGCTTTAAAAAAAAGTGGTGATATTTTTTGTTTATTAGCTTGGTTACTTCTACAGTTACTGTCTGTATTGCTTGAAGACGTATTAACTGTCTGAAGGAATAAAAATGAAATCACGCACCATGGTGCTGCTGCTCCTATTACCATAATGGTTTGCGAAATTTTAATATTTGTATAGGTGGCAGAGAGCCTCAACCGTGGCAGGCAAATATTTCAAAGGGTGTGAAATTCAATAATGCTTGTTATTGAAAGTAGCCATTATTAATAAACTTTATGAGTGAAGAATTCTAATTCATATTTCATGAATATTATCGATCCTATTAGTTGAAATAATATAAAAAACTATTGGGCTATACTGCTAGTTCACCCAAATGTTATTTCAGACAATAGTCGGTAAAATTCAAAAGTGTTTATGTAAAAATGACCAGCCTATTTAAAAATATACAGGGTGTAAACGGTTTGAGTGCAAAGATGTTGAGGATCAATACTTCAGGTCAAAACAAATCAAAAAGCTTTATAACATTTTCAGAAATAAACTATAGTTTTGCCAAAAAAAAATCAAAAAGTTAGAAGTTCTGTAGCCGCCTTTATTACAGTGAATAATAGATTATTTCCGGCTTCAAAATGATTGTAAAGCTAAATATGTAAATACTTAATAGCGTATACACCTTTAATAACTGTATTAACAAAGAAAATTATTATTTAAACTCTAAATATTCTGTTATAATTTGCCCTACGTTTCTCCGATCAGATGTGGCAACATAGCATATACTCAGTACTACAGTACTCGGTTCTTTTAAGAAAGTGAAAGTTATTTTTGCGTGTATTATTTTGTGACAAACAGTGACAATCATACAATTAGGTAAAGACCTGACATGCTATTAATTTGTGGGGAAAGCAAATGTAATAACAAGAATTTTGAATATTTACTATAAATAATCCGTTTGCTCGCCAGAGCTCTATCATAATGACATCCTGCAGGTCAAAGGTTTTTATTTGTCTAAGATAAGTAATATTAATTTCTTAGTAACAATTATTTCTCGAAGAATTTAACACATAAAAGAACTACATATAACAAATGTTTTGTTTAATATAGTTTGTATCGCATTATTTGAGTATCATAATGTAAACAACTTTGTATCCTCCCTTCTTCAACTTGATGCATAAAATAAATCGCCAAATATAAATATTCATTTCAATACATAGATATTTAAAGTTTTTTGAAAATAATATTTCATAAAATTTTATGTATCTAAATAAATCTACCGGCACTCGAAACTATGAAATTATTTAATACAAAAAAATAACAGGTGTTCATTTTTTTGTGGTGACTCATTCCTTTATTATTCACGCTACAAGGAAATCTCATTTTTAGCGCGTCGTTGCCACATTGACAATAATTTACTTAACATGTATTTCAAATTTTCTTGCTTATTAAGGCCTTTAGACCATAGTGTTATAAGAGTTTTTTGTTTTGTTTGGTGGGTACTATCTGCACCTAAAATATATGCAGTCAAACTATTTACACCCTGTATAACCTTGTAAAAACGTGCATCTTTTCTGTTATATAATTGAAATGTGTAGTACGATCCTTTCTATTGAAATAACAAAAGCCTCTGCACTAAAATGATTAATTAACAATAGAAAATTTCGTTAAGCTTGATTTATTTTTACTTTTGATCAATGTAAACAATTTAATCCCAATTAATTTCCTAAAGTTTTTTCGGTTATTCGCTACCAATTAAAATGATAAAATGGGATATTAAGGGCAAAAACCATTGGATTAAATTTACCTTCGTTCATTAAGCGTAGACCGTAATAAAATCATTGCGTAAGGTGATATTTGTTTTGAATGTAAAATTATGACACGGATGGTTCAGCTAAGAGATTTCCACTGGCTGTTTTTCATTTGTGAAGTTTTAGTTTATGAAATATGAGTGGAAATCTCAAACGTGGAATAAAAAACTGAATTATTGGGGAGTTTATTTTACAAGCTCATGTTACTGGTAAAATTCCTCAATTCTGTGTTCGTAGCGTTGAGTTTGATGAGCTACCTGCACTTTGTTTTTTGGTTTTCTTATGAGAAAATATTAATGGAGATCACGAAGTTATTTTTTCAAAATGCTTCAAACATATCTTTTTAACATTGTTTTTTGTTTTATTTTGAAACAAATCAACTGAAATTTCCAAACACTTAATAATGGAGACGTCTTTAACTATAAAGATTGACTGTATTTGTTCAAGAGTTTTTAGTTCATACAGACTAGTACTATCACTCGTGAAAATATAGGACCTGCATTATGTTTTATGTTACACCCTGTACATAAAACAAATTGCATAAACTAAAATCCACAAATATTAGATGTTAAGAAAAATGAAAAAAAAATCGAAAATAAAGAATAATACACCAAAGTAAATAATGTAATTTTAATTGTTTAATTGCTCGTGAAACAGTCTAAAACAATTAGCTAAACACAAACCCGGCTCTTCTACGCACTGAGGACAATAAAAAATGGTATCTTTTCTCGTTTTGCTAATATCCCAACAGTATTTGCAGCGCCTTCTTTTTGTTTTGCCGTTAAGACCTTTCGGACAATTTTGTGGTAAAGTCCACCAATGGTTTTTTCATACGTTGCTCCTTTCGGCTTGGTTCTAAAAGAATTTTAATAACCAAAAGTCGAAAATCTTGACGGGACATCTTTTGGTTTCCAATATTACAAAGAAAATAGGCACTCATTAAAGTTATTTGAAAGATCAACTATTTACATAAAAAATGGGTCGTTTTTATATTTCTGTCAACCAGTTTTATACAAATTCTCGAGACAAGGAAGGACACCTGCAATTTATTGGGTTTGCGGAAAGTTTCTCAAATATAAACTTTCTTTTAGACATCTGTTTAGATTTGTTAATATACTCACTGTCAATGAAATCGCATCATCTAGAAGCAAATGTAAATTTAGTATTGTTTTGGTAAAACATAGATGCTAAAGTAATGAGTAAATAAATGATTAAAATTTGGTGAATGTTTTATCATGTAATTTTTTTTTTCACATTTGTGGTTTTGGGTTTTTAATTTACCAAAAAACAAACTGTTAGAATACAAGATCGATGTTTCGAAATATGGAAGTGCATATTGTACGCGTACGCCGAATGTTACGCCAGCTACGCAAATTTGAGAGATCAAATTATTTACGGGAGGCGGGTTTTTCATTTCGGGAAATCGCTAACCGCACGAACAGAAATCAAACTACTGTTATGAGATGTTGTCAAGCATGGTTTGATTATACCCAAAATCGAAGAAGAGTAAGCATCTGACGTGTCAGAGGCACAAATGATCGATGTTTAAGACTTATGGCCTTTAGAGATCGATTTTCGACAACTCTAAATTTGGCTAGTGGGTGATTAGGAGAACAAGGTCATCTTGTGAGTGGCCGAACGATTTACCGCCGTATATCTTTTGGACTGCAGCGTTATCGACCCCATCTTGTTTGAAAAAACCCATGTACATCTGTTGCCATGGCCGCCCAGATCCCCCGATCTTTCACCCATAGAACATGTTTGGAATATGATGGGTAAAGCTGGTAAGTTTGCCCCAGCCTCGACTTACTTGAGACTCGTTAACTTGAAATACAGATAGCTTGGGATAGTATTTGTCAAGAAGAAATAGACCAACCACCACATTGAATCAATCCCAAAGACATGTTGGGGAGTGTATAGATAACCACGGTAGAGACACATTAACCTAAAAATTCCACTCATTGATATTTTTTTATTCAAATTTTAATCACTTACTCCTTACTATAAAATTTTGTTTTCCAAAACAATATTAAATTTAAACATCTTCTGAGTGTTGCAATTCCTTTGTCAGTGAGTATAAAACATTATTGTAGCCCGATTATTTTACCATTCAATAACTAACGCTTGATGAGATATAATTCTGCAAAACCTGTCACAAATCCGAATTAGTTTTCCCAAGTTTACTAGATTTAAAACAAATTCACTTACCTTTGTTATCTCATATCTCATTTCTGAAGTTGTGGAAATAATTAACTTAAAATATATAAATGAAACATTCTTAGGGGTGTCTGAACATTCTTTGATAAGGTACATTATATTGAAAATATTTGTGTTCTGACTGAATAACATTTTCAGTGAATTTAAATGTTTTGTTCAATTTATATCCATTTCTTTCATGTAACTGAATTTTGTGACTTTCGTAAAAAATCATTTTATTTAATATATATTTAAGATCAAAGATCTTTTATTAAATAATGTTAATATGGTTTATTTGGATAAAATATTATTCTGATTCATTTGTGTACCTTATCTGCCACATTCTTAATGTAACTTAATAACTCGTGATCTTGACTTACATTTAAAAAAAATCGTATTTTACTTAATCTGAATTTTAATTAAAAATTTATGCACACTTCGCAATTATTTCGGTTCACCACCAATCATTCTACAAAAAAAAAAACAAATTTATTAAGTAATTAAAATTTGTTTGTAAATGTAAACTTTCAAAAAATGTATTGAAATATCAAAACTAGCTTTCATTCATTGTGCTCGTCATCAAAAATTGATACAGAGTCAGACAAATGTGTTATTTGTTTCATAGTAAGAAACAAGATCCAAGGCAAGTGGTCAATCGAAAGATGCCAAGACTCTTTGACGTAGGATTTACGGAGATGGACATCTGATGGACATCTTTAGAGCAGTAGCATCAAAAAGGTCAGTTACTTAGATCTGCAATCACTAAAGTGAGACGGTGTGAAAATCGCTAATCACCAGAGAAAGACGATATGACAAGGAAGTCAAAAATCATCTGGCAAGTTAAAGAAGTTAACTGATTTTTGGATATTGATAACAGTGGACAATTTGATGTTAATGTTAAAAATAACTGCAGTAGAGTTAACAGAAAATAATGTACCTTTTAGTACTCTATATGGATGGTTCATAGCAAAAAGTAAAAAGATGTATAAGAGATCTCAATTTTGTCAAAAGATGTATAGAAATCTCATTAGATACAAATGGTTTTACATTTTAATGATAAATCGATAATATTTATAATGGCATTTGTTTAGCTTGCAACAGAATGGTGAGGCTCATGCCAGTGGACATGATTGAAACAATTATACCAGTATGAGAATAAATTGCTAATAGTGTGTTCTTGTCTAAATTACCTATAACTTGTGGCCAAGTCATTATGTAATTCGGAGTCTATTGCACATATATCTTTTAAATAGTCATCTTTAAAATATCAAATTCCATTTAGGTTGATCTAACCCCTATATTTTAAGTTTTAAAAATTGGAAAACTATTCCAGACAAACAAGAAAGATGCCTACGTTTCATTAGTAATTAGCGTTATGGTTTATGAAATGTTTGTTTTTAAATAGTATTATTCCATTGTCCAGTTTCTTAATGACTAAAAAATGGAATTTAAACAAATGGTTAAGTGACTTGACAGAAATGACTTTTTCTGGAAATTTGATTTGAAAGTTCTAAATACATGTACTAAGTGTTCATGTCCCATGAATGTCTTCTGTTTTCAGTACACAGAATCTCAGAGTTGTATTTTTTAAACAGCAAGAATACAACAAGCAAACAATTTAACTATGTGAGGTGAAGACCGAAAACAATTTATCTACACCTTCACAATTGTTAAATACTAATACTTTAAAAAAATGCAGAAAATCACTTTCTTGCTGTGCAACAAGAATTAAATGTTCAACTTTGCTGACTTTATGTCCATTAAGACTTTTAATCTACACATTCAGAACAAAGAAATACTAGATTTTCTAAAAGTTGAAAGTTGCACATAAAATTATGTTAAGTAGATCTTTTTTGAAAAACTTAAAATATTCTTACTATCTTGTAAAAAGTGATGAGTTTATGATTACTGCGTAAATAGTATTTTCCAATTGAATGACTAGATATATTGAGTTTTCCACATACTTAGTAGGTATTAATGATTTGAACATTTTTATGCAATTTATGAGCAAATATATTTTACATTAAATGTTTTCACACATTCTAACCATCTTAAATAAATTATATCTAACTGAAAATTTCTGCAATAGTAATTAAGTTTCATATCTAGTCATCCAATTGAAAAGGAAAATTAAAATGGAACACTCTGAACAAATATTTTATTCATTGTAATAACAAGGCTTTGAATTCTGTACTTGAGCAGCATCTCTTCTCCTTGGGTGCCATGGTCAGGTCCAGAGATGAATTCTAGTAGTCCTTTCACACTCAATAACAAAAGTTATAACGTTCAAAATTATGCAAAGCTCAAAACGTTTAAGCAAACCTTAAAATTTACTGATCTGCTCATGAAATTTATTTTTAATAGAGTTAATAAATTCAACCACAAGTAGTTATATTAACTTGATAAATCAATTTTGTACTCACTAATATATTGTAGGTATTATTCACTATCTCTTTTACAACAGAAATCAATACAAATGTATGCTAATTACAAAATTAATAATGTTAACAATTTGAGATAAACTAGATGAATGATAAAAAAATCGCAAAATTTTTCTTCACAATGGGACAATAATAATTACATCTTACAAAAAAAATGTATGATTTTGGCTGAGTTAATTCTTGAGATCTGCAGAAGATCTCACTGAATTTTCAAACCAAAACAATTAAACTATTTTAATATTCAAGTTAAATAAGAAATTTCTAACTTTTTTTATATTTGTAGTATACTATAAAAATTATTTCCATCACTGCAATTAATGCTAAAGTGAAAAGAAGCAAATGAATGAATTCTCTTCATTTAAAAAATGTGAACATGCAGTTCTTCACAATGTAATAAAGTTAAATTTGATCTTTAACTTTCCACTTAGAAAAGCGTTGTAACTTTTGTGTAAAAGATGTTTAAACACTCAGTTTTGTACCTTAACATCAAACTGTCATCTTCATTGAGTAACATAAAGAGTTGATGTTAGGGTTAAAACACTTTGTATTTATAAATAAGCTTTTACTTGTAAACCATTTTCAATGAGGTACGAGTAAAATTTCCTATAGTAATATAGCTAAAATACTTTGGAATAAACATTTCTCTGATGGAATAAACATGTCAAAAAATATTGTTTGAACTAAATAAAAATTAACAATTAATGAAGTGATTAATTCATTGCATTTTTTAAAAAATCTATTGTGAACCTGGAATGTTTGTATAATGATTATAATTGAGGTATTATTGTAACATTACCACATGTTGAGGAAAGGATAAACATGAAACTTATATATACATTTATAATATGTAAAATTCACTTCCCGACACTATATATTTATAAAAACCCATATATAATGGTGTAATATGTTTCATAAAACTATTTTGAATTAAATATTATGCAATTATCTTTATAAAGGAAATAAAAATATCACATTTTTCATACACTTAAACAGCGCACTTACATACAAAATATGTACATTTACTGTTCCAAATATGGAACAATAAATTTATTAATCTGTAATTATTAACATAAACTGAATATTTGCTATGAACTATTCAACATCCAATCATGTTATTTCAAACAGCAATGTGAATTTACTGTTCCAAATTTGGAACAGGAAATTCTCAAGTGTAACCTTTAAAACATGTACTGAATCACTGCACTTACAAAAAGAACAACTAGTTTTTAAATGAACCAATTAAATAATATCAGCTTTTAAATATATTTGATAATATATTTAAAAACTGCCAAAGTTGATATTAAGCAAATGCCATAATTTTTTCTTTACATAACACTGTATTCAATTTTCAGTTTTTTTAATTATATAAAAAAACTAATATAAATTCAAGTAACACTTTATAACAAACCATATTTTGATAAAGACAAAAACTATATTTGCAATTGCAAATATAATTGTGAATATGGGAGGGAGGGGGTTTTCCTTGCTACAAAATAGTCAGTCTAGACACCAGACGATTTGCAATATTTATAAACAAAATATTACAGGTCAAAAATTACATAAAACAATAAATAGAAACTAAAATCCATCAACAAAATATTGATGAATTAAAAACACAAAAACATAAATCCGTTTATAATAATTATTATAAACGTAATGGAACAGTAACAACAAAAGCACAAAATTATCACAAGAGATGCACAAAAACTACTTTCAATTCCAAGAACAGAAACTTAAATAACACAATACAGTGATAAATATAAAGTGCAAACAGTACATAAATTTATTAATGTATTATTTAAGTTTCTGAACTGAAAAAAATGTTTCTGGACATGATGGAACTAAGTAAATGAAAATTATTGAGAAATTAATAAATATTGTAAAATATTTAAATAATGGCAACACATTTACAGAAAACAAAACATAATTCAAGAGTAATAATAGTGTGAAATTCAGCACATAATCAGAATCAATTTAAAACACAGTTCAGAACATTTTAAAAATCCAAAAAAATAATTATAACCATGAAAAATTATATATTTCCGATCATTGCAAAATTAAATCTTTTCACGTTTTGATTCTAAATGTAATTAGGCAACTCAGTAATATTTAACATTATTTTACTATTTTAATTTTTAGACTATTTGATGCTTGTTTCTATTAATTTTGATCAATTCTGAGACAATAAACATAAATATAAAATAAATTCAAGTGACCTTACCAACAGTCACAACATGTCACCTTCAAATTATAAATTATTGTTGCAAATTATAAAAATTTCAATTTTCAATAATTTGTGAGCAACAGAAAAACAGTGATCATAGATAAAGTACAGTGAACACCATTTTTGAATGCAAAATCTTCAGGCTGTCAAACGTATAACAATTACACATAAATCCAATAATTCTGTATTATCAAAACTTTGACTGAAAATTGTTAATGTCAGTGAAAAAAGTTAGATCTTTGGTTTGCTTTATAATACAAACCAAATTTTTAACTGGGACTATCCATATTTTGCCAGATTGAAAACTAAGTGAACTGTTTCCCAACAAATTATGAAAATTATATGTATGAATTTACTAAATAAAATCTTAAAAATAAAATTTAAAATATCAGTTGAAGTAGTATTTGTTTTGAACATGTGATTCCATCCAGCTATAATATTATTCAATTTTATTTTTACATATCTTGAATCATCTTCAAAGCCAATGACTTCACTTCTGAAGTCACATAAAGGGCTAATATACAGAAAATATTAGACACTGTTTTCAATTTTATAGTTTTACATTTAAACGTGAAGAGTCACATATTCAAAAACAAACTTGTAATATGAAATGTGCTGCCAACCCTAGTTACATCAAGTTCCAGAAACTGAAACAGCTGGTTTAAAGAAAAACCACCTACCTTGTCCTTCGCCAGCTCCGTCCGCGCTAGGTTCCAGCTTGCGGTTCTTCCTCACCGGCACCGCCTTCCATCATCGAGTAGTCTTCCGTATCGTCAACAGTATTGTCATCCAAAGTGTCATCGCCAAAAGTCTCATCACCAGTTTCATCGAATTAGGGAATGCGTTTGGTCATAGGGTTCCATTTTAAATTGTACAGGAGGCGCCGACTCAGTTATATTCGATACTGGTGCGGCGGGTTCGGTTTTCGTTATGGGAGGGGGTACGACTATAGCTTGGTGTGAGGGTTCGCTACTCGTGCTCGTATTGCTTAATCGCGACCTCTTTATTTGTGGAGAACTAATGGGGGTAGGTGGTGGTTGTTTTTTGGGCCTTGGTGGAGGTTTGTATTCTTCCACATGGTGATGGACAGGTTTTTCGTGAGGGACTTCAGTGTCGTTTTCACTAGACCCCTGAAAAATACACAAATATGTGTTTTGAATTAGTAATGTTTTTTAAATGTTAATAGTTTTATATATAACATCAATTTTTTGGGAAAGATCAGAATTACGTCCACTTAAATAACATCATCAGAAAATCTGAAAAAGCATTCATCATGTCATATAATTATAATTTGTTGGCACTCTTCATATGAAATGTACATTAATCATTTTATTATCATGATCTACTATGTAATTTTTATGATATTCTGTCCCAATATGGCCTCTTAGTCAAATGAGATCAATATTGGAAAAAACTAAAAGCTATTAATTTACTTATAAATTTTGCTGTACTATTTTATATAATATAGCATCTTGCAATTGAAAGTTTAATATATTAATGTGATGTTGATTTTTAACAGAATTTGCTAGAATCAAAGCTATTGGGAACTGACAAATTGAGGCACACAGTCTGGTGGTAAAAAAACAAACTATTAATAGCTTACACTTTTTTGTAAATATACATGCTGTTTATATTAGCAGTAATTTATTTATAATAAATTAGTGATAAATAAAGTAAAAATGGAAGTTGGAGTTTTTCCAGAACGTGGGAAATCAAAAAATAGAGAATGTTGTGCAGTAAGAGATTGTAAAAGTAAAGCCCAGAAAAATCTGAATTTAATTTTTCATAAGTTTCCAAAGGCTGATGAGCTTACAGTGTAATTATAAAATTTTTTGGTAATTTGGAGAAAGTTGATAAATTGAAAGTGTGGAAAAAGTTAGTAAAAATAAATAAAGTTACTCTTCGAATAAAAATTTGCTCTCTACATTTTAAAAAATCCGATTATATATTACCAGGTAAGTTTTTAAAGTTTAAACTAAAAATTAAAAATTGAGTAAATCAATTTCTCTAAATCGTCACCTTTACTGAAATAAATAAAGAAATATTAAATTATAAAGTTAACAATTATTAAAAATTAATTACACCTGTGATGGATATTACAAATCTTAGAGGTTAGAAACATTTAACTCACTGGTAACAATGGAATAATGTTGCTACTGCATGTTTGCACTTTTCTCCTTAACCAGCCCGACAAGAACAAGTCACTGGAATATTTTTCCACTTTTCGCTATATTTGCTTTTATTTCATGTGGCTTTTCTTTCATATGTGACGTTTGTATAGAAAGCGCGGTAACGACAGTCAAATTTTCATAGCTTTTTTCACTATGAATCCCACATCTAATTAAATGACCCGCAGATAAAATACGTTGCGCATCGCGAATATTTTTTGTTTCGAGTTATTACCCGTCCAAGTTAAGATATCTGAGATATTTAATAACATTTTATTAACTTATCCTATTATCACATGGATTAAACATTTAAAAGTGTAAGCTATTTTCCGCCATGATTTTTAAGTCACGCCTCCATGTCCGTTCCCAATAGAAATAATATTCATATTACAAAAAATATTATTTTTAAAGTTATTTGTGGTATTTATTCAAAAGAATTAATTTTAAATAAATAAACTAAGGTACTTATATACTCAATTTACTATTATAAAATTGTGTTCATCTGTTTGTAATCAAGTAAGAACTACTGAACTGATTTTGGTGAATCTTGTTGAAAAGCCTTCTATGATGTTTTTATTGAAAATTCAATATATACCAATGTAACATGTTTTGATATTTTAAAAAATTCAAGTGACATATCAGTTGTAATTTTACAGGGTCTTCCATATATAGTATAGTTGAAACATAGGGTAGTAACAGAATTACATGGGTTTTTTAAGATCTTTAAAAAAGTTATATTAGGTGGCCCATAAGCAGCTGCATATATATAATATGGCTGAAATAAGACTTTAGAATTAGTTATGTGGAATGGTTCAAAAAGTTATATATGGTAGGCCATTAAATGGTTGCATATAACCAGTGGTTGAAAACGGGTGGAGTAGAATTATACTTATACAGGGTGGAAAACAAAAAGTATAAGTATTGGCATATACAATGAGATTGAAATCTTACATACACATATAGGGTATACGAAAAATCTTACGATATGTTACACTAGGTAGGCCATATGCCACTGCATGTCTAAAATATAAGGTGGCGTAAAATTATAGTTATAGAGGGTGGTTGAAAACATGTTATATTGGGTGACCCATAAGCACGTTGCATATTAATGTGGTTGAAAAAAGGGTGGAGTAGAATTATACTTATACAGCAAGTATAAAAATATATTTGGTGACCCATTAGTAGTTGCATATACAATGGGGTTAAAATAAAGGTAGAGTAGAATTATAAATATACAGGGCGGATAAAAATCACTGAAAAAAATATTTTGGGTCCAGGATACTTACATAAAGGATTGATTGATCAAATGTTAAACTTTTTTGAATAAAACCAGCCAGTTTGTCACATATTACCAGGTCTTTGGCCCATTCATATGTTATTGTGGATGTAACAACTTAATTAGAAATGGTTACAGATCAAATACAAGCAGCCACTTTGTGATGTCTGCAGTAAGAAAAAGGTACTTCTATTGAGCAATCCTTTTTATATTCACTATCCTTAAGGTAAGACAGCCCAGAAGTACTTCACATAAGCAGTTGGATATACAGGATGAATGCAATGTTTATAAAAAGGGTAGTTCAAAAAAATCAGAGGCAAATAAGTTGTATAGGGTCACCAAATAAGCACAGTAAATTCTGGATGATATATAGGGTGGAGTAAAGTTATAGTAAAGTATTTAAAAATATATATTGGGTGGCACATGAACAGTCACATATACAGAATAGTTGAAATATTTACAAACAGGGTGGTTAAAAAATCAGACAAATAAACTTATTTGTCTCTGATTGAGTCTCCAATTAAGCAGCAGTAAATTCTGTATGACTGCACTAGGGATGCAGCAGAGTTCCAGTTATACAAGGTGGTCCAAAAAAGTTGAATAAACTTGTTACACAGGGTGGCCCATAAGCATGTGCAGATTGGGTGAAATATATTATGGACTGGTGGATTTATAGTTACTTTGGGTGGTTCAACAAAGTCACAACATAATGTTATAAAGGATATGTTTCATAAGCTGCTACTTTTTGGAAATAATTGTAGATTGTAAATTTAGGTGAAACTGTGGAAAATGGCTAGTGGGAGGTAAAACTAAAAATTAAGTAACTTATAAGTTGTATATGGTTGTTGGTAATTTAGTATTGATTATTGGTTTACATTGGTATATACAGGAAATATTCAATTCAATTCTCATTCACTTTTTCTTTTTATTTGATCATAAGATGCACTGTATTGCTTGTATGGTTTTATAATTCTATATCTGTCAAGCAAATTATAGTTTATTAAAATTTTTAACTTTAAATTTTATTAATAATTTGAAAAATTCAGTATATTTTTAATTTTTCATTTGCAGAGTTTGACAGAGCATGTATTATCAGATGTAAGCAATCATGTTTAATTGAAATTGGACACAATTTAATAGTAAATATTTACCTAGGAAAGCAGAATGCAATTGTAAAAAGAAATATTTAAATTTAAAATTTATTAAGAGAATATGTGTAAGAAACTGAACTTGGATTTTTTGTTGTTAAACTCATTAACAATAGTTTAATCTATAAAAGATGAATTATTTGGTTATTACAGGTGTAGAATAGTTAAAAATATATTGCCAAGACAGGATAATGGGTTTTTTGTAGAGACCAGTTCCCAGTAATTTCAGCAGTTTCAAAAAAATACCTGTGAATCATTGATCTTGAAGAAGTTTTCAAACCATTGGAATTGTTGACAACTGGTCTCTATGAACAAAAAAAACCTAAAAACTGACTTGACAATTAACCTTTTTGGATTAAAATTTCTAAATTGTCATGGAAGTCAATGGAATGTCATTTTCTTTTAATGTTCTATGATTTAAATCCCAAATAGATAATTAGTCATATTTGTCCCTACCAGACCACTAGCACTGCTAATGAATAATTTTGAATTTTTTGAAAAATGGGTCATTGGGAGTTTTTGAAACCTGTGGATAAGCATTGATAAAATTTTCAAGATGTGAACTAGAGGTCTCCACCGACTTGAAAATCAATACATCAACAGTTTTTATGTGCCAAAATGTGAACTTAATATTTATACAAATATATGGAACTTGCAACTCTATACTCTTATTCATTCTTCTAACAATTATTATAGACTATAAATTAAGTGTTAGTTTCAAATAAAAAAATCAACCAAAATTACAAATCACAAAAGTGCCATGAATTCAATATGAATGCAATGTGAATTAAAATCTATTAAGTAAATATAAATTGTACTACTCACGTTTCCATCACCAGTCAACCCCTTAATTTGTAAAGCTTCGGCAGTCTTAATAAAAGTAGTTAAATTTTCTTGACTAACTTGCACCTCTCCTTGGTACATAAATTGTAAAAGATCACTAAGAGCTTCGTAACTAACGTCCTTCATAAAAACGATAGGATGTTGACAAGGATTAGATTTAAAGAGTTCTTTGAAATATGGACTACAAACTGAAAGCACCATTTTATGGGCTTTCAAGCACTTCCCCTGCACAGCAAGCGTAACATCTACTAAGTCTTCATTCTCTAATAGTGAATTCATTCCAGAACTCATGTTCTTGTGGAAGTTGTCCCAACATAATGAAAATTGTTCCGACGCCATGGTCGGTGCTGGAAACGAGAAATTACATATTTATTTCGCATTTTCTTGAAATGGAAGCCGCCTCAAAAGCAGACGCCATCATGGCGGAACAAATTAAAACTTTATATTATGGCTTTTTTTCTTTGACTCATTAATACAAACACTCTTACCTATTTTAAGACTTGCCCCTAGACTGAAAGTTTGTTTTGTGCCGCCTTTTGATGAAAACTAAACAACCTCACCAAATCAATCTGAATTTTTTTTCAGAGTAACTAATATCGTTCTGTTCACAGCACAAAATACGACGCAAATATGAAGATGACGGAAGTTGTTGTCAGAGTGGGGGTAACGGAAGTAAGGATAACCAACAAAACAAATTCAAAAATCAATACCTCTGCAATAATCTGGTGATTTAAAAGTTTGATTAAATTTTTCTTCGATTGAAACTGGTAATACAAATAAATCACAATAGTCTGAAGCTACTTTATATCCAAATTCCTGGTGAATTTTCAATATAGGAACAAAAATTATCTGGAATTGTACTTTGTGCAAAATTGATTTTTGTTTATTGAATTAGGTTGGCGTACGTATTTATTGACCGCCAAAACTGGCACATGCGCTGACAGCACATAAACAAAAATGGCCTCTGTGATGAGAGGTGTAATTTTCCCGCTAAATGAACGACTTTTCTTTCATCAAATTTTACCGAAAATTTTCAAAGAATGGACAAGTTGGATAGATTCATAAAGCTCGCAAAAGCTGGTGAAGGTACATACGGAGTTGTTTACAAGGCGAAAGAACAAATTAACTGGTAAAAATGTAGCGTTAAAGCGAATAAAACTTGAAAGGTAATTTTTTTTTGCTAACAAATATTACTTTTCCTTTTGCATCTCTGCGATGTTTTCTTCAAATTTTTAAAATATAGCTCACCAATGCTTGTCTTGCAATGAGAGTGTTTTCATTGAAGCTGGGTTTGCTTGGATGAATATTGGGGTGCTTCACCATTACTAATATTTTGTAGGATTTTGGGCTGAATCTGTGGATGCTTACGTTGAATTTATAATCGTAGCACCACATGATTCAGCTTATGATCCTGCTTGCATTCATCACTAATCCTGGGTAAGTCATTCCATAATGTTGCTTTTATGCCTAATGATTGAATTTCATCCCTTCATGACTATAATTGCTAATTGAACACATTGATGTAGATTCTACAGGGGTGATGCTGATGCTGGACCTGAAGGCGTCCCTCCTACAGCTATAAGGGAGATAAGCCTTTTGAAAGGGCTTAGGCATTCATCTATTGTTGAATTAATTGATGTAATGCAAACTACTGATAAACTCTATCTTGTCTTTGAATATTTGGATATGGATCTGAAAGCTTACATAGATGCTACAAAACATCCACTGGAAGCTGAATTGGTTAGGGTAGGTAAAAATGTCAAAACTAAAACTATTATGAATTATTCAATGGGATAAATAAATGTTTGGGAAATATAGGCATTATAGTATTGTATACCCTAATACCAAGCCTTTATTTTTTTACTTCACACCCATTTTAACAACAATTTGTCATCATCCAAACTATATAAATGAAAAAAAGTAAAATGTAAATAGAAGATCTGTGCTCCATGATAACAAATAATAGGGACAAAGTACTATTTAAATCCCATATTTAAAAATCTGTAGTAATTAAAGTACAAACAGAGGAAGTTTCAGCATTCAATGGTGGTTTCAGAAGCTTTTTAAATGCATCCCTTTCTCAGTGCTGGATAGGTCACAGGTGAAATGAAGATACACTTCTGGCCACTGAGCTCTGGCCACCAAGTGGCTACTTCCTATAGGGTTATGTTAACCCTCACGTAGACACATCGGTATCACATACCGCTATAAGTTCTATTTTTAACTGCTAGGATCGTGGGCGTTCTGTTCCCGACCTGCGGCGCCGTGACATCTTCAGTTGGTCTATGGACTGTCGTTGTGTAGCAAGTTCCTGTCTGAGAGACAACAAATTGTGTTATGACTGTAAGTCAAAACAGTAAAAGCAACATGCTTTTAGATTTTTTTTTTTTTATTGATCTCTACCGAAGGAATTATAATGATTTAGTCGTCTTTTACTTATTACCTACTATTTTTATACTGAAAATCGTGATGTACAAAGGAAAAGTACATAGCTTTATAGAAAAGTTCCATTTATTTCTTCTTTAATTATGTAAATAGGCTATTATCAAGGTTTTAAAATATATGCAATTCGTTAAATGTGCTGATTTTTATTCTCATGCACCCTCTTACATAATTAAAGCGCAAAAAATTTGGAAAATGGCGAATAAAGGAAAAATAGGTGAAAAAAGCAACTTTTCCCAAATAGAGGTATCAGATACCGATGTGTTTCGATACCGACAAAAAAAATAAGTGTCTACGTGAGGGTAAGGAAGCTCTTTATATTCCACCTCTACCAAGAACTCTGGACAATCTGTGAATCTGCACTCAGTAACAGTAGATAAACTTGCTCATGTGTGGGACATAAGGTTGGGTACCACATAGGACTTTGAAACTTGCACTTTCCATTGGTATAAATAATGAATACTCATCTTTAAAAATGGGTCCATCTCGAAGGGCTTTAGGTTTAGGGAGGGGGGTCAAAATTTGAAAAAAAATGTCCTACAGGGGGGCAAGTTAGCAATTTTATGGGAAGCTTTTATGACCCATGGCAAGTTTTTCAGGTCCAATGTTTATAATAACCCAGCATATATAATGGTTTTTGATAATTTTCACAATTCCCATGTATAGTTTTGTTGTTTTAAGAAAAACAACAAACTAAAAACTGCTCTTTGAAGGTAATATGAATTCTGAAAATCACCACATTTATTTATATAGAATTATACTTACATTTATCCATTTAATCAATTAGAAATGCTGCTGTTACAAAGACTAGATTTATTGTGACACAATAAAATTGAAATCAATATATACCATAATTTAATTAATTAATTTAAGCCACTTCATTATTTTAACTTTATTCTTACAGCAACTATGCCCAAAATCATAACTTGTCACCTCAGAACTGTATTTTTAATCACACAGCAGAAAATAAATTATCAAACAAATGTATTCATGGATTTTTTTGATATGGTTTCTGGAAATTTAACATCTACATTATTTATAAATCATAGTTGAGTGCTTCTGCAAGTTGATTTTGTGTCATTTTAGTTATATGCTTCAACTGTTTGTGGGCATTTGGTTTTATCAAAAGTTACAAATACTTCTTTAGAGAATCTTGGTTTAAATGTGAATTGGTTTGCTCTTCGATGGTGTGCCATATCTGACAATCCTTTTTTCATATTTTAAACAGTGAATGCTGTCCATTCAACCATCAATCCAAGTTTTTATTAGTTATGAGTTTATTCAGTTATAGCAAGAAGTTAAAAAAATCATTAACAAAACAATAATCACTTTGTTGCATTTATGTCTCATGATCTGGTAAAGGGATAAATTATGTCAGTACACAAAAATATTGTATGTAAAAAACTGTCCAGGTGACAGTGGCCAGCCTTTAAATTAATTATTCCTACTGTAACTCAACCTAGCTCTTATAACATATTTTTCACAGTACTCATTATACAAATGGAAAATAACTAAACAATTGTCTGTCCAATATTATTGAAGTAAAAGAACAAGATCTGTAGGGACAAAACTCAGTGTTTGAAGTCACCAATATTTTTACATCTGAGACAAGTTTGATTGTGTTAAATACAACTTTGATTAGTATGTAGTACTTGGTTTGATCACAATTCTCTCCTTATTTTTTCTGTTAAGAAATATAGAGTAATATCCAACAGTCATTGTTTAAAGAATTTCAGAATAAAAAAATTATATCATTGAAGACAACACTTTTCAGAAAGAAGTAATGAAAGATAAGCATTCATCTTTGTTAATTATAGCAGTGCATGGTTATTCTCTTATGTCTTCAAATACTCTGTAAATAATATCACAAAATTGTCAAAAGATACATACATTAAAGTATATGCCAATTGGAACATTTTAAAATTCAAATGATCATAAATGACAATTTTATACATATTATACTGATGTATTTCCACTGATTTCAATATTGAACAAACTTCTGTGACAAATAAGCTGAAAATAAATATCCAATTTACCCATCTACTACATTATCAAAGAACTAATTTTTTTACAAAATAAATAAACTTGTTTTTATTTATTTGTGCACTACGGTATGCACTTGATTTCAGAGATGTTTCATTTTCTTATAAACAATAATTAAACATTTTAACAAAGTACAATATAACCTATGTTACTCACATATAAAGTTTCTTTTATTAGTGAAAAAAAACTCAGTTCATTAATTCAAAATCTTACCACCACAAAGATACTAAGAAACATATTTTAACTCTTTATGTACCTGTCCACCCCTTCGAAATCACAAAAAATATATTAAAATTTGCTATTCTGAGCTTCCAATTTCAATCAGAACTAGGTTATTTATTCTGGCAGTGGATTTTTTAAATATAAAGTTTTGAAAGATAGTACTTTCATCATCAAAAACTTTATCAGAAGTTGCATTTAACACTACTACAATCTGTATGAATAGAAATATTTCTTGTGACAAATGCCAAAAACCTGTCATTTAATATGATATTACCAGTTTTTTTTTTAATTTGCACTCCGGTGTTAAATGGGTATGTCTAAAATGCAGAATGGATTTCAAGAACAATAATTAAAAAATACTCATTTATTAACATCAGTGACTTTGGAATACATATGAATCCATTTCAGCAAACCGTGAACATGGTTATAGGGCTGGAAGATTAAGTAAATGCCCTAGAAAACCATTGTTCACAACTGAGTATTGAACTGAATGCTGCTACAATGTCTTCTTCCTGTTCGCATTCTTTCAAAAGTTATTTATGTATCGAAAGTTTTGTTTTTTGGAAGAAAAAATCAAACAAAAGGGTATTTTTCATCCTAGAATCATAGTTACTGGTAAAAGTATATTCATTTGATTAAAAAACAACTTCCAGTCTAAAGAACCTACTCCCGATTGAAACCGGAAGCCTGGAATAAAGTCAATCCATGGAGCACACCTACCTGATTTACCAGGAACCGATTGCCTTTGCCAAAAAATATTTTTTTTGTTTTTTTTTAGAAGGGGTGGACCGGCGGTTTGAAATACCAGATATTAATTGTCTTCTAAACGTTGTTTGTGGCATATTCTTGATTACTTATATGTTTTTTTTTTGGGCAATAACACCACAATCGAAATAAAACGAGGTATATTGAAGGAAAACCAAACGTTTCAAAGTCTATTCTGACTTCGTTGTCAATGGCTTTATATTTATTGATGTAAATTGCAAAAAAAATCAATAAACAAAGCCATTGACAACGAAGTGAGAATAGACTTTGAAACGTTTGATTTTCCTGCAATATACGTCGTTTTATTTCGATTGTGGTGTTATTGCCCAAAAAAACATAAAAGTAACCAGTTATTTGTATATATATATATCACCGTATACGTCTCAAACAATTTTAAAAACAGCATGTATTAAACAATACAAAATGGTATGAACTGAAATTAAGGTGATTTTATGATACACATCTTATTTGATTTATTATTGATTTGATAAAAATATTTTTAGAGTTATATGAAACAACTGGTTGAAGCTTTGGCATACCTACACTCACACAGGAATACTTCATAGAGATATGAAACCACAAAATATGTTGGTTGATAAAGAAGGACACATTAAGTTGGCTGATTTTGGTTTATCTCGTTCGTTCTTCGTTACCAACCAGAACATACACCCATGAAGTTGTTACAATGTGGTACAGGGCACCAGAATTACTTTTAGGAGCTAAAATGTATTGCACTGGTATAGATATTTGGAGTTTGGGTTGTATCATGGCAGAAATGGTTAGTAATAACAACATTTTCAAGTAAAAGTTGTTACAGTAAGAACGCAAGATGAGAATTTTGTATTATTTTCTATGGCAAAATATTGATATATCGGGGTATTTCATTAAAATGCGGCTTATGAGTTTTTTGGCAAAAAGAAGTTTATGGGTGTTAAGTCTGAAAGATCATGGAGATCAACATTGGCCAGTTAAACGATAATTTATATTAAAAAAAAATTAACTGGCTTTAAATAAAAATTATTTAAATCTCATTTAAGGTACAATTCTATTGATTATTTTAGCATATTCTTATATATTTCTCCCTCTCTCTAATTTCTATTTTTTGTGTATATTTCCGCATATTTCACTTTTTTATTTGTTTTATTTTTTGGACCACTTTCTATAAGTTTAGCTATACTACTAATAATAATGTTGCAACCACCCTGTATACGTTTTTGTGTATTGGTTACCCAATATAAATTATTTATCTGTCATTTTCTGAACCACCCTGAACAACTATAATTCAACTCCACACGACGTTGCAACCACCCTGTATAAGTATTAATCCTCTCCACCCTATTGACTGTTTCTATTTTTCTATTGTTTAAATCACATTGTATACCTATAACTTTTCCTCAAGCTACCACTTATATTCCAAGCTATATAATATTTTTTAACCTCTCTGTATAACTATAATTCCACTTCACTTTATATCTCAATCATCCTGTATATGCAACTAGGTACTATAACATTTTTTGAACACTCGGCCGTATAACTCAAATATCCTTATTGCATATGCTTATTTAACTGTTTTTAACGTTTTTTATCCACTCTGTATAACTATAGTTCTTACTTCATCTTTGCTCGTACTTCAACCACCTAGTATACGCAACTACTTATGTGCCACCCAATACAACATTTTTTGACGCACCCTGAATAACTTTAATTCTATTCCACCTTATGTTTCAACCATCCTGTATATGCAACTGCTTATGTACAACTCAATATTTCACATTTTTATCTAAGATCCCTCACATAAAAATTTTTCCTTTCGATACATTTCACTTTACTTTAAGCCCCGTAAACTGAAAACCGTTACAAACACCCTGTACCATATATTTTCATGTTTTGAAATTTTACACATGTTTTTCCGATAATCAGAAAAACGGTATATTTTACGTTATAGAAAATTATACGGAATTAAGCTGGAACATCTATTTGGCAATTTAAAATATTCATAAGTAAGTTCTAAATCATTAAGCCGTTTTAGAGGAGACAGTGTATATTCATTGAAATTCACGGAAGTGTAGTCCCTTAAGTACTGTTTTTTCTCACGTTATAGAAAATTATATAGTACCTTTCCTTAGTGCAGTGCCGTTTAAATCATCAAAATTGCCCGAACTTCGTTTTTGAATAATCACTGAGCATACATAAAAAAGTGCCGACGAATTGATAACCTCCTTTTTGGAAGTCGGTTAAAAATTGATACGACTAGGAAGAAGTTCTTGCGAAACTTTCACTTCGTCCCGGGAAAATTATATCGTTATATGGTCCTGTTGCAACCACTGTTTTGTAATTGAGGCAGAAAGAGTAACCTGTAATATTCTCCAGTTACTCTTATTGCTTTAACTTCCACGTACTCTAAGAATACAGGTTCAATGATTCCACCAGATCACTATGCAAACTAAACAATAACGAGCACAGTCGTATCTTTACCGTTTTCACTAGGGGGAATTAGATTCGCATTTTCATTGGTGGCGAGGGACGAAAATAATACAATACTGTGCAGCTGAGAGTACATTCATTGTTCATGAATTTGTAAGCAACAAACAAATTGTCCATTAACGAAGCTCTTACAAGCTTCTCCACAGAATGTGCCTTCACTTGGTGTTCAGTGATCCAATTAATGAACTCTCTTTACTGTCAAAAGTTGTTGAGTATATTTTATTTATATAAGAATGGAGATTCAAGGCAGTAGGAGCCCGTTCTGATGTTAAATCTTCATAAATGCAGTTAAAAACTAAATTTCGATAGAGAAAGACCATTTATGATAAATTCTGTCATCTTTGCTCCTGAGTGTTTCCTAGTTACCTATATTAGGTACAGTTATTCAACTAACGAATAATAACAATCAAATTAACACGCAATTCGAATCTTGCGCTCTTATTTTATCACCTTTTCGTTATTTTTTCATATTATCAAATTTGTAGTTGTTGAAGAAAGCTCTTTTTCCTGGAGACTCTGAAATAGACCAGTTGTACAAAATATTCAAAATTTTGGGAACTCCTACAGACAAAGAATGGGAAGGTGTTTCAAAGTTTAATAACTATAATCCTAGCTTTCCAAAATGGACGCCGATTTGCTTGCAGAATCTTATTAGGTTTCACAGCAATGAAGAAGAGGATTTCATGAAGGTAAATAATTCATGTGTTTAAAAAATTTATTCAGTTGCAATAAATGATAACTAATTACGTATTAAGGTTGCAGAAAAAAAAACTGAAATATCAAATTATTTTGACAATCGTTTCATTATACTATAGCATTATTAGAATGCACTATCAATCTTGTAACTACTCTGTATATATCAACAGTAAATTCACTTAATTGTGTCACTTTATATTATCACATCTTTTAGTTTCATATTTTACAATTTATTTCAATTTTCCTTGTGAACTGGGTCTGATTTAGATCCTGAAACGTTTTGATTATTTGACATACACAGACTTTTCTATAGTGCATTGTAATTATTCCCTTGGAATCTATAAATATAAACTTCATTCACATTAAAATTGACAAATACTTTGTTAATTACTATAATGGTGTGAAAACTTAATTTATCAATATGCACGGTGGGCCATTTTAATCTGTGCACCCGAATTGCTTTGTTCCTAAGCATGGTATAAAAAAACTTTATATAAATCTTACTAAAGACGAAGGTGGATACATTTTTGACCTTGAGCATCATTTTCACGGTGATTTGAGGGTGATAGGGTGTTTTTTTTTTAAATGGGAACTCCTGTTTTTGACACCGTATTCGGGAAAATTTTTTTGACCTTCAAACGTTATTTCAAGGTCAAAAGCTTAAAAACCTAAAATGTCTATTTTTCACTTTTTTTCGGCTAAATAACAATGACACAGGCACCTGAGTGATAATTATCGCATCACAGTAATAGAAACAATATATTTTGAAATAAATTTTGTTTTCTGGATAAATGTTTTTACAATATGTAATAATTACTGCTGATTTCGTTTAATGTTTGCGCTAATAAGGTATTTAACATAGCGTAAAAGAGGAAAGCAATCTCTGTACACCTCTATACACTTGTTCTACCAAAAATATTAGTAATATGTAAAAATATATAGTTTGACATATTTCTTACATCAAGGTTCTCACAAAAAATTGTATCTATATCACCGAGACATTAAATTTCCCGCTCTTCCCGAAAGCCGTGTCAAAAACATGGGTTGCCATTTAAAAAAAATATATACTGACCTTCAAAATGAACTTCAAGGTCAAAATTAATTGCACCAAAAGGTGTCCCCCTTCGCCTTGAACAAGTTTTGTATGCTTAGAAACGAAACAATTGAGATGCATAGATTAAAATGGCCTACCCGGTAGGTATATATATATATATATAACCTATACTGGAAATTTTCAAAAAAAATTAAGTTAATGTCTAAAAATATTCCAAATTTCTTTACAGAATTTTGAAACATTAACTTGTTGCTAAGTAATGTTTATTTTTTAGAGCATGTTGATATATGATCCTCTTCACAGAAAAACAGCCAAAGAGTTACTCAAGAGTAATTATTTGAAAACTGCTAAATTGACTGCGCCAGATATGGAAGCTTTTCCACGAGAAAAGCATGAAGATTCAGAATAACTGTGGACATGGCAAAGAAATATCAACATATCATCATATATTTTCATAGATTTTGAAGTAATGTTAATCAAATTTTATTTTATGCATATTTAATACTAAATGACAATATAAACTTTACATTTTATTGAATTTTATTTAAATCATCAACTGTGACAACACTACAGGTTATTATTTATATTATTGGCAAGCTATTGAAAAAACTATGTTGTGGGAGTGAAATGAAAAATGACAAAATTTTACTTCTCTTGGAAGTAAGAATACCAAGATAATAAGTTGAAGAATATGTGTTGAATATTTACAGCATATTGAAATATAATGCTCACCTATGGTTTAACAGCCTTGGTTGTAGGTAAGGTTGCCACATTTTTTTAAAGTAAATAAATTATATTTACTATCTAAGGTAAAAAAATATGGTGAAACTGAAAATAAAGTATTTTTATTTAACATTTTTCGAAAAATATTTTTTGTTACATCTAGCAGCTCTAACAAATTAGTTGCTATTAACCCGGCGTGAATGAGGTAAAAATTGTTACACCAGCTGTGAGGTGGGTATGACATACCCTAATATAGAAATGTCGATCTTGATAACTAAAATAACTTTAGAATAATACTTATTACTGGAGTATATTATTTAACATTAGGGAAATGAGGTAATATGATAAAATAACCAAGTTCTGGTTATAAAAGTATTTATATTCCTAAAATCAGTTTTGCACACAAAATGAAAGAATTAATCTGTCTTATATAATTTAGCTTCGTCATAACATATAATCAAAGTCGGATCAGAAGACAAATCTGCAGAAAATAGAACTGCTATAGATTCTTTGTACATGTAAAAATGTCTATGCCAGTGCCATCTATATGCCACAAAATCATTTAGATTCTGTCCATTAGAGCGATTCAAACTTGCTAAATACAGAAGTCCCAAAAACGACTTCATCTCTTCCAAAGTAATTAATGTCTTTCATATGTTCTTGTTATTGCCAATGCGACACAAAATCCTCTTATTGGTCATCACATTATTTGTATAGAAGACTCTATTATTCAATATAGGATCTGCAATGAAAAGTGTCCAAAATCCAAATTCTGTTTGGGCACTTTTAGCTGCACCTGTTACACCTGGTTGATCTCATAATATTTTCCGATCTTGTGCGGGTGTTTGTTCGCTGAAAGACTTTTTGCCATTTAGTTCCATCCTTAGTAGTAAAATAGGATCCACGTACCACATTAGTAGACACTTCAATTTTTTTGTTCCGAATCACTTTCCTCGCTACGCTTAGAGCAGTGATCAATTTCTCCATTACTCCCTGATTTGCCACCTTCATCACTGCCTCTATTTGACCCATCTGTCTCTGATCTTGCGCATAAGACATTTTGGAGTTAACACAACAGCAAACAAGGAAATTTGATTAATAGGTATACGCATTACATTAAAACATAACCAAAATACTTATACCTACTGTGAGGTCGGGTATGACGTACCCGCTTTATGTTTGCGCACTTGTAGTTCACTCTGCCGCCAGCGAAACAGCTACTCTCGTTTAACATCACTTGTGTGATCTGTGATCACTCCCAGCACCACCCCCTCCACTACTGAATAGAACAGTTAAGAAATATTTAGTGTTTTACAAATCGGCGGGTATGAGATACCCGACCTCATTCACGCCGGGTTAAAAAATGTCTTAACAACATCTTTACTCTTTATAAATGCTGAAGGGGTGGGGATTGACACTATTTTATATATAAATGTTGCCACATATCTGTATAGTACTAAATTCAAACAAACATATATATTTACAATGAACTTGTCGATAAATCTCTTTTAATGAGGAAATTTATTCATAAAGAACATGCATAATAATAATAATGTAGTTTCATAGTTTCAACTATGTGAACAAACTGCTCAAATTCATTACTTTTTAAATTTATGTTTTATGTTGCCCAATGAACCGATTTGAGTGACTGAAATCAAACCACATCTAGCTGCTCTAGGGCTTTGTCCAAGAACAATATGAAATTTCTCTAAATTATCTGACTTCTCAATTATTTTAATCATTTTTTCAGTTTCATATCCAAAGAATAGATCTTGTTCTTTTATTTAATTATTTACTAAGATTGTAGGTACTTAATATTGTATACTTTTAAAATGTTAAGCATTTCTAAAAATTTTACAGTTTTATTAAAAATGTAACTACAAAAATTAAAGTCATAATTGGCACTGTTATTCAGCAACTCTAAATGTTGTAAAATTATACATTCCGTGTTAATTCTTTTCTTTTTCTTAGGAACGGCGAATTCAAATCTTAGACAATTGAAGCAGCAAAAGTAAAGCATTTTCACATACTTTATTGCCTTGATAAAGTATAAAGTACGTTTTACTGAAATAAAGTACTTGTGGAAACCCTAGTTGTAGGTGACCCCAAAAACATATACCTTGAAGGACAAGTTCTATATCCATAACTTCTCCAAAAAACATACCATTATTCATACCTTGAACGTGCTTTTAAACTTTGGCCTATAGAGTTTAAAATTTATTTTAGGATCAGTAATTTTATTCACATCAAATCTCTCACCCAAAAACATTACCTTTCAAACAATAAAAAAGTTAATGTAAAAACACAGTTTTGCACCCTAACACCAAACCTTTATTTTAAACGCGAAGTTGCCGTCATCAAAAGGTAAACCAAACTAGATGATGACAACTTAGAATTGTTGAAACGGCGTTGAGTGAAGGTTTGGTGTTAGGATGCAAAACTGTTTTACATTTGTGACACACCAGAGATTCCACAGTATTTCCATTAAAAAAGTTAATATTAAATGTAGCAATATAATAATTACTCAAATGAAGAATTTTCAAAACTAGAGCTAAAAATAGGACTTGAATATGAAACTAATAATTGGTGACTTATATACACTAAAACTTGATAAACTTAAAGAATTAAATTATTTGGAGTGTCACTTCCAAACAATTAATAGACCACCCATACCAGCCTCAGGTCTAAGACTTTTCCGAACCAGAGCAGAAACTTGATGTGGTGCCCCTATTCTCCTGCGGTTGAGATAAATTTAACGCCCCCTGAAAATATCGCTCGAGGCTGGTACCCCAGTTTGCCCCCTCTCCTCAGAACTGGCCCCAATTTAGGAAAATTTATTAACTGATCAGTATTATTTATTTTTACATATTCATAAGTTGACAAGTTATAGTAAAATGACAATCAATTTTCTCATTGCTAAACAAAACAATATTAAACTATCCAATATTAATAAGAGAAACCCAAAAATCTAATACCTGTAATGGAGGGAAGCCCTTCTTTCCCTTTTGAAAAACAAAACATTTTATGCATAAATAAATGTATTAAATTCTAATCAATGATTGCCCAAATTAGCAATGACTTCAGTAATTCAAGAAATTTGTAGAAAATTATTAACTAAAAATTTTCCAAAATTGGAATCAGGGTATATTAAATATTAATGATGAAAAGAAGAAGAAAATCATGAATCTGGTTGCAATATTGCTCCTGAATGTTCTTTGATGATAATGTGATAAACCAAAGTAAATTTATATTTTACCACAAAACTATTATAAACATTTCAAATATGAAATGTGAGAATGGAGGCATTGATAACAAACTGTAGAAGCCTTACCTCCTTATATAGTTAAAACACTAGTTCATATAATTGAAGTAGGATTTGAAAATTAGTCAGCATCAGAAACTAAAATAGGCTGGTGCAAAACCCATTCATATAAATATGACTTGCTATACAGCAACATTCAATTTGTAACATAGCAAAATTTTGGGCTGTACCATGCAAAACCAAAAAAAAATTAACTAAAAAAATAATTATTAAAAATACTAGAAAAAAATTATTTGAAGTTATGGTTAAAACAGAAATGGATTTGTCAGCCTTTATTGTGCCAGTGTCTTAGGCTTACTATTTTTATCTATATCTATATCTATTTTATCTATCTATTATTTATTATTAAATAAAAATGATTACTTATGTAGGTATTTAACAGTGTTTAAAAAAAATAATAAAATAAATTTTAATAAACACCAAAAAAAAACTAAATTTTTTAAAAATTAGTTAATATGTAGAATATGATGACAAACTTTATGATATTAAGATGCCAAAAACATGCCAATACTTTCCTACAGATAGACCAAAAAAACATTGAAAGGAGTTACCCAATTCAATTCTCTTGGGTGCTATATTACAACTAGACCCAGAGAAAGATAAAATAATGGCAGACTTGAAGCAGCTCTCACTACTTTTCTAAGAATATATTTTTTTATGATTTGGGAAATATATTACATTTAAGAGAAAAAGATATTTATTTCAAAAAACTATGTAACCATTCTCCTGTTGTGTTTGATCAGTGCTGTTATATGGAGCTGAGATCTGGACTATAAATCTGCTAGTAGCCTAGAAGCATTCAAGATGTGATTGCATAGAAAAATGTTTCAAATATCATAGACAGCTAGCTATGCAGACCAACACAGCAATGTATGTGTGAATTATTTAAAACTATTAATATAAGAAAGATATCTTACTGAGGGCATGTTCATAGAGGACAACAGTCTCCTCTCAAAAGGAACTGGGAGGAAGCAGAATTCATAGCTCTGAACATTCAAGACTGGCTAGGAATACACATTGCCAAATAACTATTTAGATTAACCTAAAACAAAGAACAAGTCACCAGTGTAATTATCTACATTTGGGAGACCTGACATGGCATCAAAAGGAAGGGGTATGGAATAATATGTTTACTAACTGATAAGATTAATTCTTAGAAAGTAATTGCATTTAAAATCTATTATCACATTAAGCATGACATTCCTAATTAGAAATTTCTGGGTTTGGCATACTTGAGTCATTGCATTTTCCTGCAAAAATTCTACTGCACAAAGTATCCTTTATTTTTTTGTAAATTTCAAGAGTTTCAGATGGTGTTCTCCCAAATTCATCAGTATTTTCTAGCTTATCTTTAGACATCTTTTCTATTTGTTTTTCCAGTTCAACCAAAATGTTATTAATGACAACATATCTTGCTGATAAAGATAAGTTTTGAAAATTATGTAAATTAAGCACAATTCTTTTCTCTTTATCTGTTAAAATTCTTGGAGTTACAGTTGATGGTTTCAACATTCCATACAAAACACATCTGTCTATATCAATACATTCTGAAAGAGTGTTTTCATTTACATCAAGAAAATTTTCAGCTCCAAATGCATCACTGGGTTGCAAAAACTATAAACAAAATGGTAATTTCAATATTATTTATTTCGGTAAACCATGTAATTTACCTGTTTTTCAAAATTGTGAATTTCATAAGATTTTTTATATTTGTTCTCACATTCTTCAACTACCTCCTCACTGAGTTTTCTTCGAACTGGTCTCCTAGAAAGCAGTTTTAGTTTTTGATAGCTGTCTTGCAATTCCTTTATTGAGTTTTCATCCTCTTTATCAACATTTTTGTTAACTTTAATAGGGTTGGTTTCTTGCACAGGTAAGGGACTTACTACTTCAGGTGTAACATTCTCCACTGTTTTTTTCAGTGGTTCTATACCTTTTATCATATCCATTAACTCCAATGTACCCTCATCCCATTTTTTGAGCAAGGTTTCATAATCAAGGTGAAGATTGTACTTTATATTCATCTGTTCCATTTGTACATTTGGCTTTTTTGGTTTTATTTTTACTGGTTCCAAATTCAATATTTTGCTCTGGCATATAAAGAGCTTCAAATCAATTGGAGCTTTTCTGCCAAACAAGTCTACTTGTGTTGTACTTGGTAACATTTCAAAAAACATATTTGTTCCCATGGCATTATCAATAGTCCCTTTAAACACTCGTTCATTTAACTGAACTAAAGGGGTGCCCTTATGAAAATTCGCTATTTGTAATTGAATCGGTTCCTGAAATACTTCGTTTTTTAAGTATCCACCAAAGTCAAGATATATACATAATTTATGTTCACAATTGTCTTCAGTCATTTTAGTACATAAATTGTTTTAATTGTTCCTAGTTGTTATTAGTTCTTTAATAAGTTTTAGTTCTTAAATATTAACCATAACTTTATAACCTTAAATTAAAAATTGAGATGTTTATTTTTATTTAAGGTTATGTTTTTGTTTTGTATTCTATGAATGTCAATTGCCATTAATAATTTACGTTTTGTGGTTATCAAATGTGTAAAATAATTTTATAATTTATCTTTATCTTTCAAAATAAAATTTCTGCTGTTGCTGTTAGTTAGTGCATTTTAGTGTTCTGGTTTGTATACTCTGTTCTTCGTTGAGAAGACTATTCTTAAAAAACAGTGAGATAATACCAACGATGGTAAAAAATATAATTGAATCTTTGAATAAATCAGAACCTATTGTATTAATCGGCACAACAGATCAGTCCGACAATTTTAAACCCTATCTGGATGGATTTGATAAAGCAACATTCATAAATTTTGAAAATTTGAGTACCGCTCAAGATGAGTCAGCATTAACAGTCATATGTAGTGAACAAAATACTTTAAATCCATTGATAATCCAAAGCATTGTGAAAATTTTAAAACCTGGAGGTAAATTTATCGTAGCAAGTACGACAAAGTCCGATGATTTAAAATTTATGCTCATAACAAATGGTTTGAAAGATGTGAAGACAACTGATACCCACATAGAAGGAATACGACCAAAATATCAACTAGGATCTTCAACAGAATTGAACATTAAGAAAAAGCCCATGGCAGTGTGGAAACTAGATGATGATGATGTAGATTTAATAGACCCAGATACCCTTTTAGATGAAGAAGACTTGAAAAAACCTGATACAGATGCTTTGAGAGTATGCAGTACTACAGGGAAAAGAAAGGCATGTAAAGATTGTAGTTGTGGTTTAGCTGACGAGTTAGCTGCAGAAAAGAATGGGTTTGTTGTAAATACTGAGACTGCAAAGTCATCATGTGGAAGTTGTTACTTAGGAGATGCATTTCGATGTGCAACATGCCCATATTTGGGAATGCCAGCCTTTAAACCTGGAGAAAAAGTGCAACTGTTGGATGGCCAGCTGAAACCAGATCTTTAGTCTTTTGTTTTTATTTAATGCTTTTTGTTTAGTTTGGAATAAATAAAATATAAACAAATTTGTAGTTTTATTGATTTGCCCAATATTTATCCATATCTGCTTATGATTTCCAGCAGATATGGAACAGTGTTTTCGATTTTGATTTTTGTGTTTACTTCTTAGTCTGGTTTTACAAGTGCTATGAATAACTTTTTTATGGTACAATTCTACTAAGCAATAAATTCTTACTCTTAAATACATAATAATTATTATATGATTCTTTTAAATTTGATATGTAAATTATATTAATATCCTGTATTAACTTGACAATAAAACTGGCAAAGTTTTGTCAAATGTACAATCTATTATCTTCTACATTTAGGAATTGAAATGGTTAATGTAACAATTTAAGCCTTAATTATTACATTGCTATATTTATACATATGGGAGGAAATTCTAAAAAAAGTATGATGTTAGATTCACAAGTTACAAATATAGAGATATACTTGAAGTTAATACTTTAAAATATATAATTTTTACAGAAACTGTAAAGTTATCTCGAATAAAACAAAGTTTGTAATTTTTTGCTGCAATCTTTGTATATAATCCATATAGATATAGATGAAGTCGAAAACTAGATACTCTTAAATCTAGAGATAAGTATGCCATTAGAATAAGAAGCTGTAGTCTTATCAGAAAATGTACAAAACTTGGTGAGACTGGGGATATAATATCATGCCAGTGTTGAAGTTGGATTCAATCCTTTAGGGTAGGACATCTGGAAGGGTATTTTGGAAATCTGTTACGGGATGTTATTGTTATGGATACATGACTATTCTGCTACAATTTAATACATAAAAATAAAATTATAATACTGAATAGTAGGATTTAATTGACTATACATTTTAAAATGTTCATAATTGTGATTTTCCAATGAATATGACTTTCAGACTTAAAAGCAAAACTTAATATCTTAAAGCTCTATGCACAATTTTATTCAATTCATCAAAATTTGCAGTGTTATAATTTATATTGGTACTGGACAGTCAATACCTGAGTAACCCTTTTAGTAGGTCAATATTTTTTGGGGCAGAAACTTGTTTGTGCGTTCCTTTTCTCTAGCTGTTGATATACATTCTAGGAGGGGGCAGGTATCCCGGTTTGCCCCCCCCTAGATCCGGCCCTGATTATAGCAAATATGTCTGTTGCTACAACTAGATGTTTATTGATAATATCCAAAAGCATTATTAAAGAAGATTGTATGAAAGTGTTTTTTTTGAAATATATTTTTTCAGTTTGATACTAAAAAAAATAATGGATTTGAAATTTGCGATTGTTAAATATGATTGTGTTTTTTTGGAGGCACAGTTGTGACACTAAGTAGTTCAGATTTATACATTTTATAGAAATAACCATTAGACTTAAAAAGAAAGTCTGTATTTTTCCGTTTGTGGGGTAGGTACCTAGTTATTTCTAAGTCAGATAAGTATTTACATTAACTGTTAGATTTTAGCTTCAAGTGCCATTTACTAGTGGGTACATACATGAAAAAAAAAAATTTCACTAAAATAAATCATTCTGTATCAATTTAGCCGTAAGCAGTGAATAAAAATCTTTAGTCTGTGTTTACACTTCACAGTTTATTATACCATAAACATTAACCAGGAATGAATGTATTGTCTTGTTTAATATAATCAGAACTTTTATTCCTTCTTTAAACCAAAATAAATTAAAAATCGACAAACCCTCAAAATAAAAGTGTTAAATATCTCGGTGTACCTACTCTATAAAATGAAGGACTTTAATTATATAACAATATTTTAATTTCGTTTTATTATAGGTTGCATACATAATCTTGTGGTAATATTTATAACCTGAATTTTTTAATAAATATATTTAAAAAAATCAACGTGTGCATTTGAACTTTAGATCGACGAGATCGCTTGCTTCGGGTCAAAACTTAGCCCTAAGCCGCATTTAAAAATTCATATATAGCGTGCTCTGGTTGTTTCAGCGCCCACTGTCGCGTTGCATACAAAAACTCCAAAACTATTGCATTTGGTTTAAATACTTCCTGTTGCTTAACGGCAGCGCTATTAACTTCTTTGGCACTCTAAGCACATAAAAATTTTAGAATAAAGTTTAAAACAAAATGTAAGTACAAACAGTTATATGTGAGTTTTAGTTTATCAGCACATTTTTACAGGTCTTATTATGGAAACCGAAGAAATATTAATGAGAACTATCAGTATTACAGAAAATCTGAACAAAGAGAAAATACCCTACCATCCTTATTTCAGGTTATAGTTTTAGTTATTTAACATTTTAGAAAAAAATATTTAATTTTTACTTTACTGTTTATCAATTATTACGTTATACCTAGGTAAGTATACTCGTAGTACCTATCTGTTGCTACAAACGTTATAAGAAAAAGCTCGTCATAAACGTCTTGCAAATTTGTCAAAAAGTAACTTGAAGCATTACTACTTCATAATTAAATGTTGATCTTCTGGAAAAAAAATTTCAAATATTTTTAGTGTAGGTATGTTAGGCAATCATTAATGTTAAACCAGTTCTGTTGACTCTCTAATTTTTATTATATCAAGACCAATCAGTACATGACTGATAGTGATACGAATCCACAGGAATGCTAATAATCCTGACCGTGATCCTGACATCCATGGATGTGCCCATAAATAAAATGAATAAAATAAAATATTCATCGTGACAGTACACATTCTGTTTTCGATGCTTTTTACTATATAACGAAAGCGAGTTTATAGACGTTTTGAACAGGGACAGCTACGAATAATAATATTTGAAATCATTTATATTGAATTACGGGACTGTTCAACGTTCACGTTCAACACATGAGTCCTTACTCAAAGGAAGAACGAAAAGTTACATTTGATGACGTAATGGAAATAAACTTCTTATGATAGAATTAAATGGAACTCAAAAATAAATTGGACTCAAAATAGTCGGTATACAAATTGAAATAATTTATATAATCTCCAATTTTAAGTATGCGGAATTGCGTTTAATAAAATAAGATGCATTGATATGTCTAGATGTTGAACTCATTTCTTTGATCATCGCTCTCTCCCTACTCATCGTTTTAATGAAAGTCTTAGTAGTTTAACAACACAATTTGATTTTCTCGATCCATTTTGAGGTTTGGGTCACAGATCATACAATAAAGATAACTGATGCCTTAAATATCGAATATTCAGTGCCCTTCTTAGTCTTAGAGCATGTACCTTCTGGAGATAGCCTGCAATCTTAGAGCATGTACTTTCTGGAGATATCCTGCAGTACTAGCGTTGGGTTTTATGACTCTTTTTAGTGAGCCGGCTCATTTCGTTCAGCTCACCAAAACGAGTCGTTCACAATGAGTCGTTCATTTGAACGATCTCCTAAAACACAGCCGTTTACCCTTAGGCGGATTTATATAATGTCTCTAATGGTCAAATTAATATTAAAGTTTTGCTGAGTCATAATTTAAAGATCATAAAATTTACGTAGATACAAAATTTTTATTTTTCTATTATTTGGTAACAAAAATAAGAACAAACTCTAAACATTAAAATGTAAACGTTCTAAATTCTCAAAACAAATAAAATTATTATTCTTACTTATAACCCAAATAGAAATTTATACAACAAAAACACTGCAAAACAATAACAACCCTGTGCCTGTCATAATAAAAATTTAAAATACCCATTTATGAATTTGTTGAAAATAAAACCTTCCGACCAAATTTTAAAATACCTTTCATCTCATGAAACAGACGGCTGTTTTCTCTCCACTGCTCCGAGCCGAGGTGACTGTGCTGGTCGAAAGATTGAACGATGAACGAGTGAGTCAACGAGTCTCTAGTTCGTGATTGAACGTTGAATGTTTAGCACATCCTACGACTCTCGACTCGCTCGAGCTGAATGACTCTATTAATGGCGAACTGAACGAGTTATTTGACTAAACTGTGCCGCTCATTCGTGGCACATGTAGAAGAGTCGTTCGTTTTGAAGGACTCATTCACGAATGACCCAAGCCTATGCAGTACACAAATGTCGTGGTAAGACTAAGTGAGAGAGAGGACAAGAGGCTATTTCACTCGGTTGGGAGCTGCTTCCAATGAAATACGTTCAGCATGTTGTTCATTGGCTGCTTCCACGCGCTAAGTGAAATAGCCTCTTACTGTCTCTATTGCCCTCTCTTTCTAGCGTTGCCACGATATTATGCTTGACAGGCTATATCTAGATGATAAATGATCTAAGCCTGCAATGCACAAATTCGTTTCAAGGCTACAAAGAGAGGTCAGTAGAGACAGTAATATGCTATTTCACTTGGTGGGTGGAAACAGCCAATGAACAACATGTTGATCGTATTTCATTCGAAGCAGCTCCCAACCAAGTGAAATGGCCTCTTACCCCCCCTCTCTTCAATCTTACCACGATATGTGCACTGCGGGCTATCTATAGAAGGTACAACCTCTAAGTTATTAGTATAGGTCTATAGTGATATGGTGATCTAAATCTCGCAAATGGGGCAACTCTTTTACGACTTTGGTTGCAAACTATTTGCTTATACAGTTGTTGCCAATAATTCCAACGATTTAAAAAATTATCCTCCAATTGTGATCTCGACAGTTGGCTGTGGTTACCCTCGATTGACAGATAATTGTTCAAGCCTTTGAAATTATTGGTGACAAGCTTCTAGGAACAAACGTAGATCCAAGTACAATTTGTTTGCAATCGAAGTTGTTATACAGTTGCCCCGTCTGCGCTGACCTTTAGACTCCTTCTTTGGCACTAAACGGATTCCCCTTTGTCCGTTGCGACCAAGGCAGAGTAGAACCTACCGCCAATGGTGAATAAGGTAGAAAAAAGTTACTCCACGATAAAAACAGTCTTGGGGTTGGTTTAGTACTGCATTCACTTCTCTATTGCAAGCTGTTTATTTCTTTCAATAACAAAATTCCGAAAACAATTTACCAACAAAATACCACAAGCATGAACTTATTGCCATAACTGAATAGATTGTTAAAATATCCACATTTGATTTTAAAATACTAATGACCCACTCGTGCCAATAGATTCATAGACTTCCAGGACGAAAAATATAAATATTAAAAATGGAAAAAATATTAATACTGGCCTGGTTTAACATTTTTCGCGGAAGTCATTCTTTGAAATAATAATTTAATAACAATTCCATCAAATCAACATAGCAACTAAAACTTATTCTCATATAAACTTGCAGCCATCACCAACAATTTCAAGCAGATATGTCAATCCAAGAAAGCAGAGTACAACAGGCCAAGTTCTACAAAATCAGGCCTCAAATAACCAGGTATATTGTTAAAGATGTTTTTTCAACTAACTCTATTTATAGTAATTTAACGAAATTTAAAACTTGTACATTAATTCTTTTTGCTCAGTCAATTTTCTCCACTACTTTGGCATCAGCTGCAGATAGAAATCAACCAGGTACATCTAGTGCACCTGTAAGGAATCTTGCATCTACTTCGAGTACCTTGGTATCAAGTGCAGATAGAAAGCAACCTTCTGCTACTGCTACATCCAGCAGCACTAGTAACATTCCCTTGGAAATCGTTGGGGTAAGTAATCTGTTTTACGGATCCTAGTTTTGGTTTAGTATTCGTTGCGAGTTCACTTCCATTATTATTTACTATTTTAGTTAACATTTACAAGGGCATTTCAACAGCGACTAGAACACCAGTGCCTACATCGACAACCCAGTATTCGCCAATATTTTGTCTTGGATGAAATGGATTGTATCTTATTTGATATATCATTCCAAGTGTTATCTATATATTCAGCTGCAATAGTCGATATTGATACATAACACAACAATTTCTGATTCGTTATAGTTATGCTTGCCATAGCGTGGTCTGAGGATTAAAAATTCGGGTGTTTGTCAATAAAAGTCAAAGGGGACGATTGTGTGCGAAATGAACGCTTTTTTCCTAAGCGATTGTATGAAAAGTAGTCGATCTTTCATTTAAACTCACAGAAATTACCTGACACCAGCTTTTTTTAATTACTGCTGTACCTACTACCGAGGATACACCATGTATACATCGTGGACCCACCCTGTATTCACCGTGTACAATTTGAACAATTCACGGTGTTGCCACGGCGTATATCCAGCGTATTTACACCGTGTACCGTAAGGGGTAGGGGCGTATTTTCGACATTTTGATTGGACGGGCAAGAATAATAGAATAACAGTTTCATTGGGTGGGGAGAGGGGGCAGAAAATTTAAAAAAATAATTTATTGTCAACATTTTGGGCTTGGAAACGAAACATTTTTCAATGTTTTTTTAGATACTACTACTAAACGAGACTGTTTTTAATTTGTGCTGTATAGTTATTAAAAATAAATTATTCTAATTTGTTGTAGAGCACTCAAGCAGAGAAAATATTTATTTTCACCGGCAATGTGGAAAGAGTAATAAAATGGAACAAAATTTTCCGTAACCATTTTTGCTTTTTTGAAGTGTTAGGTAAGGTTTCATTTCTGGTATATTTATGTTATTTTAATTTAATTGATAATTGAAGGTTTCGTGGTGTCGATTGAGGATGGCGCAATCAGCCAACAGAAAATTATGTTACTTCGGGACAAGAAAGGACCAATTTTGCAAGTTGTCTATTATGAAACTTCCCACATTGACATTCAAGATTTTAATTTTGATAAAATGTTAAGGTAACATGCTCATTTAATTTTTAATATTTTTTTTTTGTTCTGCTAGAGGGTAGATACTCATCTATTTTCCCAACTAATGACAGATATTCAGGATTTATTTCCACGGGAGCCTCATGATTTATCTCCTAAAATCAGTCAAAGGTACCCACTGATCTACCCTCAGGTCATGTCCAAACCTTTGTCATTCTAACGCTTATTCTTTTTGAACTTCAAACCTGTGAAATCTTGGTAGATGAAACGGCATTGAGTATAAATAATACAGGTTTGAGGTCATGATAGAAAGCAGATAGATAGCAGGAGTAGTTGGAACATTTGGAGAAAAAAAACTTTCAACAAATATGGGCATGTGTTAAAGAAGTTTCAAATAGTAGTAATTTAGAATAAAAAGTTTTCCGCAAATATACTTTGAGTGCAAAGCGACTTAGTTCAATCATTGATGATGTTATTGTACATAAAAACCTTGTATCTTCTTGTAGAGGCTGTCATAGTTCAACGAAATACTGGTATAAGCCATGACCACTTCTTAGTCATAGAGAAAATAGTGTAATGTTTTTATTTTCATACTTCCAGGTTCAGTTCAGTTCTCGGATTTATTTAAAAGCACAGTCCAACTCACTCTAATTTATTTCCACTACTTTAACAAAATTTATATTCACAGAACTATTTACAATTTATCTTAACTATACGCCAGTCGAATACTGAATGAATCCTATCGCCACCTGTACGTATTTATATGTTTCTCTCGGAATTCTCTAGTAGGTCAACGAGCCGTCAGAAAAAGTGTTCTCGGAAGATTCGGAGGAATTCTCGTAACAATAGCATTACTAGATTTTTGCTTTATTTTTCCAGTAAACATTGGGTCAGAACCTATGTTGCCTTTTTTTAATTTTAGATTCAGTGAGTTGGAAAATGAAGGGGAGATGGTGGCAGTCCTTTTATTTGTAGTATAGCCTGATACGTTTAAGATATTGTCAATTATTTATTTTTTATTTAAATATATAATTTGCCACCAAACTTAATATTAGGACTTTTGGTTTTTGTTCTTGTACACTTTATCGGTAAACCTAGAAAAATCTGGCTCCACGAAAGGCTGAATTGACTGAAAGCTTGAATTCTAATGTGAAGAAGCAGAAAACAGATTTGTGTAATTTTGTAATCAATATTATATATAAATTTGCATATATTAAAGATATCGGTCATAGTTGGAGGTTTTTTGAATTCCGTATACCCCACTACCCAGAACATATTAAATTTCATAAAATGTATTTTTTTCAATGTACGATTTATCAAAGATTAAACATAGTCACCGCTAACGGCGTATTTTTTTTAGTCTGTTCAGGTTGGTGAAAATTGATCTGTTTAGCTTAGTGGGATCGTATTAAGCCTTAAAATGTTTGATTTTGCTTGAATAATTAAGTGTTTCATGACTTTTATAGTTCCTTGAAACAAAATAGTTTGCTTTTCATAATTATTGCTCTTTAGAGCAATTCAAATAAATTTTCCTTTTAATTTAGGATGTTTGATATTATTACATTACCTGCTACTTTTCCAATTGGGTATAAAAAAAAAACTTTTAGCAAATTAAACGTTTATTATAATGTTTTTCTGGAGTTTATTTGTGGCTTCTTCTAGTTTCTTTCTGGTTTTCTTAGGAAATAAACGCACACCGATTAAAAATGCTGTATAGTCAATAAATCCAAACTTTTCGAAATCTTATTCTGACTTGACTTCGTTGTCAGTGGCGTTAAAATATGAAAAAAATATAAATTTGAAATTGGGCGCTGAGGTATAGGTAATGGTTTTATGTATTACATTATTATTCTTATTTTCCCACATTTGCGTGGTTTTCAGTACAAATGTTGACTTTCTGGTGCGGATTATTCGGGTTTCGAGTTCCATTGGTCTTCCATTTATTGAAAAAAATATTTAATGAGGATAAAGAATTCCAAATTCACTATCCAACTCTACGTATAAACTTTAAATTATCAGAACTGGCGGTTAATGTCAAACGACTGAACTGAACTCATCTAACTCAGAACACCACCACGCTTCTAGAGTCTTCAAATAAATTCTTTTGGTTCATGTCGCTGGCCCAGTAACGACAGGAAAGTGTTCGAAGTCAGGATGACAGTGTCAATTAGTTCCTATATATATATATATATATATATATATATATATATGTGATGTCAAAAACGCGTCTGGTTAATCCCTACGATGTAATGGCTAACCTACCACCTTATTACGGCCCATGTGGTAAACGTTGACACACCAGGGTGCACGGCAGCTTCAGTGGAGACGGGAGTGGGTTAACAAACAAGAGCCAAGCCAACTGTAAGTTAACTTTCCAATATAAAGATGTTGTGGGCGCCAGCCTCTTTACCCCAGCTAACCGCCTAAGATAACCTACCAATCCTCCGCGGCTACAAGAAATCTATATTGTCAGTTACGTCACAATGAACCTACTTCAATAAAACTCTGCATAAAACAGTAAATAATTTAATGAACTTGTAAATTATTTCAACACAATCCTGCAAAAATATCAAACACAAGTCGACCTGTAGCCAACTTCATGTACCTGCATACACCTATCTATAGTTCAACCAAGAATCAACATTACATACCTGATACACTAAGTCCAAATTATTACCAAAATCAGAAATGTAATAATCAATTACCAAAATCAACAAATGTAACAATCAATTACCAAAATCAACAAATGTAATAATTAATTAATGATCAAATGAACCTAGATAAAATAAACAGATGTTATCAAAAGCATTAATCAAAATATTCAAATGTTGTTGTGATCCGTAAACATGCACAATATATCTAAAATCAGAAATAAGTTACTTAAACGAGCAATACTCAAAATAATATCAAAGTCAATAATGACATCTAATCTGTAAATAATTCAAAATTATATCAAATTCAATAACTGTACTGTTATTCTGAAATCTAAAGCCAAAAACATTCAGTTACTGACAAAAGTGTTCAATTACATTTAAACTTCAAGAAAAATCAATAATGATTTCATAAATCTAGAAACAAATACTATCTTTAAAACATCCAAAATAATTCAATTAACAAGACGACGTTTCGAGCTCTCAAGACGCTTTCACAAAATACCAAATATTATCAATATCCAATAAAACAGTAATCATGAAATGATATTCAAAATTTAACACTATAGGAAATGCATAAAAATCAAATTTATATGAGCAAATTAACAGTCAAAAGTTTGACTAAATAATCAGGTTCTTTATTAAATTCAATAAGTTCAAAATGTTATTCAGATAAATCAATTCTCTTTAATGTGAAAAGCAAATTATGAGCAAAACAAACACACTGAAACAAATAATGTGAAAAGCAAATTATGAGCAAAATAAATACACTGAATCAAATTACAAAGGTACCTTGTTCAAATGCGATGACACAACACTCAGCTGTCCTCTGTAGAATCGAAGCAAACATACGCCGTCGTTGCTATACGGCAACCAACGATTCCGGTTCCCAATAAACCAAAATGGAACTCGTTCGATTACAAGACTTGCCAAAACTTCGACAAACTAAGTGAAGTTGGTAGCCCCATACACTGAAGAAACAAGGTCTTAGGTGGGCAAAAGTTCTTACGTATGATGTTCTGATGCTGGTTGACCAGTTACTTGTCCAGGAAGGCCAACGGGAGTACATGCAAATATTCAGCAATCAAATCCTCACAAATGAGAACGCTTTTCCACTAATTTCCAAAAATATCACCAAACTGACAATGGAAACATCAATTACACGTTGCTGAAACCGGTGATCATCGAGAAAATCAGTGATGAACTTGTCTTAAATCCTCACACGAGTATGGTTTCCGTTAAAATCCAAAAATATCACAAATCCAATAACGGAACCAACGAACAAATTGTATCCAACTAAATCCCAAATAATGGATGGCACAAAATTGCCAGTATAAATTCAGATAACACTTGTAGACATCAATCGTCACATTTCACCATAACCTCTCCTTCCAAGAACTACACAACATGCATCCTTTCTCTAGGGCGGTCGACGGCCAACAACTCAAATCTAATACCAAATACAAACGAGGATATTTCCAATACGAAAAACCCAATAAGCCTATCGCAATAACAAAAATGCTAGAAAATAATAAAAAAGGTACGTGTTTACGTTTGAAGATAATTTTATCCTATCCGTTGGTGTTAATATTCGAAGTCAATACTCGTGTTTTAGTTACAAGAAAACAGTTATTGTAGATATTTAGGCTATTTCAAATACGTTTTGCATAATTCAAACCTCAGATATTTCTTCGTTTACTTGTTCTTTGACGGGTTTATGGAATATACTGCTAGTTACACTCTGCGACAAAAATATAACGTAACAATATATATATATATATATATATATATATATATATATAGGATCTCCCTCGGGATCGATCATAATTCATAATTATTCGTGACAATACCTTATTGTATTTTTAATTTTGACATTTCAATTAGTTTTGTTATTTTATAAACACTAGGTAATCAATCATATCTTTGTAACTTTCACTTAAGTTGTGGTAGGTTGTATAGTTTGCTAGACTACAATTTTCTTGCATTCAACTCTCTCCCATTTATGGAAAATTATAAGATTATTTTTGGTCAAAATATAGAATAAAAGTTTGTACAGATTTATTATATTGAAAATATGTTTCTAATATTTTCTATCCAAATTTGTTAAATATTGTATTAATTTTTAACAATTTTTGTTTCAGATGTATAGGGAAAATGATTGGTCCGAATGTCCTAAATGCTTATTGTATAAACAACGCTAGAGATGGAGAAATTGCAAATTTAGAAAGAATGTGTTTAATTTGTGATCAAGCTGTTTCTCATTTCTCGCCAGTTTAAAAATGTTGTTGCTAATTTGTTACATAAAAGTTTGTTTTGTTAAAAGAGATATGTTAAACCATTGTTATTAATTAATAATAAACTAGTTTCTTGAAATACCTCCTAGACGTTTTATTACATTCTTTGTTCAATGAACCTGTAAAGGCAGATGGACAGGTTTTGACTTTTAGGGGTGGCACGTCGGTTGAGGAGGGCAAATCAGAAAATTTACCTTAACATAGAAATTCCTGTTTTTATAAATTAGGTACCTACTAACTAAAACAAATCATTAAAGGTTTTTATTTCACATGTAACCAAGTGCTAATGATCGTCCATAGAGGTTAAGGAGGACGATATAAACGCGAACGTTTCTTCAACTATGAAAAATAGTTGAAGTTATTGTCATACTATATAAATGCCCTTGAAAAATTGGTTTATGGAAATTTGTTATCTTAGAAATAAATAATTTGGTCAAGTACGAGTTGGACTCGCATACTTAGGGTTCCGTACCACCTTCAAGATTCTAATATTCCAGTTTCAGACAAGCAGGGAATAAGTGCATTTTCTTATATTTACCTTTATATCTTTTAAAGGAAGCGTTTTAAATTTATAAAAAATATTCACTTTGATTTTCCACACATAGACTTTTTATTTTATTTGCTTCAGGATTCCCTTGATTTTTATCACAATACATATGTATTTAATTTTCTAATTTGGCCCCCAAAAATTAACATTAGAGTTTTATTTTACTGATAAACTTTCAGAAGTCTTTTATAATCTACTGTGTGAGTTTTGAGGCTCTGTAGATTGGAAGATAAAGGGCAAAATAGATCAAGTTTTAAATTATAAATTTTTAAATCTGTTATTCAAATTATTAAAAAATACAAATAAAATATATTTTTCAAAATTTAAATAGTGTAGTTTCTAAAGTGGGAATTAAGTCAATGTTTAATATTTTTGTTAATATCTTTTAAACAAATGATTTAAAAATATTATATATTCGTAATTCAGATAATAAGCCTTTTAACTGATATTTTACATGATGCTTTTGAAAATTGAATCTTTATTTTCCATTTAATTGTATAATTTGTCCCTAAAATTAATATGGGGGTTTCCTAGTAATTTATTTTCCGTTTAATTCTATTATTTGGAGGCCAAATAATAGAATTAGGGATTTTTTTTTTCATATTTTTCCTATAAACAAAAAAATGAGGTCTTAGGGTTTGAGGGAGAATAATAAAAATTTTCATATTTAAGTCATGTAATTATTACATGACCCCCCATTTAATTCTATTTTAAAAGTAGAGGTTTCTCCTTATTTTTCCAGTAAAGTTCAGGTCAGGGGCTAAACAAAATTCAGGTCAGAACCTATTTGATATATAACATGATGGGTTAGAAACACCTCTAATTTATATATAAAGTTCATATCTTTTAAATTTAGGGGGAGAGATGGGTAAATTTTTTTGTATTTTATTAAGAAAAAAATATGTTTTCGTCAAAAGCCCTTTCAAATATATTTGAAACAATGTAAATATTAGGGGTTTCTCCTTATTTTTCCACTAAAGTTCAGGTGAGGGACTTCTCAGCTTAATAAGGGGGGGGAGATAATTCCTTTCATTTTCATTTGATGTCTGTATTTCCCCCCCCCCCCCAAAATTAAAAGTAGAGGTTTCTCCTTATTTTTCCAGAGTATGAAAAAAATATATTTGTGTTCCTCAGTGAGACCTTTATTTGATGTAAATGATTTTAATTTTTAATTTTTAAACTTTCATTTAATTCTATAATTTGCCCCCCAAAATTTATATGAACGGTTTCTCCTTATTTTTCCTGTAAAGTTCGGGCAAAGTTCTATATTTCCTATTTTTTTTCAAAATTTTAGGTTCAGTAGTTTCGGAGATCAGGGGGGGACGGTCGATTTTTTTAGTATTTCCCCCCAGGAGGTCCAATGAAATCAAAATTTCTTCTTTTGCAATATCCTGATCGGGTCACCAAACTATACATTGATACCAAATTTCAACCTCTTTCGTCCAATAGTTTAGGAGAAAATTGCTGTGATGTGACAGAGGCAGAAATCCTGAGTGATATTATAAGGGTATCCGTATATTGTATATACGGAACCCTAAAAATCGACCCATTCCCCACTTTGTCTCCGAAACTGTAGGAACCCAATTAAGTATATAATGTATGAAATTGTTCAGTTTATTTCTATTTTTTGTTGCACGTATACTGTATGAAGTTAGCATTTTTTGCTCCATAAAGTCCATTATTTATTGGTGGGAGAGTAAGAGAGCTGGGCTTTTATGTTAGGAAAGTTTCTTCTGTTTAAGGACATTTTTTTTAATTTGCAATATTAGTTTTTGAGACATGGAAAAAAAAGTTTAATTTAGTTTCGCCAAATTATTTATATTTTTTCAATTTTTTTAGCGCCACTTCAATATTTCAAAAAAGCTTCGACATGTCAAGTTGAATTAAAGGACATTCATACAATAAGTTTCAGAGAAGACGAAGATACTGTAGCTAATTGATCAATAGCCCCTTTCTATTGTCAATGTTGATTACTACACTTTCAATGACTCGTTCAAATTGGAAAATAACAGATTATCTAACTGATTTTTCGATAAGTTGTACATCTGACGTCAGACATATCAAGTTACGTACCACAATGAGGAAAATTATTCCCCTCCTTATTTAATTGTAACTGTATAAGAAATGAATAAACAATATGACCTAGGAATTCTTATGGTTATGTAACACCCCGTCCATACCTGTATCTTGTTGAATGTATTTGTAGTATACAAAACATTATCAACGCCCACTTATATAACATAAAAGGTCGCATATGCAAATTAACTTTATAAAATTATTCAATATCTGCGATAAAAAATTAACAATTAAGAGGCTCGAATATTATCAGATTTCTAAGACCGATTAAAATTAATCAGAGAAAATCTTTGATACAACTAAATATATAGACGAAAAATCTGCGACACGTGAGAAAGCATTTTTAACTGCTAACAAACACACAATACGTTTCGTAGCTGAGTGTTTTTACACACGCGTGTTTTAATTCAATTTGAAATGAGGTAAGTAGTTTATATCATTATTATTCATTTGGTAACCGATGGATATGTATATTTCGAAGGTCGTGAAAAAATGCATTAAATGGAAAATTTTCATTTAACTCAAATCATAAAATTCGAAATATGTATTTGCGGGTAGAATTTAGTTGTTTTAAGAGCGCTATGAAAAAAATATCAGAAATAAATATTTTTTATTTATTCATTACCTGAATTCAAGTAACAAAAAATATTGGACTTTATGAGAAATAAATATATTGGTGTTGATATTTTGTTGCGTTTAGCAGACACAATAGATATTAATCCAGACAAAAAAATTTAACGTAATTTTAATAAAATCTAATCAAATAAACAAATTTGGCGTAATTTAACTTCTCTATACATAAAATATTTTTTAGACATTATCTAAAATAATTTGGTCAAGTGCGAGTTGGACTCGCATACTAAGGGTTCCGTACCACCTTCAAGATTCTCTGTATTTAGTTTTCTAATTTGGCCCCCAAAAATTAACATTAGAGTTCTATTTTACTAATAAACTTTCAGGGAAGCCTTTTATAATCTACTCTCTGAATTTTGAGGCTCTATAGATTGGAAGATAAAGGGCAAAATAGGGGTCAAGTTTTAAATTATAAATTATTAAATCTGTTATTCAAATTATTTAAAAATACAAATAAAATACATTTTTTAAAATTTAAATAGTTTAGTTTCTAAAATGGGAATTAAGTCGATGTTTAATATCTTTGCTAATATCTTTTAAACAAATGATTTAAAAATATGATATATTTGTAATTCACATAATGAGCATTTATCTGATATATTATATGATTCGTTTGAAAATTGAATTTTTATTTTCCATTTAATTGTATAATTTGTCCCTAAAATTACCATGGAGGTTTTCTAATAATTTTTCTTATAAATTTCAAGTGAGCCCCAGTACCCCTAATTGTTTTCAAAATTTTGGGTAGTATGGTTTCGGAAATAAAGCGAGAAATGAGAATTTTTTATATCTTTATGTTAATATCTTGTAAACAATTAATTTTAAAATTAATATAATATACGGAGGATATATCATCCTTATTTTTCCAGTTAAAGTTCAGGTGAGGCGCTATACCTTATAATTTTTTATTTTAAATTTTACAGCTTATGGTTTCGGATGATAAGGGGGGGGGTGGGTAAATTTTTTTTATATTTTTGTTAATATCTTTTAATTAAATTAATTTAAAAAAAAATATTTGTTTTCGTCATAATGAGCTCTTTCATTTGATATATAACATGATGCGTTAAAAACAATTTTAATTTTATATTTTCCATTTAGTTCTGTTATTTGCCCCCAAAATTAAAAGTAGAGATTTCTCCTTATTTTTCCAGTAAACTTCAGGTCAGACTCTACACCTCTATTTTTTTTTTCGTTTTTATTAGTTTCGGAGATAAGGGGGAAGGAATGGGTAAATTTTGGTATATTTTCCTTAATATCTTTTCAATTAATTTTTTTTAATATGAAAACAATATATTTGTGTTCCTCAGAATGAGACCTTTCATTTGATGTATTACATGATGCGTTTTAAAAATTTTTAATTTTTAAATTAGTAGTTTCGGAGATCAGGGGGGGACGGTCTTTTTTTTTAGTTTTCCCCCCCAGAAGTTCCCCTAAAATCAAAATTTTTTCATTTACGATATGTACTCCCTATCGGGTTACCAAACTATACATTGGTACCAAATTTCAACCTCTTCCGTCGAGTAGTTTAGGAGAAAATTACTGTGATGTGACAGAGGCAAAAATCCTGAGTGATATTATAGGGGTATCCGTATATTGTATATACGGAACCCTAAAAATACTATACTTTAATATTTGTATTAATATAGAGGATTCTTTTTACTGTGACAAAATTTCATTCTATATGAAAAAGGGAGAGTACGCAATTTTAACGGTTTAGATATTCTAAAGTTGGTAGTACCCATGTAATATCTGAAAATTGCCAAAAATATGAAAAATGTCAAACGTTCAAAACTGTCACAAAATCTCGAAAATGTCAAAAATGTCTTAGATCCTAAAAGTGTAGGAAAGTAGGAAATGCCAGAATATTAATAACTTCAAAAATGTAAAACTGTCAAAATTTCAAAGATGCAAAAAGTACAAAAAATGCAATAAATGTTAAAAATGTCAAAGATGTCAAAAATGTCATAAATGTCACAAACGTCAAAAATGTCTATAATGTTGAACATGTCAAAATGCAAAAAACTCAATATTGTCAAAAATGTTAAAAATGTCAAAAAACCATAAAAGTAAAAAATGTTAGTTACTGTCACGTCAAAAATGCCATAAACGACAAAAATGTGAAAAAATTAATGAAATAAAATGCCTCTAACTGGTTGTCAAAAAAGTGGCGGCTCATGTTTTTCAAGTAAAAAATCAAAACATTTTTTTTCCGATAAACACCTCAATTGTGAAAAACTTTTTTTTTATTTTATCGCGAAATGTATTCCAACATCCAGGATTTTCAGTAAAGTCTTGCGTTCAATGAATTGAAAAACCTCGAAAAGTTTAGTATTGCGTAGATAGTGGAGAAAAGTGAGTGCTGATAAAATGATAGTATTTAAAATGCCCATAAAATGAAAAGTTACAAAAACAACGCAAATTTTTTTCTACTATTTTATCAAAATTGCGAAATTACACCAGTCATAGAGTTTTTTCAGTGACATAAAATTCAACAGCAAACCGTATAAGCCATCACGTAAATAATAGTTTATAATTCATAATTGACATAATTTTAACAGCAAATTCGTAGAAGTAAATTATTTAAAACATAAAAACCCCAAAAATATGGGGAATTTGCGTGTTTTTGCTTATAGTATAAAATATAATGATCTGTTCATAATGCCGTCAATAGAAAAAATGTAGAGAATCAGAAAATGTTCAAAATACATGTTTATAAATTTTAATCGAAGCATTTTTCATAAAGAAAAGCTGGAAAAACCTATATAAAGTGAGCGTTTTTAAAAAATTCATAACTTGGTTGTAATAAGAGCTGGAACCTTAATCTGCGTCCTCTTGATAGCTTATAACGTTTAGATTAATAACGCAGAAACTCGATTTGGTACGTTAAGTAGAACTAGCAGAATTGCAATTTAAATAATTTGTAGAAATATTTGGCAGAACTTATCGTATTAATCACTATTGTTAGATAGCGATATGCAAAATATATTTTGAAAGCTTATAAAATGTACAATTCACTTCGTATACCTTGGATTTTTGTCATAGGGTCGTAAAATGTGTTAATCCTGCTTTTGTAAAATTTGGCTTAAACGATGAACCCTCCGACTTCTTGACAGTGTCAGTCAATGGAAAAAATTAATTTAATTAATATCAGTGAACTGTATACAGGTAACCATTAACTTAATAAACGAATGGAAAAATGGACCAATATGGGCAGGCAATAGTTTTTTAAACAAAAACGTAATAAACAGCTAAAAAAAACATTGAATAATACAACTTACGATAATTTTCATCTCTTGCCCCCACCTTAAGAAAATTCTAGATCCGCCCGTGTGCCTATTGTCAGTGCACCACCACCAACATTGTCTCACATTCGTACATTTAATGCAATGTTTACTAATATTTTAAACCAATTTATCGGCATTATAGCGAAAAACCAAGATAAATAAATAGAAGTAGAATTTATGAACTTTCAAAATATATTTGGGTCATTCCATGTCAAATGGAGAGTTTTGTCTCATCATAAAACGAAGTTTTGCCAAAGGAAAAAATTAAAAAAAAAAAATTTCTTAAGAGATATATTCAAAATTAAAAATTTGACTGTTTTTCCGATTTTATGAGTTTAGTTATTTAATATTTCAGAAACTCCTAATATAAAAAAAAACCTGGTACATTTTTAGAAGACACTTAGAATTTTGAATTTTTCAAAATGGTGGAAAGTAACCATCCCGGGAAAATTCTGGCCTCAAAATTTTTTGTATTATACCTCTAACATATCTAAAGAAATTCTGAAATTTTCAGAGGGTGTTTTGGCAAAATAGTTTTTTTTCTATTTTTTTAACTTTTTTTGTTGAATATCATTATTCTACCACATGATTACCGAAATTTGAGGTCTAAAATATTTTCCATATGTTAATGGATGTAAATCCATAAATATCTCAAAATATATTATAGATTTAACTTTAAATCAAAATATAAGTAATGTTAAAAGTGTCACACTCTGCCGTCTATGTTCCCATCAGTCAAATCACTATTATCGATAGAGCCCATGCCAGAATTCACTAGAGGGCCCTATTCCTTATGATTATTATTACTAGTACCTGGGTGACCGAGCTTCACTCGTAAATTCAAAGTTCCATCATAAATATACATATATCAAAATAATCGGACATTTGCTATGTAAACTTATTTTGACTATAATATGAATTTCTTATATTTTTTAAATTACATTACAATTCTGCTCTCTCCTGTATTTCAACCACCCTATATATGCAACTGCTTATGGATAACCCATTCAAACATTTTTTTAATCACCCTGTATAATTAAAATTCCACTTGATTGCATATTCCAACCATCCTGTATATGCGACCGCTTTTATGCCAGTCTACAAGCAAGCTTAACCACTTCCTATAATTATAATTCCGATTCACCCTATATGTTAAACTTTTTATAAGCTACCAAATATAACATTTTTGTGTTAACATATTTTATATCACACTGTATAACTATAATATTACACCACCATATGTTTTTAACTACCCTGTAAATGCATTTGCTTATGGCAACTCATTGTAATATTTTTTGAACCACCATGCATAATTATAATTTCAGTACATCCTATATTGTAACCACCCTGTAAATGTAATTGCTAATGTGCTACCCTATGGGTATACCATTCTGTTAACATTTTTTTAACAACCCTGCAAAACAATACTTTTATCCGCCCTGTATGTAAGCTATTATTAATTTCCAAATAAACAGATAATTACATACAATTTTGAGATATTTTTGTTTTTACATCCCATTAACATAAGAAAAATATTTTAGACCTCAAATTTCGGTAATCATGTGGTAGAATAATGATATTCAACAAAAAAAGTTGAAAAAATAGAAAAAAAAACTATTTTGCCAAAATACAAAAATTCATATCTTTGAAATGAAAAAGAACACCCCTCTGAAAATTCCAGAATTTCTTTAGATATGTTAGAGGTATAATATAAAAAATTTTGAGGACAGAAATTTCCCGCGATGGTTACTTTCTACGATTTTGATAATTTTAATTTTTTTTTTCAAAAATTTTTTTTCTCATACCTCTAAGTCTCTTCTAAAAATGTACCAAAGTTTTATTTTTAATATTCAGTAGTTGAAATATTAAATAACTAAACTCATAAAATCGGAAAAACAGTGAAGTTTTTAATTTTGAATATCTCTTAGGAAAATTTTTTTATTTTTTTTCCTTTAGCAAACTTCGTTTTATGATGAGACAAAACTATCCACCAAAATTCATCCGAATCGGTGGGGGTCGCGTCCAACTATTTGTCGATTTGACATGGAATAACCCCTTTAGTATATCCCGGACGTTATATGGTGGGATGTGCAAAATAGTTCTCTAAATTTATTAAATTCGAATAGTTCCAAAACTACTTCTTCAATAGTATCCATCCTGAGCCCATTTAAACTTAATATTATAAACTATCGTTTTGACGATCAATAATATTCTACTATTAGTTTTACAGAAATCTCTGTAAGGAGAGAACATCTAAAATCAAAATAAAACATACGATTATGAATGCAAGTAAAGTAAGAAGGGAAGAAGAAATAGTAAGCTGTGAAATGACGACAAAGACATGAAGAGAAAAGCCATTAAACATTAAAACATACATATTTTTGACGCCTGTAATTTTTCTAAATATTACAAAAACAATAACTCCATCAGCGTACTAAATTTGCATTGCAATTCTGTATAGATAAATATGGTAATAACGATGAAATAGTATTTTCGCATAATACCATATTCGATGTTAATCTTCGCATTTAATTTGTACTTGTTTATTGAAACGAGATTTTGTTTCATAGTTTTGCGGTAACTTTTAATTTAATATTGACCGGAAAAATGAATTAATATACAATATTTGTGCAATATGTGCGAACTTTTGACTTGTTTTTTAATGGCACGGTAATGTATAAGTAATATTAAATTTACTATTAAATGTATATACGCAATTCGTTATATTACTGCTTATAAATAAATATCAAAATACGAACTTAAAAAGTTATAAATTAAGTTAAAAAAGTCTTTAACTTCTATCTATATGCTTATCTGTATTAAGAACTCAATTTTGTAAACTAATTTATTGTAACATATGAGGAAATTGGCTACTTTAGTGAAGCTGCATGGGTCAATGAAAGTTAAAGCGAGTCAATAGATAACACAGCCCCACAAAAAAAAATTCCGGTGCCAAAGGGTTCATATATATACTCATGGGTTTTGGAGGTCGCTGATTTCGAATCCGCTGTCCATTTTACCTCATCAGGTCAAGGTCAAGGTCACTTGAAGGTCAAATCGTGTAAATACGTCCGAAAAATCTGAAAATTTTCATACATAGGTTTTTGGGGTCGCTGAATCCGATCCCGCTGTCCGTTTTACCTCATCAGGTCAAGGTCAAGGTCATTTGAAGGTCAAATCGTGTAAATACGTCCGAAAAATCTGAAAATTTTCATACATACGTTTTTGGGGTCGCTGAATCCGATCCCACTGTCCGTTTAACCTCATCAGGTCAAGGTCAAGGTCATTTGAAAGTCAAATCGTGAAAAAAAGTCCGAAAAATTTGAACAATTTCATACATACGTTTTTGGGGTCGTTGAATCAGGTCAACGTCAAGGTCATTTGAAGGTCAAATCGTGTAAACAAGTCCGAAAAATCTAAAGAAATTCATACATACGTTTTTGGGATCGCTGAATCCGATCCCGCTGTCCGTTTTACCTCATCAGGTCAAGGTCAAGGTCATTTGAAGGTCAAATCGTGTAAGTACGTCCGAAAAACTGAAAAAATTCAAACATACGTTTTTGGGGTCGCTGAATCCGATACCGCTGTCCGTTTTACTTCATCAGGTCAAGGTCAAGGTCATTTGAAGGTCAAATCGTGTAAATACGTCCGAAAAATCTGAAAAAATTCATACATACGTTTTTGGGGTCGCTGAATCCGATCCCGCTGTCCGTTTTACCTCATCAGGTCAAAGTCAAGGTCATTTGAAGGTCAAATCGTGTAAATACGTCCGAAAAATCTGAAAATTTTCAAACATACGTTTTTGGGGTCGCTGAATCCGATTCCGCTGTCCGTTTTACCGCATCAGGTCAAGGTCAAGGTCATTTGAAAGTCAAATCGTGAAAAAACGTCCGAAAAATTTGAAAAATTTCATACATACGTTTTTGGGGTCGCTGAATCCGATCCCGCTGTCCGTTTTACCTCATCAGGTCAAGGTCAAGGTCATTTGAAGGTCAAATCGTGTAAATACGTCCGAAAAATCTGAAAAAATTCATGCATGCGTTTTTGGGGTCGCTGAATCCGATCCCGCTGTCCGTTTTACCTCATCAGGTCAAAGTCAACGTCATTTTAAAGTCAAATCGTGAAAAAACGTCCGAAAATTTGCAAAATACCTGATGAGGTAAAACGGACAGCGGGATCGGATTCAGCGACCCCAAAAAGGTATGTATGAATTTTTTCAGATTTTTCGGACGTATTTACACGATTTGACCTTCAACTGACCTTGACCTTGACCTGATGAGGTAAAACGGACACCGGATTCGGAATCAGCTACCTCGAAAACCCATGAGTATATATATTTTTGAGTCAATGTGCGTCTCAGAAAAATCATTGAAATTCGCTAAGATATACTCTTTGCGGCTACCATCGATATAAGCACAGAAGTGCGCTAAAATATTTACACAATTTGACTTTCAAATGACCTTGACCTTGACCTGATGGGGTAAAGTGGACAGCGGGATCGGATTCAGCGATCCCAAAACCGTATGTATGAAATTTTTCAGATTTTTCGGACGTATTTACACTATTTGACTTTCAAATGACCTTGACCTTGACCTGATGAGGTGTCAAAAATTAATTAACTGACAGCTAAATTTTAGCAAAATAATCAGAAAGAAGACTTTTTTCTTCAACTGTAGTCTAGTTCACAAGATCAAACTTCTTCACAAATAAACAATTACAAGAGTTAGATATTAACAAATTAAAGAGAAGTGAAGTTTATGCTTTTAAAGTTAACTGGAAATATTGTTACACTAAAACTTTTACAAAAACAGATTCATTATTAGAAAAAGTTGGAATAAAAAATTTCCAACTGTTTGAATTTTATCTCTATTAATAACGGTGGTTAGGTACGTCACAGGAATCCATTTGCTCAGAAAATATTGAAAATGTTAAAGAAAAAACATACTGCAAGCTTTTTGGAATAATACTGTCAATTTTTAAGATTTTGTGTGGTAGTCTTCCGTCTTTGTTGGTAATCAGTTCTTGATTCGTTGCATTACTTAAATTTTTAATGCTTGTGGTAATACCTGGGCACTTTGCGATAGCCTGTTACTATTTAGAAAAATGAGAGGTTCAGCAATGTGAATTGTTTTTCAATCACTGTTGATCTCGGTTATCCTATACAGTGTAAAACGTAATGTAGTTTTGCAGATATTTTGGCAGGTGATTGTCCCATTCAGTATGAACTAAAATGTTTTTTAAACTTCTATACATCTGACAACCTTGTACGTGTACGGTACGAAAAATCAACATTAAAAGGTGCATTTTTCTAAATGGAGACCGGTAAAGTATTGTAAAACAAGAATCTGTAAAAAGCAGAATCATGTTGACGCGATAATTAGGGGTCCATATTAAAAGTATTCCATTAAATAATTCCACCATTAAGCATAATTTCACTTCACTATTGAAAAATAACAATAGAAAATTGTTTGATTTATTATTGACATTAAACTAATTTTTTTCGCTAAGTCAAACCACATCAACATACCCCAAAAGTTACTTCAATGAGGGTTTGAACGAAAGTAATTTAAGCAATGTTGCCACGTTTTTTGCTTAATTTACTCTGGTGGAAATTATTTAATAAAATTGTCTTTTACTAGCGATGGTGGACAATTTTTTTATTGTTCTGTTCAATTGATATATTAGTTGCTCTTTTACAAATAAATGTTAAATACGTACTTAAGTATGCACTTTAGTTTAGTACTTTGATTTTTTTTTCTCGTAAACCACAAAATTTTTTAAAAGTTATATAAGAATTGTCTTCTAAACGTTGTTTGTGGCATATTCTTGATTACTTTTATGTTTTTTTGGGAAATAACACCACAATAGAAATAAAATGACGTATACTGCAGGAATACCAAACGTTTCAAAGTCTATTCTGACTTCGTTGTCAATGGCTTTATATTTATTGATGTACATTGAAAATGAAAATTTGATTTATAAGAATTTTTTCATCACCTAACAAAATATCTGCAATGCATTATGTTACACCCTTTGTTTACAACTGAGTACAACCTCAAGCGGCGTGATGTATAAAAATGAAAATTTTCTATTAACTCTTATTTTCGTTTCCAACTCTTGTTTTACTTATTTACTTATTAAACTGCTTATGACTAAAAAATTAATTTAATTTGTGATCAACTAATTAAACTATTTTTAGGAAAACGGCAAAAATTGCGGCGTGCATGTTTGTAATAGTAGCGGTTGTAGCTATCACATTAACAGTTGTTTTGACAAAAACGAGAGAATCATCAGAAACATCAGACGTTTATCGAGCTGCCGTTGTAACTAATGGATACGGATGTGCTGATATTGGAACGTAAGTCGCTGTAGAAATTAGAAATATAGAAAATAAGAATTTTTGGGAGAGAAATGAACTTAAAGGGTTCTATTTCATACGCACCTGGTAAATAGCACATTTTATTTGTATCAAGAGTTTTTTTTTCAATTTCTCGGTCTAATAAGAAGTAACTGATGTTAAGAGATTATTCTTCATTTTCTTGGACTAAAAGAAATTAATTTACAAGTGATAACTTCTTGATTAATAGCTACGTACAAATTATTTTGTTTCTATTATTTTCTATTAGTAGGTTTGAGTTTAAAACATTTGATGCTTATTCTGAATCGTTGACATTACCTACTAATATATTGCGAAGAAAATTCATATTATTTCGTGGAATCGGCATTCATCCGATTTTTCGTGGAATCCAAGAGGTAGTTTGTCTGGCGCTATTAAAATTCCTCGAATCTTCGAGAATCCATAAAGACAATTTCTCGGCGGCTCGTGGGCTTTCTAGAGCCTTCCGAGAAGAAATACATAAATACCTAAAGCCGACGAAAGGATTCATTTTGTATTAGAATGCCGTCTAATAAACAAGAGATGTTCAATATAAATTGTATATTCTGCGTAGAACTACCGCCGTCGATGAATCTGACACCGGAAATAAATACATTGAGGTGGTGATGGAATATTTCAGTAAATGGGCAGAAGCTTCTGTTTTGTCGAATCAAGAAGCCTTTACATTTGCTGATGTCGTTGTCAAGGAATGGATCAGCCGTTTTGGTGTTCTTCTGCAGTTGCACTCAGATCACGGTAGAAATTTCGAGTCTACTCTATTCCAAGACGTCTGCAAACTTTCTAAGATCGATAAAACACGGAAGGCAGCATTACACCCGCAATCCGATGGAATGGCAGAACAGATAAATAGGACCATTAATCTCCAATTGTCAAAGGTAATCTCTGATCACCCAAAAGACATCTTCACTTGTTTTTAATGGCATATCGTTCGTCTGTGTGGGACGAGAATTGCGACGACTATTTGAAATTTGAATGTCCCTTAGGAGAACAGACCTCAAGTGAACACTATATCAGCCAGATACATCAAAGGATGAACGACATGCACTAACGAGTCCGGTTCAAAATCGAAATGGCCAGTGCCCGAATAAAGGAAGTGGATATTCGCCCAAGCTACAAAGATCTTGGGAGGGGCCTTCCAAATTTTAAAGAGAATCAACGATGTTGTTTACTGAATAAAGAGGCTCCTTCGAGGAAAACCAAAGGTGGTACATTTCAACAGGTTAGCTCCTTATGTCCGAAGTCATGATGGCGATGTTGAGCAAGCCCAACTCCGCAGCATCCAACCACCCAATGAAGGCAAAAAGTGCAGCACGACGTCACCAGGGAAGAGCCCCGAGACCTGTTTGTGGTGCTCATTGAATATTCCCTGGCTCATTCCGAGACGAAATTGTCGTTAGCAAGGGAACAACGAGACGGGAATTCGTCTGATATTTCGATAATCGGCATTCATCCAATATTTCGTGGAATCCAAGAGGTAGTTTGTCTGGCGAGTCGAGAACGGCGGCTGGCTCTATTGAAATTCCTGAAATCTTCGAGAATCCATGAAAGAAATTTCTTAGCAGCTCTTTGACCTTCTATGTAAATATGGAGAGCCAACGAAAGGATTAATTCTGAATAAGCATGCCGTCTAGTAAACAACAGGAGTTCAATATATATATATATATATATATAGTTGTGTGAATATAAAATTAGTGGAAATAAGTGTATAATTAGTGAGCTTCTATTTACCAGACAATGGGAGGTCGCAAATATTTAATTAAACTTGACAAACTAAAATGAAAGATGGCACCAAATTAAAGCTTCATTCACTTTATAAGAAAACCATCAAACAACATTAACAGAAATTCCTCGTCAACAAAAGGCAGTCTTTGAATGCAGAAATGTTTAAAGATACTCAATACTTTCATCCTAGCAAGCTGCACCTCACTCACAAGCTGACAGAAGATGATCCTGATCACTGGCTATAAACGGTATACATTCAGAATCCACAAAAAAATCAATGTTTGGGGAGCCATAATACACAACATATTAGTAGCAATTGGAAAGCTAAGCGATATTTACATCTTCATAAATTCTCCTGGTTAGTTCAAACGTTTAGATATGCTAAAAATATGCAAAATTTAAATTATATATTGTTTTTTCAACAAAATGGGACACCGCCGCATTATGGTGTACAAGTAAGAACATTTATTCTACACCACTTTTAATGGCAGACGGATTGGTAACGTGCACCAATTGAGTGGCCACCAAATTCTCCAGATTTGCCAATAGTGTAATTATTTGCGTGGGGCCTTTTAAAGAACCGGGTTTATGTCAACATGCCAGAAAAATAGCACGATTTGATCGAACATAGTAGACAGGAGGTGAATGTCTTAACTCGAGAAGTGATTCATAATTCAGTTAATACAGTATCATCCAGTGAGCTCTTGCAACCGCCATTTTGAGCAACTTTGCTAAAGTACTGTATATATACAATATTTATTTCATGTCATTAAACAGTATTATTCATTATTTTGAATGTTCATTGGGATTTTCTCTCCTCGCATGGTTTTATCTGTTTTTTTTGTGACGTTTCGATTCCTTATCAGGAATCGTTGTCGAACAATTTTGTTTGAATGTTTTGCATTATTCGTCGCTTGATTTTTTTGTAATGTCAATTGACTGATTAGTTGACTTTGATGTTCATTCGTCAGAAGTTGTTGCGCAACCGGTATCCACAGAGGGTGTCCCGATTTCTCCATTATTCAACAACATGCAGACACTTTCTTTGTTTTTCTTTTTTTGGTATGTTCTTCTTTAGTACCTAGTATTTTTGTCTTATTCCAGTCCATTTTGTGTGTACCATTATCCGATAGATGATTTGCATGCTCATGTCTTCCTGAACCTTGTATTGGGCTCTTTTGTTCTAATTTGGAGAGGTTGTGCTATATTTTTTTCCGCACACAAGTAACTGTACACACAATTTTTGGAACTAGTACCGTTTTCCGGTTTTGTTTTTGTCAAATTTGATCTTAAAGTATTATTTGTTTTAAAAATCGTTTTTACTTGGTATTTGTTGCCATTTTAATTTTTTCGGAGAGGCCGGAAACATAAGGAATGTTTATAATTGTAGAGTTAATATCTTTGTGTGTTGTTATTTAAATTGGAAGTATTGTATGTTGTTTGTGTCGTTTGTTGGTTTCTTTGTTTTTTCTCGAATAATTGTTTTGTTTAATTTCGTGGGTAGGTATTCTTTTGTTCTAAAACTTCCTTTATCAAACATAACTCTTTCTCAAAAATTTCCTTTGTTTACTTTTTTCAAGGATTTAATGACTCTTTTTTAAATTTAAAGGATTTGTAAAAATAAATATCTATTAGATTTGGTTTCCTATAAATGCTTGTAGTGAAATTGTTGTTTGATCTCCCAACACGTTAAATTAATATTTCCATTTTCTGTTTCAATTAAATATTAACTTTGTTATTGATCTGTCTAAAAAGGTATAAGCTCTCTATGTTCCCAGCAAAAATATCATCAACGGGCCACCATACTTTAGGTTTTTTGAGAATTAAAGATAAAAGTTTCCTTAAAGCAGTTCATAAATTATTACATCAAAGAAGAACCCATAGCATTCCAAAATCTTGTCTGTATGAAAATATGTTGTTTTTAAATAAAGTTCCATAAGTTTGTATTAACATAATTTTGTTCTTTCTTGAAGTGAATTATCAAAATTTATCTTTAATAATTTGAAATTTATTGTCGTATAACAACATCAAAAGATTTGATGGTTATTTATTTGTGTATTTTTCAATTTTCATAAGAATCTGCTGTGTTGTTTAGTTGTTGTGGTTGAATCTATGGTTTGGTATTTTGAGTAAAAATTTTGAAAATAAGTATTATTCAGACAATAAGGGGGGCGATGTAAGGGGGGGGGTCTCAAATATAATTTTAAAGGATAATTAGTTGTTATTTACTTCTTCAAGTGTTTTGCCTCGTTTTCATAGAGCCAGGGGGGCAATAGAGGCGAACGCCTGTTTTTTTAATATTAAAACAGGTAATCCTAACTCCAAAATCCTAGAAGAAAGTAACATGGGTTTATAAGAACGACTTTGTATTAACGAAAATTTTAAAATTTTATTTAGGTGGTCGCCTCCCCTGAACGCTCCCCCCCCCCGTCACATTTCTCGGTCCGCCCCTGCTCGTTTTATATTAAATTTACTAACTCTGCAAATAATAATATAAATAATAATATCTATCAAAAATTACGCAATCATGCAGCTTGTTCTTTACGTCGCAAGGGGACACATTTCATCAGAAGCGTAGTGAATTTTCTTTAGACAATATGTACTCATAGTTGTGTTTATATATGTTTTTTTCAGGGCAATTTTGCGAAAAGGTGGTAACATGCCTCAGCTTTGTTTTGTGAGCATGGGACTTGGTGGGGGATTCTTAATGACGATTTACAACAGGACGACAGGTGAAGCATGGTCTCTTAATGCCAGGGAAATAGCACCTGCTAATGCCACTGAAGACATGTTTCATGGCAATCTTACTCGAGCACGTAGAGGTGAATATCGATTTAATTATAAATTACAATAGTCTAGTTGGAATGTGTTTTTGCTTTTGTCGATAGTACATTAACATCAGTCAATAGAGCAAAACTGAAGGTATTTTTTTGATATACATAGCGAAACAACTTATGACATCATAAGCGATATATAATATGACTTTTAACAGCAGATTCGTAGGAGTACTTGTTGTTTTTTTTGAGATAATTGGAAAATCTCCAAAATGAGAGTGGCAAATCCTGAGCAGAACATTTTGCGTCAAGGAAAAGTCGGTATACCAGTAAATACATTGACTTTGAAATATTGAATAACCTGGAACATTAGTCTTCCGCAAAATGATAGTTTCTGATATTATTATTCTCAAGATCAATAGTTTGAAATAAGCAGTATTTACAGAATTGCAGTTTAAATAATACCAGTCGTCGCTCAGGGGTCGAAATTCGACCCTTTTCATGAAATTGTAAAAAGTGTATTTTTGTAAGAAACAGAGTTCTGGAGACCAAAATTGTTCACTCATATTGACAAATCTATTGAAATAATAATTTGGTCACGTGCGAGTTGGACTCGCATACTAAGGGTTCCGTACCACCTTCAAGATTCGCTTGATTTTTATAAGAATACCGTATGTATTTAGTTTTCTAATTTGACCCCCAAAAATTAACATTAGAGTTTTATTTTACAAATAAACTTTCAGGGAAGCCTTTTATAATCTACTATCTGAATTTTGAGGCTCTATAGACTGGAAGATAAAGGGCAAAATAGGTCAACTTATTAAATTATAAATTATTAAATCTGATATTCAAATTATTTAAAAATACAAAGCAAATATATTTTTCAAAATTTAAATAGTGTAGTTTCTAAAATGGGAATTAAGTCGATGTTTAAGATTTTTGCTAATATCTTTTAAACAAATGATTTAAAAATATGATCTATTTGTAATTCACATAATGCGCCTTTTATTTGATATATTACATGATGCGTTTAATAATTGAATTTTTATTTTCCATTTAATTGTATAATTTGTCCCTTAAATTACTATGGAGGGTTTCTAATAATTTTTCATTATAAATTTCAAGTGAGAACCCAGTACACCTAATTATTTTCAAAATTTTAGATAGTATAGTTTCGGAAATAAAGCGAGAAATGAATTTTTTTTATATATCTTTATGTTAATATCCTTGTAAACAATTAATTTTAAAAATATGAAAAATATATATTTGTATTCCTCATAATGAGCCTCTTCATGTGATATATTGCATGATGCGTTAAAAAAGTATATTTTTTATTTTCCGTTTAATTCTATCATTTGGCCCCCAATATTAATATTAAACATTTCTTTGTATTTTTTCTGTAAATAAAAAAATGACCTATATTTTTTTATAGTTTGGGGAAAAAAGGGGGAATAGGTAATTTTTTAAATATTTTTTAAATACATTTTAAAATATTTATTTAAAAAAAAAATTAAAAAAATATATTTGTATTGGTCATAATGAGCCCTGTCATTTGATATAATATATGATCCGTTAGAAACAAGTTTAATTTTTTATTTTCCATTTAATTCTATAATTTGCTCCCCAAAATGAATATTAGGAGGTTTCTCCTTATTTTTCCAGTAAAGTTCAGGTGAGGCGCTATACCTCTATTTTTTTTTCATAATATTACAGCTTATGGTTTCGGAGATAAGGGGCGTGGAATGGGTATTTTTTTTATATTTCTGTTAATATCTTTTAATTAATTTATTTTAAAAATATGAAAAAAAATTATTTGTTTTCGTCATGATGAGCCCTTTCATTTGATATGTTACATGATGGGTTAGAAACAATTTTAATTTTATATTTTACATTTTTACATACAGTCTGTAATTTGCCCCCAAAAATTAAAAGTAGAGGTTTCTCCTTATTTTTCCAGTAAACTTCAGGTCAGGCCCTATACCTCTAATTTTTTTCAAAACTTTACGTTTTATAGTTTCGGAGATAAGGGAGGATGGGTAAATTTTGGTATATTGTCGTTAATATCTTGTCAATTAATTTTTTTTAATTTGAAAAAAATATATTTGTGTTTCTCAGAATGGGACCTTTCATTTGATATATTACATGATGCGTTTGAAAAAAATATATTTTTAAAGTTTTATTTAATTCTATAATTTGCCCCCCAAAATTAATATTAATGGTTTCTCCTTATTTTTCCTCTAAAGTTCGCGCAACGATCTATATTTTCCCATTTTTTTCAAAATTTTAGGCTCAGTAGTTTCGGAGATTAAGGGGGGAACGGTCGATTTTTTTAGTTTTTCCCCCAAAAGTACCCCTAAAAACAAAATTTCTTCATTTACGATATGACGATATCTACTCCTGATCGCGTCACCAACCTATACATTGATACCAAATTTCAACCTCTTCCGTCCAGTAGTTTAGGAGAAAATTGCTGTGATGTGACAGAGGCAGAAATCCGGAGTGATATTATAAGGGTATCCGTATATTGTATATACGAACCCTAAAAAGAAAATAAAAAATTTTTACAAATGAATGACCCCCCAAATTTTTGGCAGGAACGGCTCCTGGCAAAATATTCGATATAATAATTGGGAAAATGTTCTTTGCAACCTAAAAGTTTTCGTCATTTGCGGTTTCAATCAAGTTCAGGGATATTAAAGAAAAGAGAGGACTAACAACCCTAGGAGAACTTAAATATTTAATAAATTCTCTATCGTCCGCTGTCTGGCAATTTTTTACACAACATCCTTCGGGAAGGTTGTGATAATAATATATTAATCAAATAATTAAATTCACATTAAAAACAGAATATTTAATATGAAAGTTACTGCAATGCGTCCGAAAAATCAATACTGTTCTACTACATTGACTATTTTACCACTAAACAATAACAACACTTGCATGCCACTTCCAGAAGTACATGCTCTAAGTGTATAACAGCATCTAACGATCGCTCCGTCTAAATATAATTACTCAATGTTTTGAATTTTGACCGTCTGCCGGCGTTGACAGTATGGACGTAAATAGTCAATTTTTATTATATTTTATTTAATGAATGAACCAATAGTATAAATTAATATTAGCATTCTGCACTGAAAGTGGTCAGCAGATACTAAACAAAACAAAAATGGAGAAAATCGGTTGAGAGACAGAGGAGAAAATAGTACCTAATCGTTTTGTCTTTGCCTATTTATATATAGATAGAGATATTTGCGAAGTGCACTATATTAACCATGCTCTTACGATTGGGATATACCTTAGATATCTTCAAATATTGTAATTTCTTATTTTTAAGGTTTCGTTAAAATTTCAAGAATGTGACAAGTTGAGATCAAAGCAGTTCTAGGAGGCTACGAAGCTATCAAAGAAGAAGTAGACACATGCCCTTCTGGTTGTTGACTACTAGAAGTGACTAGTTAGTTTGTGCCGGAAGTTCAAAACTTCTAGGCTGCCTTGCTAAATGTATATAATTATATAAAGATCTTAAGACTTGTACTTGGCCAATATGATTCGATACCATTTCGATCCTTTGATGGTCACCCAAAAAAAAAGAAGTGTCTTGTTACCTTGTTTTCATTAAATTAATAATCCTCATAAAATCAAAGGTGGAAATCTGTTATTTCCGGGTTATATGACTTGTTATGTTGTTGAGTAAACTCCCCCGTTCGCATTGAGTTACCCAACTTTGAACTATGACCTCGAGTGACCTTCAGGATTAGGATCATCACTATTTTTTAACCATTTTTTGGCAGAATAAATGTTAAATTTCTGGATAACATTTTTTATTGTTGAAGCCAGTTACTAATAAAGTTAACTCGTAGTGAAGAATGTATTGCCTAACAATGAATTGATCCAATGATATATTGAGTTTTTATTTAATCTAGTATATTGAAATTTCAGGAGGATTATCACTGGGGTACCCGGTGAAATTCGAGGTTATTGGCAGCTTTATAATAAATTTGGTGGGGGAGTCCTTTGGAAAGATCTTGTTCAACCAACTATAGACATGTGCGAAAATGGAATTTATGTTACATCATTTTTGGCTGGTGTCTTCCAACAATACAAGAATTTACTCTATGCAGGACCCGGTACTCAGGTAAATTAGTTTTTTTATGTATTTAAGCAGCCATCCATATATTACCCAGTGCATATAGCAATTTTTACAAAACTGTCTCTAATGTCCAATGTATCGAAATAAATTTCAAGTTATAGAGCCATTAAATAACGAAAAGTGGCAACGCGCTAGATCTAACATTTTTTTAATCACTCGAAACTTCCACTTGATTCCATATTCCAACAACCCTGTATATGCGACCGCTTTTGGCCATTATACAAACACTTTTGTTTCCAAATTCTTTTGTTTATATTGTAACTTGTAAACACTTTGTATAACTATAATTCCGCAACTTTTTACAGACTACCTAATATAACATATTTTAAATCACACTGTATAACTATAATTTCACACAACCATATGTTTTAACTACCCTGTATATGCATTTGTATATGGCCACCTATTGTAATTTTTTTTGAACCACCATGTATAATTAAATTCCAGTACATCGTATATTGCAACCCCCTATAAATGCAAATGCTAATAAGCAACTCTATAGGTAAAACATTCTATTAACATTTATTTAGCGACCTGCATAACAGTACTTTTACTTCGCCCTGTATGTCAGCTATCATTAATTTCAAACTGGTTATGGGGTACTATACACAATTATTTTTTCTCGCTTTTTTCTACCCATACTATAATTCTATTTGACGCTATATTTTAACCATCCTGCATAGCAACTCTTATGGACCATCTAACATATTTTGTTAGACCCTGTATAATTATAATTTTACACCACCAATTCATATTAAATGCATCAAACTAACATGCGAAATCATGAGATCTTACTCATTCAAAAATTGCCTACCATGCCAATTTTTTCACCTTGAAAACTTGAAATGTCTAGCTATAAAAATATAATGCTAGGAAAATATGAAAAGAACATACAAATACAATATTATAATTCCAATACATCCTATATTGCAACCACCCAGTAAATGCCAATGCTAATAAGCTACCCTATAGGTATAACATTCTATTAACATTTTTTAGCGACCCTGCATAACAATACTTTTACTTCGCCCTGTATGTCAGCTATCATTAATTTTCAATTGATTATGGGGTACCCTATAAAATTATTTTTTCTCGCTTTTTTTCTAACTATACTATAATTCAATTTGACACTATATTTTAACCATATCCTGCATAGCAACTCTTATGGATCATCTAAAATATTTTGAAAGACCCTGTATAATTATAATTTTACACCACCAATTCATATTATATACGAAATCATGAGATCTTACTCATCCAAAAATTGCACACAACATCAAACACAATTTTTATTGAAAGAATGTTTAAAAAGTTTCACCCTCAAATAGGGCACCAAATCACCCTGTATTAAAATATTTTTTACAATAGGAGTCTCACTCTTACTTAGGTTACCAAATTACCCTGTATTGAACGCCTTGAAATTACAAAGCAGCCGCCTTGATTGTCAAACTGTCAATAATTTTTAAATAATTTAATTTCTCTGTAATACGATTTTTCTCAAAGATGAGACCCTCACCAATCGATTTCTATCCATCGAAACATCCAAATGGGAAAGTTTCATCGAAATCGTTAGAACCATTTTCCAGAACTCAATTACATATATGTATACAAACATTGCTCGTATTATAGTATTAGATATACTCTCTTCGAGGTGTCATTCCTTTGTACTCAAGACAATATATATATATATATTGTTTCTGGTTAGGGAACCTTCATCAGTTGCGCATCCCACAATTGAATGTCCTCTAGAACACTTCTTTATGTATTTGATACATTTCGTTAAATTTGAAGACGCGAGATGTAAGACTCGAAAATCCTAGATGTCGGACTTACATCTCGCTTCTTCAAATTTAAAATATCATCAGGAAAAATTATGAGCTCTCTCGAGGGAACATCCTGTATATAGGAACCAACTGTCATTGTCATCTTGACAGAAAATTTTGTAACTGACTGTTCGAGAAAATGTTTTTCGATATAAGTAACACTCAAAATATTGTCTGAGTCTCGCTTTCTAACCTATAGGAGATAATACTTAAATATAGAGTACGTTAATTGCTGAGAAAATCGTAACGGATGGTGAGAGAAATAGAAAACCAAGTGGACGTATCTAAATCTGTCTAAATTCGCTTTTGATTGGGGCTTGTTTGCTTAAGTCAAGTGACGTCTGCTATTGGTTGCATCTCTTGACAGAGACAGATACGTCTACTCGGTTTCCTTTCCCTCTCTTCTAACATTACAATTCCACTTGTACATGCGTCCATACCTCCCGCACTCTATCTTTAGGTATTACCTCTATGGTCTAAGCTTGCTTTTCAACATAGAGGTAAGAGTTAGAATAGAGTCTGGAGAAAAACGTAGCGCTCGATGTTAGGGAAAGAAAATCAGGAGTTCACTTGACAATGGACCTTAGTTTAGAAATATGCCTTGAATAATCTTAATTAGTTATATGAAAGACTAGAGAATTTCTTTTCTAGAGAAAGCTTCATCAATTCAACAAATAACGACACTTATGAGGAAGGGCAATACGTTAAAAGACAAAGGCTGGCAAAAACATTGAGAACAATAGCCAACGAAGGAGGAGAAGCCCTTTATACTGGCAGCCTTGTTAAAGAATTCATAAACGACATTACCAAACACGGTGGAATATTGACCGAAGATGACATGAGGAATTACCAGTAAGTTTTTAAGTAACTAACTCATAGAAATGCTTTTTAAATCCCTTTGTTATTTAAAGAATATTGCATTTTAAAATATAGTTTTTGTTTTAATGATCCACTTAAAAATTTGAAATGGGTACGTTTTCTATTCTGCACAACATTAGAATCCATGAAGTGCATCTGATAAGCAGTTGTAACAATAATACATTAATCTACTCTAAATCCCTCGTTTTATATAGATAATCAAAATGAGTGATATTTGTTTTCGTTAAAAAATGTTATCAAATTCCTGAATGTAAACTGAGTATAAATTATTTCATTGTTACAAACGATGTGATATTAAACTCAAGATTGGGAGAGAACATATAAAAGTAACTCATTGTAGAGAGCTTTATTTTTTGTGGTTTCCTACATTCAAAAATAATTTTATTTTATTTATTTTAAATAAGCCTTATTCGGCTCAAAAATCATTCTAATTCACTCTAAAAATTTGATTCATTAAACTTATATTAAACTAGCAACACGCGGCGGCTTCGCACCAGTGTCATTAACTATCTACTGTCGGACGACACGACTTATATATCATATCCGTCATATCAAATGGGCAATATACTCTTTAAAACAAGTACTGATAGATCTGCGTGTCTGTCCATAATACTTTAAATCACAATCATTACATTTGATTTCATAAATACCGGACTTCTCGAAATCAGCAAGTTTATCTTTAGGATTGTCCAACAATTTCTGTAGTGTAGTAGTTGTTCTACAGTGATGGGCAAATGTGTGGAACCAAGCAAATATCTCTGGAATTATTAGAGATATCAAAATTAAATTTGGAAGGTGAATACTGCAGTAGATTGCCTATTTGTTTCCAAATTTATTTACAATTTTGAACTTCCTGTTTTACCGGAAGTAATGTCGATTTTAAAATTTGCAATGAAACACCCTGTATAATATTTTAGTTTCTGATGAAACATTTTATTGCGAATACAAAAATATCGGGTTTGATATTGTTTACTATCGTTTACCTATCGAGATATTAACAGAAAAGTAATTAAGGAAATCTAATATCCATTAAAGAAATACATAGTCATAATTATTAACTAAATCTAAGTGATTTTCAAAACATTGAAACTTAACTTAACTAAGGTTAATGTATTAGATGTTCAAACTGAGCACCGTTTACTTCTTAACAATAAGCAAGTCGGTTTTTAAATTCTCTAGTAACATTAGCTATTACTTCTGGTGTAATTCTCTGGATGTCTTGAGTTATTCTTGCAGCTAATTCTTGCAAATTATTTGGTCTATCAACATAAACCTTAGACTTTAAATAACCCCACAGAAAATAGTTTAGTGGATTAAGGTCGGAACTTCGTGCAGGCCTTTTATAAGTACCCCTTCTTCCAATCCATCTGATGAAATGTCCTATCTAAATGATCTCGAACAAAGCGAGCGTAATGGGGTGGTGCTCCATCCTGCTGAAACCAGATATTATTTGGTAATTGTGCATTTACCTCCAATGCCGGAATAACTTGTGTCTCCAAGACCTGTAAATACCTATCTCCGTTTAAAGTTTCTTGTAGAAAGAAGGGTCTATTGTTATAAATGCCGGCCCAAACGTTCAATTTTTGGGGATGTTGTGTATGAGCCTCTTGTACCCAATTAGGATTACTTTGCAACCAGTAGCGGCAGTTATGTCGATTAACCGTACCATTTAAACAAAATGTAGCGTCGTCTGAAAACACCACATTTCTTATAAAATTATTATCACGGTTATAAATATCCATCATCGTTTCACAAAATTGCAAACGTCTGTCGAAATCGTCTTCAGAGAGTTCTTGAACCAGGCGAATTTTGTATTCATGATATTTTTCTCGCCTTAATATCCTTCCTACTGAACGACGGCTAATTCCATGCATATTGCGAGGTCGGTAGTGGATAAGCGAGGATTTTCTTCCAAAGATATAGCATAATTTTGAGCTACACCTTCATTACTTGCACTTTTTAACCGACTACATTTTGGTAAATTGCTAACTGGTCCACTTGTGTCGTACCTTCGCAAAGTTTTCGTCACTACTGAACGTTATATTTGGTATTCGGATGAACAGTGTTAAAAAGGTCACAAACTTCTTGATACGTCCTTTTCCTCCCCCATACCCAATCATCATTAATATTTGTATTCTTTCTCTTTCACTTAATTCAGCCATTTTACGATCAAATTAAAATAATACAATCTTTTTACGATCAAATAAAAAAAAACTAATAACTCATATTGACAACTACTGTCACTTTTGCAATGAATTTCATGGACTACTAAACTTGATTCAGATTTAATTTGCGCCTGATTTAAACAAACGCACCTGTATTCGACTATGGAACAAGCAGTGCTGTTGGCTGTGACGGTATAATGCCACCGATTGGCCAATAGAATTACAAATCCTTACCGATCGGTTTGTTTATATCGGGCGTAAATGAAATCTGAACCGAGTTTAGCTACCATCGAATTTTTTCTTTCGTTAGTTACTTTTCTGTTAATATCTCGGTAGGTATTGAAGTAAACAATATCAAACCCGATAATTTTGTATTCGCAATAAAATGTTTCATCAGAAACTAAAATACTATACAGGGTGTTTTATTGCAAATTTTAAAATCGACATTACTTCCGGTAAAACAGGAATTTCAAAATTGTAAAAAAATTTGGAAAAAAATAGGCAACCTACTGCAGTATCCACCTTCCAAATTTCATTTTGATATCTCTAATAATTCCAGAGATATTTACTTGGTTCCACACATTTGCCCATCACTGTATATACCACCTTCATACCAAGTTCTTTAAAAACTTTCTTAAAGCCCTTGGTATAACGACTGTACGGAACCGAGACAAACTTTTGTTCTTGTGTTGATGGGCAGGTTCGAAGTTGAAGCAAATAATGACTCCCAGTATTTTCCTAGGGTATGGATACGGTACGTGGATGACATATTTGCTATATTTAATACTAATGAGTTCAATGTTAATGATTTTGTTATGTATCTTAAACAATAGGTTTACTTCTAACAAATTGACATAGGATCAGGGACATCAGGGTACTCTACCATTTTTAGATGTATTAGTTTTAAGAGGTGATAGTAATAAGTTAGAGTTTGATGTATATAGGAAGGATACTTCCGCATATATATATTTACCTAATACGTCTTTTCACTGTCAACAACATAAAATGGCAGGAATTAATTTCGTTGTACATCGGTTGTTGACATTCCCTCTCAATAACGAGAGGTTAGAAAATGAAAACAAAACTATTAGAGAAATAGCTGCATGTAATGGTTATCCAACAGATATTATAAATAAATTAATTAGGAAAAAACGGCTTCGGTTACGAATGAATGAAGTGTCGACTTTTCGTAATAAGTACAATTCTATCCTTGGAAACTTATAATTTTTGAAATTTTGTAAATGGTCCGCAACTTGAAACATGTTAGGAAATAATTGGGTATAACATTCTTATTTAACATAATTTCTTAATTAAAGTTTGAAACTTTTTTGGATTACTTTCAACCTATATGCATAAATCTTCATATAATAGTTTTGAAAAGATTTCCACACATGTGTATTAGTAAATTTTTTATTGCAGTAAAATCTTTCCAGGCCAGAATTCACTAAAGCTCTAGCAACTGTACTTCCTGGAAACCATACTTTGTACACATCTCCTTTGCCCGGAAGTGGACCTGTATTGGCCTACATTATGAATCTACTGAGTATTGCAAATATTACAGATAGGAAATCAATATCTGAGTATCAATATACTGTAGAAAGTTTCAAATTTGGATATGGCTATAGAACTCAACTTGGAGATCCTAATTTCTTTCCGAATGGTTCCATGACTAAGGTACTGTGATCTATGACTGAATTTTGATATTTTAGTTTGTTACTTAGTATAATTTGTTGATTTATATCCGAAATAGTGCTTTTATAGGTTCTTATCCTCACATTATTTTCGAAAAATATCGCGATCCAAATACGGAATAATGAGAATTAGCTGACTCTCCTCACGAATACGTGCTTTCTCATTTATTAATATGAAAACATCAACAATTCAACTAAACTTCACTTCCTATACTATTAATTTACGCACTGCATTGCAAAAACGTTAATAACTCCAACGCAATTAAGTTCTTTAAATCATCTTTCTTTCGTGTATGCTTGACCAGGCTCACTGATTTCCCAGTACTGCACTGATAACTACTAATATAAACTATTGGTAAAGAAATAAGATCGATTTATAATATACCCGTGTGATATGGGAATATGAGTTACATTGGCTACGGTTCCAAAGAAATACTACGACAAAATTCAGCCATTTGGTAACCCACTTGAAATTTCATTGATTCAAAACAAGAAACAGTGACTTTCAACTAGTTGTGTGCATATCTTTATTGAAATGATTCACTGTTCCACATCGTCGAACTGTTCCCAAGGTTTTGGAACACAACGCCGTTATAAAATAGATAATTTGGAGCAGGAACATATATAATTCCCAAAGAAATTATGTATGCCGATGCTCGACTGTTATTCGTGAATTGTGAACTTTAAGTGCTATTTACAAAAGATATTAGAGCCATTATTAAATATCATATAATATCGTATATTTATTAAGTATGGTCTTTCATTTTAATAAGGTTTCAAGGGAATGTAAACGAGATAAATTGCACAGTCACGTAATTGGGTTTAATAGGTTACTTATTATGATGTTGAAATAAATTTTGAGTTAGCGGTATATAGGTATAAGACAAATCTGTATATAAATAGGCAATGAAAAAACGATTAGGTACCATTTTCTGTCTCTCAACCGATTTTCTTCATTTTTGTTTTGTTTAATAGCTACTGACGACCTTCAGTGCAGAATGCTAATATTAATTTATAATATTGGTTCATTCATTAATTAAAATATAATAATAATTCATTATTTACGTCCATAATGTCAACGCCAGACAACTGAATGTGCCGGCGCCGCCAGACTCAAAACATTGAGTAATTATATATAGAGGGACCAATGCAGTTGCACTTAGAGCATGGACCTCTGGAAGTGGCATGAAAGAAAAAAAAAGAAAATAAAGTAATCGTTTTATATTATAATTATACAGGGCGATTCTAGATATGTTAGCAGTTGCATATATAAGGTATTTAAAATATAGAGTAGAGTGCAATTATAACTAATAAAATAAGGGTTTTTGGAATAGAAAACGCAGTAGAATTACAGTTATACAGGGTGGTACAAAAATATTATACATAGATGCATATACAGGGTGGCGAAATGGAAATGCAACGTTTCGTAACCCATAAGCAGTTGTATATATAGGGAAGATGAAATATAGGGTGAGAGGAATTATAGATATACAGGCTGATGATAAAAAATGTTAGAAAAGGAAATGATTTATAGAGTAGCCCATATATATGATGATTGAAACATAGGTCGGAGTAGAATTATAGTTACAGAAGATAGTTAAAAATTTCATAAACAAAAAGAGTAAATACGGTGGCTCATAGGCAGTGGCATATACAGAACGGTTTACCGGGTGGTTCAAAAATGTTCCATGAGCAGTTGCATATACAGGGTGGTGGAAATATATAATGTGATGGAATTGTTATAATAAGGATTTTAATAAATGTTAGAGAATTGACTGCAATTATAGCTATACAGGGAGGTTAGAAAAAATAAATATGTAGGGTAGCCCATTAGCGGTTGAATTGTTGTCATATTAAATTAAGAATTACGAATTTGAACACAAATGAAGTCCTACGAATAATATCTGAAAAAACTTGAATTTCGTTACTTATTTGTAGAAGCGAGATGTAAAATCGACATCTGGGATTTTCGATGAAACTATCATACAGAGGTTCCGAATCTGGATCCGTTCCGTGTAATTGCTGTTCTCCCTAAAGTCCTAGGATAGAATGTCACGATAAAATTTTCAAGTTACTTAACCTGCCAGATATATTGACACAATTGGTCGAATTTCGATCACTGGGCGACAGCTAGTTAATATAAATCCAATAGAGATATTGTGAACGAGACTACAAAGACACAAAGATTCATTCATACAATTATAAAGATCTTAGATTTTGTTATTTGTTGATTATAATATGAAGTAAAAATACCAGGCAGCCCCCCTTTTGCCCCTCCCTTTGGTATTCCCATGCCCAAGGCGCTTTTCTTCTCCCAACAAATTTTGGAAATGAAGAACAATGATTTTATCAGGTAATTAAATAATAATGATTTTCAGTTTGTGGAGAAATTAATATCCAAGGAGTTTGCTCTGGAAACCAAATTAAACATTTCACTAGAAAAGACTAGTCAAGACCCAGAATATTACGGTGCGAGATTCTCATCTGTCGAAGATCATGGGACAGCACATTTAGAAGTCATATCAAAAGAAGGGGATGCCGTATCTGTTACCAGTACTGTTAATTTGATGTAAGTATTTTGTGAAACTTTTTTATATCTGTTTTAAATGTCATATTTCTGAAATTTCGAATTATGTTGCTTCTGAGTCTCATTTATTGTTAGGGTTAGTTTGTCTAATTTATTGAGATCTTTCTATATGTTTAGTACTTTTTGTTGAAATAACACCACAAGTCACGAAAATTGCTGTATATTCCAAATGTTTCGGGGTCTAGGTCAGGCCCCGTTGCCTATGCTTATAAACTATGAATAAAAATCGCACCATTTTAAAATGTAAAATTAAAATGTTTGACAATATCTATTATTTGACATCTGACGTAACTAAGAGAATTTTCTTTGATAATATACATGGTAGCACAGAAACTTCTAGAGATCATATAATAATAAAGTTCCTTTCAAATTGGAAAATTTGAAAGGGTGATCTTCAGAATTTTATGTGGCGCTCCTAGGTGCGACTTTGGTATAAGAATGCTATCAAAGAATTTTTTTGATTCAGTGGTCCCATTAAAATCAGAAGGGAAAACCTAGGCAAAACCTTATGAACTATCCCGAAAAAACACAACTCAAAATAAAAAAAATGCATTTATAAAATCCCTTATGAATGTAAAAAATTCTATATTGGAGAAACCCTTAGACCTCTAAATGTTCGAATAAACGAACACAAAAATTACATAAAAAGCGACATTTTGAAAAATCCAAAATTTGTGAACATGCTTGGTACCTTGGTCATAAAATACAGTTTCAACATTCAGTTTATTACATCAAAAAGAACACAACACCAAAAGAGAACTAAAAGAATCTGTTTTAATTTTATTAAATGAAAACGATTGTATCGCTACTACCTCCGTAGAATTCAATCGTTCCTGATTGCCTATGATTAAGGAAGAAATTGCTAATGGTCATTTCCTTGTGAATAACCCAATATCGGGATAGTTCATAATGTTTTTCCTAGGTTTTCCCTTATGGTTTTAATGGGATCACTGAATCAAGAAGCGCCAAATAAAATTCTGAAGGTCACCCTTTCAAATTCTTCCAATATGAAAGGAACTTTGTTATTATATGATCTTTAGAAGTTTCTGTGCTACCCTGTATTTTATCAAATAAAATTCTCTTAGTTACGTCAGATGTCAAATAATAGATATTGTCAAACATTTGAATTTTACATTTTAAAATGGTGCCTTTTTTATTCATAGTTGCTTAAACATTGACAACGGGGTCTGTCCTAGACTCCGAAACGTTTGGAATATACAGCAATTTTCGTGACTTCTGGTGTTATTCCCCAAAAAGTACTTAAACATTGAAAAATATGCCACAAATATCATTCAGAAAACAGTCTTTCTATATGTTCCATAACTTATAACTGTTTTCAAATGTGGCTTTTCAGAGAACAAAGCTCACAACAGCATCAAACAATGAATCAACTCTGGAATTTTTAAAAACGTTTTCGAATACCCCAGATTCTAGAAGTATCTATGGTCCTAACAATGATAAGTGAATTTTGAATTTATATCACTAGTAATTGCGATTCTATGTCCTTGAATCTATTAACAATGATTAATAAATTGACAAGAAGTGTATGGTTAACTATTCCTCTACTTAGAGTACCATACAGGTTCCTGCCTAGGGGTTCATCGTCTTCTTACCAGATTTCTCTAATTACAGCTGTGTTCTGTTAGTTCTTGTCTACTAGCAGGGTAGTTTGTTCGTTCCTTTTTTCCTTATCGATTTTACCTTGAAGAATAAAGTGTTCTCCTATGTCCTATGTCTCCTATGTCCCAGGCAAGCAAATTTTTTTATTGTAACAAAGAGTTGTCAATCTGTTAGTTCAGCTCTTTGGATGACTTCTTCATTTCTTAGATGATCAACCCGTAACCTTACGACGAATGCTCAAATTTCGAACGTTTCGGTTTTGTTAATTGTCGTTGTTCTTAAAGTCCACGCCTGCATTCCACAAACATAGCATCGTACGATTCTATATTTGAGGCAGAGGCCTAAGTTCCTTTTGTCCTGGAAATGCTCCAACATTTCGATATAGCATTTAATCTTGACGACGTAGTATCAACTGAGACAATTATGAAGAAACTTCTTCATTTTTTTTGCTATTCTTGAGCCAGCTTCTACATTTTTAATTTAGACTTTTATGTTTGCCTATTTTAATACCCTCTGAAGAATATTCAATTTTTGTGAAGTGTATGTGTTATTAATTTTAGTAATCTTAACTATTTTCAGTTTCGGAGCTGGATTTGCCTCAGAAAGCACTGGAATAATTTTAAATGATGAAATGGACGATTTTTCATCACCAAATATAACAAATACATTCGGTCTTCCCCCTTCACCTGCAAATTTTATCAAACCCGGCAAAAGACCTTTGTCGTCCATGTGTCCATCCATAATCACAGCTGAAAATGGTGATGTTGTTTTAGCCATTGGATCTGCGGGAGGTAGCAAAATTACTACGGCAATAGCTTTGGTAAGTTTATTAAATCTAATTTACTCTTACAAATAGAAGCACTCCAAGAAATTTACAACAAATTATTTTGACGTCCTTTACTGCTAGTAATATTGAGCCAACTTCTAATGCGAGGTTGTCAATATAAACTTCCTGTTTTAAATAGCAGGGCATGCATGCCATTTTTGATACACTGAATTCCAAAGGTGGCGTTGTAGCAGTTCTATAGAGCATATGTGTCAAATTCTTCATGGAACACTTTACGACCCTACAAGTGATCAGCAGTTTTGAAAAAAGCTGTGAAGTTAAGACTTGTTAAGTAAGGGTATTCGAGTTGTACCTGATCAAGAAAATGTTCTGAGGAGTGTAGTGGAGCGTCCTGATACCTCTACCAGACATCTTTCAAACAACTGGATATTCGTCATTTGTCAGGTACTACTTTAAAAACAGATTTGCCTTTAACACCATACAAAATTCAGTTAATCTGAGAGCTACCATCTAATGATCACAAATATTGCTACAATACAGTTACTTAGGCCTTAAAGAACCGTCGTGTCATCCATCAATGACCACTTCATCTGGAGGTGTCATGTGACTTAGTATTTTGTAGGCACTGCAAGTAATTGTCTTGCAGTGACGCGAGAACTAGCGTGATTTGATGAAAATCTTTCTGACTCCTCAACTTCAACAGCTTCACCTATAGAAGATGTATTTTCAGCAGGACGGAGCAACTTTGCAATATAGCAAGGGAAATATTTACGCGATTTTAATTAATTTGAGGGCTCCAGACTTCTTTCTATGCGAATTTATAAAAATAAGTGTTATGCTATCAAATTAAATACTGGGGAAGTTATTCAAAATATTCCTCCCCAAACCTACCGAACAATGATTGAAAACCTGCTAAAGAAAATTTGTTGAGAATGTTTGTCTTAGAGCTCAGTAGTTAAAATTAGGTTTGCATATGATGAAGCCACTTACAGTGAAACTTAACCTGTGTAAAAGTTACGTATTGTGAATTTTCTTAAAGTTATTAAGAACATTCAAAGCAATTGTAGACCAGATCACAAAATATGAAAACAAATGCTGAAAAATGTTTCTACTACACTAGAAGGGAAACTAGACAACAAAAGAATGTATTCAGAAGCTAAGATATCGTCGGCATTTTAGGCAAAAACATGTAATTTATTTTGAAGATATTGTTTGTGGTTAAACTATAAGGAAGTTCATGAACCATGTTTAAAGCGTGATAAGTGTGGTGTTTTGGTGGTAGTTTTAAAGGCATTGTGATTTGTTTGGGAGTTTTTAGGTAGATTATAATCAGGTATTAAAGCTTAAAGTGACGGATTCCATCAAAATGGTTGGAATTGCTGACGATATATCTCTGAGGAAGGTAAACGGTTAGCAAACGTTTTTCATATTTGAGCTTCAAATAGATGCTCGACTTTGAGTAGATGACAATCCCTGTCTTACAAGGAAGAAAGTCCTTTCTTGTGTAATAGCTCATTTAGGCGATCCAGAATTACATGTTATATGCTGTCTCAATTTGACGTGAGGGAATATCGATATACCCTAAACGTTTAGTCACTCTTTATCTACCATCGTGCCGCCTGCTGATTATGTACCTTCGGACAGTAAGTACAAGACCTCGTGATTATTTGGTGGCAAGGTATCATTCGGTCGTTTGACAAAAGAACAGCAAACGCTGTATTACCGGGAAAGGCGATCTTAATTGTCAGTACTATGACTGGAGATGAGAGTGGAGTTTGTCAGTCTGGCGGTTGCAATGGAATGCGGCCAGTAAGGGTCTCTGTACGTACAGGTTAATCTTCGAAGTTAGAGCATGACTTACAACAAAGCACAACCTAGAATAGAGCAAGGAAACATAATCTCTTATTGGCCTCGGGTGCTTCAGAATCTATTAGTACCGATTTTGTTCTGGTATTCATGCACTCTGTCCACAGACTCCTCGATGGTAGAAAATACCGAACATATATCTTCGATTACCTGCCATTCGACGATGAAAGGAGCGAGGAGCATTAGTTATTTAACAAAAGAATGAGGCAGGAGATGACTGTTTAAGTTATGATGATTTCGTTAAACAAGTGACAGAAATGAAACGTTAATTAAGCGCATAGCGAAGTAAACTAGTAGCCAGTCTGCCATTCGCAAAGTACTGCTTAGTGGTAGTCTCGTGAGTAGCTGTTTAATGAAGAACTTTGGAGTTGGGTTTTTTTAGCAGTTATACAGAAACAAATGACTCTTATAGATTGTCTATAAATGGTTTGACATACAAAAACTTCATGTTTAAGCAAATAGCCGGGAGCTGTCTAGGAGTAAAAACATTGAAAGTTGGCCTATACCTTAGAACTAATGCAAAAAATGCCAAAGAAATAAACTGTCGAGTGAATCAGGTAAAAGGGCCTTAGTACAATATAGGATTTAATTACCTTCAATCATTTATTTATATAATTAAAAAACAGTTCATTAAAACATGCATATGGAGATTATTCATCCGAAAGAATGAACTGAAAATGTTTAGATCTACTTTTTCAATGGAATTCAGCCCTTATGCTCTTTACCCACAAATTTAGACACCACAGTCTTTTCCTCCTTTTTCAGACATGATTTCCATAGGTGGGCATTAACTCGTTAATCCGTTAATCGTTAATTAACGAAGTTAACAATCTGGTGAACGGATTAACTTTTAAGTTAACTTCAAAAAATGTTAACGCTCTTATTAACTTGCGTTAAATTGAACTTCCGTTAATTTTAGTCCGTTACATTAGTCGTTTGTTGACATGCTGTCATCTTTTTGTTTGAATTACGCGCCCCGGCATGCTCCTATGTTCAGCGAGTCGAATGGTGAACGATATCATATCGATGATATATACGAATATAACAAGTTGGAACTCCACATATGATGCTCGTGTAGTCCTCAACACAATTGTGGAAACACGAAGACCTGCTTTTCATCGAGTTATAACCCAGATGAACCGATAAGTTTTCACTGATCAAAATGTGGCTATCATGAAGGAGTATGTGAAGGTACATATAATTGCAATAAAATCCGTGGGTTCAATTAATTAATTTTAAAATCTAATATTCACTTACTAGAACTTTGATTTACACGTAAAACATCAAATATTTTCAGCAGCTGATTCTTGGGACTCTAATACCAACCATTGTGACAACAGCATCCAAACTGCAAGATCTTAGCCACCAAGTTCATTGGTGTGCCTCTTTGGCAAATAGAATAAAAAAAGATTTGAGCGGTTTATGGAAGACAAAGTATGGCAGCTGACTGCAGCCTTTCACCCAAAGTTTCCTCTAATGTGACTTCAAAAGTATAATAGCAGCAAATTCTCAACAGTCAGGAAGCTTATGGAACCAAAGGTTGCAGATGCTCTAATTAAAGAAGGGGAAGTAAACGAAAAGGATAATATGAGTATTAGCGGAAGCACGAATAATGATGATTTTTACAGCACTGTTAATCAGTTTGAAGAAGGTCTAGAGACCACAAATCATCGAAAAACAAACCTCAGAATTTGATAAGAACTAGACACGAAGTTAAGAGAATCTTTTACGGATGCTGCCTTTCTCAGTGAACCAGTTTTAATAAACCTTTTTGTTAAATATAACACTGCTATCCCATCTAGTGCTGCAGTAGAACGTCATTTTCTACGGGCAAAGATATTTTACGGGCTAAACGATCATCGCTGTCGGACGCCAATTTTAATATACTATTTTTAATAAAGGAGAACACGCACCTAATGCAAAATTACGATTCTTAATAGCCTTATCTCTGGCTACTTTTTTATTGAAATAAATAAAGGTGTATTTAAGTCTTTCTATTGTTTTTAGGGTTCCATATATACAATATACGGATATCCTTATAATATCACTCAGGATTTCTGCCTCTGTCACATCACAGCCATTTTCTCCTAAACTACAGGACGGAAATTTAGTATCAATGAATAGTTTGGTGACCCGACTAGGAGTACATATCGTAAAAGAAAAAAAATTGATTTTAGGGGTACTTCTGGGGGAAAAACTAAAAAAATCGACCGTTCCCCTCCCTGATCTCCGAAACTACTGAGCCTAAAATTTTGAAAAAATAGGAAATATAGAGCGTTGCCCGAACTTTACAGGAAAATTAAGGAGAAACCATTAATGTTAATTTTTGGGGGCAAATTATAGAAGTAAACAAAAATTTAAAAATAAAAAAATTTTCAAACGCATCATGTAATATATCAAATGAAAGGTCTCATTCTGAGGAACACAAATATATTTTATTCATATTTAAAAAAATATATTTAAAAATATATTAAGGAAAATAACCAAAACTTACCCATTCCCCCCCCTTATCTCCGAAACTATAAACCGTAAAGTTTTGAAAAAAATAGATTTATAAGTTCTGACCTGAAGTTTACCGGAAAAATAAGGAGAAACCTCTACTTTTAATTTTGGGGGGCCAATTACAGAGTTAAATGGAAAATATAAAATTAAAATTGTTTCTAACCCATCATGTTGTATATCAAATGAAAGGGTTCTTTACGACAAAAACAAATATATTTTTTTCATATTTTTAAAATAAATTAATTAAAAGATATTAACAAAAATATAAAAAATTTTACCCATTCCCCCCCCCTATTTCCGAAACCATAAGCTGGAAAATTTTGAAAAAACAATGGTGGTATAGCCCCTCACCTGAACTTTACTGGAAAAATAAGGAAAAACCCCTAGTATTTTTTTTGGGGGGCAAATTATAGAATTAAATGGAAAATATAAAATTAAAATTGTTTCTAACCCAGCATGTTATACATCAAATAAAAGGGCTCATGATGAAGAAAACAAATATATTTTTTCCATATTTATAAAATAAATAAATTAAAAGATTTTAACAAAAATATAAAAAAAATTACCCATTCCCCCCCCTTATCTCCGAAACCATAAGCTGAAAAAATTATTTTTTTTAAATGAATATTTTAAAATATATTAAAAAAAATATTTAAAAAAAAATTACCCATTCTCCCCGTTATTCCCCAAACTCTAAGACCTCATTTTTTTTGTTTAAGGGAAAAATTTGAAAAAAATACCTAATTCTATTATTTGGCCTCCAAATAATAGAATTAAACGGAAAATAAATTACTAGAAAACCCCCATAGTCATTTTAGGGACAAATTATACAATTAAATGGAAAATGAAGATTCAATTTTCAAACGCATCATGTAATATATCAGATAAAAGGCTCATTATGTGAATTACAAATATATCATATTTTTAAATCATTTGTATAAAATATATTAAAAATATTAAACATCGACTTAATTCCCACTTTAGAAACTACACTATTTAAAATTTGAAAAATATATTTTATTTATATTTTTAAATAATTTGAATAACAGATTTAATAATTTATAATTTAAACTTTGACCTATTTTGCCATTTTTCTTCCAATCAACAGAGCCTCAAAACTCAGACAGTAGATTATAAAATGCCTTTCTGAAAGTTTATTAGTAAAATAAAACTCTAATGTTACTTTTTTGGGGCCAAATTAGAAAATTAAATACATATGTATTGTGATAAAAGTCAAGCGAATCCTAAAGCAGATAAAATAAAAAGTCTATGTGTGGAAAATCAAAGTGTATATTTTTTATAAATTTAAAACGCTTCCTTTAAAAGATATAAGGGTAAGTATAAGAAAATGCACTCATTCCCTGCTTGTCTGAAACTGGAATATTCGAATCTTGAAAGTGGTACGGAACCCTATGTATGTGAGTCCAACTCGCACTTGACCAAATGATTTCTATTACCTATTTGTCATATTTCTCCCAGCCCATAAGTAGTATAAGTTTTGAATGGTTAGCTTTTAACGGTTAACTTTAACTTGTCTTACTTTTTGGAAAATTTAACGCTCTATCGATTATCGAAGTTAACTTTTTAACTAACGAATCAACGATTAACGAAGTTAACTTTTGGATTAACTGTGCCCACCTGTATAACTAGATACAAAATACTTCTATATAATCATTTCTTTTGCAGACTATTGTCAATCACCTATGGGAGGGAATGGATATAAAGTCAGCAATAGATAAGAGACGCTTCCATCATCAACTGTTTCCTATGGAAATAATTTACGAACATGACTTTCAATCAGATGCAGAGGTAATTATGATTAGTAACACATACCGTTGTATATTGATTGGACTAAATTTAACTGACTGATTTGAATTACCCGCCGTGTGAAAAATATTACCACTACAGAGAACTCTATAAAAAAGTTGAGAATGTTCCATCGTTTGGAGTAAAATTTTAAAGTATCTTTTGACACGGTCGAAATTAAATATTGAATTATGTGGGAGTCAGAAGGGTCAATTTAAAAATTATGTCCTAAGTTCTTTTTTTTTTATATATAATATAACTTATATTTTTTTCAGGGTAAACGTATTCTAGATGGTCTGAGTAAGTTAGGACACAACTCATCTTTTATAAATGACAAAGGATTTGCAGCTGTTACAGCTATTTCGAATCGCTCTGGAAGCCTACAAGGAGCATACGATAAAAGAAGATCTGGTTCTATTAGTTATATTAAATAACATTTTTATTTGCGTTTTTCATTTTATCCCAAACCCACATCCGTTTCAAATTAACTTCAGTATTCCCTAAAAAGGCATTGCGTATTTACTTTTTACCTATATTTAAATAAGATAAAACATTTTTAAAAAATATATAACCGACTTCCACCTATAACTAAAAAGCTAAAAATAATTATAACAAAATACAACTCTAGCAAATAAATAACACATTCAATGTTGTTAGGTACCTACCCAGGAAGTAAAAAATGTAAACACCAAAAAGGTGTTCATTCTGTACAAATTAATTACCTACCAATCTAGTATATTTTTGAATTCGGTACCAAGCAAATCTAAAATCCTTCATTGCGTACTTGTCTACTACTTCATCAAACTTGATTGTTGGTTGGCACCGACTTCAAAAATATACTAGATTGGGAGGTAATTAATTTGTACAGAATAAGCACCTTTTAATTTTTTAAGTTTTTACTCCTTGGGTACAACATTGAAGGTGTTATTTATTTGCTAGAGTTGTATTTTGTTATAATTATTTACAGCTTTTTAGTTATAGGTGGAAGTCGGTCATATTTTTTAATAAAATGTTTTATTTTCAACTTTTTAGTAGTTTTCATTCATTATTGTTTAATTATTTATTGTTTAACATCGAAAGCCTCAACATTACACCATGATACATTTTCATTTAAATTTACTTTATTTTATGAACTAGTACGCGTTGACTTAATAAGCCCACAATTTATTTATGCCTTATGGACCACGCCATGTAATCTATTTTGAACTTTTTTTTGACAACTCTGTATAACTATAGATAATTCCACTCCACCTTATGTACCAACCATCCTGTACATACGACTGCCCACATACAAGCATAAATTTGTTAACTGCCTTCTGTAAACTATAGGACGGAGTAGAATCTATCCCATATTTACGGAGTCAAATCCGTCCATAGTATATAACTCCTTGTGGGCTACCCCATAAATTATTTAATTTTTAACATTTTATATTATCGCCATGTGTAACATTAATTCCTCTACACACTTATGCAACTTGTTATGAGCTATAAAATAACTAATTTTTTAATCACACTGTATAAATATGATTCAACTCCAGCATATAGTTCAACCACCACTGTTTGATTTATTTATGTCCACATCATATAACAGTTTTTTAATCACCCTATATAATTTTAATTTCACATTTTTTCCAACATTTTTATACCACCAAACGTCCACTCCACCCTATATTCCAACCATCCTGTATTAACGGCTGCGTATGGACCACTATCATTCTATTCCGTCCTATATTTCAATCATGATAAGTAGATAAGCAAAGAGATTTCTGGAGCGGAAGCGGGCATAAAGGTAACCAGTCATCGAGTTCTCTATTGTATGATCTGTGGTTCTCGCCGGGAGCTGCTGCCGAGTTGTTGGTAGTTGGTGTTTGGATAAGAAGAAGAAGACTTTGGGAAGAAGAAGACATTGGTGGTGGTCGTAGGGGTGCGCGAAAGACACCGCAGAGGTGCGCGCCATCTGTTGTTAATAAATGAAAGCCATTGTATTGTGAGTTGCAGGGTGCACGCCAACTATTGTTGGTTGCAAATGCAAATCCTTCTATCACTTTACTTTGTGATTTAGTTTGCTATAACTAAACACCCTGTGTACAAACTCACTAAATAGCAGTTTAGAGTTTGACATGTGTTGTCAGTAAATTTTCTATTAGGCCGGGAGAATGTGACAATCAAAAGCACCGTCTTCGCAAAATGGAAAAAATTTGCATTTAAATAGGCATTTGCCTGGTATACAAACAAAACGAGCTTGGTACTCATTGATTTAAGGAGCTATTCTTTACTACCTATATGCTTGAGATATACATAGAAATTTTTCAAATTCGTAATTCAAATTTCCAGTGTCTAAAATTCCCGCACTTTTACGTTGAAATTAAAATATTGATGAGGAAATGTCCGAATTTCGATGAAATTTTTGATAAGGATTTTGGAATTTTCTGCAAAACTGCAAGTTGCACGTCGCAGAAAAGTATGTGAGATCACCTAAGGATCTTCCTTAATAGATTAAACGTTAAAAAACTATACACATCCATAAGGAGTTATCGAAAAATCGACTAAAATATTAGGGATATTGGTCGATTTCCATGCACGCATGTGTTTATTTACAAATTTCATCACTTTACCAATAGAATTCTTTTCCAAAATTTGAAATTTCATCAATCCGGATATATACTCTATTAAACAAGACCATATTCACTCAAAACGGTTCACCATAGGAGAAGAAATCAGGTAACATACATACAAAAAAAAATACGCGACGAATTGATAACCTCCTCCTTTTTGGAAGTTGGCTAAAAAATATATTCTTTTTCACAACTGTGTATTTCAAATGAGTGTTATATGAAAATTACCGCAAATGTTCCAATAGAGGTCTCACACAAGACACATCCAGGTAGTATTCGAACTCACTCTAATTTTTTTAGTAGAGGAGACCAGGGGGTAGGATCGCATTCAGTGGTCACAGCAGGCATTGACATCTAAGCCAGACTCTAAATAAGTCAAAATTTGTCAGTGCTATATGCGAACTGTGGTTGTACAACGTGCATTTATTTTATTTAGATTGGCTTGCATGAGTCTTAAAATGATTCAAAAATATGTTGAAACCAGCTTCCCATATCTAGCCAATTCCATAGGCGATTCAGCTAACCATTAGGGTGCATCAATCACGTTAATTGCAATCGCTACTGTAACCAACATACCCCCTTCTATAGCAGTGACTGAGCTTAGAGCTTACTTGCTTGGTGCCTTTTCCTCCTACAACTTTGGTTTTTCTACAGTGGTTATGCCTGTTCCATTCATAAAAATGGTTTGAGATATCACGGTTATAATACTTTTGTTACTATGTTATTTAAAATCTCCGTTTTCTCTATTTTCCTGCAACCTAAACATATCCTAATTCTCCCAATTTGGTTTAAGACATCTTTAAGCTAAATATTTTTAAAAAAGCTTTACTAATTTTACTAGTTTTTAATTACACCATTCACATTTTTTGGCCAATATTATTAATTAGCTCTATATAGAACTATTTCTAAGTTGACACATTTGTCATTTTAACTGACGTAGAGATTAAACATGTTAGAGGAAAATTATTCATTTTGGATTTTTTGGTTACTTACACAATGTAGAAGAAAAATTTTTAATGTTGCAAATGTCGTTTTTACACCGTATCACACCCTGCAGTCGAATCTTCACCAAATTGCCGAAAGAACCAGCAGTATACCTTCCATTCCCTCGCTACTGGTGAGATGTTTTTCATCCATTTATTATCATTAGTGTTAATTTAATTAAGATATTTTCTTCAATTTGAACCAATGTTATATTTTAGTAATAATAACGATGACTTTCTTTAAGAGATATATAAATTTTCATCAACTTTAAAATATCGTTGACATATACAACAGATTATGTATTTGTTATTTATCAATATGGGTATTAACCAGGGTATTAACTAAAGTTAATGCGAATAATATAGATAGTTTTTTACAGCACTAGTTTCATTTATTATCAAAATTGTTTATAAATATTAATTGCTAAGAAGGTTTTCCGAGAAGATGCTTTTAATTTCTGACAAGTATAAATACGTAAAAATAATATTTTCCAGGCTTCATCCCTGGCCTTATAATCATTACAAAATGTGACAATTTTTTGATAAATTCATCTAAAAAGAAATATGATAAGTGTTCTACAACATAAGGCTGAGCTAGCCTTCTTTGCCGGAACATGATGGCTTATTATTTTGCTAACAACATATTTTTGGGTGCGTCTATATTTGTTTTTTTATCCCTGCTGGTTCTGAATTTGTCATTACATTCTCCACAGTTTAGCAAACAAAAACAAATTTCTCAGGTCAAGTTCCATGTTTACTTGGGCCATCCGAAATTATGTAGATAAGACACATTTTAAAAGCTTTTTATTGCTATCAATGCTAAAGTTAATCTATCCCGAACATTTTTTTAAATGGAAACCATTACCTATTGGAGCTTATGAACAACTTCCTATGCCGGCATACAAAAAAGAACAAATTTACTTATCAGAAGTGCTCGAAAGGCTGTGAGCTTGCGCACAATCGTTGTCGTCAGTTTACTGCTGGGTAACATTATAGGGTGGCACAAAAGTATGGAAATCCCTGAATATCTCCAGGAATATATTTTTTGGAAAAATGTTAAATCCACATGATCTAATATTTATCCATGGCTATTCAATGATGACCTTGGATTTGACCTTTACAATAGCGTGGATAAGAAAGTCAAATGCATTTTTTAAGCCTACCCACATTTATTATTGCGAATATGGATAGAACATGGTCAAATGCAGATTTTTTTTAAATCAACCAATTCACGCCAAATTTGGTATTCGGAGTTTTTTGGAGTTGGCGGTTACGAATCTGAAATAAGTTTTTGGGAATTCATAGTCCAAGATAGCTGAAAGTGTATCATTTTTTTACATTACAACTATTTTTTTTGATAAGTGAGGAAGAATGGATAATTTAATGTACGAATCTTACTCTTGGTTTTGAACTAGCCTTATACGGTCATGTTTACCTAATTCTTTTTAATTTAAGGAGTTCTAGACACTAGAGGATAGCTAGCAATGCCAGCAAATCAATATTGTCAAACATTCTGATTTTACAATGTGCCTATTTTCATAGTGTTTTTGCCATTGACAACAGGGTCTGACCTACACCCCGAAACATTTGGAAATATATAGTAATTTCGCGACTTGTGGTGCTATTTCTCAAAAAGTGCTTGAACATTGACAAAATATGCCACAACTATGCTTCAGGAAACATCTTGAAATATACATAAACCGAATGATAAAAATGAAAGAAAATACTTATGGCATTAAACAATTATATTCACTTTTAGAAGACCGAATTCAATTGATATATTTTCATAAATGTTGTAGTAGGTACATGAGATAATTATAATTTATTTTACCATCTTTCATAAATGTCTTATCACTACGTTAAGTTAAAAGGTAAATATTTTCATATACGTTTACAACTGTGATTTGTACAATTTATTGTTTCATGATAAGCCGGCTTTTATGAGATTTTCAACTAATTATTTCCAATTCTCAATTTCAAGGGAATCGTCAGGCAGGGACTGCTGGCCCCCAGGCCTCTCTTGCCGTACATTGGCGCTTCATTATTTGTGAAATCTATAATTATTTATTCTAGTATATTAACAAAAAAATAATTCTGCTTTGCTCCCTTCATAAACTTGCCCCCTCCCCAAAAGTCAAAGCGTCAATTTATAGCAACGCTCTTGAAATCAACACTGAGTCTAAGAAATAATTAAGATTGCCTCAAGTATAAACACACTAAATAAAGAATTTTGACATTTTTGGAAAATGTTAACCACCGTGCAACCCCACCACCTAAAAGCGACTATCAATCGGTGAACGGCAGGTGAGAAACCGGCGCGGCAAGAACGAATACAGCGGAGATCAGCGTTAATGGCCATGTAACCATATCTGAGCTGTCATACGTTGAATGATATAGTTCTAAATATGTGGATATATATCTGTATATATATTTACTTATGTGTTTTTATATAAAACACTCGAACCATCTGTCAAGAGTATGGTATATGTTATAGCATAGTATGCCTTCATATACTTAAATTACTCACTAGACGGTAGATGTCACCGACATCTATTAGGTTCAATACACTGACTGACTCATATCTGAGGAGGACAGATAGATACTCACTCAAGGTGTCACAATATCAGAATTTTAGCAGCGACACAATTTGTGCGACAACTTTCTTCTTTTTGTCTTCCGAGAATGACAAAAGTGAAAACGTTGGTAACGTTGCATAAATTAGAAGCTATTCTCAGTCGGAATTTAGGTGGATTCTATATACGGGGTGTAACCTAACGCAATGCAGATATTTTGGTAGATGATAGGACTGTTGCAAATACAAAAGTCAAAAAGTTTATGGTTTTGCAGAAAAACGTTCAAATTTGTCAACTAAAGCTCGAACTTAACCATTTAATTGAAGAAGAACAGCAGAGTTCGTAAAACAGAAAACATAGCAACATTGGTTGAACTTCTTTCGTTCGAGTCGTGAGTGGTGATAATTGTTTTGAATGTAAAATTTTTATGTGATTTGGCTTAGTGAAGAAAATGAGTTTCATTTTAATATGAAATCGAACAATATTCTTGAATATAGTATCGGTATTGTGTCTATTTTCAATACAGACAGACAAATAAGCACGGTGTTGAGGATTCCGAAGACGGGGATCCCTTTAAAACTAACAGAAGAATTCAAGCTAGAAGTGATGAACACCAGAACGCTATAAGAAAGCAGGAAAAAAAACAACATCCATTGCGAAACACGCCATCGCGACGTCACACCGAATAGACTTTGAGAACACCAGAGTACTGGCAAATATAGAACACCCGAAATCAAGACTCGTAAGAGAGGCAATTGAAATAGCGAAAAGGCCTCACAGTCTAAACGCAAGCAATGAAATCCAGAACTTATCGAATTGTTGGAAAATTCTATCAAACACCGTACCTTCCCGGACCCGTCCTATAACAACTCAACCAGATATAACCAATCAGCAAGCGGGAGCCGTGGCCACTGAGCGCCAAGGGCCAATAACACGCAGCCGTTCACGGTGCCAACCGATAGGCGCCATGCGCCCTCCTGAAAATCTTAGTATTCGAGTAACTAGAAGCAAAAGCAGAAGGCTACGAGAATTAAGCGAACCGACCTGAAGAGGGCAGATGTGACTCTGCCGAAACGTCGTCATTTTACCATCGATTCCGACAGGGATCAGTTATCAACTACGCGGATGAATTCCCGGAAACCACCTAATACATTTAGTGCTCGCGAAAACTTATATAACAAATATATAATGTAATGTTTTTATTTTCACACTCGGGTTTAGTTCAGTTCTTGGATTTATTTAAAAACACAGTCCAACTCACTCTAATTTATTTCCACTACTATTTACATTTTATCTTAACTGTACAATACGATCGACGAAAACTGAATGCCTCATATCACCAGCTGTTTCTTATTTATATATTTATCTTGGAATTGTCTGGTACGTCCACGAACAATCGGGAAACTCTTTCGTGTTCTGGAAGCTTTAAGGGAATTCTCAGTAACGGCAGCGGTCCGCCTGTTGAGAGACAAACATTTCGGGTTCCCAGAATTTATCGGAATAATGTCCCTTCCATGAATTGGTTGTTGGCCGATTGCACCAGCTGTCGGATGAATTCTCGTAACAGTATTTAGTACTATCCCATGCCAAAATATCTGCATTGCATTATGTCATGTTGCCTTACGATGATTCCGCGGTTATAATTGTGAACTGGGCTAGGTAACGGATGATAATTGCATCTCTATTTGTGAAAAACTCGACGTTTAGGCTCCTGCTCTGGAGCCATTACCAAGAATCTCTTCATAATGGCTCCAAATTAGGAGCCGAAACGTCGAGTTTTTCACGCAGTGTAGTCGAGAATTTTTGTTTGTGATTGAATAGAGGGCGCATAACACGATCTTTTCTATAACATGGGATATACAGAGTAACCGATTGTGACGGACCTCAACGCCGATGTCGGAATATAACTATAAGTTAATATACCACGTTATAAGCTTTTGTGACTGAAATATATACTCAAAAATATTTATATAGGTATAAAGATGAAACGGGTGAGTTTTTATCGTAACAAAAAAGTACAAATAAAATTTCTTAAAGCCCCCCCTCCATGCGCCTTGCCAGAGACGTATTTTATGAACGGTCTCTTATATACTATTTATAAAAATTTACCGTTGACCATACCGCCGTTTTTTGTCTCAAATAGATCACATATAAATGACTTTTTTTTGTAAATAAAGCTGCGTTGTTGACATGACCATTAAAACTCATATCTTTATAGTTATAATCCTTTGAATTCTATATAACTCATTAAAAAGCGAAATCTAATCAGTGCTAGCAATGAACACAACCGTGACTAGCAGTTCAATAATTTGAATATACCTGACGGTTATGGTCAATTAATTTATAACATAAAATACGGAAACTGTGATTTTAAATTAAATTTGCTGTCATGACGTGGATAACAATATACAGGTGAGCATTTATTTTGGTTTTAATAAATAATAATAGACAAAAAGCACACCGCGCAAGTTTGGCAACTAATCATTATTATAGAATAATCCTTGGTATTGGTATTTTGTTACTATGTATTTAATTTAGTTATGATGGGGAACAGTAAGACAATTACATTTATAAACATAAATTTGGACTGAAGTATTTTCAAGAAAATTCTGAAAGTATATCGATATTGTTTATAAGGCAAAAAAGATAAATATTTCAATAAAATGCATTTCACATATATAAGCACAGTAAGAGTACAAATCGTAAAAAAAACATTTTAATACTATATATATGATTCTTAAAATGTAGGTCGCAACTCTTCAAAGGGTCGTGAAACAGTTTTGCCGGGTCACGAGAACAATTTGAACTGATAAATAAATATTTTTTATTCTTTTGAAGTGAATAAATTATAAAAAAACTGGAATTATTGTTTTTTAAATTTTATCACAAACACGTGACTATGCATGGAAACGAAAGATATTTTGGCAAGGATATTTATCCAAATATTTATCCAGGATTGATTGATTAATGTTTAAAAATGTGGACACATTGTCGCCGCCTACTTAAGTTATTACTGCTTGTTCGTTGACAGTCGATGTGTTCTTTTGTTTTGTTTTAATTATATTTTTAACAATTCTGTATTTAATTCAGCGAAACAATATTTTGTAGTATACTTTGTGTAACCAAGCTTCAAGTATTTCACAAATCTATTACAAAATATGATTCCAAACCGTATCAGGAAAAACAAATTATTGGGTGAAAAATGAATTATTAGCAATAGACTTTGAATCAATAAACTAATAATATAAAACTGACTATTGAATATTTTCACTTTTATTCAGTCATAATTTTGAAAATAAGGAGAAATTTATTTCGTTTTTCTGAGTTCTTTGGATAGCACCTCATAAACTTGAAAGTCTGTATTTTTCAAAAACTTCAAACGTTTCAAGGTCTAAATCAGGTCCGTCTTCAATGGTATTAACACAAATGAACAAGAAATTTAAAAATTAAAAGGATTCGTAATGACACATTTCGTACATCACAATTTGACATTAATGTTTTAAAACTGATGTAGCTAAGGTTATTTACTGAAAATTTGATATATACAGGGTAGCACTAAAAATTCTAAAGATCGTGAGAAATAAAAAAGCTTCTTTCAAACTGAAAGAATTTGAAAGAATTATCTTTAGAATTTCATGTGGCGTTCCTACGACTTTGTTGTAAGATGTATAAGTGCATTCACCAAAAATAAAGAAATTCTGAGGTTCCAGGCATGTTCACAAATGTTTGAGTTTTGGAATTGTCGTTTATTCAATATCCAATATGAAATTTGTTACATTCGAAACGAATCTTATAAATGCAATTGGACTACTTTTTCTCTCAATTCTTCTCATAGCAATTTAAACACATTTTTGTTAACGAACAGCCTGGATTTATTTCGGGTAGATCTACTTTAACCAATTTGGCCGTCTACGAGTCATTTATAGTAAAAACTTTGGAGAATAGACTACAAGTTGATTCTGTTTATACGGATTTCGCTAAAGCGTTTGATAGAGTTAAGCATAGAACCTTTGGGCAAACTTCATGTTCTAGGATTTAATGGGCCACTTTTAGAGTGGACAAAGAGTTATCTCTCAGAGCGATCCATTATGTTAAAGTGGGGGGTATTATTTCCATGATTATAAGTGTATCGTCGGGAGTTCCACATGGCTCTCACGCGGGACCATTTCTTTTTAATTTATTTATTAATGATAATGGCAAATTTATTAATCATTGTAATATCTTAATGTATGCTGATAATTTCAAACTGTTTAAACAAATTGAAACTTGCAATGATGCTATGTTACTCCAATCCGATTTAAACTCTTTATTTTCCTGGTGTATTAGTAATGATCTTGACCTGAATATCAATAAATGTTTTATTATTACTTTTGCAAAAATTTCACAACCTATAATCATTTCATAAGCTATTAATTCACAAACGATACAGCTAGTAAGTGAAATTCGTGACCTTGGTGTCGTTTTCGATAATTCTCTGACTTTTCGTAGACACATTGATCTAGTTGTTTCCAAGAGTTACAAGGTTTTGGGTTTTATCAATCGTTCATTTAAAACATTTTCTCATAATACGATTCTTTTACTATATTGTTCACTAGTACGATCTATTCTGGAGTACTGTTCTGTCATATGGAACGCCCACTATAACACACATATAGCTAATATTGAGAAGGTTCAAAATAAATTCCTTCGTATAGTAGCATTTAAAAGGGGTTTGAGCAGGGGCAACTATCAATATAGTGATATTTTATTTGAAATGCATTTACAATCTTTGTAAAATCGGCGTAACATAGCTGGTATTTGTTTTCTATACAAGTTGTTGTCAGATCAACTTGACTGCCCTTCCTTACTAGACACAATTTCTTTGAATGCGACAATGAGAACTCGTTCTTCAGAACTCTTCCATGTCTCATTTCATAGAACTAACTATGGATTTTGTTCAGCAATGACTAGGTTAAAGCGTACAGCCAGTCAGTACTCCTCGCATATTCATGTGTTTTATAACTCCGTCAATGTAATCAAGCGGTCCTTATAATATTTAATGCTGCCTTTTGTTTTGTTTTGATGTGTTATTTTCTTTTCTTCGCGACAACATTTATTTTAATTATAATTTAAATTTTAATTAACTATATTTTATTCTGTATTTTGTATTGTTTCTAAAAGTTGAGTCCAATGTCAGACATGTCAACTTTAGGTTTATATGTTTTTTAGATTTAATGTCATTTACACTAAATTTTTTGTTTTTGGTATTTTATGTAAATGGGATTACCCGTATAAGAATAAATAAATAAATATATTTTGTTTTGTGACACGTTATTTGGTTTAGTTCAAACAAATCACCAAATTTATTGTCTACTTTTTTCTAAAAAAAATCCATTTTCATAACAAATTTAAACAAAAAGAATCGTTAATACTGTCTGAATGATTGGTTGTGCATTTGAATTTTCTCTCCCAACGTTTTCTGAGAATGTAGTCACAAGAAAACAAGTACCTAGTATTCCAGGTAATAACAATTGGTTTTGCACTTAAACATTATTTGGAAAAAACCTTTTTTCGTCATTAAAATATTTCTTTCGACAGCCAGTATGCGGAACAGTGAAAAATGAAATAATGTCGTTGATAATAAAAATTTCTAGATAAATTTTCCTTAATTGCTAATTATCACTAACAGGCGAAACGAAATAAAAACCAATGTGTGCGAATTTGAACTTAATATACGAGTACGATGTAAAGATTTAAGTTTAATTTTAATGTTGTGAGCAATTCTAGATTTTATCTGAACTACGGTTTCACGGTTTATCTCGATTTCTGGCAACACTACAAGTCCTATGGTAAAAGTTAAATAGCAAAGTTGTAGGTAATAAACAAATCTACAACTTTTGTGTTTACACGTTTTTAAATAACCTAAAAATGTATGTAAAAAATTCGAAAGAAACGAAAGAAACTGGAATCCGAAAACTAAGCAGTAAGGCCAGACACTTCTAGCCCCTTCCTCAGTTCTCTAAGAAATAAATACCTTTTGATGGGTTAAAATTTTCCGTAGGTCCCTCAGGTATGTAAGTATCTATATAAAAATAGGCAAAAACAAAACGATTAGGTACCATTTTCTCCTCTGTCTCTCAACCGATTTTCTTCATTTTTGTTTTGTTTAGTAGCTACTGACGACCTTCAGTGCAGCATCCTAATATTAATTTATAATATTGGTTCATCCACTAAATAAAATATAATAAAAATTCATTATTTACGTCCATAATGTCAACGCCAAACAACTGAATGTACCGCCGCCGCCAGATTCAAAGCATTGAGTAATTATATACAGAGGGACCAATGCTGTTATATACTTAGAGCATGTACTTCTGGAAGTGGCATGCAAGCGTTGTTAGTGTTTAGTGGTAAAGTAATCGTTGTATGTTATAATTATACACGGCGATTCCAAATGTGTTAGAAATCATTTTTTTCGTGGGTGGCACATAAGCAGTTGCATATATAGGGTGTTTAAAATATACAGTAGAGTGCAATTATAACTAATAAAATAATTATATAGGGAAGTCTATTAGCGGTTGAATTTACAGGGTTCATGGATTAGAAGGTGCAGTAGAAATACAGTTATACAGGGTGGTGCAAAAAATATTATACAGAGATACATATACAGGGTGTTGGAAATATATAATGAAATGGAATTATTATAATGAGGATTTTAATAAATGTTAGAGAATTGAGTGCAATTATAGCTATACAGGGAGGTTGGAAAAAATAAATATGTAGGGTAGCCCATTAGCATCTAGGATTTTCGAGGAAACTGTCACACAGAGGTTCCGAATCTGGATCCGTTCGTAATTGCTATTCTCCCTAAGTCCTAGGATAGAATGTCACGATAAAATTTTCAAGTTACTTAACCTACCAGAGATATTGACACAATTGGTCGAATTTCGACTACTGGGCGACAGCTAGTAATCTTAAAATAGCAATAAATAGGCATCTACCTATATAATTTAAAGAAGATTCGATATTTTTTTCACAATATTCTAGATGTCTTACTAAATATTAACTTTATTAACTTAATTTTCTGAGAACATTTACCATAGTAATGTATACTTATATATTTTTTATACCATCAGAAAGTAGAGATTTCAACGAACAAAATGGCCACCAACTTAAAAAACAGATATTTTGACGCGAGAATTTTCTATTGAAAATTAGGGTTCTTTTTCGATATTAAGTCAAAATAAAATTAAAAAATAAATATTTTAAATAAAACGACAAGGCAAGTTTTCACCACTTTACGCAAATCATTTTTTTTTGTAAAAGATAAAAATAAAAAACCAAAAACTTGTTTTTTTTTTGAAAATGCAAGCACAAAAGTTGTAGATATTTTTATTACCTACAACTTTGCCTTTTAACTTTTTTCCATATGACTTGTAGTTTTGCGGGAAATTGAAGTCGTATTTTACCTTTAAAAATCCACCCCCTTCCCGACATCAGATCGCCATTAAATTATCTCTCCTTTAATTTATGTTTAATTCTCTTCCTTTCCCACTGGATTTCATCCTACTATTATTTTTTTTTCATTTTTTCCAATTTTCAGAAGCTTCAGGCTTGGTCTATTTTCGACATCCAGTCTTTATAAAATAAATTTAATAAATTAGTTTTTATATCATTTTCAAATGTAACTACATGTACCTTTTTCAGAAACAATAAGAAATTCATATTGATGGCCACAATCTCTTTATCCATAGTAATCACTCTAGCCATTATAATATTGTTGGTTGTATTTTTAAGTGGAAACAATAGCAAAGTCAGAGCGTCAGTAGTAACCAACGGATATGGTTGTTCAGATATAGGAATGTGAGTAAACATTGTGAAAACAATAATTGTTTAGATGTAACTAATCTAATCCTACGACTTACATTATTTACGATTTCAGCAATATTCTAGAAAAAGGAGGCAACGCTGTTGAGGCCGCGATCGCTGCTCTATTTTGCGATGGTGTTTCTATGCCTCACAGTATGGGTCTTGGTGGCGGGTTTCTGGTAACTATTTACAACAGAAGCACTGGGGAGGTGTTTACCCTGAATTCTCGAGAAGTTGCCCCGGGCGCGGCCACCTTAGATATGTTTATAAATAATCCGCAGTCAACACGAACAGGTATAGTTACAATTTTTATTTTTGATATGAAAAGAAATCTAATACTATAATACGAGCAATGTTTGTATATGTAACTGAGTTCTGGAAAACGGCTCTAACGATTTTGAGGAAATTTTCCCATATGGAAGTTTCGATGGATAGAAATCGATTAGTGAGGGTCTCATCTTTGGGAACAATCGTTTTACTGAGAAATTAAATTATTAAAAATTGATGGACAGTTTTACAATCAAGGCGGCTGCTTTGTAATTTCAAAGCGTTCAATATAGGGTGATTTGGTAACCTAGGTAAGAGTGAGACTACTGTTGTAAAAATTCTTGATTTGGTGACAGTGGAATTTTTTAAAACATTCTTTCAATAAATATTGTGTTTGTATATTGCGAACATGTAACTGTATTATGCCTCCTTCATATTTTCCTAGCATTATATTTTTTTACCTAGACATTTCAAGTTTTCAAGGTGAAAAAATTAGCACGGTAGCCAATTTTTGGATGAGTAAAATCTCATAATTTCGCATGTTAATTTGATGCACATAATATGAATTGGTGGTGTAAAATTATAAATATACAGGGTCTTTCAAAACACGTTAGATGGTCCATAAGAGTTGCTATGCAGGATATGGTTAAAATATAGAGTCAAGAGGAATTATAGTATAGTTAGAAAAAAAGCGAGAAAAAATAATTTTATAGGGTACCCCATAGGCAGTTGGAAATTAATGATAGCTGACATACAGGGCGGAGTAAAAGTATTGTTATGCAGGGTCGCTAAAAAAATGTTAATAGAATGTTATACCTATAGGGTAGCTTATTAGCATTTGCATTTACAGGGTGGTTGCAATATAGGATGTACTGGAATTATAATTATACCTGGTGGTTAAAAAAAATACACGAGGTGGCCATAAACAAATGCATATACAGGGTAGTTAAAACATATGGTATTGTGAAATTATAGTTATACAGTGTGATTTAAAATGTTATATTGGGTAGCTTGTAAAAAGTTGCATATATATGGTGGAGCGGAATTATAGTTATACAAAGTGTTAACCAAAATGTTAGAATATAAATGAAAAATTTGGAAACAAGTATTTGTAGAATGGCCAAAAGCGGTCGCTTATACAGGGTTGTTGGAATATGGTATCGAGTGGAATTGTACCGTGATTAAAAATTGTTAAAAAAAATGTTTGGATGGGTTTTTCATATGAAGTTGCATATACGTATATGCTATATATAAATATAGGAGGGAGTAGAATTGTAGTAACACCATATAAATAAGAAATGTAAGAAAAAGGTATTACGTTAGGGAGTTTAAATTAGTTTACATAACAAATGTCCGATTATTTGGATATATGTACGTTTATGATAAAAACTTGAATTTAGGAGTGAAGCTCGGTCACCCAGCTACTTAGTTATTAACAAAGAAAATGTGGAGAATTTTCGTTTAGATATGATCTCGAGGAATCAACTTTAAACTCAAAGTCAAATGCTAGATGTCCTAGAGCTGGCGGGAATAATTTTCAATAATTGAATCACAGAAACAAATGATCCATACCGAAGCTGGATTTGAATCCCCTTGAATTCTTTTCGTAGAGTTAAAACATCAGGTTTATATCTCAAAAGCAAATAAGTTGAGAATAATTGAGAATCAAAATGTAGTGAAGACAATTAGTGGAAATTGCAAGGGCAATTAATGGAAAATTCCCAGAACACTAGGTGCCCTATTATAGAATAATTCTCTAGTTTTCTTGCTTGAATCCATATTCTAAGAAACTTATCTAACTAAAAACAAACATATCATACACAAATCCATAGTTCTGCCTACTTTCAGTTAATCCTAGGAGAGAGTTTTTTCTATAAGAAGGCAAATAGTGTTCTAGGCAATTTCGACAAATTGCTCTTGCTATACTTTGATTCCCAATTACTTATCTGTTTTTCAGCAACCACTGTGTGGAAAGAAAATCCAAATCTTCTCTGTTGATAACTACATTACCCGTTTTTATTCAAATTAGTTTTCTTTGATCCAGTATTTTTTATATTTCTATGAAACTGCAAATTAGTGATCTCTATGAGTAGTATGAGTGGAGTTCTATCCAATGTATAGATACTCCAGGATACGAATACTGTCTCATGCGCTACAAATCCGACCAAATTGAGGAAACTAGAAATACAATGACGATAATATCACATCGGCTGACATACTTTGGGATTTGTAAATTGTATTCGATAAAACGCCACGACATTTTAGTGGCAGCTGCACTTTTATACCCCTGAGACCAAATTACAATTACTACAAGTCATATGGAAAAATGTTAAAAGACAAAGTTGTAGATAATGAAATGATCTAAAACTTTTGTGTTTACACTTTTTTTACAAAACCTCAAAATTTTTGTAAAAAATTCAAAAAATCTTTTTTTATCGAAGTTTTGATTGATTTAAAATATTTATTTTTTCATCTTATTTTGACTTAATATCGAAAAAGCACCCTAATTTTCAATCGAAAATTCTCACGCCAAATATCTGCTTTTTTTTTGTTCGTTGAATCCCTACTTTCTGATGGTGTAAAAAATATATACATTACTAGTTGTTTTCTGAATAATAATTGTGGCATCTCTGGTTTTTATTTTTTCAAATAGGTACCGAACTGACAATTTGTGATTTTGATATTTGTCATTGACAATCTTCTTATTTTTTTAAATTTTTGTACAATTTGTATTCATACCATTGAAAACGAGGTCTGATTAAGACCTTGAAACGTTTGGAATTTTTGAAATATACAGACTTTCAAATTTATGTGCTAGTTATTCCCAAAATATACATTACTATGGTAAATATTCTCAAACAATGCAAAGAAACGAAAGATACTCGAATTTTGGTTGTATTCTCTTTCTTTTCCAATGGGTTTCATCCTAATATTATTTTTTTCTCACTTTTTACCATTTTCAAAGGCTTCAGCCTTGGTCTAAATATGTTTATGTGTTCATCGCTTTTCAAGTACCTATAGCATAGACTTCCATACTGAAAATTGACTTGAGCTTGATTTAGCCTTGTATGATACTTCGATGTCAAATTTCAGGTGATCCAAGGGGCAATGGCATTTGAGAATCAAAATCTAGTGAAATGTCTGCCTTATAAACTGTCGATGGTAGGTTCTGCGCCTACCATGGTCGTAACGGGTGACGGGTAATCAGGGTTCGATTCCGGAGAGGGAGCCTGAGAAACAGGCGCGCAAATTATCCACTCCCGGCACGGAGAGGTAGTGACGAAAAATAACGATACGGGACTCATCCGAGACCCCATAATCGGAATGAGTACACTCTAAACCTTTTAACGAGGATCAATTGGAGGGCAAGTTGGGTGCCAGCAGCCGCGTTAATTCCAGCTCCAATAGCGTATATTAAAGTTGTTGCGGTTAAAAAGCTCGTAGTCGATTTTGTGTCCCGCGCCGCCGGTTCATCGTACGCGGTATTAACTGGCGTGCTGCGGGACGTCTTGCCGGTGGGCCTAAGTACGCAAAGACCACGGCCCGACCCAATCCCGCCGCGGTGCTCTTCACTGAGTGTCGAGGTGGGCCGGCACGTTTATTTTGAACAAATTAGAGTGCTTGAAGCAGGCTAGAACTTCGCCTGAATACTGTGTGCATGGAATAATGGACTAGGACTTCGGTTCTATTTTGTTGGTTTTCGGAACCCCGAGGTAATGATTAATAGGAACGGATGGGGGCATTCGTATTGCGACGTTAGAGGTGAAATTCTTGGATCGTTGCAAGACGGACAGAAGCGAAAGCATTTGTCAAAAACGCTTTCAATGATCAAGAACGAAAGAGTTAGCTAGCGATCCGCCGACGTTCCTCCGATGACTCGGCGGGCAGCTTCCGAGAAACCAAAGCTTTTGGGTTCCTCACCTCACCAGGCCCGGACACCGGAAGGATTGATAGATTGAGAGCTCTTTTCTGATTCGGTGGGTGGTGGTGCATGGCCGTTCTTAGTTGGTGGAGCGATTTGTCTGGTTAATTCCGATAACGAACGAGACTCTAGCCTGCTAACTAGGCGTATTTCTTAAAATTTCCCATAGGTTCAATTTTCAGTGTCAAACAATACCCTTTCATTAAAGAGTGAGTTTCAAGATCCCTCATTCATTTTCATACAATTTTTTATTATAGAGTTTTTGTTTATCAAAATCGTTCTTTCTCCTAACCATGAATATTCTTCACAACTGTTTTTAATTTTTTAAATTCTGCAAAAAATGTCACGAGTTTTGTATAAAAACAAATACATACATTATATTCAGCTTGAGGTTGGAAGTACCAATTGGCAGCTGAGCTAAAACAATTTCGTACCACATATATTTTAACTTGACATTGGCACAAAATTATCAACTGTAAATATCATCTTGTAACAGATAATTATTATCATGGATCACTGAAGCAAACTATGTAATTCCGAAATGTAGGTCAATAATGAAGCGACAAATAGACTGAATGGGATTGTGGTTACCAAGACTTGACGGTTATTTTGTTCTGTACATCTAATCAGAAATCAGAACTCAAAGAAAAATTCATATGAGGCAAACTAATTAATTTTAGAAATTATATGTAAACACAAATATATATATATATATATATATATATATATATATATATATATATATATATATAGAATATATATAGATATAGAATTTTGGAATTTCCAAAAAATAATGGGAAAGTAGCCAATTTATTATTGTATAAAGGGCACTAAATAAAGTGTACTCTTTTATTATATCATGAAAGCTTTCGAAATTTATTGATTTCTTCTTCAGTCAAGTTTAATATCGAGGTTAGAAAATTATTAAAAAAGGTTCTCATTGCACGTACTGTAGATTGCGTAATACGTTTTGAACAAGCATTACAGACATTACAACAATTAAATAAAACATTATTGTAACTGGATCACACATACATTTAGTACAATTTTTAAGATTAAAACAATTACATTTTAAAAGTTATGCACAAACCATTTGTCATATTTAACCCTTAGCCTTAGCCGTTAATTGCTACTATATATATATATATATATATATATCAGAACTCAAAGAAAAATTCATATGAGGCAAACTAATTAATTTTAGAAATTATATGTAAACACAAATATATATATATATATATATATATATATATATATATATATATATGTTTTAGGTGGTTTCCGGGAATTCATCCGCGTAGTTGATAACTGATCCCTGCCGGGATCGATGGTGAAATGACGACGTTTCGGCAGAGTCACATCTGCCCTCTTCAGGTCGGTTACTCAGTATTCGAGTAACTAGAGGCGAAAGCAGAAGGCTACGAGAATTATGCGAACCGACCTGAAGAGGGCAGATGTGACTCTGCCGAAACGTCGTCATTTATACTCAGTATTCGAGTAACTAGAGGCGAAAGCAGAAGGCTACGAGAATTATGCGAACCGACCTGAAGAGGGCATATGTGACTCTGCCGAAACGTCGTCATTTTACCATCGATCCCGGCAGGGATCAGTTATCAACTACGCGGATGAATTCCCGGAAACCACCTAAAACATTTAGTGCCCGCGAAAACTTAAAAACAAATATATATATATATATATATATATATATATATATAACAGATCCGGCCACGCGTTGCTGTGGCTGAGTGATTTAAGACAGATTTGAAAGATAAATTTAACACAAATTAACATAACATTTTTATAACATTTATTCCATAGCATATATACTCTAAATATCTTTAATCGTAATGAATCACAGTTAATGTTCAATGAAGCGCCAGTCGATGTACAATATTTTTGGTCAATCAGTCCTTTGTTAATACAAATAAACTTGATGGTCGTCCTACTCGTGAACACGCCACGTATAATTGCCCATGGGAGAAACATGGATTTTCCAAGTCTAAGCCGCAAATAGACATTGTTTGGCCTTGAGATTTATTTATAGTCATCGCGAAAGCTAAGCGAATGGGAAACTGTAGCCTTTTAAAGTGTGGCGCCATCTATGAGGTGCAAAGGGCAAAGTTCTCTGTAAAGAAATTCGCTGAAGGCGCCATCTGTTCCTAACTTATGAAACGTACGATTAATAACAACAACCAACGTTGATGATCAGTTTATTATTAAATATTAATTATTAAGACCATTAATTTAAATAATAACTATCCTATCATCTAAGTTGGACCAAATTACATATATATGCCAACTTTCATGAATATCGATTGACTCGTTTTTGAGTTTATTCAGAACATACACAGTGACACGGATTTTATATATATATATATATATATATATATATATATATATATATATGTTCTGAGAGGCACCGCGGTCATTATTATGAACAAGGCTAGGTTCCGGGTGAGAACCGCGTCTGAATTTATTATATACTCGACGTTATGACTCCTGCTTTGGAACCATTATCAAGACACAAAAGTGAAAATTATAATGTTTAAAAAAGTGGTCAAAATCGCTTTTTTGTGAATTGCACAAATTTACAAAAACTATTATATGGATTGTCTTGTCATCTGACAAAGTATATGGTTGTATGGTTGCGTATTATTTCGTTCTCATTGCCGTTTCTTGTTATTAGGTGGTCTGTCCGTCGCTGTACCAGGAGAACTTCTTGGATACTGGTATCTTTACAATAAATTTGGAGGTTATTTACCATGGAAAGATCTTGTACAACCCACAATTGATTTGTGTAAGAACGGAATCTATGTAACTCCCTATCTGGGAGGCAGATTTCAAGCGTTCAGAGAAAGACTATATGCAGACCCAGTTCTGAGGTAAGTCAACTAAATTTTCCTGCATGTTTTTAACCCTCCTATATTTTTTTATGTTCGTTGCTATTTTTCTATTAACTGTCTTTTTGACTTTACATTGATTTATAAAGCGAAAGCAAGTGATTATTGATAAATATCGTTAATCTGTTTTTAACTATAACTGGTTCTAATATTCACTTAGATGACGGATTGAACAGTCTTGCAGACTGTAGGCCTATTTTGCCTTTCAAATTTCGAAGTGGTTTTCTTAATATGATTTTATTAGGTTTATGGGTACGTATTTATGTAACGGAAATTTTGAACGTAATTTTCACCAACTTAAAGAAGGCCAATTAAGTTGAAAATTGGCTTACGTGTCAAGGGCCGATGACAATACAATTCTTTAAGTTGAATTTTTTTTGTTGTATTTTTGTCACGGTTCTTACCTAAATACAAATTCGTCTATTAACTACTGCCATCTAGTTGGCAGTAGTAGAACTTGTTGTAATGAAATGGAAAGGTTACGCAAACATGAAGTTATGAATTATAAATCCTATAGGCATCGTTAAAAGACTAAAAACATAGAAAATACGCTTTAGTAGCAAACCGAACTAAAAAGCAGAAAATAATTTTTAAATATGAACAGTTTATATTACAGCTGCTAACTCAGCTTGTTACTATTTCGTTTAGTACATTTCTAGAGTGGATTTCGTTCCGTAGTTACAAAGAAATTTTGAAGTTAATTGTGGCAAAATAACTTACTATAGCGGAAATGCTAATTTCAGTTTTAATTTATATAAATATATTAGCAATTTATATACTTCCTTTATTTCTTATTTGCTAGGGATATTTTTATAGACCCGTCTACCAACGATACTTATAAGGAGGGTCAATACATGCGTAGACCACGATTAGCAAGAACGTTGGAAATCATTGCCGAAGAAGGAGGTACAGCTCTTCACAACGGGTCACTCACAGAGGACTTTGTTAACGATATCCAAGCACATGACGGGGTTATAACTGTAGAAGATATGAACAACTACACGTGAGTATTTAGACAAATATATACTTCTGATATATATAGATTTATATTCAAATTTATTGTCAATATATACCATTTGTAGTAGTTTCAGTATTAGTTAAAATTAACGGATATTTTTAACTAATAGCTAAAGTATGTTTGTGTTGTAAACTTTTAATAACCTATTTTCAATGTAATAAAATAATACCTACATGGGTTTTTCCCAAATTTCATGTCATTATAAATATAATCCATTATTATACTTAAGTAATAGCTATTGTATGTTTGTGTATAAATTGTAACATTGTAACAATCTGTAATTCATTCATCAGTTTGCTCTTATATGATAATGGCATAGCCTCTTGCGGAAACTAGCCACAGTGTAAATAAAAATGGATATAAAAACTCCGTCAAATTCTGTTTTTCTTTCATTATTAATATGATCGAGTATCGCAAAGTAACGGCTTCCACAATCAATTTTTTATATAAAAAATGTAAAGAAATACAATGCACTAGCTGTTATTAATATTAAATAATACTCTTACTTCTTGACAATTTTTGTAAGTGTATTGAAATTTGCAAATAATAGATTGATAATTTTCACATTGAATTGAAAAGGTAACTGAACCTAACAGTTAACAATGATATGAAGTGTCAAACTGATGATGGCTGTGAACATTAGAATTAATGCCCTGATGTCCGATCTAATTATTTACCTTAAATCTCACTATTTGTATTCATATCAAGGGCTTTGTAATCTTAGTTAAAGTGTATGAAACTATTAGCTTTTAAAATAAAAATAATATCGATTAAAGTATAATGTTAAAATACTAAGATATTTTCGGAAATCAGTTGCCACACAATACACAATTCAAGTTTAAGTTGACAAACCATTTTAGAAAGAAATGAAAATTTCAAACTTGCGAGTACCCATTAAGGTCATTATTATATAATATTAATTTTTGTGGGTGGATCTCAATAGCATGATAATGTAGAATAACTTTCAGAAGCCATCATTTTTTTAGTTTTTCGTTTAATTTAGTTTGTTTTCTCATTCGAGATGATCCATCTTACGATTTTCTCTCCAGGCAGTCTGGCAGCACTGTTTGGTATTGAGAGTGTGAAGTAGGTTAAGAATCTTTTATTTTATTTAATGAATGACCCAATATTGTAAATGAATTTAAGCATTCTGTACTGAAGGTCATCAGTAGCTACCAAACAAAAGAAAAATAAAGTAAATCGGTTGAAGGACAGCGGAAAAAATGGTACCGAACCGTTTTGTTTTTGTCTATTTATATATATATATATATATATATATATATATATATATATATTCAAACTTACAATGTACAGCATAATTACTTATGTCTAGGAAATAAAGTCGATAAGATAGAGGTAGCCTTGAGAAGCAGAATCATTAAAAGAACCAGATAGCAAGTTTACTTCTTTGCACATAATAAATAAAATTGTAACCATCAATATTTGCCATTCTGGTTAGTTTTTAATAATAGCCACCAAATTAAAATGTCCAACACCCCCTTTGTTGTTTAAGAACATAAAGCTATCCCCTGAAGAGTGTTCATTAGAATATAGAAACTTTTTCAAAAATCGAAGTGTGTTTTAAACTTTAAAATAAACGAGTTTACAGGAGCATAAGAATTACCTAATCCTGTCACTGCATACACCATAGACAAATAGATATACATGAAAGCTCATATTACTGATATTTTTCTTGTTTATTATTTAGACCAGAATGGAAGGAACCAGTTCAGGCGATTTTCAACGGAAATCAAAGGCTGTACTCATCACCTCTTCCAGGATCTGGAGACGTTCTTATTTATATGTTAAATATCTTGGAGGGTTTTTTGGATGTCAATGATCCGTTCACTGTCAGTAATTACCAAAAGATCATCGAGAGTTTCAAATTTGCATATGGAATGAGAACAAATTTAGGGGACCAAAATTTTAACAACATCTCTGAGGTATGTTGAAATTTATAACTATTCAAACTTTGTTTTGCCTTTTCCAGTAGATGGAGTGATAAGTTTGATTAGTCCCTGGATAACAATAATTAATAAAAAATTTAAGTAGATTGAGACAATTACACAAATTTTAACGTACAGAGTCAAAAGTATGATTTTTGTATACAGGGTGAGTTTTTTTTGATGATCAGTATGGGGATTTCGGAAACTAGCAGATAGAGCAATGGTTAAATTGGGAAAGATTTGCTGTTTTACTGGCCCAATTTAATGACACTTTCGGATTTTTGTAAAAAGTCATGGCTTACTAGATATTTTGAAAAAACGAAATACTGTCGATTTAGTCAAATTCCCTCTAGCTCCTTTGTTCTTGATTTTATAAAAAAGTGTAAATATCAAAATTAAAGGGAATTGTATCTCGAATATGATTGTCATGTCCTCATGTTTGCGTGACAGCTCTCGTTTTCGAGATATGACACAAACTTATCTTTTTTTGAATGGAAATCATAGTTGGCTATGACCTCAAAAAATAGGACATTTTTAGAGCTTTTCAACGATCTAATACTCCATATAGTTATTCATAAAAATAACGGAGTTATGGATGTTATTTTCACTTTTAACGTAGTTAGCCATGAAATAGATTGATTTATTAATAACTATTCCAAAAAACATTGAACGATTTTTTTATTAGGTATATCAGATATAACAAAAAAACTAAATAAGTAGATACTTACTATAAGCTTAAGAAATTAAAGTACATAATAATGGTTACAATTTATGTTCGAAAAGTCCATCATTGTTATTTAGACAAAAATTACATCTTTTTAAGACTGACATTACCGCTTTCCTCACAGACCGCCTATCAATTTTTTCAATTGCTTGTAATACCGCCTCCCTTAGGTCACCAACTGTCTCATACTTTCTTTTGTATACTTTGTTTTTAGCGCACCTTATAAATAGAAATCTATAACTCCCAAATCGGGAGACCGGCGTGGCCATTCGCGTGGGCCATTTCTTCCTATCCAAGAGTTTGGATAAATATTATCTAAGTGTTGTCTTACTAATAACGAGTTAGAGCAGGTGCTCCATCATGTTGGAACCACTCAATTTCTAAACGAGTTCTTAAATTCAACATGTCTTGAAAAGTGTATTGCAAGAAATGCAAGTAGCGCTCCCCAGTAAGTGATTCGTCATAGATAAAAGGCCCCAGAATATGATACCACACCAAACATTGAAACCAAATTTTATCTGGGGTCGTCTTTATTCTACATGGAAAGGGTTTTCTTTAGCCCAGATATGCTTATTGTGTCTATTGAACATATCGCAGTTAGTAAATCTAGTTTCATCTGACCATAACACCTTTAATGGAAACTGTGGATTGTCAAGGCACATGTCTCTAAACCATGTACAAAACAAAATACGTCGGTGTTCATCACCAGCATGCAAAGTTTGAGAAACTGAAAGTTTGTACGGGTGGAACTTATGCGCTTTCAATACCTTAACTACAGTTCGTTGAGATGTGCCAGCTTCTGCCGCAATCTCACGAGTTGATGTAGATGGATTTTGATTTACCATTGCCAAAACATTTATTTGTGCTGCTTCGTTAATTTGATTACTTTCCTTGGTGGTTTAGTAAAAGATCCATATCTGCGTAAACTATCGTAAAGCCTCTTAAATGTACATAGAGTAGGTTGACGACTATTAAAATATCTATGAAAGTATTCCTCAGCTGCACGAACTGAATTTGTATGGCATATGATATAACATTCCACCATATTCAGTTTTTCTTCATTAGAATATTCCATTTTGTCACGAAAATTTGTCAATATCGATTGTTAGATCAGAACTACTAATGGAATTACTCTCAAATGAGGAAAAGTCAAAGTGAAAACAATCTTTTTCATCGCTACCTACGTTAAAAGTGAAAATAAGAGAGAAAAGCATCCATAATTGCATTATTTTTATGAATAATTATAACGAGTATTATACCGTTGAAAAGCTCTAAAAATGTCCGAGTTTTTGAGGTCATAGCCAACTATGGTTTCCATTCAAAAAAGATAAGTTTGTGTCATATCTCGTAAACGAGAGCTGTCACGCAAACGAGGACATAACAATCATATTTGGGATATAATTCCCTTCAATTTTGATATTTACACTTTTTTTATAAAATCAAAAACAAAGGAGCTAGAGGAGTTTGACTAAATCGACAGAATTTCGTTTTTTCAAAATATCTAGTAAGCCATGACTTTTTACAAAAATCCGAAAGTTTCATTAAATTGGGCCAGTAAAACTGCAAATCTTTCCCAATTTAACCATTGCTCTATCTCCGCTAGTTTCCGAGATCCCCATACTGATCATAAAAAAAACTCACCCTGTATACTGTCGTTCGATAATTCACGCCATGCTTGTCATTATGACTACCGAAAAGAGCAGAACAACGTCTGCTGAGTCAGTTGGTCAATACACAATAATATTTTATGTGAATATTATCTCAGTCGGTCAACCCCCTTCAGAAGTTACGCTATAACTAACAGACCCACAAGCAAGTATATAATAGTTTGTAACAATATATTTTTTTCTAGTTAGTTAAGAACTTTACCGCAAAAGAGTATTCGAATGAAATTAGACAGTTGATATTCGATCATAAGACGTTCACAGATCCAACTTACTATGGGGCGTATTACAGTAATACCGAAGACAATGGCACGGCTCATATTTCTGTGATAGCTCCAAATGGAGATGCTGTTTCTGTCACTAGTACTATAAACTCAGTGTAAGTCATTTTTGTTAGTTGTGCCATGTAACTAAATTGACACAAATTTTAGTTTTGGAGCTGGATTTGCGTCTAATAGTACAGGAATTATTCTCAACAATGAAATGGATGATTTTTCGTTTCCCAATATAACAAACGTATACGGTATTAAACCATCTCCTGCCAACTATATGGAACCTGGTAAAAGGCCGTTGTCGTCCATGTGTCCTACAATTGTTGTCGATGAAAATGGAAACGCGATCCTGGTCTTGGGAGCCGCTGGTGGAAGTAGAATTACGACGGCTGTGGCTCAGGTAAGGCATATAATTTAGAAAATTAAACAATGTATTTTTGACGTTTGTTTAGAACAATGTTTATACGTCGAATCAAATATAAAAGAATTAAATTGCTTTGTACTTCTATCTGTATATTTCAAATCTTCCAAATAGTCAATTCACAATTTCACACGGGAATGAAAGATGATAAGCCATACTGTTCCAAAAGTATTATTTCCGCAGTACAAACAATATCGAACAAACTGAACTAGAAAGACTTATACATATCAAAAATAATCTTTCGAAAAATCAATTACATTCAATTAAAACATAATCGCCCAATGACTATAATAACAAACATCTATCAGTTTCTATAGAAAACAAAATATACTAGCAAGTTGTGAATCTATACAATAACGTTCTTGTCCCAAAACACTCCTGATAGTAAAAGAACGATCAGAACAAGATTCTTTACTAAATCAACCTACTCAGTTGTCCATTAATACAATAATGAAACTACTAACATTTTGAACAAAGACAACAAATTTTCAACTTAATGATGACTTCTACCAACAAGATTTTGGCATGGCAATGGATTCCTGTCTGTCTCCTGCTTTAAGCAACATTTTTATGGAAAAAATTTCTTTTTTTCAGATTAAACCTTGGGTTTGGTGGCGTTATGTTGATGACATATTCGTTATTTGGGAACATAATCTTGAGGATTTACATGCTTTACTTAACGACATAAACAACACAGAACAAACTATTCAGTTTACACAAGAGCTTGAACAGAATAACAAATTACCATTCTTAGACATTTTAATAACCAAAACACAATCGACATTTGAAACAGAAGTTTACAGAAAACCGACTTATACTAACAGGTATCTCAACTTTAACTCTAATCATCCAAATTCAGTAAAAAGAGGTATGATCAAATCTCTATATGACAGAGCAAAAACCAACTGTTCTAACATCAATAAATTCAATGAATAAACAACGGTTATAAAAAATGTACTTTCTGCCAATCATTACAATAACTATACCATACATACAGGGTCTATCAGAAAGACTAAAAAGAGTGGGACACAGATATAATATCAAAACATCATTTAAAACAAGAAATACACTAAAATCAATTATATCAAAAAACAAACCAAATAACCCAACTCAAAATACAAAAAATTGCATTTATAAAATCCCTTGTGAAAGTAATAAATTCTATATTGGAGAAACCTATAGACATCTAAATGATTACAACACAAAAATTACATAAAAAAAACGACAATTTGAAAAATCCAAAATTTGTGAACATGCTTGGGACCTTGGTCATAAAATACAGTTTCAAAATTCAGTTATATTACACAAAGAAGAACACAACACCAAAAGAAAATTAAAAGAGTCTGCTTTAATTTTGTTAAATGAAAACGATTGTATCGCTACTACCTCCGTAGAATTCAGTCGTTCCTGGTTGCCGATGATTAAGGAAGAAATTGCTAATGGTCACGTCCTTGTGAACAACCCAATATCGGGATAGTTCATAAGGTTTTTCCTAGGTTTTCCCTGATGGTTTTAATGAGAGCATTGAATCAAGAAAATTCTTTGGTCGCATCTGAAATATCATATAAACAAAGTTTTCCGACGGTTCGCCAACACTTATAAAGGACTTTCTCAAGGATGAGAAAACAAAACAATTGTTACTTACCTTGCGGCGACTCCATTCATTTCGTCTTTTCCTCACAAACACACTTTGAAACTTCACTTTTTAAAACTTGTCACACTGACGCACAAATTAAAAATGAACTAATACGTTGGATGTAGCCAACAAAGAATTAATAGAAAAAGCAGAATCAGCTATGTCTGGCCGCGAAAACATTTCTTATATATTTTTAGTCTGCTAATTTTAAGAACTGTCAAATCTAAAGTGTTCAATCCGACACCAGTAGTCATATAGTACATACTTTTTGAAGACATGTGAAATGTTATAACTATAGCTCCATGGAATAATAGAAATATTTTTTTTAGATTATTGTTAATCATTTATGGTATGGAATAGACTTGAAGACTGTGATGGAACGTGGAAGAGTACATCATCAACTTTTGCCTATGGTAGCCAATTTTGAGTACGAATTTGAACAAGAGGTAAAATTCTTAAAGTACTTTTAATAATTCGCAGATAATATACCCACAGTGCGCTCGTGAGGGGTGTAAACTCCCAATTTACTTAATTATTTTCGTCGACAAAAACTTAAATTTTGTATTTTAGTTTGTGTAATTTTTACCTTTAGTACCTTTCAAGATAACGCTTCATCAATAGTTTTTTAAAGGAAAACACCAACAATTCAAAAACTCAAATTCATTCATTCTAAATGCTATTCTTTTTTTCAAACCAAGAACAGCATCTGCTCACTAAAACCATTCGCAATTCCCCTTTCCAACGTCAACAATGTCAAAAAGTCAAAAATGTCAAAAATAATGTCAAGTGCCAAAAATATAAAAAATGTCAAAAATGTATCGCGCTTCAACTGTTCTTCATACAGTTGCTTACGAAGCAGATATTTCGTGGGTCGTAACCTACTCTCTCATGTCCCTCTTATAAGTCTCTAGTGGGCCGTTTCTACTCAATTCACAATTAACTAACTACTCATGTCACTGATATGTTTCAAATTTCGATATTTCGATCTTTTAAGGATAGAAGAACATGTTTTGAAAGGTTCAATCATCGCGTGATTTCTAATCTAGAAATCATATGTTAGCAACGTTACACAGGACCAGTCCCGATTTGAGACCTCTAATGGCACGGTTGCTTAAAACTTGCAGATGTCCCGCTCAATTCGCGTTAAAATTATATAATTATTGATTATATCATTAAAGTGGTGAAAAGTCAGTATTTAAAGGCCCTCGCAGAATCCTTATGGGCAATGGTTTTCGGCCAAATTTTTTCAAATTAAAGTATGTGTAGCTCTTGAAGAGTAGATCAAAAGTGCTTCTGGGCACAAAGCTCCAGAGCCAATAGTTTAGGATCTACAGCCCTCTAAAGTTGACTTGGTCCAGAATCCTTATGGGAAATGGCTTCATCTTTAGAGGGCTGTAGAAAGTATTGGCTCTGGAGCTTGGTGCCCATGAACACTTTTAATTTACTCGTCAAGGGCTATCACATAATTGAATTTGAAAAAATGTAGCCGAAAGCCATTTCCCATAAGGATTCTGGACTACGTCAACTTTAGAGGGCTGTAGATCCTAAACTATTGGCTCTCGAGCTTTGTGCCCATGAGCACTTTTGATCTACTCTTCAAAAGCTAGAACATACTTTAATTTGAAAAAAATTGTCCGAAAGCCATTTTCCATAAGGATTCTGTGAGGTCCTTTAAGTACCTACTGACTAACCCTCTTTCTTAATATTATTTCAGTTCCCTGACATAGTGAACGGAATAGAAGACATAGGACACAACATATCAATATCTGGATCGAATGGTGGTTTTGCTGCTGCAATGGCGATTTCAAACGTATCTTCCCGAGAAATGAATGGCGTCGATGATCGAAGAAGGCCGGGATCTGTTTCTTACCTCTATTAATATCTACTGATCTAGTAACAAAAATTATTCTAAGTTCAAAACCAGTGCCGATCTCAAATGTAACTAAAATAAAGTATTGAACAACTTTCACTTTGTTTATTTCATACAAATGTTATTAATAAGGCTGTATGGAAATATCAGCAGTGTATAGCTGTCATGATTTATCAAAAGATGAATTCATAACAGAATTAAAGGCTTTTATGTATACGAAAAAAAGAACGAAGAACCATTTAATAATTGGTGATTTTAATATTGATTTTATTAAAAGTGATAACTTCAGCCATGAGCATTTAAATAATTGTTTAGAGAATGGTTTCATGCCGGCTTTTCACACAATTACCAGACCATCTGATTTAAATAGTTCAACGGGTACATGTATTGATAATATATTCATCAAAACGAACACTATAGAAGCTAAAGCTATTAACCTATCAAATTTGTTCAATGACCACTATCCTCTTTTTGTTTCAATTAATAAATGTATAAACAAAGAGATCACTAAAATTGTCAAACCAATAAATTATAAGAAATTAGTAGAAATAGCTAGAAAAGTACATTGGAACTCTATATTATCATTACAAGACCCGAATGGAGCCACTGATTTATTTATTAAACTAATATCTTGACAGTATAAAGCTAGCTAAGGTAAATATTAAAAAACAATCAAAAACTATTCCACGTAGTCGTTGGATAACGAAAGGCATTATAACATCTTGTAATAAAAAAGAATCCCTCTAGGCATTATGGCAAATGGAGCCATACAAAATACAGCTTAAGACTGAATATAAAACTTATGCCAAGAGTCTTGACAAGGTAATAAAGCAAGCCAAAAACATGTATGATAAACAGCAAATTGACTTTAATATTAATAATTCCAAACATCTTTGGGCATTCATAAATGCCAAACTTGGCCGAAATGCAAAGAAAAGTGATAAAATTAAATACCTTCACGATGACAATAAAATTAAAGTGTAGGATCCTACTGAAATATCTAATTGCCTGAATACATATTTTAATGAAATCAGCAATAAAATTACTCATCCGACTAATCTTGAACTAAAACCCCGACCTTGCAACCCGAATACTATATTTCTAACACCAACAAATGAATTAGAAATATTAGACATTATTAACAATATGAAAATTAAAAGTAGTGGTGTCGAATACAGTTCTGGGTATTCGCATTAGCCAATTTTATTGCAGAACCTCTCGCACATATAATTAATTTGTAGTGTTTTGTAAAATTCCTCATCATTGGTGTTCACTTTGTCCATTATTTCCCACCAGTTATCATTCTGAGGTGAATTTATACAGAATCTTTTCGAATTGGTGTGCCCTAAATATTCCCCTTGGGTGTCGAGCATCAGAACCAACATCTTATTTAAAACAGGTCGAAATTCCTATGTAACATGTAGGCAAAATGCATGTCATGCCACGGAAAATGGAAAGGTCAATGCTGGGAGTTTCTCTTAGGAATATAACACCAACCCATACCAAAGAAACAGAATAGGAATAAGAGATGCAGTGGAATCTATCTTTTCCTGACTGCTACAGTCGTAGTAGTCTCTAGTAGCATTTCATCCCACATTGTTTCAAAAGCAACATTTAGTCTTTCCCTTAGTTTCTATTTCTCTTTAATAAACGCGTTGCTTCTCCCGTTCCCATACAAAAAAACTAAAGGGAGTTAGATCTTTGGACCTTGAAGGCTAGACTATAGAGCTAGTCTCTCTTAATCCACGCATTTGGGAGCTCTCTGACAGTTCGCCTACAACATGCTGGACAGCCAGCTTTTTTCGAATATTATTGGTCTGTCTTATCGATAAATCGTCGATTAAAAATTAATTTTCGAGAGAGAAATAGAAACCTAGGAGCAGTTAAGGGAAAGAATCAATGTTGCGTTCCAAACAATGCGGGGTAATCGATCTTATTAGATGAAATCCGATTGGAAGACAGACCAATAATATTCAAAAAAGCTGGCTGTCCAGCACATATTAGGCGAACTCTCATAGAGCTCCTGAACAATACATTACCAAACAGTGGACTGAGAGAGCTGGCCCTATATTCTGGCCTCCAAGCTCCCAAACCTGACTCCCTTTGAATTTTTGCATGAGGACGGTCCAAGCAACACTTTATGAAGCCAGATTGAATAACATTTAAAACAAATTATTGCAACTAGACAAAACGATTAGGTACCATTTTATCCTGCCTCTCAAGCGATTTTCTTCATTTTTGTTTTGTTTAGTAGCTGCTGACGACCTTCAGTGCAGAATCTAATATTAATTTATAATATTGGTTCATTCATTAAATAAAATATAGTAAAAATTCATTATTTACGTCCATAATGTCAACGCCAAACAACTGAATGTGCCGCCGCCGACAGTCTCAAAACATTAAGTAATTATATATAGAGGGTCCAAGGCTGTTATATACTTAAAGCATGTACTTCCGGAAGTGGCATGCAAGCGTTGTTATTGTTTAGTGATAAGGTAATCGTTGTATATTATAATTATATATGGGCGATTCTAGATATGTTAGAAATTATTTTTTTTCGTTGGTGGCACATAAGAAGTTGCATATATAGGGTTTTTAAAATATAGAGTGGAGTGCTATTATAACTAATAAAATAATTATATAGGGAAGCCCATTAGCGGTTGAATTTACAGGGTTCTTGGAATAGAAGGCGCAGTAGAATTACAGTTATACAGGGTGGTGCAAAAAATGTTATACAGAGATATATATACAAGGTGGCGGAAATGGAAATGCAACATTTGGTAACCCATAAGCTGTTGTGAGAGGAATTATAGATATACAGGATAATGATAAAAAATGTTAGAAAAGGAAATGATTTATAGAGTAGCCCACGAAGAGTTCCATATCCGATTATTGAAATATAGGTGGGAGTAGAATTATAATTACAGAAGATAGTTAAAAATTTCATAAACAAAAACAGTAAATTCGGTGGCTCATAGGCAGTGGCATATACAGAATGGTTTTGTTTTGAAAACAGTTTTAATATCGTATTTATTTCCTATCCGCTTATTTTTTTCGGATACACCTGGGACGTATGGAATTATATTCATAATTTTGTTTTGTGTTTGTGTTTGGTTGGTATTAGTGGTCGGTTGGTTATTTGTGTTGGTTTGTTGTTGCGATTTTCTTTCTAGTTGATTTATAGTTTTATTTATAAAGTCTTGGGGATATTCATTTTGGAGTATATATTCTTTGATAATGTTGAGCTCGTCGTTAAATATTTCGATGGATGATGATATGTGTTTTGCTCTATCATATAAGCACTTTACAACACCTTTTTTATATTCAATGAATATACATATAGTATCCGTTTATTTGTATACATCTTATTTATATGTATTCTAGCAAACTGCACTACAATTTTGTCGAAATTCCATTTCGGGTTTTGGCCACAGAATTTATTCTGAACGAGATTATGACAATACATAGTGATTTGGTGACTTACTTGAGAATGAAACTGCTCTCGAAACATTATTTCAATACAAATTGATGTGTAGGATCTTATAAGTATTTCATCAATGTGTGATATTTTTCTAGCTACACACTTTTACACCTGAAACTCTTTAAAAGTTAAAAGTAATAAGTAGAGGATAGGCGATTTTTGGTTGGGTAAAAATGTATGTGTTCTCATGGTAATTTTAGGCACACAATGAAGTTGCCTTGAACAGTTACATATAAATTGACTGAAATATAAAGTGCTGTAGATTATATTTATGGTGATTTCAGATATGTTAGAAACTAAATGTTTTATTGAACCTACGAGTTAAGTTTGGTCACCTATTATTATTAATTAAATGTACAAATCGAAATTGAGCAAGTATCAGTAGTAAAATATAATAATTTCCTTACAAATAGTATTGTTGTTTATGTTTATTTGTTATTATATTCTACCAGTTAATACCTGAATTATTTAATTTTAAGAAATTTCATGTTAACTAAATTTTTATCTTTAATTTCGACTTACTGTATCTTTGCCATACCTTATATCATTAAGATGCGCATTAAGAATATGCACACAATAAAGTCCTATTAAGTACATAAGAAAAAAGTTGAACTTTGTTAGGAATTGACACAATTGGTCGAATTTAGCCACAGGAGATACTAGTTAAAATAAAGAGAAAAGATTTAACAAAGTGTTACAGTATTATATTTATTTTATTTTGTATTTTAGAATGTTGCGACCTTCTCTGTTGGAATCGTTGCAGTAACTTACTACCTATTATTAGGTATTGAACTATTAATTTTAACAGCCAAAACGCTGACCATATTATGGAATTTCCAACTACTTATTTTTTAGTCATTAAAATACCCTAACATATCTGTTGCATTGTTAAAAGTTGTAAAATCTTATCACAGAATACTTGGTCGTCGTTTTTTAATGAAGCAAACAATCATATGCATCACGCATCCGTATTTCAAGTAACTCTATTATTGAAGTAATTCGTAACGGTGTGTTTATTTGTGTAACGTATATTGTGGCATAATGCGTTTGAAAAAATTCATGATGATAAATTTTGGGTTTTCGTAGTTATGGTAGTAAGTATAATACAGTTCTATTATACAATAATGGCCCTAAAATTGTTAATATAATAGATATAGGTGATAAAGAGACAAGTAATCCAGATTATTTTCGGCAAACTATAGTTTGCCCGCCCTGTAGGAATTTTGTTTCGAGGGGAAATGTAACTATGTCACTATGTATTATATATTGTTTCTGGTCGGGAGGCTTCATCAGTTACACTTCTCACTCGAACAAATATTTATGGAACGGCTCCAGATTCGGAACCTCTGTGTTTCCTCGAAAATCCTTAATATCGATCAGTATATATTAGTTGTTGCAAACTACAACTCCAGAAACATCAACATAGTTTAATATTTAGAGCAGTTAACTTGCAGAGACTCCAAATCGGGAGTTGTTCTTTGTGTAAAGCCGTTTCCCTGAAAAAAAAAATTGTGATTTCCAACCTAGGAATCTTAGGAAAAAAGATTATTGTGATCTTCAACTAAAGATCCATACGCCATACACTCAAAAAATATATCAAACAAACACAGGACGGGGCACAGAACTGAAACAAAAGGAAGATATACTCAAAAACCAGTGGCATCCCTAACGTACTTCAAAGGAAAAACTGACAGACTCGGCATAGTTCTCAGAAAGCTATAACAAATCAACTGTGTATAAACCACAACAAACCATAGGATCAACTTCAAGAAATCCAGAACACAAAATCAAACTAGATAGTCAGAGTGTATACAACACTCTATGTGAAATCTGAAACAAAACATATTGTTATAAAATTCATTTTACGCCGCCAAAGAAAAAAATTAAGAAACCTTCTAAATTAATCGTTTCGGTAAAAACAACTCGTACACATAAAACCGGCTGAAATAATAAAAAAGGCAACACAATGGCAATCCTGAAATCTCGATAGGTGTAAAAAAGGCGGCCTGAAAAAGGTTCTGATAATAAAGAAATAATCATGGTATTCGGGTATGTTCTACACTGGCTATTTCAGGGACCAGTTGAGTAGTTTAGTTAGTTTAAAATTGTCGGTGTGTGATGAATCGATAGCAAACAGTTAAAAAATAAAGACGTTGAACGTGAAAGTGAATATTTGTGTAAATTTGATTTGAACCCATAGAATTTATTGCAATATGTTAATCAAACAAACAGGAGAATGTCTGCTTAGCTATAAGAGTATTATTTAGTATTAACGAACAACAAACTAACAACATCTGCTCTGTTTCAACACCAGTTACAAACGGGTTACTAAATCAACTTTGTAAGCTGCTAACAAATACCGAGCACAACTAATTATGAATCCAGAATGTTAAGGGAAGGAACTACACCAAACCTCCTGCGCAAGCCCATGAACTGAAATAGCTCTTAGGAATTTACCAAGGTGCACTTTCAGCTCCCTTACCATCTGGCTCGAATACTTAGGTTAGTGCTGGTTTCCTCTTGCAGCCTCAATGGATTTGTAACTCTTAGCAAAACTGTATTTCCACGGTTTCGTACCCAGTCTATGCTATGATAGTCGACTCTCTGGTTGGTATTGTGAATCTCCTTTCTTCTCCGCAATTGATTCCTGAAAATAAGATTTTTTTTCTGTAATTCATTTTATGCATATCTATTGGGCTTCTTCTCCTTCTTCAATGTCGCTAAGGCAGATATGGGTCTTTGGTCGTTTGTATTTACCACCAGTAAGGTGGGTGCCTCTCATTGCTTGAGTCACCTGATATGTTCTCCTACCTCTTCCTGGACCTTATCACTGGAACTTTTTCTTGGTTCCTGATCCACGTGACGGCGTTTTTCAACTCGAAGTTTATGGTAGTTGTCAGCGTCATGTTAGTTTAGTCTACATTCCTTCTCTAAGCTATCGGCGAATGTTTCGATCTTTTTAAGATTTGATTAAAATATCCCTTCTTTGCCACGTAGTGGATACACTAGACGGCGGTCCATTAGTAGGATTTTGTGCAGATTCCCGAAGCCTGGTTTATGCAGGTAACCACTTCGGTGTTTTTTGTGGAGCATGTTTGGAGGTTCTTGGACAGCCCAATCCAATGTAATTAGATCTGCCTTGTCATAAAACTAACGTATTTTTAGCATTATTTTTTTCTCCTGGCTCTTTGATTACACAGCGGAACTGACAAGTCACCACGTGACCGAAAGAAGTACGAAGTGGGAGGAGCCGAATCCAACCAATCAACACGCTACAACCATCGTCGAAGACCTATAAATGCACAGCAACAGTTTAAAGTTAATTTCGTTAAAAAAATGTTAAATACCGCCAATCTTGCCGTTCATTGTTTACCTCATATCCAAGCATTGATATAATTTTTATACTTATTACTGATAACCACTCTTTACAGGTGGACACTTAGACTAATAAAATGCTTGGTTTGGACTGCATTAACCTAACGCATATGCAGACGTATTAGCCAAGATTGTTTTTTTTTTGTCAACTAATCGATGATAGCAAATTATTTAAAAAAACTGGATTCAATGTGTGACAAATATTTGAAGGAATTTGATGAATTCCACAAATTTTTAGGAGCATACAATTCTTCCTCATTGGATATGGCAGAAGAAGAAGAAAATTTCGAGGAGTGTTTAATATCGCAGAGTAAGGCAGCATACAGCATTTACAGTTCCTTAAATGTGTGAAGATGCTACTAACCAATACTCATAGGTACTCAATTTCCATGAAAAGTGAATGTTTGGAGTGTCATTTTAGAAAACAAATTATGGTGCAGTAAGACATTACGTTAATGAAAAATGTCGTACTAGATGGATTGTATGGCGAGGTCCCATAGAATGGCCTGCTCGGTCACCGGACTTGCCACATTCGAATTCTTCTGTAGGGGTACTTAAAATCCAAAGTTTAAGCTACGGAACCCGACAATATTAACTTTTTGAAACAGCGAAATATAAAGAAAGTAGTGCAGTTGCAGCTGAGACATTTGAACGTGTGAAGATTCCCAGGTATCCTCGTTCAACATATATTTGAATAACATCAAAATATAAAGTACATAATTTTCTTATCATTGGTATTAACATTGCAAATATGTCATACACCAAATACAACTGATGCAATGTAAACTTCAAATAATAGACAAGGAAAAAAATCTAAAACAAACACAGATATCTATTTAATGAATTTCACTTGCCATCCGATTTTTTCGATAACAAGGAAGGTATTGAGATAACGTAGATAAAATGTCCAAAATCAGTCTATTTTCTGTTAGTGAAACAACTGACGCGTTTGATTCACACAACGAAAAATCAATAATTAGAAATGGTATGTAATTATGACATATACATTTAATTAAACACACATTTCCTAGTTAGCTATACCAAATACATATACATGTGCCTAATAGGTTTTGTGTTTTTTGGTTTTAGTTAAGAATAGTAGTTTTTTTATTTAATCAAAAATTAAGTTTGTTATTCTTACGATCAATGTACTAATTTTTCCACATTTAATATTTTGTATGTAAAAAACAAAAAGAATAGTGATGAATAGTTTAAAATATTGGTTGCCACGAATTATAAATTCTGACGTATTATTCCAAAACACTTCACATTAGAAATTCAGTAAATACCTGTGATGATAAGGTGGCCTAAAACGAGGCTGTGATTCTGAGAGTCTAATTTTAATAATTTATATTTAAAAAAGAAACCGACTTCAACTGGCTTAAAATGAAAACCGTTTAGAAACCGTTTGTAATCAATAATTAATTTTTTAAACTGATTTAAGGTATTTTAGCGTATTGTTATCTCTAACTTTCTCTCTCTAATTTGTATTTTTTTTATAATATCCACATATGTTACTTTTTTAGGGTTCCGTATATACAATATACGGATACCCTTATAATATCAGTCCGGATTTCTGCCTCTGTCACATCACAGCAATTTTCTCCTAAACTACTGGACGGAAGAGGAAGAGGTCCCCCCTGAGCTCCGAAACTAGTGAGCCTAAAATTTTGAAAAAAAAATAGGAAATATAGATCGTTACCCGAACTTTATAGGAAAAATAAGGAGAAAACATTAATATTAATTTTGGGGGGGGGGGCAAATTATAGAATTAAATAAAAATTTAAAAATAAAAAAAAATTCAAACGCATCATGTAATATATCAAATGAAAGGTCCCATTCTGAGGAAAACAAATATATTTTTTTCATATTAAAAAAAAATAATTAAAAATACATTAACGAATATATACCAAAATTTACCCATCCCCCCCTTATCTCCGAAACTATAAAACGTAAAGTTTTAAAAAAATAGAGGTATAGAGTCTGATCTGAAGTTTACTGAAAAAATAAGAAGAAACCTCTACTTTTAATTTTGGGGGGCAAATTACACAATTAAATGGAAAATATAAAATTAAAATTGTTTCTAACCCATCATGTTATATATCAAATGAAAGGGCTCATTATGACGAAAACAAATATATTTTTTCCATATTTTTAATAAATATTAATTAAAAGATATTAACAAAAATATAAAAAAATTACCTATCCCCCCTTATCTCCGAAACCATTAGCTGTAGAATTTTGAAAAAAATACAGGTATAGGGCGTCACCTGAACTTTACTGGAAAAATAAGGAGAAACCCCTAATATTTATTTTAGGGGCAAATTATAGAATTAAATGAAAAAAAAATTATAATTGTTTCTAACAGATCAAGTATATATCAAATCAAAGGGCTCGTTATGACGAATACTAATATATTTTTTTTATTTTTGTTTAAATAAATATTTTAAAATATATTTAAAAAAAATTAAAAATTACCCATTCCCCCCTTTATTCCCCAAACTATAAGACCTATTTTTTTTGTTTACAGGAAAAATACGTAGAAATCCCTTATATTAATATTGGGGGCCAAATTACAGAATTAAACGGAAAATAAAAAAATATTTTTTAACGCATCATGCAATACATCAAATGAAAGGGTTTATTATGTGAAACACAAATACATATTTTTCATATTTTTAAAATTAATTGTTTACAAGATATTAACATAAAGATATAAAAAATTCTCATTTCTCACTTTATTTCCGAAACCATACTACCTAAAATTTTGAAAATAATTAGAGGTACTGGTTCTCACTTCAAATTTATAAGAAAAATTATTAGAAAACCCCCATAGTTATTTTAGGGACAAATTATACAATTAAGTGGAAAATAAAAATTCAATTTTCAAAAGGCTCATTATGTGAATTATAAATACATCATATTTTTAAATCATTTGTTTAAAAGATATTAACAAAAATATTAAAAATCGACTTAATTTCCACTATAGAATCTAAACTATTTAAAGTTTGAAATATGTATTTTATTTTTATTTTTAAATAATTTGAATAATATATTTAATAATTTATAATTTAAAACTTGACCTATTTTAGATTAGATTAGATTATAAAAGACTTTCCTGAAAGTTTGTTAGTAATATAAAACTCTAATTGTTTTCTGAATGATACTTGTGTCATATTTTTCAATGTCTAAGTGCTTCTTGGGAAATAACACCACAGTTTAAAGAAAATTGCTGTATATTCCAAACGTTTCGGGGTCTAGATCAAACACCGTTGTCAATGGTTAAGAAACTACGGATTAAAGAGGCACAGTCTTACGTTGAATTCTGTAGAAGCCAGTAACCTGGTGAAACAATTGTCAATAGTAAATAAATTTAAGTGAAAATTACATCAGTGTATTTATTTTAATATAATATTAAAATGGCACAATTCTAAGATGTAAATTAAAATATTTTAATTTACATCTTAGAATTGTGCCTTTTTAATCCATAGTTTCTTAACCATTGACAACGGGGTCTTATCTAGACCCCGAAACGTTTGGAATATACAGCAATTTTCTTTAAACTGTGGTATTATTTCCCAAGAAGCACTTAGACATTAAAACTCTAATGTTAATTTTTGGGGACCAAATTAGAAAATTAAATAAATATGTATTCTTATAAAAATCAAGCGAATCCTGAAGCAGATAATAAAAAACGTCTGTGTGTGGAAAATTATTTAAAACGCCTCCTTTAAAAGATATTAGGGCAAATATAAGAAAATGCACTCATTCCCTGCTCGTCTGAAACTGGAATATTAGAATCTTGAAGGTGGTACGGTGGTAAGCGAGTCCAACTAGCACTTGACCAAATTATTTATTTGTATAATCATTTGGCCCACTTTCTATAAGTGTAACTAATTCACCCTATATTGCAAACCACCCTGTATATGTTTTCGTGTATAGTACAACAATAATTCAACTCTACACGATATTGCAACCGCTTTGTATAAGTATTAATCCTCACCTGCACATTGACTGTTTCTTTTTTTTGCTATTGTTTAAATCACCCTATACCTGTAATTTTACTTCGCCCAATATGCCTAGTATAAGCAAATACTTACGTTCCGGTCTATATAACATTTTTTAACCACCCTGTATAACTATAATTCCACTCCACTTTATATTTCAATCATCCTGTATGTGCAACTGCTTATAACATTTGTACCAAACCTATAAACCAGTTCAGTTTGGTTTACTCCTTGATGATGACAACTTAGAGTTGTTGAAACGGCGTTGAGTGTTTAAAATAAAGGTTTGGTGTTAGGGTGCAAAACTGTGTTTTTACATTTGTGACACACCAAAGGTTCCACAGCATTTCCATTAATTGACATTTCACAACTCTACTGGAATGTAAGGTCACAGAAAGAAGTAGATTAGCTAGACATCTAGCACATGTGGAGATTGACTTACGCCATACGTGAAACCAATAAAGAAAGTATAATTTCTAAATTATATATTGAAGCATCATATTAATTTAGTTTCTATAAAGGGACAACCTTTGTAATCTTCTAGTGGCAAAAATTAATTTTTAATAGAGGTGCGGGTGGAGAATTGCCCTCGCCCAAAAGACATATGCTGAAGAAATCTGTCATTTATTATTGCTATTAACTAAAAATAATTGAAGGTAGAATTTTAAGATCCCATACAACATTACTGTAGTTACTAAATATTTTTTGAGTTAGCTTATAACGATCACAAGTGTTATGTCTGATTATGCTACAAGAAAAAATATTACACTAATTCAGAAAGCTACTGTCAGATAAACTCTGACTTGACACTCCAGATTCGCTGCCTACATTTGTATATGCCAATGTTTATCACTGATTGATGGTGGTTAGAATTGTAAACACTAATCCATAGAGTCAAAAATTACTGCAGCACACCGGAGGTCTCAAAGAAGAACAACTGAAACCTAGAGAAGACCTTTTGATGAATGAATTTCCGGACATCATCATTAACAAGGCGTTTGAAGATCTTGATAAATCACCTAGGCAGGAAGGGGAAACCACGATACCAACTCTATTATTAGACCGATTTAGGGTATAAATATAACGGATAATCTGAATTTCCCATCATTCACTTAATGACAATAGCATATTTAAAGGTTGTGAAATCAACCATTTCCAGATTACAGAAGTCCAAGGAAACTTCGGGAAACGAGGTACATTGTCTACCTGTTTCGAATGAACCGTGTAAAACGACTACCGATACTGTGAACCACGAATAACGCATTTGTATTGTATTAAAGTTACAGAAGATTAAATAATTTGGTCAAGGGCGAGTTGGACTCGCATACTAAGGGTTCCGTACCACCTTCAGGATTCTAATATTCCAGTTTCAGACAAGCAGGGAATGAGTGCATTTTCTTATATTTACCCTTATATCTTTTAAAGGAAGAGTTTTAAATTTATAAAGAATATACACTTTCATTTTTCACACATAAACTTTCTATTTTATCTGGTTCAGGATTCGCTTGATTTTTATAGAATACGTATGTATTTAATTTTCTAATTTGGCCCTCAAAAATTAACATTAGAGTCTTATTTTACTAATAAACTTCCAGGGAAGCTCTGTAGATTGGAAGATAAAGGGCAAAATAGGTTAAGTTTTAAATTATAAATGTGGTATTCAAATTTTTTGAATATACAAATAAAATATATTTTTCAAAATTTAAATAGAGTAGTTTCTAAACTGGGGATTAAGTCGATGTTTAATATTTTTATTAATATCTTTTAAACAAATGATTTAAAAATATGATCTATTTGTAATTCACATAATGCGCCTTTTATCTGATATATTACATGATACGTTTGAAAATTGAATTTTTATTTACCATTTAATTGTATAATTTGTCCCTAAAATTACTATGGGGGTTTTCTAATAATTTTTCTTATAAATTTCAAGTGATCCCCAGTACCCCTAATTATTTTCAAAATTTTAGGTAGTATGATTTCGGAAATAAAGCGATAAATGACAATTTTTTATATCTTTATGTTAATATCTTGTAAACAATTAATTTTAAAAATATGAAAAATATTTAATTTTATTCCTCATAATGAGCCCTTTCATTTGATGTACTGCCTGATGCGTTAAAAAAATATTTTTTTTATTTTCCGTTTAATTCTTTAATTCGGCCCCCAAGATTAATATTAGGGATTTCTTCTTATTTTTCCTGTAAACAAAAAAATTTAGAACTTATAGTTTGGGGAATAAAGGGTGGAATGGGTATTTCTTCAAAATATTTTAAAATATATTAATTGAATATTAGGGGGTTCTTCTTATTTTTCAATTTATGGTTTAAGAGATAAGACGGGGGGAATTTTTTATATTTTTGTTAATATCTTTTAATTCATTTATTTTAAAAATATGAAAAAAATATATTTGTTTTCGCCATAAGGAGCCCTTTCATTTGATATATACCATGATGCGTTAGAAACAATTTTAGTTTTATATTTTGCATTTAATTCTGTAATTTGTCCCCCAAAATTAAAAGTAGGAGTTTCTCCCTATTTTTCTAGTAAACTTCAGGTCAGACCCTATACCTCTAATTTTTTGCAAAACTTTACGATTTATAGTTTCAGTGATAAGGGGATGGGATGGGTAAATTTTGGTATATTTTCGTTAATATCTTTTTAACTATTTTTTTTAATATGAAAAAAATATAGTTGTGTTCTTCAGAATGGGATCTTTCATTTGATGTATTACATGATTTTTATTTTTCAATTTTCATTTAATTCCATAATTTGCCCCCCAAAATTAATATTAATGGTTTCTCCTTATTTTTCCTGTAAAGTTCGGGCAAATATTTCCTATTTTTTTCAAAATTTTAGACTTAATAGTTTCGGAGATCAGGGGGGGAACCGTCGATTTTTTTAGTTTTTCCCCCCAAAGTACCCCTAAAATCAAAATTTCATCTTATAGGATATGTACTCCTGATCGGGTCACCAAACTATACATTGATTCCAAATTTCAACCTCTTCTGTCCAGTAGTTTAGGAGAAAATTGCTGTGATGTGACAGGGGCAGAGTTATATTATAAGGGTATCCGTATATTGTATATAAGGAACCCTAAAACTCTCCAGTATATTTGTAACATAAATACTAACAAGATTTCAAAGACTTCAGTATAATGTGTCAAATTTGTAACATAAGTACTAACAAAAGATGTTAGTGGCTTAAATTTTCAGTTAAAAACAATGCTATTTTGGATGTTCACGTAGGATTTTTACTCCTCACAGTGGTTTCTGAAAAATACAGATAAGTTAAGTAATTGAAAATTAAGGTAAAGTTTGTGGAAACTGCCTGGAACACTAGTTGCCTTGTTATAGAAAATAAAGAAAGTAGGTCTACAGATTTGTCAACTAGTCTACCTGTATAACATGTTTTGATATATTTTATGTTCTATTAATCTGTGTGATGTGACTTTTCATTGTCAAATAATGTTTTTGTGGCAATTTGTACAATATGCACAGGCTTGACATTCCTTACAATATTAATTGATTTTTAACTTTGAAGCTGCTTTTTGGTGTTCATTTGCCAGGAGCTGTTGCCATAATACTCATATCTCTACAGAGTGTCCCAATTTCTCCAGTCCCAATTTCTCCATTATAAGCAATGGAGCAGTTGGGATATCCTCTGTAGAGATACCGATATCATAGCAACAGCTCTTGGCAAATGAACATCAAAAATGAATTATTTTGCCCCTTCATTAGGGTTTTCTCTCCTCAGATTTTCAAATCATCATCAAAGCAAAAACATTTAGAAAAAACCTCGAACTACAATACAAAGCAATTGACAACAACTCCAGAGTTGGAGTTGACGTGACTCCAAACACAGCGACATATCACACAATATACAAAACATTATTTATATACAAGAACACTAATTGAGCATTTTGTAGACATCTCTTTCTCTCAGAGCAACTGTGCTGAAAAATTTCTGTATGGACAGCCAGTAATCTGGGTAATTTAGGAAACTGCCTTATTACAATTTACGCTCCATTACGCTGTTCTCCATTTACAATTTTTAAATACTTATCTGTTGCAGGAAAAAATCTTATTGAAATAACATATCAAAATGAAAACTTCGAAGTCAATTAATCAATCAATTCACATTGTGTGAAAAGTCAGACCTACGAATTTTGAACAAATTGTTTCAAAAAACATTGTTTGACAATCGAAACGTCACATCACCCATATCAGTATCACATAAAATATATCCAAACATATTATACAGGGCCCCGATTCTTGAAATCATTCGACGGCTCTACCACTCGACTTCGGATTTATGTCGTATGAAATCTAACATAAATGAAGTTTAATATATGGGTTAAACTTCATTTACCTCAACTTTTCATGCGACTTACGTCGAAAGTCGTATAGTAGAGCTGTTGAATGGTTCAAGAATCGGGCCCCTCAGGGCCCTTGATTCTTGAAACCATTCGACGGCTCTACCACTCGACTTGGGACGTATGTCGTATGAAATCTGAAGTAAATGAAGTTCAATATATGGGTTAAACTTCATTTACCTCAACTTTTCGTCGTATAGTAGAGCTGTCAAATTGTTCGAGAATCGGGCCCCTGGGCCCTGATTCTGGAAACCGTTCGACGGCTCTACCACTCGACTTGGGACGTATGTCGTATGAAATCTGACATAAATGAAGTTTAATATATGGGTTAAACTTCATTTACCTCAACTTTTCGTCGTATATTAGAGCTATCGAATGGTTCGAAAATCGGGCCACTGGGCCCTGATTCTGGAAACCGTTCGGCGGCTCTACCACTCGACATGGGACGTATGTCGTATGAAATATGACATAAATGAAGGTTAATATGTGGGTTAAACTTCATTTACTTCAACTTTTCGTCGTATAGTAGAGCTGTCGAATGGTTCGAGAATCGGGCCCCTGGGCCCCGATTCTGGAAACCGTTCGACGGTTGTGCCACTCGACTTTGGACGTATGTCGTATGAAATCTGACATAATTGAAGTTTATATGTGTCAAACTTCATTTACCTCAACTTTTCGTCGTATAGTAGAGCTGTTGAATGGTTCGAGAATCGGGCCCTTGGGCCCCGATTCTGGAAAGCGTTCGACGGCTATATCACTTGACTTGGGACGTATGTCGTATGAAATCTGACATAAATTAAGTTTATATATGGGTTAAACTTCCTTTACCTCAACTTTTCATCGTATAGTATAGCTGTCAAATGGTTCGAGAATCGGGCCCCTGGGCCTTGATTCTCGAAACCGTTCGACGGCTCTACCACTCGACTTGGGACGTATGTCGGATAAAATTTGACATAAATGAAGTTTAATATTTGGGTTAAAATTAATTTACCTCAAGTTTTCGTCGTATAGTAGAGCTGTCGAATCGGGCCCCTAGACGACGAGTCGACAAATCCTGGAAAGTTTCCACACACTTGGGTACAACTTACACCTTGGGTTTCAATTACTTATCTGTATTTCAGAAATCATTGTGAATCCAAAACAATTTGCACATATCAGAATCTACTTATTTATTAACTAACTTCTTTTAAATGTGTTTATATCTTCTGTCATGCCACTGTAGCAATTTGAACGTTCTTGGCTGTAGGTACTTGCAGGTTTATTTATATGTTGTTTACAAAACAACTAATGTATGAATCAAAATGAAAACTTTGTAATTCATATTTCTGATTTATACGTTAGAAAATTTTTCCAAAAGAGTATCTAAATTTAAATATTCGCCTGAAATGCAAATCTTTTAAACATTAACGTTTTTTACAAAAACTGTATTGCTAATATATATCTAATATACGTACGTTTTCGGAAATATTCAAATAAATCATTAAAAAGTTATAAAAAAAAGTTTAAGCGAAAATCAAAAATGAGTGGCAACGTAGCCTCAATCGGCCATGGCAGTACAACACGAATAAAATTAAATTTCCCTATTATAATGACAAAAACTCCATATTAAATTTAGAAATATTATGTGTCAAGATTGGCAGCGAAAAATTATCAAAATGAAGTCATCGTCTTCCTTAATTAATTGGGCTATATTAAATACCCAGACATAATTGCACAGGGTAGAAAAATAATTTCATTTAATATTATTTAATTTTAATTTATTTATATATTTATTTTACTGTATTTTTAGAAACAAGATTATCTCATCTGGGTAATTGGCTTGGTACTTGGATTTACAATCGCGTTTTTAGTATTAGCACCTAAAACAGTATACACACCAATGAATGGTTATTACCAAAGAGCATACAGGAGACTGATTCCGGTCCAACATCATCATCACGATCACGATGCACATGACGAATCAGAGATGGAAAGTCTTGCAGGTCCTATTGAGGATGTAGGAAGGCATGAAGACGACGAAACATTTCATAATATGTTAAATTACAGTATAGCCAATGAGCTGAAGGAAAAAGTCAAAGTGTTGTGTTGGATTATGACGGGTCCCAGCAATCACGAGGCTAAAGCCAAGCACGTCAAGGCCACTTGGGGGAGGAGATGTAATATTCTGCTGTTTATGAGTTCCAAACCAGGTAAGAGGGGCATAGTGCATTTGTTGTTATTATAGTAAAAACTTCATTAAATAGTACTCTATTCGGGATTTTATTCCTTGCGTTTATATATACATAAAGGAGGCCTAGATAGGAAAAAATCTATTTAAAATTCAAGGGGCATATACAAGACGATTTTCCTTTTGGGTGAGTCATTGAATACAAAAGGGAATGGTGTGCTTTAATACGCCTTATATGTTTTTGAAGTTAGAATTTTATATTTTTTTCTCCATCTGACAGTGTAAATTCTAACGAAGAAAATGACCATCGTTTAGTTGAAATATCGAACTTTTAGGTACTTTTTCAAAAACAAAAAATTATGATGTGAATATCTCGGCTACTATTCATTTCTGAGATTTCCGTAATGAAAAAATTTTTCCAGTCATATTTAACTACATTTTGTGAACATTTCATCAATTTAAAATAATTTTCATGAAAATGAAAATTGAAAAACTAATGAAAAGGTTAAAAAAGTTTTTTGGTATTATCTCGAAAATTTTGAGGTTAAAGTCAAAAATGTGTCACAACAAAATTGTATATTTCTCAACACTAGTCTGCACTTTTTTCGCTAGGACGTATACTTTGGCTAAAAGAACCAAAAATTCGCGATATTTCTTGTGTATCAAACCTAAACCAGTTTTTCTCCGTATAGTTTATTTTCCAGTACAATATAAGCTTCATTCGGCTATTAATTTTTAGAGTTCCGTATATACAATATACGGATACCGTTATAATATCACTCAGGATTTCTGCCTCTGTAACATCACAGCCATTTTCACCAAAACTACTGGACAGAAGAGGTTGAAATTTGGTGACCCGATCAGGAGTCAATATCGTAAAAGAAAAAAATTTTAATTTAGGTGTCTTTTGGGGGGAAAAACTAAAAAAATCGACCGCCCCCCCCCTGATCTCCGAAAATACTGAGGCAAAAAAATTTGAAAAAAATAGGAAATATAGAGCGTTGCCCGAACTTTACAGGAAAATTAAGGATAAACCATTAATATTAATTTTGGGGGGCAAGTTAGAGAATTAAATAAAAATTTAAAAATACAAAAATTTTCAAACGCAGCATGTAATATATCAAATGAAAGGTCTCATTCTGAGGAACACAAATATATTTTTTTTTCATATTTATTAACGAAAATATACCAAAATTTACCCATCGCCCCCCCCCTTATCGCCGAAACTATAAAACGTAAAGTTTTGAAAAAAAATAGATTTATAGGTTCTGACCTGAAGTTTACTGGAAAAATAAGAGAAACCTCTACTTTAAATTTTGGGGGCCAATTACAGAATTAAATGGAAAATATAAAATTAAAATTGTTTCTAACCCATCATGTTATATATCAAATGAAAGGTCTCATTACGACAATAACAAATATATTTTTTTCATAATTTTTAAAATAAATTAATTAAAAGATATTAACAAAAATATAAAAAAATACCCATTCCCCCCCCTTACCTCCAAAACCATAAGCTGGAAAATTTTGAAAAAAAATTGGGGTATAGCCCCTCACCTGAACTTTACTGGAAAAATAAGGAAAAACCCCTAATATTTATTTTGGGGGCAAATTATAGAATTAAATGAAAAATTAAAATTGTTTCTAACCCATCATGTTATATATCAAATGAAAGGGCTCATTATGACGAAAACAAGTTTATTTTTTTCATATTTTTAAAATAAATTAATTAAAAGATATTAACAAAAATATAAAAAATTTTATCCATCCCCCCCTCCCCCTGTCTCCGAAACCATAAGCTGGAAAATTTTGAAAAAACAATGGAGGTATAGCCCCTCACCTGAACTTTACTGGAAAAATAAGGAAAAACACCTAATATTTTTTTGGGGGGCAAATTATAGAATTAAATGGAAAATATAAAATTAAAATTGTTTCTAACCCAGCATGTTATATATCAAATAAAAGGGCTCATGATGAAGAAAACAAATATATTTTTTCCATATTTATAAAATAAATTAATTAAAAGGTATTAACAAAAATATTTAAAAATTTACCCATTCCCCTCCCCCTTATCTCCGAAACCATAAGCTGAAAAATTTTGAAAAACTGGTTGTATAGCCCCTCACCTGAACTTTACTGGAAAAATAAGAAGAAACCACTAATATTCATTTTGGGGGGCAAATTATAGAATTAAATGTAAAATAAAAAATTATAATTGTGTCTAACGGGTCATGTAATATATCAAATCCCAGGCCTCATTATGACGAAAACCAATATATTTTTTTAAAATATATTAAAAAAATATTTTTAAAAAATTACCCATTCTCCCCGTTATTCCCCAAACTCTAAGACCTAATTTTTTTTTTGTTTATAAGAAATATATGAAAAAAAATCCCTAATTCTATTATTTGGCCCCCAAATAATAGAATTAAACGGAAAATAAATTATTAGAAAACCCCCATAGTAATTTTAGCGACAAATTATACAATTAAATGGAAAATAAAGATTCAATTTTCAAACGCATCATGTAATATATCAGATAAAAGGCTCATTATGTGAATTACAAATATATCATATTTTTAAATCATTTGTATAATAGATATTAACAAAAATATTAAACATCGACTTAATTCCCACTTTAGAAACTACATTATTTAAAATTTAAAAATATATTTTATTTATATTTTTAAATAATTTGAATAACAGATTTAATTATTTATAATTTAAACTTTGACCTATTTTGCCGTTTTTCTTCCAATCTACAGAGCCTCAAAACTCAGACAGTAGGTTATAAAAGGCATTTCTGAAAGTTTATTAGTAAAATAAAACTGTAATGTTACTTTTTGGGGGCCAAATTAGAAAATTAAATACATATGTATTGTGATAAAAATCAAACGAATCCTAAAGCAGATAAAATAAAAAGTCTATGTGTGGAAAATCAAAGTGTATATTTTTTAGAAATTTAAAACGCTTCCTTTAAAAGATATTAGGGTAAATATAAGAAAATGCACTCTTTCCCTGCTTGTCTGAAACTGGAATATTAGAATCTTGAAGGTGGTACGGAATCCTTACTCGCACTTGACCAAATTATGTTTTAATCATCTTCATCTTTTGGACCTAAATCTGATCTGTAGCTAGTTATTATATAAATAAACTGTTCCACTGTTTGCCTTATTACACCATACTTCCATCAAAATTTTCTATTAACTGTAACTCTTATTACTTTTGTACGTATTTGTTTTAATAAAACTAATATATATTTTTCAAATAAATATGGAAATCATGATTGTGATTTCTGTATCCCGTGTAAACGCTATTCAAATTAGATACGCTTATTTTGACTAGATGGCACCACATATACAGTTTGGACGAAATTTTGCTTCTACTTTAAATATTTAAGGTGCCATTTATTACTGTAATTCATTAGTTACGTAAGGTGCTTGGGAGGAAGGGCTTAAAACCAATTTTTACTTAAGATTTTGTAAATCGAGATTTAACATTAGAACAATTAGAAGAAATATAGTTCCAGTTTAAATTTAATGACACTTATAATGTTATAATTCGCCCTTAAAATTTTTATTACTATTTATCTATTACTATTATTAATATTTCAAATCTTTAGTGTGTTCATTTTAATTCATTTTATTACCACGCTTTTATTAAGTCGACTTGTATATATGTATGTATCTATCTATGTAACGGAAACTTTCAAGGTAATTTTCACTAACCAAAGAAGTCTGATTAATTTGAAATTTTGCACACGCCTTAAGGGCCGATGACAATACAATTTTTAACTTGAATTTTCCCGTTTGTTGTCGTTTTGTCACTTCTTGACAAATTCGTTTATTTTAACGCTGCGTTTGCCATCTAGTTGGCAGTAACAGAACTTGCGGTGATCCGTTGAATGTCCTCATGTATACCCGTGTAGGAAACTTTATATATTGAAATACATATTGATAAAGTTATTTTAAAATAATTATAGTTTAAAAAAACTAAAAAACCAGGCTTTCATAGTAAACCGAATTAAAAAGTAGAAAATAATTTTTAATTATGAAAAGTTTGTGTTACAGTAATAGAAAGTCCAACAATCAATTACAATTAATTGATTAGGAATAAGATTAAAATAAAAATTAAATTATTAACTAAATAATTCAATCCATAGTAAAAAATCGTGGGGTGCTTGATATTAAGTGATATTATTATTTGATTGGTAGCTGTTTACACAAATGGGTTTAATATGCTAATATGTGAAATTACACCCCACGCTTTTTTACTATGGATTGAATTATTTAGTTAATAATGTAATTTTTATTTTAATCTTATTCCTAATCAATTAATTATAATTGATTGTTGGACTTTCTATTGCTGTAACACAAACTTTTCATAATTAAAAATTATTTTCTACTTTTTAATTCGGTTTACTATGCTAAAAATGCTATAAATGCTAAAAATGCTAATAATACTAAAACTGCTAAAAATGGTAAAAATGCTAAAAATGCTAAAAATGCTAAAAATGCTAAAAATGCTAAAAATGCTAAAAATGCTAAAAATGCTAAAAATGCTAAAAATGCTAAAAATGCTAAAAATGCTAAAAATGCTAAAAATGCTAAAAATGCTAAAAATGCTAAAAATGCTAAAAATGCTAAAAATGCTAAAAATGCTAAAAATGCTAAAAATGCTAAAAATGCTAAAAATGCTAAAAATGCTAAAAATGCTAAAAATGCTAAAAATGCTAAAAATGCTAAAAATGCTAAAAATGCTAAAAATGCTAAAAATGCTAAAAATGCTAAAAATGCTAAAAATGCTAAAAATGCTAAAAATGCTAAAAATGCTAAAAATGCTAAAAATGCTAAAAATGCTAAAAATGCTAAAAATGCTAAAAATGCTTAAAATGCTAAAAATGTTAAAAATGCCAAAAATGATAAAAATGCAGGAAAGGTAAAAATGTCAATAATTATAAAAAATGCTAAAAATATCTACCAAAAATGCTAAAAATGCTTAAAATGCAACAAATGTAACAAATGCAAAAATGCTAATAATGCAAAAAATGCTAAAAATGCTGAAAATGCTAAAAATGATAAAAATGCTAAATTGGCTAAAAATTTAAAAAATACTAAATATTTCTCAAAATACTAAAAATGAAAAAATTTTAAAAATGCCAAAAATGATAAAAATGCACTAAAGCTAAAAATGTCAATAATTCTAAAATGCTAAAAATATCTACCAAAATGCTAAAAAATTAAAAATGCTTAAAATGGAAAAAATGCTAAAATGCTAAAAATGCTTAAAATGTTTAAAATGCAATAAATGCAAGTAATTGCTAAAAATGCTAAATATGCAAAAATGATGAAAAAATCCTAAAAATGCTAAAAATGTTAAAAATGCTAAAAATACTAAAATCGCTAAAAATTATTAAAATGCTAAAAGTGCTAAAAATGCTAAAACTGCAAAAATGCTAGAAATCCTGAAAATGTTTCAAAATATCTACTAAAAATTCTAAAAATGTTGAAAATGTTACAAATGCTAAAAATGATGAAAATGCTTAAATGCTAAAACTGCAGAAAATGCTAGAAGTAATTGCTAAAAATGCCAAATATGCAAAAATGATAAACAAAATCCTAAAAAGGCTAGAAATACTAAAAACGATAAAAATGTTTAAAATGCTAAAAGTGCAAAAAATGCTGAAAATGCAAAAATATGCTAAAAATGTCAATAATTCTGAAAATCCTAAAAATGCTAGAAATATTTACTAAAAAGTTTAAAAAATGTTAAAAATGCTGAAAATGCTAGAAATGCAAAAAATGGTAGAAGTAATTGCTAAAAATGCTAAATATGCAAAATGATAATAAAATCCTAAAAATGTTAAAAATGCTAAAAAATTATAAAAATACCAAAAATGGTAAAATGTTAAAGATGCTAAAAATTTAAAAATTATACGACTACTAAAAATGCTAAAACCCTAAAAATTATAATACCGTTACGACAGAATGCAAATGTTTTGTGACTCCCAGTCATATATAGCGGCATATTGTCTGTTTCGACCATAACGAGTTGGTTAATTAGGTGTGTTGTCTTTCTACAATAATATTAACATACATTTGTTACCTGTTAATTAATTTTTAAAATTCATTTAAAAACCATTTGTGAACTTTTCAGATGAGGATTTACCGACAGTGGTTTTATCAGTTGAAGAAGGTAGAAATAATTTGTGGGCTAAAACCAAAGAAGCCTTTAAATTTGTGTACGAAAATTATATAGACAAAGCTGATTGGTTCTTGAAAGCGGATGATGATACGTAAGTTTATCTTTTCATTACTAGTCTTAATACATGGAAACACTATTTTAAAATATATTTTTTGAAATGTAGTACACAACCAATGCTAATAAGAAAGATGTTTTTGCCCTCATAATTAACTAGTACTCTTGTCAGGAAAGATTAATAACCCTGCTGTGTTTGGGTGCAAAGAGGATGTAATAAACATTTCTGGGTTGCAATAATGGCTGTCAGAGATAATAAATTACTGTTCGATGGTCAGTTTCAAGAAAGGTTTGAAATTTATAGCTTTTCAAGGACCGCCATAAAAATGACATACTTAAGGTTAAAAGGGTGTGTTTAGGGGGTTCCGTTTATCCAATAAACGGAAACCATTATAAAATTATTCCTGAATTTTCTGGTTTTCTTTACTACTGGAGGGAAAAGGTAGATATTTGGTATCAGGGTGTAGATTGTGATCCGATCAGGAGTACATATAGTAAATGAAGAAATTTTGATTTTAAAGGTACTTATGGGGGGGAGGGATTTATACAAATTGAGCATCCCCCTCATTTCCGAACTAGTGAGCCTAAAATTTTGAAAAAAATAAGAAATAGTGGACGTTGCCCAAAATTTACAGGAAAAATAGGGAGAAAGCCATTCTATTAATAATATGGGGGCAAATTATAGAAATAAATGAAAGATTAAAAATTCCTCAAACGCATCATGGAACATATATGAGTATGAAAGGGCTCATTCTGAGGAACAAAAATATTTTCATATTTTAAAAATAATTAATTTGAAAGATATTAACAAATATATACAAACATTTACACAATCTCCCATTTATCTGCCGAAAATATAAGATCTAAACTTTTGAAAAAAATTACGGCTACAGAACCTCACTTGAACGTTCAAGGAAAAATGACATTAATATTAGTTTTTTTCAAACGCATCATGTAATTCACCAAGCGAAAGGGCTCATTATGTGGAATATAAATCTATTTTTTATGTTTTAAAATATTTTTTAAAGGTATTAACAAAAATATAAAAAATATATTCATTGCTTTATTTGTGAAACTACTAAATCTAAAATTTTGGAAAAAGTTATAAAAAAAACTCTAATTTTAATTTTGGGGGCAAATCATAGAATAAAGCGGACTTTTTTTTTCAATCGCGTCATGTAAGGTCCTAAAAGAAAGGGCTCATTATGAAGAATACACATCTCTTTTTCTCATATTTAAAAAGAACGTTTAAAAGATATTGAGAAAAATATAAAAATATTATATTGCTTCCTTTGTTTGAGAAACCACAAGACCTAAAATTTTGAAAAAAATAAGGGGTATATGTTCTCACTTGAGCGTTTACAAGAAAAATATGAAGAAAATCCTAATATTAATTTTGGAGGGTAAGTTATAGAAACAATTGAAAATAAAAAAATGTTTTTTGAAGAGAAATAAAAATATATTTTCTTGTATTTTTAAAACAGTTTGTTTAAAAGATATTAATGAAAAATATATAAAAAAGTGAATTAAACCCCTCTTTATCTCAGAAACCATACAACCTTGCTTAATCTTTACCCCTTTGGGGCCAAATTACAGAATTAAGTGAAAAATAAAATAATATAATTTTTTCAAAGGCACAAAATATTGTGTTAAAGTTATTAAAAAATATACAAAATTCGACACATTACCTATATCGGCGACCTAGTGAGCTTAAAGGTGAAAAAATTGAGAATATAGGGCCTCACTCAAAATTTACAAGAGAAGCAAAACACAGATTCTATAAAACATTTTTTAAAAAATATGACCGACTGCTACGTATAACTAAAACAGCTAAAAATAATTATAACAAAATACAACTCTAGCAAATAAATAACACATTCAATGTTGTTAGGTACCTAACCAGGAAGTAAAAAATGTAAACATTAAAAGGTGCTCATTCTGTACAAATTAATTACCTACCAATCTAGTATATTTTTGAAGTCGGTGCCAAGCAAATCGAAAATCCTTCATTGCACAGTTATCTACTACTTTATCAAACTTGATTGTTACTTGGCACCAACTTCAAAAATATACTAGATTGGTAGCTAATTCATTTGTACAGAATGAGCACCTTTTAATATTTGCATTTTTTACATCCTGGGTAGGTACCTGACAACATTGAATGTGTTATTTATTTGCAAGAATTGTATTTTGTTATAATTATTTTAAGCTTTTTAGTTATAGGTGGAGGTCGGTTATATTTTTTTAAAAAATGTTTTATTTTCAACTTTTCAGTTTATTTGAACTCAGGTAGTTTTCATTCTTTATTTTTTATTTTGTATGTATAACCTTAATAGACAGGACCAGGTAACATCGAAAGCCTCAACATTACACAATGATACTTTCTCATTTAAATTGACAGGTAAATGTTTACGAACAAAATGTACTAATACGCGTTGACTTAATAAGCCCAAAATATATTTATGCCTTATGGACCACGCCATGTAATCTTTCTTCAACTTTTTTTGACAACTCTGTATACCTATAGATAATTCCATTCCACCTTATGTACTAACCATCCTGTACATACGACTGCCCACGGGCAAACATAAATTAGCTTGCCTTCTGTAAATTATAGGACGGAGTAAAATCCATTCCATATTTATGGAGTCAAATATATTTCAACCATAGAATATAATTCTTTGTGGACTACCCCATAAATTATTTCATTTTTAACATTTTATATTATCATCCTGTGTAACATTAATTCATCTCCACACTTTATGCAACTTCTTCGACCAATGTTAGGGATAATGGTCGATTTCCATGCATGCATTTAGGGCTTCACTGAAAGTGTGTGTGAGAAATAAAGGTGTATATATTTTTATATATTTGAAGTGCTTTGTTGGAAAGGTATTTAGGAAAAAAATAAGACAATCCACTTATTCCCTGCTTGTCTGAAACTGATATATTAAAAAATATATACTTTGATTTTTATACATTGTGTCAAATCTGAAAAGTGGTACGGAACCCATAGTATGAGAGTCGAACTCGGATTTGACTGAATAATTTTTACATATGACGTGAAACATTTTTATACTCAGATTTCATATTAGAATCATGGGCGGATCAAAGGGCGGGGGGCGATGGGGGCGACTGCTCCCTCCGAGAGCCTCAAAGTTAGTAAATTTAATATTAGAACGAGGTAATCTTGACTCCAAGAGCCTAGAAGAAGTTCACTTCTATGGGTTTAAACTTCAGAATGTTGATTTTTAATGTAATAGTGCAAGAAATCTGTGTTTAAAATTATATTTAGGTAAATTTGACTAGAATTCTTAGATTTTTGCTTATTGCCCCCTAATTTTTAATTTACTTTTTCTATTTCCAGATACGTGATAGTCGAAAATTTAAGGTACATGTTGTATGCTGTAGATCCAAATACCCCTATTTATTTTGGACTTAAGTTCCGACCCTATGTTAATCAGGGGTACATGAGTGGAGGAGCTGGGTATGTTCTCAGTAAGGAAGCTGTGAAAAGATTTATAGAGGTTAGAACTTTAACAAGTACTTCTTATAATGTTTTACTTTGATAGTACATAAAACTGGTTTTTCTTGATAGAAAAATAAATTTTGAAACTGAAGCAATCTAGATACTTTATAATTACAATTATGTAAAATAGAGAATTATTGTCAAACATAGAGGTATGTTGATCAAGACATCAATTTTGTATCCAACTAAATAAAACATTTTATAATTAGAATAACAAATCAATTATTTGCAGTTCGCTTTGCCAAATGCCACAATCTGTCGAGAGGATAACGGAGGAGCTGAAGATGTTGAAATCGGTAAATGTTTAGCTAACGTAAACGTTACCGCAGGAGATTCAAGAGATCCAGAAGGAAGGGGGAGATTTTTCGCGTTCGTTCCTCAGCACCATTTAATTCCAGGACATGTTGACAAAACGTTTTGGTACTGGGATTACATATTCTACAACGAGACGCCGGTTAGTACTTTTATTACAGTGACTATTAATAAAAGTTTAATATGTATTTTAGTATCCCATCTAATTAATATAATTTATAACCCATCTAATCAATATAATGTCTCCAACCCTTCATAATGAGAGCAGAAACATTTTTAAGGTTCCTTGCACTCAATATATGGAAACCCTTATAAGATCACTCCTGATCTGTTCTTCTGTCACGTCACAGCGTACTGAACCCGAAACTACTGGACGGAAGAGGTTAAAATTTGGTATCAGTGTAGAGTTTGATGACCCAATCAGGAGTACATGTAAATGCCGAAATTTAGATTTTAGGGGTATTTCGAACATTCCCCCTTCTATCTCCAAAACTCTTGAACCTAAAATTTTGAATAAAATATGGAATATAGGACGTTCCTCAAAGTTTACAGGAAACATAAAGAAAAACCCCTAATATTATTGCTTGGAGGACAATTTATAGAATTAAATACAAAATAAAAATTTTAAAAATCAAACGCATCATTTAATGAAACTCATGAAAAGACTCATTCTGAGGAACACAAATATATTTTATTCATATTTTCAAAACTAGTTTAAAAGATATTAGCAAAATATACAAAAAATTACATATTTCCGCCTTTATTGACAAAACTATAATAACCCCTCAAATTTCGAAAAAACTTAAAGATATAGACCCTCACTTAAACTTTACTGGAAAAATAATAATAAAACCCATTCTATTAATGTTGGGAGGCAAATTATAGAATTAAACATAAAATAAAAATTAAACTTTATCAAATGCATCCTGTGATATATCAAATGAAGGAGCTCATAATGAAAAATACTAATATATTTTTTCATATTTTAAAAACGATTAGGTACCATTTTCTTCTCTGTCTCTCAACCGATTTTCTGCATTTTTGTTTTGTTAAGTAGCTACTGACGACCTTCAGTGAAGGCATTCTGCACTGAAATTATTTGTTGAAATTGGTAAAATATTTGCTAAAAACACAGATTAGGTACCATTTTCTCCTCTGTCTCTTCCGACTTCATTTTTGTTTTGTTAAGTAGCTACTGACGATCTTCAGTGCGGACTGCCAATATTAATTTATAATATTGGTTCATTCATTAAATAAAATATAATAAAAATTCATTATTTACGTCCATACTGTCAACGCCAAACAACTGACAGTGTTGCCGCCGCCAGACGGCCAAAACTCAAAACATTGAGTAATTATATATGGAGGGAGCGATCGTTAGATGCTGTTATATTCTTAGAGCATGTACTTCTGGAAGTGGCATACAAGCGTTTAATGGTAAAATAGTCAATGTAGTAGATCAGTATTGATTTTTCGGACGCGTTGGAGTAACTTTCATAATAAATATTCTGTTTTTAATGTGAATTTAATTATTTGATTGATATATTATTATCACAACCTTCCCGAAAGTCTTGTGTAAAAAATTGTCAGACAGCGGATAATAAAGCATGTATTAAATATTTAAGTTCTCCCAGGGTTGTTGGTCCTCTCTTTCTTTAATATTCCTGAACTTGATTGAAACCGCAAATGACGAAAACTTAGGTTGCAAAGAACAATCTTCCAATTATTATATCGAATATTTTGCCAGGAGCGGTTCGAGCTAAAAATTTGGGGTCATTCATTTGTCAAAAATATTTCGAATACCTATATTTGATTACATTTTTATTTTTCTATTGCAATAGATTTTTCAATATGAGTGAACAATTTTGTTCATTACACCTGCTTCTCCAATTTCTAAACAACTCTGTTTCTTATAAAAATTCGACCCTATTTCATAAAATTGTAAAATTTCATGAAATTATTTTTTTTTCAAACACATCATATAATATAGCTAATGACAGAGCTCATTATGAAGGATAGAAATATATTTTTAAAAAAATTTTAAATAATTTGCTAGAGTTATTTTTATAAAACTCCTTCAAAATTTACAAGAAAAGTAAAATACACATTGTAACATTAATTTATAAACTTAAATGGAAAATAAAATAATATTTGTTTAATGTGCATCCGTAAAGTATCAAATGTAGAAAATCGTGATAAAATATACAAATAGATTTTATTTGTATTGTAATGTTTTTATTTTAACACTCGGATTTAGTTCAGTTCTTGGATTTATTTAAAAACACAGTCCAACTCACGCTAATTTATTTCCAGTACTTTAACAGAATTTATATTCACAAGAACTATTTACATTTTATCTTAACTATACAATACGACGGTCGAAAACAAAATGAATCCCATCGCCAGTTGCCCGTATTTATATATTTCTCTCGGAATTGTCTGGTAAGTCCACGAACTATGGGGAAACTTCTTTCATGTGTTCTGGAAGCTTTAAGGAAAATCCCAGTAACGGCAGCGGTCGGCCTGTTGAAAGAGAAAATATTTCGAATTTCCAGAAGTATCGAAATAATGTCCCTTCCACGAAATGGTTGATGGCCGATTGCACCAGCTGTCGGATGAATTCTCATAACAGTATTTTTAAAATAATTTATTTAAAGGATTTAATATACTCAGTAAATAAGAAATTGTAACACTCATAAGAAAATGTTTAAATTTAATATGGTTTTGGGAAAACAAGATGCTCTAGTAAGAAGTAAATGATTAAAAATTTGAATAAAAATACCAAGTACAATTAAAAAAATAAAGAATATCTAATATACACCAGTTTATAGAGCAAAACTGAACAGCATTAGATACATGTCTTAAACAAAATTATTTTCAATTCAATGATGTTTTTTACACAAGTCGCGAAGGCTTGATTATGGGGAACCCTATGAGTTCCATACTCGCAGAAATTTTCATGGCTAATATTGAAAACAAAAATTCACCAAAACGTATTGGCTAAAAATTTTATTTATTGGTATTGACATGTAGACGATATTTTAGCTTGTTTCGTAGGGACGAATAGACAATTAGAAACGTTTCTCAATTTTATAAACAATATCCATCCAAATATTAAATTTACTATAGAGTGTGAACAAGATGACAAAATCAATTTCTTAGATCTAACAGTTAACAAGGTAAACACAAACCATCTCAAATCGATTTAACGATTCACCGCACTTCTATACATCCATATCAACAAAAACTTTCCGCTTACAATAGTATGGTTCATAGATTACTTTCCATAAAACAATCACCAGATAATTTTCAGAAAGAATTAAACATAATCAAACAGATAGCAGTAAATAACGGGTTTGAGGCCGAATTAATAGAAAATATTCTTGGAAATCAAAAACACAAAAAGGCATTAAGAGAAGTTTACCCTGACAGCAAAACCAATATTGATTCATATAATAGTATAACCTATTTTGGCAAACCAAGTTTAAAAATAGCATCCTTGTTAAGAAAACAGAATATTAACGTTGCATTAAAAACAAACAATAGTCTTGGAAAATTTATCAAAAATAACAAATCAAAAATCGATCCAAAGAATAAATCTGGAGTCTATAAATTATCATGTGGGTCATGCCCTAAAGCCTATATCGGCCAAAGCGGCAGAGCGTGTAAAAAACGTATCTATGAACACCGTAAGTCTTTCATTAATCAAAAAACAGATTCCAATTATGCAGAACATTTAGTAACAGAAAATCATCTTTTCCACGAAAATTTTAAATTATTACATTCAGAAAATAAAGGCAATAAATTAAATCTTTTAGAATCATTGGAGATTAATAAACTTAAAAATACCGGTAATTTGTTAAACGACCAGACAGAAATAAATAATTCTCCCTTAATAAACCTCTTTAGTTAATCCTTTTACCTGTAATAATTTAATAATCCTGTTTAAGACTAAGTACCTGGTAATTATATCACTTCTCGAATATAAATACAACTTCCTCAAGAAATACCCAGTTAGTCTAGTTCCTTGACAAAGACATTAGTCGAAACGCGTGGGACAGTTTTCAAAAAACGTAATTTGTGGAAATTGCAATTGTAGTCTCAGTTAATTATTATAAACTATTATTTACTATGTGGTTTGCTGTTGAATTTTATGTCACTTAAAAATCTTCATTGACTGGTGTAATACAACATTTGGAGATTTCTTCAACTGTGCGAGCTAGTTATCTTATCTGTACTCACTACTTCCGTTTGTTGTGGTTTTTTAGCTTATTAATGTTATAATCGATTGTGTACTTATGCTCTTATCTCGGTCGCTTCACCCTGTGTCTGAGAAAAAAGGAAACGAATTTATTTCAATATTGCATTTTTTAAAATAGCAATTTTAAAAAATGCATGTGTAAACCATTAATTAAGGTTCTAATTGTAATTCGGCTCTCAGCCTTACTCCTTCTCGGGGGTGAAAAATATTATACGAAAAAAAGTCTGGGTATGAATAAATTAACTAATTTTGGTCAACTTTTTGTCATACGGTTTTTCGTAAATAACGTTAAAAAAGTAAACTTAAAAAAACCCTTGGATCAGAAATATAGCTTATAAAAAAGCAAAAATAAATGTTTGTGGTTTCTGTAGAACCAATACGAAGTCCATTTTTCATCTTTTATTTGTTTCACAAGGTTCTAACATGGCACCTATAAAACAATTATTATACTTATTGTATAGAACTCATTTATACAAAAAAAACACGTCTGTTCCCCATTTTGAATGAAATTTTGCTATTTGGTTAGGTCTATGTAGGTACCTAGACGTAATGTTCATATTTTTTTAATTTTATGATATATGTCAATTTGATGTAAGTTATTTTGAGGGGTCACGACCCCTGTGAATCCCTCCATTGGACTGCGACTGTTGCACTGTATATCTGCTTTTAACACATATCAAATCAACATCAGTTAGTCACACAATCTGGATCCTGATAGGGTTAGAAGCTGTCAACAAAGATATTGTTGAATTGTTATTTGATATTGAAATGTTGTTTCTGACTATATCCTTAGTTAAATTAAAGATTTCTTATTTAACTGTGAAGTACTTCAGTATACGTATTAAGAATGCAATTAGTTTCAACTTAGTCGATGATAAATAATCATAACCAAAGATATATCTCCAGATGAAGTCATTCTCTAACGTAACATTAGATAATTTATATTTAAAAAAGAACCGACTTCAGCTGACTTTAAATAAAAACAGTTTAGAAACCGTGTGCAATCAATCACTATTTTTTTTTTGTTGATAATTTTACCGTATTCTTATCTCTCTCTATTTTTCGCCCTCTGTCTTTGTCCGTCTCCAATGTTTATTCTTTGTCTATATTTCCCAAGTATAATTTAACTTTTTTATTTGTTTTATTATTTGGACCACTTTCTATAAATGTAACTAATTCACTCTATATTGCATCCACACTCTAAATGCTTTTGTGTACTGGTCACTCCTACATAACTTATTGGTCTATCATTTTCTGAATCACCCTGTACAACTTTAATTCAACTTAACACAAATTACAACGGTCCTAATATCTTTAAAACCACCCTCTATAAGTACAAATCCTCTCCACACTATTCCCTATTTCTATTTTTCTATTGTTTAAATTATTCCTGTATACCAATGATTTTACTTCGCCCCATGTGTCTAGTATTCCATTTATCCAACTGCTCATGACCACCCTATATAACAAAATTCAACTTTTTGAATCACATTTTATAACTATAAATTTACTCTACCATTTATTTCAATCACCCGGTATATGCAACTGCTTCTAAAATTTCTTAACCCATGTCTATAATTATACCCTTTCCTACGTCCTATAATTCAAATATCGTAACTGCTTATGCTTATATGACAAATTTTTTATATACCTTCAATAACAATAATCTTATCCCACCCTTACTTCAAACACTTTGTCTAAGCAACTACTTATGTTCCAAACTATATAACTTTTGTAAACCGCCCTGTATAATTGTAACCGTACTCCACCTTATATTTCAACCATCCTGTATACTCAACTGCTTCTGACCATTTTTAAAGCCTTTTATGTAACTGTAATTATTCTCCGTTCTATAACGCAAATATCCATTCTATATAACTATACTTTTGCTCCACTCTTATTTCATCTTCTTTGTAAATGCAACTATTTATCTGCTACCCAATACAATATTTTTATAACCATCCTGTATAACTAATTCAATTCCGACTTATATTTCAACCATCCTATGTATACAACTGCTTATGCAGCACCTAACATTACATGCACTCACGCACACACCCTCAACCGTATTCCACACAGAAGAAATCGCCAGAATAACAAATTTTCATTTTAATAAGCTAATGGAATATTTTATGCAATTTCACGCTATTGTAACTTAACTTCTTCTTGTCTTCTAAACGTTGTTTGTGGCATGTTCTTGATTATTTTTATGTTTCTTTGGGGAATAACACCACAATAGAAATAAAACTACGTGTATTGCAGTAATACCAAACGTTTCAAAGTCTATTCTGACTTCGTTGTCAATGGCTTTATATTTATTGATGTAATTGCAATTCAATAAATATAAAGCCATTGACAACGAAGTCAGAATAGACTTTGAAACGTTTGGTATTACTGCAATACACGTAGTTTTATTTCTATTGTGGTGTTATTCCCCAAAGAAACATAAAAATAATTAACTTCTTCTCTAAAATAAACTGACTTCAAAAGTATCAATATGAAAATCATTACAAACACCCTGTACGACATAGCTTCATGGCATATCTTGACATTTAAACTAGATATTTATAATGAAAATTTGACATTTACCATAATGTTTACAGTTTTTGTGCACATATTTTTCTGATTTTCAGAAAAATGGTATGTTTTACCTTATAGAAAAATGTACGCATTGCTTTTTTCTGATTTTCTAGAAAACCGTAAATCTCATGTTATAGACAATTATATGGGACCTTTCCGTAATGTTCCTTAATATAATGTAGTTTAAATCTTCAAAATTGCCCAAGCCGTTTTTGATTAATCGCTCCTCCTTTTTGGAAGTCGGTTAAAAAGATTAAATTTAGACGTGAAATAAGATAAGATTTTTTAGAATCTACGAAATAAAGAAAAATCTTACTTCAAAGTGATTTTTACTGGAATGAGGGATTATTGAAATAGTAACAACTGACTTGCTACGTAATTTAAATTATAGTATTGACGTGCATGTTCAAATTAAGGTGCCTTTTTGTCCTACTACTCCCGTATTTTCATATTAGCGATCATGTCTATTCTCATACAATAGACCAGTTACCCTCAAAATTATAGTATTTTCGTATTTTCAGGGACTGGGATGTTGTTCTGACAATGCCATTTCATTCCATTACATAGCACCAGACATGATGTATGCTATGGAATATTTGATATATCATTTAAAACCCTTTGGTATAGCGTACAATCCAAAAATGCCTGCTTTCAACCTTCCAGAAGCGACGAATACAGCAAACGATACTACAACAGGCAACAGGTGACAATGAAAAATAGTTGAAGAAATTATACCTATTAAAGATGTTTTTGATGTGACTGATATTCTATGAATATTTATTTTTTATATTTTTTCAAATAAACATTAACAAATCTTGTTTTTGCATAAATATGTACATTACTTTGAGTTAAATATGATTAAGTAACACTTACGAACACAAAAATTACCAGCAGCATGTAAACCCAAAATGAATAACAGCGGGATAGCAAATAATTTCAAATGTAATTTCATAAATCGGTAACAAAAATTTACTGGAAGCACTGTAGAATCTCTGGAATGTCACAAATGTATAAAACAAAGTTTTGTATTCTACCACAAAGCCAGTTTGGATTTACTCTATGAAGATAGCTAAGCGGTTAAAACACCGATGGGTATGAGAAATAAAGTTTTGGTATTGTAGTAAAAAACTCGTAATCATACAAAATGTAGAATTTTTATAATATAATAATAACAAGTATCCAGTACTCAGTTACTCTTTCGGTATAATTAATTAATGCAAGACTGACGTTGAACAATTACAACGGAAAGTTAGAATTCTACTAAAAAAGCTCAATGTTCAAAATCACCATCGAAAAAGCTCTGTTGAATGTACAACATTGTCACGGTGTAAAGGAGAATGAGGATTATCAGATATAGGTAAGCAACTAGATCAACAAATTTCTTATTTACGTATTCATTTCCATAAAGTCGCAAACCTTTATGATCCACACAGGGTCATATGCCAGGTTGATGACTCAATACCACTGTGACTGACAGAGCAACAAGTTCAATTATACCACCAGTCAACTGATCAGAAACTGTTTAAAGGGAAAGAGAAGCCCATTCATGGAAGACTTATAAATGACGTCCATCAAGATTATGTCAACAGTTCAGTGTCGAAATACTGGTTCATCTCTGGTCGTATGTTTCCTTAAACAGAGGCTTTATACTGGCAATTCAAGATCACGTAATTTCAACTAAGAGCCATCTGAAGTGCATCGTACAAGATCAACAACGACATATGCAGATATGGTTGCCAAGCTTCAGAAACCATCCAGCATATCATAGGCGGTTGTCAAGCTTTGCTGCTGCAACTGAATACAAAGAACAACGTGATTCTGTGGCAAAAATACCACACCATGAACTAGCACTGAAATTTGAACTCTTACAGTCGGTAACCGATCGAACTGCTACTCATAATAGACCAGACATAATTGTACTAGACTAATTGTGTAAACCTGCACGTGTGACATATGGTTTTTGAGGTAATTTTGAGTGATGAGCAATGTTTTGTTGCTAAAATTGTTTTATCCCTTGTTGGTCTTCAGAAAACTTTTCAGTCTTCGCAAAACCACGAAATAAAGAATCCTCAGGAGTAGTTTAATGTGCGCCATATTCATGAACAGGTTTTGTGTTTTTTTTGGCTTCTCAATGTTATATCAGAAGTAAAAGATATTAATCCTTTAGTTGCCCCGGGGCACCTCCACGTGGTGACGGTGGGCAACAGTCTTCACCACTTTACCTGTAGAGTTCTCGGGTGAAGGCTTTCACGCAGTCATGGCAACTAAAGGAAATTTTAGTTCTACGATGCAGGGTCACGTACGTAAAGTACGATACCGATACAGTATCGGTGGCTGGTCAGTGTGGGAAAGGGGGCCCGCAGTCATCGTCATCATGCGAGCGTAGCTCTGTCTTTTTACTTTTACTTTTACAAATTTTTAACTTTTATCGAATTTTTTGAAGGTTTTGCTATATTTTTCATCTAGTCTTATATTAATGTTTCTTATTTAGTCCTTTTATCTAGTCTTATGTCTTTTTTAGGGTTCCGTATATACAATATACGGATACCCTTATAATATCACTCAGGATTTCTGCCTCTGTCACATCACAGCATTTTTCTCCTAAACTGGACGGAAGAGGTTGAAATTTGGTATCAATGTATAGTTTGGTGACCCGATCAGGAGTACATATCGTAAAAGAAAAAATTTTGATTTTAGGGGTACTTCTGGGGGAAAAACTAAAAAAATCGACCGTTTCCCCCCTGATCTCCGAAACTACTGAGCCTAAAATTTTGAAAAAAGTAGGAAATATACATCGTTGGGCAAACTTTACAGGAAAAATAAGGAGAAACCATTCATAATAATTTTGGGGGGCAAATTATAAAATTAAATGAAAATTTATAAATAAAAATTGAAATCATGTAATATATCAAATGAAAGGTCCCATTCTGAGGAACACAGGCATATTTTTTTCATATTTTAAAAAAAATTAATCAAAAAGATATTAACGAAAATATACCAAAATTTACCCATTCCCCCCCTTATCTCCGAAACTATAAAACGTAAAGTTTTGAAAAAAATTAGAAGTATAGGGTCTGACCTGAAGTTTACTGGAAAAATAAGGAGAAACCTCTACTTTTAATTTTGGGGGGCAAATTACAGAATTAAATGGAAAATATAAAATTAAAATTGTTTTTAACCCATCATGTTATATATCAGATGAAAGGGCCCATTCCCCCCCCCCTTATCTCCGAAACCATAAACTGGAAAATTTTGAAAAAAAATTGAGCTATAGCGCCTTACCTGAACTATACTGGAAAATTAAGGAGACACCCCTAAAATTTATTTTGGGGGGCAAATTACAGAATTAAATGGAAAATATAAAATTAAAATTGTTTCTAACCCATCATGTTATATATCAAATGAAAGGGCTCATTATGACGAAAACAACTATATTTTTTTCATATTTTTAAAATAAATAAATTAAAAGATATTAACAAAAATATAAAAAATTTACCAATCCCCCCCCCCTATCTCCGAAACCATATCCTGGAAAAATTGGAAAAAAATGGAGGTATAGCCCCTCACCTGAACTTTACTGGAAAAATAAGGAAAACCCCCTAATATTCATTTTGGGGGGCAAAGTATAGATTTAAATGGAAAATATAAAATTAAAATTGTTTCTAACCCATCATGTTATATATCAAATGAAAGGGTTCATTATGACGAAAACAATTTTTTTTTTCATATTTTTAAAATTAATTTTAAAATTAATTAACAGATATTATCAAATATATAAAAAAGATAACCCATCCCCCCCTTATCAACGGAACCATGAGCTGAAAAATTTTGAAAAAAATGGAAGTAAAGCCCGTCACCTGAACTTTAATGAAAAAATAAGGAGAAACCCCTAATATTCATTTTGGGAGGCAAATTATAGAATTAAATGGAAAATAAAAAATTATAATTGTTTCTAACGGGTCATGTAATATATCAAATCACAGGGCTCATTATGACGAATACAAATATATATTAAAAAAATATTTTAAAAAAATTACCCATTCCCCCCGTTATTCCCCAATCTATAAGACCTAAATTTTTTGTTTAAAGACAAATTATACAATTAAATGGAAAATAAATATTCAATTTTCAAACGCATTATGTAATATATCAGATAAAAGGCTCATTATGTGAATCACAAATATATCATATTTTTAAATCATTCGTTTAAAAGATATTAGCAAAAATATTAAACATCGACTTAATTCCCACTCTAGAAACTATACTATTTAAATTTTGTAAAATATATTTTATTTGTATTTTTTAATAATTTGAATAACAGATTTAATAATTTATAATTTAAAACTTGACCTATTTTGCCCTTTATCTTCCAATCTGCAGAGCCTCAAAACTCAGACAGTAGACTATTAAAGACTTCTCTGAAAGTTTATTAGTAAAATAAAACTGTAATGTTAATTTCTGGGAGCCAAATTAGAAAATTAAATACATATATATTCTGATAAAAATCAAGCAAATCCTGAAGGAGATAAATTAAAAAGTCTATGTGTGGGAAATTAAAGTGTATATATATTTTTTTAAATTTAAAACACTTCCTTTAAAAGATATAAGGGTAAATATAAGAAAATGCACTCATTCCCTGTTTGTGTGAAACTGGAATATTAGAATCTTGAAGGTGGTACGGAACCCTAAGTATGCGAGTCCAACTCGCACTTGACCAAATTATTTTATCTAGTCTTATTTCTTAGTGTACTCTTAAACACGTATTTTTAAGTCTCGCGTTGAGCTTTATAACTGATCATATTATATTAATATATTGACGTATCCTATGTTCAATCGGTTATATATAAACTGAAATCCGAAGTCATTATTTAATTTCTTTGGCAATGAAAATTTGCAGGTTTACCAGTCTTCCAAAGTCTTCAATTTTCTGAAGGTTTTCAGCGATTTCCTGAATACCAATAGGGGATGAACCAATTTTAGCAATAAAACATTGCTCAGCACTCAAGATTACGTCAAAAAACATATGGCGCACGTGCAGGTTTGACCAGTCTTCCAAAGTCTTCAATTTTCTGAAGATTTTTAGCGATTTTCTGAAGATTGACGAGAGATGGAGCAGTGGTTTTGATAGCAAAAACATGTTCAGCATGTGAAAATACATCGGAACCTATACATCACATGTGCATATTCGACAAGCCAACAAGTCTTCACTTTTCTGAAGCTTTTCAGCAAATTGCTGCAGATTGAAGGGTGATAAACCAAATCTGACGGCAGATTCGTATTCAAGAGTCAAAAATACTTCGGATATCATATGCCACATACAGTACAGACAACTATTTTTTTGTAGACCTGTGTAATTAAATATAAATACATTTTTGTATATTAATAGAGAAGTATATGAATGTATATTTTAAATATGTATTTTTGGATTATTGGTGTGCTTTCATAACTAAATTATAATTCTCTGTATATTCTGTACGAAATTTTCTTCCAACTTCTGCACAACTTTCACCAAATTTAAAATAATTTTTAACAATAATAACAATTACATGATATTCTAGTACAAAAAATATAAATGGTGGCAAATTTAAAAATTAATCTTAAATTGGAACACTCTTTATAAGAAAATTATTGATGTGTACTAAATTTTAAATAAACAAAAATAAAACAATTTAACATATGATTTTGACGTTTTCTGGTTGAACCAAATTCCATTCAAGCGAATGGGTTTCATCCTATTTGTGCCGCTTTGGCAAAAGGTAAGTCAGCAAATTTATGGGAATGTTTGACGGTAGCTTTTCAGGTCCAGGGAGGGGCCGCTGCCCTCACCTGCCCTCCCCCTCGGTACGCCCATGCCTAGTTAAGCAAATTTTTAAACCGATCTTCAACGAAATTTAATTCTTATAGTCACAGAAACTCAGGCGAACAATTTCGAAGGTTGTACTTTTATTTATAAATTATTTATAATTGTGCAAATTTAAATTGCTACGTAGTGATGTTGAGCAAATGAAAACAATTGACAAAGAGAATGTGTATATTTTAAAATTATAAGCATTATGTTGACCGGCCGGGAACTTGGTGCTTAAGAAGCATATTTCAGGTCAATTTCCATTGAGGTAAACACTTTTAAAACAAAAATGCAGACACTACAAGAATTCGTTTTCGTTTTAACAATTAACTTGTCAGCATCGTAACACTTGAGAACTAATTTAGTATCATAACTGCATATCGTGTTGCAACAAAGTTGCCTTTAGCAAAATAAGCTGTTGAATGTGATAAAGTGAATGTGTATGTAGTGATGTTTGGGTTAAAGCTATAAAAAACTCGACTACGTCTGAATTTTTTTCATCATAACGTTGAACTTTATTTAACCTTTCGTCTGCAATCTGCACTATAGATGACATACGAAAAAATATAACAAAAACTAACAGTTATAACTCTAATTATGAGTTTTGTTTTCACTTTTTTAAATAATAATGACTCATGATAATTTTATGAAATTTTCCAATGTAACAGTAGTGTTTTCAACTAGAAACAGGTCCTCTCAACAACGAAATGTTTTTTATTTTGAAGAATCGAGAATTAGAGAGAGTGAACAACACGTTCCAAACATATTACATTCCGAGATGGTAAGTATAAATGATTTATTTCACTAGATGATTAATAGTTTTATGTGTCAAAAGATTTATTACATTAGACCAATCAATAGAGATTTTTTCGTGCACAAAATACTATCAGGATACTGTCTGTGCCATCACATTAAGAATGATTTGTAGTGATATTTTGCTACCTTTTCCACTCGCAACTATGGTTTTTTACTTAATTATAAATAATTAAAACAAGAAAATTGCGTTTTTTTTTCGTTGCATGTTTATAAAATGAAAAATAATAAACTAATCTTAATGGTGTCACCAGGTGAATTGTAAAGCATGGAAATACCAATGAAATGAGCCCAGGATCGATCCGATAAGATCTTTAGCGGTTCTCTTTATATTATCATAACTCCGTCACTATCGAAGTTGTAGAACTGCGCTTATGGGAGCTGATAGTAATTGAGATCTACCTTATGCGTGACTAAACCAGGTTTATTAGTTTTTGAATAATTGCCATCTGAAGTTTTTAGTCCAGTTTTCTTGCACTGTGTCTCCATGCAACATGGATCATCAAATATCAATTCAGAATAGAGATGTTGAAAGTAGAGGTATCATTCTATAACGCCTCTATTTTCATTTTTCATTAAATGTCTGTGAAATATACGAAAAATGTTGGCAAAAATGATCAAAATTTGGTGAGCGTATGAATGTGTTCGAGTAGTGGGGGAACACGGTTGTTGAGGGGAACTGTAAACAATAATTATTATCGATAGTAACTGTCACTCTGACAGATGGTGAAAGAATTTAATCGTTACAAAAACTTCTATACCGAGTGATTTGTTCGATTTTATTATATCAAACGAGAACTGTTTGTTTATTAATATATTTATATGCAAATGGTTTCTCGGAAATGTTTTTGTATTAATTTGTGGATTTTGGGTTTACGGAACATCCAAAGAGAGAGGTCATTAAAAAAATTTTTACTTGTGAGAATTTTAAATATTAAAACGATCTATGTATGTGCCTCTACCATATATTACTATACGCTTCCACTCAACAACCGGGTTTCCTCCACTTCTTGGATACATTCATACGCTCGCCCATTTTTTGTCATGTTTGCTAACATTTTTCAGATATTTCACAGACATTTAGTGAAAAATGAGAATAGGGGCTTTGTAGAATGACACCTCTACTTTCAACAACTTTTTTCTAAATTGAAATGTGATTATCTATGACGCATGGGGCCACAATGCAAAAATAGTGAACAGAAAACTGTATATCACAATTGTTCAAAAACTAATAAACCGGTAGCGTCTGGCACACATAAAATATATATAAATTACTATCAGTTCCTACAGGCCCAGTTTTACAGCTTCTAAAGTGATGAAGATACGATTTAAAAAAAAATGCTACATTTTTTTTCAGTATATTTTGTTTATCTCTGATACTAATGATCCAATCGGATCGAGCCTGGGCTCATTTTATTGGTATTTTCATGCTCTACAATTGACCTGTAGACACCATTGAGGTTAGTTTATTATTTTTGATCTTATAAACATGCTAAGAAAAAAAACGTAATTTTCTTGCTTCCATTGTTTATAACAAAGTAAAAAACCATAGTTGCGAGTGGAAACATAGCAAAATATCGCTAGGGATCTTTGTTAATGTGATGGCACATTCGGTATCCTGATAGTATTTTTTACACATTATCAGTTAATTTTTGCTCTATTGATTGGTCTACATTACAAGAATAAATTAGGGATCTTCCTTACAACTGAGGAAAAAAAGACCGACAGTCTTTGAGACTGAACGATGGTCGCGAAAGCTTCTTACGAAATACACTTCTGGTCCCTGTCTTTGTCTATGTTTCTCTTTTTTTGTGTCATTCTTAGTAATGCACATTTAAGATTCCTAATGTGTAATTTAGCAACTAGTGTAAATGTAACTGTGAAGGAACATAATATATGACGTTGTAGTTAATTTTTAGTTAAAATACAAAAGTTGTTTATAGTAATAATTCAAACCCACTGCACCTATTCTGGCAATATACAGGGTGTCCCACGGTCGATGGTACCTTAGACGTTTACGGAAAGCGGGGTACGGGATGTTTCAGAAAATTTGGTTACCTAAGTAATTGCTCCAGATCTATCGATGTCAGATATTTTCAACGATTCAATAATGTTCTCCTTTAGGTCATCAATTATTTGTGAATCGTTGGCATAGACCTTTTCTTTCAAATAGCTCCGTAGGAAAAATTCTAGAGGTATTAGAACACAAGATCTAGGGGGGCAATTAATGTTTTCTCTTTAAGGAATTATTTGATTACCAAATTTCTGTTTCAAAAGATTGATTGTTTCTGCTGCTCAATGTCATGTTGCACCGTCATGTTGGAACCACATATTCTGCACATCAATATGCTGCAATTCATCCCACAAAAAGTTAGTAATCATCTCCTGATATCGATCACCATTCACAGTAACAGCATTTCCATTGTCATCTTCAAAAAAGTATGGACCAATCACTCCACCAGCCCAAAAACCAGACAAAACAGTTACTTTTTGTGGATGCATCGGTTTTTCCATTACTTCTCGTGGATTTGCTTCACCACAGATTCGACAATTTTGCTTGTTAACAAATCCACCCAATTCAAAATGTGCTTCATCGCTGAAGATGATTTTGTTGAAAAAAATTTCCATTTTCAAGTTTCTGTTATATGGCCCAATTAACGAATTTACGAGGTAAACCAAAGACTGTTGGCTTTATTCCTTTCGTTATCTGAATCTTGTAAGCCTTTAAATGAATATCTTTGTGCAAAATTCTGAATAAAGTGGTTTTTGGAATGTTCAGTTGCTGCGCACGATGACGAATTGATGTTTTTGGTTTTTCAACAACACTAGGCAGTAACAGGTGCAATATTTTCTTCTGAACGTCCACTACGATGATATGTTTTGCTTTTTTGATCTTTTACTGAACCAGTTTCCACAAATTTTTGAACAATGTTTTCAATGGTAACATTTAACGGACAATTTTCTCTTGCATATTCTGTACGAAATTTTCTTCCAACTTCTGCATAACTTTCACCAAATTTAAAATAAGTTTTAACAATTACCATGCGTTGCTCAATCGTATATCTTTCCATTTTTAATAACCGGAATATTCCTACTCGTCATCTGTCAAATAACATATGATATTACAAAAAATATAAATGGTGGCAAATTTAAAAATTAATCTAAAATTGGAACACCCTTTATGAGAAAATTATTGATCTGTACTAAATTTTAAATAAACAAAAACAAAACAATTTAACATATGATTTTGACGTTGTCTAGTTGAATCAAATTGCATTCAAGCGAATGACTTTTGGTTCTACTTCAGCGTTGAAAAGAGAAATGTCAAAGTACAACCACTGCCAACCAAAGGTAGAACCAAAGTTATAACCGGTAGATAGCTGCAAATCGGCTAATGTACTTGGTTAACAGATCTTTACATCCTTGATAAAAAGGCAAGAATATTAAAGTTTCGGACACTTTTCAGATATATGGATAGAGAACAAGTATCATTAGCCTTATTAAAAATGAAATTAAATGAAAAACTAATTGTTGGGGCTTTATTAGTACATCTTTCAATAGAAGCACATAATTTTATTAAGTTTATTAAGTGACAATAGTCCAATCAATGAAGACAAAAATCGGTAATACAGGGTAATGTGTCCAAGCAGCACCCATTTTCCTGAAAGGTTGGATTTAATTTCTACTTACACTCTACTTCAAAGCTGACCCTTCTTCGGGGGTTGCCTTTTTCCCGGGAGGGGGATGCTTCCCCTTCTTGGGGGTGAAAAATATTGTATGAATAAAAGTCCGGGAATGAATGAATTTAACAATTTTAAGCAACTTCTGTACCATAAATTCTTTTCGAGATAATCGCAAGTGAATGCATCGAGTTTTTAACCAAAAAATATGTTTTCATACGGTTTTTCGTAAATAACTTTTAAAATATGCGTTTTAATAAAAAAATCATTGAGATTAAAAATGTAGCTTATAAAAAACAATTAGGGACTTAACATAAGTTAAGTCCTATAAACCATTTTTTTTCTAAGAAGCAAACTATGATAAGTCACTTAAAAAAAATAACTTATTTATGGAAAAAAATCTTCCACAATTTAGTAGGTAATCAAATAACCTCTTATGCCAAATATTCAAACCATAGGTTTAAAAATAAGAGAGAAACTTTGAATTCTCTTTAATAAATATCTTTGAAATCGTTTTTCTCAAAACTATGTTTTGTGACTTAATACAGTTTGCTTCTAAGGTACAGAAATGTATTTACCCCTTATTTTTGAAAGGGCTTGAGCTGAAAGTGTGGCTTAATAGTATTATTTACAAACATATAAAAACTTTAAAGGGTCATATCTAACTTAATTTTTATTCTACACAAAGCACATAAATTAAAAAAAAACAAAACCTACAATTTTTTACTCTATAAAATTTTGTCTATCTCTCATAATTTTTAAGTTATTTAAAAAAAATACAATTTAGCAAAATTACAAAAATTCAATATTCTCTTGAGGATCTAATTTTTTCAATACTACTTACTTTAAACCAGTCAAACCTTCTGAGCCTATTTCAAATAAGTAAGTCATGAGATTTGTGAAGTGGGAGCTATTAATTTCAACGGGGGTGGTATTTAGGGGGTAATTTGTAATTTTTTTTGTCAAAAAACTAGAAAAAAACACCTTATATATGTCATAACCCGCTTAATTTTCATGCTAGGCACTTTTATAAAAAACTATATTAAAGAATTTTTTTTTAAAGCGGTTTAAAAAAGTATTGACCAACTTGTCCCGAAAAATGCATTGATTTCAGTTATTTCACGATAAACTTTTCAATTTTTGTATTGAGAAATAAAAAAAAATTTCAACAAGTTATAACTCCGTTTCTATTGGTTCTACAGAAATCACAAGCCATAATTTTTTTGTTTTATCGTAAGCCACATTTTGGAAAAACCGTAAGAAAACATGTTTTTTTTGCTTGAAAACTCGATAATTACTAAATTTTCAATTATTCTTTATGTGTATAATTGCATAATTTTTTAGTATGAGAAGCTGATAAGGCTTAAAACCAACGAAACATATCAAATAACACTATAGAGCTTGTACTTGTGGAGGTACCCTACTACTCACAAATATCTTGGCAAGGCTAGAAAATAGTGAATAGAGAGGGTTATTTCGCGATTGGGAGCTGCATCCAATGAGCTACGTGCTTTGGTTCCACCTTCCAAACGAGTGAAATAGTCTCTAGCCCTCTCTACTGCCCTCTCTTTTTAGCCTTGCCACGATATTGCTACTATGCAGGCTACCTCCAGAAGTACATGCTCTAAGAATAACACAAAGTTGGGCAAATGTCTATTGTATGTTCGCCACAAAATGATTACTTTGCAACTATTGTTTCCCTATTGGAGGAGTTTCAGCACTATGTCGTCCTGGCACTTCACCTTGACCTTCAGCACTTCCTTTCGTATTTTTTTCAAGGCCTTGTAGGTATTTTAAATTGATGTTTTAGCTTTTTGTTTTGTTTTTGTTTGTTTGTTGAATATCTCTTAATTTCATAAAATGCAAAAGTAATGCTTATAGTTTATAGTACGTGGAATGTTTGTGTTTTGTGCAATATTATACCAACGTAGGGGATACACATTTAAATCATAATATCCATATTTATTCATAGTCTTAATTAAATGTATGAAACGCAAATTAGTTAGAAACATTTGGAGTACGTATACGTAAAATAAAGTTTCCAATTTCGAAGCAATATTTTTGCCTTTAATTCTACATAATTTTGAATTATTCACAGTTCCCTGTTGGAAGCAACAACAAATCGAAAAAACTCGCATAAAAAGAGCTGGATCACCAAAACCAAACAAGATTATTTTACGTTGGTAGACAGTTGGCTGTGAAAAAAAGGGTATATAAACTCGACACTAACTTTATTGCGTCCATTTAGTTTTAAGGAAGTGAGTGAAACAGTGCGTTCAAGATTTTCATTTGAATTATTCTACTTATAAAGTAGTTTTGTAATATACTGAAATCAGAATAGTTTAGAAATCGGTTTAGTTTATCGATGGATAATTCTAATATTTACTGGATACTGAATTTTTTGTTAAAAACTTGTCAAGAAAATCAAGGTAATCCTTGTCCAACACAGACACAGGTAACTACTACAAGAAATGTAAGTAAATGTATTTTATATTATTAGAATGTTCCATAAATTGCTGATACATATATATGAATAATCGACATTAGTGCCTTCCTATAATATAAAATGAATAAGCCATTTTCTCTCTAGATTTTTAAGTAGGTATTGCAATTCTAGTGAATATACCTAATTAGATAATTAGTTTAGTAGAAATAAAGGTGGTATTTATTTGTAAAACATGTGATTTTTCTCGCTGGTATCCAAAGTACCTTATAAATTCAGAAAGATTATGTTATTTTATGCCTAAATTACTTTTTATAGAGGTAGACTGATTGTATATTGATAAAATTAATTGAAACGTAAAAGTAAGTACATCTGGATTGACTGTCTTTCCATTTATACTGTATATATTTGTTTAACCTTTTGTCTTTGTTCTTTAATTGGAAAAATGTATTTTTTCGGACACAAAGCATTAGGCAAATTCAACAGCTGGATCGGCAACCTGCATAACAAATAAATATCAGAGGCGTAGTAATAAAACTATTATTCATTTGAAGAAAAAAAGTTTCATATAACTCGATTTTGTTTTGTTTTTTTTATCGGCATATTTCACACATGCCATTTTCAGATAAGATAGAATTTTTTTTACGGAAAGCAGAATTTCACATTTAGCGGAATAAGTATTGAGTTATTTTTATAGCAAGACCGTAGCCAGCGGGGGGGTCTGGGGTTTCGACCCCCCCCCGAAATTTTGGAATATTTGGTTTTAATTTTACCTAATTATTCATGTTTTTCATAGAATAAATTTTATATTTATATAATTTTATATATTCTTGAAATACATGAACAAAAATATACCCACTCCGAAAAAATTTCCTGGCTACGGCCTTGTTTTATAGTCTTTAAATATTTATATTCAAAAGGTCACTTTTACCCAATATCCTACACTTTATATTGTTAACCCAACATCGGCTTACGGCGTTATCTCTCGGAGATATATATATCCATATATAAATGAGAATGTTTGTCTGTATGTCCTTTATAGAATCCTAAACGGCTGGACCGATTTTGACGAAATGTTTTGTGTATGTTTGGGTGGATCCCTGGATGGTTTACACTCACAATTGGACCCGATAGGTGGCACTAAGATCAGGTTCTAACTCCTCCTAAATGGCTGGACGGATTTTAATGAATTTTTTTTGTGTATGTTTGCGTGGGTCTTTGGACGGTTTAGATTCACAATTGCACCTGGTAGGTGGTACTAAGATCGGATTCTAACTCCTAAACGGCGGGAACGATATTAATGAATATTTTTGTGAATGTCTGGGGTGGGTCCCTGGATGGTTTAGATTCACAATTGGACCCGATAGGGTCTACTAAGATCGGGTTCTAACTCCTCCTAAACGACTGGAACAAGCCCGTAGCCAGCGGGGGGTTCAACACCCCCCCCGAAATTTTGGAATTTGGGTTTCAAGATTAAATTTTAACCAATTAATCATATTTTTCATTAGATTATATTTCATATTTATATATTTTTATATATCCTGAATACAAATCAGCCCACTACCAATCAAAAAAATTATCTAACACCTCCCCCCCCCCGAGAATATTGTCCAACCCATCCTGAAAAAATTTTCTGGCTGCGGCCTTGGGCTGGAACGATTGTAATGAATTTTTTTGTGTATGTTTGGGTGGGTCCCTGGATGGTTTACATTCACATTTGGACCCGGTAGGTGGTACAAAGATCGGGTTCTAGGAATTCCTTTTTGACAATTTTTACGCCCATTAGTATAGAGTTTATTGAATTTTAATATAAAAAAAAAAACATTTGCTGAACCCGGTAATAGCCCCAAGCCACATTTGGACAGAACAACGTCTGTCGGGTCCGCTAGTGATATTATAAATGATGTTTGACGGAGACCCCTTAAAAGAATGAATAAACATTTGTTCATTTCTTGATACATCAAATAGATATTTCGTATTTATTAATAATGCAAAGCCAAATTTATGCTTGTGTTGTTGCACTGTTTTCAATTATTATCGTTTGTGCTTTTCGAAAAAGATTAAAGTAATGTAATAACATTAACTGATCACACACACTCTGCGTGGGCTTAGGCTGCAAAATAGCCATTCGGGATTACCGAGGACTTTACTCAGGTCCTTACGCTAATGCAGTTTTCCTTCTGCATAATCGCTGTCTTCTGTTTTTCGGGGTGGGTTTTCGGAGGGGGTTGGATAATTTTTTTGATTTGTGATGGGCCGATATACATTTGAAAAATGTATATTTTTGTTCATATATTTCCAGGATATATAAAATTGTATAAACATAAAATTTATTCTATGAAAAACATGATTAATTGATTAAAATTGAATCTCGAAAGCAAAAATTAAAAAATTTCCGGGGGGGGGGTTCGAACCCCCAGACCCCCCCGCTGGCTTGCTTTAGTTTTAAAAGTTGCTTTCGTAGTAAAGCAACTGTCTTTTTATGTTACGTGGAGCATTCTTTGCTATGGAAAACAGCATTTTATAAAGGGTGTTTTTTAGAGGTATGGAACTTTACGTTGGCAACACTCTTTTAACCGGCGGCCATCTTGTCAACTGTCAAGTGATTTATGTTTGGTTTGGCATTTCATCATGAATAGACTGACGCCTGAATAACGCTTCCAAATTGTGCAAATTTATTTTGAAAATCATGGTTCTGTTCGAAATACGTATCGCGCACTACGTCCATTTTACGGTCAACATAATCGCCCATCAGAGCAATTAATTGGATTAACTATGCAACGTTTTCGCACCAAGTTTACTCTAAATGATAATACGCATCCAAAAAGATGTGGTACATACAGTGCCTACAGAAGAATCCATTGCTGCTGTAGAACGTAGCGTAGAGGAAAACCTGAATCAGTCTATCCACCATCGTGCACAGGAATTGGATATTTGTCCATCCACTTTATGGAAGATTTTGCGAAAAGATCTTGGTTTGTGTGCTTACAAAATTCAACTCGTGCAAGAATTCAAGCCACACGATCACCTAGCAAGGCGTACATTCGGTGAATGGGCCCAAAACAAGATTGCCCTTGCTCCCGATTTTCATAAACGAATTTTGTTTAGCGATGAAGCTCACTTTTGGTTCAATGGATACGTCAATAAACAAAACTGCCGTATTTGGAGTGATGATAATCCTCAAGTTCATGTTGAGACACCGTTACATCCAGAAAAACTGACTGTTTGGTGTGTTTTATGGTCTGGTGGAATAATTGGTCCGTACTTCTTTAAAAACTATGATGGCCAGAAAGTTACAGTCAATGGTGATCGCTATAGAGCCATGACAACTAACTTTTTTGTTCATCAATTGAACAATCATGATGCACACGAGCAGTGGTTTCAACAAGACGGGGCAACATGTCACCCAGCTTGCCACAATTGATTTATTGAAAGAAACGTTTGGTAACCGCATAGTTTTATGTTTTGGACCCGTCAATTGGCCTCCAAGATTGTGCGATTTAACGTCGCTTGACTATTTTGAAGCGATTGACCACTTGGACGACAACATTCGCTCCGTTACTACCGATATACGGCCACAAATTTTGGAAAAAGTCATCAAAAATTGGACGTCCGAGCCAGCCGTGGCGGTCATATGCCAGAAGTCATGTTCAAATTATAATGCCAGAAGAGCCAGCCGTTCATGTCAATTTAAAAAATATATCCTTGTTTTATTCCATTTCAAAGTTCTATACCTCTAAAAAAACACCCTTTACTTTGACAGGGGAAGTGAGAGGGTGCGTGATGCTGCAACAAAGTGTTCTGTTTGGGCACCAATTTCCCATAAACTAATGAATTATTTACTTACCTATGAAACGTAATATCCGGATGTTTATGACGGCTGTGACTGTTTCGGCTGCCGGTACACACGTCCCTCGTCCGCAAGATGCCAGGTATTATTCGCGGATACTTTACAACTTTCCACTTACATAAAAAATGTATCCCGAACACCATTTTTTAACACACACAACCACGTCCCTATACGTCCGTCGTCCGAGAAGAACCAACGTTGAAAATTATTAGGATTCAATCTACCAGTGAAAAGAGCAAATTTAAGGGTCATATCAATATACAAATTTTAACGGTTGTTAGGTGTTATATCACTTAAAAACTCCAGTAACTGAACTATGTGGTAAGCTTTCTTTCTTTCGTCATTTGCAGATTTATATTTTTTTACTTTTTATTGCACTTTGAATATTTTGGACTGGCAGTTATTGAAATTTCCTACTAGGAAACGACCCGAAACCATCGATCCCTTGCATCGAGTCGCGCTTTTGTAGTTACCGACTTTTGGCGGATAGGACTGACGGATCGAAAAACACCTGCAGTATAAAATTAATGCCGAAGGCTACCAAAAAATAATACAAATTGGTCGAAATATTTTTTATCCTCGTGTTTGTGTAGTTGAGGGAATAGAATGAATATATCCATTCATAAAAAACTCATTTTAAAGAAGGGTATGAACCCAACGTGTGTGGTCATGTTTTGCGGACGAGGGACGTGTGTACCGCTAGCCTTATTACACTTGTATGCCACACAATAAACCATTTTATCAGTATAAGTATCATTCACAAATCATGAATAATTCAATTTCGTTCTAAAGGCGACCGAATGTAAAACCGGCACACTTTATTGCACTTGTTCCAGATTAGATGTTTATTAGCTGTCCTCTCCCTTCTCTTGTCAAAGGTTTTATACCCTTGTGTTGGTGTGTACGTCGTTGTCTTCGTATTATGTGGGTGTGTGTGTGTGTTCTTCTGTCTTCTTTTTGTTTGGTATCGATTGGTTTCCCCCGGGTCTATTCTATGGGACTTCGCCGTCCAATCTATCACAATATTCTTCATCCAGGGAACGTCTTACTGCAACATATTAATGCGCAGGAGCACCATCTTGTTGAAATGTTACTTCCACAAGTTCAAGTATTAGGGGCTCAATTGTATGCTATGTTTTCTAGCTTAACTTTTGGTTTACGATTTCTTAGATTTATTCCTATAGTCTGGTGCGGTTTGTATGTCATCGCTATGGCATGCTTTTGGAGAATTCGGCCAGTTCTGTCCGTTGTTCCTTTGATGTACTAACTCTCAACTACTAACGTACCTAATGTGTAGCGTTGTCACTAACTACCCGTCTCACAGACAGCTATTTAAATCTGAAAAATATATATATTTAAGTTTAATTTTTGTTTTCGTTTGTGTTTGTGTGTATATATTTGGCAAAGTGAAAATGATGTTTAGAAGTGAAAAACAACTATATTTTTTAGTTATAATTAAAATTTTGTATAGAAGTACCAAATACTCATCATTTTGACATCGATCTATTAAAGTATCGAAATAAAATAGATACATTAAAATTATTAATTAGTTTATTATCATTCTAAATACAGTAATATTGGAAGAGAAACATAGCAAAAAATTGGGTCAAAATCATAAAACTGAAAAAAATTGACAAAGGCTGGATATAATGAAGTTGACGCGCAATCTGGGCACATTTTTTTCGCACATTCTAGACATATCGGAATCTGGCAGTTGTAGCAAACATACGCCGTTCTTACAATTTTTCCATACTATTTTCCTACTATTGGGTAGAAATTGGGATGGTATTTCTTTCTTATTTTTCCTGATTGTGCCCATACAGGTTACACCTCTTTGTTTCATTATATTAACAAGTTCAATAGAAGTGAATCAGTTGTCAAATGTTACACTTCTGTTCGTATTATAGACGGGTTGTTTTAGGCGAAGAACGCTTTGAGTGGGTTTGCTAAGTTTCATATCTTCATTAGGCAAATTTCGCGCATCCGAAACGCTAACACAGTAACTATACGTATACAAGACGGCAACTGAGTTTTTACTCGATATATTCCGAAAAATAAACCACCTTCAACCCTCAACTTCAGACTATCTAATCAGTGCTGTGAAGTGATAAATTACGTGGCTGGACAAGGACTAATATTGAATGGTAGGGGTATTGTCAGAAATTGTAAAAAGCAGTGCCGTCTCTGAGTAGTTGAGGGTCAAGATTGCTTTTAGTTTTGTATATATTTGTTCTTCAAGTTTTCGCGGGTACTAAGGTTAATGCCAGACTGCCGGGATTATGCCACACCAGCAGTTTATCACGCGCTTGAAATCCAGCTCTACCCTGGCCACACACGCCGATTGCAGTCATTCGCGTGCCTTCAGTTTGGTCGAGCTCCATGACGAAATGAATATGGTCTTTTTCCTTTTTCCTGCCAGTGTGGCCACTCAACACAGCGTGAAATAACGCAGAAAATGGAACCGATCCTATCTTTCGGCGGCTAACCTTGAAGATGCGCCTGACACCGAGCCGTTGGGTGGAAATCCCGCCAGTCTGGCCTTAGCCTAAATCTCTCAGATGGTTGTTGGGAATTCGTCCGCGTGTTTGATAACTAATCCCTCCGCAACGATGATAAAATTACATTTTGACAGTTGCATGTCTTTCATAGCCGTCTGCTCACGCTTCTGCTTACTCTAATATCAATAGTCGTACATGTGCGGCAATATGTGCTTTAAGGCTACACTTCGATTGGTCGACCTCGTTGTCATTTGAGTTGTTGAGTTCATGCTGAAAAATTATGAAATTCTCACTTTCGCTAGTTGATAATATTGGTTATCTCTGTAAATTTTTCATTTTATTCCTAGTGTTTCACGTGAGTGTTCTATTTCATTTTAACAGGAGTGTCGGTCAGTTTTACACTTTTTCCTTTAATTCCACAAGTCTACAGTTTTCTTTACTTTGCATGTGACATATGATATCCGAAGTATTTTGCTTCCTGAACACGAATCTGCCGTCAGATTTGGTCTATCACCCTTCAGTCTTCAGCAAATAGCTGCAAAGCTTCAGAAAATGAATACTTGTGGGCTAGTCGAATCTGCACATGTGATGTATAGGTTCCGATGTATTTTCACATGCTGAACATGTTTTTGCTATCAAAATCTTTCCATCTCTGGTCAATCTTCAGAAAATCACTAAAAACCTTCACAAAATTGAAGACGTTGGAAGACTGGTCAAACATGCACGTGCAATATTTACGACTCACACTCTATAATATATGAACACGTCCACGAATTCATTTCTTTAAAATTATATTAAATGTGCTATTCCATGTTATGTATTCAAAGTTGTAATAAAAAAATTAGCTGAAAAACCATGTTATGTATATTGGAAATACCCTGTTAATCAAAGAGAATTAATAGTAATTGTTTTGTTCAATGTTTTTGTGAAATAATGTGTTTTTCCGATATTTAACACTGTATATCTCGAAAACTAGTTATACAGTTTTAATAATATTCTCTTCAGTTAAACACAAAACATTTGTTAGCGTAAAAATATAATAACATACAAAGTTGACTGAGAAAATTTAGAATTACAGTGTGGTGTAAAAACTAACTTTTTTTAATATGTACAGTTTTTTCAATAAGTATAAAGTATAAAGAGATGGATTCTATCATTTACATCATTTAAAAATAGCACAATGGTTTATACAAGGTGACTCATTATTAGTAAAAAATAATATATGTCCTCTTTAGCTATATTTATGGCGCAACCTGTAGGTAAATTATTACTTTAACGATATATTAATTATGCAATAACATCTTATGTTTTAAACATGGTAATAAAAAGATACTTTTTTCCAAAAAAATATGTTAGCTATTTTTGAAATACCCTGTAATCCACCAAAAATGTATGGCAATTGCTTTGTGAAATATTTATGCCCTATAATGTAAAAATCACGATTTCTGCAAAAAAATAAAACACGTCTATAATGCGAAATCTGCTATCAAAAATGAGGCATTTTCGATGTTTAACACCTTATATCTGGAAAACTAGTCACAAAATCTGTTTGAGCACTTGGGCAGTTTTTGTTAAAACGACGACTTCTACAATATTCCAATATTTCAAAAAATAATTCGGTCAAGTGCGAGTTGGGCTCACATACTAAGGGTTCCGTACCACCTTCAAGATTCGCAGGATTTAGTTATCTAATTTGGCCCCCAAAAATTAACATTAGAGTTTTATTTTACTAATAAACTTTCAGGTAAGCCTTTATAATCTACTGTCTGAATTTTGAGGCTCTAAAGATAAAGGGCAAAATAGGTCAAGTTTTCAATTATAAATTATTAAATCTGTTATTCAAATTATTTAAAAATACAAATAAAATGTATTTTTCAAAATTTAAATAGTGCAGTTTCTAAAATGGGAATTAAGTCGATGTTTAATATTTTTGCTAATATCTTTTAAACAAATGATTTAAAAATATGATATATTTGTGATTCACATAATGAGCCTTTTATTTGGTATATTACATGATGCGTTTGACAATTGAATTTTTATTTTCTATTTAAATGTATAATTTGTCCGTAAAATTACTATGGGGGTTTTCTAATAATTATTCTTCTAAATTTCAAGTGAGCCCCTGTGCCCCTAATTATTTTCAAAATTTTAGGTAGTATGATTTCGGAAATAAGCGAGAAATGAGATTTTTTTATATCTGTATGTTAATATCTGGTAAACAATTAATTTTAAAAATATGAAAAATATATATTTGTATTCCTCATAATGAGCCCCTTCATTTAATATATTGCATGTCACGTTAAAAAAATATTTTTTATTTTTCGTTTATTTCTATAATTTGGCCCCCAATATTAATATTAAAGATTTCTTCGTATTTTTCCTGTAAATAAAAAAATATTAGGTCTTATAGTTTGGGGAATAAAGGGGAGAATGGGTAATTTTTTAATATGTTTTTTAATATATTTTAAAATATTTATTCTAAAAAAATATAAAAAAATATTTTTGTATTAGTCATAATAATCCCTGTGATTTTATATATTATATGATACGTTAGAAACAAGTTTAATTTTTTATTTTCCATTTAATTCTATAATTTGCCCCCCAAAATTAATATTAGGGGTTTCTCCTTATTTTTCCAGTAAAGTTCAGGTGAGGCGCTATTCCTCTATTTTTTTACAGCTTATGGTTTCGGAGATAAGGGAGGGGATGTTTAATTTTTTTAAATATTTTTGTTAATATCTTTTAATTAATTTATTAAAAAAATATTAAAAAAAATATATTTGTTTTACTCATAATGAGCCCTTTCATTTGATATATAACATGATGCGTTAGAAACAATTTTAATTTTATATTTTCCATTTAATTCTGTAATTTGCCCCCCAAAATTAAAAGTAGAGTTTTCCCCTTATTTTTCTAGTAAACTTCAGTTCAGACTCTATACCTCTATTTTTTTCAAAACTACGTTTTATAGTTTCGGAGATAAGGGGGGGGAATGGGTAAATTTTGGTATATTTTCGTTAATATCTTTTAAATTATTTTTTTTAAATATGAAAAAAATATATTTGTGGTCCTCAGACTCATTTGATGTATTACATGATGCGTTTAAAAAAAAAAATTTTAAATTTTCATTTAATTCTATAATTTGCCCCCCAAAATTTATATTAACGGTTTCTCCTTATTTTTCCTGTAAAGTTTGGGCAACGTTCTATATTTCCTTTTTTTCAAATTTTTAGGTTCAGTAGTTTCGGAGATCAGGGAAAGGTCGATTTTTTTAGTTTTCCCCCTAGAAGTACCCCTAAAATCAAAATTTCTTCTTTTGCGATATGTTCTCCTGATCGGGTCACCAAACTATACCTTCATACCAAATTTCAACTTCTTCCGTCCATTAGTTTAGGAGAAAATTGCTGTGATGTGACAGAGGCAGAAATCCGGAGTGATATTATAAGGGTATAAGTCCATTGTTCCATTAGAAAGGTGCCGGGTCGTTTTATTTTGATTTACATTTTCGGATAGTTAATGTAACAAGTAACTAATTTACGCAATTTACTCAGAATTCAACACATTCTTTTAAAAAATCATTATGTTTGACAATATTCGTAGAAAAAATCATGTTATTTGTTTCTTGTTGAAAATTAAGAATTGCATGAAGCCTACCTATTTACGAGAACGATTTAAAGTTGAATTCGGTGGTATCTCTAAATAAAAATAATAATTTCTTGCTGTGATTTGAGCCTATTTTTGGATGCTGAGAACTTCCTTAAAATGCTTAATTGGTACTGTTCCTACCCAGCTCCAAAATGTATGCGAAGTAATGGGATCCACACAAACGCAAACGTACAATCTTTTTTAAACGTACCATATCTCGAGAACCCCAAAAGAGCCTGAATTTAAATTTTCAGATAAGCCTCTGATAGTGGTCCAAATACATTTACCCTTTCACTTTAAAATGGGGGTGCTCAGAACGTGCTAACTGACCACCACGTTTTAAAAAATTGCATCATAATTCTTCCTCTATGTATAGCCCTGCAGTTTTCTTTTTTGTCAAAATTGATTACTTGCGTCCAGGAATTAAAGTTGGCCGGTGATTTTGAAATTGTATTTAAAACAAATTCAGGGGGCTTGTTACTTGACAATTGTCAGTAGTGTTTATCTTTAACATGTCAGTTCTAATCTTTTTATTATTCCAATATATTTTTTTTTAATTTAAAAAAGAGTTGTATAATATAAGTGTTTTAAACTTCAAATCTATTACGGTTTAATGAAAAATGACCCAGCTACGTTTTTATGGTGAATCTAAGAAAACCCTGTCTTCACGAGAATATAAATGCCATCGAAAATCAAAGGTTAGTAATTATAATACATTAACATTACCCTAGAATTGTCTGACTTTAGCAACAAATTTGTTGGTTAACTTTTATATTAACTATTGTATATGTAAAAAATGATTTCAATTTTGCTCTACTGACATAAAAATCTTTGATTAAGCGATCTATCGATTATAACTTTGGTTCTACCCATGGTTGACACTGTGTTGACAGTAGTTGTTGTACTTTGACATTTTTTTTTAAAACACTGAAAGTTTTAGAGCATATACTTCTGGAGGTAGCCCGCAATGCACTTAGAGCATATACTTTCTAGAGATAGCCTGCTGTGCACAAATGTCGTGGTAAGACTAAGGAGAGAGAGGGCAATAGAGAGGGCAAGAGGATATTTCACTCGGTTGGGAGCCGCTTCCAATAAAGCATGTTGTTCATTGGCTGCGTCCACCGACCATCCACCCACTAAGTTAAATAGCCTGTTACTGTCTCTATTGCCCTCTCTTTCTAGCGTTGCCACGATTTTATGCTTGACAGGCTATATCTAGATGGTAAATGATCTAAGCTTTATAGAGTTAGCCTGCAGTACACAAATGTCATGGTAAGACTAAGGGGAGAGAGGGCAATAGAGAGGGCAATAGAGAGGGCAAGAGGCTATTTCACTCAGTTGGGACCTGCTTCCAATGAAATACGTTCAGCATGTTCTTCATTGGCTGCTTCCACCCACTGAGTGAAATAGCCTCTTACTGTCTCTATTGCCCTCTCTTTCTAGCATTGCCACGATTTTATGCTTGACAGGCTATAACTAGATGGTAAATAATCTAAGGCAATGCACAAATATCGGGACAAGATTAGAAAGAGAGAGCAATAGAGCCTCGTGTAATCTCGATTGGTGAGTGGAACCAGCCAATCAACCACATACTAGACGTATGTCATTGGAAGCAGCTCCCAGCCGAGTGAAATAGCCTCTTGTTCTATCAAGTGCCCTTTCTTTCTAGTATTGTCACAATATTTGTGCATTTCAGGCTACTTCCAGAAGTAAAAGCTCTGGGCTGATTGCAGAACTGAAACTTTGCTTTACTGATTGTGATAGAGGGCGCTACCAAAAGGGAAAATGTCGTTTTGATGTTTTTACAGGGTGTTCGTATCGGTTTCATTTTGAAGTCAGTTTCTGAGATAATTTAATTTATAGGAAAAGCTTCCAATGCAACTGCAACTAAGAAATTCATAAAATTTTAAAATTCTGACAGCTATGTTTGAGACTGAAGGCTGTTTTTTCTTATAAATTATCTGGAAAACTGTGAGTCATAGACATACGAAGTGGTTATAAAACATACCTTATGTTTTTGAGTTTCAACGAATTCATTACAAAAATTGTGCAATCCCATTACAATAACAACATTGTAGCCAACCACTAGCATAACTGGAAGTGGCCAACAGTTTCAAATTAATTTAAAGAAAAGGTGCTTTATGGAAAACACCCTTAACAAAATATTTCAAAACTCAAACATTTGTTTATACAAGAAGTAGCTGGGCGACCAAGCTTCACTCAGTATTTCAATGTTGCGCCAATCTGTTGATGACATATATACGAGGGCTGCCTTTTATATTTCGGGATTAGAGAACAAAAACAAATATTAATCATCGAAAATCGCTTTATTGTTTTTCAAAATATTCCCCATGAAGATCTATACACTTTTTCATGCGTTTGAACCAATTGTCGAAGAACTTTTTCCACTCTGATTGAGGTATCTCCAAAACATGCATTCTGAACGCAGCAACCGCTTCTTCAAGTGTCGAAAAACGTGGACCTCTCAGTTTGTTTTTTATGTACGGGAATAAAAAGAAGTCATTTGGTGACAAGTCAGGATTATACGGCGGATGACTCATCAAATCGATGTATTGAGTGGTCAAAAATGCAGTTGTTTGAGCCGATGTGTGAGAGCTCGCATTGTCGTGATGAAGAGTGATCCGTCTTCGGCGGTTGGTTTTCCTCATTTCTTTTCATTTCAACTGGCCAACAAATGGTTGTGTACCACTCAGAATTGACTGTTCTGCGTTGGTCTAGTGGTACGGTTGCAACATGTCCAGTTTTTCCGAAAAAACAGGCGATCATTTGCTTGGAAGTGCTTCGTGCGCGAACAACCTTTTTTTGATTCGGCTCATCTTGAAACACCCATATAGTCGACTGCTGTTTACTGTCGGGTTCATACGTGTAAATCCACGATTCATCTGTCACTATGTCATAAACGTGTTTTGAAGCACCGCGATCGTATTTTTTGAGCTTTTCTTTCGACCAATCGACACGAGCCTTTTTTTGAACGATTGACAAATTGTGTGAGATCCAACGCAAACAAATTTTTTTGACATTCAATATGCAATATTGAATGTATGCTGGTCCCACTAATGCGTAAGGTTGCCTTAATCTCACGATAGGTCACATGGCCATCTTGCAATATCAGTTCGCGCACAGCATCAATGGTTTCCGGAACAACAACTGTTGTTGGACGACCTTTACGAAATTCGTCTTGGAGTGAACTACGACCTCGATTGAATTCACCATACCATCGATAAACTTGCTAATCCACGTCGAAATTTGTAAGAAATAATCGCACGAAAATGTTCACGATTTAATTCCATTTTTTGGCCGAGATGAATCCTTTAAGTTACTGTAAACAACACATAGCGCTCGTAACTCTAAAGAGGTAAACATATTACACATAGCCAACAAAGGATATCTTTTGAACAATCTAGAATATTTTGAAATTCTCTGGTCACTTAAGACAAATGGCAAGAACTCTGTTAACTCACAATTAAATTTAGATTGTGCTCCGTTATATTCTGTTATAATATAGATCTCCATTTTTTATTAAAATTACATGGTATTTAGTTCCATCTTGATGTACATAAAAAAATTATTTTTATTTTATTTAAATTTGACTTTTTTACTCTATGATGGTGCTGTATATTTATACGTCTGGTCGTCTAATGTCTACAATGACAGTTTGTCTTGTCATTACATTCACTTTGTTACATGTTATTACACCTCGTTTTATAATTTGAATATTTAATAATCTTTGAATACTTAAGGGTAGGGGGACGATCCTCCGACTTTTTTTTTCTTATTGAATAAGATACATTTTCCAAACAATAGTTATATATAATAGTACAGCCATTGAAGCTTCAAATCGACCGAAACCTGGCAATTTTAAAGACCTTCATCGAAAATTTAGACGTTTCGTGATTTTCCAGCATTAACTCTAGAAAAATGTATTCGTTTTTTTAATAATAACTCGGATTCCCTTTAAGCTTTTTGCATTCATCCTACATCATTTTGTAGGGAATTTATAAACTACAAAACCATGAGAGTTGCAACCCTCGTAGGCCCTTTTCTTCAGAGAATTTTGATGTTAAAGGGTAAAAACGACTCTCCCTTAGCATCGAAATCCATATTTTAAACGCTTAAAAAACAAAATTTTCAGTTAAATTTTAGTTACAAAAAATTCTTTCGTTGACCAATAGTTTTTGAGATATTTTGAAAAAATTAAGTTTTTTTTTAAATCGAAAAAAAAAAAATTCACATTAAACAACTTTTTTCAAAATATACGTGTTCCAAACCACTGAAACTTTTGGAACGTGTTGTTAGGGCTTAAACAAAGATAATTTTACAAGGGCTACGATTAATTTTAATTTTGCCGCTCATGGTGTCAAATTTACATAACATTTTTTTTTCAAATTCAGGTTACTTAACTTATTTTCGTCATAACTCGCTTAATTTTCATGCTAGATGATTTTATAAAAGCTCATTTTAAAGGTCTAAAAGGTACTTTAAAAATGTTCATTACATTTTTTTATGAAAATTTAAGCTCAAACATCTGCATAAATTTACTAAAAATAAAAAATTGGTTTTCACTGACTCATAAGTTGCTAAATATTATTTAAAATTTTTTATCTAAACTGACTAATTTCTTTGTTTTTTTTATAAGCTTCAATTTTGATAAGAATAATTTTTTCCAGAAAATGCATAATTTTCGAGTTTTTCGTGACAAAATGTTGAAAAACGTTTTTTTTTTTAATTTTCAATCGCGAATAACTCAGAAATTAGTGAGATAAAAATGTAAAAAACTTCAATCTGCATTTTCTTCATAAAATTCAATTCTCTATCGATTCCCGGTGTTATTTTGAAATTTTAAATTTCCACCCCCAAGTAAGGGTGGCATTCACCCCTGGGATAGAAGCATACATTGACAGCAAATCAGGTTTGTTATTTGCATAATTTTTGAGCTTCTGTCAAAATTTCAAACTAGTCTTTAAAATTGCAAGGTGATTTGCTTGGTTCACTGTACTGTAAATAATTTGCATAATTGACTTGTGGTCATACATTTCTCTGTACATATGTAAGTATAAGTAAAAAAAATAGATAGAAATAGATAGATTAATATGAACAATGTAGGATAATTTGTATATTAACTCTGAAGATGGGGTACATATAACCCTGAAACTAGTAAGTTTTGTCAACAACAAGAACATTTTTTGAGAACAAAAACCAAATTTTTAAAGATTTGTGAGTTTTCGGACCTATTCCTTCCAGACCATTTAAAAAAATATTGTCATAAACAACAAAAATAAATGAAATCCTACCGAAAACATTTTCATGTAAAATAGTAAAATGTAGAATTTGTGAAGTCGAAGGGCTTGTAGCGTTAGGGCGTGTAGAGTTCGAAGCTTGGCTCTACATGAGATCTGATAACTTTTTCAGTCTTTCTTGGCAACATTTTTAACCGACTTCCAAAAAGGAGGAGGTTATCAATTCGCGTATTTTCTCGCTTTTTTTTTGTATGTATGTTACCTGATTTCTTCTCCTGTGGTGCATCGTTTTGAATGAATATGGTCTTGTTTAATAGAATATATATCCGGATTGGTGAAACTTCAAAATTTGGAAAAGAAATCTATTGGTAAAGTTATAAAATTTGTGAATGAACACATGCGTGCATGGAAATCGACCAATATCCCTAATATTTTAGTCGATTTTTCGATAACTCCTTATGGATGTGTATAGTTTTTTAACGTTTAATCTATTAAGGAAGATCCTTAGGTGATCTCGTATACTTTTCTGCGACGTGCAACTTGCAGTTTTGCAAAATTCCAAAATTCTTATCAAAAATTTTATCGAAATGACATAACGGACATTTCCTCATAAATATTTTAATTCCAACTTAATAGTGCGGGAATTTTAGGCACTGGAAGTTTTAATTGCGAATTTGAAAATTTTATATGTACATCTCAAGCATATAGGTAGTAAAGCATAGTATTTTCGGTTCCTTAAATTAATGAGTACCAAGCTTGTTTTGTTTGTATACCAGGCAAATACCTATTTAAATGCAAATTTTTCCATTTTGCGAAGACGGCACCGTTTGAAGCCGGAGCCAAGCAAATTTAAAATCCTTCATTGCATACTTATCTACTAATTCATCAAACTTGATTGTTGCTTGGCACCGACTTCAAAAATATACTAGATTGGTAGTTAATTAATTTGTACAGAATGAGCACTTTTAAATGTTTACATTTTTTACCTCCTAGGTAGGTACCTAACAACATTGAATGTGTTATTTATTTGCTAGAGTTGTATTTTGTTATAATTATTTTTAGCTTTTTAGTTATAGGTAGAATTCGGTTATATTTTTTTAAAAAATGTTTTATTCATGAACATGTTTTTGGTTGGATCTTATTTACAACTTGATTTCTACAAGCTTTATAACTTCTGAAAACCAAGTTATTAAATTACTGCCTTAGATAATTCAATACCTTTTAAAATAATAAAAATAATTATTCGCAAATTAATGGCATAAATTCAAAATCCAATGAAATATTTAGTAGCCCGTTTAAGATTGGATATTTACCCCAACAAAAATAAGTTCCAGAATTGAAATTAATTTCCCAAGAAAACATAATCACTTATCGGAAAGATGGTATAACAGTAAACAAAATAATCGCATTTTTTCAACAAAACATATTACAAGTTCTTATAAATATCCTGGCGCCTACTAAATATTCTCATCATCTTAGTTTGTTGTAAATGATAAGAATTGTGCAAATAATTGTTTAAATATACATTTCCCAGTTCAGTATGGGTATCTTAGTAATAAATTTTTATAACCGTTGCACTTTTTTTCCAACCATCAAGATTTGTATTAATTACGTTGCACCATATATATTACATACATTAAATTGTTATTAATTAAAACCGCCTATCAGGAAACAACATTATAATTAATATTATCTTCCTTTATATAAGTAGGTTACTTAAATATTTGAGGTATTATTAAAGATCAACATATTTAGTTTTTTATGTTTACAGTTGTAGCCTTTTGAAATAGCAAATTAGCATTTGTTTGCACTCTTTTATCAGCTATACCTGAGGACTTATACAGTATGGAACAGGCAAATGGAATAAAGGAGAGCTTGTAGGGAAAAACCCTTGGACACGTCGATTTGTATTTTTAAATGCGCATTTTTCAACAAAAAACAATATATAGGGTGTGTCATGTGACAGTGGCCAATACTAACTTTCTTATTTTAAATGCACGCCCCTGTATATTATTTTTGGATTCTCCAGAAAATTCTATACATAATTGATGTACAATGCCCTACACCTATCTTCAACTGTTTCGGAAATATTAAGTGTTTTCAGATTTATTACAAAAACTAACATTAAAAAAGCAACTTTATTTTATTTCACAAATTCGCTACGTTACACTAAAAACCTAATAAGTAATACTGATTATTTCTTAATAATCGCCACGGACGTCTTGGCAACATGCTAATCTGGTATAGAAATATCTTCTAACATAACAATAAACTTTATTACAAAAGACTGCAAAAGCATAGTATTGGAATGGTCAGTGAGTGAGGTGCATGCCATACAGTTAGCTACGCACTAACAAATGCAATTTCAACAATACCAATCGAGCACTAAATAAAAAAAACTAACTTAATTCTGGAATTTACAACGAAAGTAGTAATGATATCAGTGATATAATAATATCTGCTAATAGATAGGACAAAGTGCATATGATTATGAAGTCGACAACCTAATATACATGTAGCAATGAATTCAATCACTGCACATTCAATTACAAAACTAAAAAAAGAAATGATTATATTAAGTTACTCAACATCTCAGACGTGACTGATCTAATCGCAAGCCTGATTCGTCTTTTTAGGTCATCTAAGTTGAGGGGTTTAGTTTTCTATACAGTACTTTTGACATATCCCCACAAAAGGTAGTCCAATGGCGTCAAATCAGATCATGCTCATCATTCTATCGATTCACGCTTCCCAATCCACCCATTTGGAAAAATTTGGTTCAGGTACTGCCGGACATTGATTTCGTAATGGGGCGGTGCTCCATCTTGCTGAAACCATATAGTATTGGTAGGAACTTGTTGGTTTACTGGATTAGCATATATTTTGGAGCAGTTCTAAATATTTATCTCCATTCAAGTTGCCATCAAGGAAAAAGGGACCTACGATATGATTTCCCACAATTCTTGCCCAAACATTACCTTTTTCAGGATATTGCGTATGTTTTCTGTCATCCAGTGAGGACTCTCATTAGACCAATAGCGGCAATTTTGTCGATTAACATGACTGTGAAGTGTAAATGTGCTCTCATCAGAAAACCAAACATCTTCTAATTGGATCACATTGGTATCCAACCTTACCATCATTTGTTACAGAAACACGTTCTCCTATCGTCTTCCATATGAGCTCCTGAGTCGGTATCATTTTATAGGGATACATTTTACTTTCCTTTAATACTCGAAAAACTGATATGTGGATAACGTTAAACAGTGGGGCTGCTTTTCCACCAGAATTATGTGGATTTTCTTGAAACTCAAGCATAATCTCCAATTTCTTATTACCACATAGAGCATTGGTAGAGAGAGGGCAAGAGGCTATTTCACTCGGTTGGGAGCTGCTTCCAATGAAATACGTACAGCATGTTGTTCATTGGCTGCTTCCACTCATTAGGTGAAATAGCCTCTTACTGTCTCTATTGCCCTCTCTTTCTAGCGTTGCCACGATTTTATGCTTGACAGGCTATATCTAGATGGTAAATGATCTAAGGCCTTACATGACCAGGCTCGCAAAACTGGTTTCTATTTTCTTAATTATTCCTTGGCATACAGGCGGGAAAATTGGAAAATGTACTTCCAATTGTGCCCGTGTGTTATCTTCATGACGAATGATTTGTATATTATTAGGTACAGTTAACGAAATACAAACGACAATAGCACTGATACTGATCACCACTGTCATGCAGGCAGACAACAAGATGGTAAGGCTATGAGTTTTGACGAAAATATCACTTTTTTTTTCAAATCAGTAAAAAGGAACGCAGTAATTGTTTTTTCTTACTACCTCAATATCAAGAGCTAAATAGGAATCAAGTATTGAGTGTAATGTAGCGAATTTGTGAAATAAAATATATTTTTTAAATGTTAGTTTTTGTAATAAATCTGAAAACACTTAATATTTCCGAAACAGTTGAAGATAGGTGTAGGACATTGTACATGACAGACCCTATATATTTTTTTTGTTGAAAAAAATGCGCATTTAAAAATCGACGTGTCCAAGGGTTTTTTTCCCTTTAGGGCCTCCATTATTCGTTATCGAATTTATTCCATTTGGCTGTTCCACACTGTATGTATCTAGCAATGCAATGTAACGGAATCTTTATTGAAATTTTTACCGACGACATATATAACTTTGTCCGAATGTCCTTATACAAAAATCAATAAACTGTAGTAAATGTACAAATATAACATTATTAATTAATATACAATACCAGCACTTTTTTTTCAAATAAACATTCTCTGTTTGGGATATTTAGGATATGACGTAAGTCAGGGACCCGATTCTTGAAACAATGCGAACGCTCTACCACCCGAATGATGAGGTCAGTCGATTGAAAACTAACATAATGGGTATTCTCGAAGATCGTGTACGACCGAATAAATGCGTCTTTTAATGGAATATACTTCGTGTACGATGACAGAGTCGTATACGAACGTTTTCATCGCATTGTATGATTTCAAAAATTAAGGCTCTGAACACCACAAAAAAGGGCAACGTTATCAGCCTTGGTTACCAGTTACCATGTTGCCATTACATTTGTGTAATTCCCTAATTTTAAAATCCTTAATATCGAATTTCAGTGACTATACTTCTGGAAATAGTATGCAATGCACCTTAGAGACTTCTTCATATGACTTTAAGAACATAAACATATCGTTTTATGGTATTAAGTACTGCAAACTTTGAATTTGAAACCAAATGATAAGTTAGTTGCTGTGCAGGGTTTTAAAAACTAAGTACGAGGGTGAATCAAATATGAACCAGACTTTTCTGTTTCTCGCCCTGTAGGTAATTCGAGTGGCGTGACGTCTCGATATATGTTAGGTAGGGATGTTAAGAAGGGGGGAGTTCGTCGGTTTGGCGAGACGTAGTCGATGCGCTGTTAGTAGCATCATGTCAGACCAAGAGGTGCATACGTCTGTTGCGCAACGTGTTGTTATCAAATTTTTGGCGCGGGAGGGCGTTAGACCGCCTGAAATTTTGCGTCGACTATCTGCATAGTTCGGCAATGAAACACTTTCAAGGACCCAAGTCTACGACTGGCACAAAACGTTTTCAGATGGCCGAGAGACAGTGGAAAATGAGCCTCATGCAAGCCGTCCCACGACAAGCATCAATGAGGCGAATATCTACGCAATTCGTGAGCTGATTGAAGGTGACCTCAAAAGTGTGTGCAAGATGGGTTCCTCGCCTTCTAAGGGAAGATCAGAAAGCAAACCGTCTTGCCGTATGTGAAAGGCTGTTAGCAAGATATCGAGCAGAGGGGAATGAGTTTTTGAGACATATTGTCACCTGTGATGAGATATGGGTGCATCATTATACCCCGGAGTCCAAACGTGCAAGCATGGAGTGTCGAAAACCTGGAGAGGCAGCACCGCGGAAAGCCAAGACCCGTCTTTCTACAGGGAAAATTCTTGCAACAATTTTTTGGGATTCGAAAGGCGTACTGCTGATCGATTTTCTGCACGAACGCCATACAAATAATGCTGAGTATTACTGCGAACTACTCCAACAAGTGAAACTTGCCTATCGGCAACAGAGGCGGGATATGTCTATCCGAAGTGTGTACTTACAGCTGCATTGACTCAAGGAAAATTTAACAAAATGCATTGGGAAACCCTTGAACACCCGCCTTACAGTCCTGATTTGTCGCCATGTGACTGGCACATGTTTGGGCCACTTAAAGAAGAACTGGGAGGCCACCACTTTGAGGACAACGAAGGTGTAGAAACGTTTGTGCGCAATTGGTTATCGACACCACCAGTTTCATTCTTTGAGAAAGGTATTAAAAAACTTCCGATTCGGTGGGAAAAATGTATACATAAGAGAGGAGACTATGTACAAAAATAATATGTATTAAAATTTAATTGATCGTACCAATAACATTTTTAAAACAAAAGTCCGGATCATATTTGATTCATCCTCGTATCTCAGGAAAAAAACGTTTACATATTTATAGCTAACTTTGTGAAAATTCGAATTCCAGAATGACGTAGGTATCAGGTACCAGTTTATTATTTACACAAAAATTAATAACAGTTCCTTGTTTTAATAAGGAATAGATTAAACTATATAACAGCAACTATTTTAAAGCACAACCGATATTTTACATACAATGTACAAATATAAAAACGAATCTATAACCAACGTCATGTATAACAGAAGAGCTAAAGAAAAACGGATACAAAAATCATACAATAAAAACAAGCAATAAACCGAATAACCAGACCAGAAAACAACAAAGACATAGAGGAGAACAAACATGCAGCTATCATACCTTACATTATAGGTACTATCGATAAAATAGGACGACTATTGAGAAAGCACAAGATAAAGCGAATTTGTAAGCCTCACAAGTACATGGGCAAAGTCCTCAGTAACCCGAAAGATAAAATCGAGTTAGAGAATCACGGAGTCTATAGTATATCTTGTGGAGACTGTCAATAGTCATACGTGGGAAGTACTAACCGACGCATTTCCGTAAGAGCAGAGTAGCATAAAGTAAGCATCAGGAATAAACAGACTACATCGGTCTTATTCCAATACGAAGTCGATAGTCAATATAGGACATGAAATAGACTTTAAAACCTGCAAGGAAATCGCCAACGTGGAATATCACCTAAACAGGCTAATACGGGAAGCTAACCAAATTTAGAAAATCGGGAGTTAAATAAACCAGACGACACTGTAAAGTTGCCATAAACGTGGAAGGCACTGCTAGAAAAACTGCTATTAATAAATCTAATCCTAATGAAACAAGGGGCAATTAATGACACCCCACTATAAATACAAAGGGACTTTCTAAAGTTCTTCATTCTATTTTCAGATTTTAACCTTTGAAAATGCCAAATAAGATTTTGGCGAAACGTTACGTCAACTGTTCTTTTCAGGGCACAAACCAAGAAACAGATTTAGATTTGTATTTTTCTATTTTGATATCCAAGGCTTGGTCGATAGGGATGTTGGTGAAAAGGGACACTAACTCAAAAGCTTACAAGAAGACAATCTGGTTTTAAAACAGTTTTGCCAAGTATTTCGATAAAATGTCTCGACTCTGCAAACAGGTGGGAGTTGTTGGGTATTAGGTATTTGGCTAGTTGTTGTGTTGGGGATCCAATTGAGCTTACCATTGGCCTCAAAGCATCTTCTTTATGTACTTTTGACAACCCATAGAATTTCGGACATCTCGATGACTTCTCACGTGTAATGAGTTGTAGTTGTACATTTTTATCGATTGTACTTGCTTGGATTTTGGCCTTAGTTGTTTTCTCCAGATAAGTTGTTGGGTCAGTAGTAATTTATCTGTATGCCGGATCTTTCAGCAATGTTTGTATTTTGTTTAAGTAATCCGCTATATCTAAGATTACAGTGGCATTTGCTTTATCCGCAGGTAGAGTGGCAATGTCCTTGTTCAGGCGACGTTGTTTCTTTTGGGTGGTTTAAACTTTCTTATAACGTGTAACACTTCTTGTCGAATTATTTCTGCGGTGTTCGCATCTACTTTTGAAACTGCTGTTTCCACGCCACATATTATGCTCTCTGTTGGTATGTGTGTGTGTGTGTGTGTGAGAAAGAGAGAGAGAGCAATAGCGTAATTGAATCCATAGCCAACACGCCAATCGAAGTAGAGTTCAATTGGACCGAAGATAAGTTATAGGCGGTTTTATTGGTTTCCAATTGCAGTGACGTTAGACTGTGACCGTTATCGTTTTAGGCTTCTGTTGGTGTTTCAATTTGTTGAATTTCGTCTGTCGTATTATTGTCAACTCTGCATTCGTTTCAGATCTAAATTCGCTAATCTCATCGAATTTATCCCATATTATAGGGTGGATTGTATTGCTTATCTCTAGGTGGATATCTAAGAGTTTAGTATTAAGAACATACAACTCTCTTCTGACATCACGTATGGCTTCCCTAAGTTGGGCACAACTAGCTTTCCATAAGATATTCTGTGTTTTCTGAGGTTCTTCCAGAACTTTACCGTCATGTTTTTCGGAATAACTCCTTCATCGCAACATTGTTGTAAAAAATGTAGTTCGCACAAAATGGGCACTAAATGTGTTATGTGGTTTCCGGGAATTCATCCACGTTGTTGATAACTGATCCCTGTCCAGATCGATGGTAAACTGGCGACGGTTTAGGCAGAATCACATCTGCCCTCTTCAGAAAACAAAATATCTAGCTAGTTGTGCCCTACTTAGGGAAGCCATACGTGATGTCAGAAGAGATTTGGTTGTTCTTAAACCCTTAGATATTTATGGTACAGAAGATATGTACCCAGGAAATTAATGAAATTAAAAAGTTAGGTATTTCCCATATTATTTAATAAAGAAAATATTAGCTTGTTTATTTTTACCGGTATGTCAATAATTTTTTTATTAACGGTATTATTGTCATTATAAATTATCGGGATATCCCAGTTTGAGGGATAAGCTTTTATAGAAAGAGGCCACTAATAAAAAGACATCTCAGTATTGTTGTTGTCACACTCAACTTCAGAGTTTGTTTTGTGTAGCATTGTCTGTAGTAGTTTGTATTTCGTTCAGTGAAGTTGGGTAAAAAGTTTATTGTTCTTATTATCAATCACAATTCTAATCAACAAATAACAAATATATATTAACAGTTGTTTTCTGAAGCTTACTGTGGCATCTTATTATAGTTTTGAAAATGAACTATATTCCAGAAAAAAATTCTATTTTTCAAAAAATACAAATGATTCGTCTTAATCTGACATTGTCAATGACATTAAAACCTTAATAAAAAGAAACAATGAGTTAGCTACAATAAATTAGCAATAAATGTGGTTTATTAAAAACTAAAGCTCTATTACTATTTTTTAAAGTTCTCAAGTCCCTGGAGTAACAGAATATCACCATGGAACGAACAAGCAGGAACAGCCAATTTACAGGAAAGCTGGGGACAAGACAGGTATGTCTATATTTATTAATTACTATTGCCAGTAGCGGGATGTATAGGACTACTAAATTTAAAAAACACGAAACCGGCTTCAAAAAAAAAAAAAATGCAAAAGAAAGTGGTGGTCCCACAGGCAGTCAGCGACTACTTATTCGTATATTCCTAGTTACCCTTTATCTTCAGAAGGGCTTTCCTCTATACTCAATTTGAGTACACTCGGTGTAGTTTGTTTTGTAGATGGGAGCCCCATTGAAATGTTTTTGTTGGTTTTTAACCGACTTCAAAAAACGAGGAGGTTATCAATTCGTCGCGTTTTTTTTCTCTTTTTTTTTTTCTATGTATGTTACCTGATTTCTTCTGCTGTGGTGAACCGTTTTGAATGAATATGATCTTGTTTAATAGAGTATAGATCCGGATTGGTGAAATTTAAATTTGGGAAAGGAATTCTATTGGTAAAGTGATGAAATTTGTGAATGAACACATGCGTGCATGGAAATCGACCAATATCACTAACATATTGGTCGATTTTTCAAAAATTAATGTATAGTTTTTTAACGTTTAATCTATTAAGGAAGATCCTTAGATGATCTCGTATACTTTTATTCGACGTGCAACTTGCAATTATGGAGAAAATCGCCGAAATTTCCAATATCCAATATTTCCAAGCAACAATTAAGTTTGATGAAGTAGTAGACAAGTACGCAATGCAGTATTTTAGATTTGCTTGGCACCGACTTCAAAAATATACTAGATTGGTAGGTAATTAATTTGTACAGAATGAGAACCTTTTAATGTTTACATTTTTTACTTTCTGGGTTGGTACCTAATAACATTGAATGTGTTATTTATTTGCTGGAGTTGTATTTTGTTATAATTATTTTCAGCATTTTAGTTATAGGTGGAAGTCGGTTATATATATATATATATATATATATATATATATATATATATATATATATATATATTTAAATGTTTTATTTTTTTGTATTATTTTATTTATTTATTTTTTTAATTTTTAATTTTATTTTTTTTTATTTTATTATTTTTCTACTTTTATATGAATCAATTGCTATTTGAAGTGTTTGAGGCCAGTTCGTGGATATTTACCATTACTTTCGATCTGTAAAGCATATTTTCAAAGTTGTTACCCTCAACAAAAAAAAAAAGAAAGTAAAGACAATTATTGAATAATAATTGCTCTTGAAATGACCGTGAGAGGTCACTTAGGTCCCAGGGTGAAATACATATCTGAATATAAAAGTATTCGCACTTTCTGATTCCGGAATAAAAAATAGGTAAATGCGATCATACGAAGTTAAAAGGGGGTACCGGTACTTTTGGTACACTCGATATGCATAAATAGGAAAATCTAAAACGGTTCGGTGCCATATTCTCCTCTGTCCCTCTACCGATTTTCTTTATTTTTGTTTAGTAGCTACTGACCTTCAGTGCAAAATGCTAAAATTTATTGCTAATATTGGTTCATTCGTTAAATAAAAAACATTATTTACCTCCATATAATCAATGTCAAACAGATATAGTAACAATCCCGTGAGATTGCTTGGAGAGGAAATCGTAAAAAGGATTTACTCGCATGAAACCAACAACTCGATATTGGGCCACCTTCCGGGTTTAATTGTGAATCTAAACCTTCCAGGGACCGACCCAAATATACATAAAAAATCGGTTCAGCGGTTTAGGAGGAGTTCAGTGACATACACATGCACAGTAGAAATATATATATATATATATATATATATATATATATATATATATATATATATATATGTCTAGTCGTAGGCTTTCACGGATGGAACAATGCGAAGAATAATTATCCGGGAATACATTCGTTCGTTACATTGATTCATCTTTGAATCCTGCAGACGTTTCGCCAAGGTCTCACTTGGCATTCTCAATGCGTAGTTCACCGTAACTATATTTCTTCATATATATAATTTGTTTTTAAGTTTTCGCGGGCACTGAATGTTTTAGGTGGTTTCCGGGAATTCATCCGCGTAGTTGATAACTGATCCCTGCGGGATCGATGGTAAAATGACGACGTTTCGGCAGAGTCACCTCTGCCCTCTTCAGGTCGGTTCGCATAATTCTCGTTGCCTTCTGCTTTCGCTTCTAATCTAATCACTCTAATTCTAATCTTGGTTAATTTATTTTCACTAACTTGGTATTAAACATTTTTTTGTCCAACAATTTGCAGCTTTCTTTTTCAATAATTTCTATATTAATCAACTTCACTGTAAAGTTCAATTTGACATTGTCATTTTCCTATACATTTCAAATAAGTGTAAAAATATTATCTTTTACTGGATAACATTTCCAATGTTCAATTTGTGCTGTATAGTTAATTCTAAATTCAATCTCAATTAACATAAGTTTTGATTACATATTAACTTAGTATTATAATTCAACTTTTGTGTTAATTGTGGTTTTTCACCGATGAAGAAATTTATAAACAATTTCGAAAGCTCTCAAAATATAGTCAAAAGAGTATACTTTTATATATTGGCTGCTTCCCGATAGCGTTCTAGAATTTTATATAATAAGGAATAACGGCTGGTTGTTCGATATAGGTTGAATAATTAACGGGATTCAGCCTGAAGGTGGCCGAATTAAAACTATTATTATTATATTAACTCTTTGTTCTTTAATGAAGACCATTCGAAGAGTTTCTCTTCTTCATCAGTTCAATACTAGAATGTTTTAGTTAAATTATTATATGTTTTTATTATATGATAAAAATACTTACAAAACTTGAGGTTAAATATAAAGCAATCCAATATTAAACAGTATAAAAGTATCCTCTACTCAAATGTACGAAAAGGGTTGATATGGATGACAGAAAATTTAAATTGAAGTCAAAGAGACATATAGATACGAGGGCTGTCTTTTATATTTCGGGATTAGAGAACAAAAACAAATATTAGTCATCGAAAATCGCTTTATTATTTTTCAAAATATTCCCCATGAAGACACTTTGCATGCGTTTGAACCAATTGTCGAAGCACTTTTTCCACTTTGAATGAGGTATCTCCAAAACATGCATTCTGAACGCAGCAACCGCTTCTTGAGGTGTCGAAAAACGTTGACCTCTCAGTTCGTTTTTTACGTACGGGAATAAAAAGAAGTCATTTGGTGACAAGTCAGGACTATACGGCGGATGACTCATCAAATCGATGTTTTGAGTGGTCAAAAATGCAGTTGTTTGAGCCGATGTGTGAGAGCTGGCATTGTCGTGGTGAAGAGTGATCCGTCATCGGCGGTTGGTTTTCCTCATTTCTTAGAAGACAACTGGCAAACAAATGGTTGTGTACCACTCAGAATTGACTGTTCTACGTTGTTCTAGTGGTACGGTTGCGACATGTCCAGTTTTTCCGAAAAAACAAGCGATCATTTGCTTGGAAGTGCTTCGTGAGCGAACAAGTTTTGTTGGATTTGGCTCATCTTGATACACCCATACAGTCGACTGCTGTTTACTTTCGGGCTCATACGCGTAAATCCACGATTCATCACCTGTCACTATGTCATAAACGTGTTTTGAAGCACCGCGATCGTATTTTTTGAGCTTTTCTTTCTATCAATCGACACGATTGACAAATTGTGTGGGATCCAACAAGAACAATTCTTTTTGACATTAAAATGTTTATGGAATATTGAATGTATGCTGGTCCCACTAATATGTTAGGTTGACTCAATCTCACGATAGGTCACATGACGATCTTGCAATATCAGTTCGCACACAGCATCAATGGTTTCCGGAACAACAACTGTTTTTTGGACGACCTTCACGAAATTCGTCTTGGAGTGAACTACGACCTCGATTGAATTCACCATACCATCGATAAACAGTGGTCCTTGATGGAGTTTCATCGCCAAAAATTAAATTAAGTTCATCCATGCAATCTTGCTGACTTATTCCACGTCGAAAGTTGTAAAAAATAATCGCACGAAAATGTTCACGATATAATTCCATTTTTTGGCCGAGATGAATTCTTTAAGTTACTGTAAACAACACATAGCGCTCGTATGTCAAAACGTTCTGAGTACTTATAACCTCAAAAATGTCAAAGTTTGCGATAGAGCTGTCAGTTGTCAGATTGCAACACTAGGCTTGTCCAATCCCGAAATATAAAAGGCAGCCCTCGTATACTTCAAAATATCATGGCAATGGTGTAAGTTGAATGAAATTGCCAAATAATATAAATTTTATATAGGATATTTTAAAAATATTTCTTTAGAAAATAGATATTTAATGATTAATTCCTGGAGATATTCTATCATTCATCGCTAACAAATTAGAATAAATAACATTAAGATTCGAAATATCTGGTTTTTTTGTGTATACAATTAGACTGATTGTTAATACAAACCATTTCTAGAAAATTACGTTTAAAACATTTTTTCTCATTAATCTATACCTGAGCGTTGTCAAAGTCTGCTATATGATCATTGGATATGCAATGAGTGGTCAAGGCACAACTTTCTTAACCGAGTCTAATGTCGCTTTTATGTGAGACAATTCTATCCTTTAATAGTCTAGAAGTTTGTCCCACATAAGAAGCTGGACAGTTCTTACAATTAATGCGATAAACAACATTAGATTTTAATTTAAAATATCCTATAAAAATTTATATTATTTGGCAAGTTACATGATATTTTGAAGTATATCTATATGTCTTCAATTTAAATTTTCTGTCATCCATATGAACCTTTTTCGTACATAAGAGTAGAGGATTTTTTTATAGTGTTTTATATTGGATTGCTTTATATTTAATCTCAAGTTTTGTAAGTATTTTTATCATATTTTGTAAAACTTAATTTAACCAAAACATTCTAGTATTGAACTGTTGAAGAAGAGAAACTCTTCGAAAGCTCTTCATTAAAGAACAAAGAGTTAACACGTAGTTTTAATTTGCCCACCTTCAGACTGAATCCCGTTAATTATTCAACATATATATATATATATATATATATATATATATATATATATATATAAAGAAAATTATTACCAGTTATGGGGTACTCACAAGATTGAACCTTTCATTTCCTTCTAAATATGGTTTGTCAACTAAAAAAAATTAGAATTTTATATTGTGTGGCAATTGATCAATGTGTTTCGATAATATTTTATTATATTAACCTTATACTTTTAATTTATATATTTATATTATATTGTTTGTATCTAAAAAGCTAATAGTTTCATTCAATTTATTTAGGATTACATAGTCCATGATATGAATACAAATAGTGAAATTTAAGAAGTAGTTAGATCTGATATCATGACAATAATTTATTGTAAATTTTAAAAGATGCTAAAAACGACTACAATATTAATTGATAAAAAAAATTGCATGAAAAAAATGCACGAAACTACCAATTATCAAATTTACTGCTTACTATAGCATTTATGTTTTACCAAAACAATATTAAATTTAAACATCTACTTCTGGGTGTTGGGATTTCTTTGTAATTTTATTTGTTGAATGCTTAGTTTATATCAGTATGTGACGAAGCATGGTTCGTGACAAAAATTACTCCGTCATCAGAATCGTTAGGTTACAAAAATGACATTGTACTCATTTCATATTACATCAACTTGCACTCTCTGCAGTCCTACATCAAAACTTGTTCTAGAAGGAAGAAATGAATTAGTTCAAATGCTACTTTGTTATATTATTTTCTTAACCATTAGCTCTTAATACATTAATTTTTTAATTTTCTTCTGTAATTAATCTACTAGTTACGCATGTTACTATAAAGTGAATACTGTCAAAAAAAAGCATTTGGATTTTTTTTCAAAAACTAAGGACATAGTAGTATGTCGCTGAACCTGAATTGGTTAATTATATGTTGTTATACAGTGTTATGAGAACGTTTGTACAGAATACGATTTTCTAAAAATCCCGAACGTCTTTTTTGACATGTAAATAAATAAAGCGAGAAATTAGATTTTTTTTATATCGTTATGTTAATATCTTGTAAACAATTAATTTTAAAAATATGAAAAATATATATTTGTATTCCTCATAATAAACCCTTTCATTTGATGTATTGCATGATGCGTTAAAAATATTTTCTTTATTTTCCGTTTAATTCTATAATTTGGCCCCCAATATTAATTTTCTTCGTATTTTTCCTGTAAACAAAAAAAATTAGGTCCTATAGTTTGAGGAATAAAGGGGGGAATGTGTAATTTTTTAAATATATTTTTTTTAATATAAAATATTAAAAAAAAATAAATAAATATATTAGTATTCGTCATAATGAGCCCTTTGATTTGATATATTACTTGATCCGTTAGAAACAATTATAATTTTTTATTTTCGATTTAATTCTATAATTTGCCCCGAAGTTAATATTAGGGATTTCTCCTTATTTTTCCAGTAAAGTTCAGGTGAGGCGCTATACCTCTATTTTTTTTTCAAAATTTTATAGCTTATGGTTTCGGAGATATTTTGTTAATTTATTTAAAAAATATGGAAAAAATATATTTGTTTATGTCATAATGAGCGCTTTCATTTGATATATAACATGATGCGTTAGAAACAATTTTAATTTTATATTTTCATTTTAATTCTGTAATTTGCCCCCCAAAATTCAAAATTGAGGTTTCTCCTTATTTCTCCAGTAAACTTCAGGTCAGATCCTATACCTCTCATTTTTTTTCCAAAACTTTGCGTTTTATAGTTTCGGAATAAGGGAGGGAGGAATGGGTAAATTTTGGTATATTTTCGTTAATATGTTTTTAACTAATTTATTTTAAAATTGAAAAAAATATGTGTGTTCCTGAGAATGATACCTTTCATTTGATATGATACGTTTGAAATTTTTTTTATTTTTAAATTTTCATTTAATTCTATAATTTGCCCCCCAAAATTAATATTAAGGGTTTCTCCTTATTTTTCCTGCAAAGTTCGTGGAACGATCTGTATTTCTTATTTTTTCAGAATTTTAGGCTAAGTAGTTTCGGAGATCAGGGGGGGACGGTCGTTTTTTTAATTTTTTCCCCCAGCAGTACCCCTGATCGGGTCACCAAACTATACATTGATACCAAATTTCAACCTCTTCCGTCCAGTAGTTTAGGAGAAAATGGCTGTGATGTGACAGAGGCAGAAATCCGGAGTGATATTTTAAATGTATCCGTATATTCTATACACGGAACCCTAAAAACCAAATTGTTGGTACCAATTGTGCTTCATTATCACATTTGACATTCTCAAATCACAGTTTGTGGTGAAAGAAATGTATTTTATGTTTCTGTTCATACTTTAAGGTGTGATATTTTAATTTTGATATTATAGTTTGTTAAACATATTTACTTCTGATTCAGTTAAAAAAATATTGTGGCCAATAAAATAAATTTTTTGCTCTTTTATAGCATGATAAAATTCAGTGCATTGTCACAAGAAAGGAAAGAATGCAATTATCAAACCGTTTTCGAAGGAGAGGGCTGAGGAAGCGACTAGAATGCACTCACATACGGTATTGTATACCGAACATCAATGCGTACACTCTTTGCTTTTTATTCATATGTATAAATGTCTTCAAACTTCTATCTGATACTTGGTCGTTTTGTAAAATATATACATATATTATAGAAGTTTGGGAACTTAGTAAAATCTAGTATACAGTTATGGGCAAATGTGTGGAACCAAGCAAATATCTCTGGAATTATTAGAGATATCTAATATATATATATGAAATTTGGAAGGTGGATACTGCAGTAGATTGATTATTTGTTTCCAAATTTTTTTACAATTTTGAACTTCCTGTTTTACCGGAAGTAATGTCGATTTTAAAATTTGCAATGAAACACCCTGTATAGTATTTTACAAAAATATCGGGTTTGATATTGTTTACTTCAATACCTACCGAGATATTAACAGAAAAGTAATTAAGGAACGGAAAAATCTAATATCCATTAAAGAAATACATAATCATAATTATTAACTAAATCTAAGTGATTTTCAAAACATTGAAACTTAACTTAACTAAACTTAATGTATTAGATGTTCAAACTGAGCACCGTTTGCTTCTTGACAATAAGTAAGTCGGTTTTTAAATTCTCTAGTAATATTAGCTATTACTTCTGGTGTAATTCTCTGGATGTCTTGAGTTATTCTTGCAGCTAATTCCTGCAAATTATTTGGTCTATCAACATAAACCTTAGACTTTAAGTAACCCCACAGAAAATAGTCTAGTGGATTAAGGTCGGGACTTCGTGCAGGCCATTCATACCCATTCATACCCCTTCTTCCAATCCATCTGTGATGAAATGTCCTATCTAAATCTCGAACAATGCGAGCGTAATGGGGTGGTGCTCTATCCTGCTGAAACCAGATATTATTTGGTAATTGTCCATTTACCTCCAATGCCGGAATAACTTGTGTCTCCAAGAGCTGTAAATACCTATCTCCGTTTAAAGTTTCTTGTAGGAAGAAGGGTCCCACGATTCTGTTGTTATAAATGCCGACCCAAACGTTCAATTTTTGGGGATGTTGTGTATCAGCCTCTTGTACCCAATTAGGATTACTTTGCGACCAGTAGCGGCATTTATATCGATTAACCGTACCATTTAAACAAAATGTAGCCTCGTCTGAAAACATCACATTTCTTATAAAATTATTCTCACGGTTACAAATATCCATCATCGTTTCACAAAATTGCAAACGTCGGAGAGTTCTTGAACGAGGCGAATTTTGTATGGGTGATATTTTTCTCGCCATAATATCCTTCCTGCTGAACGACAGCTAATTCCATGCGTATTGGCGAGGACAGTAGTGGATAAGTGAGGATTTTCTTCCAAAGATATAGCAACATTTTGAGCTACACCGTCATTACTTGCACTTTTTAACCGTCCACTTTTTGGTAAATTGTTAACTGTTCCACTTGTGTCGTACCTTCGCAAAGTTTTCGTCACTACTGAACGGGATATTTGTGTATTCGGATGAACAATGGTAAAAAGGTCGTAAACTTCTTGATGCGTCCTTTTCCTCTCCCCATACCCAATCATCATTAATATTTCTATTCTTTCTCTTTCACTTAATTCGGCCATTTTACAATCAAATTAAAACAATACAATCTTTTTACGTTCAAATAAAAAAAACTAATAACTTATTTTGACAACTACTGTCACTTCTGCAATGAATTTCATGGACTACTAAACTTGATTCAGATTTAATTTGCGCCTGATTTAAACAAACGCACGTGTATTCGACTACGGAACAAGCAGTGCTGTTGGCTGTGACAGTATAATGCCACCAATTGGCCAATAGAAATACAAATCCTTACCCAGCGGTTTGTTTATATCGGGCGTAAACGAAATCTGAACCGAGTTTAGCTACCATCGAATTTTTCCTTTCCTTAGGTACTTTTCTGTTAATATCTCGGTAGGTATTGAAGTAAACAATATCAAACCCGATATTTTTGTATTTGCAATAAAATGTTTCATCAGAAACTAAAATACTATATAGGGTGTTTCATTGCAAATTTTAAAATCGACATTACTTCCGGTAAAACAGGAAGTTCAAAATTGTAAAAAAATTTGGAAACAAATAGGCAATCTACTGCAGTATCCACCTTCCAAATTTCATTTTGATATCTCTAATAATTCCAGAGATGTTTGCTTGGTTCCACACATTTGCCCATCACGGTATATCCACTAACTTAAACTTATTCTCTCTCCCTGAGCGAATATATCTGTGTAATCTAAAACGAAGCGCAATCATTCAAGTTCCCGATGTTTACATTAACACCATTAAATCGTCCGGTAGATGATGATTCGCAGAGCATTCCTTTTACGTTAGTCAAAACATGTACAGTATATTTATAATAACAATACAATACAATATATAATGTGTAAATTAATCATAACAAGTATGAGTTACAACAGTAAATACGTTTCTTTGAGCAGAAAATGAGATGCTCAGAGAATGTCAAATGTGATAATGAAGCAAAACATTTGTTTGGATTTTTTAATGAACTGTATGTTTCTTGACCAGGGCTGAAGCCTTTGAAAATGACAAAAAGTGAAAAAAGTAGGATGAAACCCATTGGAAAAGGAAGAGAATTCAACAAAAATGATTGGAAAATAATTTACCGGTCAGGAAGTGCAAGGGGGTGAGTTTTTAAGTGTAAAAACGGTTTATCTTAATTTCCGACAAAACTACAAATCCTGTGAAAAAAAGTTAAATGGCAATGTTGTAGACAATAAAAAGATCTATTACTTTTGTATTTACAGTTTTTTCACAAAATTTATGTGAAAATTAAAAAAAAAACAGCTTTGGTTTTTTATTTTTAACTTTTACAAAAAAAAATCACAAAATTTGGTGAAAATTTACTTATTTATGTCCCAAACACACTGTATTTTTTTTATTTCTAATATTTATTTTTTTCACCTTATTTTGACCGAAAAATCACCCTAATTTTCAATCGAAAATTTTCACGTAAAATTATCTGCTTTTTAAAAAAGTCGGGTGTTTGTTCGTTGAATGCTCTACTTTCTGATAGTTTAATAAAAAAATTTACATTATTATGTTAAATGTTCTCAGAAACTGCAAAGAAACGAATTAGAATTATTTTTTAACCATTATGTACAATATTGGGATATTTATTAATTTTATTTGTTACTTTAATTACTCGAAAAAAGTAATTAAGATTCTATGTTACATTGCTAAACAAAAAAAATGCAAGTCAAAATATACCAATATAATTAACGACCGAACCAAATTACTATCTGCAGTAAAAATTCATCGTCGACTACATTCATAATGTCGTCAATATGCGTTGGTCTATTCGCACTCAGAAATAATTCCTAAAGTTGGGATTTAACATTTTTCCTAAGGCCATTTTCTTTAAAAAGTGATAATGAAAAAGGTCCAAGCTCGTATTGCAAATAAGTTTCCTTTTATTTTTTACTGTCGATCGTTAACGATATCTATATATAAACAGGCAAAGACAAAACGATTAGATACCATTTTCTGCTCTGTCTCTCAACCGATTTTCTTCATTTTTGTTTTGTTTAGTAGCTACTGACGACCTTCAGTGCATAATGCTAATATTAATTTATAATATTGGTTCATTCATTAAATAAAATATAATAAAAATTCACTATTTACGTCCATACTGTCAACGCCAAACAACTGACAGTGCCGCCGCCGCCAGACCCTCAAAACATTGAATAATTATATTTGGAGGGACCGATCGTTAGATGCTGTTATATACTTAGAGCATGTATTTCTGGAAGTGGTATGCAAGCGTTGTTATTGTTTAGTGGTAAAATAGTCAATACAGTAGATCAGTATTGATGTTCGGACGCGTTTCAATAACTTTCATATTAAATATTCTGTTTTTAATGTGAATTTAATTATTTGATTAATATGTTATTATCACAACCTTCCCGAAGGTGTTGTGTAAAAAATTGTCAGACGACGGACAATAGAGAATGTATTAAATATTTAAGTTTAGGGTTGTTGGTCCTCTCTTTTCTTTAATATTCCTGAACTTGATTAAAACCGCAAATGACGAAAACTTTTAGGTTGCAAAGGACAATCTTCCAATTATTATATGGAATATTTTGCCAGGAGCGGTTTCAGCCAAAAATTTGGGGGTCATTAATTTGTCAAAAATATTTCGAATACTGATATTTGATAGCATTTTTAATTTCTTTTTATTTCAATAGATTTGTCAATATGAATGAACAATGTTGGTCATTACATCTACTTCGCCGATTTCTCCACAACACTGTTTCATATAAAAATATAGTTTTTACAATTTCATGAAAAAGGGTCGAATTTCGACCTTTAGGCGACCACTACTTTTTTAAAAAAGCACTAATGGATAGATAGGTATTATATATCCCTTTACTTTACTGGAAGATTGAACCGTTTTTAATATAAAGAAGATTATATAACTTTCTCAAAATATTGTAGACGCCTTATTAAATATTAACTTTATTATCTTATTTGGTTGTTAATTAGAGTAGTATATTTCTAATTGCACTTTTTAAAATAGCAGATATTCTGAAGTGAGAATTGTTGATTGAAAATACGGCGCTTTTTCGATATTAAGTCAAAATAAGGTGAAAAAATAAATATTGTAACAAGAAAAAGTGTTTGGGACATAAAAAAGTTATCACCAAATTTCGTGAACATTTTTTGTAAAAGATAAAATTAAAAAACCAAAAACCTGTTTTAATGAAGAAAAATTAATTTAGTTTAATATCACTTTTTATTTTTCACTTCGCGTGACTAGTTTCTGCAAACTTTATGCCATTCTCAAACCATACAAATTGTTGAATGAACTTTACAGACTCAAAAATGACAAATATATACCTTCTGAATATAATGCAGTGAATTAAAAATTACTTAAATAAATATTACAGATAATTGACAAATATATAACTACTAAAATAATAATTAATAACTATTTAAATACTAATATCTCACATAATGTTGGAAATTATTTAAATACATCAAAAAGGATGCTTTTATGCAAATCAGTTTGGTTGTTTAGGATTAAATTGAATGAAGAAGGATTAGTAATGCTTTTAAAAATTTCTACCGATTCCCTACTGCCAATTAAAGGTTTAAAATTGTGAAAGTGAAGAATCGCAGTGTCTGTTAATTTAGGAAAAATATGACATGTTTCTAAAGAATGATTTGCAAATGTAGAATTTGTTTTATTAAGTCTAAAAGAACGTAAATGCTCTTGGTAACGAGTAGAAAAATTCCTGCAGGTCATATCAATGTAGAAACTATTACACTCTGAACATGTAAGCTTATAAACTCCAGATTTAAGATATTTATCATTTGGTTTGTCCTTGGCATTGAATATAAGATTACTTAGTTTGCATTGCGCTTTAAAACTAACTTCGATGTTATGTCTTCAGAGTAATTTAGATATTTTCTCACTCACATTTCCAAAATATGTAAGGGAAATATATTTTTTTAAATTTTGCAACATACATTTTGAGGTTATATCAAAAAGGTGTTAATACAAAGGTTGTAGGTCTTTTTATTACCTATAACTTTGTCATTGACGTTTTTCCATAGGGCTTGGAGTTTTGCCGGAAATCTTGATATCATTGATCAAGTGTCACAATTCTCCTGAAATACTTTATTGACAGGGTGAATTTCTGAAGAAACTACATCAGAAATATTCATAACAATAACATTTGGCCTGAGGAAACTGTTCATTTTGTTAAACAGCTCCGAATTATCGACGGTCATTTAATTCGCCCTTATTTTCTTCTACGTTGATTAGCTGGTGACACCTACTGTCAACTTTGTCTTAGGCAACATTTTTTGTTTATGCACGACGGTGCACCTGACCATTTGGAAGAGATGAAAGCCAATTGATGGATAGGTCTAGGAGCCTGGCCTGAATATAATCTTTTGGAGATTAGGAGATGAGAATATCTGAAATCTGGAACGATAGGAAATCCAGTAGGAATATTTCGACGCATAAGCAATTTTATGAGAAAAAGAGTAGATGTTTTGAAGCTGAAGCCAGTCATTTTCAGCAATTTTGATAGATTTTATTCTATTTATTTTTTATTAGTATTACCACTTTCCAAACCTATTACCTTAGTAGAATATTAGGTCAAGTATATGGTTGACTCCTGAATGTTGCCTAAATTTTCCTAATAATTTACGCGTCTTAATACATAATACAATAAAAATTTTATTCAGAGTTAATTACTTTAACCCTTACAAAAATACTCCAGGGTTGGAAAAAACATTAAGTTCCAAACCTATTAGCCTAGTAGAATCTGAGGGCAGATATTTATTTAACTGTAGATTGGTATTTAACATGAAAATTAATGCTGCCTAACTTTTATAATAGAGGTTAATAACTTTAATCATTAACAGATAATGTATACGAAGTTTTGTTTCTTAAGCTTCACATATGGGCAAAATAAAACAAAATATTGGGGCTTCCTGGACGGCAGCGGCAGGGGAGGATTTAAATTTCCACCATTCATTATTTTTCGTGTTATTTTTGGAAAAACGCGCGGACACTTCCTCATTTTATCCTAAAAACTCAGATTGCCCGTAAACTATTTTTTCTTTGATTGTAGATGCATTATGTTCCTTTTCCAATGGGTTTCATCCTACTATTATTATTATTTTTTGGTTTCAAATATCATCTATTTTGTGTGAATTCACACATTTATTAATACAATTGAAATAACTATTTCATAACAATTAAATTCTTTTCTGTTAGGTAAGGATATTTTATAAAATCATCTCAGGTAAAATATGTTAACATAGCAAACTTGGTTAAATTTCTGATTTACTAGCGACGTTGGGTCACACAATGAACTATTTTTGTTAATCCATTAATCCAATATTTCCTTAGACTTACGAGAATCATAAAGATTATCATGATCTCCGTTGTTGCCTTGAAGTTGCCAGATGTTTATTTATTGGGAATTTACCATGCCAATCAAACAAGAATGCATCACTTTAAACAATCAAGTTTGTACGGTACCCCGCTGTTTTTGATTCCTGGTATAAATTTATATTTTCAGAATATTATTTAGACAATTTTTTAGAATAAAGTCCACTGACCATGCGCCAACAAGCACTCTGTTCTCAATTATAAACTTTTCTGCATACACACATCCAGATATTACATTCGACCGCTTACAATAATTTAGCTATCATAGGCATACATCATTTTTCTCTAAATGCATCAAAAATGCTTTTCTTTGACAAGAAAAATAGTTATGTACGTTTTTGTTAATAGTTAGGTACCCAAAAAATGTGGATTCATAAAAAAAATAAAGATAAAAAGTACGAATGCGACACATTGCCTCTGATCATTTAGCACATATTTCAAAAACAATTATCCCTTAAAATGACAAAAATAAAAAATTATTAAAAAATTGGAGTCTCTGTGAACTAGATTTTCCTGAAACTCCTAGATGTCGGATCATTTACTCCTTATTACAGCATCTATGTTTTACCAAAACAATATTAAATTTAAACAACATCTTCGGGGTGTTACGATTTCTTTGTCAGTGAGTATGTTTTGTTTCATTTTTAGGGTTCCGTATATACAATATACAGATACCCTCATAATATCACTCCGTATTTCTGCCTCTGTCACATCACAGCAATTTTCTCCTAAACTACTGGACGGAAGAGGTTGAAATTTGGTATCAATGTATAGTTTGGTGACCCGATCAAGAGTACATATCGCAAAGAAGAAATTTTGATTTTAGGGGTACTTATGGGGGGAAAAAAATCGGCCGTTCCCTGAACTGTACAGAAAAAATAAGGAGAAACCATTAATATTAATTTTGGGGGGCAATTTATAGAATTAAATAAAAATTTAAAAATTAAATTTTTTTAAAACGCATGATGCATCAAATGAAAGGTCTCATTCTGAGGAAGACAAATATATTTTTTTCATATTTAAAGAAAAAAATTAGAGGTATAGAGTCTGACCTGAAGTTTACTGGAAAAATAAGGAGAAACCTCTACTTTTAATTTTGGGGGGGTAAATTACAGAATTAAATGGAAAATATAAAATTAAAATTGTTTCTAACGCATCATGTTATATATCAAATGAAAGTGCTCATTATGACAAAAACAAATATAATTTTTTCATATTTTTAAAATAAATTAATTAAAAGATATTAACAAAAATATAAAAAAGTTTACCCATTCCCCCCCCCCCCTTAACTCCGAAACCATAATCTGTAAAATTTAAAAAAATATATAGGTATAGCGCCTCACATGAACTTTACTGGAAAAATAAGGAGAAACCCCTAATATTAATTTTGGGGGGCAAATTATAGAATTAAATGGAAAATAAAAAATTAAACTTGTTTATATCGGATCATGTAATATATCAAATCACAGGGCTCATTATGACCAATGCAAATATATATGTTTTTAAATTTTTATAAAATAAGTATTTAAAAAAAAATTAAAAAAATTAGCCATTCCCCCTTTATGCCCCAAACTATAAGACCTAAATTTTTTTTACAGGAAAAATACGAAGAAATCCCTAATATTAATATTGGGGGCCAACTTATAGAATTAAACGGAAAATAAAAAATATTTTTTTGAACGCATCATGCAATATATCAAATGAAGGGGCTCTTTATAAGGAATACAAATATATATTTCGCATATTTTTAAAATTAATTGTTAACAAGATATATATATATATATATATATATATATATATATATATATATATATATATAAAGATATAAAAAATTCTCATTTTTCGCTTTATTTCCGAAACCATACTACCTAAAATTTTGAAAATAATTAGGGGTACTGGGGCTCACTTGAAATTTATAAGAAAAAATATTAGAAAACCTCCATAGTAATTTTAGGGACAAATTACACAATTAAATGGAAAATAAAAATTCAATTTTCAAACGCATCATGTAATATATCAAATAAAAGGCTCAATATGTGAATTAAAAATATATCTATTTTTAAATTATTTGTTTAAAAGATATTAGCAAAAATATTAAACATCAACTTAACACCCATTTTAGAAACTGCACTATTTAAATTTTGAAAAATATATTTTATTTGTATTTTTAAATAATAACAGATTTAATAATTTAAACTTGACCTATTTTGCCCTTTATCTTCCAGTCTATAGAGCCTCAAAATTCAGACAGTAGATTATAAAGGCTTCCCTGAAAGTTTATTAGTAAAATAAAACTTTAATGTTAATTTTGGGGACCAAATTAGAAAACTAAATACATATGTAATCTTATAAAAATCAAGCCAATTTTGAAGGTTGTATGCAACCCTTAGTATGCGAGTCCAACTCGCACTTGACCAATTATTTTATTTCCGTATCAGATCAATGAAAAATTCAAATTAAACTGTCGTTCCTTTGTAAAATATTGTTGTTTTTAATTTCGTAACTTTTGGAGGCTCCTGTATAATTTTCTGATCATCACATGACTTTCCTTTAACCAACTATTTGTAAATCGGTCTGCGCAAAATTGAGTGATTTGGTTTTGTCTATTTTTTCCCAAAATCTATCACTGCCAAGGTAATCGCCTTAAATGCACTGGGATTTTGTTAAGGCTTGACGATTTTCGAGTTTTTTGAATTTATATCTCGATAAGTATCGATTTGAAGAAAAATCATTACAGCCCAAAAAAACTCGACAAAATTATCTGGGTAAAAAAAAGCATTTTTTTGGAATTTGTAAAAAAAAATATTCACCCATGTTTGAACTTGACGACATAAAGATTTTTTTAAAGGTATTTCTTTGAACAAATTTTGCATAAAAAACTAAGTGTTTTTGCCAAGGATATTCTTCCTGGACTATAATTCCTTAGAAATAATGACCTGTTTTAGTACTTAAACTGTACGTCTTTGTTTATTGCATCATTTGTATATGTTCCCAACCCAAACTACCTGCTGAAAAGGTTTATAAGGTCTAACCGAGCGAAGACAATCTGCAATGTGCAGCCTTTATTTTTACTGTATGATCTGTGGTGTACACTTGTGTTGTTAGCAAGGATGCTGTGAGTTATTTTTTGCCGTCCGTGGATATAGACTCTAACATTTTTAGTTCGTAAATCATCGGCTGATGTTAAAGCGAAAATACAATTTGTAAAAAAGTGAGCAACCAAGTTTTTATATTCGTATAAACTTTCTTAAAAGACTAAACAAGCAGTGAATTAAAAAAATAGTGCGGTTCGTTTAACACACTAAACTGTGGATCATCAACTATCAAATATGAAATCAGTAATAATGATGAAGATAAAAAAATCAAAAATAATGGATATTAGATTAAAACTCGACAAAAAGAAGGCAAGGAGAAAAACAGGAAGTGGACACTACGGGAACCCCCGAAGACTATTAATAACCAGCTCTACAACAAGGTATGTAACAGAAAAGACAACTGATTTTTAGATTGTAACGTGTGAATTTATTTGAATTGAAAGATTGCTTGCCTAAGTGTAAATGAGAGTAATAACCTGTTTTCTTTATGAAAAGTTCTGCTTGTCAATATAAAAATTTGCAATCAGATGTACAGAGTGTTAATAAATTAGGAAAAATAGAAATTGTCTAAGAGAGAAATACTATTATTTATTTCTTTTATCAAAAATGTTATAACAAAAGTTGTTTATGAACTAACATAATACAAATACAAATTTTGGAATGAAAAATTTCTGATTTATAAAAAATTTCAAAACTATTAATGAGAAAAGACGTATTTATTTACTACAGTGTTATTGTATTGGACATCTGTGATATCAATACGCTATATACAGGGTGAGTTTTTTTGATGATTAGTATGGGGATCTCGGAAACTAGCGGAGATAGAGCAATAATTAAATTGGGAAAGATTTGCAGTTTTACTGGCCCAATTTAATGACACTTTCGGATTTTTGTAAAGAGTCATGGCTTACTAGATATTTTGAAACAACGAAATTCTGTCGATTTAGTCAAATCCCTCTAGCTCCTTTTTTAATTTTATAAAAAAAAGTGTAAATATCAAAATTGAAGGAAATTGTATCCTGAATATTATTGTCATGTCCTCGTTTGCGTGACAGCTCTCGTTTTCGAGATATGACACAAACTTATCTTTTTTTGAATGGAAACCACGGTTGGCTATGACCTCAAAAAATCGGACATTTTTAGAGCTTTTCAACGATATAATACTCGATATAGTTATTCATAAAAATAACGGAGTTATGGATGCTTTTCTCCCTTATTTTCACTTTTAACGTAGGTAGCCATGAAAGAGATTGTTTTCACTTTGACGTTTCCTCATTTGAGAGTAATTCCATTAGTAGTGCTGAACTCACAGTCGATATTGACAAGTTTTTCTGATAAAATGGAATATTCTAACGAAGAAAAACTGAATATGGTGGAATGTTATATCATATGCCATAAAAATTCAGTTCGTGCAGCTGAGGAATACTTTCATTGATATTTTAATCGTCGTCAACCTGTGCTATGTACATTTAAGACGCTTTACGATAGTTTACGCAAATATGGATCTTTTACTAAACTACCAAAGGAACGTAATCAAATTAACGAAGCAGCACAAATAAATATTTTATCAATGGTAAATCAAAATCCATCTACATCAACTCCTGAGATTGCTGCAGTAGCTGGCACATCTCAACGAACTGTAGTTAAGGTACTGAAAGCGCACAAGTTCCGCCCGTACAAACTTTCAGTTTCTCAAACTTTGCATGCTGGTGACGAACATCGACGTAATTTGTTTTGTACATGGTTTAGAGACATGTGCCTTGACAATCCACAGTTGTCATTAAAGATATTATGGTTAGATGAAACTAGATTTACTAACTGCGATATGTTCAATAGACACAATGAGCATATCTTGGCTAAAGAAAACCCTTTCCATGTAGAACAAAGACGACCCCAAATAAAATTTGGCTTTAATGTTTGGTGTGGTATCATAGGGTCTACTATTCTGGGGCCTTTTATCTATGACGAATAACTTACTGGGGAGCGCTACTTGCATTTCTTGCAATACACTTTTCAAGACATGTTGCATAATTTGAATTTGAGAATTCGTTTAGAAATTGAGTGGTTCCAACATGATGGAGCACCTGCTCATAACTCGATATTAGTAAGACAACACTTAGATAATATCTATCCAAACTCTTGGATAGGGAGAAATGGCCCACGCGAATGGCCACCCCGGTCTCCGGATTTGGCACTTATAGACTTCTATTTCTGGGGTGCACTAAAAAACAAAGTATACAAAAGAAAGTATGAGACAGTTGGTGACCTAAGGGAGGCGGTATTACAAGCAATTGAAGAAATTGATAGGCGGGCTGTGAGGAAAGCGGTAATGTCAATCTTAAAAAGTTGCATTTTTTGCCTAATTGACAATGGTGGACTCTTCGAACATAAATTGTAACCATTACTATGTACTTTAATTTCTTAATGAGGACATGACAATCATATTCGGGATACAATTCCGTTCAATTTTGATATTTACACTTTTTTTATAAACTCAAAAACAAAGGAGCTAGAGGGATTTGATTAAATCGACAGAATTTCGTTTTTTCAAAATATCTAGTAAGCCATGACTTTTTACAAAAATCCGAAAGTGTCATTAAATTGGGCCAGTAAAACTGCAAATCTTTCCCAATTTAACCATTGCTCTATCTCCGCTAGTTTCCGAGATCCCCATACTGTTCATAAAAAAACGCACCCTGTATATAGATACTCTTCCATGAAAAATTGAAAAATACGCTTGTGCTTTGCGAAAATAATTTATAAAATTCTGTGAAACTGGGTCGGTGATGAATGTCACACATCATACAAAGAGAAATGAATGTAAAGAAATGAAAAAAAAAACACATGACACAAATGACGCAGTTACATTATTGACAACAGGGTTAGTTTTGGATAACCCGAAATAATCTTTAAGAAAATGTGTCCAACTATTCAAGCAAAAGAGTGTTGCTAATATTTTTTAAGGAAAATAAAATTAAACCCTTTGTTAAGTAGTAAAAGAATTTCATAGCAATTGCAATGCGAACATTCATGGAAAAATATCCCATTTTTCAAGCACCTAATTGTTGTTCCAAAAAATCTACATTTATGATTGCTTTGTATCATTTTAGTTATTTATTTTTGTTACCAGATATAAACCTATTCTTTAAGCATTTCATCTTTATGAGGACCCTTAAAAAAGCTATAATTTCAAACCCTTCTTGAAACTGACCATCAAGCATTTATTACCTTTGACAACCGATCGTTGAACCCAACAAAGTTTATTAGGATTTCGAAATACCCAAACGCGGCATGGGCCCGTTCTTGCCAAAAGCATTACAGGGTAATGATGCGCACAGATCACACAAGAGAATAGATGGGAAACTCTATGGTTAAAATTGTGTTCAAAAAATTACAACTAGCGCCGTTACGGTGGGCAACAAAACTCTACTATAGAACAGAAACCGTTGTTGCCTACTCTTTTCTTGAAAATAAAACGAGTATAGGTATCTATAACTATGGTTTTACCAAAAATAAAAAAGGAATCTACATTACCCATAACCCTCGTTTCAAAAAAGTACCACTAGATGTCTGTACTTTAGAAATAAAACTTGAAAATTGAAAATTATTTATTTATTTATAAAAAACAAACATATACAATTTAATATAATACATAGAAAGATACATTGTTAAAACCCAAACAAAAAGGCTGAAAATAACATATATATATATATATATATATATATATATATATATAGTGAGTAAATTTTTTAGAATGTATGACAATATACTATACAGATATCAATAAATAGTATTATTACATGATATAATACTTTCAAAGAATACCAATAGGTTATAAACATTAAATGTAATATATAAAGAAATATTTTATGAGTAACACATGTTTAGAACTAAACTAATCATTCTGTTGTGTTTTCTAAGTACACATATATTTTATTGAGTAATCAACAGAAAGTTTTAACTGATTAATAACGTTCTTTCCTCTCAAGTAATAAAATTGTGAATCAATCCCTAAATTTAATATTTTCACATGATTTGTTGACAAAAAGATCAATTTATAAAACATGTGCATGCCAATGACTCTTAATTATATACAACAAATTGCTTGCATGATATATAAACTCATTGAAATATTGTGATATATGAAACAACCTCTATAAAATGCTTACCCTTTTGTATTTTTAAATTTCTTGATATAAATGACTCAGCGGCAAGTTCAGGCAAGCAATCCTCTTCAATTTATGTACTTTCAACATTCTCATGTGGCAAACTAAACTTGGGAGGTTTGGATGCTACTTGATATGGAATATTCCTAGTTTTCCTGATTCTCAAGAGCTTCTACAAAATCATAACATGATTGTTATAAAATTGTAACAATATTCATTGTATTTCCTCAACATAATCACTAGCATGTTTTTCTGTAGTCTAGGTGTACAAAATTGCCTCCTGCTTTTCTTGTGTTACCTAAAATAAGGCAATATATGTAAAACAAGTGACAGCATAAGATAAAAACATGAGCATACCATGTAAATTTAGACAAACAATCTTAGTAATTTGCCATTCCTTCCAATGTATTCCATTTCAAAATGCATTTCACACTGTTTAGATTTGCAATAAACAGCTCTTCACTGATTATATCTTGAGCCCATATTGCCTGGCATTTTGTGGTTTTTGTAAAATAATACCGAAAAAACAATCATTAAATTAAGGTAAAAAAATATCATAAATCATTACCTTTTAGACCTATTAAAACAACTACGAATTCAACAATTCTGCGTAGCCATTATCTATTCTGTATATTTGATTAATGATTTTACTGGTTTGATATTCCTTATTTTATATACTCTAGAAAACTTATAAGCGATTAATGGCCACTACGTTCACAGACAAAAATCACAATAATAATGGCCGACATCATTTAAACAATCACGCAAATTGCGCGTATCATGGCGCCCTCACAAGGAAGTTTGGGGAAGCTTAAGGTTTGTTGCCAAAGGGTCAGAGGTCTCAAAAATCAGAATCACTTTTCTCTATCTGAGTTTCCACCCCCTAATTATGCGACCATAAACACCCTTGGCAGTTATCCCTTCTTATTAGTATTCCCTAATTTTTTAGTGGATTTCCAACATGCAAATAAACGCCCATTTTTCTATATTTTGGGAAAAATCTATCTGAATGAATTTTAAATCGAAACCAAGCGTCGGCCGAGTAACAACTACTTCTAAATTTGACTCCGGCCGTGTGCGACTCCACCAAGTATAACATTGTCGCGTTAATACACATCTTGCCTTTGTTGTTTTGTATTAATAATCTCTTTTTTGGTAATTTAACTTAACTCTCAAGTTGTCTACAATAGTCTCAATAAACCTATTTAGTCTGTAGACATTTTATCTCTTAATTTGAACTACCTGTAATCCCTTAATTGGCATTATAGGAACGTAAGACGTTCGCAGAACTTAACGACACACCAAGTTCACACACGTGCATGTGAATGCGGGCGCAACATTAACTAATATTCACTTTCACTTTTCTAGAACTTTAATTACATCAAATTATACAGAACAGCTGATTCACAATAACATTACGATATACGCTCGTCCTCGCTGTCTAACTAACTTGCGATCTTGGGCTGCTTCCTTTTTAAAACCAGCATAGAAAATTCTCGTAAAATCAATCATCAATCCTACAGCTGCCGAGTCATTTCGACAACCATTTTTTTCTCTCAAAGCGATCGGTGTCGTACTGAAATGAAACAGGGTCGGCTTTGGTAAATTTCGTAACAATATCTATCGAATAAATACTTTTTGTGGCAAATTTATCATAGTAATATAAAAAATATATCAAATCGGAAATTTGAGAACATGCTTGGGACCTAGGCCATAAAATACAATTTGACAATTCAACTATACTTCACAAAGAACAAGATGACACAAAACGAAAAATAAAAGAGTGTGCCTTAATTGTTTTGAATGAAGACGATTGTATTGCTTCCACTTCAGTAGAATTCAATCGTATCTGGTCACGGACAATTAAGGAAGAAATTAACAACCCAGTATCTGGTTAGTTCATAAGGTTTTTCCTAGGTTTTTCATTATGACGTTAATGGGAACACTGTAACATTAGAATTCTTTGATCGCATTTTAATTCACCCGATATTTATATCCATTACTAAGAGTGATACAAAGATAGAAAATTCTAGACAGTGAAATAACGAGAAAAGGGAAGCTTTCGCTTCTATGGTTAAATCTCGAATGACTGCCGCTCTTTTTAGGGTTCCGTATATATAATATACGGATACCCTTATAATATCACTCAGGATTTCTGCCTCTGTCACATCACAGCCATTTTCTCCTAAACTACTGGACGGAAGAGGTTGAAATTTAGCATCAATGTATAGCTTGGTGACCCGATCAGGAGTACATATCGTAAAAAAAAAGATTTTAGGGGTACTTCTTATTTTGAAAAAAATATGAAATATAGAACGTTGCCAGAACTATACAGGAAAAATAAGGAGAAACCATTAATGTTAATTTTGGGGGGCAAATTATAGAATTAAATAAAAATTTAAAAATAAAAAAATTTTCAAACGCATCATGTAATATATCAAATGAAAGGTATCATTCTGAGGAACACAAATATATTTTTTTCATATTAAAAAAAAATTTAAAAAGATATTAACGAAAATATACCAAAATTTACCCATCCCCCCCCTTATCTCCGAAACTATAAAACGTAAAGTTTTGAAAAAAATAGATTTATAGGTTCTGACCTGAGGTTTACTGAAAAAATAAGGAGAAACCTCTACTTTTAATTTTGGGGGGCCAATTACAGAATTAAATGGAAAATATAAAATTAAAATTGTTTCTAACCCATCATGTTATATATCAAATGAAAGCGCTCATTATGACGAAAACAAATATATTTTTTCATATTTTTAAAATAAATTAATTAAAAGATATTAACAAAAATATAAAAAAATTTACCCATCCCCCCCCCTATCTCCGAAACTTTACTGGAAAAATAAGGAAAAACCCCTAATATTTTTTTGGGGGGCAAATTATAGAATTAAATCGAAAATATAAAATTAAAATTGTTTCTAACCCAGCATGTTATATATCAAATAAAAGGGCTCATGATGAAGAAAACAAATATATTTTTTCCATATTTATAAAATAAATTAATTAAAAGATATTAACAAAAATATAAAAAAATTGAAAAACTGGAAGTATAGCCCCTCACCTGAACTTTACTGGAAAAATAAGAAGAAACCCCTAATATTCATTTTGGGGGCAAATTATAGAATTAAATGGAAAATAAAAAATTATAATTGTTTCTAACGGGTCATGTAATATATCAAATCCCAGGGCTTATTATGACGAATAGGTTCAAATATATATTTTTTAAATGAATATTATAAAATATATTGAAAAAAATATTTAAAAAAAATACCCATTCTCCCCGTTATTCCCCGAACTCTAAGACCTCTTTTTTTGGTTTATAAGAAAAATATGAAAAAAAATACCTAATTCTATTTTTTGGCCTCCAAATAATAGAATTTAACGGAAAATAAATTACTAGAAAACCCCCATAGTAATTTTAGGGACAAATTATACAATTAAATGGAAAATAAAGATTCAATTTTCAAACTAAGTTTGCGAGTCCAACTCGCACTTGACCAAATTATTTTTATTTACAATGGGTTCAATGCAATAAATACTCTTATTTAGGTCTTATATTAATATTCGTGTTCTGTTAATATATTTTTCGAAACAATTTTATTATGTATATATGATTTATGTATTACTAATAAATGCTAAGAATTAATATTATACTTATATATTTAAAGTACTAATTCACTATAATATTTTAATAATGTAGAAACAATTTAAATATTTTTTTCAACACCATTACAATAACAACATATAGTCGTAATATAGTTTCTAATACATATCAATCATTATCTAATACAAATTCCCTCATTTATAATTAAAATTGTCATGATTTCAACAATGACAACTATGAACGAAAGGTTATCCGAACCGTCAAACAGAAAATGATTATTGAACAATATAGCAGTAGTTTGTTTGATGTTTCAATTAATGTACGTCAGACATTAATTGAAACATCAAACAAATTACTGGTATATTTTTCAACAATTCTTTTCTGTTTGACCGTTCAACCCGTTCACTACTCATCAGTTGTGTGTATCGTGCTATTAATCAGTTAACAGCTTTTGGAAATTCAGCTTACGTTTGGTTTTTCGGCTTGGCTGTTGTTGCTATTAGAAAAAGCACTTGAGGTTAGATTAAGGTGACCAAACGTCCCTCTTTTGGCGGGACAATCTCGATTTTTCACAATTGGAGACGTTTCAACGTCTCCAAACAGAGTGCGCAAACGTAAAGCAGGTACGTCATACCCGACCTCACAGTCGGTGTCGGAATTTTGTGTTTTGGTTCTGTTTTAATTTAATGCATATATTAATCAAATTTCCTTGTCTCCAAAATGTCTTATGAGCAAAATCAGAGACAGCTGAGTCAAATAGAAGCGTTTGATGAAAGTGGCAAATCAGGGAATAATGTAGAAATTGATCACTGCTCTAAGCGCAGCGAGGAAAATGATTCGGACCAAAATGCAGATTCTGATATAAAGGACGCTCATGGTCACAATCTACAGTCTGAAGTTATTGAAGTGTCCACTATTGTGGTACGTGGAACCTATTTTACTACTAAGGATGGAACTAAATGGCAAAAAGTGTTTCAGCGAACAAACACCCCTACAAGATCGGAAAATATGAGATCAACCAGGTGTAACAGGTGCAGCTGAAAATGCCCAAGCAGAATTTGGATTTCGGAATAATATACTCTTCTATACAACTAATGTGATAACCAATGCCATGATTTTGTGTCGCATTAGCAATAACAAGAGCATATGAAAGACATTACTTTGGAAGAGATGAAGTCGTTTTTGAGACTTCTATTTGAATCGCTCTAATGGATAGAATCTAAATGATTTGTGGCATACAGATGGCACTGGCATAGACATATGTACAATGAATCGATAGCAGTTCTATTTTCTGCAGATTTGTCTTCTGATCCGACTTTGATTTTATGTTATGACGAAGCTAAATTATATAAGATAGATTCATTCTTTCATTTTGTGTGCACAACTGATCTCAATTTCCCAAATTGTTAGATATTAAGTGAAAGTTTCAAAATATTGTTGATTCGTTCGTAAAAAATACTACACTGTTTTATATAGGAATATAAATAGATACTTTTATAACCAGAACTGGGTTATTTTATCATATTACCTCATTTTTAACCGACTTCCAAAAAGGAGGAGGTTATCAATTCGTCGCGTATTGTTTTTTCGCTTTTTTTTGTATGTATGTTTCCTGATTTCTTTTCCTGTGGTGCACCGTTTTGAATAAATATGGTATTGTTTAATAGAGTATATATCCGGATTGGTGAAACTTCAAATTTTGGAAAAGAATTCTATTGATAAAGTTATAAAATTTGTGAATGAACACATGCGTGCATGTAAATCGACCAATATCCCTAATATTTTAGTCGATTTTTCGAAAACTCCTTATGGATGTGTATAGTTTTTTAACGTTTAATCTATTAAGGAAGATCTTTAGGTGATCTCATATACTTTTCTGCGACGTGCAACTTGCAGTTTTGCAGAAAATCGCTGAAAATTCCAAAATTCTTATCAAAAATTTCATCGAAATGACATAACGGACATTTCCTCATAAATATTTTAATTCCGACGTAATAGTGCGGTAATTTTAGGCACTGGAAGTTTTAATTGCGAATTTGAAAATTTTCTATGTACATCTCAAGCATATAGGTAGTAAAGCATAGTATTTTTGGTTCCTTGAATTAATGAGTACCAAGCTCGTTTTGTTTGTATACCAGGCAAATATCTAATTAAATGCAAATTGTTCCATTTTGCGAAGGCGGTGCTTTTGGTTGCCACATTCTCCCAGCCTAATAGAAAATTCAGTGACAACACATGTCAAACTTTAAACTGCTATTTGATGCGTTTATAGAGAGGGTGTTTAGTTATAGCAAACAAAATCACAAAGTAAAGTGGTAGAAGGAGTTGCATTTATATGAAGATTGAAATATAGGACGGACTAGAATGATAGTGGTCCGTAGGCAACCGTATATACATGATGGTTGGAATATAAGGTGGACTGGACGTTTGGTGGTATAAAAATGTTGGAAAAAATGTGAAATTAAAATTATATAGCGTGATTAAAAAACTGTTATATGATGTGCACATTAGCAAATCATATACAGGATGGTTGAAATATATGCTGCAGTTGAATTATATTTATACAGTGTGATTAAAAAATTATTTCTTTTATAGCCCATAAGAAGTTGTATAAAGTGTGGAGAGGAATTAATGTTACACAGGGCGATAATATAAAATGTTAAAAATGAAATAATTTATGGGGTAGCCCACAAGGAGTTATATACTATGGTTGAAATATAGGACGGATTTGACTCCGTAAATATGGGATGGATTCTACTCCGTCCTATAGTTTACAGAAGGCAGCTAACAAATTTATGCTTGTCCGTGGGCAGTCGTATGTACAGGATGGTTGGTACATAGGTTGGAGTGGAATTATCTATAGTTATACAGGGTTGTCGAAAAAAGGTTACATGGGGTAGTCCATAAGGCATAAATATATTTTGGGCTAATTAAGTCAACGCTTACTAGTACATTTTGTTCGTAAAGATTTACCTGTCAATTTAAATGAGAAAGTATCATTGTGTAATGTTGAGGCTTTCGATGTTACCTGGTTCTATCTATTAAGGTTATACATACAAAATAAAAAATATAGAATGAAAACTACCTGAGTTCAAAAAAACTAAAAAGTTGAAAATAAAACATTTTTTAAAAAAATTTAACCGACTTCTACCTATAACTAAAAAGCTAAAAATAATTATAACAAAATACAGCTCTAGCAAATAAATAACACATTTAATGTTGTTAGGTACCTACCTAAGACGTAAAAAATGTAAACTTTAAAAGGTGCTCATTCTGTACAAATTAATGTCCTACCAATCTAGTATATTTTTGAAGTTGGTGCCAAGCAACAATCAAGTTTGATGAATTAGTAGATAAGTATGCAATGAAGGATTTTATATTTGCTTGGCACCGACTTCAAAAATATACTAGATTGGTAGGTAATTAATTTGTACAGAATGAGCACCTTTTAATGTTTACATTTTTTACTTCCTGGGTAGGTACCTAACAACATTGAATATGTTATTTATTTGCTAGAGTTGTATTTTGTTATAATTATTTTTAGCTTTTCAGTTATAGGTAGAAGTCGGTTATATTTTTTTTAAATGTTTTATCCTAATGTTAAATAATATATTCCAGTAATAAGTATTATTTTAAATTTATTTTAGTTATCAATATCGACATTTCTATATTAGGGTATGTCATACCCACCTCACAGCTGGTGTAACAATTTTTCACCTCACGCCGGGTTTCCTCGAATAAATTGCTGAAACATTAAAATGTTTTTCGTTTACTATTTATGTTGTGTAAAATGTGTCATAAATAACCCAATGCAACTTCAGTTAAATCTATTATCAAAATATTTTGTTGAATTTCATCATATTATTTAACCTATGTATACAAATATTTACGAATATCAGTTGAGATATGTGAGAATTAATTGGAAACATTTACTAAAAATTTACTAAATAGTGTTTAGTAGATTTGGTATTTTGTTGGACTTCAAACTAGTAGTTTGATGACCTATAATAAGGTCAGTTTTTAATGGATTTTTATCTAAAAAGTTGCCATGACCCAACTAATATGATAAAACGCGGATGATTAAGCCTATGCTTCAGTGGATATTTGCATTTCTGAACAAACAGATATGAATTGCGTTTCGCAATTGTTACTACTATGAGCTATTTTGAACGAGAGTATTTTTAGACGTGTTTACATTAACTAGCGGTCGCCCAGAGGTCTAAATTCGACCCTTATTCATTAAAATTATGAGTTGAACATTATTGACGTTATGTTGTCTGTATAAGATATGGAGTTGAAGCGAAATTAGAAAAGTATTTTTAACCGACTTCCAAAAAGGAGGAGGTTATCAATTCGTCGCGTACCTGATTTCTTCTTCTGTGGTGCACCGTTTTGAATGAATATGGTCTTGTTTAATAGAGTATATATCCCGATTGGTGAAACTTCAAATTTTGGAAAAGAATTCTATTAGTAAAGTGATAAAATTTGTGAATGAACACTTGCGCATGGAAATCGACCAATATCCCTAACATATTAGTCAATTTTTCGAAAACTCCTTATGGATGTGTATAGTTGTTTAACGTTTAATCTATTAAGGAAGACCCGTAGGTGATCTCATGTACTTTTCTGCGAGGCGCAACTTGCAGTTTTGCAGAAAATCGCCGAAAATTCTTATCAAAAATTTCATCGAAATGACGTAACGGACATTTCCTCATAAATATTTTAATTCCAACGTAATAGTGCGGTAATTTTAGGCAGTGGAAGTTTTAATTGCGAATTTGAAAATTTTCTATGCACATCTCAAGCATATAGGTAGTAAAGCATAGTACTTTCGGCTCCTTAAATCAATGAGTACCAAGCTCGTTTTGTTTGTATACCAGGAAAATACCTATTTAAATGCAATTTTTTTGTGAAGACGGTGCTTTTGGTTGTCATTTCCCGGCCTAATAGAAATTTAGTGACAACACATGTCAAACTTTAAACTGCTATTTGGTGGGTTTATAGACACGGTGTTTAGTTATAGCAAACAAAATCACAAAGTAAAGTGGTAGGAGTTGCATTTATATGAAGATTGAAATATAGGACACATTAGTGGTCTCAGCCGAACTGGTTAAATATATAGTGGACTGGACGTTTGGTGGTATAAAATGTCTGTTATGATGTGGACAAAGCTCATGAAACTGCTATTTGGTTCTGTCTATGTGGAGAGGTTATATAATACTAACAATTACTAAAATATAGGACGGATTTCAAAATAGTGGATGAAAATATTTATGCTTAACCGACATTCTACCTATAACTAAAAAGCTAAAAATAATTATAAAGTCAACGAGTACTACTACATTTTGTTCAAAGATTTTTCTATCAATACATTGTGTACTCTACCTGGTTCTGTCTATTAAGGTTATACATACAAAATAAAAAATAAAGTAAAACTACCTGTAAATAAAAAAGTTGATAATAAAACACATTCAATAACTAAAAAGCTTAATTATAACAAAATACAACTCTAGTTAACACATTCAATATTGGTACCTACCCAGGAAGTAAAAAATATAAACATTAAAAGGTGCTCATTCTGTACAAATTAATTACCTACCAATCTAGTATATTTTTGAAGTCGGTGCCAAGCAACAATCAAGTTTGATGAATTAGTAGATAAGTACGCAATGAAGGATTTTAGATTTGCTTGGCACCGGCTTCAAAATATACTAGATTGGTAGGTAATTAATTTGTACAGAATGAGCACCTTTTAATGTTTACATTTTTTACTTCCTGGGTAGGTACCTAACCACATTGAATGTGTTATTTATTTGCTAGAGTTGTATTTTGTGATAATTATTTTTAGCTTTTTAGTTATAGGTGGAAGTCGGTTATAATTTTTAAAATGTTTTATTTTCAACTTTTTAGTTTTTCTGAACTCAGGTAGTTTTCATTCTTTATTTTTTATTTTGTATGTATAACCTTAATAGATAGAACCAGGTGACATCGCTTTCGGTGAGGCTTTCCTCAACATTACACATTGATACATTTTCATTTAAAATTAACAGGTAAATGTTTACGAACAAAATGTACTAGTACGCGTTGACTTAATAAGCCCAAAATATATTTATGCCTTATGGACCACGCCATGTAACCTTTTTTCAACTTTTTTTGACAACTCTGTTATAACTATAGATAATTCCACTCCGCCCTATGTACCAACCATCCTGTACATATGACTGGCCACGGACAAGCATAAATTTGTTAGTTTCCTTCTGTAAACTATAGGACGAAGTAGAATCCATCCCATATTTACGGAGTCAAATTCGTCCTATATTTCAACCATAGTATATAACTCCTTGTGGGCTACCCCATAAATTATTTAATTTTCAACATTTTATATTATTGCCCGGTGTAACATTAATTCCTCTCCATACTTTATGCAACTTCTTATGGGCTATAAAATAAATATTGTATTAATCACACTGTATAAATATAATTTAACTCCAGCATATATTTCAACCATCCTGTAGATGATTTGTTTACGTCCACATCATATATCAGTTTTTTAATCACTCTATATAATTTTAATTCCTCATTTTTTCAACATATTTATACCACCAAACGTCCACTCCACCCTATATTCCAACCATTCATTCTCCATCCTATATTTCAGTCATCATATAAATGCAACTCCTTCTATCACTTTACTTTGTAATTTTGTTAGCTATAACTAAACACCCTGTGTATTAACGCACCAAATAGCATGTTAGAGTTTGACATGTGTTGTCACTGAATTTTCTATTAGACTGGGAGAATGTGACAACCAAAAGCACCGTCTTCGCATAATGGAAAAATTTGCATTTAAATAGGTATTTGCCTAGTATACAAACAAAACGAGCTTGGTACTCATTGATTGAAGGAACCTAAAATACTATGCTTGAGATGTACAAAGAAAATTTTCAAATTCGCAATTAAAACTTCCAGTGCCTAAAATTCCCGCACTATTACGTTGAAATTAAAATATTTATGAGGAAATGTCCTTTATGTCATTTCGATGAAATTTTTGATAAAAATTTTGGAATTTTCAGCGATTTTCTGCAAAACTGCAAGTTGCACGTCGCAGAGATCACCTAGGGATCTTCCTTAATAAATTACACGTTAAAAACTACACATCCATAAGGAGTTTTCGAAAAATCGTCCAATATGTTAGGGATATTGGTCGATTTCCATGCACGCATGTATTCAGTCACAAATTTCATCGGTTTACTAATAGAATTCTTTTCCAAGATTTGAAGTTTTACCAATCCGGATTAAACAAGACCATATTCATCCAAAACGGTTCACCACAGGAGAAGAAATCAGGTAACATACATACAAAAAAAAACCGACGAATTTATAACCTCTTCCTGTTTGGAAGTGGGTTAAAAATAAAGAAAATCGGTTGACAGACACAGAAGAAAATGGTACCTAACCGTTTTGTCTTTGCCTGTTTATATATATTAATATTGTTATTATCTAGTTACATGAGCCACTTTGGTGAAATCCTGATAGAGTTCACCAAAAATTGTAATGTTGGTGTTATTCGATTCGGATTAACGTGTAGTACTTTTTAAAATTGTTGAAAATGGCGTCGATAAATATTGCAATAGTTATAAACAATATAGTAAAAAAAGAGTGCTTCCGTTTTTTTTTAAATCTCAAAAACGTGAATAGATTTTTGAAATTGGAGAAAGTGTTGAAAAGAAGAGGAAATTTTATAAAAATAAGTCGCAACTCCCGAAACTGTATCTCCAATAATTAGGGCAGTGGTTTCCAACCTGTGCATGCAGCTGTTTCTAAAATATCATTTTCGAATACAAACCAAAAAAGTTTTAAAATTACCCGTCTTGCTGATGAAATAGAACAAAGTAAAGTTCTTATTAATAACCATTTGACTAGTCTATGGAAGCAATTCTCGTTTTACTTTAAATATCTTGACATGTCCAAATGTGAATGGATTAGAATGATTGAACAAATATGATAATTTTGACCTTACGACAGTAGACCAGGAAATGATAATTGACTTATCTAGTGATAGCACATTAAAGCAGATATTTCAAGACGAAAATAATATTATTACGTTTTGGCTACGAGTAAAGGACGACTTCCCTACTTAGATAAACAAAGCTTTACAAATTTTATTGCCACTTGTTACATCTTACCTATGTGAAACTGGTTTTTCTACAGTAGCTGTCTTAAAAACAAAGATCGACCTCTCTTAGTGATTGAAAAGGAACCGAGAACCGGGATTTCTTCAATAATACCACGGTTTGAGCAAATTTGCTGAAAAACAAGCTCAACCGTCGCAGTAAATATTTATAATGTTGTATTAAGTTATATATTCTTTTTTTTTGTATTTTTGTAAGATTTATTTTTTTTACAGTTAAAACTATTATTTCCTATAATACATAATTATTTTTTTTATCTATATTTATTACATAATATTGTATATATTTTTTTATTTGTAAAATCGTGTAAATTAGTTCTGAAGATATTTATTGAAACTTGGGTTTATTTTTGCTGTAGATTTTAAAATCATTTAAGAAAATATGGGATATTCCATTTAAGAAAGCATAACCTTGATATATCTTTTTTGAAAACCCTCTATAAATGAAAATATTTGTTAAATTGTAGTAGTGACTATTTTGTATATGTTTGGTTTATTCCAAATATTTCAATAAATATTTTTTTATTGCGAATTAAAAAGCTTTTAAGTCTGGATATTATAAATTACCTTCTGAAACTATCAGAAAAAAAATCGCCATTATACCTTTCTTGGTATTGGACTTTTAATAAAATAATAAAATTATTTAAATTTATCAAAACAGTATTAAATTAAAATCAAATACAACTAAGACTAAAATTCATATAACCTTGCAAAACAAATATCAATAAGAAAATGAAATCAGAACTCTACATTAAAGCTAAAAGATATGGCTTTTAGTCATATCGCTTGTTTTTTTAAACACATTCATATAATATCGAAATTGTTAGAAAAATTAAGGGGCTCGACATTTTTTTTTAAAAGGGGGTGCAGTTATAAATAGGTTTGGAACCACTGAATTAGAAATTAAAAATGTATGTACCTTGGGTTAATGTACAATAATCAGTGTACAAAAAAATTATTTGTGTTTTCCAGTTTTTATGCATTTGTTAATTAACAACATTTTTGAAGTGGAAAGTTAACATAAAAGCCATAATAACAACTAAAAATGATATTTTTTGCTTCATAGTTCGAAACAGGTGAAAAAAATAGTTTCCCGTTGGAAAAATTAAAAAATTTCCACTGATCTATCAACAATCTACCGCTTTGAAAAGGGAATAATAAAAATAAAGCGTTTGTAATTTTTTTTCAAAATCTGAATTATTTCGTTTTTAGGGTTCCGTATATACTACGAGGGCTGCCTTTTATATTTCGGGATTAGAGAACAAAAACAAATATTAATCATCGAAAATCGCTTTATTGTTTTTCAAAATATTCCCCATGAAGATCTATACATGCGTTTGAACCAATTGTCGAAGCACTTTTTCCACTCTGATTGAGGTATCTCCAAAACATGCACTCTGAACGCAGCAACCGCTTCTTCAGGTGTCGAAAAACGTTGACCTCTCAGTTTGTTTTTTACGTACGGGAATAAAAAGAAGTCATTTGGTGACTATACGGCGGATGACTCATCAAATCTGAGATGATGTATGAGAGCTCGCATTGTCGTGGTGAAGAGAGAATCCGTCTTCGGCGGTTGGTTTTCCTCATTTCTTGGAAGACAACAGGCAAACAAATGGTTGTGTACCACTCAGAATTGACTGTTCTGCGTTGTTCTAGTGGTACGGTTGCGACATGTCCAATTTTTCCGAAAAAACAGGCGATCATTTGCTTGGAAGTGCTTCGTGCGCGAACAACTTTTGTTGGATTCAGCTCATCTTGAAACACCCATACAGTCGACTGCTGTTTACTTTCGGGCTCATACGCGTAATCCACGATTCATCACCTGTCACTATGTCATAAACGTGTTTTGAAGCACGGCGATCGTATTTTTTTAGCTTTTCTTTTGACCAATCGACACGAGCCTTTTTTTGAACGATTGACAAATTGTGTGGGATCCAACGCGAACAAATTTTTTTGACATTCAAATGTTCATGCAATATTGAATGTATGCTGGTCCCACTAATATGTAAGGTTGACTCAATGTCACGATAGGTCACATGATGATCATGCAATATCAGTTCGCGCACAGCATCAATGGTTTCCGGAACAACAACTGTTTTTGGACGACCTTTACGAAATTCGTCTTGGAGTGAACTACGACCTCGATTGAATTCACCATACCATCGATAAACATTGGTCCTTGATGGAGTTTCATCGCCAAAAATTAAATTAAGTTCATCCATGCACTCTTTCTGACTTAATCCACGTCGAAAGTTGTAAAAAATAATCTCACGAAAATGTTCACGATCCTTTAAGTTACTATAAACAACACATGGCGCTTCTATGTCAAAACGTTCTGAGTACGTATAACCTCAAAAATGTCAAACTTTACTATAGAGCTGTCAGTTGTCAGATTGCAACACTAGGGTTGTCCAATCCCGAAATATAAAAGGCAGCCCTCGTACCACTAAACACTAACAACGCTTGTATGACACTTTCAGAAGTACATGTTCTAAGAATATAACACCATCTATCGATCGCTCCCTCTATATATAATTACCCAATGTTTTGAGTTTTGACCGTCTGCCGACGGCGGCACTGTCAATTATTTGGCGGGTTAATGATATATTGGTATTAATAATGAATAGTTGTAATTCTTATTTTTACTTCTTGTAAGATTGGATTATACACACAATTATTGACATATCTTATCAATAATTGTGTCTTCCCTAAGTTTCACTTGTTCTTCTCTGAGGGCTTCTGGTGTGCTGCAGATATATTTTTGGCTCTATGGATTAGTCTTTTGATGATGCCAGTTTTCGTTGCTGTTGGGTGGTTGGAATTGTAGTGAAGGTATAATCTTGTATGCGTAGCCTTCCTGTAGACTGTTGTTTGGATTCCGGTCCTAGTCCTTTGACACTTTACATCAAGGAATGGTAGGCACCCACTCTCTTCCATCTCCATGGTGAATCTAATGGATGGTTGGGATTGGTTCAGGTGCCCCAGGAATGCTTGTAGTTCTGCCTCTCCATGTTGCCAAATAATAAAGGTGTCATCGACATACCTCAACCATAGCTTAGGCTGCTTCTCGTAACTCCTCACTGCATGTTCTTCGAACCATTCCAAGTAGATGTTGACGATGGTTGGTGATAACGGGGAACCCATAGGCAATCCATCTTCTTGCATGTAGAACCGATCCTTCTCCTGGAAGTAGCAGTTCTTGAGGCAACATTCAAGCAAGTCCATGATTGAGTCTATTGGCAGCTCCGTGTGAATGTGGCAATCTTTACATTGGAGAGACAAAGCGACCGCTGGACACCAGGATTAAGGAGCACCGCACAGCTACTCAAAGGGCTGTGATACGAAGTCTGGACTAGCTAATCATGTATGGACCGAACGCCATAATATCATTCTATTTTGGGGGGCAAAATAGAATTAAATGAAAATTTAAAAATAAATTTTTTTTCAAACGCATCATGTAATATATCAAATGAAAGGGTTCATTATGACGAAAACAAAGCAAAATATATTTAAATTTCCATATTTTACAATAAATTAATTAAAAGATATTAATTTGCAAATCGTACCGTAAAATGGGGTGATAGCAACAGTGGGGTTAAAAAAAAACTTACCCCCCCCCCCTCCGAAACCATATGTAGCTGTAAAATTTTGGAAAAAATACAGATTCAGTATAGCGCCTTTTCACCTGAAGTACTACCTTACTCACATGTTTGAATTGTAATTTTTTATACCTTGTATACCTGGAGAACACTCCTTTCTTTGTTCCAATTTTTGTTTTATTATGATCATTTTGAATCTGGGGGCATATTTTCTGCTGTTTCTATACCTCACAAATCGAATTTTTTTTTTGTGTTTATTTTCCAATGTCACAGCTGAAAACAATAAAAAATTAAAATTGAGGAATTTAGCTGGCACAAGCTAACGTTTTCTTTCAGATGCCAAGGAGTAAAACGTAAAACCGAACAAAGTACAAGATAGAGGTTATTAAGGCACTGTTGAAGACAAATAATGGCCTTAGCCCTCGAAGGGCTATGACATCCATATGTGTCCTCTACGAATTTGAAAAAAGGTGATCAAATTAAGAAAAAAGGAGGGCAAACCGCTAACAGAAGAAGAGGAAAAACTTTGGCGATAGACTATTTTTATGGGGCTACCCAATTTTCGTGGACTCTGCGAATTTTGGTCAAAGAATCGCTTGACCGCCAAGGTTTTAAAATATATTAAAAAACTTTCTGGCCGTGATTTTGTCTATTCTTTTTTGATAGACATAAGGCTGACTTGTCAAAAGGTTAAAAACATTACCAGAGCAGGTGTCTCCCCAGAAACGATCCCCAGAGCTCAGAGACGTTCCCTTTATTATGATGAAACCCTTTCAATCCTGGAAAACAAAGTATAACTAAGCGTGGATGTAAGTACCCAGAAAGGGTATGAACTCAACAAATTCCATTTTGTTTTTTCAGCTGCTGGTGAGGTACCTCTTTTTAAATAGAACATATGGGGGTAATGTATCTATAAATCTTTACTTGTAAAAGTTGGATTGGGTCCAATACAATAGGACCAAAAGTGGGGTTCGACAACTTTTGTTTTTCTGATTATGTTGAAACCATAGCCCTTCCTTATCTTAGACGTTACCTGGCAAAAAGTAAATTGGGGAAACTTATTAGCCACTTTCCTTGGAATTAAAAAATGTGCGAAAATGATGTCATTTATATTTTTACAGCAAACTCCACGCACCTCATACATTAGACGTGGCATTCTTTCGCCCTCTCAATATGGCGTTCAATCCTTCTAGATTGGAAAAAGGATCCGGCAAGAATGAAGCTGCCATTAAAAGAGCAAGTTTCCTAGTTTGCTAGAAACTGTGTGAATACAAATAATTTCTGGCTTTAGAAAATGTGGTATTTGCCCCTAAATCAAGGAAGTATAAAGATTACCCTCCTAATTTGTCTAATCAACCCAATCCTCAAGAGCCACAACACCAGCACTTCTCCTGTTGCTGCTATTTGCTTTCTTCAAGATATTAACATAAAGATATAAAAAATTCTCATTTCTCGCTTTATTTCAGAAACCATAAAACCTACAATTTTCCACAGAAAGATTTGTTTAAAAGATAATAACAAAAATATTAAACATCGACTCACATAATTCCCACTTTAGAAACTACACTATTTAATCGTGAAGGTTTAAAAACTAAAAATGATTTAATATGTCTCCAAAGTCACTTTTTCAAGATGACGGTTGTTGGATTTTTAAATAATTTCAATAATAGATTTAATAATTTATAATTTAAAACTTGACCTATTTTGCTCTATATCTTATAATCTACACTCGTTTGTGTTTCTATCCATCCTTAACAATACTTACTGTTTCTATTGCTCAAAAGAAACAGACGTGAAAACAATGCCTGTTTCTAGACCCCGCTCGAGGGGTAGAAACAACATTTTTCATTTTTTTTAAAAAAAAGAAAATATGAAGCTGCAGGCTTGTAGAGGACGGAAGACCTGAAAGTAGGTTATTAGTAAAATAAAACTCAAATGTTAATTTACGGTACGTAGTTGCCAAATTAGAAAATTAAATACATATGTATTCTTATAAAAATCAAGCGAATCCTGAAGCAGATAAAATAAAAAGTCTATGTGGAAAATGAAACTGTATATTTTTTATAAATTTAAAACGCTTCCTTTAAAAGATATTAGGGCAAATATAAGAAAATGCACTCATTCCCTGCTTGGAATATTAGAATCTTGAAGGTGGTACGGTACTCTAAGTATGCGAGTCCAACTCGCACTTGACCAAATTATTTCATAGTTTCTTTGTCATTGACAAATTCGAAATTATGAACCTGCGAATTTATTAAATGTAAAGAAATTTGATATGCTTATTGAATTTTTCCTCTGCAACATTTTACACTGTACTTTTTCGTCGTATGATTCATGATAACTGCAGGTTAATCAAGTCGTCGATCACAGCCCTTATTTTACTTCATTTGAAACGTTGTATCTTCAGTCTGCAATTTATCTGCAATTTTTTACGCACTGTCGAATTAGCCTTCTGAACGAGAAAAATCAACACTCTAAGCTGTTTGTTTGCACATTATTTGCGAATTTATCAGATGCCAGCGATATCGTTAAAACTTTATATCTTCGATGTGCAAGATTTCGGATTGTCTCAATTTTTTACACACTGTTGGAATAGTCTTCTGAATGAATAAAATCAAGTACCGAAGCTGTTCGCAAATTATTCGCGTAATTAGCAGATGAATGCAGGATTAAAATATCGCGAAAACGATATATCTTCGGTCTGCACTGTGACTTTCTCACATTTTTCAAACGTTCGGAATACTTTTCTAAACGAGTACAATTAAGTCCCAATGATTCAGGTTCATAATCTCGAATTTTCGAATTATTTAGCAAAAAATGTTCTATTTAAAAAAATTACGTTCCAACATAATTTCTAAAGAACGAGGCGCATGTTACGTCTCTGGTTTTAAGCGCTGTCCGCTGAGTGTCTTGGCCGCCAGCTTCAGCTTTCCAAAAAAAAAAAAACTACAAAAATATCAAGATGAACTTTCACGACATGTTCAAGGTAAAAATTACAAATACAGCGATTTGTCTGCCCTTTTTAAAATTGTATTATAATAAATCTCTACTATTGTATGCGAGTCCAACTTGTACTTGACCCAAAAGGAGTCTGCATAAACCGTGACACACAGAACAGGAAGGAACCGGTTGTCGTAGTAGGCGCATGTGATATATCTTACCATAGACTGAATACGCAACCAATTTTAAGTGACAATATGTTTGGCCTTGTCCATGTTATCTCTCTCTGACTCAATCTATTACATAAAGGATATTCTCAGTAGAATACGGTTGCCAACCGTCCTGTTTTCCCAGGACATGTCCTGCATGCCCTGTTTTTGTAGTGTCCTAGTTTTTAAGCATCGTCCTGATAAGGCAAGTATTTTATAATTTGTCACTTTACAATTCTTACAGGCGATCTCACGGCTGTATTTTTTACTTAATGTATTCGCTATTTGTTATATACTGGACAGCAAGCTGTTATATTAAAACTACTTTCACTTTTAGTTGTGCTTAACACTTGCTACCATTTAGTATGATGGTGCTTTTGGGTTCAGTATATTTTGTGAAATTTTAGCTACACCTTTTTGTGTCTTGGATTTTATATGAGTGATAATACAGTTTCAGTAGCTTCCTGACAACTCAGGTATTTTGTGACTTTTACTACTTTTTTAAACATTATCACAATAGTTAGTAGACTTTAAAACATGAACTTTGTATGGAGTACTTAAAACAAACACCATATTGTAAATTATGATGTCCTTTTAAATGCCCCATTAACGTAAATAACGGTTCATAATTATGTAAACATAATAATTATCGGAAGTTTGTATTGCACTTTATGCACGTATAGTTTTTACCTATGGAGTTCAGTTCATGATAAAATTACGTCCCATTAAATTTAAAAGAGAAACAGGGTCATATAATTACTAGTTAAGGTTCAGTGGTTAAGGCTTATGAGTGTCGCGGGTGCACATTGAAAACGGAATTTATAATTGTTAAAACCATGTATCTATTTCTTTCTTTAAATAATTTGGTCAAGTGCGAGTTGGACTCGCATACTTGGGGTTCCGTACCACCTTCAAGATTCGAATACTCCAGTTTCAGACAAGCAGGGAATGAGTGCATTTTATTATATTTACCCTTATATCTTTTAAAGGAAGCTTTTTAAATTTATAAAAAATATACACTTTGATTTTCCACACATAGACTTTTTATTTTATATGCTTTAGGATTCGCTTAATTTTTATGAGAATACATATGTATTTAATTTTCTAATTTGGCCCCCAAAAAGTAACATTAGAGTTTTATTTTACTAATAAACTTTCAGAGATGCCTTTTATAATCTACTGTCTGAGTTTTGAGGGTCTGTAGATTGGAAGAAAAACGACAAAATAGGTCACAGTTTAAATTATAAATTATTCAAATTATTTAAAAATATAAATAAAATATATTTTTCAAATTTTAAATAGTGTAGTTTCTAAAGTGGGAATTAAGTCGATGTTTAATATTATTGTTAATATCTTTTATAGAAATGATTTAAAATTATGATATATTTGTAATTCACATAATGAGCCTTTTATCTGATATATTACATGATGCGTTTGAAAATTGAATCTTTATTTTTCATTTAATTGTATAATTTGTCCCTAAAATTACTATGGGGGTTTTCTAGTAATTTATTTTCCGTTTAATTATATTATTTGGAGGCCAAATAATAGAATTAGTTTTTTTTTCATATTTTTCCTATAAACAAAAAAAGAGGTCTTAGAGTTTGGGGAATAACGGGGAGAATGGGTAATTTTTTTAAAATATTTTTTTAATATATTTTAAAATATTCATTTTAAAAAAATTAAAAAAATATATTTGTATTCGTTTAATGAGCCCTGGGATTGGATATATTACATGACCCGTTAGAAACAAGTAAAATTTTTTATTTTCCATTTAATTCTATAATTTGCCCCCCAAAATTAATATTAGGGGTTTCTTCTTATTTTTCCAATAAAGTTCAGGTGAGGGGCTATACTTCCAGTTTTTCAAAATTTTTCAGCTTATAGTTTCGGAGATAAGGGGGGGAATGGGTACAATTTTTTATATTTTTGTTAATATCTTTTAATTAATTTATTTTATAAATATGGAAAAAATATTTTTGTTTTCATCGTAATGAGCCCTTTCATTTGATATATAACATGATGGGTTAGAAATAATTTTAATTTTATATTTTCCATTTAATTCTGTAATTGGCCCTCCAAAATTAAAAGTAGAGGTTTCTCCTTATTTTTCCAGTAAACTTCAGGTCAGAACCTATAAATCTATTTTTTTTCAAAACTTTACGTATTATAGTTTCGTAGATAAGGGGGGGGGATGGGTAAATTTTGGTATATTTTCGTTAATATCCTTTTAAATAATTATTTTTGTAATATGAAAAAAATGTATTTGTGTTCCTCAGAATGAGACCGTTCATTTGATATATTACATGATTTATTTTTAAATTTTTATTTAATCCTATAATTTGCCCCCCAAAATTAAGATTAATGGTTTCTCCTTAATTTTCCTGTAACGTTCAGGCAACTCTCTATATCTCCTATTTTTTTCAAAATTTTAGGTTCAGTAGTTTCGGAGATCAGGTGGGGAACGGTTGATTTTTTTAGTTTTTCCCCCCAGAAGTACCCCTAAAATCAATTTTTTTTCTTTTACGATATATACTCCTGGTCGGGTCACCAAACTATACATTGATACTAAATTTCAACCTCTTCCGTCCAGTAGTTTAGGAGAAAATGGCTGTGATGTGACGGAGGCAGACATCCTGAGTGATATTATAAGGGTATCCGTATATTGTATATACGGAACCCTAAAAAACACATTTTTGTGATTATTCTTCATAACAGTTAAAAAGAAGAATACGTTGTTCAATTTAACAAAATATTAGAATTAAAACCATCTTATAATCTAGAGTTAGCAGAGCTTACTTGTCAACAGTGAACGTGTTAACTGAATCACCCTTTATAAACATAATGGTGAAATACAGAACGTACCTTTTTAGGGTTCCGTATATACAATATACGGATACCCTTATAATATCACTCCGGATTTCTGCCTCTGTCACATCACAGCAATTTTCTCCTAAACTACTGGACGGAAGAGGTTGAAATTTGGTATGAAGGTATAGTTTGGTGACCCGATCAGGAGTACATATCGTAAATGCAAAAAAATTGATTTTAGGGGTACTTCTGGGGGGAAAAAACTAAAAAAATTGACCGTTCCCCCCACCCTGATCTCCGAAACTACTGAGCCTAAAATTTTGAAAAAATAGGAATTATAGATCGCTGAACTTTACAGGAACAATAAGGAGAAACCATTAATATTAATTTTGTGGGGCAAATTATAGAATTAAATGAAAATTTAAAAATAAAAAAAAATTCAAACGCATCATGTAATATATCAAATGGAAGGTCCTATTTTGAGCAACACAGATATATTTTTTCATATTAAAAAAAATAATTAAAAAGATATTAACGAAAATTTACCAAAATTTACCCATTCTCCCCCCTTTATCTCCGAAACTATAAAACGTAAAGTTTTGAAAAAAAATTAGGGGTATAGGGTCTGACCTCAACTTTACTGGAAAAATAAGGACAAACCCCTAATATTCATTTTGGGGGGCAAATTATAGAATTAAATGGAAAATAAAAAATTATAATTGTTTCTAATGGGTCATGTAATATATCAAATCACAGGGATCATTATGACGAATACAAATATATGTTTTTATTATTTTTTAAATGAATATTTTAAAATATATTAAAAAAATATTTTAAAAAAATTACCCATTCTTCCTGTTATTCCCCAAACTATAAGACCTCAATTTTTTGTTTATTGGAAAAATATGAAAAAAATCCCTAAATCTATTATTTGGCCCCCAAATAATAGAATTAAACGGAAAATAAATTATTAGAAAACCCCCATAGTAATTTTAGTGGCAAATTATACAATTAAATGGAAAATAAAGATTCAATTTTCAAACGCATCATGTAATATATCAAATAAAAGGCTCATTATGTGAATTACAAATATATTATATTTTTAAATCATTTGTTTAAAAGATTTAAATCATTTGTTACAAAAATATTAAACATCGACTTAATTCCCACATTAGAAACTAAACACTACACATATTTTATTTGTATTTTTTAATAATTTGAATAACAGATTTAATAATTTATAATTTAAAACTTTACCTATTTTGCCCTTTATCTTCCAATCTACAGAGCCTCAAAACTCAGACAGTAGATTATGAAAGACTTCTCTGAAAGTTTATTAGTAAAAGAAAACTCTAATGTTAATTTTTGGGGGCCAAATTAGAAAATTAAATACATATGTATTCTGATAAAAATCAAGCGAATTCTGAAGCAGATAAAATAAAAATGTCTACGTGTGGAAAATCAAAGTGTATATTTTTTATAAATTTAAAAAGCTTCCTTTAAAAGATATAAGGGTAAATATAAGAAAATGCACTCATTCCCTGTTTGTCTGAAACTGGAATATTAGAATTTTGAAGGTGGTACGGAACCCTAAGTATGCGAGTCCAACTCGCACTTGACCAAATTATTTATATTAAGAAAATAATTTGGTCAAGTGCGAGTTGGACTCACATAGTAAGAGTTCCGTACAATTGTAGGTGAATCATAATATATATTTTTCTAATATTCGAGTTTCAGACAACCAAGGAATGGAAAAGCTGTGGAACCTTTGGTGTGTCACAAATGTAAAAACACAATTTTGCACCCTAACACCAAACCTTTATTTTAAACACTCAACACCGTTTCAACAACTCTAAGTTGTCATCTTCAAGGAGTCAACTTGAGTTTGGGTTTACTCCTTGAAGATGACAACTTAGAGTTGTTGAAACGGTGTTGAGTTTTTAAAATAAAAAAAAATGAAGGTTTGGTGTTAGAGTGCAAAACTATATTTTTACAACCAAGGAATGAGTGCTTTTCTTATATCTTCATATCTTTTAAACTAAGCCCTATAAATTTATAAAAAATATACGCTTTTATTTCTCACACAGGCCCTTTTATTTTATGTTCTACATGATTCGTTTGATTTTTATAAAAATATTTATTTGGCCAACAAAATTAAAATTTGGATTTTGGCTTTATTTTACCAATAAACTTGCAGTGAAGCCCTATATAATTTTTTGTCTGAATTTTAGGCTTAGTAGTTTGGAAGATAAAGGGGAGAATGGTTCAAATTTTAAATAATAAATTATTATATCTTAAACAAATTATTTTAAAAATACAAATAAAATGTATTAGTATTTTTATGCTGATTGTTTTCATTTGATACTTTACGTTGGTGCACTTTAAAAAATAAAATTTTATTTTCTATTTAAGTTTATAACGATTTATTACAGTTAGAATTTGTGTTTGACTTTTCATAATTGGTCGAATTTTGTAAATTTTTTTTAACAACTTTTTAACAAATTAAATTATTTTAAAAATATAATAATTATACTGCCATTCCTCAGTCTTCCACTTGATTCATTACTTGAAACGTTTTTTATTTTTCCATTTAATTCTGTATTTGGAACCCCAAATTTAATATCAGGGTTTCCTCTTTATTTTTCCTGTAAAGTGGGGCCCTATATTTCTAGAAATTTTAGGTCGTACAGTTTTTGAGATAAAGTGGGAATAAATCCATATTTTATGTTTGTTGTTATTTTGTTTTATATTGTTAATGTTTTTTAAACAAATGATTTTTAAAATATGAAAAATATATATTTGTATTTCTCATAATGAGCCCTTTCATTTGATAAATTACTTGATGCGATCAATTTTTGTTGCGTTTAAAAAGTTGTTTTTTTTTTATTTTACGTTTAATTCTATAATTTGCCTCCCAAAATTAATGGGGATTTCACCATATTTTTTACGCATTTTCAAGTGAGACTAATACGCCTAATTATTTTTTTGAAATTATGAGTTTTATAGTTTTGAAATTAAGTGGAGAATGGATAAATTTATTTATATTTTTGCTGATATCTTTTAAATAATTCATTTTACAAATATGAACAATATTCTTGTATCCGTCATAATAAGTCCTTTGGTTTGATATATTACATGATGCATTAGAGACTATATTCTTTTTATATTTTCCATTTGATTAAGATTAATATTGAGGGTTTCTCCTTATTTTTTCTGTAAAGTTCATGTAAAGCCTTATATCTGTTTCAAAATTCTAGTCTCAAAGAATGTGTAAAAACTGTTATATTTTTGTTAATATCATATAAATAATTTATTTTATAAATATATTTGATATATTGCATGATGCGGTAGCAACAATTTGAATTCTGTTTCCCCTTTAATGCTGTAATTTGCCCCCAAAATTAATATTAGGGCTTTCTCCTTATTTTTCCAGTAAAATTCAGTTGAGGCTCTATAGGAGTTTCTTCCTATTTTTCCTGTAAATTTTGGGCAACGTTCTATATTCCCTATTTTATCAAAATTTTAGACACAGTGCTTTGAGAAATGCTCGATTTTTTTAGTTCTTCCACCCGGAAGTACCCCTAAAAACTAAATTTCTTCAATTTACGATATGTACTCCTGATCGGGTCACCAAACTATACACTGGTCTCAAATTTCAACCTTTCCCGTCCAGTAGTTTCGGAGAAGGGTATATTGTATAAACGGAACTCTAAAAACTCTGAAATGGTTTAGATTCACAATTGGACCTAGAAGGTGGCGATTTCCAAAAATTTCTTTACTTTTTTTAACAATATTTATATTAAAATGATTAAATAATAAAACACCATTTTGCCTACGTCGGGCGAAGCAATAGCTGCTTTTTAACAACAATTATTTACTAAACAATAATAACTGTTATTATCTGATAAAAATAACAGATAACCTAGAATCATTTCATTTTGTAAAATTATTACGTCAATTAATATAAGATATCTGTTATTTTGTATATTCCAAAAATAATGTACCATAAGAAATGGCACATCTAGGCTAGGCTAGGTGTGATTAGCGTAGGTTCCTCTCTATGAGAACAGTTTGACTATGTGCTTGTTCCTTCCCCTTTTAGAACTTTTGTTATGCACGAAATCCGCCATTTTGTTTTTAAAACTGAATTTAAAAATATGAAGTCAGAACTGCGACAACATCAATTGTCTCGTAAACAACACTGATTTAATTGAAATCGGTCTATAAATAAAAAAGTTATAACACGAATATAAAAATCAGTTTTTAGGATTACCGTATTATACATCTTAAAAAAATATTTTTAGATAAAGCAACAATAAATGAAATAAGTTTCAACAAAACTGTACTGAAAACTTGACAATTTTTGACGTACGTACTTCCTTGATCAACTCATAGAAAATATGTTCAATGCCTATATGAATTAACTAGCCGTTACCCGCGGTTTCACCTGCGTACGGAATGATCAAGGCTTCGGAATAAGAAATAACATATGAAACATATGGGTTATCCTATATAAAAAATTTTCTAACTTGTTGAACCACCCTACTTAACCATAAATCCACCAATCCCGAATATATTTCACCCAAACTGAAAGTACTTATGGGTCACCCTATATAACAATTTTATTCGACATTTTTTTGAATCACCTTGAGTAACTGTAACTCTACTTCACCCTATATTGCAACCATCCTGTATGCTGCTGTTTATTTGTCAACCAATATAACTTTTTGAACACCTGTCTATAACTCTTTTCTAGACTATATTTCAGCTATGCAACTGCTTGTGGTCTACGCTGTATACAATTATTTCTGATATTTTTTGAACGACTGTTTAAAGTAAAATTTCTCTTTACTCTATAATTTAATTAACCTTTATATGCAGCTTTTTCTCACATTGTGTTAAACACACTCTAAAACTATAATCTTGCTTCTCCCCATATTTCAGATATTCCATATAGTAGAATGCAACTGTTTATGGTCTACCCTATATAACTTTTTTTTTTTAATTTTTTGATCCATTATAACAGAAATGATGTGGAACCCTTCGTGAGTCACAAATATGAAAACACAGTTTTGCATCCTAATACCAAACTTTTATTTAAACCCTCACCCAAACTGCAACTGCTTATTGGCCACCCTATATAACAATTTTATTTTAAAAAAATGTAACCGTTTTGTATAACTAACTCTACTTCCATCTACATTAAAACCATCCTGTATACACCCCTGCCAATTTGTGAATCATTATTATATACTTGTGAACCACCCTGTATAATCATAATTTTACTCTACAAAATATTTCAACAACCCTGTATGTGCATCTGCTTAGGGGCAACCAAAATAAAATGTTTAAATACTTTTAATCACCCTGTATGAATTATAATTTTACTTCGATCCATGTTTCAGATATTGCATATATGCAACAGCTCATGTTCTATCCTACCTATCCAACCTGTTTGACTATAAATCTACTCCACCCGCTATTTCAACCACCTTGTATTTGCAACTACTTATCGGCCACCCAATATAACTTTCTTTCTACCACCCTATATAATCCATCAATGCCAAATATATTTTTCCAAAACCGCAACTGTTTATGGGGCACCGAAAATAACAATTTTGTTCAACATGTTTTTGAATCATCTTGTATGTATTACAACTACTCTGTATACGCTTCTATTTATTGGTCAACCAATATAACATTTTTTAAATAATTATCATAACACTTTTTCACCCAATCTTTCAACTATTATATCTTTGCAACTTATTATGAACTACGCTTTTCACATTTTATCCTTATATTTATTCAAGATATATTAAAGTATAATTTCTCTCCACACTTCACAACTTTTTCTAACTTTGTTTGAATGACACTGTATAACTATAACTTCACTGCGCACCATACTTCAGGTACTCTATGCAAGTGCTATATAACAAAATTTTTCAAGTGTTTTTTACCCACCCTGTGTAATTCTCAACTGGAAGCCACACTATATTTCATCAACCTTGTATATGCAACTACTTATTTGCCACCAGATATAACATTTAACATTTTTGTACGACCCTGTATCCTTAGAATCCTACCCCACCCTATATTTCAACTATCCGGTAAATGGAACAGCTTACCATTACTTTAAAATATTTTTAAACCCAGCTGTATAGCTGTAATTATACTCCGCTACATATTTCAACCTTCCTATATATGTAACTACATCTGGATATAAAACAAATTTTTAACTACAACATAAACTATAATTCCACTCCATCTTATATTTCAAACACCCTGTATAAACAAGTGCTTCTAAGCTGCAAGTACTTAAGGGCCACCCTATATAACTATTTTATTCGACATTTTTTAATCACCTTGAATAACTGTAACTCTACTTCACCCTATATTGCAACCATCCTGTATATACTGCTGTTTATTTGTCACCCAATATACGAGGGTGAATCAAATATGAACCGGACTTTTGTTTTAAAAATTTTATTGGTACGATCAATACAAATTTTAATACATATTTTTCTACAGTCTCCTCTCTTATGTATATAATTTTCCCACCGAATCGGAAGTTTTTTAATACCTTACTCAAAGAATGAAACTTGTGTCGATAACCAATTGCGCGCAAACGTTTCTACACTTTCGTTGTCCTCAAAGTGGTGGCCTCCCAGTTCTTCTTTAAGTGGCCCAAACATGTGGTAGTCACATGGCGACAAATCAGGACTGTAAGGCGGGTGTTCAAGGGTTTTCCAATGCATTTTGTTCAATTTTCCTTGAGTCAATGCAGCTGTGTGTGGCCGAGCGTTGTCATGCAACAGAATCACACTTCGGATAGATATATCCCTCCTCTTTTGCCGATAGGCAAGTTTCACTTGTTGGAGTAGTTCACAGTAATACTCAGCATTAATTGTACGGCGTTCGTGCAGAAAATCGATCAGCAGTACGCCTTCAATCAGCTCACGAATTGCGTAGATATTCGCCTCATTGATGCTTGTCGTGGGACGGCGTGCATGAGGCTCATTTTCCACTGTCTCTCGGCCATCTGAAAACTTTTTGTGCCAGTCGTACACTTGGGTCCTTGAAAGTGTTTCATTGCCGAACTGTGCAGATAGTCGACGCAAAATTTCAGACGGTCTAACGCCCTCCCACCCCAAAAATTTGATAACACGTTTCGCAACAGACGCATGCACCTCTTGCTCTGACATGATGCTACTAACAGCGCATCGACTACGCCTCGCCAAACCGACGAACTCCCCTCTTCTTAACATCCCTACCTAACATATATCGGGACGTCACGCCACTCGAATTACCTACAGGGCGAGAAACAGAAAAGTCCGGTTCATATTTGATTCACCCTCGTAATTTTTTGAACACCTGGCTATAACTTTTCTCTAACCTATACAAATCTGACATATGCAACTGCTTATGGTGTACCGTGTATAACAATTATTTCTGATATTTTTTTAACCACCTTTTAAAGTAAAATTTCTCTTTACTCTATATATTAATCAACCTTTATATTAGATTTTTCTAACATTGTGTTACACACTCTAAAACTATAATCTTGCTTCTCCCCATATTTCAGATATTCCATATAGTAGAATGCAACTGTTTATGGTCTACCCTATTTAACAATTTTTTTAAAACTTTTTTGATCCACCCTAATGGAAATGATGTAGAACCCTTCGTGAGTTACAAATATAAAAACACAGTTTTGCACCCTAACACCAATCTTTTATTTAAACCTTCACCCAAACTGCAACTGCTTATTGGCCACCCTATACAACAATTTTATTTAAAAAAAATTTTAACCGCTTGTATAACTAACTCTTCTTCCATCTACATTAAAACCATCCTGCCAATTTGTCAAACATTCCAACTTATTTTTGAACCACCCTCTGTAACCATAATTTTACTCTAGAAAATATTTCAACCACCCTGTATGTGCATCTGTTTAGGGGCAACCAAATATAAAATTTTTAAATACTTCTAAGCACACTGTATGAACTATAATTTTACTTCGATCCATGTTTCAGATATTGCAGATATGCAACAGCTCATGTTCTGTCTTACAAAAAAATATCTCCAACCTGTTTGACTATAAATCTCCACCCGCTATTTTAATCACCTTCTATTTGCAACTACTTATCGGCCACCCAGTATAACATTTTTTACCACCCTGTATAACTATAAATCCATCAATATCCAATATATTTCACCAACCCCGCAAATAATAATTTTGTTCAACATGTTTTTGAATCACCTTGTATGTATTACAACTAATACTTTAAATAATTATTCACCCTATGTTTCAACTATCCTATCTTTGCAACTTATTATGAACTACGCTATTTCACATTTTTTCCGTAATTTTTTCAAGATATATTAAACTATAGTTTCTCTCCACACTTCATTTAAACCACCCTTCATTTACAACTTTTTCTAACCTTGTTTGAATGACACTGTATAACTATAACTTTACTGCGCACCATACTTCAGGTACTCTATATATGCAAGTGCTATATAACAAACATTTTTTAGCATTTTTTACCCACCCTGTATAATTCTAACTGTAAGCCACCCTATATTTCAACAACCTTTTATATGCAACTACTTATTTGCCACCAAATATAACATTTTTGTACGACCCTGTATCCTTAGAATCCTACCCACCCTATAATCAACCATCCGGTAAATGGAACAGCTTGTAGATCATACCATTACTTTAATGTGTTTTTAAAGCTGTATAGCTGTAATTATACTCCGCTACATATTTCAACCATCCTACATATGTAACTACTTGTGGATATAAAACAAGTTTTTAACCACAACATAAACTATAATTCCACTCCATCTTATATTTCAAACACCCTGTATAAACAACTGCTTCTAACATTTCTTTAACCCATTTCATAACTATAGTATCTTATGAACAATAATTCAACGATCCTCACTGCTTACCTAAGACATTTTTTTAGTTTTTTTTATTCACTGTATAAATATTCTGCCCTTTTTCAACCACTTGGTATATGGAAATGTTTATGGCCCACTCAATATAACTTTTTTGGACCACCCCGTATAACTAATTCCACTCCCCCTTATTTCCACTATATCGTATATATCCAGCTGCTTATAAGACACCAAATATAAGTTTTTTAAGATTTTTTAATTCTACTCCGATCTAATTTTCCTATATACAGAACACTCTGTAAAATTACGCTTGATATATGTTGATTTTTGTTAAATCGAAACATGTTACATTTGCACATTCCGAATTTTGAATAAAAGCTAAACTGATGCCAGTATCTAATATTTTGTGCGTGCGTTAGAACCAATTGAGTAATTGAATTACCCAACATGGTAGAAGTTTTTTCGTTTATCTACCGTTTCTATCAATTTAGAGAGATAAAATGTCTACCAGATTTTAAGTCAAACTATAGGCTTCGCAACAAAAAAAGATTCCACAAAATCAGTTAAGTAGTTTTTACGTGATGCCCGAACAAACAAACAAACAGACAAACTTACAATTTTATAATAGTATAGATGCCTATATGCATTAAAGAATTTGTTTCATTTCCCTCTACACCAAATAAGCTCATTATAAAAATCTAAATGACTACATAATGAACTTTTACCAGCCCGTAACATCATCGACTTTTGCGATAAAATAATATTCCACCTTGTGAATATCCTGCTTTCTCTTCTACCCGATCCCCTCTCATTGGGAAACATATAAAACGTCGTTTCAAACATGCAACTGGCAGAAACTCAAAAGTCGGTAAATCGATAACACGCCAGACGCAGTTGTGCGGTTACAAACGAAACCATTAAAATAATTTTGTCCGTTTAAATAACGAAATTTACGAAACACTAATGTAGCATTTCTCATATTTATAAAACTATTTGTTTTTATTCGATGTTCATTATGAAACTTATGGGCATGTAAGGACACCGTCTGCCCACCGGTTTCTTAAAAATGTGAAGGTTATCGCCTTCCACCGACAGCGAGCTTACGTTAGAACTTACTTAGTCATTCCGACTGAGGAATGAGGATTCAGTTTCCACTTGGTGCTTGAGAAAGGAGGACGTTTCAATATGTGAAATCAGTGAGCTTTGTTAAGTAAAACTTCTTGTGTGTTAGTGTTCCAATATTTATGCAGGTATATTTCTTATTTTTTACATTGTAATTATTTATGATACATTTTTTTAATAGAACTAATTGTTTTCACAATTCTTCATAATTTGCCATTACAAAATCCATTGTGGTCAACGTAACCTTTCTTTCACTTTACAAAGTTTCAACGTAGGAAAATTTAAATAGTAGATTATATCATGACTTAGAATGTTGCTTGAAACTGCTTCGTCAGACGACTAAAAACGAGTATAAGGTAGGTAGGCATAACACATTTTAATCTCGTCGACCTCGGACAGTCTTTGAAAGTAGATAAGAAAAGAATGACTCCTGCTCTCTTTCATTCGCTGAACGTGCATGGTAAGTTCTTGCTATCGCGCTAATTTATTGGGGGCAGCTTATGTATTTTCGGGATACAAATGTCGATTTATGAAATAACAAATGTTTGGTATTAAATTATTATTTGCTATTGATTTCGTCAACATTTCCATAGTAATTATATTTACATTTATCTGCATAGCTTAACATTTATTTCGTTAATGAGTTTACCAACAAAGTTGGGATTTTATTTGTTCAATATTAATTTGTATTTATCTTGAACCTATTTGCTGTTATCTCGTTTGAAATAATTAATACTGGAATTTAGCATTTTTTACCTTTTTGATCTATTTATTGCCCATTTTATTTATGACTTTATAAAATTCTCACATAATTTTTTTTCTATTTCAAAGACTTAAATTTATCATTTTTTCCCCTTTTGATCATACGACAATTTATAGTCAAAAAATAACTTGGACATTTCTGTTATAATAAGTATTCCAAGAAATAACTATTTGCTATTGGAGGTGTTCGTTGCTAATATGTAAATGCCCATAGTTTTATTACGGTGGGTATTAAATTTTACGACATACAAGCCTTGGGACTTTTATTAGTCCCTGTTAGAAAGTAAGTACTGTTATCCTTTATTTGGGAAACACCATTTACTGTATTTAAATTTATTTAACTATTTGTGTTAGTCTTAAATCTTTTAATTCCTATGGTTTCAAAACCCGGTTTCAGGTAAGATTTAGTTGTAATAAAGATATTTTAATGTTTATAATTTTCCATATATAAAAGCATAGATAAATCAGCAACATAAAAATTATCTGAAGTGATTTCCTGTATACTCTCCAAGTGTAACTACAGTGAACTGCGAGTAAATCTGAGCTGCGTCGTGTATTTGTAGTTGTCGGTCGGTTAAGTGGGGATGTAACGCGATGATGGGACTTTGAGCTGATTGGCTTGTTCTAGGAAGGTGAGTATCGGTTAAGGCAAAGGGATCTATTACTATAGCTTCACGGTTCAAAAATTGAGGGATACTCTCTTTAAAACTTACTAGAATTCGGCTTATATATTATAATGATGGTGCGTGAATTGAATTATATTCATATTGGCCAACTGACAGGGAATGTTTATAAATTCGCTGGTTGACGTGTCTTTTAGGACGACCAATGTAGCTTTGTGGAGATATATATATATATATATATATATATATATATATATATATATATATTCTGACAGACAAGAAAAAACGTGACGGGACATCACCTCCAAAAACATAATAAGGCATCCGGTTAAAACTCTACGGCTTTTGTGATCCATTATTAACAACGGTATAGCAATGCCAGAAAAATGTTCGGTCCCAAATACCTTGGCAGACAAGAAAGAATGTAACGGAAACGCACCTCAGAACACCTGATAAAACATCCGTTTAAAACTGTTTACGGCTTTTATCAACCACTGTTAACAACGTTGTAACAATGCCAGATAAATTTTCGGCACCAAATTCTTCGGCAGACGTGAAAGAACGTGACGCAAAATCACCTCGGGAAACGTGGTACAACATGCGATTATAACTATGTACGGCTTTTGTAAACCTCGGTAGACAAGATAGAACGTGACGGAAAATCACCTAGATAAACGTAATAAAATATTCGCTTAAAACTGCGGCTTTTATGAACCAATGCTATCAACGTTCAAACAATGCCAAAAAAAAATACGGCGCCAGACCCCTCGTCAGGCAGGCAAGAAAGAACGTGACGGAAAATCACCGCGAAAACGTGATAAAACATCATCGTAAAACTATGTAGGGTTTTATGAACAATTACTAACAGCGTTGTAATAATGCCAGACAAAATTTGAGACCCAATTCCCTTGACATATAAGAAAAAACGTGCCAGAAGATCACTTCAAAAACGTAATAAAACATCCGCTTATAACTGTGTACGGTTTTTGTAAACCTCGGCAGACTAGATAAAACGTGACGGAAAATCACCTAGAAAACGTACGGTTTATAAGAACCATTACTAACAACGTTGTAACAATGCCAGAAAAATTTTCTGCCCCGAACCCGAAGAAAAAACATGACCGAATACCTCCTCGAAAAACATAATTACACATCCGCGTAAAACTGTGTACGGCTTCTATTAATCATAACTAACAACGTTGTAACAATGCAGGCTGTAAAGTACGTAACGGAAAATAACTTCGAAAAACATGATAAAACATTCGCTTAAAACTACGGCTTTTATGAACCACTGCTAGCAACGTTGTAATAATACCCTTAATCCTTTGGCAGACAAGAAAAACCTGACGGAAAATCACATCCAAAAAACATGATAAAACATCCTCTTAAAACTACAACTTTTGAGAACCGCTACTAACAAACAACGTTGTAACAATGCCAAAGAAATTTTTGGACGCTAAACCCCTCATCAGACAAGAAATAACGTGACGGAAAATCACCTCGAAAAACGTGATTAAACATCCACGTAAAACTAAGTATGTCTTCTATTAACCATAACCAACAATGTTGTAACAATGCCAGAAAAATTGTCCACCCCAAATATCCGCTTAAAACTATCTGAACTGCTTGGTGTATTTGTAGTTGTCGGTCGGTTAAGTGGGGATGTGACGCAATGATGGGACTTTGAGCTGATTGGCTTGTTCTAGGAAGGTGAGTATCGGTTAAGGCAAAGGGATCTATTTCAATAGCTTCGCGGTTCGAATTTGAGGGATACGATAGTCCTACTCTGATTGCTAGAATTCGGCTTATATATATATGTATATATATATATATATATATATATATATATATATATATATGATAATGAGGTTGCATGATTTGAATTAGATTCATATTGGCCAACTGACAGGGAATGTTTATATATTCGCTGGTTGGCCCGTCTGTTAGTGCGACCGATGTAGCTTTGTGGATATATACTCCTAAAACATGATAAACATCCGCGTGAGATTTTGTATGAGCATTCATTAAATCATGGTTAACTGTTTAGTAACAATAACGAACAAATTTTCGACGCAAACACTTCAAAAGAAAAAAATTATAATTAACAGAATTATAACAATGTCAGATGAATTGGCTCTTAATAGAAAAAAAATAATCTGACAATTATTTCCCCTAAAAACGTGATAAGATATATACGTGAAATTTTGTGTACGACTTTTCTGGGCCATAACTAACATTATTGTTACAACGCCTGAAAAATTTTAGGCCCCAAACTCCCCGGCAGACAAGAAAAAACGTGATAAGACATCAGGTTAAAACTGTGTACGGCTTTTGTTGACCATTTCTAACAACGTTATATCAATACCAGAAAAATATCCCCAAACACCTTGGCAGACAAGAAAGAATGTGACGATCCCCAAACACCTTGGCAGACAAGAAAGAATGTGACGAAAACCGTAAAGAATGTGACGGAAACTCACCTCGGAACACGTGATCCGCTTAAAACTATGTAGAGCTTTTATGAACAATTACTAACAATGTTGTAATAATGCCAGACAAAATTTTGGCCCCAAATCCCTTGGCATACAAGAAAAGACGTGACCGAAAATCACCTCAAAAACGTAATAAAACATCCGCTTAAAACTGTACGGCTTTTATCAACCATTGTTAACAACGTTGTAACAATGCCAGGTAAATTTTCGGCGCCAAACCCCTCGGCAGACATGAAAGAACGTGACACAAAATCACCTCGAGAAACGTGGTACAACATCCGGTTATAACGGTGTACAGCTTTTGTAAACCTCGGCACACAAAATAGAACGTGACGGTAAATCACCTAGAAACACGTGATAAAACGTCGCTTAAAACTGTGTACGGTTTTTAAGAACCATTACTAACAACATTGTAACAATGCCAGAAAATTTTTCTGCTCCTAACCCCTTGCCAGATAAGAAAGAACCTGACCGAATATCACCTCGAAGACATTTACTATCAAGTTAACATCGTCGTAGCAATGCCAGAAAAAATTTCGGTCTCAAACATCTCGGCAGACAATAAAGAACGCAACGAAAAATAGATTCGAAAAACGTGATAAAACATCCGCTTGAAACTACGGCTTTTGTGAACCAGTACTAACAGCGTCGTAACAATGGCAAAGAAATTTTTAGAAGCCAAACCCCTCGTCAGACTAGAAAGAACGTGACGGAAAATCACCTCGAAAAACGTGATAGAACATCCGCGTAAAACTAAGTATGGCTTCTATTAACCTTAACTAATAATATTGTAACAATGCCAGAAAAATTTTCGGCCCCAAACACCTCGGCAGACAACAAGGAACGTGACGAAAAAATCACCTCGAAAAACGTGATAAAACATCCGCTTAAAACTAGGGGTTTTATGAACCACTGCTAGCAACGTTGTAACGAAGCCAGAGAAATATTCGGCGCCAAACCCCTCGGCAGACAGGAAAGTACATGACGAAAATCACCTCGAGACACGTTATAAAACATCCGCTTAAAACTGCGGCTTCTATAAACCATAAATAACAGTTGTTATTTATGGTTTATTAACGTGATGTAAAATAATATCGGAAAACGTCATAAAACCTTCGAGTAAAACTATGTACGGCTTCTTTTTACCATAACCAACAACGTTACAACAATGCCGAAGAAAATTTCGGCGCCAAACCCTTCCGTAGACAAGAAAGTCGTGACGAAAATCACCTCGAAACACGTGATAAAACATCCTCTTAAAACTGTGTACAGCTTTTGTGGACCAGTAGTAACGACGTTCTAACAAAGCCAGAAAAAATGTCGGGCCCAAACCCCTCGACAGACGAGAAAGCTATAGCTAACAACGTTGTAACATTGCCAGAAATAATTCTGCCCCAAACCCCTTGCCAGACAAGAAAGAACGTGACCGAATATCACCTCGAAAAACATGATAAAACATCCACGTAAAACTGTATTCGACTTCTATTAACCGTAACTAACAACGTGGTTACAATGGCAGGAAAATTTTCGGCGCGAAACCCCTCGGTAGACAAGAAAGAAGGTGACGAAAAATCCCCTCGAAAAACGTAAAAAAAACATCCGCCTCAAACTAACAACGTTGTACCAATGCCTGAAAAGTTTTGGGCGTTAAAACCCTCGACAAACTAGAATCTGACTGCAAATATCCTTTAGAAACGTGATAGAACATCTATATATAAATAGGCAAAGACAAAACGATAAAATACCATTTTCTCCTCTGTCTCTCAACCGATTTTCTTCATTTTTGTTTTGTTAAGTAGCTACTGACGACCTTCGATGCAGAATGCTATTATTAATTTATAATATTGGTTCATTCATTAAATAAAATATAATAAAAATTCATTATTTACGTCCATACTGTCAACGCCAGACAACTGATAGTGCCACCGCCGCCAGACGGTCAAAACTCAAAACATTGAGTAATTATATATGGAGGGAGCGATCGGTAGATGCTGTTATATTCTTAGAGCATATACTTCTGGAAGTGGCATACAAGCTTTAGTTTTTAGTGGTATGCCTGCCAAGGCTAATTTCTATCAACGCTGTAAAAGTTATTAGCATGTTATCCACATATGATGTCGTGGCCATTTTTTTCCTTTGTGTATTTGGCTCCTCAGACCTTTGTTTAGGGTTACAGAACTGAGGGAACAAGAAAAGCGAAATTTTCGATATTTTATTTAAAATACGCGAGTGCATTATATTTTGATTTTCCGAATTGAAATTTGATTACACCTGTCTAGTGTACTTTCTGTATCTTAAATGTGAGTACAATAAAAATAGTGTTAGGAAAGTCGACTAAAATTTATGTCTGCCACCCTGCTTCAAATCAAAACCACCACTACTAGAACAATCGAGACTCCTCATGAAAAGTCAAGAAGCAGGCGAACGGCTGCTGAAACGATGCAGGAGAACCTTCTAGAATGGTCGATAAAGATCTTGGAATGTCCATAGAAAAGGAAGGATGCCATTCGATTCTACGAAAAGTTTTTACTATTTCTATGATAGCTATACCATTTTCGTTTGTAGTGGTAGTATCGATTAAGAACTTAAATGTTTATTTGCACATTGTATGACGAGAAGTTGTAGAAACTAAATAAAAAGCAGCAAACCTAATTATGCTACAATCTAGTTAATTGAATAGCTTTTTATAAAATATCACAGTTCGTTGACGTTAGAGATTTATTGTATTTATTCTTTTCTGAAATTTCGTATGTTTTACGTTTAAATTATTCAAATAGTTGAAGTTGTTGACAGTCTCAATAACATTTGTTGCTCAATATGAATACTGTGTTCTCGAATCTTTCCGTATTACTGAAAAACAACATTAAAACATATTTACTAATTCAATCGGTAGTAGCGAAGCGCGGTGTGTAAACTGGGCAGGGACGTAATCAACTCGAGCTTATGACTCGCTTTACTGAGAAATCCTTGTTCATGGGGAACAATTGCAAGCCACAATCGCTAGCACGAAGGAGGTTCAGCGGGTTACCTTCAGTGTAGCGCGCGTGCGGCTCAGAACATCTAAGGACATTGCAGACTTGTTATTTCTCAATCTCGTGCGACTAGAAGCCGCCTGTCCCTCTAAGAAGATTTGTGTGTACGCAGACAGTAAAAACCGCGCACGGCAGAGGCCGAAACCAACTACCGGCGGGCTTTTGGGGTGCCGAAAGACGCAGGCTAGAATCTCGTTTGTTATCGGAATTAACCAGACAAATAGCTCCACCAATTAAGAACGGCTATGCACCACCACCCATCGAAAGAGCTCTACTTCCGGTGTCCGGGCCTTGTGGGGTTTCCTGTGGTCTTGATGAATAACCAAACCAAAAACCAACCAAAACATCTGAAAAAATTGTTGCTAATATTTTTGAGGTCTCTGAATCCGAATCCGTAGCTTGTTTGACTGCGGTTTTTGTCAGAGGTCAGAAGGTCATTTGAAGGTCAAATCGAGAGTTATACAAAAAATCTGTCGATTTGACTTTCAAATGTGCTTGAACCTGACGTGATGAAGGTCAACCGACCCTTTCATCGTAATCAGCGACCCGAAAAACCCCTACTATAAGGCATGCCGTGTTCCCGCTTAGTTCAAATGTTGACCTGTGTAATTTAACTCTTGTCTGACATAATTGTCTTACATTGAAACTTGAAATACGAGTGTGGTGTTGTATAGGTGTAAAAAAATACCACTTTCACCCCCTGTAACTATCCTCGGTTATCACTTCCACTTGCGCCTGCCTAGAAACGTGATGTAGTTCAGGAAGTGAACTTAATACGATATATTCTGTCCATTTTCTCGATGTCGAGCAAAAACCGGTTCTATCTCTTAAGCCGGGATTCAACGGCGCGTGGAGTGGCAGTCCTCGGTTGGAGTGGCAATCCTCGGTTGGCGGGACGAAAATGTGGCGAGCCGTTTCCACGACGCGCGTAGGATCGCGGTTTCAGATGCGGACACGCAGCAGTTGTAGTCGGTTGTGCACAGACAGTGTTGGGTAAAAAAAAGTTTTTCAAGTAACTCTCTAACTGTATCTGTTTCGGAGATAGCTAAGTGTTGTTGTCTTGTAATAATTATAATATTTTGAGTTTTGAAAGAATGTTAAATTCAATACATACTTACCCCTGAGTCTGTTGTTTGATTTGGCAGATAAATTCCTTGTAAAAATCGGTACATGAAGTCGTATGCGAACCACTCTGGTTTGAACACATCATCAGTGCCACTCCCCGTTTTTGATGATGCTCTCACTTTTTGTAAGAGCTTCCGAAAAGTTCCCATCAAAGTATCTTTTTTTTTTTTCAATTCAGTTATGGAAGATTTTATGCCCTTCGATCCGTTTCCAGGCATCATACATTAAATTACGATTTTTATGATTTGGATCCCGTGGGTTCCAAATTATTGGCTGGGCTTCATAAAGCGATAAAAACTCTAAACACATCTCGTTCGTGAAAGTCACAAAACGAATGAAAGTTACCACGGCACTGAGAGCACCACTCGCCTGGCCGTGCCGTTGAATCGGTTTAGAACTGGGGCGCGCCAGCGTCTGAGTTCCTTTAAACCGTGTTGATTTACCGACAAATTACGGGACTCGCCGCGCCGACTGAGGATCGCCAAGCCTGGCCGATTCAACGGCGCGTGAACTGGCAAGTTTGGAGCGAGGATTGCCTCTCCACGAGCCGTTGAATCCCGCCTTTAGACTATTGAATTTCATGTTCTTCTATTTGCTCGTCTCTATTTTCTTCTTCATTGTTTGAATCAGTAGATCTAACCTGCGCTTCTATTGCTGAAGGAAATTGGCTTCATTTTCGTCCCCACTGTCTTGATCAGTGACGTCACCATCTTCTGGAGGAAATAAGATGATGTCACCACTTCACTCTTCGTCAAGCTTCTAATGCATCAACTACTTCGTTTAACCTTCACCTAAAATAAACTAAGAAACTATCACACACGCCGCTCAAACATCAGTTTAGTTATAATAATGTCCAGTGTCACTTGCATACTATTCAATCCGTTATTTTGAATACACAATCAATTATTTTCCAACAAAATTATGTACATTGTAAGTTTCATTATGGAACAATAATTTGTAATAATAATTATTGCAGTACTTACCCTTTTGGCATTTTCACAACAATATAAAGTTAGCAAAGCACTCCGATGCAAGCGAAATAAACCGTTGGAAACAAATGATTATTTTGACAGCCGACAGCCGAGTCAGTGCTGCCAAAATAAAATTAAAAATACTACGAAATGTTGTCGTTTTAGTAGTAATATACGAGGGTGAATCAAATATGAACCAGACTTTTCTGTTTCTCGCCCTGTAGGTAATTCGAGTGGCGAGGCGTAGTCGATGCGATGTTAGTAGCATCATGTTAGAGCAAGAGGTGCATACGTCTGTTGCGCAACGTGTTGTTATCAAATTTTTGGCGCGGGAGGGCGTTAGACTGTCTAAAATTTTGCGTTAACTATCTGCACAGTTCGGCAATGAAACACTTTCAAGGACCCAAGTGTACGACTGGCACAAAAAGTTTTCAGATGGCCGAGAGACAGCGGAAAATGTTTACGCAATTCGTGAGCTGATTGAAGGTGACCGCCATCTTACAGTATTGGCAATTGCTGAACATGTTGGAATATCATACGGGAGTGCTCAATCAACCAATTCAGATGAGTTGGGTTACCGAAAAGTGTGTGCAAGATGGGTTCCTCGCCTTCTAAGGGAAGATCAGAAAGCAAACCGTCTTGCCGTATGTGAAAGGCTGTTAGCAAGATATCGAGCAGAGGGGAATGAGTTTTTGAGACATATTGTCACCTGTGATGAGACATGGGTGCATCATTATACCCCGGAGTCTAAACGTGCAAGCATGGAGTGGCGAAAACCCGGAGAGGCAGCACCGCGGAAAGCCAAGACCCGTCTTTCTGCAGGGAAAATTCTTGCAACAGTTTTTTGGGATTCGAAAGTCGTACTGCTGATCGATTTTCTGCACGAACGCCGTACAATTAATGCTGAGTATTACTGTGAACTACTCCAACAAGTGAAACTTGCCTATCGGCAAAGGAGGCGGGATATGTCTATCCGAAGTGTGATTCTGTTGCATGACAACGTTCGGCAACATACAGCTGCATTGACTCAAGGAAAATTGAACAAAATGCATTGGGAAACCCTTGAACACCCGCCTTACAGTCCTGATTTGTCGCCATGTGACTACCACATGTTTGGGCCACTTAAAGAAGAACTGGGAGGCCACCACTTTGAACTTAGAAACCGATTGGTTATCGACACGACCAGTTTCATTCTTTGGGGAAAATGTATACATAAGAGAGGAGACTATGTAGAAAAATAATATGAATTAAAATTTGTATTGGTCGTACCAACAAAATTTTTAAAACAAAAGTCCGGTTCATATTTGATTCACCCTCGTACTTTTCATATAAATATATTATTTATTATGTTAAATTAATTCGTCAATCACTCACCTAGAGCTGATACTGGGAATTGACGGGTTTTTTAAGTTGGATTTATTCTTGTGAAAGAGTCCTAACGCTTTAATAAATTAGGAAATAACATACAGGCGTACACTTCTAGATCCTCCTTAATACAAAAAAAAAATCGGTGAACATACATAAATATTCCAAAATCCCGACGAATTGGTAAGTTATTTATAGAAGTGTTAATTGAACAAATGTTAAAATTAATATGAAAGATGAAATAGTCAAGCTATAAAGACAATGCATTCCCTCTCATTATTTACAGGAGGTACTCAAGTCAAAGGATGTATGGTTATAATCAATTAGAGGGAATGCCGTACCCTCGAAGGTATTCCCATCTGGATGATGTTTATTTGCCGAATTATGATAATTCGTATGACCAATACCAGTAAGTATTGCAATTCAATTATTCAGCAGTTTGGTTTGCTATTTTGCTAAGCTGATCCGCAATGTTTGAATGTATTAAATTAACTACTGCAATGTCTAGTTAAATTTGAAGTATTCATCAAACTGCCGAACTACTTTTTTTCAAAAATGCCAACATCCAGAAAGGGATTTGTTTTAGTAAACTTTGGGATTAATCTTTGTTGAATCAATTTTAAAGGCTTGTTTACATTATGTCCCTGCCACTGCTACTCGCACTGCCGGCAGCCTGCAGTCATTACTGGCCAGGATCGAGGGCTTCGCGTTCGTCTTTGCCAATGGAGGACACCACATCGCTATCCCTCGCACTGCCAGTCAAGATAAGGCGTGTTCCAACCGATAAGCAACCGGTAATCGTATGGCGCCTAACATTGTTGTAATGGTAACTCGTTACTGCGCCGGACGGTTATCGGTTGTGTATCGGTAATTCGTTCTGTTGGAACGTACCTGTTTCACAAAAACCGCTCATTTGTGGAGTGTCAGGCAGCGCAAGTGTCAGCGGCAGGAGCTTTAGAAGTGAGGTATTTACATACTTGCCCACAGGAATGAAAACGATTCACATGCTCAATCTTCCCGTTCTAAAGAAATGTTAATTAAAACAGATATAGCAACTTTTTTTAACATTGTATAGAAATTATGGTCCTTTGTTATACACAAGATTATTTTTCATGTTTAATTCCTCCTTATTTGGTTTAATGTGCCCTTGAATGAGGGGGTCACATAGTAAGTTTTGAGATAGGAATCAATTGCCGTTCATACCTTGTATTTTTGAACTCCTTGGTGTTTTTTATTCAAATTTTAATCATTTACTTCTTACTATAGCATCTGTTTTACCAAAAGAATATTAAATTAAATATCTCCTTCTGGGTGTTGCAATATTTCTTTGTCAGTAAGTATATCATAAATTTTTATGTATATGGATATAGAGTTTTAATAGTGGATTCGGCAATTGATTTTTAAATATAATTTTCAAATAATATTATAGTAATAGTATTAGAGCATAAAATACAGTTCATATAAATGTAGTAAAATCTTTGCTTGACTTACCTTAAAAATATTGCTCCAAATTAGTTGGTAAATGGACACTTAAATTTGACTGCACTGAAAATAATAAAGTTGGAAATGCATTCACATATTAAACAGTTGTAATAACGTAACCAAATATGCTAATAATTTTTACTGCTTAATGTTGTATTTGAGACAATATCTAAGATTTTCTCTTATAGGTATGCCAGACAACGGTGTCTACCGTATGAACAAAATGGATATAGAAATTGGCGACCACCTTCTAAAAGGAAAATCACTTCGAGTGTAAGGTCATCTCGAATAAATATTAATTTATCCAATAAATCAAAAAATACCAAACAAATCTCAGGTGAAACTAAAAACATATGTAGTAGTGACATCGAGGGTAATACGGTAGTTTTGCCTAAAAGTGAAAGTACAAATTCAGATGGTTCTGGTAGCAGTAAAGATGTGGTAAATAAACAGAAGCCTCAAAATATATCAAAACAAGATGATAACCCAAGTACTAATATATCAATGGAACTGTTCACGATTGATTTAACACTTGAACCTGATACGACCGAGGAGACAAGTATAAAACCGTCTGAGCAGAATATGAGCAGTTCCAAAGAGACAGAGATATCAACAGAAAAGTTACTGGCAGATTTAACTAATGAAATTGCAGCAATTGAAGAGTCAACCAGCCACCAACCAAACATTCCATTATTGGACAACCTAGGTAAGTCTGTACGTAATCAGACAAACAACGAAGCAGCCAACAATGAGTCATCTACAAATATCAGTGAACGTTTACGTGAAAAATCGGAGAATTGTAAGAGTTGATCATAAAACTTTACATCCCACACCGACAAAAGCAAAACCACCTCCAGATAATCAAATGGAAGTTATCTGTAGTCGAAAGGTGTCTGAAAATGACCTTCAAGTTCAAATTAAAGATCAGTTGGTATCTGTAGCAGCAAAGGCAACGACTTCATCATTACCTATTAAATCCAAATTGTATCTGAATAAGAACTCTCAGATGAATGATGATTTTCAAATTACAATCGCTGATATAGACACTACAAAAAGTTACTTACCACCAGATAATTTAACATTGTCGGAAGCCTTTGCAAGTGAAATCTCTTCACCATCTTCATCGGAGAACATTGAATCTGTTGAATTAATAAACAATGATTCGGGTTCGAACGATAGTATAATTTCTGCAGCCTCTACCGAATTAGAAGTGCCAATAGAGAAGGATTCTCAAATTCAATTATCAAATATAGATATAGATAAAGGTTGCTTGCCTGACGTTGGTCTAATTTCTGATAATTGCTCTTTTAGAGAACCACCAATTAGTATTCCAGCAGAAGTGAATACTATTGTAGAACAAACAATTGATAGCATTAAGACGTTCATAAAGGCGCACGAGGAAGTTCAAGCGTGTCAGGCAGTCGGTAGTCAGTTGCAGCCTTCAGTCTTAGAAACTAGTGAAACCAGTGTTACTACATCAAATTCTGGGATGCTGGAAAGAATCAGTTCGGAGCTGGATAGTTTTGAAGTTCAATTTCAGAGAGATTCAATTAAGGGAATTGTTAAAGATAAGACTGATAAAGTGCCAAATACTGCAATGTTAAATTCAACTAAAAATCATGTTCTAAAAAATTCACCGAAGAAAGGCTTACAATCAAAAATAGACATTAATCCGAAAAAACCGCCAAAGACCAAAGAAAGATCAATTGATAGGAATAAGGAAAAAGCTAAAAACCAAATATCAAAAACCACTTACTCATTAGAACCCTACCTCGAAAAAATGGAAACTTTATTTGGTGCAGATGATGACAATGAAGCAATTGTCAATAAACATTTCCAACGTTATGTAATACCTACCACTAAGGTCGTGAAACGACGAGATCGTATCGTAACTAAAAAAACAAAATGCAAACGTATTGAATTCACGCGTAAAATTGAAATTAGACTGGAGCGTATGGCATTTCCAAAGCCTCAAAGGTCCTCTCAAAAGAAAATAAATAGAAAACGATCTTCTGAAAGTGCAGATTACTCAAGTCGAAAACGCAGAAAAAGCAACTCTCATAATGTTACTTCAGCTGTTACGCCAAAGAAAGCAAGCCCTGTAATCAAATACGCTCAAGAATTTAAACTAGATACTGAATCTGACTCTGTAGATATAACAACTTATAGTTCTCCAGATTTGCACAAAGCTGTGACCACATATTCTGTTGAGGAATGCTGTGATGAGGGGGTCGCACTAGACCAGCCCGATATCGAAAACTCAGTTGAAGTAGTTACTGTACCTCAAGATGATCAAGTTATTGCACCTCAAGATGATCAAGTTATTGCACCTCAAGATGATCAAGTTATTGCACCTCAAGATGATCAAGTTATTGCACCTCAAGATGATCAAGTTATTGCACCTCAAGATGATCAAGTTATTGCACCTCAAGGTGATCAAGTTATTGCACCTCAAGGTGATCAAGTTATTGCACCTCAAGGTGATCAAGTTATTGCACCTCAAGATGAAGAGGTTGTTGCAAATACATCTCAAGACGACGTTATTGAAATTATACCACATGTGCCATGTATTGATTTGACATGTGAAAACAGAACTACTAACGATAGTATGATAGAGGATATAAAAAAACCACCAGGTGAGCATGTTACCACTGAAGCCAGTGAAACAGAGCAGGCCGCAAGGCGACTCGACGAAAATGCATCTACTCAAGTCGTAACAGAAGATTCCAAAGAACAACTAGCTTTAATCAAAGAAGAATCTCAAAGTAACAGCACTGAAACTATAACGTTATATCGTAGTGATGAAACTATAAATAGTTCTCTTGATCTGCAAGCTCATTCTGCCGTAATTTTGCCCAGAAGTAATGAACTACCAATGCAAGACAGTGCATGTAAACAGGATAAAACAGAATCTAGCGAAATTGTTGAAGCAGACACTCCAACAATCACCACCGACCAAGCAAGTCCATCGCTGTCTTCCTTGGCTATTCCTTCCAATACAGTATCTGATTCTCAACGTAAACCTAACTCTACAAATTGTGATAATAATGTGCCTCTTGCCTCCCTTACTAAGTCATTAGAAGATCTTTTTAACCAAAATAGGGCTACAGAATCGTTGTCACAGGTTGTTGCAAACCAAAATAGTGACGGCGATGACACCCAGCCTCCCGAATTATCGCGACGTCCTTCATTAGATGCTGTTCCGAGGTAAGAAATTTTTATTATGTATTTTCTGCTAGATGTGTAGAACATTTACAGACTCTGACGGTAGAAGCGCATAGTTTTCAATAAAGCATTAACATAGCTGCAGATACTATATAGTTATATGTATGTTCAACGATTTCTCGAAAACGGCTTAATCGATTTGAATAATTTAAACAGTTGTCTATTAAGGTAGATCCCGAGGTGGTTCCGTATGTCTTTTTAAGATGTGAGCCGTACGATTTTTCAGAAATACGGAAAAGATTTATATGTTTTAATTGATGTGAATTTATATTACTTAACAAAAACCAAATGACACTTCCAGATTTACACTGATTTCTTCTGTTAACTATATACATATATTTCAACAATATGTTTATCAAATTACACCATATACTGAACTACTGGTCCTACATAGGCTATTACACCTACATTTTATTATACCTAAGTAACTACCCTCCCATTAAAAGATTAGAAAGAGAAGAAGGATTAATGTCTAATTGATATTTTATTAGCCTGCCTGTATACTTATACCTGTTAATCTTAAGGGACTTTAGTACATCTGTTTTGCTGGGATTTTCAAATAAATGCAACTTCTTTTGTGCACCTTGAGAGAGGTGGTAAGATATATGGTCACAATTGTCGCAATTACTGGTAAACCCTGAATTTATTGTGTAAATACTGTTTATTTTTTGGTTTTTATATTTGAGTAAATTATTTGCTGATGTATAAGTAATATTTATGTTCTGTTTTACTAAAATTTATCTTTAAATCATTGAAATATTGGATCACTAGAAGAACAAGGTTACTTTCGGACCACAAGTGGGGCCGAAACGGTGGGAAAGTTATTTGGTGAAATTTGAAATTTAAAATGTGTTACGGCGCACGCAAATTGTGGAAGTTTTCCTTAAATGGTGTGGCGCCATCATGCGGCAGTCGTGGGAATTAATTGATTTGGTTGGGTTTCGAGCAGGGCTGCCCATTTAGCATTTTTATGGCTAAATTTAGCATTTTTTCAAATGATTTAGCATATAGCATGTTTCTTTAGCATTTTTGCTGATAAATCAACAATTGTGTGCTTGTTTATAACCTACCGATTTTTCTATCATATACAATAAAAATATATACTAATCGTTAGATTTTCATTTGCCCTTTTTTCGCTAGGTTCATATTTTTAGATTTGTCAAAAAAAATCAAATTAATAAATATGAACCTTGAGTGAAAATAGCAAATAACAATGTATCTAACAGTAGGTATTATTCTATAATATAACAGATAATTTGGAAAAAGTGGTTATACAATAAAACCCCTTTGTATTTACTCAGGATAATCTCATTTATTGAATTCAAGAATCTATAATCTTTGTAAACAGTACGAAATTCCCGGTCTATGAAGTAACTGTAAGACATAAACGCTAACCATTTGTTAACCAAGACGGATTTTTTTGGCTAATAAACAAAATTCTAAGAATGGGAGTTATGAAGATATTAACTGACCCATCCTGAACTTGTATTGCAGGTAAATTAAGTGATGTAAATGTTTCAGGTTTATTAGCGTAATAACTCAGGGTATTAACGGCAATTTTAGAAATATGTACTACGAGAAAGTATTAAACAATTCTATAAGCAAAGGATAGATCGAACGACAACGTAAAACATAATGTCACTTCGGACACTTAGTTGCGTCAACCGCTCAGTCTATGATAATCACCTTATGATATGTATCTCTCTTATGTTAAACAACATGCATACGGCCATTTTCTATTATATTCATTGATAGCTAGAGATATAGCAATGAACATAACAGGAAATTACCCAATTACCGTAACATGCATGTTGTTTAACAAAAAAGAAAGCCTACCTATGCATAAAACTATAAATAGTAGTTAGCATTTTTTCGTTAACTTTGGCATTTTTTAAATGTAGATTTGGCATAAACCAAAATTTTTAGTTGGCAGCCCTGGTTTCGAGCGCGGGAACGTGGCATGTGGTTTGTTGTTTCCACTGTATGCGCAAGCAAGCCAGTGTGATTGTGTAACCTTGTTCATCTACTCATATCATTAGTACGATTTAACATAACATAATAAATAAATCAGTGTAAATCTCAACAAGTCTATTTTGGATTTTGTATTCAGTAATAACGAATGTCCACTGGTTTCTTGAAAAGAGCTTAACGGTTGTATTTGAATTTTATTGTGTTAAGGAATATTAGAGGTTTTTCGATTACCTGTAATCAGATTTTTTTGATAATCACAAGAAAAACCCTAAAGATCATAATAATTGTTAACGGTGTGTCAAACTGACCTTTGTCCTAATTCATTAGTTTATTTAATTTTAGATTTTCTTGGGAATAATACCACATCAGAGTTCAAACTTGTGTATATTTTAAAACCAAACGTTTCAAAATCCTGTCGGATTTCGTTTTCAATGGATATAAATTTATAAAGTAAAATTGAAATATATGACAATTATTTTGACAAATATGTTTACGTTACTATGGATAAATTTCTTTGATTTTAAATATACAGGGTGCACAAGAAATTCCAAAGATCATTATAAATCAAAAAAAAATTTTCAAGTTGGAAGAACTTGAAAAATTGTCTTCAGAATTTATTTGTGGCGTTCCTAGGGACGACTTTCTTTTTAAGATAGTGCATTTGCCAAAAAATGCGATCAAAGAATTCTGATAATTCAGTGATCCCATTAAAGTCATAAGGAAAACCTAGGAAAAACCTCATGAACTATCCCGATATAGGGTTGTTCAAAAGGATATGCCCATTGTTAATTTCATCTTTAATTATCGGCAACCAGACATGACTGAAATCTACGGAAGTAGAAGCGATGCAGTCGTTTTCATTTAACAGAATTAAGGCAGATTCTTTTAATTTTCGTTTTGTGCAGTGTTCTTCTTTGTGTAATATTGTTGTGTTTTGAAATTGTATTTTATGGCCTTGGTCCCAAGCATGTTCACAAATTTTTGATTTTTCGAACTGACGTTTCTTTATGTAATTTTGATGTTCATTTATTCGAACATTAAGAGGCCTAGAGGTTTCTCCAATATAAAACTTATTTACTTGTTTAACTACTGTTCAAATAACGTAGATTCAACTTCTTTAAAATTAGTCAAACGAGTATTGAACTCTTACGAAAGCATAATGATTTATAAAAATAATAAACTAATGAATTCGGACTTTGTAAGAATCCATAAAATATGTATTAAAATGTCATTACTTCATAATGTATGGTAAAAGTAGGTACGTAATTAAGGATTATCCTAATTTCCATAATTTCATTATACAAAATCTTTGTATTATCTGTGAAATTTGTTAAACCTTGGGATTTACCCTTTGTACTGATTACTGTAAGTTGCTAATAGTTTACTGGTAGGTATAAATTAGAGAAAATTGTAATTTAGGTTTAGTTTGGTTTACTTCTTGATGATGACAACTTAGCGTTGTTGAAACAGCATTGAGTGTTTAAATAAAGATTTGGTGTTAGGGTGCAAAAGTGTATTTTTACATTTGTGACACACTAAAGGTACCACAGCACTTCTATCACAAAATAGCAATAATTAACGACTTTTAAAAAAACATTCCATTCATTCTTTAGTATTTGTAGTAACATCAGCAATAAACCTAGCGATTTTATCATAACGACTTCACAACTTCATGCTTGAAATATCTTGACGTTCTGGGTTATTTTGCCTGAAAATTTTTTCACCCCATATATCCTCCCCCGCTCTGAGGGGTTTCTTAATTGAAACAATATTAAAAACAAAATTTAATAGAATCGTCATTCATTCTTGAGGACTTCCAAGAAAAGACTTCCTTGACTCGACTATTATATTTGCTGTCTTGCCAATACTCGTTTTCTAGTTTCTTTGCTTACTTTGTTAAGTCTATTATTTGGGCACTCCAAGTATATTAAAGTTTTCCAAAATTAGAACAGCCTAACCAGGGGCAAATCTAATGGGAGACAGGCGAACTCCCCTGACGCAGGAGGTCCCCTTTCCCCTCTGACGCAGGAGGTCGCCTTTCCCCCCTGACGTAAGAGGTCGCCTTTTCCCCTGACGCAGGAGGTCACCTTTCCCCCTGACGCAGGAGGTCGCCTCCCCCCCTGAAACTCGTATGTGGATCCGCCCCTGCCGTTCACTAGGGGGACCACATATTTTCTGTAGGTTTTTGTAGCATGGGCGTATTTTCCTGAGGGCGTAGTGGTCCATTGTTTGGGGCAGTGTGTTCCACAGGGTCAGCAACAGATCATCACTCTTGTAGTTTGCTGACAATCTCGACTGACTAACATTTACTACCAGATGCTGGGACGATTGATGATATGCGCCCATTCGTAATTAGAAATAATTTCCTGTGATATCTATTGCCATGTTGCGGTCGTTTCAAAGCATGCAACCCTGTATGTTTGTCACTCTGAAGAAGCATAGGAGTGCAGCTAGGACTCGTGAGCACAGGGTTTCGTCTTTGAGGTAAACCTTTCCATGTGGCTACCCTACGGTACTGCATAATAATAGTAGTGACAATTAAAAAAACAGGCGTTTGAAGTTGATTTAGAGGCGTTATTATCGTCAATACCTTTTTGATTTCATTTCGATTACAAAAAACTAGAATAAACTAGAATGACATTACCTAGGCTCTTTTTCTGAATTCCCTATTATTTTTCAGAGTGGCCGAATCTCAAGTGTCGAGGAGAGATGTTGCGGAAGAATTGAGATCTCTTCAGTCTAACGAGCAAATCCTTAGCAACTTAAAGGACGTATTTGTAAAATTCGTTGTTTTCTACAGCCAACTGTGCCATAGTCATATACAGTACTATCGTACCATGGCTATACAAAAAAATACTATGAACGACGATCTTTTCCAAAAGGATAACAAATATACAACCATAATATTTCAAAATAAACGGCTTTGGTTGGTAGAAGCCATAACTACAAAATTAAAGCAAATATGCTGCAACAGAAATATTGAATTTGATGTCAAAAATTGGTTTGATGACATTTATAGGACCTCTCTAAATCATTTACCAACCACTAAACTTCAAGCGACGCTGGACTTGCTACTCAGAGCAATGGAAATGCTTGGGGAGAGGTATTTGAACATTCCCTATGTGAAGAAAATTCTCGAATATATCTACAAAATGCGAGAAACTGATACCATTATAACACCTGGTAAGTACATTATTATTTTTAAGACCATTGACTTTATTTCCGTTTGGTTAATAGTCAGTACAGGAATATGAACAGAGTATTTTCAAAGTTGTGTCATTTATTTTACCGGCTGTAGCACTAAAAAATCAACAATCAGAATAAGAATCGCAATAAAAGTGGCCAGAAAAGATAAAAGATGTGCTGTTAAATTTCAGTCTGTAGTGTCTATATGATGGAGAGCCGCCACATTATCGTTGAGAAGTTCGCGAACATTTAAATAACACATTCATATAAACAACATCTAGTACTGACGCTTATTTTCAAAACAGGATTTACATTTAAAAAGAAATCTTACTGCTATAGCAGTTTGGCTTGTTCGCTGGACAATCAGTTACTTAGACATAGCTTTTGGAATATCATTCTCATATACTATAAATAGGTTGTTTTCCGCCCATACCGGCCCTGTTACGGATTTAGAGTAAAATCATTTGTTCACTTACTCAATTTGAACTGACAGAATTAAATGTTGAATGGTTTGAGACCTGACGAACATTATTTTATGATTTTCAAATAAATTAATGATTTCTTGGAAGACAAGAACTACTGCTACTGCTTAAGAACTCAGTAAAATATAAGTTGCAAGAATTACATTTGAGTTCGAAAAGTTTTTTAAATGTTTTTGAGCATAATTTTAGCATAGCTTTTTATTGGGCCACCGTATAACTGATTCGATAGTTGTAAGGTAGGTTTCTAAATATAAAATAATTTAATCGTCTCGTGCCTTCTATAGAAATTTTGTGTATTATTTGCTAAAACGTACCACTCACAAATGTTCCCGATGAAGAGCTGCCGTCTGCAAATTTTGACCATATTTGTGGGTCACTTCACCATTGAGCAGTAAATACTGTGAAAGAACAACAGCGCATCGAAAATGCGTGTGATTTTATTTGTACAGAACCAGATTTTATTTTAGGATTAACCTAACAAATGGTGTATTTTATCAGTGAGCATACATTGATTGATAAATGGACTTCTTTTTATGAGTTCTACAAGCTACTAAAATAAATTACCCGACTTTGATAACACCCATTTTAAAAAAGTAAGACTTATCGACAACACATTCATTAGAAGCGCTGTTCATACGATTCACCTGAACGAAGTAACAGGCACTAACCGCAGCTTCGTTTAGCTGGTATTTGTAAAATTAATGAGGCTGAAATTAGCAGCAAATTCTGAGCAGCAAGTCAGAATAAACAATATCGAAAAAATATTTATATTTATTTGAAGCCAATTTTAAATAGCAATTAACATGAGATGCATGCCATTATTCAACACATGTATTGAAGTAAACTAAAGCGGAGAAAAATTTGAGGGGTAAACTGGGTAGATATAGATGAAAATACCACATAGACAAATAGCCACTTTTTCTGAGTTTCCTCTGAATAACAATTAATAAATACTTTCGCTCCCTTATGAATACCTATCTATTTGATTTTAAAGGTATTCTAGAATATTCCAAAGAAATTCTAGACGATTCTATCGTTGCAATAAATATCTAAATAGGAAAATAACCATATTTCTGGAGTTTTCTCTGAATAACACTTATTAAATACTTTCGCTCCCTTATGAATACCTATCTATTTGATTTTAAAGGTATTCTAGAATATTCCAAGGAAATTCTAGACGATTCTATCATTGCAATAAATATCTACATAGGAAAATAACCATATTTTCGGAGTTTTCTCTGAATAACAATTATTAAATACCCTTGCTCCCTTATAAATAGCTATCTATTTGATGTTAAAGGTATTCTAGAATATTCCAAGGAAATTCTAGACGATTCTATGGTTGCAATAAATATCTACATAGGAAAATAACCATATTTTCGGAGTTTTCTCTGAATAACAATTATTAAATACTCTTGCTCCCTTATAAATAGCTATCTATTTGATTTTAAAGGTATTCTAGAACATTTCAAGAAAATTCTAGACGATTCTATTTAATAATTGTTAAAGTCAAGCTCAAATTAGATGTCAACACTTAATAGTGCACCACGGCTTTACTTTTCTTTTATCTTTGGAAATGTTTCTATATTTTTACGTTAACTTCCTGTTCTTAAACTATCTCTGTGGCAAAATTTATTTCAATCCATTTCTTATGATATAAGGTGAAAAAAGTAATAAATATCTAATTTGAACTACCACAACTTAATAATGTTAATTTGTCCATTATAAAATATTTAACCAAAATTAAAATATTAAGGAAGGCATAAGATTTCATTTAAACTATTAGATGACCTTTAGTGATAGTAATTAGGATTTTACTGGTGATGTGCTATGGCAATAATTTTTAACATTCGTATTAAAATTGTTAAAATTATTAAAAATGAGGAATAAAGTCAGTGAGTTAAATTCTGTTAAACAATTTTTTAAATTTAAAAACTAACTACCATTAAATTTATTTGTTTTAGTTGTCTCACCGAACGAACTTGAACGATGTTTTTTGCAATGGCAAATTGAAACATATCGGAAGTTATTCCCTCGTAATTCAATTGCAAATTCTCATCAATATCAAAACCATACAAATACTATGAAACAGATCAATAATTCCGTTACTATAGAACAACACAGAGCGATTGTTAATTCAATGCAAAACTCTGCAAACAGAAGACGTTCAACAGATTTCAATGTTCCAAGTCAAAGTGCAGGTACCGACAAAACCCAGGACAGTGCTTCGGTTGTTAGAAATCAACGTCCTACAATTCTGTCCAACGTAGTGGTGAATTCACAAAATTCACAACAGTTACATCCATCCACTATTTCAAATTCTACAATTCGTCAACAGATAGCGAATACAACTCCTATTAGAAGAAATTCCTCAGATCTAAATCTTTCCGACTTGCTAACATCATCAAACCCATGTAGTTGTACGTTGTGCAGTAGCCTAATACCTAATGCAGTCAGTAAAACTGGTCCAGTAGTACCTAATGTTCCTTTCAGTAAATCTGGTCCAATACCCACAGTAAACAATGCTGCCAATAGCAAAGCATCGCCCTCGTATGTTCCTCAATTACAGAAAGAAGGCAATAATTATATCTTCAAAATCCCTAATCCCATCGGGAACGTATCAAATAATAATGACGCACTTAACCGTGATATGAATCCTAGTAAACGTGCCCGATCAACTCTAACATCAAGAAGGAGTTCCTTAGAACTATCAAGTGCTGGAACCGTGCAACAGCCTCGAGGTACTACGTTGCAATCAAATAATGTACAGCACAATCCATCAAATCCTCCATTGAATACAAATTCGATATTTACGAACAACAGTACTTTATATCCAAATAGCAGTACCTACAGAAGTCTCCCAAACAGTCCTGCTCATCAATCAAATACTACGCTTGGTATGCCTGTGATGTTTCTACGCACAATGGCTGATACACAATCGCACAACAAAGCTGTGAATCAAAATAATGTTACATATGTTCAGAGGAGTTTTCCGATCATGTCGGTCAATCAACCAGGAACTGCTGCCTCATTGTTTATACCTAGAAGTACGGGTCTACAAGTGCCTAGCAATCAATCTCAAATTAACAATCCTGTAGGTTCAATTAATCCAGCGACAAGGAATGCAGTAGTCAACATCGACGTATCGAACATTTTGAATGTTCCTACTGAACCTAGCAAACAAACTCAAACTAATAATCATGCAGCTTTAAATAATGTAGACAGCAGTTCTGTTTATGTAAACGGCATCAACTTAAAGAACATTTTGAATTCTCCTAGGCAACAGCAGTATTGCGAGCAAGGTACTGCTTCTACGTTTGTACCTCGCAGTGGTGCTGCGCAACAGCACATCAAACAAATCCAAAGCAGCAGCCCTGTACATAACGATATGTCATTGAGATCTAACCTGTTGGGTTCCAGCAGTACTAATTACAGAACTCCCAGGAGCCTACCATCTACTCCAATTCACCGACCGAACTTTTCACCTAGATCTTCAGTCATATTTGAACCCATGAGTAACGTCCAAAAACCAAACACCATCCCCGTGCCTCAAAATAATACACCACTTGGTGATAGTTCCATATTTTCCAGCAACAATGATGAAAATTTGACGGACAATACCAAAGAGACTCACCTAACTACTTCTGTACATGAACCTAATAAGTCACCAAGTACTACTGCCAGGTTTTCATCTAGTATACAGTCTCAAAATAGTAGTCCGTTATATCAAAATAATGTTTCAGCAGTAAACACCACTGAAGCAACAAAAACTTCAGAGTCACTTTGCAGCAAACAAAAGAATAACTCAACGGATGACCTATTCAAAAGCCCAAGACCAGTACACGTTGAACACTCGAATTCTCCGTCAAATCCGTCTGCAACTGGAGTGGCCAATTCACCGTTTAGTTCTGTATCTCCAGCTAATAATGACAATAGTACCAAATCGACTCCTACCTCACAAATTGGAAATACACCGGAATATATTACCTCTACTCATTGTACTCGTAAATCACCTGTGTATGCACCGATGCTGTTCAGTCCACAAAATTTCACTTACGAAAGTGACGATTCCCAACTTACCGCTAATATAGAGGACGAAGTTGTCGACCTGACCTGGATGGACGACGTGGATCCACAAGAACTGCGAGTACAAATAAATGATTTTTTCGTAAAGAAGGAAGAACCTGAAGACGATGAAGTTGTCCTCAACCAAGAGCAATATCCAATGGTAAGTACCGTTGTTTTAGTTTTACACGTGAGCACTATTTTTAAACTTGGTTATATTTTGGCTTAAAGTCATGTAACAATTATGTAATCGATAGAGACGGATAGTTTTTGCGTTGCTAGAAGACAAACTGGTTTAGTTTTCTGATATTAGTACGTTGTTGAATTTGGTCACCGTCGCCGGCTGTGGTCGCCGGTAGAACAGTATCCATCTCAGGATGATACGACTATACGAGGCTTTGTGAAGAATTATGTTGCCGGTAATAACTGTGATCATCTCAGTCACTGTTTAAATTCACCGCTATAGAAATATCGCTCATCACTAACTAAAACTATATGTACTAGTCAGCTGCATAAAACGGTTTCTTCACATAACACTAAGATAAAACTTTGTTTTGTTAAAAAACTATCGAAGACAAAACGTTGAGATCGTTATCGAATTCAAGAAATTATTCCTTTTAATGTCGCTATTCAAAAGTGGGGAAGGGTAAACATTCACTTGATTCTGATATTGATCATTTTGGCTTGAAAAGTTTTCACTTGAATAGAACAGAAGACCGCTTTTTGGTCCTTCGATGCCGGCTTTTCCCCTCATTGCGAAACGGAATTCTCAAAGCATCGTATTGTACACCCACTAATAGGGACCGTAAACTGGCTTTAGATTTCTGTGAGACAGTATAGTTTTTGTCCCAGAGATGACTCGCCCTTACAATATAAAGACTTACGTACCTGGCAGGGAGATATACCTGGTCTCACTGCTATTTACTCAGACCGTAGCTTAATACAATACTCACAAAACTTTCTGTTGGTTCTAGAGTACTACATTCACAATATTGACTAAAATATATACGTCATTTTATTCGCCAATCCGGATATTTATGTCCCCATCAACTGCAAACACTTACATAACTTGTCAATACATCTGTCGTTTCCAATAACAATGATAGCATGTCACCATTACTCATTGACTATGATTTTCATTTTCAGTATTATGGTGCTAATAAAAAAATATAAACAGTTACGGTACAGTTTCAAGAGTTGCAACTTTTTACCAGTAGCTCATTCATCTTTAAAATAGTACTCGATGGTCATATAACTTACAGCGGTTCTAACGAAATTCTAGATCCGATCTCCTGCATTAAACTCTCACATGATAATTCAAATATTTAGACAATTTTAAATATAGTGCTCGGTTTTTCCATTTTTGAACATGCTTGGCTTTACACTGTACATTTTTGTTCACGTGGTGTCGGTTTTGAAAAAGCAATTTACCTAAACAATAAGAAATATGACTATTTCACAACTCATTGATTAACATTTTACACATTCATACACAGGTGCATGGTGATTAACTTTAAATGTTCGGTTGCGGTTTTTTTGTACAAAAATTGTTTTTGTATGAATAACAAGGTCATATTTCAATTTTAGATTGGAATAAAGTACACATACTGAAGTTGACATTAGCTAATAAAGAAATTCCATGTTTTTTTACTGTGTAAAAATTATTATAATCGATTGAACTATTTGTTAGAAACTATGGTGCAAATAAAAGAAATTTTATTTCGCAAATAGATAACTTGGAGCATAATGCTGAGGTACCTTATGGTGTAATGTTGACTTAGTTTGTCACATGTGCACGGCAGCTATTCGTCTGGTGAGCACTGGGCATGCATTCAAAATTTGTAGAATCTATTAGGGTATAATGCAGTCGATAAAATATATTGTCCTTTAATTTAAAGAAAACTCAAAATAATCAAATAATCTTCCAACACATAATTCAAGATGTGAGAAAAAATAAAATAGAATAAAAAATTTTAAATGTAAGATCATATTTTACATGACAGTTTTAAAAGTTACATTGTAGATGATATATTGTTTGTAAACAAAATCTCTTTTTGACAACCTATTTACAATTATCAGTCCTATTTCTTCCCGACCGGAATATACTCAAAAACCTCCTGAACTCAGGAGAATTTAACATAAGTCTCGTTGTTTGTAACTCTATCCGAACATAGATAAAAAATCTACACATCTATTCAAATTAAATAGGTGAAGAAAACAGCATTCAGTATAATATCGACTGTTTGATATTAAAATAATACAGATAGAAATACCAAAAATATAAAGCCATTTTTAAAAGAATCGAATCCAGATAGGTAGTTATTGCCGATTACAATTGAACACATCCATTTTCTTGAGGATAGACAAATGAAACCTGCTGTAACAATAATTAATATCACATGTAATTTGTTTAGCTAGTAACAATTTTGAATACACAGTTTTAGTATTATAGTCATTTAGTTATAATATCGTCTACATTTACAATACTTCAAACCCTCAATTATTTCTTTTAAACTAGATAAGTCACGTCATCTATTTGATATGTACTTACACCCATAAGAACAAATCTGCTGAGTTTAAATCTAGAGATCTAACTGGCCATTCAATTGATCGGCTTTGTTATATCCACCAATTTTGTAAAAACTGTCAGGAAGTTTTTTTTTATCAATTCAGCGTAGTGTGGTGGCATTCTGTCTTACATAGGGTTTATGTGAAAAATTATGGTCCCATTATTCGTAACCAAATATATAATTTTCTAACAATTGAACTGAAGTTCAAAATTATTTAGGTTAAAAAGTTTCTTGATAATAATGGCCGTTACTTGGAATAGCCTAGATGTAGTTTTTTAAGGCTAGTTGTATATAAAATATTATATCTTGCTTCTTCACGCTGACTGCATATAATCAATAATAAATACTTCCGGGTCTATTTCTTCAGTTATCAATTTACAAATTAATATTTTTTTAATTGTTGCATACGCTATAACGGTCATTCAGTGATTATTTTCATAAAAATTAAAAGCATTAATTAGTTTGTTACAACGGAAACATTGTTTCAAGAAATGCCTTACAATGAATATTATTTAATGGAAATATTTTCAATATAGATATTTGAACAAGAGGTTGTCATAAAATTATAATTAATTTAATAAAATAACCTCATTTTAGTATCTGATTCAAAACAAAAGTATGGAAAATTCAGGCATTAATTAGCTTATCTAAGAGTTGCAGTAAAGAGTATAAAACTACAGAAACGTTAGGTCTATGTACGTTAAATGCATGAAGTGTGTAATGTTTGCCTGTGTTTTGTTTGAGCATCTCAGTGTTGCATCTACGTTGATATGATATATAGTCTTCCCAACTACATTGTAATTGAATAAAAACTTAATTCGTCGGCATCTCTTCCTGGGAGGGACGGTACATTTATTTATTTAGAAAGTAATGTTCGGATTCTTTCGTTAATAAGAAATGCATGCATTTTTATCCTATTTTTCTAGTCAGAAATAGAAATTAACTAATACTTTTAGCGTAAGAACCCTTGAAATTTGTTTTTGCAAATAATTAATAATGGTTACAAATAATTAATGTTACCCCGTGTTATTAAAGAAAAATTAAATATCATGACTCCTTAGAATCTTCACTCCGTGAGGAGGAATCATTATTGATTCTTGGTTGAATTATAATTGTTTCCTTGGATTATTCAGATCTCACGTTGGAGCTTCAATACATATCCCCACTTATTGTAGGATACACTACAGGCCTCTTTAGTTCTCGATATACATATAAAAGAAAAGAGCAAAAAAAATTTAACATCGCGGTTTTCGGGAAAAGCGGAAAATTTAATTATAAAAGGTTCAGTATTTTCCTGGCTATACGATTGTAGCCCAACCAAGACTTTAAACCAGGCCGGTATTGTACGTGACTCATCTGACTTTCGATGCACAACTCACTAAATACATAAACAATATTTCAGCACGGTCATGTGCTGTTACAATAACAAATTGCAATTAGACGTTAAGAAGACTATAACAGTTTTAAGAATTTTGTTTAACCCTACACGTTTTTTAGAATTGTATTAGCCGAACCGTATATATTGTTTACGTCAATACTAAATCTATTATAAATTGAATTGAGTATTTACCAGAACATTATGTAGCAACTATAAAGGCAATATGCACATTTAGGTAGTTACTGAACTCGTTAATGCGTTAATGTGTTAATTAGTATAAAGTAAAATAAATTCCATTAATCATCATTTTGTCAATATCGAAAATCACAAACAGTAAACGTTCTGGGAAGGCCCGTGCGTAGTATCTGTGGATTATTGGATTTTATAAAAATAGTTCAAGGGCGTGTAGTTAAAAATAATAGTTTTTAATGTTCTGTTTTTGTTAGTTTTGTGTTTTTTAATGGTCAATTTTAATACCAAAATCTTGGATGTTTTAAATAAATTTCATTCTTTTAGTGGGCTGTGAAACAATATAAATTTAGAATTAATAATACTGCTTTAATTAGTAATTTTACGGAAGGCCGCTTTAATGTAATAAGTATTTTATCTGCACCTGCATGCTTGCCGCAATCATACACTATACGCATTATTTAAAATCTAGCATAATTAGTTTTATGAATTTATTTAATATACACATAATAATTCATAATATTTAATTGCATTTTAAATATTTAAAATAATGAATTTTGAAAATTTTAAAGTTGCATATTCCTTTATATTAATTACAAATAAAACATAAATTTATTTTTATAATGTATAAAGTAGTAAAAATAAACTCATAGAATCAAAATAAAATTTACAAATTAATGCTCAGTCACATTTTCTACTAGCATGAAATAATCATTAACTAAATGATATTCTAGATTTTAATCTTGGAAATTTATTCTGAAATTTTGTTGATTTTTTTTTCAAATTACTATAGATGCAGAAATTTAAAACAAAACTATTTATGCTAGTTTTTAACGGTATGTTATTTTTTTGTATAAAATATAACATTTCTGCAGACTCCCATCCATGGCCCAATGTGGATGTCACCATGGTACTCTCATGAAGATTAGTACCAACAGAAACATTAGACATTAAGCAACTATAAACGCTGAGAAATAAAAAAATTGCTATAATAAAAAGATATATGTATAATAGCTACAATAAAAAGATAAATGTATATAGGAAAATATATATAGAGTATATTAAATAATAATAATACGGTTAACGAATTAAAATAAAAAACTTTAATTGGCAAATGTAAAGAATTTAATGTACAATTAAGGCACTAATCAACCGTAAACGCTGAGAAATAAAGAGATTTTCTGAGCTGAAAAATTAAAAAAAAACAAAAAAAAAATAAAATCAATACATTAGGTGGCCATAAACGCTGAGAAATAATAGATTAGCGGCATTTACACTTATAATCTGGGAATCATGTGGAAAAATCTTTGGGTAAAATGAGGATGTAATCCAAGAAAACGAGACATGCATGACTTTCAAACGAACAATTTGGCGTTGGTGAGTTAGAATATGCTGCAGACGTTGAAAAACCGTATGATTTTGCATTGGCAATAATACGAAATGTTGGTTACCAACTACAAAAAGAAGGAGCTTTCAGATATGGCAAAGGATTTCTGCTTTTGCACTTCCATGGAGGGGGAAAGTTGATTAAATTTTATATAATAATCTTTTATTATTATATTCTTTGAAGGGGAAAGCAATATATAACCCCGAAATGTAAATGCCGCTATTGTAACTTGTAAGTAAGTTTAGATGTGAAAATTTAAGAGTAGGATTTAAAAATACTACCAATAATGAAAATAATTATGTATGTAGTGGAAAATAAATAAATATAATAGTAATTTTGGCTCACCTTAAAAACAAAGAATATATGAAATAATAAAATTAGAGATTATTAAACATAATTAAGGTACATTGGGCTGTTTAAGAGATAACTATAGGTCTTGTTGTTAATATAATTTAAAAAATACTTTTGAAAATGTAACGTTTCTTAACATAAAAAAATCTGAGAATGTACTCACTTTAAAAACTTCCAAATTGATAAGGAATTAAATTTATTTATTAAACATATCATATTAAATAGTACTACTAAATTTTCTAAAAGAAGTTATATATGTCCAGCAAAGCTGAACACTAAAATGATATTAATTGGAATTACTAATAGATTATATAATTTAATCAGAGCTTTTAATGTATTTACTGTTAATTTTATTTATACTATTTGTTGACAATGTAAATAAAGTTTCAGACATACTGTTTTTTTTATTATTTTCCCCTCATTCCTTATGATGGTAAATTGTTTTTGTTCAAAACTGACACCACTTTTTGCATTCCTCAAGTTATTTAATATTTTATATTTACTGTCATATAATTACTGTTAGTATTGTAACAGTCAGCTGGTAAGTAGAACATATTTCCATTTTTTTTATTTAGTCGTTAAATTTACCATTACCTATACGTCCGTCAAAAGTAACTTGGTATGTATTTCTTTGTACTATTAGGAAACACATCGTGTCACAAATAAAAATTCTGATATTTCTAAACTTTCAACAATTAGGCTTTGAAAGACAATTATTATCTTTTTTCTTAATTGATTTTTAGACTAATAAATTATTTAGTAATTACATTTTAAAATATTCAATTTTAAAAATCATGGCGTCACTACGACCACCCCGTGACGTCCTTATTTAACTTAAATTTGGATCTTTTATAACGTCCTGATTGTTAAATTAAACATAGAAGTTTACTTCCAGTAAATATTTAAGATTTCAGTGATAGAAGTAATAATTTTAAGAACATACGCGATAAGACGAAGGTAAATTAAATCTACCAATATAAAAAGGGGTAAAATTTATTTCTTTGTATTTATAGACCATCCGGGAGTAATATAGATTAGATTTGATTTTGATAAAATTTCGCCATGGGTGTAGTGGGGTCTTCTTTGTTTTCACTTAAATTAAATTTCTTAGGTAGGAAATGAGTATTTACTGATCAGTATAAATCAAAATGACTTATATAACTTACGTCAAAAATTGTATCGTTTATGAGAAAAAATTGTTGTTTTCAACCGAAGTCAACACACATCCAACATCAAATTTATCAATATAACAGAAGAATAAAAAAAATCATCTACCAGTTTTACTAAATGGAGGAATATTTAAGGCAAAATTATTGTATAAATTTCAACAGAGTTAGTGAAACATAAAACATGGCAACATTGCGTTCGTTTATTGCGGAAGGTTCTGGTTGTGTCTTGCAAAAAAGTAATTTGATTTTTATTTGTTTTGAATGTCAATTTTATTTAAAAATTAAATTGAACAATTGACGTGATAATTTTATTTGTGTTTACGACAGTTTCTATGACATTACACTCATGTTATTTATAAAATTTCTCTTGTACCTTGGTAGTTTAGGGTATGGTACGTTTTAGGTACCTAAACTTTTTTTTCTTTGGGACATTTTAATGCAGATCAACAGCTTATTATTAAATGCTTACGCAGGCAATAAAAAGTTAAAAAAAAACAGATCTAGTTGAAAAAATCAGACATAACAGATGGACATTATTTTTTCCCAAAGTCTTCCTTTGAAATAATTTATTGTAAAGAACTAGTTCCATCATGTCATAAATTAATAGAATAGACACAAAACAGCTAGTACGGCAAGGTTGTCACATGTATTGAAGTTTCAGAAAATTTAGTAATGAAATATGTCATTAAACATATAAATACATATTTGTCAGAACATTTTAGCTTATACTGACCACTATCACCTGTCAACATTTCTGTCCTGCAATGATTTAATCATCCGACAGATATCTAAAAGATAACTATTTAATTGCAGGTCAAATGTCAAAAAATAGAACAAATGTCGAGTGACAAACATTTATTAAATGAAATTAAATTCAAAAAGCTCGAAATAAAAAATATAAATAAATACACAAAAATTGTAAAAATTATTTTGTCCTAATCACAAAATCTCTAAAGCATAAAACATGAAATATTCCAAACCTCACAGAAATAACTAAAAATGTCAACGTGACAAGTCAACGATGTGTAAAATATCAAAAACATTGTATTGGTTATTACCTTATAAATTTCACACATGAAATGTTTCCGAAAAAAAAATTATAAATATCCTTTTTGCTTTTTTAACCATTTTTTATTTAGTAGGCATTTTTGACATTTTAAAAGTTTTTTTACTTTATTTGGTATTTTTCTACATTTTTGTATTTACCGTTTCTGACATTGTTGACGTTTTTAACATTTTGCTGTTTTGACATTTTGTAATATATTTTTGTATTTTTTGACAATTTTAACGTTATTTTAATATTTATAACATTTATTTTGTTGACATGTTTTGACATTTTCCAAATTTATGACAGATCGTAACATTTTACTGTTTTCTGATTATTTTTGCCTTTGTGTACCCACACGCAATTAGGCAGCTTGACGTCAAATTTCAACTTTATAGGTTATTTAGTTTTTGATCTATGTGTCAAAATTCTCGTCGTAAAGTGTAGTTTTGTGAAAAACGGTTTTCCTAACCTCAAAATAGCAGTTACAAATAAGAGATGTCGCGAAAAAGTAGAGTATTTCACGAAAATTGTTCGTGAAGAATATAATATTGAATTAATTATGACAATTTTTCATATGCAAAGGATTTTGAGGTCGTTCATAACGAATCTAAAGTCAGTTATAACGTAGTTCCTTTATGTTTCACATAACCTCAAAAAAAGCAATTTGAGCTCAAAGTTACAAAAAATTAACAGATCATAGTTCAGATCAATACGTGAAGTTCTTACTTGAAGTCGGATTTTCAGAGTTTAAGATTATGGAAACAGTATTCAAGATGGAGGTTCCAATATGGCGAACGAGAATTGCCAAAAAATTTGATTCACTGATGTTTGGTATATGGAGGGTTTTTGGTTGCTGATTTCGAAACCCATTATCTATGAGCTCAAGGCAATTTACAGTTAATTCTACAACTCACGATACTGCTATGTAATTAGTATTGCACCATCTACCGGAAGTTCGTCTAACTATGGATTAGACATTTTCACTTATTCGTTATAACTAATGAATGACATTGAACTTCCAGAGATCACTTTACTCAAATTTTAATTGCAGCAGTCGATTCATTTTTGTCATTTTTTGCCTGAAATTCGCCGTCTTGAAGTACTAGAATCGCCATCTTGAATTTTTAAAATGTGACCTGGGATTCGGGATCAACAACCATAAACCTCCATGTACGAAAGTTAAGTTAATCAAGTAGTTTTTGCAATTATTATGCGCTATCTTAAATACTGAATCAACCGTCTTGAAATTTGACCTTGGTTCCGAAATGAGTGATCGAAGAAACCTCACAAATTCGGCAGAACAATTTTGTTTTTTTACCTCTAATTGTATGTTTTTGAGGTTATGTGAAAATTCAGGGGGCTGCGTCAAAACTCACCTTATATTCGTGTTTGGCGACCTTTAAAAATAAAAATACCACATATGGAAAATAGTCAAGATTATTTCTATATTATATATTTCAGGGGCACTTTGCTTAAAAAAATCAATTGTTTCACATCTTATGTTGGTGACGGCCATTTTGAGGTTAGAAAAGACGTTTTTCACAAAACACCACACGACACTGAAAACTACACTTAGAACGAAAATTTTGACACCCGAAACTAAATCAATTCCGCAAATGAAATTAGTTTGGGGCTGGGGGATCAATACTTACATGAAATTTCAAGTTCTAGTTAACGTGAGGGGTTTTAATAAATAAACCAAACTTCATGTGTTAATGTTAAATAGATTTTGACTCATTAAGTAGTCAAAACTGGTTTCAACTGGTTCTAGTAATATAATACACTGTTCTGCGTCAGCAGTTTCTCTTTGTTGGTTTGATATGCTGCCACGAGTCTACATCACAGGCAAACGGTCTATAAATAGAAAGGCCACTCCTACTCCGCACTCGTTCAGATGACCTCTATAGGCACCAGACCATATACATGCCAAGGATAGCAACAAACCGTGAGAAGATTACAGTAAAATATTCAACAACACTCACTTATTCTATAGAATTAATGTTGGCGATGGGGCCCCATTTGGGTAAATATGTAAAAGCAAAGTGATATAATGATTAAAATGTGACGTCGGTCGAGTTTGGAAAGGTTAAATATTCAGTCAGTCCGGTTATCGTGTCGGAATATAATTTAAGTTGTTGTGTGGTATCGCCATATAAGACGTTGAATTTTAGATTAAAAGTCAATTAGAGTAATATACATTTTATCCAAAGTAATAATGAAATGGCTTTGGAATCTAACCATCCACCTTATAATGTTGGTTAAATTGAGAAAACATTACATATATTAAATAACTTTTTCATGGTGTTCACAATATTAAACTATTGTGGTAAATGTGGTCATCTTACTTTGTTTTCAATGGCATTAAAAGTTTGACTGTTTGTTCGGGCATCACGTAAGAACTACCTAACTGATTTTGTTCAAACTTTTTTGTTGCGAAGCGTTTGACTTAAAATCTGGTAGACATTTTATCTCTCTAAATTGACAGAAACGGTAGATATAGCGAAAAAACTTCTACCATGTTTGGTAATACAATTACTCAATTCGTTCCACCCCAGGCACAAAATATTAGATACTGGCATCAGCTTAGGTTTTATTCAAAATTCGGATTGTGCAAATGTAACATGTTTCGATTTAACAAAAATCAAGTGATATAACAAGCGTAATTATATAGGGTGTTCTGTATATAGGAAACTTAGGGCGGAGTAGAATTACATGGATTTAAAAAAATCTAAAAAAAAGTTATATTTGGGTTCCTATAAGCAGCTGGATATATACAATGTGGTGGAAATAAGGAGTGGAATTAGTTGTACGGGGTGGTCCAAAAAAATTATATTGAGTGGGCCATTAACAGTTCCATATACCAAGGAGTTGCAAAAGAGTAGAATTTATACAGTGAATAAAGAATCTTAAAAAAAGTGTTAAGTAAGCAGTTAGGATCTTTGAATGATGTTCATAAGATGCTATAGTTATGAAATGGATTGAAGAAATGTTAGAAGCAGTTGTTTTTATAGGGTGTTTGAAATATAAGATGGAGTGGAATTATAGTTAGTGTGCTTAAAAACTTTTTATACATCCACAGGTAGTTGCATATATAGGATGGGTGAAATATGTAGCGGAGTATAATTACAGCTATACAGGTGGGTTTAAAAAATATTATAAAGTAATGTTATCATCTACACGCTGTTCCATTTACCGGATGGTTGAAATATAGGGTGGGGTAGGATTCTAAGGATACAGGGTGTTTTTTTTATTTGGTGGCAAATAAGTAGTTGCATATAAAAGGTTGTTGAAATATAGGGTTGTGTAAAGATATAATTATACCGGGTGGGAAGAAATGCTAGAAAAATGTTGTGTAGCAGTTGCATATATAGAGTACCTGAAATATGTTGCGCAGTAAAGAGTAAAGGTTAGAAAAAATTGGAAATGAAGGGCGGTTTAAATGAAGTGTGGAGAGAAATTATCCTTTAATATGTTTTGAAAAAATATGAGGAAAAATTGTGAAATAGCGTAGTTCATAACAAGTTGCAAAGATAGGATAGTTGAAATATTGGGTGAAGAAGCTTTATGATAATTATTTAAACAATGTTATAATGGTTGAGCAATAAGCAGTAGCGTATACAGGGTAGTTGTAATACATACAAGATGATTCAAAAAGGTTGAACAAATAAGCAGTTGCGGTTTTGGTGAAATATATTTGGCATTGGTGGATTTATAATTCTACAGGGTGGTACAAAAAATGTTATACTGGGTGGCCGATAAGTAGTTGCAAATACAAGGTGGTTGAAATAGCGGGTGGAATAGATTTATAGTTAAACAGGTTGGATATATTTTTTTGTAGGATAGAACATGAGCTGTTGCATATATGCAATATCTGAAACATGGATCGAAGTAAAATTATACTTCATATAGTGTGATTTAAGCAAAGTTAGAAATGGTTGAAATACAAGGTGGAGACAAATTATACTTTCAAGTGTGGTTCGAAAATGGTTATATAGCGTAGTCTATAAGCAGCTGCATACATCAAGATAGTGAGTGGACCAGAGTTATAGTTAAGTGTTTAAAAAGTTTATTTATATTTGGTGGCCCCTAAGTAGATGCACAAACAGGGTGGTTGAAATATTTTGTAGAGTAAAATTATGGTTATACAGGGTGGTTCAAAATAAGTTGTAATGTTTGACAAATTGGCAGTTGTCTATACAGGATGGTTTTAATGTAGTTGGAAGTAAAGTTAGTTATACAAAGTTGTTAAACCCTATAGGCCAATAAGCAGTTGCAGTTTTTATGAGGGTTTAAATAAAAGTTAGGTGTTAGGGTGTAAGACGGTGTTATTATATTTGTAACTCGCCAAGGGTTCCACAGGCATTTCCATTAGGCTGGATCAAAAAAGGTTTAAAAAAATTGTTAAATAGGGTAGACCATAAACAGTTGCATTCTACTATATGGAATACCTGAAATATGGGGAGAAGCAAGAGTTTTAGTTTTAGAGTATATTTAACACAATGATAGAAAAAGGTGCATATAAAGGTTGATTAAAATATAAAGTAAAGAGAAATTTTTGCTTTAAAAGGTGGTTAAAAAATTTCAAAAATAATTGTTATGCAGGGTAGACTATAAGCAGTTGCATAGCTGAAATATAGGGTAGAGAAGAGGTATAGTCAGGTGTTCAAAAAGTCATATTGGGTGACAAATAAACAGCAGGATATACAGGATAGTTGTAATATAGGTTGAAGTAGAGTTGCAGTTATTTAAGATGATTCAAGAAAAGTCATATAAAATTTTATATTGGGTGGCCCATAAGTACTTGCAGTTTTGGTGAAATATATTCGGGATTGGTGGGTTTATAGTTAAGTAGAGTGGTTTAAACAAGTTAGAAAATTTTGTATATAGGATAACCCATAAGTTTCATATGTTATTTCTTTTTGCGAAGACTGGAACATTCCGTACGCTGGTGAAACCGCGGGTAACGGCTAGTAAATATATAATTTTGAAAGCTAAATCGTTTTGACATCTACATGACGTAACTGACTAAGCTTGATCGTTTTAACAGTTTTAATTGGCATAACTAAGGAAATTTGTTTTGTTTTTTAGACATACAAGACCACACAAAAAAAAACATATCATAAAAAGGGTGTTTTTTAGAGGTATAGAACTTCGAAATGGAATAAAACAATGATATATTTTTGAAATTGACATGAAATTTACTTTATTCGAAAGGTAATCTTCTGGCATTATAATTTGAATATGACTTCTGGCATATGACCGCCACCGCTGGCTCGGACGTAGTCTGGAGGTCCAATTTTCGATGACTTTTTCCAACATTTGTGGCCGTATATCGGCAATAACGCGGCGAATGTTGTCCTCCAAGTCGTCAATCGTTTCGGGCCTATCGGCGTAGACTAGCGACCACAGATCAAACACAGGATTCACGAATCCTCACAGAAAATAGTCAGGCGGCATTAAATCGCACGATCTTGGATGCCAATTCACGGGTCCGAAACGTGAAACTATGCGGTTACCAAACATTTCTTTCAATAAATCAATTCTGGAACGAGCTGTGTGACATGTTGCCCCAACTTGTTGAACCACAGCTTGTGTGCATCATGATTGTTCAATTTATGAAAGAAAAAGTTAGTAATTATAGCTTTCAAAGGACCACCATTCTGGCCAGCATCGTTTTTAAAGAAGTAAATAATGATGGAGTTGTGATTTATATGATGGATGAAGTTAATAAAACTACAGAGATTATAAATATTGGCCAGCTCTGTATTCTTAATTATATTATACAAATTGATGATACAAATAAATTGATTATTTCATCATTATACAGATCACACGAACTCTCTAAAACTGAGTTAATTACAAATTTAAAAAGTTTTCTTCAAAATATGAAAACATATAAAATTCACCTTATAGTTGGTGACTTTAATATAGATCTAATGAAACTCGACAATATTAGCCAAGAACATCTAAACAATTTACTTGAAAAAGGTTTTTATCCAGGCTTCCAAACCATCACAAGACCATCAATAGATGATTGGAATAAAGGATCACGTATTGACCATATTTTTATCAAAACTAATTCGCTGCAACTACAACTTTCAAATATAGAATGTTTTTACAGACCATTTTCCACTGTTCGTTTCATTGGACAAAATTGTTAAGGCCTCACCTAATAAACCTTTTAATGGCATAAACTATACTAAACTTGGAAGACTCGCAAAAAATGTAAACTGGTCATCAACAATGTCAATGGATGATCCCAATACTGCTACTAATGAACTTATATGCATGATAAAGAATTGTATTGAATTAACTGCATATAATTAGAGACGGTTCGCACACTTATAAGGGGCTTTTGCAAGGATGAGAAAACAAAACAAATATTACTTATCTTGCGGCGACTCCATTCGTTTCGTCTTTTTCTCATAAACACACTGTGAAACCTCACTTTTTAAAACTTGTCACAATCACGCACAAATTGTAAATAAACTAATAATTTGGATCTAGCCTACAAACAAATTATAATTGGCCCTTCTACGATCTCATGAAATTATACTCATTTTAATCGTTTGACATGTTTCTGCGTTTTTCACGATACTCTTAATAAGTATATTATATCGCACAATGAATTTATTATTATGTAAATATTCGAAGCTTCAATACTAATTATAATAAAGTACAAGTATTTATTGAGAGTTTAGAGACTAAGCCATTAATTGTTATTTGTGCTGAAACTCCATAAAGCACACCAAATAGTTAGATTTTCTGGATGTAACGGTCTCAACATGAACTTGATGATTATCATCACTCCAAATACGACATTTTGTTTATTGACGTATCCATTCAACCAAAAATGAGCTTGATCGCTAAACAAAATTCGCTTTTGAAAATTGGGATTAAGTGCAATCTTGTTTTGGGCCCATTCACCGAATGCACATCTTGCTAGGTCACCGTGTGGCTTCAATTCTTGCACGAGTTAAATTTTGTAAGCACGCAAACCAAGATCTTTCCGCAAAAGCTTCCATAAAGTGGATGGACACATATCCAATTCCTGTGCACAAAGGCGGATACACTGATTCGGGTTTTTCTCTACGCTACGCTCTACAGCAACAATGGATTCTTCTGTAAGCACTGTACGACATCTCTGTGGATGCGTATTATCATTTAGAGTAAACGTGGCGCGAAAACGTTGCATAGTTAATCGAGTTAATTGCGCTGATGGACTATTATGTCGACCGTAAAATGGACGTAGTGCGCGATACGTATTTCGAACAAAACCATGATTTTCAAAATAAATTTGTTCAAGTTGAAGCGATGTTCAGGCGTCAGTCTATTCATGAAATATGAAATACCAAACCAAACTAAACATAAATCACTTGACAGCTGACAAGATGGCCGCCGATTAAAAGATTGTTGATAACTTAAAATTCTATACCTTTTAAAAAAAACACCCGTTATAATAGCTGCCTAGCACTTGAGAGTTTATATAGGGCTATTAAAGAATTCTGTTGATTTAGTGATCCCATTAACGTCATAAGGGAAGATCTAGAAAAAATCTTACGAACAATGCTGTCATAGCTCATCATCATCAATCGTTCTCATTTAACAGTTAGTTGTGTAGGATTGTTGAATTGTCAAATCGTATTTTATGTCCTAGATCCTAAGCATCCTCACAAATTATAATTTCTGGAATTGACTTACAAATTTATTGTGGTGATTTATTCATACATTTAGAGTTCTGTATGTTTCTCCAATCTAAAATTTATTACATCGGCACTGAATTTTTGTAAAAAAGTCATCCTTCTTCTTCTTCGTCTCTCTATTGGCCATTGCGGACGCATTCAGCCAGCTTCAAGTTAGAAGAGGTGCATACTAAAATGCATTAACTATTTCAATATAGAACCAAATTTTAATCTGCCCAATTTATATAACATCGAACTATGAATCTTCACTTATCAACTCTTATGGTATTCTCGATTAATGCTTAATTAAATCATTGCAAAAATATATACAGGACCGGGGCAGCCTTTGAATTCCGGCTAGACACGCACTACACAAATTATAACTATTCACTCTTAGAGCGTCTTCAATCACTTTCTAAGCGTCTATATAGATATGAAAAGAATTAGAGAAAAGGCAATAATCGAATCGGGGACAATTTCGAAAATTTTCACAAAACTAAACCTATTTTTTAAACCTAGGACAATCACGCACGTGTGGCCAACCCGAAGGTTACACCGGAAGTCCAAAAGTCATCCTTTTTGTGCGACGAGTATTGAGATTCGAGCAGCAAGTATTGTGAATGTTAAAATTATGTAATATATTTAAAAAATTAATATACGGTGTGCCTCCAGTTAAGTATAATTTCGTTATTATTAGAGGTACGAGGTCAGTTAAATTAGCAAAATAGTAGGATTTTTTCTCCTGTTTAAGATGGTAAAAACAGAATAAAAGGGACAAAGCGTGTCGTGATAAACTGAGACAATCTAGTTTTGTTTAAATGGATCACATTGTATTTTTTTAACATAACTCTTGCAAATCGTCTGAAGACTAAAAGAATTCGTATGCACTAATTGGTGCTGTATTTGCCACAGAAACTTAAACATATGACGAATTTATACGAGGGCTGTCTTTTATAGTTCGGGATTTGACAACCCTAGTGTTGCAATCTGACAACTTTATCGTAAAGTTTGACATTTTTGAGGTTATACGTACTCAGAACGTTTTGACATACGAGTGAGTGTATGTGTTGTTTACAGTAACTTAAAGGATTCATCTTAAAACTTTCGACGTGCATTAATTCAGCAAGAGTGCATGGATAAACTTAATTTAATTTTTGGCGATGAAATTCCATCAAGGACCACTGTTTATCGATGGTATGGTGAATTCAATCGAGGTCGTAGTTCACTCCAAGACGAATTTCGTAAAGGTCGTCCAAAAACAGTTGTTGTTCCGGAAACCATTGATGCTGTGCGCGAACTGATATTGCATGATCATCATGTGACCTATCGTGACATTGAGTCAACCTTACATATTAGTGGGACCAGCATACATTCAATATTGCATGAACATTTGAATGTCAAAAAAATTTGTTCGCGTTGGATCCCACACAATTTGTCAATCGTTCAAAAAAAAAGGCTCGTATCGATTGGTCGAAAGAAAAGCTCAAAAAATACGATCGCTGTGCTTCAAAACACGTTTATGACATAGTGACAGGTGATGAATCGTGGATTTACGCGTATGAGCCCGAAAGTAAACAGCAGTCGACTGTATGGGTGTTTCAAGATGAGCCGAATCCAACAAAAGTTGTTCGCGCACGAAGCACTACCAAGAAAATGATCGCCTGTTTTTTCGGAAAAACTGGACATGTCGCAACCGTACCACTAGAACAAGTCAATTCTGAGTGGAACACAACCATTTGTTTGCTAGTTGTCTTCCAAGAAATGGGGAAAATCAACCACCGAAGACGGATCACTCTCTCTTCACCACGACAATGCGAGCTCTCACACATCGGCTCAAACAACTGCATTTTTGACCACTCAAAACATCGATTTGATGAGTCATCCGCCGTATAGTCCTGACTTGTCACCAAATGACTTCTTTTTATTCCCATATGTAGAAAACAAACTGAGAGGTCAACGTTTTTCGACACTTGAAGAAGCGGTTGCTGCGTTCAGAATGCATGTTTCGACAATTGGTTCAAACGCATGCAAAAGTGTATAGATCTTCATGGGGAATATTTTGAAAAACAATAAAGCGATTTTCGATGATTAATATTTGTTTTTGTTCTCTAATCCCGAAATATAAAAGGCAGCCCTCGTAATAATGTTTTAGTCCCCATGAGATTACTAAGGAAAAGCAATCGACTGGTTGCTTTGCGATCTAAATGACAGTTACCATGAGTGGCGTTTTCTTGTGACAGAAAAATAATACATTTACATGTTTTGTTGCTAAAAATTCTTCTAAAATATCGGTAACGTATACTGAAACATGTGATATGTTAGAAACATAACTTATGTGTAGGAAAAATTACTAGGGCAATACAAGAATAGCGACGCAAATTCCCTGTTCGTAATTTGCAGGAGATATTTTCCATAAAAACTTGTGAAGAAGCGAGAATATGAAAAAAAAATAGTGAAACCACTTGTGATGAGCATAAACGTTGAAACTGAATCTAAAATCTTGGCCTATTTTGATACACAAAGAAAATTCGGCAAAAGATTTAGCAGGAAAGTAAGTTGTTAGTTTAGTCAAAACGCAAAAGATGGGGTTACGTTGCAAATTTAGAGGAACTGAAAATTAAAATAGGAAGAATAATCACCAGTTGATAACAACTATTTTAAAGGCAAAATATGGTAATGTATTTGCCCATTTAGTGTGACTGTTAAATCGCCAAGCAACCAATGAATTGCTTATACTTTGTAATTTGTTTTCTGAATGATAATTGTGATATCTCTAGTTTGTATTATGAATTACATGACCATTTTATGAAAGGAAATATCGTTATAATCGTTACCTTTAAGTTTCTGCGGTTAGTACCTGCATATGAACCCTTTTATTCTTGGGCGATTTGTAAGTATGTTAAAAAATATAAAGGGTAATCCGTTTAAAAGAATTAATTTTTTCTCAATTTACCACGAAATGCTAGGTTCCATTGTTTTTACTATCTTTATCACAAGAAAAAATGCTACTACTGTGCTAATAATAAGGAAATTAGCAATAGTGCCCACTTAATTAAGGGCAGCCAGTATTGGGTGTTGCTTATACAGGATGGTTCAAAAAATGTTATATTGACTGGAACATAAGTAGTTTCGTATACAAGGTACTTGAAATAAGGGCCGACTGCAATTATAGTTATACAGGGTGGATCGAAGAATTTTATGAAAAATTTGTTAAATTAGCAGAAGCAGAATTATACGAAAGTACAATTATAGTTATTTAAATCATTTTAAGAAATGTTAGTAGCAGTTTGGGGTTAAAATATTGGGTAGTGAAACATTTGTTTGGTAAATATGGTATACAATGAGCAGTTCAATATATGGAATACTTGATATATGGAGCGAAATAAACTTGTAGATATACATGGGAATAACAAACAATATTAGAAACAGTTGCTTATAAAGGGTAGTTGAAATATACTATGGAGAAGAATTATGGTGACGGTTGCAATATCTTCTGGAGTGAAAAATGAAAACTAAAGTAATAATAAATGTAAAAGTTTAAAATAATACGAATAATACATATTAGAGAGACAGAGAGAGAGAGATAATTTTTGATTGTCTTGTTTACCTAATTGCGCAATTTTTCTTTAAGTGGTCGAATGGGCTGTAAAATACGTAACTTTTTCCTACAATTAATTGTGTTTGTACCTCTTATCGTTTTTTGGATAGGAGTATTATTTCTTCATTTATTTAGTTATTTAGTAAAATGATATAAACAGTTGTTATAAATAAACATTTTGGCAGTATTCAAATTATCAATAAGCTACAATTAATTGTGTTTGTACCTCTTAGCGTTTTTTTGGATAGGAGTATTATTTCTTCATTTATTTAGTTATTTAGTAAAATGATATAAACAGTTGTTATAAATAAACATTTTGGCAGTATTCAAATTATCAATAAGCTACAATTAATTGTGTTTGTACCTCTTATCGTTTTTTGGATAGGAGTATTATTTCTTCATTTATTTAGTTATTTAGTAAAATGATATAAACAGTTGTTATAAATAAACATTTTGGCAGTATTCAAATTATCAATAAGCTACAATTAATTGTGTTTGTACCTCTTATCGTTTTTTGGATAGGAGTATTATTTCTTCATTTATTTATTTATTTAGTAAATTGATATAAACAGTTGTTATAAATAAACATTTTGGCAGTATTCAAATTATCAATAAGCTATTCTACAAACTGGTTTGACCTCTAAGTGGCCCAACACTTGTATAATGCGTCCCATGTCATAATTATAACATGAAGCCAGTGAAAATAAAAAAAAAAAACAAATAATATATGCATACGAAACAAAAAACTCTTTTTTATTTTTTTCTCTTTTTTCCCTATAATACATTAACCTTATAATTTTAAATAAATGCTGGTAGAGATTTACAAATACTACATATAATCAATGTTAATCGACTAGGTGCTAAAACTTATTGTAATTTTTAGGGTTCCGTATATACAGTATACGGATACCCTTATTTGCAATAAATTCTCTGGATAATTTAGCAAATTTTTTCACAGAAGTTTCATTCCTTATGTCAGTAGGTATTAAATTAAATATTTTAGGGGTTAAGTATCTTTTATTGATACTTTTTTGAATGCTAGGTATTTTAATTAGCTGTTGAGTGTAACTTAGTGTTTCATAAAAAGTGTTTGTACATACTTGCAGTGCATTACGGTTCTTAAATGCATGCATACATACTGCATGCAGGTAGAGCTGTCTTAGATTTGCAATGTCCGTGTATAGTCTTGTGGGATAATATATGTCTTTTCGGAAAATTATTTTGAGCATGTAATTTTGAACAGTACAAAGGTTTTTTAAATTACTCTTATATAAACCACCCCATACCAAAATACCATACCTAAACAGCAATTCAACGAAAGCTTTATAGGCAACAATTAAAACTTGCATAATATATCCCGTAGTTGATAAAATTTATTAATTAAGCTGCGCGTCCGTTTTGTTACATACTGAATGTGATAATTCCGCATAAAATGCCTATCAATAATTATGCCTAAATATTTTGTGTGTGAGAGTTCTTTGATAGGCTGGTTTATATTTTCACTTTAATATTATTAAAGTGAGGTTTGTTAGTCTTATATAGACCAAATGCTATAAAGTTAGTTTTATTGACGTTTAAGGATAGTTGATGTATGTCTAGCCAGGTTTTAACTTTGTAGAGGCCTGATTTCGTCTTTTCTTCGACACTTTCCCATGTTGTTCCCCTAAACATTATAACGGTGTCATCTACGTATGATACTATTCTTGCTTCTGTCTCCAAAGACAAAAGTTTTTTTACTTAAACATCCATTAATTTTCGTATATTGCTCCCTATTTGTTAAGTAACTGGTAACTAGCTTTCTCGCAGAACCTCTAATACCTGCATAACCTAATATACGTGAGACACCCTGTCTATTTTTAAACACTTAACAAATAGATATCGATGAAATATTAATAACAGTTGATAGCAAGCCCTCATGCTTTTTTACAATATATTTTTTTCTCAATAACTTTATTTTATTGTACAAAATCTTAGTTTTATTTTTTTAAGTTCGGTTTGCTATTATAGAGTTTTTTAAATTATCATTTATTTTATTATAATTAAATGATAATCTAACTTTTTTTTTTGAAAATGCTAAAAAAAACTAGTGAATATTTTCAATTTGGTTTTTTTTATTCGAAAGTACAATCCTTCCGGTTATTTATGGAAAACAATTTCATTCAAATGGCTTCCACGGCTGGCCTCACAGTAGCTAATTCGGCCGGTGCAATTTTTCAATACATTTTCAATTGTATGCGGCTGTATTTCGGCGATGCAAGCACGAATATTGTTTTTGAGCGCGTCAATTGTTTGTGGATTATCGGCATAACACTTGTCTTTAACAGCGCCCCACAAATAATAGTCCAGCGGTGTCAAATCGCAGCTTCTTGATGGCCAATTCACATCTCCAAAACGGCTAATTAAACGATTTTCAAATCGAGTGTGGCATAACTCAATTGATGGGCGCGATGTGTGGCACATGGCACCATCCTGTTGAAACCAGATGTCGTCCATGTCCAATTCATCAATTTCCGTGAAAAAAAAAATCGTTCAACATGGCGCGGTAGCGTTTGCCATTCACAGTAACAGCTGCTCCTTGCTCATTTTCAAAGAAAAATGGGCCGATGATTCCGCCTGACCAAAATCCACACCAAACAGTTACTCTTTGGGAGTGCATTGGCTTCTCAACGACCACATGTAGATTTTTCCGTTCCCCAAATTTTGCTTGTTAACATATCCACCGAGGTGGAAATGAGCTTCGTCCGAAAAGATGATTTTTCGGTAAAATTCCGGGTCTTCGTTCAAGTGCTCATTGGCGAAGCGATAGCGCATTGGATAGTCTGTTGGCTTCAACTCCTGTACCAATTGAACTTTATACGGTGTCATTCCGAGGTCTTTATGCAAAATTTTCCTCAAAGAAGTGCGCGAAATGTGCAATTCTTGCGATCGATGGCGAGTTGATGTGCTCGGAGTATCGGCCACACTTTGTGCTACAGCATCAATATTCCCCCGTGTACGCACAGTAGGAGCACGTTGACGTGTTGATTTGTCAATGAGCAAACCAGTTTCACGCACTTTTTTCACAAATTATCTCACATACGGAGCGGACGGCGCTTCTTTTCGGCCCATAGAAGTACGACATTTTCGCACACATTCGGCAACAACACACTCACTTTGGAAATAATTTTTGAGTATTTCCCAACGTTGTTCAAGCGTATATCCAACCATTTTCGTTCACGGGAGACTTAAAACTAATTTTCTGTCAAAACAGATCTGACATAAATGTTACCGTGTTGAAAATCACCGCTAGTTCAAAAAAAATTTTAGATGGCCCACCCTTTACATATACATTCAATAATGCCTCCATTTTGTTTGGCTGGCTTTTTTTCTTCTTTTATTTCAATTGCTGTAATTACTGAATTCCTTTTTTTTTTCAGAGTGATTGCAATGCTCTTACCCTCATTGACAGGCGGTGCATTTGTAAGAAGGTTGCAGAATATGTATGCAAATGTCGCATAGTTATATATTGCAGCGCGATATGTCAGGTAAAATTGAAATCCCGTACATAAATAAAATTTAATAATTAATAATTTTTCTTTTCAGAGAAAGGACTGGAAATCCCACAAAACACTCTGTATGAAAACTAGATCCAAAGAAAACGATGGCAATTGAAATGTTCAGTACAAATGGTGAATAACTACTTAAGTTTGTTTGTGATAACTGCAATAACAGCGTTGACTTATGAGTATATAGAAAAAATAGTTTTTATATTCCGACATAAACGTCTAGTTGTTAAAAAAAATAATGTTATTTTATACGAAGTCTGAAACTGTTGCTCTCTGAGAAGAGATATTCAAAGTTGTATTAAAAAGTATTATTTTTCGTTTTATTTGTGTTTTTTTTTAACCTTATAGTAATAAATTACTCACAGAAGTTCAACCGGGTTTTTAGATTCAATTTGAAAGAATTAACAAAACCCGCATTATGCTTTTCTAACTGTTGAACAACTTCGTTTTATGGATAGCCCTGGAATGAACCAAAAATCATTTCCTGTTTTGACCACTTCGGATTTCAAGGCAACATATTTTTTGGTCATCGGTGTACATACATTAATTCGGAAAATTCGAGTTTCACCTTTGAAAATGTCAAAGGCGAGCTTGACAAAACGTCAGATCTGTTCTTTTCAGAGCACAACCCAAGAACCCGATGTACACTGGAAACAACATTGAAAACTACATTGCTCTATCAGAGAGAGACTACAACACAGGTAGAAGTAAGCAAAAAGGAACAGCAACACATATCCCGAAACCTTGTGGAACAATTAAACTTAGACAACAAATGTTTACCAAGGCCATCAGCTATAGAGTATAATTGAGCAATACTAAGATCTTAAAGAATGTTTGTTCGGGCATCACTTAAGAACCATTGAACTGATTTTGCTGAATCTTTTTTTGTTGTACATCGTATAGTTTGGATTAAAATCTGGTATACAGTTTATACGGTAGGTACGAGGTGTGGCTATTAAATAACGGGACTGACACTGCAGTGGATCGAGTGCGCATGCGCCAATCAACATTGACTAATAGCTGTTTAGTTTGAGGCTTCCTCTTCAAAATGCAGTTCGTCTCTTTTCTGTAAACAACATCGTTGAGACACAACAATGGTTAGCGTAATAATGGAGCAACGAATTGTTATTAAATTCCACTTTAAACTTGGAAAAACCGCTACCGAAACCTACAATATACTAAAAGATGTGTATGGCAGTGAATGTTTATCACGGATTCGTGTTTTTGAATGGTTTAAGCGTTTTCAAGATGGTCGACAAGACGTTGAAGATGATTCGCGGGCAGGTCAACATCAAAAACCGATGGCAATGTGGAAAAAGTTGCTAATTTGATTCGGTCTGACCATCGATTAAGTATTCGAGCAGTTGCTGAATCTGTAGGCATTGATAAAGAATGTATACGACAAATTTTACGTGACAATTTGAACATGCGAAAAGTGTGCAAAAATGGTACCAAAAATTCTCACGATCGAACAACAAGCAGCTCACAAAAATGTTTGTACTGGCACTTTGCATGCCATTGAAAATGACCCAAATTTATTGGAAAGGATAATAACATGTGTTGAATCGTGTTTTTTATTTATGATCCGGAAACGAAGCGCCAATCCATGCATTGGAAGACCCCAAATTCACCGAGAGTCAACAAAGCAAGGATGAGAAAGTCAAAATTTAAAACAATGATGATTGTTTTTTTCGATATTCATGGGATTGTGTACCTTCACTGGGTTCCTGAAGGTCAAACAATTAATCAACATTACTACCTTGAGGTACTTGATAAACTACATGAAAGAGTAAGAAAAAAACGACCAAAAATGTGGAAGGACAAATCGTGGGTTTTGCACCAAGACAATGCGCCAGCTCATTCCGCGTTATCTGTTAAGCTTTTCCTAGCAAAGTTCAGCATCCCAGTGTTAGAACATCCACCTTACTCACCAGACCTAGCACCATGTGACTTTTATCTTTTCCCTAAGTTGAAATCTGCATTGAAAGGTACGAGATTTGAATCCGTAGAAGCTGTTCAAAAGAAAGCGGCAAGAGTTCTGAAAGAGTTGACAGAAGATGACTACCAGAACTGATTCCAACAATGGAAAATTCGCATGGAGCGTTGTAGGGATAGAGAAGGGGTGTATGTTGAAGGCGATAATAAGTAATTATGTATAAAATAAAAAATATATTTTTTTACAATATCAGTCCCTTTATTTAATAGCCACACCTTGTATAGCGAAAAAACTTCAACGGTGTTGGGTAACACACAGTTTATTGTTTCTACCGTACGCACCAAATATGTAGATACTTGCATTATTAAAAGTTATAGCTTTTATTAAAAATTATAGCTTTTATTAAAAATTAGGAATATGCCAATGTAAGATGTGCCCATTAAAAAAAAATCAAGTGATATGTCAAGCGTAATTTTACATGGTGTTCCATATATGACAGGTGAAACATAGAGCGGCGTAGAATGACATGGATTTAAAAAAATCTTACGGTGATCAAAAAATTGTTTTATATCGAAGTTGCATATATAGGATGGTTGAAATTTGAATCCGAGTGTAATTACAGTCATACAGGATAAAAAATATTAAATAGGCATGTTATATCTACAAGCTGTTTCATACACATGATGGTTGAAATATAGGGCGGAGTAGAATTCTAAGTAAACAGGGTGGTACAAAAATTTTATATTGGGTGGTCTATAAGTAGGTGCATATACAAGGTTATTGAAATATAGGGTGGAGTAGAATTATAATAATACAGGGTGGATAAAAAATGGTATAAAATATTGCAGGAAACATGGGGCACGTCATAATTATACAATCTATCGAAAACAATGTTAAAAAAAGTTGCATATAAGTGGTGGTTAAAATATAAAGTGGAGACAAATTATACTTTACAGGGTGGTTAAAAAAATATCAGAAAAGTGGTTATATAGCATAAGATAAGATAGTTGAAATATAGAGTGGAGCAGAGTAATATTTAATTGTTTATAAAAAATGATTTATTTGGCGGCCTCTCTAGCAGATACATATATAGGGTGATCGAAATATAGAGTAAAATGCTTATACAGGATGGTTTAAAAATTGATAGACAAATAAGTTATAATGATTGACTAATTGGCAGCAGTATATACAGAATGGTTTAAATATAAATGGAATTAGAGTTAGATTTGAGTTATACAAGGCGGTTAAAAAAAGTTTAATTAAACTGTGATAAAGGGTGGCCAATAAACAGTTGCAGTTTGGGTGAAATATGTTGGTGACTAGTGGATTTACAGTTATACAGAGGGTAGAATAAATGTAATAGTTGTTGAATTCGAGGGCGGAGTAGAATTATTATTTTATTTTTGTTTGTTATATTGGAGAGATCACGAATAGTTGCATCCTACAATACGGAATTTCTGAAATTTGAGGCAACGCCAAATTAAAGTTGCGCAGTGTGTTCAACACAATGTTAGACAAAGTTTCATATAAAGGGTGGAGAGAAATTATATTTTACAAGGCGACTAAGAAATTATCGGAAATAATTGTTACAAAGCGTAGACCATAAGCAGTTGCATAGTAGAAAGGTAGGGAAGAGTAGAATTATAGTTGGGTGTTTAAAAAAGGTTATATTGGGTGACAAATAAACAGTAGCATATACAAGATGTTTGAACTATGAGGCGAAGTAGAGTTACAGTTTTACAAGGTGGTTTAAAAAAATGTTCAATAAAATTGCTATATAGGGTGGCCCATAAGCTCTTGCAGTTTAGCTGAAATATATTCGGGATTGGTGGATTTGTAGTTATGTAGCGTGGTTCAAAAAGTTTGAAAAAAATGTATAGGATAGGTCATATGTTTAATAAGCTATTTTTTTTGTAAAATATTGTACAATCCATACGCGAGTGAAACAACTGGTAACGGCTAGTTTCTCATATTTTTGTTCCTTGACTTCCAATTCACATATCGCTATTTCCAAAATGAACAAAATGACAGGTAACCATAATATAGAAAATGATGTCTTAATTTACCTAATCAGCAAAGCAGATTTATGTCACCAAACTTGAGAGCTGCCTATTATGTTACTAATAACAGACAACACTGTCAAACCGTATTTTAGAAGAAGAAGAGTGAATCCTATAATGTTTTTAGTTACACGTCGGGTTCTTGGATTTGTATTTTAGCACTAAGTCGAAAATACTATAATTTATTTCCACTGTTGTTATATTCACGCAACTATTTACATTTAAAGCTTTAAATAAATATAACAAAATACAACTCTAGCAAATAAATAACATATTCAATGTTCTTAGGTACCTACCCAGGAAGTAAAAAATGTAAACATTAAAAGGTGCTTATTCTGTACAAATTAATTATGTATCAATCTAGTATATTTTTGAAGTCGGTGCCAAGCAAATCTAAAATCCTTCGTTGCGTACTTATCTACTACTTCATCAAATTTGATTGTTGCTTGGCACCGACTTCAAAAATATACTAGATTGGTAGGTAATTAATTTGTACAGAATGAGCAGCTTTTAATGTTGTCCTTTTTTACTTCCTGGGTAGGTACCTAACAACATTGAAGGTGTTATTTATTTGCTAGAGTTGTATTTTGTTATATTTATTTATAGCTTTTTAGTTATAGGTGGAAGTCGGTTATATATTTCTTAAAAATGTTTTATTTTCAACTTTTCAGTTTATTTGAACTCAGGTAGTTTTTATTCTTTATTTTTTATTTTGTATGTTTAACCTTAATAGACAGGACCAGGTAACATCGAAAGCCTCAACATTACAGAGTGATACATTTTCATTTAAATTGACAGGCAAATGATTAGGAACGAAATTTATTAGTACGCGTTGACTTAATAAGCCCAAAATATATTTATGCCTTATGGACTACATAATGTAACCTTTCTTCAATTTTTTTTTGACAACTCTGCATAACTATAGAAATTCCATTCCACCCTATGTACCAACCATCCTGTACATACGACTGCCCACGACAAGCATAAATTTGTTAGTTGCCTTCTGTAAACTATAGGACGGAGTAGAATCCATCCCATATTTACGGAGTCAAATCCGTCCTATATTTCAACCGTAGTATATAAAAAACAGAGCAAAAACCAACTGTTCTAATATCAATAAATTCAAAGAAGAAAAAACGTTTATAAAAAATGTACTTTTTGCCAATCATTACCCAAATAAATTTATTAATAACGAGTTAAACAAAATGGAATACCAAACAATCCCTAACAACCAACATCAAACTTCACCAAGCAACACTGACTACCAAGATAATCACATTAATACAATTACTATACCATACATACAGGGTCTATCAGAAAGACTAAAAAGGGTGGGAAACAGATATAATATCAAAACATCATTTAAAACAAGAAATACACTAAAATCAATTATATCAAAAACCAAACCAAATAACACAACTCAAAATACAAAAAATTACATTTATAAAATCCCGTGTGAATGTAATAAATTCTATATTGGAGAAACCTCTAGACCTCTGAATATTCGAATAAACGAACACAATAATTACATAAAAAACAACAATTTGAAAAATCCAAAATTTGTGAACATGCTTGGGACCTTGGTCATAAATTACAGTTTCAAAATTCAGTTATATTACACAAAAAAGAACACAACACCAAAAGAAAACTAAAAGAGTTTGCTTTAATTTTGTTAAATGAAAACGATTGTATCGCTACTACCTCCGTAGAATTCAGTCGTTCCTGGTTGCCGATGATTAAGGAAGAAATTGCTAATGGTCATGTCCTTGTGAACAACCCATTATCGGGATAGTTCATAAGGTTTTTTCCTAGGTTTTCCCTTATGATTTTAATGGGATTACTGAATCAACAAAGTTCTTTGGTCGCGTTATTAGCGAATGCACTATCTTATAACAAAGTCGCACCTAGGAGCGCCACATAAAATTCTGAAGATCTCCCTTTCAAAGGAACTTTATGATTATATGATCTCTAGAAATTTCTGTGCTACCCTGTATATTACAAATAAAATTCTCTTAGTTACTTCAAAACTCAAATAATACACATTGTCAAATATTTTAATTTACATCTTAGAATTGTGCCTTTTAAATTCTTCCAATTTGAAAGGAACTTTATGATTATATGATCTTTAGAAATTTCTGTGCTACCCTATATATTACAAATAAAATTCTCTTAGATACGTCAAAAATCAAATAATACACATTGTCAAATATTTTAATTATATCTTAGAATTGTGCCTTTTTAATCCGTAGTTTCTTAACCATTGACAACGGGGTCTGATCTAGACCCCGAAACGTTTGGAATATACAGCAATTTTCTTTAAACTGTGGTGTTATTTCCCAAGAAGCATTTAGACATTGAAAAATATGCCACAAGTATCATTCAGAAAACAACGAGTTGAATTATAGTTGTACAGGGTGATTCAGAAAATGATAGACCAATAAGTGATATGGCGTGACCAATACACAGAAGCATATACAGTGTGGATGCATTATAGAGTGAATTAGAGCTACATTTATAGAAAATGGTCCAAATAATAAAACAGATAAAAAAGTTACATAATATGTGGTATAATTTCCACAAAAAGAATACAAAATAGAGAGGGAGAAAGAGAGAGAGATAAGAATACTCTAAAATATTCAATAGAATTGTACCTTAAATGAGATAAAAAAGAAGATATAACTGAAAATAGTGATTGATTGCACACGATTTCTAAACGGTTATTATTTGAAGTTAGTTGAAGTCTGTTTCTTTTTTAAATATCAATTATTATGTAGCGGGATGTTAAATAATTTCTTATAATATCGTTTTTACTTTTATATTAGAATTTTAAGGCAGTTTGTTGCAATCTTTATATATTCAAGTTTTTTTTTTGCATTAATTTAATTATTTTTGCTGATTTGAAGTTTGCTTACTTTAGTAACAATTAAATTTAAGTCGTAATATATGAGTATATGAGCCCGTTAATTTGCTGACCTATATCGTATCAGAATAACGCCGGGGTTATCATCTTGATTACTTAGAATACTTGTGAGAACTGCAAACGCCAGTTAGTCTGAATGATGTAATCAAAACTTTGCTGTTTTTCCAATGCGGTCTCTTTGTTTTTCATTTATACTTACATTAGACAAATATATTCGTTTGAAATATATACACTGACGTCATTGACAAAGAGATCGCAACACCCAGAAGGAGATGTTTAATTTTAATATTGTTTTGGTAAAACATAGATGCTATAATAAGGAGTAAATGATCCGACATCTAGGATTTCAGGAATATCTAGTTCACAGAGACTCCATTTTTTTCGTGTGATTTCTGTCTTAGGAATCACAGGGAAGCGACTTCCGACTTGGATCTCTGTGAGCTAGATTTTCCTGAAATTCCTGGATGTCGGAATTCATTTCGTTATAAAATATTAAATTCTGTTATATGTACTTTATACATAAATAGTTATTCGTGAATTCAATCAGTTGAGGGGACCGCAACTGATGAAGGTTCTCAACTAGAAACAATATATTGTCTTGCGTTCAATGGATTGAAAAATGTCGAAAAGTTAGTATCGTAATTTCTTTGACAGGTTTTAGTAAACCTACGAATATTTTCTTGTGATTTCTATCCTAGGAATTACAGGGAAACTGCGTTACACACAGTACGACTCCCGATTTAGAGCCTCTGTGAGCTAGATTTTCCTGAAACTCCTGGATGTTCGGGATAAAATATTTAATTCAGTTATATGTCTATACATAATTAATTATTCGAGAATTCAATCAGTTGAGGGGAGCGCAACTGATGAACGTTCAATAGATTGTAAAATCTCGAATATTAGTATCGTAGATAGGCGTGTTTTGCATTTTCTTTAATTTACCAAAAAACAAATTGACCTCACGACCCGAAATTCAATTACTGTAAGCGTAGTTTGATAATACCCAAAATCGAAGAAGAATGAAGTTCAAGATCGACGGTTGCGTTTATGTTGAAGCTGCGAAGTGGTAAGAGCGCCGATACTAGCAAAGTGAAGAAAATCTCAAACTTGTTTACCATGATCTGTTTATATTGGAGCAGCGCGACGAATCGTTCTCCAGTCTCGACCCACAATAAGAATAGTGATAATCGATAAAGATATTTTCTTTGCTTCAATCGAGCATGGACGCTGACAATTTAATCAGTGAAATTTTTGTCAGATCCCTATTGTGGGATCAGAAAGCCAAAAAATACTGCAACAGATTTGTTTTGGGCAAAATCTGGGATGAAGTGGTTTTAAAATTAAATGCAACACATGCAAACTGTTTATTTTTTAATATATACTCACTGGCGACAGTTGGATTTTTAAATTGTATATAAATATTTGAAATTGGTTTCTGATATGTTTAGGAAATTCTATCTAGAACGTTGTTCTTTTTCAACATGGGAGATTCGAGCAGGGATTGTTTTTTATAAATATTTAATTCAATACTAAAATAATTTTTCTACATAAATTTATTCCACGGAATCGCTCATTTTAAACAACGTTTCGACTGCTAAAATGCAATACTAGTATTGAGAGAGTTGAGAATGTTCTTGAACTGAGACAAACTTTTGTTCTTGTGACTCATTTCGAAAAGTTGACATTCATTCCTAACCAAAGCCGTTTCTTCCTAATTAATTTGTCTATAATATCTGTTGAATAACCATTACATGCAGCTATTTCACTAATAGTTTTCTTTTCATTTTCAAACCTCCCTTTATTGGGAGGGAATGTCAACAACCGATGTACAAGGAAATTAATCCCCGACATTTTATGTTGTTGGCAGTGAAAAGACTTATTAGGTAAATATATATATGTGCTAGTATCCTTTCTAAATACATCAAACTCTAAATGACTACTATCATTTCTTAACACTAATACATCTAAAAATGGTAGAGTACCCTTATGTTCCTGTTCATAAGTAAATTTAATAGATTATGATTTTGGGATCGTTTGATGTTAGTTCATTAATTTCCTTTAAGAAAGTTTTTAAAGAACTTGATAAAAAGGCGGTGTATAGAACAACTATAACACTACAGAATTATGTCTAAGTACTTCTTGGGAAATAACACCACAGTTTAAAGAAAATTGCTGTATATTCCAAACGTTTTGGGGTCTAGATCAGACCCCGTTGTCAATGGTTAAGAAACTACGGATAAAAAAGGCACAATTCTAAGATGTAAATAAAATATTTGACAATTTGTATTATTTGATTTCTGACGTAAGAAGAAATGATGTAAGACCGACATCTAAGCTTTTCGGGGAAACTAGCACACAGAGGTTCCGAATCTGGTTACGATAAAATTTTCAGGTTACTTCACTTGTCAGAAATATTGAAAACTCTCTTCGAGGTCAGTCTTTTGAACAAAATAATTACACGTAGTTTCAGAAATAACGAATTTATTCGTTATTTTTCGAAAGCACTGTATATTCTAAAAAAGCTTTTGAAGAAGTGTACGAAATGAAAGTGGGTGGTCGTCTTCGCGGACGAGGGATGTGTCAAACACAAGTGTAATGCTAGTGTCTCACACCCCGGTCGTCCGCAAACGATGACCACCCTTCTTTAAAATGTGTTTTTTACGAGTGGATATATTCATTCTATTCCCTCAACTCCTTAAGGCTTCTGTCTTAAGTACGCCACAGACTAAAATTATTATTCGTCCATTTGTATCGTCCGCGATTCGGAACGTCGTGTTGACTCGCCAAATCAAGCACGGGCAGATATTTGGACCGACGATGCGGCACGACGACGGATTTGCACCACATACATCGGTTTTTAGCATATTTTTCACGACGTTCCGAATCGCAGCGATAGAAATGGATGAAAATAACCGTAGTCTGTGCGGTACTTTACACGTACGTCGTGTCGTTTTCTAGTAAGAAATTTCACTAACTACCAGACCAAGAGGATTAATGGTGCAATCAAAGAAAGAAAGCATACCCAATAGTTCAGTCATGGGAGGTTTTTAAGTGATATAACACCTAACAACCATTAAAATTTGTAGATTAATTCCTAATAATTTTCATAGTTGGTGGTCGTCTTCTCGGACAACGGACGTGTACGGACATTTGAGACACCAGCTAAGGCTGATGGTACACACGTCCGTCGTCCGCAGAACATGTCCACCCACGTTGGGTTCGTACCCTTCTTTAAAATGCGTTTTTTATGAGTGGATATATTCATTCTATTCCCTCAACTACCCAAACATTTTGCGAGGCTGAAAGATATTTCGACCAAGTTGTACCCTCTTTTGCTTGCCTTCGGTGTAAATTTTATTCATGCAGGTGTTTTTCAGTCCTATCCGCCAAAGGTCGGTAACTACAAAAGCGGGACTCGATGCAAGGTATCCATGGTTTCGGGTCGTTTCCTAGTAAGAAATTTCAAAGTGCAATAAAAAGTAATAAAATATACATCTGCAAATGCCGAAAGAAAGAAAGCTCACCACATAGTTTAGTTACTAGAGGTTTTTAAATGATATAACACTTAACAACCGTTAAAATTTGTATATTGAAATGCCCTTAAATTTGCTCTTTTCACGGGTAGATTGAATCGTTATAATTTTCAACGTTGTTGGTCGTCTTCTCGGACGACGAACCTGTAGGGACGTGTTTGTGTGTGTTAAAAATTGTGCTCGCGATACGTTTTTTTATGTCAGCGGAAGGTTTTGAAGTATCCCCAAATTATCTTGCGGACGACGGACGTGTGTACCGGCAGCCTTATAGGTTTCAACGTTAGTGGTCGTCTTTGCGGACAACGGACATGTGAGACATCAGCTTAATAATGCCTTTCGAGCGATTTGGAAAACAAAAAAGATTTTTTATTTTATTATTCAGTAGTTCGGATATGACTGAATTTCTAAATGCCTTGTCAACTATAAATGTAAGACCGTGATGAGAGAAAAATCTTTGGTTATCAACAATTTCAGTTGCATTTGCGGTAATAAGAGAATATACCTGAACATATATATTTTTTAATATCAACAATTGTTAGAAATTGTGATTGCTCAAATGAAAAGGTATGGTGAGATGAACAATTTAAAACGATTACATAAGTAATTATAATAATAATCTTATGAATTCTGAGAAGGGTCCAATACCAAACAGTTCACTGCATAATTTATGATGAAAAAAATCTAAGAATCTTAAGAACATTAAGTATTAGTAGACTCAATTGGCCTAATACGTTTTAGGATTAAGGAGGTACTTGGAAATTATTGTGTTTGCAATAATAAATTATTTTTTGCAGAATGTTATAAGTTGAAATAGAAATATAAATAAATTTAGTTTTAGTTTACTCCATGAAAATGAGAACTTAGCTGCTGAAACGTCATTTGCTGTGAAAAATAAAGGTTTGATGCAAGGGTACAAAACTGTATTTATAAATATGTTACAAAGGTACCACATCTTTTCCAGTATCTACTTTTATGTAAAATCACATCACTGCTAAGTCTTTTAACATATCCTGTAGACCCTGTAGTTATGGTTCATCAACATATCTACCCACGATAAAATTGTACCACCAGTCACCTTGAAAGCGAAGAGAGACAGAACAACAAGTAGACAAGTTGAATATTACAAGTCGTTAACCTGCATCATTCAGTATACTAACACAGTGAAGAGAAAAAGTGCGGTAGGTTTAGAATCATAAGATTTGTTATGCCTCAGTACTTAATTAATTATATAACCCAGAAAACAGGTTCAGAATCGTGTCCAATGAGTTCCACGAAATACCAGACCCGATGCGAAATACTCTGGGAAACAATTATAGTCGTAATAAGAATACTTAAATATTATGTACGAGTATTGTTTTTTTAATTAATAAAAGTCTGGCATGTTTAACTAATAGTTTATATATTATTTGAGTAACAAATTCAAATTTCATTACAAATCTTTTTCTAATGAAAAGAACACATAATTATATAAAATCTGAAGTTGTTAAAGTAATAAATCACATCGTATATTTAACTAATAATTTATTCCATGGCCTCCTAATAAAAAATGGCTATGGCATTGGGTGTACCTCGTGACGATAGTAGGCCGATGTTTAATTTGTGTGTAAACCTCATATACAGTTAAAAAAGTGTTATGGTTACTGTATACCTTTCAGACCATGCTAATCTTTTAAGGAAGAATTACTTTTTCTCTAAATATTATTCTTATGCATTACAGAGTATACAGTGTGGAACAGCCAAATGGAATAAATTCGATAGCGAATAAAGGAGGACGTGTTGGGAAAAACGCTTCAACAACAAACATTTTATAGGGTGTGTCTTGTGACAGTAGCCAATACCAACTTTCTTATTTTAAATGCAAGCCCCTGTATGTTATTTATTTTTTGGATTCTCCAGAAAATTCTAGATATAATTCATGTACAATGTCCTACACCTATCTTCAACTGTTTCGGAAACATTAAGTGTTTTCAGATTTATTACAAAAATTAATATTAAAATAATTTCGTAAAGTGCGAGTTGGACTCGCATACTTAGGGTTCCCTACCACCTTCAAGATTCTAATATTCCAGTTTCAGACAAGCAGGGAATGGGTGCATTTTCTCATATTTACCCTAATATCTTTTAAAGAAAGCGTTTTAAATTTATAAAAAATATACACTTTGATTCTACACACATAGACTTTTTATTTTATCTGCTTCAGGATTCGCTTGATTTTTATCACAATACATATGTATTTAATTTTCTAATTTGGCCCCCAAAAAGTAACATTAGAGTTTTATTTTACTAATAAACTTTCAGAAATGTCCTTTTATAATCTACTGTCTGAGTTTTGAGGCTCTGTAGATTGGAAGATAAAACGGCAAAATAGGTCAAAGTTTAAATTATAAATTATTAAATCTGTTATTCAAATTATTAAAAAATGTACAAATAAAATATATTTTTCAAAATTTAAATAGTGTAGTTTCTAAAGTGGGAATTAAGTCGATGTTTAATATGTTTGTTAATATCTTTTAAACAAAAGATTTAAAAATATTATATATTTGTAATTCACATAATGAGCGTTTTATCTGATATATTACATGATGCGTTTGAAAATTGAATCTTTATTTTCCATTTAATTGTATAATTTGTCCCTAAAATTGCCATGGGGTATTTCTAATAATTGATTTTCCGTTTAATTCTATTATTTGGGGGCCAAATAATAGAATTAGGGATTTTTTCATATTTTTCCTATAAACAAAAAATTGTAGGTCTTATGGTTTGGGGAATAACGGGGGAATGAGTAATTTTTTTAAAATATTTTTTAATATATTTTAAAATATTCAATAAAAAAAAATTAAAACAATATAGTTGTATTCGTCATAATGAGCCCTGTGATTTGATATATTACATGACCCGTTAGAAACAATTATAATTTTTTATTTTCCATTTAATTCTATAATTTATCCCCCAAAAAGAATATTAGGGGTTTCTCCTTATTTTTCCAGTAAAGTTCAGGTGAGGGGCTATACCTTCATTTTTTTTCAAAATTTTCTAGCTCATGGTTTCGGAGATAGGAGGGGGATGGGTAACATTTTTCATATTTTTGTTAATATATTTTAATTAATTTATTTTAAAAATATGAAGAAAAAAAATTGTTTTCGTCATAATGAGCCCTTTCATTTGATATATAACATGATGGGTTAGAAACAATTTTAATTTTATATTTTCCATTTAATTCTATAATTTGCCCCCTCAAAATGAATATTAGGGGTTTTCCCTTATTTTTCCAGTAAAGTTCAGGTGAGGGGCTATACCTCTATTTTTTTCAAAATTTTCCAGCTTATGGTTTCGGTAATAGGGGGGGGGGTAAATTTTTTTATATTTTTGTTAATACTTTTTAATTAATTTATTTTAAAAATATATAAAAAAATATTTTTTTTCGTCATAATGAGCCCTTTCATTTCATATATAACATGATGGGTTAGAAACACTTTTAATTTTATATTTTCCATTTAATTCTATAATTTGCCCTTCCAAATAAATATTAGGGGTTTCTCCTTATTTTTCCAGTAAAGTTCAGGTGAGGGGCTATACCTCCATTTTTTTCAAAATTTTCCAGCATTTCAACCTTTATTTCGATACCACACTACTTAAAATTTTGCAATAAATTTGGGGTACAGGCCTTTACTTGAGCTTGGTAAAAAAAACACAATATTAACTTGGGGGGGCAAATTATAGAATTAAATAAAAAAAAATTCAAACGCATCAGAAGAGGGCTCATTATGATAATTTTTTTCTTATTTTTAAAATCATTTGTTTAAGAGATATTAACAAAATTATAACACATCGACTTATTCCCGCTTTTATCTCACTACACGATCCCTTAATTTTGAAAAATATGTATTTTTAAAATAATTTGCTTAAACGATTTAATAATTCGTTATTTAAACCTGGACTCATACTCCTCTTTAACTTGCAAACTATTGAGCCTAAAATTCAGGCAATAGATTATATTATATAATTTTGAGGGCCAAATTAGAAAATTAAATAATAATTTTCTAATTTCTACCTATAACTACAAAGCTAAAAACAATTATAACAAAAAACAACTCTAGCAAATAAAGGACACATTCAATGTTGTTAGGTACCTACTCAGGAAGTAAAAAATGTAAACATTAAAAGGTGCTTATTCTGTACAAATTAATTACCTACCAATCTAGTATATTTTGAAGCCGGTGCCAAGCAAATCTAAAATCCTTCATTGCGTACTTTTCTACTACTTCATCAAACTTGATTGTTGCTTGGCACCGACTTCAAAAATATACTAGATTGGTAGGTAATTAATTTGTACAGAATGAGCACCTTTTAATGTTTACATTTTTTACTTTCTGGGTAGGTACCTAACAACATTGAATGTGTCATTTATTTGCTAGAGTTGTATTTTGTTACAATTATTTTTAGCTCTTTAGTTATAGGTACAAGTCGGTTATATATTTTTTTAATGTTTTATTTTCAACTTTTCAGTATTTTTGAACTCAGGTAGTTTTCATTCTTTATTTTTTATTATGTATGTATAACCTTAATAGACAGAACCATGTAACATCGAAAGCCTCAACTTTACACAATGATACTTTCTCTTTTAAATTGACACGTAAATCTTTACGAACAAAATATACTAGTACGGGTTGACTTAATAAGCCCCAAAATATATTTATGCCTTATGGACTACGCCATGTAACCTTTTTTCAACTTTTTTTGACAACCCTGTATAACTATAGATAATTCCACTCCAACCTGTACATACCATTGCCCACGGACAAGCATAAATTTGTTAGCTGCCTTCTATAGGACGGAGTAGAATCCATCCCATATTTACGGAGTAAAATCCATCCTATATTTCAACCATTGTATATAACTCCTTGTGGGCTAGCCCATAAATTAGTTCATTTTCTACATTTTATATTATCGTCCGTTGTAACATTAATTCCTCTCCACACTTTATGCAACTTCTTATGGGCTATAAAAGAAATAATTTTTTAATCACACTGTATAAATATAATTCAACTGCAGCATATATTTCAACCATCCTGTATATGATTTGCTTAGGTCCACATCATATAACAGTTTTTTAATCTCCTTATATAATTTTAATTTTACATTTTTCCAACATTTTTATACCACCAAACGTCCAGTCCACCCTATATTCCAACCATCCTGTATATACGGCTGCCTACGGACCACTATCATTCTAGTTGGTCCTATATTTCAATCTTCATATAAATGCAAGTCCTTCTATCACTTTATTTTGTGCTTTTGTTTGCTATAACTAAACACCCTGTCTATAAACGTACCAAATAGCAATTTAAAGTTTGACATGTGTTGTCACTGAATATTCTATTACGCCGGGAGAATGTGACAACCAAAAGTACCATCTTCGCAAAATGGAAAAAATCTGCATTTAAATAGTTATTTGCCTGGTATACAAACAAAACGAGCGTGGTACTCATTGATTTAAGGAGCCGAAAATACTATGCTTTACTACCTATATGCTTGAGATGTACATAGAAAATTTTCAAATTCGCAATTAAAACTTCCAGTGCCTAAAATTACCGCACTATTACGTTGGAAATAAAATATTTATGAGGAAATGTCCGTTATGTCATTTCGATGAAATTTTTGATAAGAATTTTGGAATTTTCGGCGATTTTCGGCATAACTGCAAGTTGCACCTCGCAGAAAAGTATATGAGATCACCTAAGGATCTTCCTTAATAGATTAAACGTTAAAAAACTATACACATCATAAGGAGTTATCGAAAAATCGACTAAAATATTAGGGATATTGGTCGATTTCCATGCACGCATGTGTTAATTCACAAATTTTATCACTTTACCAAAATAGAATTCTTTTCCAAAATTTGAAGTTTCACCAATCCGGATATATACTCTATTAAACAAGACCATATTCATTCAAAACGGGGCACCACAGGAGAAGAAATCAGGTAACATACATACAAAAAAAAGCGAAAAAATACGCGACGAATTGATAACCTCCTCCTTTTTGGAAGTCGGTTAAAAAGTTTGTGTGAGAAAAAAATGTATACTTTTTATAAATTAAAGACGCTTAGATACTAAAGTACATATAAAAAAATGCACTCATTCCCTGCTTGTTTGAAACTGGAATATTAAATATATATATACTTGTTTGACCTACATTTGTATTTTTTTTTAATTACCATATTGGAAATGCTTTTCTGTGCAAATTTTTCTTACAATTTTATATAATAATTTTAATTAATAAATATAAATGGATTACAACTTAAATAACTTTTTTTATTGAAAATGTTTACGTATCCCATAGCTTATCGTTGCATGTCCGGATACCCTTGAAATAATTATACAATGACATCATCTTTGATTAGCAATTCCGCTGAAGCTTCAAAGTCATCATAGCTTAATTAATAAAATAGATACGGAGAAAATATTATCCCGGTATAATTTTTATAACGATTTACTGTGAGTATAGAAACTGAATCTCACACGTACCTAAATAAACAAAGCAAGGAATTTTATAAGCAGGAAAATAAATCAGAAAATTGAACTACCGATAATTCTCTGGCGTATTCTAAAACGATATAAAAGTTTCAATCACCACAAAACAAATTTCTCGAGCAACCACATTACAGTATTTGAAAGATATTAGAAATTGTGAACAATATCACTTGTGGTGACATAACAAACGTAGGTACTCCGAAATAAATTACGTAATGTTGATTAGAAATTCACCCTACACTTTTATTAATCTTAATACAGGAAATGAATTTTTTATTACATTTTAACTATAGGAATCGATGGGAAAGTAATAAGAAGAATAAGAAAAAAATTATCTTTACGTTTTCTTCGTAAAACTAATATTCTTCGAGTTAATCGCGGATAAAAGTAACAACAAAAATCGACTTTTTTAAAGGTTTTTGTGCGAATAACTCGAAAAATATGCATTTTTCAAAAAAACTATACAGGCCAAAATTGTAGCTTTAAAAAAAAAAACAAAATCGTTTTTTATAATTTTCCTACGACCAGTACAAACCAAGATACTTAATGGTTGTTTTTTTTTTCGTCAAATGCATAATTTGGAAGATTCAAACCCAAATAACATGAAAACTTAGCATTTTTTGAGGAAAACTTAAAGTATATAAATTAGACGAACTACTCCCCTAATTAAAATTTATCTTTACGCTATTGTGATTCTTTTTATATACAGTGTGTTCCTAAATTGGAGGTACAAACGAAAAGGGGAGATTCCTTGAATAGTTTTAGGAATAAAAAGTCCCATAAACATGGGTCCGCAAACGTTTCGTTTTCAAGATACAGAGTGTTAAAGTTTCAATTTTTTTCAAGTTTTTTTCTCATAGTATCTGCACTTCACAAGATATTCAAATGAAATTTGGCATAGATATTACAATTAAGAGTTTACACCTTGTGACATGCCAATTTCGATTGCAAATCTACAGGGTGATATTTTTTCGGGAACACTGTCCACTGTTGTCCTTCAGAACTTTTTTTTGGTGAGCCACTGGTACTTTCAAAAATTTTAAAGAAAAGCTTTGTTGTTATAGCATACTTTATGTTCTCTTGTAGTTTTGTCGTATCTACTACCGATTTCGAGAAAAAAATTTTGAATTGTTAAACTATCAATGATTCTTAAAGTTTCGATAAACTGGTATAATCATCAAAAAAAATGTATTACTGCAAGAAACGTACAACTCAAAAATTAATCATAATAAAAAAACTAAATAACAACAAAGGAACTAAACTACAGCAATTGTTGAAAATGTCCTCCCCTAACCCTTACACAAGCTTCTGTTCTTCTTCTCATAGACGATCGAACTCTTTCAAACACTCCTGGAGTATTCCTAATTGTATCAAACGCGCCTATTATACGATTTCTCAGTTCGTCTACGGTATTCACTGGCGTTATGTACACTAGAGATTTCAGATGGCCCCATAGAAAGAAATCTAAACTATTTAAATCTGGGGATCTGGCGGGCCATGGCTGATGTCCACCTCGTCCAATCCACCTGTTTACATAATTTTCGTTCAAATACTCCCTAGCCAAAAGTGAAAAATGAGCTGGAGCACCGTCGTGCATGAACCACATTTCACGTCGCCTCATAAGAGGTATATCATCCAATAACAAGGGCAAATCGTTCTTTAAAAAATGTCTGTATGATTGACCAGTAAGTCGCCCTGGCAAGAAGAAAGGACCAATCAAATAATCGCCAATGTTACCACCCCACACATTTAAGAAAATTCCTCTTGAAAATAAGCTTCTGCAATTTCATGTGGATTCTCCTCAGCCCATATGTGTTCATTATGAAAATTTATGATTGAAGTCCTTGAGAAACAGGTTTCATCAGTGAATAGGATTTGGCAATCAAAATGAGGATTGTTCAATAGTCTGTTGAGGTACCACTGACAAAAAATAATTCTTGGATGACAATCTCGAGGCAAGAGCGCCTGCACCCTCTGAATGTGATAAGGATAGAGCAAAGAATCCCGCAAGATCCGCCAAACAACTTGATGACTTGTATTTAAGGTAACACTTCTTGTACTGGTTCCTGAATGTTCTTCTATTTCGTTCAGCACTGCCTCTTCGAGTCGTGGTGTTCTCACACTTCGTGGTCTACCTGCATTAATATTTTTCGCAGAAAAAGATCCAGTTTCTGAAAGACGCCTGTGAATATTAGAGAACATCCGATGACCAGGCATCACTCTATTGGGATAGCGTTCCATGTAAAGACGCTTAGCTTCTCTTAAATTACCATTTGCAAGACCATACATGAAATGCATGTCAGCCATTTCGGAATTCGTAAAATTCGGCATGTTTTGATATTAAAATGCAACCATCTTTAATTTTCAAAACACAGGAGTTTAATTTGATGTGTCAAAACTAACAATAAATTTATTCATTCACCACAGCCTACTAGGTAGGTAACTAGATTTCTATGACAATTCGGATTTTCTGAGGATTTCAAGAGAATCAATCAAAATTTTTTTCTCGAAACCGGTAGTAGGTATGACAAAACTACAAGAGAACATAAAGTTTGGTATAACAACAAAGCTTTTCTTTACAATTTTTGAAAGTACCAGTGGCTCACCAAAAAAAAGTTCTGAAGGACAACAGTGGACAGTGTTCCCGAAAAAATATCACCCTGTAGTTTTGCAATCGAAATTGTCATGTCACAAGGTGACTCTTAATTGTAATATCTATGCAAATTTCATTTGAATATCTTGTGAAGTGCAGATACTATGAGAAAAAAACTTGAAAAAAATTGAAAATTTAACACTCTGTATCTTGAAAACGAAACGTTTGCGGACCCATGTTTATGGGACTTTTTCTTCCTAAAACTATTCAAGGAATCTCCCCTTTTCGTTTGTACCTCCAATTTGGGAACACCCTGTATGTATTATTAATAAACCCAAGAAGTTTGACCAATATAAAATGCCTAATTTTAGAAAAATTTGAGTTTAAAGAGAAAACGATTTTTTGTAATTTCGTATTTTTCACCCTTTTCTTCCAAATATCTCCGAAAATACTGGAGATACGTTATATGTTCGAGTGTATATTTTTTTGATTCCTTACCAGTGTATCACGCGCTCTTAATTTTTTTTTAATTATTTAATTGTGCTTGTTATAGTTAAGAAAATAAATCGGTTAGTGCATAAAAAAATTATTCTTATATTTTTTGTATTTCAAGTGCCCATATTAAATTTTGCAAGTTTATTTTATAATTTTTGACAATTAGTGGTAGTTCTCATCCTTAAAAAATAAACAGTCCCATAGGCAGGATATCGAATAGTAAAATACTTTCAGAGCATCTATACTACGAAACGATTTACATTTCCTGGCAATAAAGCCATAGAATTTACTAGCTTTGTCATCTTTAAAGTAGATGTGTTCGTAAAAATTCAACTTTGTATCAAACCACACACCAAGATCTTTAATTAAATTCGTGCGTAGCAGGTAAGCATATAATTAAAACTAGACAAGCTTTCTTCCTGGTAAAAGACATTATTTTGCCCTTAGACACATTCAAATGTAGATTATTCTGCAAGCACCAGTCACTAACAGCATTAAGATTCTCTTGTAGAAAATAGCAATCATCAATACCTGTATTCTCCACAAAGCAGTCCTGGATTTATGAATAGGCCGTGTAGGCCGCGGCCTATGGGCGGCAGCGTCCTAGGGGCGGCAGATTTCAATGACGGTCACTTGATTTCAGAGGATAAAAGTCAAACACGTCCACTGATTTTCTCATGGTTTTTATAAGTACTTGAAATAAATCCCTATAGAAACTCATTCCTATCGAACCTATAGTATCGCGTGAGTGATAGTGAGTGATCATTGATGACATGGATATCACTGACATGTGGTTTCAACAAGACGGTGCCACATGTCACACAGCCAATGAGACGATCAATTTATTGCAAACCAAATTTGCTGATCGCATAATTTCACGAAATTCATCTCTTAAATGGCCAGCCAGATCGTGTGATTCAACACCACTGGATTATTTTTTGTGGGGCTATCTTAAGGACAGAGTCTGTACGGAGCCAATCGAATCGATTGCAGCCTTAAAACTCAAAATCTGTGATGTGATAGCCGAAATAGACCCGATATTTTGCCAAAAAGTGATTAAAAATTTCGATGAAAGACTTTTCTTCTGTCAGCGTGGTCTTGGTGGGCATTTGTCAGATATCATTTTTCATTCATAATTGCCGAAGTTTTCTTTTTGTAATACAATAAAAATTTGAATCATCGTCATCAAAATTTTATGTTTTATTTTGTTTTAAAATTAAAACAAAGGTCTTGTTGAAAGACCCTGTATTTACCTTTAAGGCCTTCTTTACTACAAAAGGAAAATTATTATTTTAGAAAGGTATGTACATGGGGCGGCGGAATTAAAGTGGCCTACACTCATAAAAAATATAAATAAATTTATCAAAGTCGGTATAAATAACATCCAGTTGACTTTTATTATCTATAGATTCCGCAAGGTACTAAGTAGGGATATTACGGATATGACATTTCGGATCTGGATATAGATATGGATATTTGAATAATATTATATCGGTTTCAGTTACGGTTACGGATATGAAATTATTTCGGATTATCCGGTAGTTTCGGATAGTTTCAGTTACGGATATTAAATTATTGTGGTATTGTAAAAATAAAACACAAATAATTGCCGGGTAAGGATTTGATCTTATTTCTAGCTACAATAACAGAAAAAAAGTCTTAAAAGTGATTATAATACCTACTCATTTTTCATTAGATAACACAATTATAATAGCGAAGTAGTTCTGCCGCCTTTCTTGAAAAGTTTTTAGCACACTGTCTAGATTCTGCGAAATCGCCATTAACTTCATTGAAAAATGACCAATTAAACTAGATGTAGGAGGCATTTTAATTACGAAACTCGATTCAATCATGAATTTACTAGTGTTGCCTCAAGAAGTGCTACTTTCAGGAGAAGGACCGTTTCTTCATTCAAGAAGCTGGCTTGCCTATGGGCTCCCCGTCACCAACCATCGCCAACATATATATATATATATATATATATATATATATATAGAATGGTTCGAAGATAATACACTGAAGGGGTACGAAAAGCAACCAAAACTCTGGTTAAGATATGTCGGCGACATCTTCATCATTTTGGCAACATGGAGAGAGAGAACTACAGGCATTTCTGGAGCATCTAAACCACAATCTTCCATCAGATTCACCATGGACAAGGAAGAGAGTGGGTCCCTACCATTCCTGGATGTGAAGTGCCAAAGGACTAGGACTGGAATCGAAACAACAGTGTACAGGAAGGCTACACATAATCAACAATGAAAACTGACATCATCAAAACATTTGCAGCACACCAGAGGCCCTCAAAGAACAAATGAAACTTGGAGAAGACCTTTTGATGAATGGATATCCTGAAACCACCATTAACAAGGCATTTGAACAACTGGAAAAACCACCTAGGCAGGAAGAAATAACCACGACAGCAACCGTATTACTTTCATACACTAAAGGCTTGTCGGAAAATTTTAGACGTATTGGACATGGATACGGAATTAAAATGGTTTTCAAGAGCAACAACACCTTGAGGAGCATGATCACAAAGACGAAGCCGGATATTGCTACACCACCAAAAAACTGTATATACAGCATACCCTGTGAATGTAGCAATCTCTACATTAGGGAGACTAAGCGACCACTTGACACCAGGGTTAAGGAGCACCACATAGCTACTCAAAGGGGAGAGTTAAAAAGGACTGGATTAGCTAATCACGCATGGATCGAACACCATTACATTAACTGGGATCAGACAAGTAGTTCACAAGGAGGAGCACTGGTATAAGAGAAAATTCAAACCTGATAAATAACTGATAAACAACCGCACACAGCCCGTTATTGTAAGCCATAACTCGTCTTCGACTGTCAATCGGTTATTTTTCGCATTTTGATAAAAATCTGTCCCTATCCGAAATTATTCGAAACTTTTATGTCGGATTCGGTTACGGTTTCGGATAGATTTTTATTTCGGATATCCGACAATTTCGGTTACGGTTACGGAGCTCCATAACATCCCTAGTACTAAGTTATAATAGTAAGGTTGGTAACAGTAGATCTTTTCTTCAGAAATCCGTGCTACGAATCAGAAATTTGATGACATATATAAGGATACATGTGATCATACAAAATAATCTCAAAAACCTTGGAAAAGTTCGACAATATAGATATTTGCCTATAGTTCTCGATTTGTCTCCGGATTTTAATACCGGAGATAATGTAGCTGATTTCCACGTACAAGGAAACTTTAAGGATTGTAATGATGGGTTGTATACAATACTGAGAGGAACCATCCAGAACTCCAGCACAATCTTTAATATGAAAAGACGGAACACCGTCATATCCCGATGTAAACTTATTTTTCAGCTTCTTGATAGGTTGAAACACAGTTAACTCGGAAATAGTTGATAATTCCAAATTTAGGTGCGTGATGATTGGGCCAACAGAGTTAATGTTTAGACTGGACTGACCAAACGCACTCTGAAAGAAATTAGCAAAAGCATTACCAATTTCCTGCGGATCCGTAAGAACTCCATTATTAAATGTGATGTTCCCAGGAATTCTGGATATGCCCTTTTTATCACGTATAAACGACCAGAATTCTTTCGAGTCAACTAGTATCAAAGACTGGATTGTTTCAATATATTCCTTATTAGATCAACCAATAGAGATTTTTTCGTGCAAAAAATACTATCAGGATACTGCCTGTGCCATCACATTAAGAACGATTTGTAGTGATATTTAGCTACCTTTTCCACTCGCAACTATGTTTTTTTACTTTATTATAAACAATTCAAACAAGAAAATTGCGTTTTTTTTTCGTTTTTCCCAGGCAGCGACTTTTTCCGAGGCATCTACTCCGTAGCTCCATTTTCATGGGTGGTGTCACCAATTGACCCTGGTGACCCGGGTAACTCGGAACCATGGGATTGTCATCCCAGATGAAATGATTTAAACCAGAAGGGCGGGTTTTGGGGAAGGGCGGAAGGCTAGGTAGTAGGTCAGAGGACAGTCGCTCCTTTAGTCGCCTCTTACAACAGGCGGTAGATATCATGGTGCTATTCTAACCCAGAGGGTCTTGAGACTATTATTAAAGTATTTATTGCAGCACGCACACTGTGTAGTAGATGGCATCTCTAATTTGTTCTCGTTATTTGTAATTCAAATTTCTTTACTCTATAATTTTAATAAGATAATTGATACTATAAACCCAAACTAAAATGCTACGCCAATGCCAAAAGTAAAAAAAATGCGAAAATATCTTGTGCCAAGACAGAGTTTAGATGATGACACTAAATTGAAAAAAAAAGAAACTAACTAAATAAGTAATCGTTGATACAGGATATAACTCACATGGATTCTCTAGTGCCTTATTAAAGTTGTGCACACCATTTATAATTTAAATTTGGCCATAAAACACAGATTTTGCAACTCTAAACAAGAAGTAAATATAAACACTACCGAGTATTCGTACCATAGGCGTGGATTATATAGTTGTATTATTTTGACTAGCTGTCGCCCAGTGGTCGAAATTCGACCAATTGTGTCAATATCTGGCAGGTTAAGTAACATGAAAATTTTATCGTGACATTCTATCCTAGGACTTTAGGGAGAACAGCAATTACACAGAACGGATCCAGATTCGAAACCTCTGTGTGATAGTTTTCTCGAAAATCCTAGATGTCGGTCTTACATCTCGCTTCTACAAAAAAGTAAGGAAATTCAAGTTTTTTTCCGATATAATTCAACTGTTAATGGGCTACCCTACATATTTATTTTTTCTAACCCCCCCTGTATAGCTATAATTGCACTCAATTCTCTAACATTTATTAAAATCCTCATTATAATAATTCCATCTCATTATATAATTCCACCACCCTATATATGCAACTGCTCATGGACCACGCATAATATTTTTTAACATTTTTGAACCACCCGGTAAACCATTCTGTATATGCCACTGCCTATGAGTCGCCGTATTTACTCTTTTTGTTTATGAAATTTTTAATTATCTTCTGTAACTATAATTATACTCCGACCTATATTTCAATCATTATATATATGGAACTCTTCGTGGTCTACTCTATAAATCATTTCTTTTTCTAACATTTTTTATCACCATCCTGTATATCTATAATTTCTCTTACCCTATATTTCATCTTAACTATATATACAACTGCTTATGGGTTACGAAATGTTGCATTTCCATTTCCGCCACCCTGTATATGCATCTATGTATAACATTTTTGATCCACCCTGTATAACTGTAATTTTACTGCACTTTCTATTCCAAGAACCCTGTAAATTCAACTGCTAATGGGCTTCCCTATATAATTATTTTATTAGTTATAATTGCACTCTATATTTTAAACACCCTAAATATGCAAGTGCTTATGTGCCACCCATTAAAAAAATTATTTCTAACATATCTGGACTCGCCCTGTATAATTATGATATTCAACGATTACTTTACCAACTAAACAATAACAACGCTTGCATGCCACTTCCAGAAGTACATGCTCTAAGTATATAACAGCATTGATTTGTCTATATATAATTACTCAATGGTTTGAGTCTGGCGGCGGCACGCGGCACATTCATTTGTTTGGCATTGACATTATTGACGTAAATAATGAATTTTAATTATATTTTATTTAAAGAATGGACCAATATTATAAATTAATATTACGATTCTGCACTGAAGATCGTTAGTAGCTTCTAAACAAAACAAAAATGAAGAAAATCGGTTGAGAAACAGAGGAGAAAATGGTACCTAATCGTTTTGTCTTAGCCTATTTATATATAGATACTGATTACTGAACAACATTTATTTATTTATTTATTTACGGTTTTATTCTTTATATAGTTTTATGTATGAAAATGATTTCAATTTTGTTCTATGAACTAGTGTAGTGTGTAACGCCTGCTTTTTTTATTTTTTGATTTATGGAAATTTATTAATTTGTTTATTTTAGGTATATTTTTTAATTTCCCCATTGGAATGGCTTTTCTAGGCAAATATATATTTCTTTAAATTTTGTAAACATAATTAAATATATACCGCTTAAAAAGTTACATATCCTGTAGCTTATCGTTGTTCCCCTTGAAATAATTACGCAATGACATCATCTTTGATGAGCAATTCCGCTAGAGCTTCATGTTTAGTTATCGAGAAAATATCATTCTGGTATAATTTTCATCACAATTTACTTTCAGTATAGAAATCGAGTGTGATACGAACCTTAATGAATAAAAAAAATGTGTGCGCTAAAATCATATTGACAATATAGAATTTCTAATACGTAACCACTAAACAAAAATAATAGCTATTTAATAAATGTAGCCACTTTTGGTATTAGTTCTAGATATGTCTGAACTTCATAATAAATAGGAAATTATTGTAGTAGGAATAAAATACTTTTATGTCAACAAGTTCTAGTATTGTACAGTGACTGGGCAATTTCCCTGGAAATTTTTGGCAGTAAATCGATTTATCTGAAATGTTGATAGTAGGTTGAAAACAGCATAAATAATTTGGTCAAGTGCGAGTTGGACTCGCATACTTAGGGTTCCGTACCACCTTCAAGATTCTAATATTCCAGTGTCAGACAAGCAGGGAATGAGTGCATTTTCTTATATTTACCCTTATATATTTTAAAGGAAGCGTTTTAAATTTATAAAAAATATACACTTTCATTTTCCCCACATAGACTTTTTATTTTATCTGCTTCAGGATTAGCTTCATTTTTATCAGAATACATATGTATTTAGTTTTCTAATTTGACCCCCAAAATTTAACATTAGAGTTTTTAAAATATTTTTTAATATATTTTAAAGTATTCATTTAAAAAAATTAAAAAAAAATATATTTTTATTTGTCATAATGAGCCCTGTGATTTGATATATTACATGACCCGTTAGAAACAATTATAATTTTTTATTTTCCATTTACTTCTATAATTTGCCCCCCAAAATGAATATTAGGAGTTTCTCCTTATTTTTCCAGTAAAGTTCAGTTGAGGGGCTATACTTCAATTTTTTTCAAAATTTTTCAGCTTATGTTTTCGGTGATAAGGGGGGGAATGGGTATTTTTTATATTTTTGTTAATATCTTTTAATTAATTTATTTTAAAAATATAAAAAAATATATTTGTTTTCGTCATAATGAGCCCTTTCATTTGATATATAACATGATGGGTTAGAAACAATTTTAATTTTATATTTTTCATTTAATTCTATAATTTGCCCCCAAAATGAATATTAGGGGTTTCTCCTTATTTTTCCAGTAAAGTTCAGGTAAGGGGCTATACTTCAATTTTTTTCAAAATTTTTCAGCTTATGTTTTCGGTGATAAGGGGGGGATGGGTAATTTTTTATATTTTTGTTAATATCTTTTAATTTATTGATTTTAAAAATATAGAAAAATATATTTGTTTTCGTCGTAATGAGCCCTTTCATTTGATATATAACATGATGGCTTAGAAACAATTTTAATTTTATATTTTTCATTTAATTCTATAATTTGCCCCCCAAAATTAATATTAGGAGTTTTTCCTTATTTTTCCAGTAAATTTCAGGTGAGGGGCTATACCTCCATTTTTTTTTCAAAATTTTCCTGCTTATGGTTTCGGAGATGGGGGGGAGATGGGTAAATTTTTTATATTTTTGTTAATATCTTTTAATTAATTTATTTTAAAAACATGAAAAAAAATATTTGTTTTCGTCATAATGAATCCTTTCATTTGATATATAACATGATGGGTTAGAAACAATTTTAATTTTATATTTTCCATTTAATTTTATAATTTGCCACCTAAAATAAATATTAGGGGTTTCTCCTTATTTTTCCAGTAAAGTTCAGGTGAGGGGCTATACCTCCATTTTTCAAAATTTTCCAGCTCATGGAGATAAGGGGGGGGGAATGGGTAATTTTTTTTTAAATTTTTGTTAATATCTTTTAATTTATTTATTTTAAAAATATGAAAAAAATATATTTGTTTTCGTCGTAATAAGCCCTTTCATTTGATATATAACATGATGGGTTAGAGACAATTTTAATTTTATATTTTCCCTCCTCCCTATACCTCTAATTTTTTTCTAATCTTTACGTTTTATAGTTTCGGTGATAAGGGGGGGGGGTAAATTTTGGTATATTTTCGTTAATATAATAAATAATTTTTTTAAATATGAAAAAAAATGTATTTGTGTTCCTCAGAATGAGACCTTTCATTTGATATATTACATGATGCGTTTGAAATTTTTTTTATTTTTAAATTTTTATTTAATTCTATAATTTGCCCCCCAAAGTTAATATTAATGGTTTCTCCTTATTTTTCCTGTAAAGTTCGGGCAACGTTCTATATTTCCTATTTTTTTCAAAATTTTAGGCTCAGTAGTTTCGGAGATCAGGGGGGGAACCGTCGATTTTTTTAGTTTTTCCCCTCAGATGTACCCCTAAAATCAGAATTTCTTCTTTTGCGATATGTACTCCTGATCGGGCCACCAAACTATACATTGATACCAAATTTCACCCTCTTCCGTCCAGTAGTTTAGGAGAAAATTGCTGTGATGTGAGAGAGGCAGAAATCGTAAGTGATATTATAAGGGTATCCGTATATTGTATATACGGAACCCTAAAAACAGAACTTATATTGTCCTAATGTGTGATCTTGCTTAGGGGGTGCAAGCCACCCCATCTAGGGGGTGGAAATTAAGGTGATAAAAATAAGTGAGTAAAATCGATAGAGGGATCAATTCTAAGTAAGAAGTTTTCTCTAAACATTTTTCGAAAAATCAATACTTTTTGTGTTATTTATGATTGGAAATGTTCATTTTTCGTCCAAAAACCACGTTTTTCGGCGCTTTTCTCGAATAAACGAAAAAATTAACGTCATAAAAAATTCTCGTAAAGAAAATGAAGCTTACAAGAAAAGGAATTTTTTTTATTATTATTTATGTAGGGGCAATAGATGTTAAGATACGACTGGTTGAAGGTCAGTTCTTGTCCCATGGCCTCTAAATTGGCAGCGTTTAACGTGAAATAACTCAGAAAATTCACGTTTTTTAAGCTATTAGCATAATAATGGACGGAGTTATGGTCAAGAAAGTAGCAAATTGATTTTTATTAATACTGCAATAAAACTCATATATTTACCACCTGATTTTAAATTAAAGGCTATCCTTCTACAATTTACTTTATTTAGATGCTTATAAAATATTCTAAATGATTCAGCGATGCATATTTTTGAAAATTTTAAACTTAAGAAAATAGTATTTTAATTTTCAAAAAATGTCAGTTTTTTTGAAAATAACATGAAAAATATAACATTTTTAAAAAATATATAACCGACTTCTACCTATAACTAAAAAGTTAAAATATTAATTATAACAAAATACAACTCTAGCAAATTAATAACACATTCAATGTTGTTAGGTACCTACCCAGGATTAAAAAATGTAAACATTAGAAGGTGCTCATTATGTAGAAATTAATTACCTAATCTAGTATATTTTGAAGCCAGTGCCAAGAAAATCTAACATCTTTCATTGCGTACTTATCTACTAATTCATCAAACTTGATTGTTGCTTGCCACCAACTTCAAAAATATACTAGATTGGTAGGTAATTAATTTGTACAGAATGAGCACCTTTTATTGTTTACATTTTTTACTTCTTGGGTAGGTACCTAACAACATTGAATGTGTTATTTATTTGCTAGAGTTGTATTTTGTTATAATTATTTTTAGCTTTTTAGTTATAGCTAGAAGTCGGTTATATATTTTTTAAAAATGTTTTATTTTCCACTTTTTAGTTTTTTTGTGAACTCAGGTAGTTTTCATTCTATATTTTTTATTTTGTATGGATAACCTTAATAGACAGGACCAGGTACATCGAAAGCCTCAACATTACACAATGATATATTTTCATTTAAATTGTAAAGTAAATGTTTACGAACAAAATGTACTAGTACGCGTTGACTTAATAAGCCCAAAATATATTTACCTTTTTTCAACTTATTTGACAACCCTGTATGACTATAGATAATTCCACTCCAACCTATGTACCAAACATCCTGTACATACGCCTGCCCACGGACAAGCATAAATTTGTTAGCTGCCTTCTGTAAACTATAGGACGGAGTAGAATCCATCCTATATTTACGGAGTCAAATCCGTCCTATATTTCAACCATAGTATATAACTCCTTGTGGGCTACCCCATAAATTATTTACTTTTTAACATTTTTTATTATCGCCCTGTCTAACATTAATTCCTCTCCACACTTTATGCAACTTCTTATGGGCTATAAAAGAAATATTTTTTTAATCACACTGTATAAATATAATTCAACTCCAACATATATTTCAACCATCCTGTATATGATTTGCGTATGTCCACATCATATAACAGTTTTTTAATCACCCTATATAATTTTAATTTCACATTTTTTCCAACATTTTTATACCACAAACGTCCAGTTCACCCTGTATTCCAACCATCCTGTATATAAGGCTGCCTTCGGACCACTATCATTCTAGTCCGTCCTATATTTCAATCTTCATATAAATGCAACTCCTTCTACCACTTTACTTTGTGATTTTGTTTGCTATAACTAAACACCTTGTCTATAAACGCACCAAATAGCAGTTTAAATTTTGTCATGTGTTGTCACTGAATTTTCTATTAGGCCGGGAGAATGTCACAACCAAAAGCACCGTCTTCGCCTGGTATACAAACAAAACGAGCTTGGTACTCATTGATTTAAGGAGCCGAAAATACTATGCTTTACTACCTATATAGACCAGTCAATAGAGCAAAAATTAACTGATAATGTGTAAAACATACTATCAGGATACCGACTGTGCCATCACATTAACAAAGATTCCTAGCGATATTTTGCTATGTTTTCCACTTGTTTTTTTACTTTTTTATAAACAATTGAAGCAAGAAAATTACGTTTTTTTTTCTTAGAATGTTTATAAAATCAAAAATAATAAACTAATCTCAATGGTGTCAACAGGTCAATTGTAAAGCATGAAAATACCAATGAAATGAGCCCAGGCTCGCTCCGATTGGATCATTAGTAACAGGGAAAAACAAAAAATACTGAAAAATGTAGCATTTAAAAAAAATAGTATCTTCGTCACTTTAGAAGCTGTAGAACTGGGCTTGTAGGAACTGATAGTAATTTACATTTATTTTATGTATGCCAAAACCAGACGCTACCGGTTTATTAGTTTTTGAACAATTGTGATATAAAGTTTTCTGTTCACTATTTTTGCATTGTGCCCCCATGCGTCATAGATAATCAAATTTCAATTTTGAAAAAAGTTGTTGAAAGTAGAGGTGTCATTCTACAAAGCCTCTATTCTCATTTTTCACTAAATGTCTGTGAAATATCTGAAAAATATTAGCAAACATGACAAAAAATGGGCGAGCGTATGAATGTGTCCAAGGAATGGGGGAAACACTGTTGTTGAGGGGAAGCGTATAGTAATATATAGTAGAGGCACATACATAGATCATTTTAATATTTCTCACAAGTAAGAATTTTTCTAATGAGCGCTCTCTTTCGATGTTCCGTAAACCCAAAATCCACAAATTAAAGCAAAAACGAGAAACCATTTACATATAAATATATTAATAAACAAACAGTTCTCATTTGATATAATAAAATCGAACAAATCACTCTGTATAGAACTTTTTTAGCGATTAGATTCTTTCACCATCTGTCAGAGTGACAGTTACTATCGATAATAATTATTGTTAGCAATTGCCCTCAACAACCGTGTTCCCCCCACAATTCGAACACATTTATACGCTCACCAAATTTTGGTCATTTTTGCTAACATTTTTCGTATATTTCCCAGACATTTAATGAAAAATGAAAATAGAGGCGTTGTAGAATGATATCTCTACTTTCAACATCTCTATTCTGAATTGATATTTGACGATCCATGTCACATGGAGACACACTGCAAGAATAGTGGACTAAAAACTTCAGATCGCAATTATTCAAAAACTAATAAACCGTTAGCCCCTGGTTTAGTCACGCATAAGGTAGATATCAATTACTATCAATTCCCACAAGCCCAGTTCTACAATCTCGATAGTAACGGAGTTATAATAATATAAAGAAAACCGCTAAATTTTCCAGTATTTTTTGTTTTTCTCTGTTACTAAAGATCTTATCGGATCGATCCTGGGCTCATTTCATTGGTATTTCCATGCTTTACAATTCACCTGTAGACACCATTGAGATTATTATTTTTCATTTTATAAATATGCAACGAAAAAAAACGCAATTTTCTTCTTTCAATTGTTTATAAAAAAGTAAAAAACCATAGTTGCGAGTGGAAAAGGTAGCAAAATATCACTACAAATCATTCTTAATGTGATGGCACAGGCAGTATCCTGATAGTATTTTTTGCACGAAAAAATCTCTATTGATTGGTCTAATATGTTTGAGATGTACATAGAAAATTTTCAAATTCGCAATTAAAACTTCCAGTGCCTAAAATTACCGCACTATTACGTTGCAATTAAAATATTTATGAGGAAATGTCCCTTATGTCATTTCGATGAAAATTCTGGAATTTTCGGCGATTTTCTGCAAAACTGCAAGTTGCACGTCGCAGAAAAGTATATGAGATCACCTAAGGATCTTCCTTAATAGATTAAACGTTATAAAACTATACACATCCGTTATCGAAGAATCGACTAAAATATTAGAGATATTGGTCGATTTCCATGCACGCATGTGTTCATTCACAAATTTTATCAGTTTACCAATAGAATTTTTTTCCAAAATTTGAAGTTTCACCAATCCGGATATATACTCTATTAAACAAGACCATATTCATTCAAAACGGTGCACCACAGGAGAAGAAATCAGGTAACATACATATAAGAAAAGCGAAAAAAAAAACGCGACGAATTGATAACCTCCTCCTTTTTGGAAGTCGGTTAAAAATGAGCAAATATTGAGTCAGTTTTATTTAATCTAAAGGAACAAAAGTTTTCAAGATATCGAATATTGAAATTTCTACAGGTCAAAACCTGTTACAATTTACGTTAAAAAACGCGCTACCTCATAGGTGGCGTGGAAACGTGTTTAAATTATGACGATTACAAATTATTCAACTTTTTAAAGCGTTATACCTCTAAAACGGAAAAAAAATATTAATATATTTTTGTAGAGCATTTTATGGGCCAAAATTTTTGTCTTGACGTAATTTTGCGATAAAACTCACTGTTTTGCTGAAAATCGCGAAGAAAACATTTTTTTGACCTTTGAGCTCGAGCCAATTTTTTTTTACACAGACCGATGAAGACTTTTGAGATTTCTTTTATATTTGTGTATTGAGCAATTTTACCAAGTTACAGCTTCTTATGAATTTTCGCAACTTGTAATGTGTAAAACTGAATAAATCGAGAGTATGGATGGCTGGCACTCCTGCAACCGCTACTCTCAACTCAAGACACGTGTCAAGGGTCTCCCGGAGGTGCCTCGCGAGAGTGTGGATACAGCATAACCGTATGACCTTCTGCAGGCGATTAAAAATTAAAATCCGTCGTAACAAACGTACCTGCAAGAACTCGCAACTGTCTGAAGCCAACGGCTCGGTCGCGATAAGGAATCAAACACTAATTAATTCACGGTTTTGTGTTCTCCGATATCGATTAAGTTAGCTTAGTATTCTCTCTGTATCGTATGATCTGTGGTGTTGTTTAGTTTTAGTAGGGATGTTCATGAGCCAAAAATATCGATATTTTTTTCGATATAAAATATCGGAATGTTGTATCGATATTTTCTGATATATCGATGAAATATATCGATATTTTCGATATATCGTATGTAATTTGTATTTAACTAGTATGTAATAAAGAAAAGAAAGAGTTGCAGTTTATCATGTGTAAATAAGGAACAGCGGGTTTAAGAAATGAATCAACTTTATTTACATATCCCACTAATTTTTAAAAATCATGCAGGGTTGCCAGATTGCTTGAAGAGAAAATTCCTAAAAAAATCAATAACTTTTACGCATTCGATATATCGAAAAATATCATTCAAGAGATCAGCCATTGATATAAAAAATTGATATTAAAATAAATTACCTACAAAGTAAAATGATAGCTAATAAACAAGTTCGTGAACCTACCAATTTAATCTTAAAAATAAAATATTGATAATAGAGTTATTAAAAATTTTCTGAATACCTTTATGGGGTCAGTGAGTTTTATTTTTAGATTCCACCACTATCTAAGTACGCAAACAGCAACTCTCAATACTTTGTAATATCCAATTTGTCCACTAAAAGCGGGTTGATGCTGCAATCTTCTGATGACTATTGAATACTGTTGTCAAAATTTTATACTTTAGGTGGTTTTTATTTTTACGGCTTAAATTTAATAAAATATAACTAAGAATGCCAAAATGATAAAATTATACAAATATCGTGAGATTGACTTTAAATCATCAGATCTGGCAACACAGCACACAGTAACACAAATACTAAACATCTATTCTCCCGTTGCTGAAGTAAACCGGACATTAGTCCAAAAAATGGCAGAACCAATCAGCATTTAGCCTGTACCTTGGCAATATTCTTCTTATACGCACTCTGGGTATGTCCTACAAGTGCTGCCCTCATACAAGAGGGCTTTTCATATTTGAAAATTATTTGTGCGAGAACGTCAACTTCTGTCATTTTTTTCGGACGGTTTTCTCATCATTGGCATGTAAATAAAAATTTTCCAAATTTTGAAAATGACTTTTTTTAAAGGTTAGCTACAAATAATTTGTATTTTTTGTAATTATCTATATATTGATTTATTTTGAAGGCTTATTTTAAACCTAATATGTTTTTTTAACCTGTCAACTAATTCTGCCTCATTTCCACCTTGTGAATGAGCATAGCACTTTAACCATCGTCCTAATTGAATACAAGTATGTGTCTACTGTAGAATGCACTAATGAAGCACCATCAATTAATTTTTCACTCAATTTCATAGTTAATAAGGGCAATGAAGTCTATTCAGTATTCAAATTTGAAAAAAAGTCCGAAACATTCGAATTACCGCCTTGTCAACATAGCGAACTCGCACGCGCGTTACAAAGTTTGTAATGGTCTATATGAAGTACTAAATAGAGAATAATTGAAATTTGTCATTGTGAAATGCTTTTAATTTTGTACGATATTCATATATCGGATAAAATATATCGATATTATATATCGATATCATTTGATTCGATAATATCGGATTGATTCGATATATCGACAACATATATCGATATATTATGATATATCGATACATATCGAGCATCCCTAAGTTTTAGTCGTTGACTAGTGTTTGATGTGTGAACGTCGTGTTTTCGCTTTCGTAAGTGTATTCAACTTTATTCATTTATTAATTTAACTAGATATATTTATTAAAAATAAACATTTTCATTTACTTCAGTAACATTACTGATGTATGTGGAAATAATTCCGTGCAGGTCTGCTACAATATTACATACTAACTTAAATCTCAAAATATGAAGTAGAAACTACTTCGTGTTTGTTACTTGTAACAAATAACAAATACATCTTATAAATAATTTGGTTAAGTGCGACTCGGACTCGCATACTACCTTCAAGATTCTAATATCTATTAAAGGAAGCGTTTTAAATTTATAAAAAATATACACTTCCATTTTCCACACATAAACTTTTTATTTTATCTGCTTAAGGATTCCCTTGATTTTTATAAGAATATGTATTTAATTTTCTAATTAACATTAGAGTTTTTTTACTAATAAACTTTCAAGTAAGCCTTTTATAATCTACTGTCTGAATTTTAGGCTCTGTAGATTGAAAGATAAAGGGGTAGGTCAAGTTTTAAATAATAAATTATTAAATCTTTTTGACAAATTATTTAAAAATACAAATAAAATACAATATAATATATCTTAAAAGGAGACTAAAATCTCGTGAGATTTTATTCTCATGATATATTTGTCTCAGATATGTTTCCACAGAACATGAGATATTTCTTTGAAACACTTGAATTTATGCAACTTATGAAATTTTACTCTCATGAGACTAAGTGTCTCGGAATGTGGTGTTTCCACAGTATGTTCTGTAATTTAAAAGAGGCAAACGAAATTAATTTTTCAAAAATATATTATTGATAAAATTATTAAAATTATTGTGAGTTGTGGAGTGATTTCATAAAGATGCCAATAAAGAAGCAAAAAATGATAGGAGGATATTTGTTGGTTCACTTATGAATTTTAAGGCAACATAAAATTGCCATTTAACCGCTTTTGGTGTGTTTACGTTTTCTGTTGATGCTTTGAAATTGACAACGAAGGTTATGTATTTTATCTTTTACTTCTTTAGCTGGAATTCCTAACTTGTAAGATATTTCATCCATAGCTGATTTCCTAAAATTTTTGTTCTTATAATTTTCGGTCGAACAGTCCCACAAATTAGAACATGATTCGTATAGTCAATTAATTTGAGTGTGATGGTTGTCGTCCACTTAAAATTACACTCTTTTCTTTTTAAACGTCCTTTTTCAGTAGTTTCACTCATTATTGGGAAAAAACAAATTTTTATCTCATGAAACAACAATGACACTCACGTGTAGCAGGTGAGATAAATGTCTCATGCGAGATGCGCAGTATATCATGTTTACACATTGAAACTTGTTCACGCAACTAAACTCTCATGAGACATTGTTTCACGAGATTATCTCTTGTATATCACGTATCTCATGCCGGTTTCCACAATGAAATAAAATTTTTCCCGAGATTATTATTTCATGAGACAAAAATCTCATAAAATATTCTCATTGTAGATTCGCACCTTTAGATAGTGTAGGTTCTAAAGTGAGAATTAAGTCGATGTTTAATATTTTTGTTAATATCTATTAAACAAATTATTTAAAAATATGATATATTTGTTATTAACATATTGAGACTTTTATTTGATACATTACATGATGCATTCGAATATTCAATTTTTATTTTCCATTTAATTCTATAATTTTTCCCCAATTTAATATTGAGGTTTTCTAGTATTTTTTGTATAAATTTCAAGTGAGCCCCAGTAACCTTAATTATTTTCAAAATTTTGGGTAGTATGGTTTCAGAAATAATGCGGGAAATGAGATTTTTATATATTTTTTTGTTAATATCTTGTAAACAATTAATTTTATAAATATGAAAAATATATATTTTTATTCCTCATAATGAGCCCTTTTATATTGCATGACGCGTTAAAAAATATTTTTTTATTTTCCGTTTAATTCCATAATTTAGCCCCCAAAATTAATATTAGGGAATTCTTTGTATTTTTCCTGTAAACAAAAAAATTTGGGTCTTATAGTTTGGGAAATAAAGGGGGAATAGTTTTTTTATATATTTTTGTTAATATATTTTAAAATATATATATATATATATATTTTAAAAATATGAAAAAAAAATATTTGTATTCGTAATAATGAGCCCTTTGATTCGATATATTACTTGATCCGTTAGAAACATTTAATTCTATACTTTGCCCCCCAAAATCAACATTAGGGGTTTCTCCTTATTTTTCCAGTAAAGTTCAGGTGAGGGGCTATACCTCTATTTTTTTCAAAATTTTACAGCGTATGGTTTCAGAGATAATGGGGGGAATGGGTAAATTTTTTTTATATTTTGTTAATATCTTTTAAATAATTTATTGTAAAAATATGAAAAAAATATATTTGTTTTCGTCATAATGAGCCCTTTGATTTGATATATTACTGGATCCGTTAGAAACAACTTAAATTTTTTATTTTCCATTTAATTCTATAACTTCCCCCAAAATCAATATTAGGGGTTTTCCTTATTTTTCCAGTAAAGTTCAGGTGAGGCGCTATACCTCTATTTTTTTCAAAATTTTACATCTTATGGTTTTGGAGAAAAGGGGGGGGGGAAATGGGTATTTTTTTTATATTATTCTTAATAGTTTTTAAATAATTCATTTTAAAAATATGAAAAAAAATATGTTTGTTTTCGTCATAATGAGCCCTTTCATTTGATATATAAAATGATGCGTTAGAAACAATTTTAATTTTATATTTTCCATTTAATTTTGTAATTTGCCCCCCAAAATTAAAAGTAGAGGTTTCTCCATATTTTTCCATTAAAATTCAGGTCAGACTCTATGCCTCTAATTTTTTTCAAAACTTTACGTTTTATAGTTTTGGAGATAAGGGGGGGAATGGGTAAATTTTGGTATATTTTCGTTAATATCTTCTTAATTATTTGATGTATTACATGATGCGTTCAAAAAAAAAATATTTTTCAATTTTTATTTAATTCTATAATTTGCCCCCCAAAATTAATATTAATGGTTTCTCCTTATTTTTCCTGTAAAGTTCGGGCAACGTTCTATTTTTCCTATTTTTTTCAAAATTTTAGGCTCAGCAGTTTCGGAGATCAGGGGGGGAACGGTCGATTTTTTTAGTCCCCCCCCTCCCAGAAGTACCCCTAAAATCTTTTTTTTTTCTTTTACGATATGTACTCCGGATCGGGTCACCAAATTATACATCGATACCAAATTTCAATCCCTTCCGTCCAGTAGTTTAAGAGAAAAATGCTGTGATCTGACAGAGGCAGAAATTCGGAGTGATATTATAAAAAGTGGCATTTATTAGAGTTTCTGCAATTTGGGTGGGTTTATAGACATCTAAGGGGTGTGTTCTCGGGACAACTACCTAACTTCATAAACAGTTTTTTACGGGCTAACATTCGTTCTTGAGTTTTCTTATTAATGTGATATCTTTTCAGTTATCGACTTTAATAAATTTTATTAAAAAAGGGTGAAGATTTTGGATCATGTAGCCAAACCAAAATATGTGCTAAAACTTAGATAAAATTCTGAAATTCAGTTGGTACTTATCGATTTAGAAATGTTTAGCAGAAACAATGAAATTTTCTATAGTTATTGCTGTTGGGTTTCGGCTCTTGGGACCAGGCCGAAAAAACATACTTCTATTTAAGATAAAATTATGAAATTCAACACCCGTAATCTGGTTGACCTACCCCACTCCCGCCGAGTGGTCAGGGGGTAACTACCCTCAAAAATCAAGATACTTTTTTTACAGTTGTTATCGAATTCTACGCAATTTTGTACGTCTGACACTCAATTTTCATAATTTTCCTGTAATTTTCAATTTTATCGGTTCATGGACTTAAAAAAAAATTTCAACAAAGCCAGACCAAAAAATGTACTTTCATTTAAGATAAAATTATGAAATTCGGGCAATGCAATATACACCACCTAAACTAATAACGACCTTAATTTGGTTGACCTATCCCAACCCGGCCGGAGGTTTTTGAATCATATTGTATAACCATAATTTTATTCTACAGAATATTTCAACTACGCTCTGCATCTGCTTAGGTGCCACCAAATATAACATTTTTTAAACACTTAACTATAACTTTGATCTACTCTATTTTTTCAACTATCTTATCTATGCAGCTGCTTATGGACCACACTAAATAACCATTTTTGAGATATTGTTTAACCATCCCCGTATATATATGCAACTTTTTCTAACATGTTTTATTCATACCGTATAACTATAATTTTGCTTCGCCCCATGTTTCAGTTATTGCATATATTTTCTATCTTAAAAAAATTTAGAACAATTAAATATCCACACTGTTTAACTATAATTCTACTCGACCCTCTATTTCAACCACCTTGAATGTGCAACTACTTATCTGTCACCCAGTTTTACTTTTTTTGTATCACCGTTTATAAATATAAATACATCAATTCCCAATAAATTTCACCAAAACTGCAACTGCTTATGTTAGAATTTTTATATTTTAAACTACTTTACTCCTCCGTATAATTTAAATCCTATCTGTGCAACTGATTATGAGCTACGCTTTCTCACAATTTTTTCTCATATTTTTTGAGCACAGTATAAATTATAATATCTCTCTACACTTCATTTAAACCATCCTTCAGTTGCAACTTTATCTATCCTTGTTTGAATCATACTGTGTAACGATAACTTGACTTCACTCCATATTTCAGGTACTCCATATATGGAACTGTTCATGTTACCCTATATAACAATTTTTTTTACCCACACTGTATAATTATTATTCTACTCCACGCTATATTTCAACAACCTTGTATATGCAACTACTTATGGGCCACTCAATATAAAAAAATTTCACCATCCTTTGTACTTAGAATTCTAGTCCACCCTATATTTCATCTATGCGGTGTATGTAACAATATTTCAACTATCCTATAATATGATACATGTGAATTACTTTTTTTAACCACCATATAAACTATAATTCCACTCCATCTTATATTTCAATCACCTTGTAAAGGGTGTTTTTTTAGAGGTATAGAACTTTGAAACGGAATAACACAAGGATATATATTTTTAAATTGACATGAAAATTAGTTTATTCGAAAGATAATCTTCTGGCATTATAATTTGAATATGACTTCAGGCATATGACCGCCACAGCTGGCTCGGACGTAGTCTAATCTGGAGGTCCAATTTTCGATGACTTTTTCCAACATTTGTGGCCACTTCACGTATTCCCACAGAAAATAGTCAAGTGGCGTTAAATCGCACGATCTTGGAGGCCTATTCACGGGTCCAAAACGTGAAACTATGCGGTTACCAAACGTTTCTTCCAATAAATCAATTGTGGCACGAGCTATGTGACATGTTGCTCCATCTTGTTGAAACCAGAGCTCGTGTGTATCATGATCGTTCAATTGATGAACGAAAAAGTTAATAATCATGACTCTATAGCGATCACCATTGAGTGTAACGTTCTGGCCAGCATCGTTTTTAAAGAAGTACGGACTAATTATTCCACCAGCCCATAAAGCACACCAAACAGTCAGTTTTTCAGGATGTAACGGTGTCACAACATGAACTTAAGGATTATCATCACTATAAATACGGCAGTTTTGTTTATTCACGTATCGCTAAACAAAATTCGCTTATGAATCAACGGCAATCTTGTTTGGGCCCATTCACCGAATGTACGCCTTGGTTAGGTGATCGTGTGGCTTCAATTCTTGCACAAGTTGAATTTTGTAAGCACGCAAACCAAGATCTTTTCGCAAAATCTTGCTTAAAGTGGTTGGACACATATCCAATTCCTGTGCAGGATGGCAGATAAACTGATTCGGGTTTTCCTCTACACTACGTTCTACAGCAACAATGGATTCTTCTGTAAGCACTGTACGACATCTCTGTGGATGCGTATTATCATTTAGAGTAAAGGTAGTACGAAAACGTTGCATAGTTAATCGAATTAATTGCTCTGATGGATTTCGAACAGAACAATGATTTTCAAAATAAATTTGCACAATATGGAAGCGTTGTTCAGGCGTCAGTCTATTCATGATGCCAAACCAAACTAAATATAAATCTCTTGACAGCTGAAAAGATGGCCGCCAGTTAAAAGTTCTATACCTCTATAAAACACCCTTTACAAACACCTGCTTCTAACATTTTTTCTTAACGCATTTAATGAGTATAAAAATAGCTCAAGAAAATTCAAATATCCTAACTTATTACGTAACATATTTTTTTATCCACACTGTATAAATATAATCCTATTTTACCCTTATTTCACCCACAATGTATATGCAACTACTTATGGCCCTAACATAACATTTTGTTATCCACCCTGTAAAAATATAATTCAAGTCCACCCGTTTTTCAACCACCTGGTATATACAACTGTTTATGGTCCGCTCAATGTATTTTTTTCGAACCACCCCGCATAACTTCCCCCTTATTTCAACGACATTGTATATATGCAGCTACTTACGGGCCACCTAATATACCTCTTTTTCAAGAATTTTTATATCCATGTAATTCTACTCCGCTCTAATTTTGACCTATCCTATATATGGAACACCCTGTAAAATTATACTTGATACATCAGTTGTTTTTTTTTTAATTCGAAACGTTACATTGGTATATTCGGAATTTTGAATAAAAGCTAAGCTCGTACAAGTTTCTAATATTTGGTGCATGCGGTGGAAACAGTTTGTGTTTGTTACCGTTTCTGTCAATATAGGGAGATAACTTTGCAACAGGAAACATTCAGCATAAACAGTCGAGTAGTTATTACATGATACGATAACAAACAACTACAATTTTATACTAGTACATATAAACAAACATTAATCGTATTATATTATTATAAATAAAAACGAAATTTCAAAACTCCCAATGTAACTTGATTTAATTCATCCGCTACTTACTATATATAAGCTTCTGGGTACAGGGTACATCAAATCCACATCGGTGTCTCTCAAGTATAATTTGTTTCAATTAAAACAACCTTGAGTCCGCGATTAAAATGTTCGATAAACGGAAATGCGCGAACTCGTCAATGCTTGAAGTCACGAAAAGTGGAATAAGGGGAAAGGGGAAAAGTTCTTCGATTATTTCAATATTTCGTCGTCGGCGTCAGTCTTGCATTGGTAGTTGTTGTTGTTAGTGTAAAGTGTATGAAGCAACATAAAACAACTTACAGCCTTCAAGTTCAAAATGTGTCAGCCCATCGTACTCACTTTCTGATACAGCAAGGCGTCCATCAAAGATTATTTTAAACTGGATAAACTATAGTTTTCCGCCTTTCCGGGCTATTTTTTTAGTTTTTCCAATGACATCGGCCTTGAAAGCTGATCCAGTTATTTCAAGTTTTTAACAAAGGTTAACACAAGTTCCTGCTACGCTTGACAACTGAATTCAGGTAAATCATTTTTACATAATAATAGACAAAAAACGTATTAACATGTTAAAGAGGGTTTGATAAATAACAAAATTACAGATGTCGCTAGTGGCTTCTCCAGCAAGGGAGGGGAGGTGGTGGGACAATTTGATTGATTGTGACTCACTGGTATTTGATCTAGAGAATGACAAATCGGAAACTTTCTGTTAAAATTACGGCGTATTTAACGTGTTTGTAATTAAGTACACAACTGTTACAAAATATATTTAATTCTACCTTGTAATTGTTACAATGTAATATATTTTTTTATTAAGTGATCCGAACCAAAGCTAAATCCCGTTAGGGTATTTAGACGTTTTTAGCCTATCATGTGTCAATTTTATTAATATATTCTGAAAGAAGTTAACGTACTTTTGTATTTTTGCCAATTGATGCGTTTTCTCAATAGCTTTTCATTTTTTATTTCAACACTATTAAAAAAAATCGCTATACAAAATCCTTATGGATAGCAATGGTTGAACTAGTCTTTGTTAGAATGTGAAATTGTGAAATTATTTGTAGTTTCACAACGTAGCAACTAGCAACAAAATAACAGACGTATTTATTTCGAGATATTTTGTTAGATCGGAAATAACAGGCTACTTATTATACAGTCAATGAAAAATGAAAAAACGGTAATACTGAGTAATTTGTCCAAACAGCACTATCCTAAAGATTTGGATTTGATTTCTACTCACCCTCTACTACAAAGTTGACCCTGTGCTTGGCGTTGCTTTTTTCGGGGCTGAAAAATATTATACGAAATATAATAAGGATAAATTAACTAATTTTAAACAACTTTTGTCCCAGAAAGTTTTTTCTGAAAGTCAAATAAGTAAAGTATCGATTTTTCAAAAAAAAAAGATGTTATACGGTATTTCGTAAATAACTTAAAATATGCACTTTAAGAAAACATCGTAGCTTATAAAAATGTTGGATTTATGGTTTCTGTAGAACCAATACAAACAGAGTTATAGCTTGTTGAAATTTTGTTTTTATTTGTCAAAACAAAACTTGAAAGGTTTTTCGGGAAATAAACAATGGCAAAAGTTTATTTGGTTTTTTATAAAAGTGTCTAGCTTGAAAATTAAGCGAGTTATGATATAAATAAGATTGGTTATTTTGTTTTATGACAAAAAAAATTACAAATTACCTCCTAAACACCACCCCAGTTGAAATTAATTGCTACCACTTCTCAAATCACCAATTTGTAGGGTTTTTTTATAAGCTAAAAGCTCATCTAAATTGAAAATGTATTTAACCATTATTTTTTAAAGGGCATGAGCTGAAAAGGTGTCCTAATAGTACTATGTACATGTACGAACATGTACAACTTTAAACGGTCCTAGCTAACTTAATTTCTATCCTACAAAAACAAGTTAAAAAAAACAAAACCTACAATTTTGTACTCTACAAAATTTCTCCTATCTCTCACAGTTTTTAAGTTATTTTAAAAAAAAGACAATATTCTCTTGAGTCCCAACTTTTTTCAAAACTTACTTCAATTCGGTCAAACTTGCTGAGCCTATTTGAAATAAATAAGTCAAGTGAAGTGCTAACAATTAATTGCAACTGGGTGGTATTTAGGGGGTAATTTTGACATATTCTTGTCAAAAAACAAAAAAAAACAATCTTATTTACGCCATAACTCGCTTAATTTTCATGCTAGAGACTTTTGTAAAAAAATAAATTATAGGACATTTTAAGCACTTTAAAAGACTATATATAAACTTTTGCCGAAAAATGCATCGTTTTTAACCTATTTTACGATAAACCTTTAAATTTTTGTTTGACAAATAAAAACAAAATTTCAACAATATAACTCCGTTTGTCTTGGTTCTACAGAAGCCACAAACCCTTTTTTGTTTTCTTATAAGCTAATTTTTTTTATATTTTTGTTAATATCTTTTAATTAATTTATTTTAAAAATATGAAAAAAAATATTTGTTTTCGTCATAATGAGCCCTTTCATTTGATATATAACATGATGGGTTAGAAACAATTTTAATTTTAATTTTCCATTTAATTCTATAATTTGCCCCCCCCCCCAAATAAATATTAGGGGTTTCTCCTTAATTTTCCAGTAAAGTTCAGGTGAGGGGCTATACATCCATTTTTTTCAAAATTTTCCAGCTTATGGTTTCGGAGATAAGGGGGGGATGGGTAAATTTTTTTATATTTTTGTTAATATCTTTTAATTAATTTATTTTAAAAAATATGAAAAAAAATATATTTGTTTTCGTCGTAATGAGCCCTTTCATTTGATATATAACATGAGGGTTAGAAACAATTTTAATTTTATATTTTCCATTTTATTCTGTAATTGGCCCCCCAAAATTAAAAGTAGAGTTTTCTCCTTATTTTTCCAGTAAACTTCAGGTCAGAACCTATAAATCTTTTTTTTTTCAAGACTTTACGTTTTATAGTTTCGGAGATAAGGAGGGAGGGAATGGGTAAATTTTGGTATATTTTCGTTAATATCTTTTTAAATATTTTTTTTAATATGAAAAAAATATATTTGTGTTCCTCAAAATGAGACCTTTCATTTGATATATTACATGATGCGTTTGAAATTTTTTTTATTTTTAAATTTTTATTTAATTCTATAATTTGCCCCCCAAAATGAACATTAATGGTTTCTCCTTAATTTTCCTGGAAAGTTCGGGCAACGCTCTATATTTCCTATTTTTTTCAAAATTTTAGGCTCAGTAGTTTCGGAGATCGGGAGGGGGGGACGGTCGATTTTTTTTAGTTTTTCCCCCCAGAAGTACCCCTAAAATCAAAATTTTTCTTTTACGATATGTACACCTGATCGGGTCACCAAACTATACATTGATACCAAATTTCGACCTCTTCCGTCCAGTAGTTTAGGAGAAAATGGCTGTGATGTGACAGAGGCAGAAATCCTGAGTGATATTATAAGAGTATCCGTATATTGTATATACGGAACCCTAAAAAGTATTTTGTAAGTAATGCTGAGTTCACTTGACTTTTCAATACTCTTTACTAAAAGTGGGATGAAGTGGAGCTATCCTTATACACGATGGCTCAAAAAAGTGTTAGATAAAGAACTTTATCGCCCATAACCAGTGGCATAATATATTAATAATATTTTCAAGAAAGTTATTATATAGGGTTGCCTATAAGTAGTTGCATATAGAGGGTGGTTGAAAATTGAAATATCGGGCGGAGCAGAATTACAGTTATACATGTGGGTTTAAAACAATCTGAAAAGGTTGGCTAGTCATAAACAGTTGCATATACAGGATAGGTGAAATATAGGGTGGAGTGAAATTATAGTTATACAGGGACGTTCAAAAATGTTATATGGGGAGGCCCATAAATACTTACATATGCAGAATGATTAAAATATAAGGTGGAACAGAGTTATTTTACAGAGTGGTTCAAACATTTTTAGAAAAAATATAGGTAATTGTTGAGATGTATGATGGAGAAGGATCACGGTTATACAGGGTGGTTCAAAAATCTTACATTGGGCGGCCCATAAACACTTGCATATACAGGATGGTTGAAGTACTGGGTGAAGTAGAATTATTTTACAGGGTGGTACAAATTTATTTCAGAAAAACTCGTTCATAAGCAGTTGCCTGAGTAGAATTGTTGAAATGTAGGATAGAGTAGGATTACGTTTATACAGGGTGGTTCAAAATCTTAGATTAGGCGGCCCATAAATACTTGCATATACAGGATGGTGGAAATATCGGGTGAAGTACAATCATTTTACAGTGTGGTTTAAAATTTTTTCAGAAAAAATCGTTCTTTATTCGCCAATATGCAGTTGCATGTATAGAATTGTTTAAATGTACGGTGGAGTAGGATTCCGGTTATACAAAATAGTTGAAAAATGTTATAATGGGTGGCCCATAAGTACTTGTATATACAGGAAGGTCAATGTATAGGGTAAAGTAGAATTATTATACAGGGTGATTCAAACATTTCTTGAAAAAGTCGTAGCCCATAAGCAGTATTATGTATAGAATTATTTAAATGTATGGTGGAGTGGATTATAGTTATACAGGAAGTTAAAAAATGTTTAAAAAACAGCTTAGTTGAAATATAGGGTGGACTATAATTATTGTTATAAATGGTGGTTGAAAACAATATATTGAATGGCCCATAAATACAGGTTTATCGAAATTGAGGCTGGAGTGGTTCCTCTGTAGTTTTCCGTCCTTTTCTGTAACCTTTTTAGAATAGCCTTAATTCTTTCTGTACTCTGTTGTGTCTTGAATTTTGACCATGAATAGTGTTAATTGTCCTGTTATAGCTGACCCACAGTATTTTAGTAGCTCGCTTGCTATTTCATATTTTCTGTTTATCAGTTTTCTTTGTGCTTTCTCGACTTCCTGTACGGCCACTTCCTGTATTGAGGTTGTCTCAGCATAATATTTTCAAGCAGTGTATCAAAGTGTTTGTTTCTATATGTTTACTTCTACTTTTTCTATCATTTCTTGTCTTTGTCTTCTTATGAATCTCCACATTTTCTTCTGTAAGCAATAGAAGTCGGGCTCCGTATCTTTTGAGTCGCGTTCCCAATGGCTGTTGTAATTATAGGATAGTCTTGAATGTCATGTATTCCAGATACTTTTTTTCCTTTTCCTTGCATTCGTGTTTTCCTTTGGTATTTTCTATTGGTATTTAATGTTTTCACGCCACGGGCTTCATTTGCAGCAATTGTGATATTCATTCTGATTTTTAGGGAGCCATCTTCCATAATTCGGTTGTATGTTGATTGCTTCTGTTAGTCTCCTTTCATACAAGTTCTTCGTTGGTTCATTTTGTAGACTTTTAACCCGTATTTTTGTGGTATATTTTGCTTATATCTCTTTGTTGTAAATTGATTTTGTCTTTCTTTTTTTTCCCATTATTAATTTTGTGAGTACTCACTATTTCTGCAAAGGCTAATGCTGTAACGTCTATGTTGGAAGGGTGTAATTCTCTACTAGTATATAGACGTTCAACAGTCTGTGCCCTTTAGTATTCCCAAAAGTGTACATATATTGTTCTTTGTGTGGGAAAAACGGTTTTTTCATGCGTGTTTCGTTTGTCGTACTTTATTCTGTAAGTTCGAAGGTGATATTTTCGTTCAATTGTTTGTTTTGTCCTGGAATAATGTCGTTACCAACTCTCTCATATATTCGTTTGTTTGGTGTTTCTTATGTCGTTGGATCTAGGCCTTCAAAGAATCATTCCCTAATATTTATTCTCTATTATTTTCCGTTGTATATATTCGTAACTTGCTTTCATCTCAGTTTCATTCTGTTTCCTACAATTCTTCAAAAGCATTTGGACTCTTCAACCTGGTTCATTAATATTCTGTGAATTAACATGGCAGCTCATTCCTTGTCTACTGTCCCTTTTGAACCTCCCCCTTCTATCTAGAGCCTCGATTTTTATTAATTAGGAAATATATTTTTACTTAAAATATGTCATTTATTCGATATAATGTAACCTACTGTACCTACTTCATATTCCTAAGACCTAGAAAATGAAATAAATCGACGTATTGATGCAGTATTGTTTTATACTCAATAAGAGAGTAAGACGGAAATAAATCAGATATTCAAATCAAAAAGTTATCAATATCAAAGTGATGCCGTTGTTTACAACATAGATCATGATGAATTTGTGAAAATGTTTTTAATGAAATAGTTCTTTCTTTACAGATAAGCACAAAATGTATCGCCAAGAGGATGATATGTTGGGTAGCAAACGTTACGACGATTCAGATGGGTATGTATAGAAACGATTTCTTCGATTTGAACGTTACTAATTTATTTTACTTTAAAAATACAGTATTAATTAAGGCAAGCCCGTTTATTTTATCAAACACATATGTTTATAATATACAGAGTGAGTTTTTTTGATGATCAGTATGGGGATCTCGGAAACTAGCGGAGATAGAGCAATGGTTAAATTGGGAAAGATTTGCAGTTTTACTGGCCCAATTTAATGACACTTTCGGATTTTTGTAAAATGTCATGGCTTACTAGATATTTTGAAAAAAATACTAAATTCTGTCGATTGAGTCAAATCCCTCTAGCTCCTTTGTTTTTGATTTTATAAAAAAAGTGTAAACATCAAAATTGAAGGGAATTGTATCCCGAATATGATTGCCATGTCCTCGTTTGCATGACAGCTCTCGTTTTCGAGATATGACACAAACATCTTTTTTTTAATGGAAACCATAGTTGGCTACGACCTCAAAAAATCGGACATTTTTAGGGCTTTTCAACGATATAATACTCGATATAGTTATTCATAAAAATAACTGAGTTATGGATGCTTTTCTCTCTTATTTTCACTTTTTACGTAGTTAGCCATGAAATAGATTGATTTATTAATAACTATTCCAAAAAACATTGAACGATTTTTTTATTAGGTATATCAGATATAACGAAAAAACTAAATAAGTAGGTACTTACTAATAATGGTCACAATTTTTGTTCGAAAAGTCCACCATTGTTATTTAGACAAAAATTGAATCTTTAAGATTGACATTACCGCTTTCCTCACAGACCGCCTATCAATTTCGTCAATTGCTTGTAATACCGCCTCCCTTAGGTCACCAACTGTCTCATACTTTCTATTCTATACTTTGTTTTTTAGCGCACCCCAAAAATAGAAGACTATAACTGCCAAATCTTGAGACCGGGGTGGCCATTCGCGTGTGCCACTTCTTCCTACACAAGAGTTTGGATAGATATTATCTAAGTGTTGTCTTACTAATAACGAGTTATGAGCAGGTACTCCATCTTGTTGGAACCACTCAATTTCTAAACGAGTTCTCAAATTCAAATTATGCAACATGTCTTGTAAAGTGCATTTCAAGAAATGCAAGTAGCGCTTTCCAGTAAGTGATTCGTCATAGATAAAAGGCCCCAGAATAGTACTCCCTATGATACCACACCAAACATTAATACCAAATTTTATCTGGGGCGTCTTTATTCTACATGGAAATGTTTTCTTTAGCCTAGATATGCTCATTGTGTCTATTGAACATACCGCAGTTAGTAAATCTAGTTTCATCTGACCATAACACCTTTAATGGAAACTGTGAATTGTCAAGGCACATGTCTCTAAACCATTTACAAAACAAAATACGTCGATGTTCGTCACCAGCATGCAAATTTTGAGAAACTGAAAGTTTGTACGGGTGGAACTTGTGCGCTTTCAGTACCTCCGTCGAGATGTGCCAGCTTCTGCCGCAGTCTCACAATTTGATGTAGATGGATTTTGATTTACCATTGCCAACACATTTATTTGTGCTGCTTCGTTAATTTGATTACGTTCCTTTGGTGGTTTACTAAAAGATCCATATCTGCGTAAACTATCGTGAAGCCTCTTAAATGTACATAGAGCAGGTTGACGACGATTAAAATATCTATAAAAGTATTATTCAGCTGCATGAACTGAATTTTTATGGCATATGATATAACATTCCACCATATTCAGTTTTCTTCGTTACAATATTCCATTTTATCACGAAAATTTGTCAATATCGACTGTCACTTCAGCACTACTAATGGAATTACTCTCAAATGAGGAAACGTCAAAGTGAAAATAATCTTTTTCATGACTACCTACGTTAAAAGTGAAAATAAGAGAGAAAAGCATCCATAACTCCATTATTTTTATGAATAACTATATCGAGTATTATATCGTTGAAATGCTTTAAAAATGTCCGATTTTTTGAGGTCATAGCCAACTACGGTTTCCATTCAAAAAAAGATAAGTTTGTGTCGTATCTCGAAAACGAGCGCTGTCAGGCAAATGAGGACATGACAATGATATTCGGGATATAATTCCCTTCAATTTTGATATTTACACTTTTTTTATAAAATCAAAAACAAAGGAGCTAGAGGAGTTTGACTAAATCGACAGAATTTCGTTTTTTCAAAGTATCTAGTAAGCCATGTGGTGCGTTCCCCCAATTTGTTTAGTGTATTGTTTTCAATTTGATTGAATTACTTCATTGATTTTTAAACTTCTGCACCTTTTCTAAAACATTCCGTCGCGCTAATGCTAATTGTAAGTGTGTTTTTGCGTGTAAAATATAGACAGTATTGTGATTCGTGGTTCGCATCCCGAGCTATTAGGACGCTTGGGAAGTTTTCGTGTTTGTGCTCCGAACTGTTCGGACATTTTTTGATTCCGTCTGAAGAGACGCCGCTTATTGTTGTTTTTTTGCGTTACGAGTCGCGAGTTAGTAGCTCCGTTTGTAACGACCGCTAAACCGCTTTCATTTTGTTTCTTTTGTGTTTACAAAAGCGCATCATTTGTTGTTAAACCCCCATTTTTTTGTATGCTCAATCAATGAACACTACGTCGCTATTTTTTGTGTAACGTGTTGTCCAGAAGAAGCTCTAAAAACTGTTCACGGGGCTAGCCTCTGAAGAAAGAAAAACCAAGAAAACACCCTTTGCAGAGCTTCGACGTAAAAGGTCAGTGATTAACTTTTATTTAGTGAATTACTTTACGTGTTTATTGATTGTTCCGCTAAAGGTCCTTCGTCAATTATATACTTGCATTGAACCAGCATTGAACTAAAACCGCAACATCTAATTCATACATTTTTTTGAATATTATTCTATATGTAATCTTTCCGAATTTAACCATTGCTCTATCTCCGCTAGTTTCCGAGATTCCCATACTGATCATCAACAAAAACTCACTCTGTATTTTTGAGTTCATTACAAAGTTTGAAATAAAACTGGATTTGGATGGCTAGTTTTAAAATGAAAGCACTGTATTTTTACTTTATGTAAACATAATCTCCATCCAAACTATTTATCCCCTGTAGATTATTGATCTCAATTATTACAAATCTAAAACACAGATTGTTTTATATTTTTCTGAATAATTCCAAAGTAGGCCTAGCGGCAATTATTATTTTTTCCAAAGCTATACTTATTTACTATGTTACACTTTATCTAATATATTTATACTGAAATTATCTTTTCAGGTGTTATGATCAGTGCCTTTCAGATAATGCTTACGACGAAAGTACACAAGAAGCATGGTCCTCTAGTGAAGATACAGAACAAAGAACTGGCATGTCTACACAAGAGTTATTGGATTGTTTGGATGAAGATACTCAACCATTTGATAATCCAATAGGTTGTGAAGTCGTGCGTTTAAGGTCAAATATTGAAAACAAAGACCAACTAAAAGTCTATAAAAATCGAAATTACAACCAGGAATTGACACCGGAAGAATACTTGATGTGGGGTGAGTCTGGTACAGAAACAGCGACACCTGATATTGATTTTCAAAATCAATACAAAAGAGATGGTATTATTGCTCTACAATACCGTGGAGGGCTTATAAATGGCATCGAAAAACAAGACGTTTTTATGTTTAATGTTTCCAAGTTTGTAGAAAGCACAACAGGTTCACTTGAAAATATAGTTGTCATAGTATACGACGAGGAAGGTTTTGCTTATGATCTGGAAAGATCACAAATACCAAATCTGAAAGATATTGTCGGAAGTGCAAAGCGTTTTGGAGAATATCTCCAAGTATCGGCTGCACAAAAACGTGACAGGAAACGCCCCATTGAGGATCATATTGTATATGAACGCAACAAAAAAGTTAAAAAATCTAACACAAATAATATGGTAACACAAAGCTACAGAAAGCATAAATTTTACCCAATCGAAAAATATGCCATACAAAATGATCTGCATTTTTTTCAGTGCTGTTCCTTGCCACCATTTGTATATCCGACGTTTGATCGAGCCAGACGTGATTTCTACTTAGATGACTGCAGTGACGAGGGCGTCTTAATAGATGGACCAGATTTACGGGAAGTCATTGAAATTGGCATAAACTCTAAAACATTTCAAGATAACGAGAGGGAAATTATGCCGGATAAATCCAATTCTAATGTCGAAGAATTTCTTAACGATTCAAACAATACGACTTTAACAAATAGCCATCAGTCTATTACACTATATCGCGACGATGAAACGATTAATACCTCTCTTGATTTGCAAGCTGTTTCCGCAATAATTGGAGAGAAGCCAGTATCAGATACAGAACAGAAATATTCAAATACACTTACTCAAGATATTAAAGACCAATGTAGTACTGTTAATGGCGTCCCTCAGTTAAGTGATACAGAAGTCTTTAATTCAAACCCGTCAGCATCAACCTGTCACCCTACATCAATCCTTGAACTAAATAATAGCATCACTCCCCCGGTATTACCGCCACAGAATACTGTAGATCAAGATCTTGCTAATTCAAACAAAATATTCTTAACAAATACCGATCAGACTATTACTTTATATCGTGATGATAAAACGATTAATACTTCTTTGGATTTGCAAGCTGTTTCCGCAATAATTGGAGAGAAGCCAGTATCAGATGCAGAACTGAAATTTTCAGATACATTGGCTCAAGATGTTAAAGACGAAGATAGTACTCTGAATGACACCTTTCAGTCAAGTGAAAGAGAAATCCTAGATGCAAACTCATCAGTATCTACCTGTCAATCTACATCACAGCCTGGACTAGGTCATGCCATCGCTTCCCCAGAATTGCCCCCACTGGAAGATAGTTTTACGAATGCTATAGAGCAAGATTTTGCTGATTCCAGCAAAACATCCGTAAATAATGAGAGACCTGGATCAGATACAGAAATATTATATTCAACCTATGATTCTCCATCTAATTATGGGCAAGCTAATACCATTGCTCCACCACAAAAAAATGGTTATAGAAATACTGTAGATCAAGTCAGTCATAACTCTAGGGCATCGTCAACAGCTATCGTTACCAGGTAAGCAGTTTTTGAGCTAAGCTAGAATGAATAATTACTTAATTTTGCTGTCTGAGCGTCGGAACTTTACATCCTAACTCTTTTTGTGTAAGAAACAAGTTTCGTTAATATCAAATCACATAGTATCTGAATACGGACGATTGGGGTATTTTACCTTCACTTATTCATGAAAACGTTAAGACCTAGAGTTTTTCAATCTTTAAGTCTTAAAAAGTTTGAAACAGTTTACTCTTTATTTTACAAAATGCTAATCTTTTGTGGCTCCTCTGACGTCATCACTATACAAAACATTTTTCACTGGATAAGTAATCGTTGCAACTACCTACTGTCGTTGTTTCGATTACTATCACTTCAACGATTATTCGTACTTTAAAGGTGGAAACACATTATCGTCACGTCATGTGAGCTCATATGTTATCACATCGGCGAAATCTCACATGCTGTCATGCCTTCGAAACACACTACGAGGGCTGCCTTTTATATTTCGGGATTAGAGAACAAAAACAAATATTAATCATCGAAAATCGCTTTATTGTTTTTCAAAATATTCCCCATGAAGATCTATACACTTTTGCATGCGTTTGAACCAATTGTCGAAGCACTTTTTCCACTCTGATTGAGGTATCTCCAAAACATGCATTCTGAACGCAGCAACCGCGTCTTCAGGTGTCGAAAAACGTTGACGTCAAAAATGCAGTTGTTTGAGCCGATGTGTGAGAGCTCGCATTGTCATGGTGAAGAGTCTTCGGCGGTTGGTTTTCCTCATTTCTTGGAAGACAACTGGCAAACAAATGGTTGTGTACCACTCAGAATTGACTGTCTGCGTTGTTCTAGTGGTACGGTTGCGACATGTCCATTTTTTTCGAAAAAAACAGGCGATCATTTGCTTGGAACTGTTTCGTGCGCGAACAACTTTTGTTGGATTCGTCTCATATTGAAACACCCATACAGTCGACTGCTGTTTACTTTTCGGGCTCATACGCGTAAATCCACGATTCATCACCTGTCGCTATGTCATAAACGTGTTTTGAAGCACCGCGATCGTATTTTTGAGCTTTTCTTTTGACCAATCGACACAAGCCTTTTTTTGAACGATTGACAAATTGTGCGGGTCCAACGCGAATAAATTTTTTTGACATTCAAATGTTTATGCAATATTGAATGTATGCTGGTCCCACTAATGTGTAAGGTTGACTCAATCTCTCGATAGGTCACATGATGATCTTGCAATATCAGTTCGCGCACAGCATCAATGATTTCCGGAACAACAACTGTTTTTGGACGACCTTCAGGAAATTCGTTTTGGAGGGAACTACGACATCGATTGAATTCACCATACCATCAATAAACTGTAATCCTTGATAGAGTTTCATCGCCAAAAATTAAATTAACTTCATCCATGCACTCTTGCTGACTTTTAATCCACGTCGAAAGTTGTAAAAAATAATCGCACGTAAATGTTCACGATTTAATTCCATTTTTTGGCCAAGATGAATCCTTTAAGTTACTGTAAACAAACATAGCGCTCGTATGTCAAAACGTTCTGAGTACGTATAACCTCAAAAATGTCAAACTTTACGATAGAGCTGTCAGTTGTCAGATTGCAACACTAGGGTTGTCCAATCCCGAAATATAAAAGGCAGCCCTCGTATACTCACTGAAGTTATGTGACGTGACCATAGTGTACTTCTAGCTGATTTAAAAGCATGCGTTAATTTTATTGCAGATATTTCGAGTGTGCCCTGACTTGGCGTAATAGCATGTGTTCTCACGTGACGTGACGAAAATGTGCTCCCACCTTAATAGTACAGGATAATAGGTTTCAATACAATTTACATCTAATTACACACTCTCTAACGTGCTACATACACACTTGTTGAACGCAGTTCGAATTGAAACTAAGCTATTCTATACGCCTTTTTTTATTGCCAACTGCTAACTCTGTTCTTCTTCTTCTTTCGAGACTAAACTTTTGACATTATTGCAAGGCGACGCTATTAACGATCCCCTGGGTGAGTATAAAGAGAGTGGTGTCAAGCCCGGAAGCACGGCCATTTTTCGCTTATGTGTTATGCAACCGTTCAGACCGGTGCAGATTATTATACGTCAAGCAGGGTTGCCAGATGACATTAAGAGAAAAATCGTGAAAAATCAATAATATTCTTTTACGCATTCGGTTCAACGAAAAATATTACTCAAGAGATCAGCCATTGATAATAAAAGTGGATATTAAAATTCATTATAGTCAAAGTAAAAAAATAGGAAAATATGAAATTCATGTACCTACCAATTTTATCTTTAAAAAATAAAACATTGATAATAGTTTTCTTTAAAAATTTCTGAAACCTAATTCAATTCAATTCCTCCACCATCGTAAGTGCGTAAAAGCAACTCTCAATACTTAATCTTCAGTATGTCTACTAAAATCAGGTTGATACTGCAATCGACCTATTTTCTACAATAATTATTGAGTACTGTTGTCAGCATTTTATAATTCAGTTGCTTGGTATTTTGATGGCTCAAATTTAATAAAATTTAACCAAGAAATTATATAGATATCTCGAGATACTTTAAATCGTCAGATCTGGCAGCTCTGCGGGAAACACTGAACATTTATTCTCCCCGTCCTATAAGAAACCGGAAATCAGTGCAAAGAATGGCGAAACCAATCAGCATTTAGCCTTTAGGATTTCTCGAAGTTATTCTTACCCTTTCAACAAAAAAAGTTTAGTTTTCGATCAGTAGCAATATGCACACTGAATACAGAACAACAAAAGTCACCAAAAATCGACTAATAAGTTTATGTCCGCCCTATAGTATCACAGAATAAATTGAAGGTTTTATTGATGAATTAATTTTGTTCTTTTTTAATTATTTTTTTTTGTTAATTTTGTTTTTTTGTGATTAGTGTTTATAACCGCCCTGTATATTAGAGTGGATTGAGAAAAGACTTTTTTTAGAATCGACTTACTACATGTGAAAGCTATTGTTTTGCTGTAATTAGAAAGTATCCCAAAGATTTATCTGAAAAAATGACTTCTTCCACTGGACTCCGAAAAAAAAAGTTTTTTACGCTTCTTAAAATATTTCAACGTTTTTAACTAATAAAAAAATGAATTCCTGATGAGGTTGTCAACTAAGGAATGGGTTTTCAGATTTTTGTGTCACGCAGATCCCAAATATTTGATTAATCTCATTTTTTGCTATTTTTACTGACATTTTAGTCATCTTCAGTACTCACGACGATGTCACTTTTCGCTATAAATGGATATACAAACTCATGACTGTGTCATATAGACATAATTTTGTTTTTTTTATCCATTCTGTAGAAAACAATCTGTTGGAACTATTGTAAATTTATTTTTATCGAATATATAACTCATAATATTCTACCATATGTCAGCAGATAGGTGTAGCCAGATCAGTTTGTGTAAATGTAAATGCAAATGTAAAGCATTTTTGGTTTATTGAGTAGAGGGGGGGTTAAACCCCCAAATCCCCTCTGGATATGCCTAACGTTCACCAAATAATTACTAACTTAAATGTGTAACAATTTATGATTTTACTCATAGATGGCGCTAACGTATTCACCAGTTGACTAGCTCCACCTATCTGTAGAAATAAAAGGCTTTATCTCCGAAACTACGCGTAACATTTTGTAACAAAGTAGAAAATATAGTGTATTACTTAAAATTTACAGGACAAATAAACCGAAAATAGTAATATCCAGTTTGAATTAAATTTAGAAATTTGTCAGCCAACAATTTTGAAAATGATTACAAGAACAGCTAAGTGAATTTCGGGGGAAACTGGAAAATTAAAAAAGATGTATAGACGCTTTTATTAGGTCGATGTGTACGTATGTATCTAGCTATGTAACGGAAAATTTCAACGTAATTTTCACCAACTTAAAGAAGTCCAATTAAGTTGAAAATTGGCAGACGTGTCAAAGATTGATGACAATACAATTCTTTAAGTTGAATTTTCCCGTTTGTTGTCTTTTTGTTAATGTTCTTGACTAAATACAAATTCGTCTATTAACTACTGCCAACTAGTTGCCAGTAGTAGAACTGCAATGGAATGGAAAGGTTACACAAACATGAAGTAAACTTTTTAATTATAAATACATCGTTATGAGACTAAAACTTAGAAAATAATTATAGTTTAAAAAAACTAAAAAATACACTTTAATAGCAAACCGAACTAAAAAGCAGAAAATAATTTTTATTTATGAACAGTTTATATTAGAGCAGTAGAAAGTAAAATATATAAATAGTTGCCAATAGAATAATGTAAAATTTAACGTTTCAAGCACCCCACGCTTTTTACTTTTTACTGCTGTAATATAAACTGTTCATAATTAAAAATTATTTTCTGCTTTTTAGTTCGGGTTTCTATTAAAGGGTATTTTTTAATTTTTCTAAACTTTAATTATTTACCATCATAAGACAACTAAAAGATGGTTTACAACTTTTACTATTCAGGTCTAGCGCGCACTTGACCAATTTATCTCTTCATTTTCAATCTCCTAAAGCAAAATGATTAAGGAAAAAATAGTAAATACTAAAAATCATAATTTATTGTTTTTATTTTTCAGAAATATGGTGAATGAGGTAAACGAATTTCCAAGCAAAAATGCGACCCCACTGAGAATGCACATTTCGGATTTCAATAACATCCTCGCCATTGCAAAGAGCAGTTTCCTAGAAATTATTGGCATGTACCATAAAGTAGATCAAGTATTCATCAATAAAAGTTATGGCGAAGAAGATAGACAGATTGTACTGAATAAAATTATTGAAATAATTGACTCACTGGTTATCAGACTGAGCATTTGTCGCCACTTACCGTTCATTGATTTTGATGTCGATCTATGGTTCGATGATATCCTCAAAAGTACAGATCATGCAGTGTCTGTAAATGCAACCCTCAATTTTTTGAATCTATTTTTGGTAAACTGTAAAAGTGATTACAGCTCTAACCCATATTTGAAGAAAATGTTTGAACATGTTATGGAAAAAACAAATGGTAAATATTGCATGTATAACAATTAAGTTCCAGTGAAATAGTTAATAATACTTACTAATACTTTCTACTTAACTAACATTATTTTGTTCGTTTGATTATTGTGTTTTTAATTATATATTTCCTGTTTATTCCTAGTACAACTAATTTTTTAGTCATTTTTATTAGTCTCAAATATTTTATTGTTTTTTGTCTTCGTTTCAAGTATTCGGTGCATTGTCTGTTACAGTACCCAGCTTGTCTTCGGTTAACCTATATATTTTTTGCTGTAGGTACATTTAAAACTAGTAGGCGATATTTGTCCAAGTTATTCGAATGTTCTTTTTCTTATACATTTTTTTGTTCAATTGTTTTCTAAAATCCGAGTGTCTAATTCGTTTAGCTCTGCAAGCTTCTTATGTTTGGTATTCTTCAGAGCACTGATTTTAGACTAGGTTCAACATGGTGTGGTAGCGTTCGCCATTCACAGTAACAGCTGCTCCACCCTCATTTTCAGAGAAAAATGGGCCGATGATGCCGCCAGACCAAAATCCACACCAAACACTCAGTCACTCTTTGGGAGTGCATTGGCTTCTCAACGACCACATGTGGATTTTACGTTCCCCAAATTCGGCAATTTTGCTTGTCCAGAAATAACATATCCACCGAGTTTTCTGTGGAAATGAGCTTCGTCCGTTTTGGTGTTAAAAGATGATTTTTCGGTAAAATTCCGGGTCTTCGTTCAAGTGCTCATTGGCCCATTGTGCGAAGGGATAGCGCATTGGATGGTCTGTTGGCTTCATCTCCTGTACCAATTGAACTTTATACGGTGTCATTCCGAGGTCTTTATGCAAAATTCTCCTCAAAGAAGTGCGCGAAATGTGCGAAATATTTCGGAGTATCCCACACTGTGTACGCACAGTAGGAGCACGTTGACGTGTTGGTTTGTCAATGAGCAAACCAGTGTCACGCACTTTTTTCACAAATTGTCTCACATACGGAGCGGACGGCGCTTCTTTTCGGCCCATAGAAGTACGGCATTTTCGCACACATTCGGCAACAACACACTTACTTTGGAAATAATTTTTGAGTATTTCCCAACGTTGTTCAAGCGTATATCCAACCATTTTCGTTCACGGGAGACTTCAAACTAATTTTCTATCAAAACAGATCTGACATAAATGTTACCGTGTTGAAAATGACCGCTAGTTCAAAAAAAAAAAGTTAGATGGCTCACCCTTTGTATACGTAGATAGGTCTACTACTCGACTGAGTGAGTGAGTATGAAAACTGACATAAATGAAGTTTGATATATGGGTTAAACTTCATTTATGTTACTTTTTATACCACTTATATTGACTCCTTAAGAACCGCTGCTTAGCTTAAGTGAATCCCGATCTCAAGTACTGGTGATATAAAAGAGTAAATAAAGAAAATATACGGTTTGTTTAAATATCGTGCGTCACTGGCTCTTGGACGGTTATTGTGTTTTAATCCTGGTTCAGTTTTACTAGATATTCTTAATCTTTAAACGAATATATTGATTCTGAATTTTTATTGTTTCTGTAATGCCATTTAAATTTGCGGCTACTTCCTATAGGTTTGTTCGTAGAGACCAGTTGCTGACAATTCCAACGATCTGTAACGTTTTACGCCAATCAGGCGATCTCGGCAGTTAGTTGTGCCAACATTCGATTCGCGTGGAATTTATCAAAGCGTTGGAATTGTTGACAGCTGGTTTTAACAAAAGTTAAATTGAAACTACTCCTTATCTTTTATATCAGAAGTCATTAAAACGGCTAAAAGGCATTCGTGTCCATATATGTGCTAAATGACCATTATATTTTGTTTTTCTCATACTTACTAGATTGCTCGCGCGGCCTGGAGAAGAACATAATCATAACGATGCGGGTGCAGACATACATATGTCTGTCTCTTTCATAGCTACTTCGAGTCAGATGCGCATATCTGAGAAATATTGTGAAAAATAAAATAATCAAATGACAAAGACAATAACTCGGAAATAACATCGACTGGTTGCCACGGATTCGCAAAACGGGTCTGGTAGTATGAAAAGAGGCAAAAGCGTCCGTTTACTGTCTGATTTAGTTCGTGACACTTCCACTTACTGGCGATAGCAGATAGTCTTAAGAATATGGTTTTAGTATATAAAGAGGAGAACCCGAGGAAGAGATGTTCAGGGTGGGTTTTGGTTGTTATTTTGTCGTCTATTTTCATAACCTCTATATGCTCCTCGTCAAGCCCGTAACCAGCGGGGGTCTGGGGGTTCAACCCACCCCACCCCCGAAGTTTTTGAATTTTTGGTCTCAAGATTCATTTTTAATCAATTTATCATGTTTTTCATAACAATAAATTTTATATTTATACAATTTTATATATCCTGGAAATACATGAACAGAAATATACATTTTGAGGTCCTACTGAGTCCACCAATCAAAAAAATTATCCCCCCCCCCCGAAATAAAATCCTGGCTATGGGCTTGCTCCTCGTTTTAGTATTGATTCGCTAATGTTTTGTTTAATTTTCAATAAATCACATGGAAATAAAAAGAACGAAGTTCCTTTAGCGAATATGTACAGTTGTTTTTCTTTTTTTATATATTTTTTTGACGCTGAACATAAGATTTCACTTTTATCAATCGAGTCATCATATGTAAATAGTAAAAGCGAGTTCCAAGATTTTTTTACTTTCTTTCCTAAGCTTGTGTTACACACTGGCTGCAGTTGCTATTTCATTCCAAAACTGGAATAATGAGACTCACGAATGATTTACAACGAAAACAACTAATACTTATTTTCCATCTGTTCAGTATTCAAAGTATGCAACCTGTCGACTACGACGCTTGTCTTCTCCAATTTGAATACTCGCAGAGAGAACGTAGCATGGAGGCGGTATAACGCTTTTTCCTTACCTGACGATCCTTCTATTAGTCAATTCGTACCTCAAGTCAAGTTAAGGGACTTCGTTCCAAAAATGCCTGTTTGAATGGCAAGACATTTATAAAATAGATTACCTATTAGTATATATGATTAAGATAGCACGAATGACGCGAACATATTACAAAAATACTTGCGTAATACGTACTGTCTATATGAATATAAGCCTTAAGTTACAATTGACATTTACATTTTTTAAATATTAATATGTATTTTTTAATCTTTTAATAGTTATTTTCCTGTGCGAGTAACTTCGGGATGCCGGCCGGACCAAGACAAGAAGATTCTTAATTTTTTCCGTTATGAACTGAAAGAACAGTGAGTTAATTTAATGTTTGCGAACGAATTTTCGACAATTAATTTTTCCATAATCGACGTGTGGAAGGTAATTAAATTTAAAAACTCTCAGCGTCAATTCGCGTCGTACATCAATTTGCAATGTGTCGTCCTAAGTTCATAGATCACACATTGAATGTAAAACCCGCCGCGACATGGATATTTAGAAACTGTACGGCCCGACGGCGAGAATGTGGATCCGTTCGCGACAAGACCGAACCCTATATCTCGCGAACCCCGCGAAAAATATCTACAGAAACTGGTGAAAAGAGACGTTAAGGTATCAAAAAGAGCTTTTCGACAATATGCTAATTATGGGAAACAAAACTGGAATTTCAATTTATTCGTTCGTGAATCAGACATTTTCCGATGCGATTGGCTAAGAACTGCGTCCTGCGTCTCAACATGCGGATCTCCACGCTACGTACGCTTGGCGCCTCTCGTGTTATGTAACCTTACATGTGCTATATGCGTCTCAATTTACGACTTGCCTTAGGGAACATCCATAAATTACGTAAGATGCATTTTGACGTGATTCTGTCCTTCACCCACCCCGATGTAAGAAACTGCAAAGGGCCCCGGAGACGGACAATAATGTTGTCAATAAAATTGACGATTTCAATTGTCATTGATGACGTTTCAATAAACCCGTCAATAAAAAACAAATCGTTATAGTGCCATAAATGTAGGCTACAGAATGTCATCACTAGATGCACCTGACCGCTTTTTTTATCTATCTTCTGGAAATCTATTAAATTTTTTTCGTACAATATTAATTTTCTTTTTTAAATTATCCTCCTTATAAGTTGGTTTATACCTTTCTAAAACACTAAGTATTTTTTTGAAAACTATATGTTTTTTTTATTTTGGTTCAATAATCATTACATTTTATTTTCCACAACTCTGGCTGATTGCGATACAACGGAATTACAAGTAACACAAAGTTTCTCTCCGAGATGTTTTTGGGTTCTACGGAACTCGGCAGCATATTCATCATCGTAGCCATCTGTGAAGCAACTGCCCAAACAATTGTCAATTTCTCAATTAGACGATCAATTGGGGTGCGTCAATGGTCTTTGTCAATGTATTTCAATCAAATTTCCTATCAATCTTCCATAGATTGACAATGACATCAATCGCTTGCTACATGATCAATTTCATGCATCAATGCGTATCATTGACAATATTATTGTCCGTCCCCGGGCTACTTTAGATACACTTACTTCACCCACCCACCCACCATTTCTTTCGTAGGATATTTATTAAGTTTTTCAATTTCCTCAATTTAAACTAATATAATATTTTTTTATTAAAGGACTTTAAAAAAACATATAAGTATACCTATATACCGATATTTTTAACTAGTAAAGTAAGTAAAGGTTTGATTATTACATACTTGGTTAAGTATAGTTAATGTTATAACTATATATACATATATTTATTTAAAAATACTTATAAATATACTAGTAATATTTAATTTAGGCGAAGAAATGGCGTAAGTAATGAATGAAGAACATTTAATCTTGGTAAAATCTTTTTGAAACACTTTCCGGCATGTAAAATTTCATAAGATATTAGCCGAAACCCACCCAACCTAAAATATCTTACGTAATTTATGGATTGTCCCTTAACACCTCTTCGCTGCCTCTATAGCCGAACTTAAATATCCAGACCATAGAGATATCCTTAGTTATTATCTCTATGATCGAGACTGTTTAGGCAGTTGACAGAGTTGACAGTTAGTTGACACCTTGAGACGCTGGCGTGACGAAGTGAAGGCCATTATGTAACATGTAGAAAGGCTTTGTGAATCAGGCAAGCTAATTTTTTTATTTTAATTCCGAATTCCTGTAAAGATAGTGTAACAGCTACTAGTATAAATAGTAAATGTAAGAGTTAAGAGTATTAGTTGTTACAGGGAGAAAGACGCTTTGAAATGAACAGCATTAATTTGTCTCGCCTTCAAATATTTGTATCCTGTTAGGTATATTTATTGGTATTGTATTGTATTGTAAGTGATCTTGTTACGAGTTAATTTTTAGTTCCTCTTTGAAGTCTAGTTAGTGGCTGTCCGGTTTGTACATATACTTAAGATCGAAGATTAAAAAGCAAAAAATTAATGATCATAAGATATTACTAAGGAATAATAGACTCTTAATGTGTTTGGGAGTCCGGTATTGTAACAATCGGTAAACTCTCATCAGTAAATTAACAGTAAAAAATTGTATAAGGTGCTACATGCCATATCTTAATTATTATATGCTATACTGAAACGGACATTTATGGTGATTGGGAAAAAATGAATTGATACAATATTGCAGTGATCTACAATCTTAAAGCCTCGCTTCTAGATGAAATAGTGATTTCAGTCTACTTTTGCTGCTTACAAAAATAATTAACAATTCAATAAACTATAAAAGCAACAGGCACAGACTCACAAGTCATTATTTGTGAACATATTGTATTAATTCAAAAAAAAATCCTAAAGTAACAACTTAATATTAGTCACTATCAAATAGTGTAATTTTTAACAGAAGAAAAGCTGTGCAACTTTTATTTGAAACTTTTAATGTGTCACAGATGTATAAACAGTTTTTGTTTATTTTATTTATTTATGACAGCTGTTGAAATGATGTTGAGTGCTTAAAATAAAAATATAGTGTTAGGGTACAAAACTTATGTTTACACAGAAGAATACATGAAAAATTATCACATCCTTCTATGGAGTGAAAGAACAATGAAAAAAGTATGTTAAATGTTAGTGTTTTAAAATTAAGAGATAGTAAAATAGTCTAGAAAAGTAATGTGTTTATCACCACAAAATCATTAAGAAGAAATTTGGAACTATTGTTTTATTTAATTTTGATCCTGAGAAGAATTCATGCCAACCAATGGCTCTGTCCCATTCATTTTGGAACTAATTTTTAAACTTGACACTGGCATTAATGTGAAGGCTATAAAAAATCTAGCGTTCAAAATTTGAAAGCTATTCTATAATTTTGTTTTATTCAATTGACATTGATTGGAGCAAAGTCAAGGTATTTACTACTCACTACTGTTTTTTTATTTAATTATTGCTCAGATTTGCATACAGAAAACTATATGAATTGGAAACATAATTTCAAAAAAAAAAACAAATGTTCTATGCTTTTTTCTCAATTAACTGAAAATTTACAATTCATGTAGAAATTCAGCAAATTTGTGTATATGTCTAAGAATTAATTTTTTAGTTGCTTTTTATAATTAAGACACCACATGCTTAAAAATGTACTTATTGCCATTCTAGTCACATATTTCTTCAAACATACAATTTCCATTGTATTGAAGCATTCCAAATGCCAGAAAATGCATTCATTACTTTTGAACAAATACAATGTAGTCTTCGAAGATGTCAACAGCTGTTATTATTTTTGGGAATACTGTTTCCTGCAAACTTTTTTATTATCTGTGAAGCTTGATTTTAAGGGCAACTTTTTATCTTGGCCATCATATTTGTTCATATCCATAGATCAATTTCAAAAACCTATATATTTTAAATCCTGCAATTATTTGCATACAAATTATTTTGAATTCATATAATGCATATTCACTGACAAAGAAATTGCAACACCCAGAAAGAGGAGTTTAAATTTAACATCTTTGTTTAATAGGCTGCTCTCTACCCAAGCTAATTCCCTTCTCAAACTTTCTTGATTCGGAAATTGATGTAGCTCAATGCACCAGGGAGTTCACAACTAACTGTTTCTGAGATGGATGATGATGCAACCAGGGGTGGGGATATCTGTCAGTGTGTGTTGGTTTTCTGTATACAGAGTGGCCCAGGTGACCATTTGGCAATCGTGAAACCAACATGTGCAGGAAGGGCATCCATCATGAATTTTATTTTGATTAGCCATTTTTTGAAATTTAAAACCCACCTAAACCAATAATTGTACATATTTCAAATTCACTTAGCTGGCAATACATTTGGCGTACCCGTGCTCAAGGCATTTTAACATCACTAAACCTCGATTTTGCATCCCACCAAGTGGTTTGTTTTTTGGTAAAATAAAAAATGCAAAAAACGACTACAATATTAATTGATGAAAAAAAGTTTATATGAAAAGACATTCACCAAACTTTACCATTTACTCTTTACTATTGCATCTATTAATTAATATTAAATTTAAGCATGTTCTCGGTGTTACGATTTCTGTGTCAGTGAGTATTCTATTGTATCAATTTGGTCTTTTTCTCTATTAAAACCTGGTAAAATATGAATTATTTTTTGTAATTTAATCCTTCAGTCAAATCACATAGTGTCTACTCTATGTCATTAAACAAAATGTTTTTATAATGTTTCATAAACCAGAAAATTTATTATTAAAATCAACTAGTAATACCTAAAGTATAATGACTGTCCAGTACCTACATCAACTTCTTATTCTACTTCTATCACTGAATATGTGTATCGTTGGCATAATAATTAAAAAAAATCTAGTTATAATATTATGAGGTCTATTTTCCTTTCTGATAATATAAAATCAATAAACGTTGTTAATTTTATAATTTTTGCACGTGAATAGATTTATTAACATTGGTATAAAATATCTAATGTCAATATTATTTTTTAGCTGTGCGTCCAATGGGAAGCAAGGACATGGCTACTCTAAATAATCTTAACATACAGGCTTCAAGGAACATGTCAGTGAGTGTATCAAATGCTAAAGGAAATAAAGAAATTGAGAAAAAAAACAATGAACAATAAGCAAAATCCATTGGTAAGTTTAATTGTCATTAGCACTTGTTGAAGCATTAAAGGTATGCCATCATATTGTAATATTGCGTTTTATGCATGGTGTAAGATATGCAGGTGGATCGACTCTTATCGAAAGCTGAGAAATTAACGAGGATTTCATTTAACAACCACCGATGGCGCCACCATAACACATGTACCAATTATTTGTTCGAAAGATTTAATAAAATGGAAAATAACGTAAGAATTAAATTTGGGTTAGTTTCTTTTATACACAAATATTATTAAAATCGTAAATAGTGCTTTAAATATGCACAATTTTTAAAATATAACTCTTAATATCTGAATAATGAAAAATAATAAAGGCAGACCATATATCTTGTTCTTGTTTTTCAAAAACTCAAACTGCTATAAAGAAAAATAAAATAAGGGATTTTTTTGTATAGAGTATTTGCTACAAGTATGTCTGACAATGTAGTTTAATGAAAAAAAAAGTACCACCAGGGGCCTGTTTCATAATCATCACATTAATAATATTAGTAAAAAAATACAAGTTACCAAATACTTGCACTTGTAGTTTCCGTTTCACACTTGTAACAATTTGCGTTCTAAACCTGTTGTATAATGGGGAAAGAAATATATTATATAGAACCTGAGAGAAAAAGGGGAATGCTGCCACCACCCAAAGAAAATTTGTTTGGAGAGAAAAACTCCGGGAACCCTTCTCTGTAAATGTTAGCTGAAAATAAATAATATAAAAGGAACTTTACTGCCCCTTATCTGCCTTCACTCTCAGTCCTTGGTAGCTTCTGGTCTTCGTCACCTGGCCTCCTCTAAGAGGGTAAGTCCCCAGGCTTCTCAAATGCTGGTGGTTGTATAGGAAGAAGGAAGGAGTTAAAAGTAAACAGCAAAAAAAAAACAAACACATATATTGAAGAAAACAAAATGAATGGAAAAAAATATACAAAAAAAAAACAAAATAGAAACAATAAAACAATCCCGATATGTAACACAAAAACGAAAAAAATATATAAACCAAGGAACCTCAATTTTTAGTAGTTACCCAATACTTGAGAACAAATGTAACTCCCCCCCAATTTATGTTTTTAATTAATTGGCCCCAAGGAAATATGAAAAAATAACTTTAAGGGATACAATATTAATTATACCCGCTAATTCTGGAATGACAGGTACAATTAGACCCTATTTAAGCCCTATCAGTGCCTACTACAATAGGTCTTCCCCTTTATCAGCAAACGTTGGTGAGCCAGTTTATCCAACGCAACCCCAATAAACATATAATATATACGCCTATATAAATTAAAAAAAAAACAAACTAAAACAAAACCAAATTTAAACAAAATATCATAAGACAAACAAACTAGTCTTTTGCCGCTCGTTCCTTTTGCCGACTCAGGGAGTCAGATGAAATCTTTACCAGTTTACAATCTAGCTGTGCGTCCTCCGACGCTACTTTGTCCCTATCACGAGGTCTCTTCCCGGCCGTTTGCTGGTCTAAGAAACCTCTACCCTGGGTTCACAATCTGAACCTACCACTCTACGGAAACTTTTTACTTCAAGTAGTAGTAGAGAAATTAAATTGTGAAAGTCTACCTTGTTAATATTCCTATATATTCGACCGGTTAGGCGATGGACCAAGTAACGATTGGTTTGGGAATTAATTTTGTCCGACATATATTCTTTGATAGTTATATTGACAATCAAATTAATAAGTATTTACGTGTTATAATATTTATAAATTAAATTTTTATTTCATTTTTATCAACCTTGGGTTGACATTTAGTTCCATAAATTTTCAGGACAAATTTGACATATTCGCCAATAGTTGCGCATGTTAGGTGGCGCTACTCTATCTTTTTTGCAAGATCTGTGCTCTGTGCTATTCTCTTGCATATTTCGAATACTAATATTTTGGATTTTACAAGTTGTCACTTCTAGAATAATTTTGATGTTGCTAATTCTACAAGTTACAAAACTACAAGTTTTGTATGAAACAGGTCCCAGACTGGTAATGACCTTGAATGGTACACAGGCTACGCAGCGCCATCTAATGACTAAAGATTTAAATCTTTAAGGGAACGCGTTTATGGTATTGTCGGAATAGGAAGACCTTCTCATCTTACACCGTGTTTTTATGCTACAAATATATCATGGTGTCTCCCAAACATATTCATCTCTCATTTCTTTCTATGTGCTTCTGTTCTAAGCTGTTTGTTGTTCATTTATTATCTTGTTTGGGGAGACTGAAGTATTATGTAAACTTACTTTTTGTGATGAAATTGAACACCACCCTAAAACGAATGACGAGAGGCACGATGCTAAAAATAATTAAAAACATAAAACCGGTAGGAGTGAAAAGAAAAGGACGACCTCGGAGAAGATGGCTGGACAATGTAACAGAAGATCTATGGAGAATGGGCATAGAGCAATGAAAAGCCATGGCTGCCAATAGAAATGAATGGAGGCGTGTAATTAAGTAATCCCTGTATATATTGTAATTGTTACATAAAATCTAATTCATGCCCTAAGCCTTCAGGGCCGGTTCTGCGTTATAAATAAAATAATAAAAATAAAGGGACTCAGTACCAATATGCATTTTCACCTCGGGCGAGAATTTTAAAAATAAATATAAGAAAAAAAGAATAAAGTTTTGGGATGTCAAAAAACACGTTTTCCAACGGTTTTAAGTGTATAACTAAAAATAATTACGTTTTATGAAAACATAATATCAGAATTGAAGCTTAAAAAAACAAAGAGATTCGCTGGTTTTGCTTAATGTCTAAGAATTCTGTTAAAAAAACGGAAATACTAGAAATTATTCCCAAAAACATTTAAATGTTAAAAAAAATACTAAACAAGACGTTTAAAATGAGATTTAGTAAAATTTTGTAGCATAAAATTAAGAGATCTATCAGAAAAATTGATAGTCGCTTTGAAAAAAATATCATAAAACTGAAGCCATTACAAGTAAAATTAAAATTTATCATAACCCATGAAGAATTAACTTTATTCATGACCAACTAACAAGATTTAATGATTTAAAAAGCATAGACTCAAAAAAATAGTTTCAGATAATTTTTTCATATTTTTTATTTATAAAGAATTATTTTTAAATAACTTTAAAATTATTAAATCAAGCATAATGAAATTGATCTTAACAAAAATTTAGCACTTAAATGAAAAATTTTGCTTTTTTACTGAAAATGTGACATTCTTATAAATTTATGTAGCTTAAAAATTAAATGACATTGCTATTCAAAGGTTGCATTTGCATGCAAAGTGTCCAGAATATCGGGATTCACATGACTTCAGCTTGTGAAACTCCATACACAATTGTTTTTTATGAATGAAATAGCTCAAAAGGGACATGAAATACATTTTTTGAGAGATGAAATAGCAATTTTTGAAAGGTTTCATTTATTAATTTGCCTATGTTGTACATTTTGTACATGTATATCTGTATATATGCGTTACAAGATGTCTGGAAGGTGTAAAAATACGATTCAACTTTATTAGAAACAGCAAACACAGATGGATTAACTTTAATATATTTTTTATTTTGCAGGATAACAACGATGGTCCACCGTGGTATCGCCCAAAGTAATTGCAACTGCTGGTAAAGTAACCATAAACGCTGAGAAATAAGAAATGATGTTGTTTATTTTTGAATCAAATACATAGGATAAACTAAGCAGTCCTCAACATCTGAGAAATAATTGTAACTGTATAAAGCATAATAACTGTTAAAGTATAATAGTTAAAAGTATAATAAAGTTGTAAGGATTACCTTTTAGTTGTTTTCATTTCCTAATCTCTTAGAGAATGTAACTTACTATTTGTTAAATGAACAAAAAACTGCATTTGGAAAATCCCTTGTGAATGTAATAAATTCTATATTGGGGAAACCTCTAGACCTCTAAATGTTCAAATAAACGAACACAAAAATTACATTAGAAAACTACAGTTTGAAAAATCCAAATCTCGTGAAAATGCTTGGGCCGTTGGTCATAAAATTCAATTATATTACACAAAGAAGAACACAATATGAAAAAAACTAAAAGAGTTGCTTTAATTTTGTTGAATGAAAAACAATTGTATCAATACTACCTCCGAGAGTTCAATCGTCTCTTGTTGCCGATGATTGTGGAAGAATTTGCTAATGGTCATGTCCTCATGTACAACCCAATATCGTACTTCATAAGGTTCCTTATGAATTTAATGGGATCACTCAATCAACAATATTCTTTGATCGCATTTGTTGCAATGCATTATCTTATAACAAAGTCGCACCTAGGAGCGCCACATAAAATTATGAAGATCACCCCTTTTCAAATTGTCTTCTAAACGTTGTTTGTGGCATATTATTGATTACTTTTATGGTTTTTTGGGCAATAACACCACAATCGGCAAAGACAAAACGATTAAAAACCGACGTAGTATACTGACAGTGCAGAAAATCCATTCGTCAATAATCAAAGTCCGTATTAAACCAGACTTCTTAGTGTGTCAAGTGGCATTTATAGTTTAATCGTGATTCCAGATAAGATTGCACATAATGCATATATATGTAAAGAAGAAATTATGTGAAATAATAGCAGTAAAATTACAGTTATACATAAAAAATGTTATACATAGATTGCAAATGGATGCAACATTTTGGCAGTAGTTGAAAATGTTTACATTGAGTTAGACCAAAGAGTATAGCAGTAGAATTATAGTTCCAGTAATACAGAGGTATAGTTATACAGAATAATACATACAATATACAGGGTGATATCAATTATAGCTATACAAGGGGGTTATTGTAAGCCCAAGCAATATGTTTTGGACACAAATATTCTATGAATTATATCTGCCGTTACAATAAGACAGGATTGCTAGAGATTTCTGGATGATAATAAAGTAGGATTGTGGCCATATTGACATGGTCAAATTTCGATACAGCTAGTCGATACGACGGGTTTCAAAGGACTACTTTATATTTATTGATGTAATTGTTTACAGTTCATGGGATGGCCAATAAGCAGTAGCGTATACAGGGTTTGCAACAAGGTGCAAGAACAAAATTGTGGCCCAATTTGCAAAATAGGCATTGGGTGGACAAAAAATGTTACACTGGGTGGCCTATACGTAATTGCAAATGCAAGGTGGTTGAAATAGCGGGTGGAGTAGATTTATAGTTAAAGGTTGGATAATATTATTATTTATTTATTAATAGCTTTAGCTAACATAAATACAACTTTATACAATTTATAGATCTACTCATATATATATATATATATATATATATATATATATATATATATATATATATATATGTTTGTGTATATGTTTCACGGATGGAAATATGTGGTTGATGATTTATTCCGGTGTACATCCGTTCATCTGTATTCGTTTGAAAAATCACTTGACGTTTCGCCAAAATCATATTTGGCTTTCTCAAAAGATACTAAGTAACTGAAGAATAGTTACTTATCTCATATTTGGTGAGCTTTCTCTCTCAGGTACTAATTAGGTAACTTGGTCAATTAAAGTGCAATTACTTATGGCAATAATCCCATTGGCTTTCTGCTTTCCAAAATGGTGATAATTTTAAAGCAAAAGCTTCTCGTATTGTTCTGATTTTGTAGTTTTCGATTTGCGACTACAAGTATTAAACTCTATAGTTACTGTATGTATATCTCTTATGACGTATAACTTGGAACAGTCACATGAAATAAACTCCATGGTTCTCTAAAGGCATTTTGGCGCAAACGAATCAGAGTGATCTAATTATGGTAAACTTAATGGGCTACGTAATCACAGATTGCGAACCATTTTTCTGGATGTAAACACAAAGATTTTGAAGAACGGCAAAAACAAATCAAATCTATAAACTATACCATAAAGTTAGAGTTTATATACAGTGAATAATACAATAATATTTCAAAATGTCGGTAAACCCTCAATAGCTTATACCTCTTTAATAGCCACATTTGAAAATTGATCTCGAAATATATATGTTACAACGCATTTTACTTTAACGACGACTGAAGTTAAGTATATCGATTCTTGTAAATATAGACTATTTAAACTTTCCATTTAATGTTGTGATTAGTAAGTTCGAATTAAGAATAGTGCGACTACTTATTTGTGATAAATAATGGCCGATTATACAATTTTGCTCTTATTTATGTTAATTTAGCAAGAATGTTATACAGGGAAAGGCTCCGTTGTTTCACAGTTCTATCATTATAATAAATTCGGTCATATTTACTTGTGTGACTCTTCGAATAATTTAACTGGTAAAAAACTACATATACAGTCTGTTGAGTTGAATTCATATTTACTCAACTTTGTGCATAAAAGAAACCGCCAAATGTACCTTGTATTATAAATAAACAGATCAATATTCAGTCAATACAAAAACACAGGTGTTTATTTTTTTGTCGTAGTCATTCCTGCGCTAAGAGTGAATCAGCTTCGAACTTGCCGGATTGACAATAATTTACTTAATATGTTTTAGGGATTTTCTTGGTTATTAAGGCCTACTGACCATTGGTACTAGCACTGTACATTCAATCAATTAGTGTTACAGCACTAAAAGTATGGAACACTTAGTTGTTTGGTAGCTCTTTGTACAGTTTAAGAATCAGATGTTCTGTGCACTGTTGTTATATAAAAGTTTTCTGCGTTCCTGGTTGTGTAACTGTGGACATTTTCCACTCTTTTACAGTGATTCAACAAATGGTTTGGAACTAGACCGTGGATCATTTTCAATATAAATATTAACGTGTTATAGTGAATTGACTGTTTAACACTCAGACGGTTTACAGATTCCAACATTGTCCTTATATGAGCATATCTATTAGTGTTCAATATTATACGTCGCCTGGTTCTGTCTTATTTGCATAATTTCAATTTAAGAGTTTTTTAATAGAAAAAAAAAATGGTTGGACAAAAATTAAAATGAGGCATTATTATGGTCTTATAAACTAAGAGTTTGGACCATTCACTTAACGTTGATCTCATCTTTCCTAGAGCATTCACTTTCTTGGCTATTTTACTTCTGATATATAATGCATGGTTCGCGAATGTTAAACAATCGTCTATCATGACACCCAAATATTTCCATTCACTCACTTCTTCTATTCTCACTTATTCTATACTCCTTGATGCTGTGTCACATTTACAGGGCTTTACCTATTTCTCACTATCATGAACTTTGTTTTATCGATATTGAGGCTGAGATTATTTTTCTTTAACCATTTTGATACGTAATTCATTTCTAAATTTAAGGTGTTCACTATTGTATTTATACTAGCTGTCGCCCAGTGGTCGAAATTCGACCAATTGTGTCAATATCTCTGGCAAATAATATGAAAATTTTATCGTGATTCTATTCTAGGACTTTAGGGAGAACAGCAATTACGAACGGATCCAGATTCAACCTCTGTGTGAAGTTTCCTCGAAAATCCTAGATGTCGGTCTTACATCTCGCTTCTACAAATAAGTAACGAAATTCAAGTTTTTTTCAGATATAATTCATAGAACTTTATTTGTGTTCAAATTCGTAATTTAATATGACAACAATTCAACTGCTAATGGGCTACCCTACATATTTATTTTTTCTAACACCCCTGTATTGCTATAATTGCACTCAATTCTCTAACATTTATTAAAATCCTCATTATAATAATTCCATCTCATTATATAACCACCCTGTATATGCAAATGCTTATGGACCACGCATAATATTTTTTAACATTTTTCAACCACCGGGTAAACCATTCTGTATATGCCACTGCCTATGACCCACCATATTTACTCTTTTTGTTTATGAAATTTTTAATTATCTTCTGTAACTATAATTCTACTCGGACCTATATTTCAATCATTATATATATGGAACTCTTCGTGGTCTACTCTATAAATCATTTCCTATTCTAACATCTTTTATCACCATCCTGTATATCTATAATTCCTCTTACCCTATATTTCATCTTAACTATATATACAACTGCTTATGGGTTACGAAATGTTGCATTTCCATTTCCGCCACCCTGTATATGCATCTATGTATAACATTTTTTACACCACCCTGTATAACTGTAATTTTACTGCACCTTCTATTCCAAGAACCCTGTAAATTCAACCGCTAATGGGCTTCCCTATATAATTATTTTATTAGTTATAATTGCACTCTACTCTATATTTTAAACACCCTAAATATGCAACTGCTTATGTGCCACCCATTAAAAAAATTATTTCTAACATATCTGGAATCGCCCTGTATGATTATGATATTCAACGATTACTTTACCCACTAAACAATAACAACGCTTGCATGCCACCTCCAGAAGTACATGCTCTAAGTATATAATAGCATTGGTCTGTCTATATATAATTACTCAATGGTTTGAGTCTGGCGGCAGCGGCACGCGTCACATTCATTTGTTTGGCATTGACATTATTAACGTAAATAATGAATTTTTATTATATTTTATTTAATGAATGAACCAATATTATAAATTAGGATTAGCATTCTGCACTGAAGGTCGTCAGTAGCTACTAAACAAAATAAAAATGAAGAAAATCGGTTGAGAAACAGAGGAGAAAATGGTACATAATCGTTTTGTCTTAGCCTATTTATATATAGGTTATCTGCGGCGAAATAGATTAATGTGTCGTCCGCAAAAAGTTAAATATGGCTTTTTTCAATATACTGATTAATGCCATTAATGTATATTACAAACAAATTTGGTCCCATTGCAGTACCCTGTGGGACACCATGTATTGTTTCTTTCAGTGTAGATTCGTTGTTGTATCTTGTTTTTTGACTTCCTCCAGATAATTAGCTTGTAATCCATTTCAGTGCTTTCTCCTGTATTCCATATTTTTCTAATTTTAAGACTAACAAGTCTCTATTGACAGTTTCAAAAATGCTCTTCGAAAATCAAGAAACAGTGCGCCGATTATTAGGTTTGAGCTAAGTGAATTTTTCCATTGCGCTAGTACTGACTGTAAGGCAGTATCACATGAGTTGTTCTCTCTGAAGCCTGCTTGAAAACAATTTAAAATTTTATTCTCTTCTATATATTCCACCATTTGATTATTGACGATTATTTCTAATAGTTTTTCATAACTGGGCACCATACTTATTGGACGAAAGTTATTGCATAAATTTGAATATTTTTTCTTTTCTATGGTATTATTGTTGAGGTTTTCCAGTTCTCAGGGAATTGTCCCATTTCGATACTTGTATTAATGACAAATGCAAAATATGATTACCTACAACCTGAAATGGTGTTTTTAGTATCTCTATGTTTATCCCATCTACACTACTTTTTTTGTTCTTCATATAAGCTCCATAAATTCAATTTTTTTAAATGCTTTTAAACGACAATTGAGACTGTATATTATTTATTATTTCATTAAAAGTTGAATTATTACGGCTTAAATTTCGTGTTATTTCTGTTATACTGCTTACAAAAAAGTTATTAAATTGTTCTGCTCTTCTATTATTGTCTGTTTCAAGCTCATTATTGAATATTATTCCGTTTTTATTTTCATTTTTTATGCTTCCTTTTACAAGGTGTTTTACAGTTTTCCACATTTCTTTTGAGTCATTTTTTACTTCATCTATCTTTTTGAAATAATATGCTATCTTTTGATTTCTAATCAGTGCGGTTACTGAATTTCTTTTTTGTTTAAATAATTGCCAATCCTGGTTTAATTTAGTTAGTGTAGCTTTTCTGTACAGTCTGTCTCTTTCTGTTATTTTTGAACCAATTTTTTCTGTCCTCCATTTTTTGTTACCCCATTCATTTGAATTGTTATTTCTTTTAAAGGTGCATATATATTCAAAGTTTCTTGAATGTTTGATATTAATCTATCAGATAGTGCGTCAATATCTACGCTATTATTGTCCCATTCTTTTCCTATTAAATCCATTTGATACTTAGTTTCCTCAAATTTAGAAAGGTCTCTTATGGTTTTCTTTTCCTTTTTACATTTTTGTTTTTTCTGTAGGTCTATTGTTATAATAGAATGATATGTAATTTTGGGTGTTAAATGTACATCATAGTTTATATTCTTCAAATCCGTAATTAGTAGGTCTATAATTATTCCTCCTTGTTGTGTTACTCTTGTAAACTTCTTTATATGTTGATATGCCCCTAAACTTTCTAAAACGTTACTAAGTTTCCTTGAATAAAATGTATTCATTGCCATATTTACATTAAAATCTCCAACAAGTGTAAAGTTTCCCTCTTCGGATAATTCATTTTGAAGGATTTCATCTAATTTTTCCAAAAATTCAGTACGATTCGCATTTGGCGAATGGTACAGACACTAAATCTTATATTTTACATTATCTATATTAGCCTCTATACCTATTAACCACAATTTTGTATCCATTATGATTTTAAGTATTTCTTTAGATTTAATTTATTTTTAGAGTCTGCTCTGTGTTGATAATATCCTTCTATATACAAATCATTTTCTGAAAAATCTTCAGTTATATGAGTTTCTGATAAACATATGGCTAAAGGTTTCCAGTGATGTACTAACCAGATTAATTCTGTTTTATGGGCTGTAAAACTTTGTATATTTAAATATAAGAGTTGTGATGATAGTTGCTATATATGTGGATTATAAATATCAGGATATTGTCGTTTTCTTTGTATTTGATTAAAAATTCTTTTAAAACATTCACAATTTTTGTCATATGCTGCGTGCCTATATTCAATGTTCTCTTTGTTAGTGCAGTACAGTCATTGCTTTTGTGTTCTCCTGTACAATTTGGGCATGTTTCTTTTTCACTCTTACACTCCTTTGCTATGTGACCAAATTTCCAGCATTTATAACATTGAATTATATTTAGGTGATCCATAAAATAACAGCTTGTCCATCCTATACTAATCCCTTCCCTAGACTTTAACTGAATATAGGTTTGATGGTCTAATTCTAATATTACATTTATTCTAGGGGCTTTTCCTTCTTTCTTAACTCCGTATTTATATATCAGTTTCATCATCCTTCTCTTGTCTTCTGTATTTACTTTGTTTTGCTTAATGATTTTTTCTATAAATACATCTGTATCATTTAAATCATCTTTGTTTATATTAAAAATCTTTATTCTTGGATTCTTTTTTTCCGATTCTGAGATTTCATAATTCTGGCCCATCTGTTCTTTAATATTTAGACATAATTGTTCTCGTTTTTCCTCACTTTTATAACTTATAGCAACTCCCCCATCCCGTACATATTTCACAGTAGATATTCCTATCCCCAAAGTGCTTGGCTCTATTCTTTTTTCTACTTGTCTTTTTGTCTTCTCACTAGTTTGCTTCTTATCTTTTGGTTTAATGAGTATAGTCTTCTCAGCTAACATTGATTCCTTTGCCATTTCTCTATACGTTTTTGGTGTTCCAATATGGTACCGTTTTTCTTCAAGCTCCTTTTTTAGTATTTTTATTATTTCATCTTTGCTGTCAATTATAGTTTGTTTGTCCTCAATTGTATTTTTTAATAAGTTGTATGTATCCATTCCTAGGCATTTTTGACAATGAAATTTCATTACTCTGGAGTTAAGTTGTAACACTTTTATCTCTGATGAAGTTAATTTGCCGCATCCTTTACATACCCTCTTTTGGCAATTATCGCAATGAAAAACTTCTTTGTTTTTAACTTCTTCGGAAAATTCACATTCCATGATGCCTACTTAATGAAGTCAAGAGCGGAGCAACAACATACGAATTACAAAAACAAATATGAAAACATCTAAATTTCTAAATCCCTGCTTTTTATTTATATACGTAAGCACAAGACAGAGTGGTAGATTATATAGATTTTATAATTGTTATTAATTTTCTCGAAATGAATTCGTAAAATTTTCACTCAGTTCAATTTTTTCTTCATAAAAAGTTTCTTAAGATAGAATTGTGTTCTAAATACACCTATAATATACGCTATATCATCTCTTTACAAGAAAAGAGTTTAAAAACGTTAAAGTTTTTATTCTGAACGACAATCAGCGTTGTACGGGACCCTTCAGTAAACGGACAATCACGAATTACGCAAGAGCACTATACCTTTATCACATGAAGATCTCTGATGGCAGTTGAACGGCATGTGGTTTATTTTTCTCTCTGCGTCAGTGAGTGATGCACGGGCTTTTTGACGGAGTAACCGGGGCGTGAGGCTACCAGACGATTCTGCCCTGTTGTAGTTTCGCGCGGGTTGCTCCTGAGAACTCGGCCAATCTTATATGCCGAGAGTCTGTTGGGTGATTTAGATGTGTAGGATTTACAGATTGGCCCTGAATTCGTATCTTTGTATGATAACATATGGAAATAGAATATGACCAGTGGAATAAGATTGGTCTACAGATGTTGTTGTTAGATGGTATTGATTGGATGAAATATATGTATATATATTTTTTCTCAGTTTAGTTTTTATCATGCCAATATTTATGTGTTTAATAGTCTGATGAAATTAAAGTGATAAGAATATTGCTTTTCCTGTTTTCAGTGTGTCCAAGGTGTATAGGTTGAAGGTTAAATGTTGTTTGAACCGTTGTAACTTATCCCACAGGCATTCACACTAGTTAGTGACTAACACGACTGCGCTATTCCACGACTAAAATTAATTGTTTGAAGGTTAGGTTTTGATCAAAGTTTTTCGTGGTAAAAACGAACTATGGGTGCACAAATTAAGTTTTTCATCATTGCACATTACTACACAAATACACTACACAACTATATATTTATTGGTGCTCGATGTTATTTAGCATTTAGCTTTATTTATAGGTACTGAACTCAACCAGTCGGCAATCATCGAAGCCATCCTATATTTATTGTAGGATAGAACATGAGCTGTTGCATATATGCAATATCTGAAATATGGATCCAAGTAAAATTATAGTTCATACAATGTGATCAAAACAATGTTAGAAAAAGCTGTATATAAGGTGTGGTTGAAATACAAGGTGGAGACAAATTATACTTTCAAGGGTGGTTTAAAAATGGTTATATAGCGTAGTTCATAAGCAGTTGCATGTATAAGATAGTGAGTGGACCAGAGTTATAGTTAAGTGTTTAAAAATATTATACTTGGTGGCCTCTAAGCAGATGCACATACACGGTTGTTGAAATATTTTGGGGAGTAAAATTATGGATATACAGGGTGGTTCAAAATAAGTTGTAATGTTTGACAAACTGGCAGCGGTGTATAGAGGATGGTTTTAATATAGATGGAAGTAGAGTTAGTTATACAAAGCGGTTAAAATGAATGTTGAATAAAATTGTTATATAGGGTGGCCCATAAGTACTTGCAGTTTGGGTGAAATATATTCGGGATTGGTGGATTTATAGTTAAGTAGGGTGGTTCAAACAAGTTAGAAAAATTTTTAGATAGGATAACCCATACTGTTCACGTTATTCTTTTCTTTGTGCGAAGGCTTGAACATTCCGTATGCGGGTGAAACCGCGGGTAACGGCTAGTACATTATAAATATGTATCAGAATACGAGATGTAAAAATACTATTTCCAGTGGAAAATATATATAAAACATCCTATATCTTGAAGACTAAGCCTTTCAGGATCTAGATTTACATGAACCTTTGTTTTTTTTATTGAAACTATAATAGAGTGATGGAGTATATTTTTTAAACACTACATTTTAACAATCGTGTCTGTTGAGTTGGAAACTTTTTCATTAATATTTTGAAAATATTCACCATATATTTTAAATTGTTCAGTTTGCAGCTTTAGATACACAAATTCCACGATTAATATTAATGACTATAACTGTAATCTTAGTAGAAAATTTAAATAAGCAGATACATTAATCTGATAATTATTCAAATTTCAAATACAACTAATGCAAAGGAAATCTTAGAAAACTAGGTTCATCTAAAAATTCTGAAGTTATATGATATGTTAATTTTTTTATCAGACAGCAGTGAATATGTCACTTGCTTCCGTTGAAGATAAATTTTAATGAATATATTTGCATTTTTAAGGTGCTTTGGAAACCCAGCTGTTCGTTTACTCTCGATTTCGTAAAGTTTGACATAAAGACTGAATGAAATAGCTCACGCAATTAACAATATTTTTCGTCAAATATCAGGTTCAGTTATGTTACTACACCTTTAAGCATGGGCGTCGAACATTATACTTCTGTGTATTTTATTTAATATCTAGAAGCTTTTATTATTACTACCACAAATTTTACTTTTATGGGAGATACTGTGTTCCTATATTTAGTGTTTAACTATATTTAATATCTTTCCCTCCTCAGATATAACACTTATTTGTTTGCTAAGGTTGACCTATCCATCGTTGGGTTTTCTTCATTTTTACAACAGTAATCAAGATAGGATAGATTTTATTGTACTTATTATCTCGACTTGACCATACAATGTACGCACGCTAAGAGTGCCTTAAGGGGAAAATTCATTAAACCCCAGATATCCTAGATATCAAAAGAGTTTAGCTCTGTGGGAGCCCTTGCCAGGTTTTCAGACCCGTGGTTGGAGTCGTGGCGGCAGTTTCCCATGAATTTTCTGACCGTCCGGGCTGTTCCTAACAGGACGGCTTTTTGCATTTGTTTGTAAAGATGTTCGTCCAGACCTAGGTATTTTAAATTGTTTAATAGATGTTTTGGGACTAGTCCTGTCGTTGACATAACAATTGGTACAGTTCGTGTGTTGTTCATGTCCCACTGAGTCTTTATTTGAAATTCCAAATCTCTATATTTGGTTATTTTCTCAGACGGCTTGACATTTATATTATTGTTGTTAGGAATTGCTATGTCAATTAAAGTTGTTTTCCGAGAGACTTTATCTACCAAAACTATATCTGGTCTATTATGAGCAACAGACCGATCGGTCAGTATCGTGCGGTCCCAGTACGACTTGTAGTTGATATTTTCTAAAACAGATTCTGGTCTATATTTATAGTATGGTTATCTTACCGACTGTGATAATTCATGTTTCAGTGCTAGTTCCTGGTGAAGTATTTTTGCCACAGCATCCTGTCGTTCTTTGTATTCAGTTGCAGCGAACGCCTGACAACCTCCTGTGATATGCTGGATAGATTCTGATGTTTGGCAACCATACCTGCATCTGTCGTTGTTAATAGAAGGATCTTTAACGATGTACTTTAGGTAGTTCTTAGTTGGAATTACATGATCTTGGATTGCCAATATAAAGCCTTCCGTTTCAGGAAACATATGACCAGAGATCAACCAGTAGTTCGACGCTACACTGTCGACATAATCTTGGTTGACGTCATTTATATGTCTTCCATGAAGGGGCTTCTCTTTCCATTTCAGCAGTTTCTGATCTGTGGTCTGGTGGTGTAATTGTACATGTTGTGGTGTCAGTCGCAGTGGTGTTGAGTCATCAACCAGGCACATGACTCTGTGTAGATCAGAAAATTCTGCGAGTTTCTGGAAATGACTACGCAAAATGGAAATTTGTTGGTCTAATAGTTTGCTTAGATCTGTCAATCCTCTTCCTCCTTCATACCGTGGCAAAGTTGTACGTTCGACAGAGCTCTTAGTGTGGTGATTTTGAGCTTTTGTTAGTAAAACTCGAACTTTTCGTTGTAATTGTTCAATATCAGTCTTTCACCAATTAACTATACCGAAAGAGTAACTGAGCACTGAACACGCATAGGTGTTAATAACCTGAAACAGATTTTTACTGTTTAATTTAGTTTTCAACAGTCGTCTTACCCTTCTATAAAACTCTGCTGTTAGGTCCTTTTTCATAGTCATGTGATCAATACGCTGAGCCTGCTTTATTCCAAGGTATTTATAAGTATGACCTTCCCCCATAGATTCAATTAAGGTGCCATCTCCCATTTCGAAGTGCCCCTGCTGTATTTTGCCTTTAACTATATTAATAATTCGGCATTTGTCTAAGCCAAATTTCATATGGATGTCACTAGAGAACCCTTTTACTATTTTAAGCATATCATGCAGCTGTTGTTTCGTAGCTGCCATCAACTTTAAGTCGTCCATGTATAACAAATGGTTTACCTTTAATGCTTGTACGTTGTTGTGTTTGAGACTGAACCCAAAACTAGTCGAGTTCAGTTTGTTTGAGAGACGGTTCATGGCAAGGCAGAACCACAGCGGACTAAGAGAGTCTCCCTGGAATATACCCCTTTTGATTGGAATGGGGTCAGTTTGTATCGAACAGTTGGCTTCATTTAGTGAGATTTTGGTTTGCCAGGTGGACATGGCATATTCTAAAAAGATAATAATACAATTATTCACTTTATAGAGTTTCAGTACCTTAATGAGCCAATCATGTGGAACTGAATCAAAGGCCTTTTTGTTATAGACACACGAACTGTACCATCAATAAATCAAAGGCCTTTTTGTTATTATTATTATTATTCATCACTGCATTTGATAACTGGTTCCCCCTACAATCTTTGATAAAATAACGACGTTTTGACAGTGTCATATCTGTCATCTTCAGGAATTTTTTCGTATTATTCTCGTGCTTACACTCCTGGTTACAGGACAATTAATCCTTACGGCAATATGTAAGGTGAGAAGTGCTTGGTAAACGAGAGAATCCAGTTGCCTTGTTATTGCGGTCGGTTGAGTGATTTGTAGTTAGTTAATGTTTCAAGAATGATGAAAATGAATAATAATTGTAATAATATTTTTCATTTTTTCTTTTCCTATGGTAATCCCAGCAGTGTCTTTCAATAGTACCATTTTTAAATTTTTCAGCACTTCTCGTCCTACTATTATTTCTTTGGTTTCTTCATTTTTCACCTTCACGACTACGTTTTGCTCTTTTTAAAGATCTTGAACGAGAATTTTCAAAAGTAGATACATTTGACACCTCCTATTCCAAACTGTTCTTCCCTAGGTTGTCTTTAATTTTATTTTTAGTTCTTTTCAACAGTATCTTTCTTATTACTTTGGTGTGATGGCAGATAAAGATTATTATTCTATAATCTTTGCATTGAGTGGCTAAGGAAACTAGAATCATTTTTAAAAGATGATCAGGCCATATTTCTGCATCATAGATTTTGTTTGTAAAGTTCGTAATTCTAAAGATAACACAAAGTCCTAGTACCTTAAGTACTTCCGATGGTATGTTTTCACCACCCAATGCTTTTTGTTTAATTGTTCATTGTGGCAGCTTATGTGAAGGGCTTAGAGGTACATATTTTGGCAATTATTCATGTTTTGCATTTTGTTTCTTGATCAGTCTATATTAGAAAAGTATTGTTCTGTTATCCACCTGATTGAATTATAGAACGATTAAAGCTAGACCAGACGAACACAAGATTGCAATAATGAACAACCAAACAAAAATATATATTTTTTTCAATTTTTTTCATCCAGAGACTGAATGTCTGAACTCTAGCTTATCCAGAGCTCTAAAAGTCTGTATACGTAAATTACAGTTCAAAGCGTAAAGTTGTACACTTTAACAGAATTTTGGAAGGTCTACTTGTTAATCAGCGTTACCATCATGGAATTCCTGCACAACTCTGAGAAATAGTCAGAAAATTCCATTCTTATGAAAGAAAAAGCAACAATGAAGTTTGCAAAGCAGGATTTTAGATTGGCTTCAACAATATACCAGATAGGTAGGTAATTAATTTGTACAGAACAAGCACCTTTTTATGTTTACATTTTTTTTCTTTGTGTGTACGTATGTAACAAGAGCGAATGAGTTTTTTATTGCCTAGTGTTATGTTTTGTTAATTATTTCCAACTTTTGAGTTTTACTTGGAAGTCAGTTAATATTTAAAAAATGTTTTATTAAACATTACTCTTAGAATTATAAACATACTTAATTGAGAAATATAAGAATAACATCTAACCAGTTTATCTTTAGTTTCTATTGATACCTTGATATTCTACACCACTGACGATCATCGTTTTATAAACGATATCAATATTCAACATTCGGAATCATAACAGGAAATATTATCTAACTGTTTTAAAAGATGACATTTTCCCCATCACAAGAACTATATTAAAATGTATTTATTATAAAAGAAAGTTAGTAAAAATAACGGAAACATTTCTTTTAAAGTTATCAAAGAAGATGCATCAACTTCAAATATTCTTGGTAAGTTTACAATTGTATTATTAATAATCGTAAAATGTTTATTGTGTTTATATAAATTTCATTTATTTTTTCATTCTTGTTTGTTATTCTAAAAAAAGTCTGGATAATAATTTAAATTATTTTTTTTGTTTTAACGGTTATAACTTACCTACCAATTTGAGTTTAGACTTAGTGGAATTAATAAAATTTGAACATCGAATAATCTACTGAACCCTCATACATTACAAGTAAAAACAGTAAACAGTATAACAGGATTATTTTGTCTGTTCATTGGGTTTTCTCTCCTCCAAATTTTTCCTGCAACAGATAAATATTTAAAAATTGTATATGTAGAACAAAGTGTAGTAAGGCAATTTCGTAAAATTGCCCGGATTACTGGCTGTCTGTACAGAGATTCTTCCTTACAGTTATTCTGAGAGAAAGAGATGTCTACAAAATGATCAACCAGTATTCCTGTATATAAGTAATGTATTGTATATTGTGTAATACTTATCTGTGTATGGAGATGTTTCAACTCCGAGTCTGGAGTCGTTGTCAATCGTTTAGTGTTGTTTTCGAGGTTTTTTCTAAAAAAATTTCGCTTTGATCTTGAATTTGTTGTTTGTCAAAAAATTTGACACTGACAATTTGTCGTTTGGCGATCACTTGACGCTTAGGTTACTGTTTTTTTTGTTCTGTTAGCAATAAATTCCTCCAGTCCGAATGAAGGTCGGCTGAAGGTGCTCCGATTTCAGTTGTTGTTTATCATCATACAGCTGGCTTCTTTAAGTTTTCTCTTTTTTAAGTTTTCTTCTTTCAACAAAATCTTTGTTTTATCCCAGTCTATCCTATGCTGCCATAGGATAGACAAATTGTCAGTGTCAAATTTTTTGACAAACAACAAATTCAAGATCAAAGCGAAATTTTTTAAAAAAAAAACCTCGAAAACAACACTTCACGATTGACAACGACTCCAGACTCGGAGTTGAAACGTCTCCATACACAGATAAGTATTACACAATATACAATACATTAATTATATACAGGAATACTAGTTGATCATTTTATAGACATCTCTTTCTCTCAGAAAAACTGTGCGGAAGAATCTCTGTACAGACAGCCAGTAATCCGGGCAATTTTACGAAATTGCCTTACTACACTTTGTTCTACATATACAATTTTTAAATACTTATCTGTTGCAGGAAAAATTGGAGGAGAGAAAACCCAATGAACAGACAAAATAATTCAAGACCTCCTCAACAATCTTTTCGAAAGTATAACAGGAGCAAAAACGTTTCAGATATTAGGAATACTGCCCGTACTGTATCTATGTTTCCTTCTCCTATCTATATTTATTCTCCCCTTATAGTTATAATTGTGTTTTAAGTGATAGGCTTATTTCTATAAATATTTAGTCAGCATATTCCGTTATGTAATTTTTGTGGTCAATTCAGATCGATCGAATATTTGGAACAAACATTTGCCCTCCTTAAATGTCAAATTGTTGCCTTTGTATACGTTGCTCTTATCTTTTTAGTCTGAGCCAAGTTTTGCTTTCATAGTTGATTGTTGATACAACCAAATGTCTTCAAAATTCAAACTTTATCATTTTATTTTTAAGGGTTTTGTTTATTGTTCCACAATATCCTGGTATTATTTGTAATTCCACGTCATTACCAAAGATCTGTGGAATTGTTCACCAGTTTCAATGTCTAGTTGTCTATACATATATTTGTTCTGTTTTTGTGTTTTCCCATGAATGCCTGAATGCAATAAGTTTTATCTTCTTCAAGGATACTGTCGTATCAAATCTCATGCCTCCCTATTGTAGTATGTGCCATTTTGCAAGTAATTTTTAAATTTCTCAATCAACGGCCGGTCCTAGGTGCATATAAGTGAGTTGGGTATTTTCTTTTCGTCAATCCGTATTGAAAATTGGTATGTTGATTGTTTTCTTGACTTATCTGTAACATCTTATTGTTTGATTGACAAAAGGGGATGTATAGTCCAAAAAAATCAGTCCTATTCTTACTTAGTTGAAAATGGCATTATAATCTGAAGGATATTAAAATACATCTGCCGTAATATTTGGCAAATTCTTGCTTTTAAATCTTTAAAATTTGCAGGCGGCGTGACGAATACTTTTCTTTTTGGATAGGTAAATTCTCTCATTTTTTTTCCTATAAATCAATATTTTACGTATGAAATATTTCACTAGTTCAAAATTAGCCTAATTTGTCGATTCCACGCCATTCACATTGTGACCATTTTTGTTTAAAATTTGGGAAAAGTTATCCAAATAAAAATCCTGAATTTCATTGAATTTTTGGCTTAATAGCTTTGTCAATAAACAAAATATTTGCTTTATTGGACAACAAAAACTCAAATGTGCTTCAAAACTGCACAAAAAGTGACTGTGAGAGCTGGATTTCATTTTGGGTGTGTGAATGGTCCGTATTTTGTTGTGGATCAAAATATTGCAGTCAATGGAGTTGGGCCAGACTAGTGATATATACTCCCAACAAGTTGCTCATAGGCTACATAGATCGTCAAATGGTGGATATATGTGGAAGAGTGGTAAAAAATTCCCATCGTGCTCGTCAAAATCTGCGAAGGCGACGTTCTAAAAAAAATAACCGTGCAATTTTTCGAGTTCGCTTTGCACATTTTGTCGGCCCTACAAATTTTAAAAATACTTTTGTTACTAAAAATTACAATCATTTCGAAATTATTCAATTAGTCACTAGCCTAGTCATTTTAGAGCGATTTGTCACAATTTTTAGATGTATCAACTTTATTTTGCCCAGAAGACATCTATTTTATTGCGAAATGAATTCCGAGATCTAGGAGTTTCAGGAAAAACTAGCTCACAGAGATTCCAAATTGGGAGTCGTACTGTGTGTAAAACCTTTTCCCTTCAATTCCTAGGGCAGAAATCACATGCGAAAATTTTAGGTTAAAATCTATATGTAAAAGAAATTATGATTCTATTTTTCAAGATTTTTCAATCCGTTGAACGCATTACAATATATTGATTCTAGTCGAGAACCTTCATCAGATTTGGAGTCTCTTTGAACTAGTTTTTTCTGAAACTCCTAGATGTCGGAATTTATTTCGTGATAAAATATTACATACAGTTATATGTACTAAATACATAAAAAAAAATTGGTAATTCCAATCAGTTGAGGAGAATGTAATTGATGAAGCTTCTCAACTAGAAACAATATACTGTCTTGGGTTCAATAGATTGAAAAATCTCGAAAAGATAGTATCTGAAGTATAAAATTAAACATGAACATACTTCTTACATTTCATACTCTAGATGCTTTATTTCTTAAACTTATTTTTTCTGAGTTGTTTGGGAATATCTCCACATAAACTTGAAAGCCAGTATATTTCAAAAAGTCCAAAGGACGTTTCATTGTATAAATCAGACCCCGTTTTCAATGGTATTAACACAAATGAACAATAAATTATTAAAAAATTAAAAGGATTCGTAATGACCAATTTCGTAAATCACAATTTGACGTTAATTGACTTTATGACTTTAATGATCTAACACAACCTCAACATAAAATCACTATAATTTTCATCACTGATTGATATCTTAGGTTCATTCTTTTTTTGCATTCCTTCTAATTTTTTGCATTTTCGTTATTTCAGTTTTTTTCTCTTTCATAAATAGACTTTTCGTTGATTCCGTTACTTGCGTTTTCAGCAATTTCTTTAAGCTTTCTTCTAACTAAATTGCTACAGGTATCGTTTTTTCTATCACCAGCAGCTGGTCTATGTCCGTGGGTTTGAATTTCATCTGAAAGCACATTGCCAGACCTAGATTGAGGTAATTTTAGTTACTTAAAGACATGCCAGACAGCTGTTTATTGGGTAGCTTTGAATGTTGTTTTGCAAGTTATTTTGGTTTGCAAGCTGTTTTGATGCCCATATTTTCTAGATTGATCACTTAATGAATTTTTTAAACAAATATTAAACATTCTCATCATAGCAAAAAACCTTTTGACGTGTTCAATAGAATGTCTTTGTAAACACTTAACATTCAATGTCCGTTCTAGTAGTTAGAATATTAATTTAAGGAGTTTACAAATTATTTATTATCAATAACAATTGGAAGTTACTAATAACATATTTTTTTGTTCCAGTTTTATACCATCTTTTTGATTCAAGGATATTATGCAAATGGGACCCGTAGGCCAACCACTTTAGATGAGCAACTTCGACATTTCCAGCATGTTCAGAACATCGCACTAATCAACAATGTCCGTTTTAGACGCACACAAGAAAACAATTTGCAGAATTTAAATTTCGACCAAAAATTGCCACAAAAAAATCTTCTCGACCCACTGAATCAAAAATCTGATATAAAGCAAAATAATCTAGCAAACAATTTGAACTTAGGTAAAAGTATAGTGCCCTCACCTACAACTGTTACAGTACAAGCAAAAACAGTTCACGAAATACCATCACCCCAAAATGTTCAAAATGCTGTACAAAATCTAACTCCGAATAATCCTCAAAATATAGTACAACCATTACTTCCAAACATTCCCCAAAATATAATTCAGCAATTCCCCCAAAATATAATCCAGCAATTACCTCCGAATATTCCCCAAAATATAATCCAGCAAGTACCTCCCAATATTCCTCAAAATTTAATCCAGCAATTACCTCTAAACATTCCCCAGTTTAGTTCATTAAGCCCCAATTCTCTATCAGGGGTTAGTAACATCCGGGTTCCATTCCCTTATAACACAATTCGTGTTCCTCATCCTGTACCTGTACCGGTCCACATAAAAGTTCCAGTGACCGTAGAAAAACCTTACCCTGTTCAAGTGACCAAGACTGTAGCTGTTCCAGTTGAGAAGCCTGTCTATATCAGGATCCCACAGCCTATACAGGTACCAGTAGCACAGCCTTACCCAGTACTGGTTCCGCAGCCTGTAGAGGTCAGGGTACCACAGCCTGTGTATATTAGGGTGTTGCCAAATGGTCAGCAGTACGTTGTTAACACTTTTTTAAAGAATAATTAGTTAGTTTCGTTAGATACTTTACTGTGATAGATGTTGTTTTTTGTTATTTGTTTTTGTTTCGTGGGATTTTACAAAAATGTTACTAAATGTTTTATAAATAAAGCTAAACTGTAAGAATTACATTTTTTATTGACAAATTATAATTCTGTTTCTAAAGTGTGTTCCAATTTTAGGTTAATTTTTAAATTTACCGCCATTTATATTTTTGTACGAGAATATCATGTTATTTGACAGAGGACAAGTTCGAATATTCCGGTTATTAATAAAGCAAATCTAAAACCCTTCGTTGCGTACTTATCTACCACTTCCGCAGACTTGATTGTTGCTTGGCACCGACTTCAAAAATATACTAGATCGGTAGGTAATTAATTTGTACAGAATGAGCACCGTTTAATGTTGACCTTTTTTACTTCCTGGGTAGGTACCTAACAACATTGAATGTGTTATTTATTTGCTAGAGTTGTATTTTGTTATAACTATTTATAGCTTTTTAGTTATAGGTGGAAGTCAGTTATATATTTTTTAAATGTCTTATTTTCAACTTTTCAGCTTATTTGAACTCAGGTAGTTTTTATTCTTTATTTTTTATTTTGTATGTTTAACCTAAATAGACAGGACCAGGTAACATCGAAAGCTTCAACATTACACAATGATACATTTTCATTTAAATTGGCAGGCAAATGGTTACGAACAAAATGTACTAGTACGCGTTGACTTAAGCCCAAAATATATTTATGCCTTATGGACCACACAATGTAACCTTTCTTCAACTTTTTTTGACAACTCTGTATAACTATAGATAATTCCATTCCACCCTATGTACCAACCATCCTGTACATACGACTGCCCACGACAAGCATACATTTGTTAGCTGCCTTCTGTAAACTATAAGGCGGAGTAGAATCCATCCCATATTTACGGAGTCAAGTCCGTCCTATATTTCAACCATAGTATATAACTCCTTGTGGGCTACACCATAAATTATTTCATTTTTAACATTTTATATTATCACCCTGTGTAACATTAATTCCTCTCCACACTTTATGCAACTTCTTATGGGCTATAAAATAAATAATTTTTTAATCACACTGTATAAATATAATTCAACTCCAGCAAATATTTCAACCATCCTGTATATGATTTGTTTACGTCCACATCATATAACAGTTTTTTAATCACCCTATATAATTTTAATTTCACATTTTTCCACCAAACGTCCACTGCACCCTATATTCCAACCATCCGGTATATACGGCTGCCTATGGACCAGTAACATTGTACTCCGTCTTATATTTCAATCATCATATAAATGCAGCTCCTATCATTTCACTTTGTGATTTTGTTTGCTATAACTAAACACCCTCTCTATAAACGCATCAAATAGCAGTTTAAAGTTTGACATGTGTTGTCACTGAATTTTCTATTAGGCCGGGAGAATGTGACAACCAAAAGCACCGTCTTCGCAAAATGGAAAAATTTTCATTTAAATAGGTATTTGTCTGGTATACAAACAAAACGAGCATGGTACTCATTGATTTAAGGAGCCGAAAATACTATGCTTTACTACCTATATGCTTGAGATGTACATAGAAAATTTTCAAATTCGCATTTAAAACTTCCAGTGCCGCACTATTACGTTGGAATTAAAATATTTATGAGGAAATGCCCCTTATGTCATTTCGATGAAATTTTTGATAAGAATTTTGAAATTTTTGCCGATTTTCTGCAAAACTGCAAGTTGCACGTCGCAGAAAAGTATATGAGATCACCTAGGGATTTTCCTTAATAGATTAAACGTTAAAAACTATACACATCCATAAGAAATTTTCGAAAAATCGACCAATATGTTAGGAATAATGGTCGATTTCCATGTACGCATGTGTTCATTCACAAATTTCATCACTTTCCCAAATTTGAAGTTTCACCAATCCGGATATACAGGTATGGAAAACGTTTGACTGGGGTCGGAGAATGCTAACGTTAAACAAGGACGGAACTGCTACTATATGCATGAGACGAGAATTGTCGTTTTAAGTACGTCTGTTTCACGAGCATTCAAGGTAAAGCACGAGAATATCGTATCGTATGGGAGGCGGGACATCGATCGTCACAGTCACAGAGCGACCGTCCGTCGTCCGTCTCTTTCCTCGTCAGTAAGGTTTTATCAACGAAGGAGTATGATTATTTACGCAAATAATACGGATTTCGGAGCATTTTTCCTTTTCATGATTTTTGCGATGAAAAATTAATTGTCCGCTATTACGCCAGAACGAAACTTAACATTTTTTCTGTTTTAAAAATTAAATAAAATAGATACTCTTAAAAATAAAATAAATTAGTAAATGTTAAAAAAATTGTCAATAAGAAATTAATCATTAACCTTATAATTATTTACAACATATCGTATGTTTTATTTTTAAGCGATTGTAATCGTCGGAATGTGGTGATAAGAAAAAAGTATTTACCGCCCGAACACGTCCGAACTCGCGTCACACCGAGTTCATTCTCCTGGTGCGTATTGCGTTGTTTGATTAAAAATCGCATGGGATTCTACCCGACCCCAGAGAACGAATTTCCACACCTGTATACTCTATTAAACAAGACCACATTAATTCATAATAATAATAACCTCCTCCTTTTTGAAAGTCGGTTTAAAATTAATAAAATGCAGCTTATTCGGTGGTTATTATTAAAAATTATTGTGCAGAAGTTGGAAGAGAAAATTGTCAAATGTTACCACTGGAAAAATTGTTCAAAAATTTGTGGAAACTGGTTCAGTAAAAGATGAAAAAAAAAACAAAACATATCATCGTAGTGGACGTTCAGAAGAAAATATTGCAGCTGTTACTGCCTAGTGTTGTTGAACAACCAAAAACATCAATTCGGGTTGGGTTTTGGCTCTTGGTGCCAGGGCGTACTTCTATTCAAGATAAAATTATGAAATTCGGGAAGTGCAATATGCACCACCTAAACTAACAACACCCTTAATTTTGTTGACCTACCACCATTCCAGAGGGGGTCGGAGGCGTAATTACCCCTAAAAATTAAGATCACTTTTTACAGTTGCTATCAAATTCTATTTTTCTATGTCTGACACTCAATTTTCATAAAAACTAATCTTGCTTTTTGAGGATATTGACTCCCCCGACCCCCCTCTGGAGTGGTGGTAGAGCAACAAAATTAAGGGTCTTGTTAGTTTAGGTGGTGCATATTGCAAGTTCATAATTTTATCTTGAAGAATAGAAGTACGTTTTTCGCCCTGGCCCCAAGAGCCGAAACCCAACCCAATTGGGGTTGACCTGAAATAGAACATTATTTAGTGTTTCAAATAATTGACCTGCAGTTATGCCAAAGAGTGTTATCGAAAATTTTGACAAAAGATCAGAAGCTTGTCGTACAGCAGCAGGTGCTCACTTAGAGGATATTATTTTCCATTACTAAACCGAAACAATTGTACTATCATTTGAAATAAAAGATTTGATCATTCTCAAATAATTTGTGTACTTTATTAAAAATTTACCTCAAATTGGAACACCCTTTAGTAACCAAGTGAAACTTTCTTAAATCAATCTGGAGAACTATGTTCGGAAGTGCCAACAATTATACCCAAGGAACCTGGTTCAATCTTAGAGCATTTACTTTCTAGAGATAGCCTGCAGTGCACAAATGTCGTGGTAAGACTAAGGAGAGAGAGGGCAATAGAGAGGGCAAGAGACTATTTCACTCGGTTGGGAGCTGCTTCCAATGAAATACGTTCAGTCTGTTGTTCATTTGCTGCTTCCACCCACTAAGTGAAAAAGCCTCTTACTGTCTCTATTGCCCTCTCTTTCTAACGTTGCCATGATTTTATGCTTGACAGGCTATATCTAGATGGTAAATGGTCTAAGGGTTCAATATATTGTTCGTGTAAGGGTTTGGCCACGCTTGCGAGCAATTTCGTCATGCCTCTCACACATTGATGCATTTATAAATCCTTTGTACAAAAAAATATGGTGTACATCAGTACATCCCAATAACAACAATTAAAAATATATTTGCATATCACATCTCCTGGATGTTTTAGTACCTTTTGATAATGGAGGCATATGGTTTTCCAAAATATTAGTTATTTGTTATTAGATTTGTGAGACATTCATACATACTCAGCTCTCGAGATTCGGAAATCAAATGTATCAATTAACTTAAGAATCTCTAAATTGTGTACCTATAAAAAACTTTTCATTTGGATTCTTCTGTAAATGCGAAAAATTCTGTAAATTTGGTCACTTTAGTCATCCTTTCCGTAAAAAAATAACGTCACAAATAAATAGAAAAGAGAGCTTTTAGAACATACATCTTTGATAGTAAAAGTCGATTATTTTAGTAATATTTGTTATATCTCGCTACGATTGTACACAACTGGTTTTTTACTGTTGACTGCTGTCAAATTTCGAACATTAGATTCAGCTACTTGTTCATAGTGGGCGCTACTCACTTGAATTTTATTAATAAGTTATCTTTAAATTACTTATTTTAAAGATATAAATCAAGATTCCTTATATATTCTGCACTGAAGTTCGTTAATAGCTACTAAACAATACAAAAATAAAGAAAATCGGTTGAGGGACAGAGGAGAAAATGGTACAGAACCGTTTTGTCTTTGCATATTTATATATAGATAAACATTAAATACAACTTTATTTAAAATTAAAATAAATTTTATTTACATATTTTCCTTAGAAAAATATAAAAAACTAATAGACTTATAAATAAGAACAATTAAAGACTGAAAAAATAACTCCAAACAATCGAATATCACCATCTCCAGCTGTCTAGCCTTGACTTTCGAAGAGCTTCTAATGATTTCTCAGCCCTCATTCTAGCCTCAGTATGAATTCTAAGGCTGCCGCCTTGATGTCCACTTTGCACAATGGACTCATGTTGCAGTGCTCCAGAAACACCTGTACAAAAATATATGAATACATTTTTGGAATTGATAGACATTTGAAGTAATCGTATTTCTAAACATGTAGAAAATAATTAATTGGCTCTGATTTGACTTTTTGAGTACTATACAAATATTGTTAAGATCATTTTAGTGAATGTGAGTTTGAAATAATATATTAGAACTCAATAGCTAAAGCTGTAAAGCTGCCTCCAGACTTATAAGATCGCGCCCAGACTTGTAAAGTCGCGTTCAGACTTGTGAAGTCGGGGCCAGACGTGAAAACCCGCGTCCAGACTGGTAAAGTCTCATGCAGACTTATAAAGCCGCATCCAATCTTGTAAAGCCGCGTCAAGAATTGTAAAGCCGCGTCAAGAATTGTAAAGCCGCGTCTAGATTTGTAAAGCCGCGTCCAGACTTGTAAATTTTGCGTACAGGGTTGTCAAGCCGCGTCCAGACTTGTAAGGCCGTATCCGTCTTGTAAAGTCGGGTCAAGACTTATATAGCAGCGTTCAGCCTTGTAAACTCGTGTCCAGACTGGTAAACTCGCGTCCAGACTTATAAAGCCGCATCCAGTCTTGCAAAGTCGCGTCAAAAATTGTAATGCCGCGTCTAGACTTGTAAAGCCGCGTCCAGACTTGTAAAGATGCGTCTAGGCTTGTAAGACCGTATCCAGTCTTGTAAAGCCGGGTAAAGACTTGTATAGCAGCGTTCAGCCTTGTAAATCCGTGTTCCGACTAGTAAAGTCTCATGCAGACTTATAAAGCCGCATCCAATCTTGTAAAGCCGCGTCAAAAATTGTATAGCCGCGTCTAGACTTGTAAAGCCGCGTCCAGACTTGTAAAGTTGCGTCAAGACTTGTAAAGCCGCGTCCAGACTTATAAAGTCGCGTCCAGACTTATAAGGCCGCATATAGTCTTGTAAAGCAAGGTCAAGACTTGTATAGCAGTGTCCAAGTTTGTAAAGGCGCGTTCAGGCTTGCACTTTGTAATAAGATAACATCAGTTGTCGGTATTTTAGCGCCGTATCAAAGAATTATTACACATTGACTTGACACTATTCAGTTGCATATTTGGAGGGGTCGGCGCCACAAAACAGCCTCTTCAGTAGTTTATTTTAATTGAGGAATAGAATGATACGCTAGTATGAGACGTGACAATGTCTTAAACACTTCTGGAGGCACCTTAAGATAACTTTGTATTTTATAATGTAAGCGCTTTTGTTAATGTCCGCTGCTAGTTGTTTGTACATTTGCGTGCAAAATGGTCCCATGTACAGGATGTGCAAATCTGGATGTTCATATAGGACAACTCAGTAACTCTAAAATATAAAAAAACTATGGAATACACATTCTCGATCATTTTTGAGATACATCGAATGGTGGAATGAGAAACTTTTTCTTGCCGCATTATTAATAAAAGTTCACATTTTCGAGTTGTGGCATATCCTGTTATTTGCAAAGTAAGGGGCAAACATCTTTACATTGTTAAGGCCCTTTTTGTCGTTGAATATCGTGGCGTAGGTATTTAAAAAATCGCACATTTGAGGCATAAATTTTTTTTAAATAGCAATGATCATTTCCCCCTTTTGAAATATATTTAATATGTGGGGCCTCTGGTAGTATTTACAACAAAAATAATAATTTGGTCAAGTGCGAGTTGGACTCGCATACTAAGAGTTCCGTACCACCTTCAAGATTCTAATATTCCAGTTTCAGACAAGCAGCGAATGAGTGCATTTTTTTATATTTGCCCTAATATCTTTTAAAGGAAGCGTTTTAATTTTATAAAAAATATACACTTTCATTTTCAGACATAGACTTTTTATTTTATCTGCTTCAGGATTGGCTTGATTTTTATAAGAATACATATGTATTTAATTTTCTAATTTGGCCCCCAAAAATTAACATTAGAGTTTTATTTTACTAATAAACTTTCAGGGAAGCCTTTTATAATCTACTGTCTGAATTTTGAGGCTCTGTAGATTGGAAGATATAGGGCAAAATAGGTCAAGTTTTAAATTATAAATTATTAAATCTATTATTCAAATTATTTAGAAATACAAATAAAATATACATTTCAAAATTTAAATAGTGTAGTTTCTAAGTGGGAATTAAGTCGATGTTTAATATTTTTGTTAATATCTTTTAAACAAATGATTTAAAAATATGATTGTAATTCACATAATGAGATTTTTATCTGGTATGATGAGTTTGAAAATTGAATTTTTATTTTCCACTTAATTGTATAATTTGTCCCTAAAATTACTATGGGGGTTTTCTAATAATTTTTCTTATAAATTTTAAGTGAGCACCAGTACCCCTAATTATTTTCAACATTCTAGGTAGTATTGTTTCGAAAATAAAGCGATAATGAGAATTTTTTATATCTTTATGTTAATATCTTGTAAACAATTAATTTTAAAAATATGAAAAATATGTATTTGTATTCCTCATAATAAACCCTTTCATTTGATGTATTGCATGATGCGTTAAATAATATTTTTTTATTTTCCGTTTAATTCCTATAATTTGCCCCCCAATAATTAATATTAGGGATTTCTTCGTATTTTTCCTGCAAACAAAAAAAAAATAGGTCTTATAGTTTGGGGAATAAGGGGGAAGGGGTAATTTTTGAAATATATTTTTTTAATATATTTTAAAATATTTATTTAAAAAAATAAAAAATATATTAGTATTCGTCATAATGAGCCCTTTGATTTGATATATTACTTGATAGGTTAGAAAAAATTATAATTTTTTATTTTCCATTTAATTCTATAATTTGCCCCCCAAAATGAATATTAGGGGGTTCTCCTTAGTTTTCCAGTAAAGTTCAGGTGAAGCCCAATACCTGTGTTTTTTTTCAAAATTTTACAGTTTCTGGTTTCGGAGATAAGGGGGGGAATGAGTAAATTATCTTTATATTTTTGTTAATATCTTTTAATTAATTTATTTTAAAAATACGAAAAAAAAAATGTTTTCGTCATAATGAGCCCTTTCATTTGATATATAACATTAGAAACAATTTTAATTTTATATTTTCCATTTAATTCTGTAATTTGCCTCCCAAAATTAAAAATTGTTTGTACACCAACGTATTAATTAACCGCCAAATCCATACAAAGTACGTCCTTGTCTCTTCAATGCATAAACGACATCCATAGCTGTGACTGTTTTCCTCTTGGCATGTTCGGTGTATGTGACAGCATCTCTTATAACATTTTCAAGGAATACTTTAAGCACACCTCTAGTTTCCTCGTATATCAATCCTCATATACGTTTAATACCACCACGTCTTGCTAAACGTCTTATGGCTGGTTTTTTTATACCTTGGATATTATCACGCAGCACTTTACGATGACGTTTTGCGCCTCCTTTTCCTAAACCCTTGCCACCTTTGCCTCTTCTAGTCATTTTGAAATAATACAAACGTACAATTCGACGTTGGTAGAGAAACTGACACCTTATTTTTCCAGTAAACTTCACGCCAGACCCTATACCTCTATTTTTTTCCAAAACTTTACGTTTTATAGTTTCGGTGATAGGGGGGGGGGAATGGGCAAATTATTTTGGCATATTTTCGTTAATATCTTTTTAATTAATTTTTTTAAATATGAAAATAATATATTTGTGTTCCTCAGAATGGGACCTTTTATTTGATATATTAGAATTTTTTTTATTTTTAAATTTTCATTTAATTTTATAATTTGCCCCCCAAAATTAATATTAATTATTTCTCCTTATTTTCCTGAAAAGTTCGCGCAACGATCTATATTTCCTATTTTTTCAAAATTTTAGGCTCAGTAGTTTTGGTGATCAGGGGGGGGGGAAACGGTCGATTTTTTTTTAGTTTTTCCCCCCAGAACCTCTTCCGTCCAGTAGTTTACGAGAAAATTGCTGTGATGTGAGAGAGGCAGAAATCCGGAGTGATATTATAAGGGTATCCGTATATTGTATATACGGAATCCTAATAAACTATTTATAGCGTTAGTTTTACATTTGTAAGCTTGCGTCATCTGACATATCATAGACGTGTTAATTCTCAATTCATAACTGCGTCGTTGTCCCATTATACAAAGAAAAATGTATGAAAATTACGAGTAAATACGATATGTTAGAATAAAAAAATAATAACAATTCATGCGAAACACATTTCAATCATTTTCCCGAATGAAGACAACCTCATAAATGCATATTTGAGACAATTAAAGAAAACCTTATCAATTATGTAACATTTAACAAACCAATTGTAAAAAATTACAATAGATTGCATATCTCCTTCTAATTGACATTTGTCAATTCCGTAACTTTATGTAAAAATTTATTCAACGGAATAATTCTTTATAATGTCGAGTGCCAAATATATAAACTACAGATTATTTAAAATAGTTTTTTGTATGATGACTTTACGGTTGATTTAAGACATCAGAACACAGACACGATCACAGTGCCACACACAGAACAAATCTTAGATAATAAGTTACCCCAGGATCGGTTATGGGATTCTATGAGCCAGCTTGTTACGTCACGAGGAATTTTACGACGTTTTCGATCATGTGATATTACTATTTAATATATTTATTTTCTTTGGACTTATTACTAAATTAATTGGTAGTTCTTTAGAACATTAACAAAAATTAATCATAAAAAATAATTATATTTTAGGATTACACCAGACTGAACCCTACTGTTAATACAGTCAGATACCGAAAGCGAAGAAAAATAAGAAAACAAGAGTATTAAAATAGAAAGTGTAGTAATTTGTACAATATAACACGTCTTTGTAAAAATCACCCAGTGCAATGACAATAGAAGTTTATTATATTATTTTTTTAATTCCGAGAACTAATAAAAAAAATGAACCAAATACTATACAAATAAAGTTTTTGTATATGCAACTAATACATTACCTTTGGTTTGGAATAGTTTTCCTAAAACAAAATCATCTTGACTTTCATGACAATGCTGTTTTTTTTCTTTACGGATTTTCTTTGTTTCTGCTTTCACCAAACCATCCACTTCTTCCCCATCAACGGTACCAGAGCGGTCAACTATAATTTTGTCTTTATTTTTCTTCTTCTTTTCTCTTAAACAGTTGTTATTTTTTTCTGATTCTTTTAGGTATTTCTCCAATGGATCTCGATTGGTTTCTTTAGTGACTTTTTTGCGAATACTATCAACTTTCTTAACTATTTTATCGGGTTCTTTAATAGTTCCAGACACAAGAGCATGGTGCAATTTTGCCGTTTTCTCCGAATATTCCAAAGCTTCCACAAATCCAACTTTGGCTTCACGATCATCGATTTTGTTTATGGATGTGTCTTCTGTCGCCTTGGCTTTATCTTGATTATAATGAAGAAGAGCTTCTGGTGTTAGTTTTTTTAATTCTCTCTTTTCTTCGAGTCTTTTCTGACGTTCTTCTTCTGCATCCAGTTGAGCTGGAGTTTTCTTTTGCGATAAACTTTTGGCAATTTGTGCTGCCAAATTTTTCATTGCTTGTATTTTTTCTTCAGTGAATTGGCCGGTGGAGCTATCAGAATCAGTGGAATGTTTCTGTTTCTTGTTTTTCTTTTTTCTCATGTTTTCTTGAATTCTTACCTGCAAATATAGTTTCAAATATTAGTTGTGCTTTTTAAATTATTTCCAGAATTCGTAAATATTACGAACTGTTGCGGGTGAATTTGTGCATTATTTATTATAATTTTTATACACAAAAACCTTTTATGGGCATTTGGTAAATTGAATTTTGCTGATATTCTTTATATGTTTCACATTTTTGCTCAGCACCCGCTGACTGTGATCTCAGAACTTGGTTAAGAGTGGGTTTTTCACATGAATGAAATGACAAAGTTATCCAGACTATTTTATTTGACCAAAACACAAAAAATAGTAGAACATAATCAGGACACACACTTGAAATAAATGGAAGATGTTACTATAAAACCAGGAGAAACTTTACCATACATCAACAACAACTGACAGAATCAGCAGAAATCTTGGAAAACAGTAAGCTATGCATTTTCAGCAAAGTGTTTGAGGGAATTATATTTGAATCTTTATTCGACATTATAAAGTATAAGATAAGCATGGATTTTACTCTGGATGGTCTATAGAAACCAACCTCCTTTGCTACACTAATTATATCAGTAAAGCAATAGACCCTCGTGCACAAGTCGACGCTGTTTATACTGACCTTAGCAAAGCCTTTGATAAAGTGAATCATATTATATTATTAAAGAAGCTTGCTAATGTAGGTATTTATGGCGACCTGTTGAGATGGTTTGCCTCATATGTTTATAATAGATCTCAACTGGTAAACGTTAATGGTTTTAGTTCAGAACCGTATTTTGTTTCTTCTGGTGTGCCCCAAGGATCGCACCTTGGACCGTTGGCTGATGACATAAAATTATTCTCACAGGTTCATTCTGTGGCTGATTCCTATCTTATTCAAGAAGACTTAGACAGTTTACAGAAATATTGCACAGAAAATAAACTTTTTTTAAATATCAAAAAATGTAGTTCAATAACTTTCACAAAAAAATTAAATCTATAATATTAATGGAAGAAATATTCAAAAGGTAACTGAAATAAAAGATTTAGGCGTAATAGTAGACAGCAAGTTGTCGTTTAGTTACCATATTGATTATGTGGCGAGTATTTGCAACAAAACGCTAGGCTTTATCATAAGAATGTGTAAAGATTTTAGGAATGAAAAATCGATCAAAGCTGTCTATTATGCTTATGTTTACTGTAGACTTAATTTTGCAAGTGTAATATGGAGCCCACATTACGACATCCATAAAAAAAGATTAGAAATAATTCAGAACAGATTTCTTCGATTTCTCAGCCTTAAAACTGAGGGCATTTATAACATCGAGGATATAGAGCCTGTCAGAAATAGATATAATATCTTTAGTGAATGGAAGAATACAGTCTGGCCTACTAGTTCTTAATATTATTGACTGTCCAGTACTGTTATCATCATTGTCTTTTTATATACCTCAAAAAACTACAAGAAATCACAATTTGTTTTTTGTCGAATTTTCTAGAACCAATGTAGGTTTTAATTCGCCCCTTATCAGAATTTGTATGTTACACAATACCTTTTGTAAAAATATTGATATATTTAACATCACTTTCAAGTCCTTTAAAAAACAAATTAAAGAAATTCGCTCAAATTAACAAATTCTAATTATCAAGTTAGTATTATTTTTCTTTGTTATTATAAGTCCTGTATGAACATTATATTTTTTTATAATATGCAACCATTGTAATTGTACTAGAGTAAGCTGTGGATGCTGTATTGTACCTACGGCCTGTTTGCTGTCCTAAATTGCTAAATAAATAAATAAAACATAACAGATATATTGCGAATAAACCATACCAAACTTAAGGAGTAACTTTGAGAAACTCTAAACTAAACTCAAATTAGAAAAACAAGGAGTATATAGCATAGCATGCGAGAACCTACATTGGCTAAACGAACTGGAGAATATCCAGTAGATTAGAAGAGCATTAAGTAGGGGTTCTCGATGTTATTATCTTTGTCATTGGCGTGAACACAGTATTGAGTTGGCAATCCGTCACGAACCCTTGATATTTTATTTTGGTGACATAAATATTTACTCCCTTACGAAAGTTGACTGGATCTTTAAATGATCTTAAACGTCAAACTCAAGATCACTAATTGGTTGTCTTTTTAAAACCTTACAACGTTTGTTTGAAACTCTATCGAAATAATGAGTTAAAGATTTAAAATATCTGTAATATGTAAATTGTAAACATAAAATAATTTGGTCAAGTGCGAGTTGGACTCGCATACTTAGGGTTCCCTACCACCTTCAAGATTCGCATATTCCAGTTTCAGACAAGCAGGGAATGAGTGCATTTTCTTATACTTACCCTTATATCTTTTAAAGGAAGCGTTTTAAATTTATAAAAAATATACACTTTGATTTTCCACACATAGACTTTTTATTTTATCTGCTTTAGGATTCGCTTGATTTTTATCACAATACATATGTATTTAATTTTCTAATTTGGCCCCCAAAAAGTAACATTAGAGTTTTATTTTACTAATAAACTTTCAGAAATGCCTTTTATAATCTACTGTCTGAGTTTTGAGGCTCTGTAGATTGGAAGAAAAACGGCACATAGGTCAAAGTTTAAATTATAAATTATTAAATCTGTTATTCAAATTATTTAAAAATATAAATAAAATATATTTTTCAAATTTTAAATAGTGTAGTTTCTAAAGTGGGAATTAAGTCGATGTTTAATATTTTTAATATCTTTTAAACAAATGATTTAAAAATATGATATATTTGTAATTCACATAATGAGCCTATTATCTGATATATTACATGATACGTTTGAAAATTGAATCTTTATTTTCCATTTAATTGTATAATTTGTCCCTAAAATTTGGACGCCAAATAATAGAATTATGTATTTTTTTTCATATTTTTCCTATAAACAAAAAAAAGTGGTCTTAGAGTTTGGGAAATAACGGGGAGAATGGATAATTTTTTTAAAATATTTTTTTAAATATATTTTGAAATATTCATTTTAAAAAAATTAAAAAAATATATTTGTACCTATTCTTCATAACGAGCCCTGGGATTTGATGTATTATATGACCCGTTAGAAACAATTATAATTTTTTATTTTCCATTTAATTCTATAATTTGCCCCCCAAAATGAATATTAGGGTTTTTTTTCTTATTTTTCCAGTAAAGTTCAGGTGAGGGGCTATACTTCCAGTTATTCAAAATTTTTCAGCTTAGGGTTTTGGAGATAAGGGGGGGAATGGGTAAAATTTTTTATATTTTTGTTAATATCTTTTAATTAATTTATTTTATAAATATGGAAAAAATATATTTGTTTTCTTCATCATGATCCCTTTTATTTGATATATAACATGCTGGGTTAGAAACAATTTTAATTTTATATTTTCCATTTAATTCTATAATTTGCTCTCCAAAAAAATATTAGGGGGTTTTTCTTATTTTTCCAGTAAAGTTCAGGTGAGGGGCTATACCTCCATTGTTTTTTCAAAATTTTCCAGCTTATGGTTTCGGAGATAGGGGGGGGGATGGGTAAAATACTTATATTTTTGTTAATATCTTTTAATTAATTTATTTTAAAAATATGAAAAAAATATATTTGTTTTCGTCATAATGAGCCCTTTCATTTAATATATAACATGATGAGTTAGAAACAATTTTAATTTTCCATTTAATTCTATAATTTGCCCCCCCCCCCAAATAAATATTAGGGGTTTCTCCTTAATTTTCCAGTAAAGTTCAGGCGAGGGGCTATACCTCCATTTTTTTTCAAAATTTTCCAGCATATGGTTTCGGAGATAAGGGGGGGGAATGGGTAATTTTTTTTATATTTTTGTTAATATCTTTTAATTAATTTATTTTAAAAATATGAAAAAAATATATTTGTTTTCGCCATAATGAGCCCTTTCATTTGATATATAACATGATGTGTTAGAAACAATTTTAATTTTCCATTTAATTCTATAATTTGCACCCCCCCCCCAAAATTAAAAGTAGAGGTTTCTCCTTATTTTTCCAGTAAACTTCAGGGCAGAACCTATAAATCTATTTTTTTTCTAAACTTTACGTTTTATAGTTTCGGAGATAAGGGGGGGAATGGGTAAATTCTGGTATATTTTCGTTAATATCTTTTTATATATTTTTTTAATATGAAAAAAATATATTTGTGTTCCTCAGAATGAGACCTTTCATTTGATATATTACATGATGCGTTTGAAAAAATTATTTTTATTTTTAAATTTTTATTTAATTCTATAATTTGCCCCCCAAAATTAACATTAATGGTTTCTCCTTAATTTTCCTGTAAAGTTCGGGCAACGCTCTATATTTACTATTTTTTTCAAAAAAATTAGGCTCAGTAGTTTCGGAGATCAGGGGGGGGGATGGGTAAATTTTGGTATATTTTCGTTAATATCTTTTTAAATATTTTTTTTAATATGAAAAAAATATATTTGTGTTCTTCAGAATGAGACCTTTCATTTGATATATTACATGATGCGTTTGAAATTTTTTTTATTTTTAAATTTTTATTTAATTCTATAATTTGCCCCCAAAATTAACATTAATGGTTTCTCCTTAATTTTCCTGTAAAGTTCGGGCAACGCCCTATATTTTCTATTTTTTTCAAAATTTTAGGCTCAGTAGTTTCGGAGATCAGGGGGGGGATCCGTCGATTTTTATAGTTTTTCCCCCCAGAAGTACCCCTAAAATCAAAATTTTTTCTTTTACGATATGTACTCCTGATTGGGTCACCAAACCATACATTGATACCAAATTTCAACCTCTTCCGTCCAGTAGTTTAGGAGAAACTTGCTGTGATGTGACAGAGGCAGAAATCCTGAGTGATATTATAAGGGTATCCGTATATTGTATATACGGAACCCTAAAATGTACATTAAATTCACAGAATATATAGTTTATTATTGATTAATGGTGAAATGTTAAAAAAAGTTTCTCCATGATGCAGAAGTTGAAGGCACCTCCACAAATACAGTTGATTAAAGAGTAATCTCCTTTTTGAATGCTTCACTTAGGTTAATTTATTGCATGTAACATAAAATAGTTATTTTTTTACTTACCCTACTATCGTGAAAAATATTAGCCGTTTCCGGATTGGCATCATTAGACTCCTGTAGAGAAAATAAATCATGGAGATCGGAAGATTTGAAAAATCTATTTGTTTTTGGATCCAACAATACTTTATTGCTCAGCAATTGTTTCCATACTTGCCTTTGATACATCTACAACAATTTTGATAAAAACACAAAATTTTAATTATATAAAATTATTTATTATTATTACATGTTTCAAAATAATTTGATTTAGCTACATTTCAAATTGTGAAATTCCATATACTTTAATTATGCATTAGGCAATACCTTTTCCTCAATTGTGCCTGCAGAAAGAAGCCTATATATAGTCACTTCTTTGTCTTGCCCAATTCTCCAGGCTCGTTCTCTTGCTTGCGTGTCGGTGGCGGGGTTCCAATCAGGATCATATATTATCACTCTATTTGCACCTGTTAAATTTACTCCTAGACCTCCTACTCTCGTGGTTGACAGAAATACATCGTAACTTTCATCCTGAAAAATATGTATATTGACTATAACATACAACATTGGAACATATACAGGGTGTAAACGGCTTGAGTGAAAAGATTTTGAGGATCAATACTTCAGGTCAAAACAAATCAAAAAGCTTTGTAACATTTTCAGAAATAAATTATAGTTTTTCCAAGAACAAAAAAAGTTAGGACTTACATGCTTTTATTATAGTAAATAATAGGCTATTTCCGGCTTCAAAATCCTTGTAAAGCTAAATATGTAAATACTCAATAGCTTATACACCTTTAATAACCGTATTAACAAAGAAAATTAATATTTAAACTTTAAATATTCTGTTATAATTTGCCGTACGTTTCTCCGAACAGATGTGGCAAAGTAGCATATAAATATGTATTACTTAGTACATGTTTGCTTTAACTACAGCTGACCGCCGCCACGATTGTTTTTTTGCTGTATCGGTTCTTGTGAGAAAATTAATATCTAAGTGAAAGTGATTTGCGTGATATTCGATGTCGACTTCGTGATTTGATTTCAATTTTATGATTTATTTGGTGTATACTATCTCCACCTGAAATATATGCACTCAAACTATTTACACCCTGTATAGTTTTTTTCTTATTCATTATTGAAACGTACCTGATTGAATTTGTCAATTAATGGTTGTCGACTACTGATGGTCGTTGAGCCATCCATTTTCAAATATTTATAGCCTTGTTGTTGCAAAAAGTTGGCTAAAATTGCTATCATTGATCTACCCTGAGTGAACAATAGGATTCTGTGGCCTTGTTTTTTCCAAATTTTTAGCAATGCTGATACCACTATCATTTTTCCAGACTTTTTGTAGTAACCAAAGCTGTCATCAGTGGAAGGGCTATCATCCTTAAAACGACAAAATAGAATTACAGGACAAAACAGATGTTATTTTGTTATTTTTAATATGTAAGGTAGTATAGAGACATTAAAGATTATTACGGAAATATTTAATTCTGCTAAGTCATAATATGTACACACTGTCATTGTGTTACCTGTCTGAGTTTAAATTGGTTTAGTGATTTCTGTTTTTGTATGTTTTAATGTCATTTTAAATTTATAATTATATTTCAACTGGGATTTATTGCCTAGCAACTAAATGTTAATATATTAATGTGCCTATTTTGTGGCATTTAGTTATACTATGGGGAAAAGTGGAATATCTGCATACAGCCCATGTTGAACTTATTCTAAAACTATTAATCACTATTTATATATTTATATTAATTACTAGAAACAATAAAAATAGTTTTCTTGAGCCCCAATAACAGAAAAGTCACTGCTACAGATGAATGTTAAGTTCAGTCTGGAAAAATATGGTTAAGGCAATAATAACTTGGGCAAAATCTGTCCAAGACTTCTTTGCAACTAACTAGGAAAGATGAGCCAAAATCATATGTATTATTATAAAATTTACACTTTACTTTTAAATTTTTGGATAACAAAAACTTTTCAAAAAAGTGTGTTGCATGAACACTATGCACAGTAAGCACCAAGTAAGTACATCTGAGGTGGTATGAAATCTGTTTTCAATTGATGGTCTTGGCATCTATACCCTGTAGATATATCATTGCGAAGTCACACTCATGCAGGATAAAGTTCCGAGCCATAATAGCAAAGATCTCTATAAGCTCTTAGAGGAAAAGCATATAAAGGTATTGTCATCCTTTAGGAACACTCCATATATAAACCACATGGAATACATAAACCCTATAGTGCAAAGAAATTTAAATAATTTGGTTAAGTGCAAGTTGGACTCGCATACTTAGGATTCCGTACAACCTTCTAATATTCCAGTTTCAGACAAGCAGGATATGAGTGCATTTTCTTATATTTACCCTTATATCTTTTAAAGGAAGCGTTTTAAATTACAAAAATATACAATTTGATTTTCCACACATAGACTTTTTATTTTATCTGCTTCAGGATTCGCTTGATTTTTATCAGAATACATACATATTTAGTTTTCTAATTTGGCCCCTAAAAATTAACATTAAGAGTTTTATTTTACTAATAAACTTTCAGAGAAGTCTTTTATAATCTACTTTCTGAGTTTTGCGGCTCTGTAGATTGGAAGATACAGGGTAAAATAGGTCAAGTTTTAAATTATAAATTATTAAATCTGTTATTCAAATTATTAAAAAATACAAATAAAATATATTTTTCAAAATTTAAATAGTGTAGTTTCTAAAATGGGAATTAAATCGATCTTTAACATTTTTGTTAATATCTTTTAAACAAATAATATGATATATTTGTAATTCACATAATGAGCATTTTATCTGATATATTACATGATAAGTTTGAAAATTGAATCTTTATTTTCCATTTAATTGTATAATTTGTCCCTAAAATTACTATGGGGGTTTTCAAATAATTTATTTTCTGTTTAATTCTATTATTTGGGGGCCAAATAATAGAATTAGGGGTTTTTTCATATTTTTCCAATAAACAAAAAATATAGGTCTTATAGTTTGGGGAATAACGGGGTAATGGGTATTTTTTTTTAAATATTTTTTTAATATATTTTAAAATATTCATATTTAAAAAATTAAAAAAATATATTTGTATTCGCCCTAATGAGCCCTGTGATTTGATATATTACATGACCCGTTAAAAGAATTATAATTTTTTATTTTCCATTTAATTCTATTATTTGCCCCCCAAACTGAATATTAGGGGTTTTTCCTTATTTTTCCAGTAAAGTTCAGATGAGGGGCTATACCTCCATTTTTTTTCAAAATTTTCCAGCTTATAGTTTCGGAGATAAGGGGGGGATGGGTAAATTTTTTAATATTTTTGTTAATATCTTTTAATTAATTTATTTTAAAAATATGAAAAAAATATATTTGTTTTCGTCATAATGAGCCCTTTTATTTGATATATAACATGATGGGTTAGAAACAATTTAAGTTTTATATTTTCTATTTAATTTTATAATTTACCCCCCAAAATAAATATTTGGGGTTTCTCCTTATTTTTCCAGTAAAGTTCAGGTGAGGGGCTATACCTCCATTTTTTTTTAAAAATTTTCCAGCCTATGGTTTCGTAGATAAGGGGGGGGGAATGGGTAATTTTTTAAATATTTTTGTTAATATCTTTTAATTAATTTATTTTAAAAATATGACAAAATATATTTGTTTTTGTCGTAATAAGGCCTTTCATTTGATATATAACATGATGGGTTAGAAATAATTTTAATTTTATATTGTCCATTTAATTCTGTAATTGCCCCCCCCCCAAATTAAAAGTAGAGGTTTCTCCTTATTTTTCCAGTAAACTTCAGGTTAGAACCTATAAATCTATTTTTTTCAAAACTTTACGTTTTATAGTTTCGGTGATAGGGGGGGGGATGGGTAAATTTTGGTATATTTTCGTTAATATCTTTTTAAATATATATTTTTTAATATGAAAAATATATATTTGTGTTGCTCAGAATGAGACCTTTCATTTGATATATTACATGATGCGTTTGAAAATGTGACAGAGGCAGAAATCCTGAGTGATATTATAAGGGTATCCGTATATTGTATATACGGAACCCTAAAAAGAAAAAAGTTAATGACCAAAGTAGACAACAATGTTAAATAGGGTTAAATAACTTAAGAAAGATAAGAGGAAGTTCACAAATTATTGAAATTAATTAGGATATAAATAAATGATAATTAAATTTTTAATCTCTGTATCCAATTTTGTCTTGCATTTCGTTAGATCTGATCTCTCACACTGAAAGGGGCCGCTGATCTCTTTAATGCCTTTGTTATACATTATGTGCTTAAATTTATAAAATTACCTGGGAACCCGTAGTAGTTGCATGAAGATAAATATCTGGATGATTGCAGATCTTTCTAAGAGTGGTTATCCCAACCAAAACGTTGGCTCTCATATGATTATCAGAAAACCACTGTTTTGAATTTTTTCCTAAGATCATGCTTATGTGATCACTCTGTAACATAATGAATAATTGTAGATTTTAAGTAGGAATTTACTCGAAAACTGATACATGTTTTATTTCAATCATACAACAACACCACAGAATAATCAAACCCAGAAGTAAAACTCTTGTCGGATACTTTGATGTTTTGATGTCAAGATTTCTTGAACAGAAACCGGCTATTACTTTGACAGTAACGATATCCGGGTTGTAACTTTAAATTAAATATAAGGATGAAATTGTAATAAAGGAGGAACAACATATTTGAAAAATGTAATTTTTAGAGGCATTTGAATAAAAAATAATAAACAGAAGTAGTGTGAAAATAAAGGTTTGTTTATATATCTATGAAATACCAAAAGTTTCACTTCAAATGGTGTGAAAGTAATAGGTCCTCAAGAACTCAAAATCTTTTTAAAGTTTAATTTAAATCTCAAAAATTTTTTGACAAACTGACCTTACTTGTATACCTCGTTCCGATACAATTGTGAATAATAAATAAATATTAAATATTTAGTGCTAATAAGGCGATCCTTGGACTGTTTTGTTTAAAACATGATAAATTTCGCTTGTATATATGTAGTTGATTATTGTGTATATGTAAGTAACATGTATTTAACAGATTTTTGTGATTAATTGGATTATTTTTGTAGCTTTTAGTCTAAGGATAGGGTAATATTCTAATACTTTATAGTTCTGTGGTTCTATGAACCTACCGTGAAATTAATGGCTTTGTCACACATGCGCAAAGAAATTTGTACCTGGCGACAACGGAGAGTTTCGCTTCTGGGTTTGATTATTCTGTGAAAATATTATATCTTTTAACAAACACCAATATCAAATATTCATACAATCTGAGTACTAAGTAGTACGATGATACTAACCATTAAATACTGTTTGTATAGATTTTTCTGTTCATCACTTAAAGAACAGAATAATACTTGTTCGCTTTTATTTGGTAACATGATATCATCTTGAACTTCAGCTTTCGATCTTCTCAGTAAATAAGGTGTGATCAGATCTTTTAAAGTTGTAGCAACTGACAGAGCTGTAGCTTCCTAAAAGTTAAGTAAATATGTAATATAATAGGGATGGTGATTCTTTCCAAAGATGATCCATTTTTAAAATGAAAATGACGAATTACTATATCAACAAATAAAAATAGGATGCAATAAGATCAGAAGAAATGCTAAGTATAATAACCAAAGAACTAAGATATTGGTATAACATTTTATTTTTGGTATTAGTCATAGTTGTTGATGAAAATAACGTGTGGGCCATCTAACTTTTTTTTTTGAAAATGCTATAAAAAAACTAGTGAATATTTTTCAATTTGTTTTTTTTTATTCGAAAGTACAATCCTTCCGGTTATTTATGGAAAACAATTTCATTCAAATGGCTTCCACGGCTGGCCTCATAGTATTCGGCCGGTCCAATTTTTCAATACATTTTCAATTGTATGCGGCTGTATTTCGGCGATGCAAGCACAAATATTGTTTTTGAGCGCGTCAATTGTTTGTAGATTATCGGCATAACACTTGTCTTTAACAGCGCCCCACAAATAAGAGTCCAGCGGTGTCAAATTGCAGCTTCTTGATGGCCAATTCACATCTCCAAAACGGCTAATTAAACGATTTTCAAATCGAGTGTGGCATAACTCAATTGATGGGCGCGATGTGAGGCACGTGGCACCATCCTGTTGAAACCAGATGCCGTCCATGTCCAATTCATCAATTTCCGCGAAAAAAAAAATCGTTCAACATGGCGCGGTAGCGTTCGCCATTCACCGTAACAGCTGGTCCTTCCTCATTTTCAAAGAAAAATGGGCCGATGATGCCGCCAGACCAAAATCCACACCAAACAGTTAGTCTATGGGAGTGCATTGGCTTCTCAACGACCACATGTGGATTTTCCGTTCCCCAAATTTGGCAATTTTGCTTGTTAACATATCCACCGAGGTGAAAATGTGCTTCGTCCGAAAAGATGATTTTTCAGTAAAATTCTGGGTCTTCGTTCAAGTGCTCATTGGCCCATTATGCGAAGCGATAGCGCATTGGATGGTCTGTTGGCTTCAACTCCTGTACAATTTGAACTTTATACGGTGTCATTCCGAAGTCTTTATGCAAAATTCTCCTCAAAGAAGTGCGCGAAATGTGCAATTCTTGCGATCGATGGCGAGTTGATGTGCTCGGAGTATCGGCCGCACTTTGTGCTACAGCATCAATATTCCCCCGTGTCCCACAGTAGGAGTAGGTTGACGTGTTGGTTTGTCAATGAGCAAACTAGTTTCACGCACTTTTTTCACAAATTGTCTCACATACGGAGCGGACGGCGCTTCTTTTCGGCCCATAGAAGTACGGCATTTTCGCACACATTCGGCAACGACACACTCACTTTGGAAATAATTTTTGAGTATTTCCCAATGTTGTTTAAGCGTATATCCAACCATTTTCGTTCACGGGAGACTTCAAACTAATTTTCTGTCAAAACAGATCTGAAATAAATGTTACCGTGTTGAAAATGACCGCTAGTTCAAAAAAAAGTTAGATGGCCCACGCATTTTCGAACGTATTGTGATTTATTTTGGTGCGACTAAAAACAATTTATTTTCGATGTAAAAACCCACAGATTGTAACATTGCGGACTGAGACAAATGAAGAACTGCAGATTATGAAAGAGTGATACAAAAGATAAAGAAATGATAAGGGAATTATTAACAAATATTTGCGATCTTTTTAATGCATTCCAGTTAGAGTAAAATCGCAAAGGAATGTAATAATATTGCAATGAAGAATACAAAAAATATTCGAGAAAACTAAAAAGTTAGTACAGTAAACTTGTAAAATACCTACTGATTTATATTGCAGCTAAAGAGTAAAAACATGAAAATCAGTCTTACCTGCATGGGTGTGGAGTTGGCAAAGCCACCTTGCAGGATGGGTGTGGAAAAATGCTCCTGAAATGTAGTCATATTCCCCAGCATACCAGGATTGGTAAAGTCAAAAAGACTCCATAATTCTGTCAGGTTATTCTGCATAGGGCTACCTGTTAATAATATCCTGTGAGGAGTTCTAATCTGTTTTACAGCTACAGATACTTTAGCAGTGGGATTTCTTATTTTGTGGCCTTCATCAAGGATCAAGTAATGCCAGTTGTTTTCCAATAAGTTGGTCTTGTACTTTAAAATGCCTGTGTATGTCGTGACAATTATGCCCTTGCTTTTGTGTAGTTCTCTGATCAAATCCACTTTATCACCTAAAAATTAAAATTAATAAAAAAACACTACAGTAAAGAATTTTTAGAATAACAAATTTTGTTAAGAGAACTGATTTTTTTTTAATATAAAAGACATAATATAAATTATACGGATGTGCTTTATGTGTGCCCGGTAGTCTTAACCTGCGCTCTAACTAAAATATTTGGATTTTAAGAAAATTCACTTATTATCTCAAAAATATTTAAGTAAAAATTGAGTAGGCTTGACTTGAGGGTACCTATGACAGATCATTTTTGGGTGAAAGTAATAATGAGGCTAAGGAACCAACATAACATAGCTTGAAACATATTAATGCAACCAACATAATATACACTCAAAATGTCTAAAATCTTAAAGTTTAAAGAAAATATATGAAAGAAAAAACGCATATTTTGATATTAAAAATTAAATAGGGAAGATTGAAATAATTTTACAATATTTTAGATATTTATTAGTGATTAGATTGGAGACCTAATACAGATTTAATAGAAATGTTGTCAATGAATTAAAGAATGCATCAATACTAAAACTCACTAGAGTTTTAAAGGAATATGTATAGTATTGTGTAAAAGTCAGGAGTAAATGAAAAGTGTGAAAGTAACTACTGACATATTAAGTTAAAATATTAATATTACGAATTTCAAACTAAATAAATACTTAATAAAATGTATGTCAAAATAAGAATTTAAATATGAAATTTAATACTGAAATGTGAATTTAAACGGGTAAACTAAGTATCAATAATAATATTGTCTATAATTATATTATAGAGTTAATAATTAATTTTTATATTTGTAATACCTTTAGTAAAGTTAAAGAAGCTGTATTTTAACTGAGTGCAAAAGTTTCACCCCCATTTTTTTATCAAAGGTGATAAGCATACAAATCTAGAAATTAGGATCTTTTTATATTCAAAACCACTTACTGAGCTTTGCTAAATGGTATAATAAATTTTTTATAATGGTGAGTTTGTAGCTAGGACAATACCAACATAACTTTTTATGTATGATTCAATATCTTTAAATATTTTCATAAATTTAATTCTAAATCTGGCTAATAAATAATGACAAACCTGGATAATTTCCACTTTGGTGAAGAACAGCTACACGAAACTCCGGAGCCCAGTCATGGAAATGCTTAACCCATTGGTGTATTACAGTAGCAGGACAGATAATTAATGATGGACCCAATCCATTAAACCTATTGAAAATGTATTTAAAAATTTGCTGATAATACATAATTAACTGTTTTTTATAGGAATTAAAGTCACATTGAAAAAGCTCTGTACTCCCCAATAAAGTAATAAACAATTAAAAAAGTGTATCAGGAAAATTGATATATGTTTCTCAGTATTAAAAAGTGCTTTATTATAAAAGTTGTTATTCAGATTTATGTTACTTATTAGTAATATCAAAAATATTTTGTTTCTGGTGAGATATTCCCATATTTAGTTTGGCTTTAATTAAAGTGTATCTACTGGATATGACAGTACACATGTGTCTCACAGAACAATTGGTAAATTGAAATAATCAAGAAATGGTAACATAATTTGTTTTTTTTTCAGTTTTGAAAATAAGTCATAAAATGCTTGTGCCTACTTGATTAATGTATCAACATTAAACATTTAGTCTGAAGCTCGTAGACAATATAACTCATTCCTCGAAATTTCCTTGAACTTCGTCTTGTAATGGTTGATATAATAACGTTTCAATATCATTCACCTGATGATGATAGCAGATACAAAGGTATTGTTGTGAGATCAATCGATTCAAGACAATGAAAATCCAAGGAAATTTCGAGGAATTAAACATTTGGTTGTCAATCTTCCAGAATAGTAGAAGAGATATTTGGTACTAAAGGAGTCAGAGGACCAATTCTTCACTAGACAGGTAAGGCTAGTAGTCCAGGAAGAATCTTCTCACCCGTTGACAAAAATATTCCAACGAAATTTTTTTGCACAATCTTATCGAAAAAGGTCCTCTTTAAACAATTCTGCATGTTGCCAGGCCCAAAAATGGGTCAATGATTGTTTAAACATTTTTTTTAAACAAATTCCGAACACTGTTTTTTTTGGCAGGGACAAATTTTTTTGAGGTTTTTGGGATCATTTTGAACAAAAAAGGGCACTCGTGATTTTTCTCGATAATTGATACTTTGCGAGATATAAATTATTTGATGTTCGAAAAAACGCTTGTTTAGTAGCCTGACAACTTTCAGAGCAGAAAATATAAAGAATCTTCATTTATGTCTTTTAAAATAAGTAATGGCGTCCACTATGAATAAGTAGCTTAATGTTCGAAATTTGACAGCAGTCCACAGTAAAAATTCAATTGTGTACAAGTACAATTGTATAGCAAGGTATAAATATTACTAAAATAATCGACTTTTACTTACAAAGATGTATGCTCTAAAAGCCTTCTTTTTTATTCATATATTATGTTACTTTTTTACAAAACGCTGATGACAGCAACTATTGAAGTGACCAAATTTTATTTGATATAAGGTAATCTTTTAAATTAATTTTTCGGAATTTGTTTAAATAATTTTTACACAATTATTGACCTATTTTTGGGCCTGGCAACACGCAGAATTGTTTAAAGAGTAGCTTTTTCAATAAGATTGCGCAAAAAAATTCTGGCGGAATATTTTCCCCAATGGGTGCCAAGATTCTTCCTGGACTATAGGGCACTGGATGAGATTAACTATTAGAAATGTCAAAAAGTTACCTAATTGTAATGCATAATGACAATATATAAAAATGTAATTGAAAAGTAATATAACTGTGTAAAAAAGTTACATTTAGAGGTAAAAATTAAAAATTGCTAATGTGTGATGTTATATACCTACAACATTAGATTTTTGTGTCTTTGTTGAATTGAGTTTGGAAATCATACATTATGTCTGTAAGTTTTTATAAACAACATATTTTCATTGATTTACCTTCCATGGCATGAAATTGTTCTGCTATTTTCTAGAGATAACATAAAAGCAATTATTTGTACAGTCTTTCCTAAACCCATTTCATCACCTAGAATTCCACCAGAGGCCTTTCGATGCAATTTCCATAACCATTTTACACCATCTTGTTGGTAACTGAAATATATTAAAAACCATAAGGGTGGCATGGAAGATTAAAAATGCCAATTGTAAATGTTACTACAATATCTTTTTTTCTGGCTTATTTTTGCTAGTTAAAATTTCATTTTTGTTAATTATCAAACACACAATGAATTTAAAAAAGTAGATTTTCTTATAAAAATAAATTCTGAAAATAACAAAATATTTCCCTTAAAATATTTAATTTTTTTATATAGAATTTTTCAAATTAATTTGTATATATTTAATATTTTTATAGTCATTTTGTATCCAAATTAAATTATTTTAGATTTAAGTAAATTTGTCACTTAATTTTCTCATTTTATGTAAACTTACTCATAAAGTTTATTCCAGGTTTTTCTTGGAATTTTCAAACCACCTTTCAAAACTTCATCCTCAAAAGTAACATCTTGTTGTAGCAACTTTTCCTCTTCAAACATTTTATAGTACCCATTCAATCTGGATTTGTAACATGACAATAAACCATCATCTTGTAGTTTCTTAGTCCGAGTAATATCTGAATTGTGACATTTTTTATATCCTTTTAACAATTTTGGTTTTATATCACTGGTTTGAGGTTCATCATATCCAGGTTCATAGTCACTATCTAAAGGGTTGAAAATTTGACAATCAGTAAAGTCATAATGTCTAAGAACTAATAAGTGTTAAAAGAGGGTTTGTAGCTTTTAAATAAAATATGAGAACTAAGAAACCAAAATCACTGTGTATTTAATACAACTAGTAGAAGATTTCTCAATATTCTCCATATTTCAAAAAATGTCCCCAAGGAACCAGAAAATATTTGAACTATAAGTTATAAAACATCTGTGGACAAACTGATCAGAATTGTCCATAATTAAAAAAGGAATTTAGCAGGTGGAAATACTATCTTCTCAAATAGCAATTTCCTAATTGCATATGTAGCTAGTTTTCTATTACAAAATTTAATAATGTTATGACATTTTTTGGTTGGAAATTATCATTTTGAAATGCCCATTTATGAATTTTATTGTATCTAGGGCATATAATTATCTATTATAGAATTTCAATGAAATAAAGGATAAAAGTAACACCAAATTTGAAATATATTTATAGTAATTTATGACTTATTTCTGATACTTATCTATAAATTTATTCCAATTCTGTTTGTTACCAAACATCATTATCAAAAATAAATATGTTATTAGTTGGTTAGATGAGGAGTATAAGTGAACCCGTGAATATCATATTTGTTCTGAAGGTATAGTTAATCTACTTATTGAGAGGTAATTTGTTTTTGAAGTAAGGGTTTTGAAAGCAATTACACACAGATTGATTAACATGTTTCCAATAATATTAAGAATGTAATGTTATATATATTTATATCAATATTATTTTTTATCAGATAACATGTTTTTATTAATTTAGAATTTATTATATAGTTTTTAGATATGACGTGTTATTCTGCAAAAAAGAATTTTAAGCTATCAGTTACTTATTAATAAAAATTATTATTAATGTATACATTTAGTTTTTATTTACAGAATTACAAACTTTCAAAGTGAATCCTAATTGTTATGGAACATCTGATATGAAATAAAACTAATAAAAAAATATGTGGAGAAAGGTATCCGAATACAACCTGTAAGTACCCAGTTAATTTATGCAAGAAAAATTAGCAAAAGTGTTCTGTCTACAGAAATCATTTTAGTGTAAGAAAATTAAACTTTTTTAAAGTTTCTTAAAATACTGGACATTCTAAGGTATGCTTTTCTTTATGTTTTACATACCCAGACAAAACGTTAATAAACTGAACTGCCAAGGGGTGAATATTTTCCTCTTGCTTGGTAAGCCCAGCTTCATTATAATGTTGATTAATTAAAAGAGCATTGATGTTTGTGAAAAACTTTTAAAAATCTAAAATTAAATGAATACCTTGTAGTTTTAGTGAAGTAAATTTTCATTTAAAACAACCAAATTATTAAGTTTCTAGAGTAATTATGAATACACTTTTGTTAAACAAACATACCCAGTTCATCCTCTGAAGGTACATATTCACTTCCTGAGTTATCATCTTCTTTCAAGGGTTCGACTTTGTTGCCATCTATTTCCTCATAGCAAATTGAAGAATTATTTGGTTTAATCTTAGATTCGTTTTCTGTATTTACACATTGATTAGTGTCTTTTTTACTTTCAATCCTTTTTCTTTTGTTTGATTTCCTGTCTACTTCTTTCAATTTTCTTTTCACTATGTCAGCCCTAGCATCAGTACATGCTAAAGATTTTTTAAAAATTTGTCTTTTCTTTAAGTCTTCTTGGCTCCTAATATATGATTCTAAATTTAAGGTGGTTTGTGCAAATTTATCACTCTCTTTTGGGGATTCATTTTCAACAATCTCTCCATCTTCCAAATCATTATTTTGACTGCCTAGTTCACTGTTATAACTTTTTTGCGTTAGAACATTGAGTTCATTTAATGCTTGTTCTTCAAGAGTTTCTTGAGCTGTACCCCAAACTTGTATACCTTCAGTAAATGTTAAATCATCTAATTCTGTATTCTAGAAGGAACAATAGTAGGCATGTTAAGATTGTTGAGTAATATACTAGTAGTTTATATACCTTTATTTTTTGATTTTGAGAGCTTTGGTAATTAAATTCATCAACATTCATACTAAAAATTTATAAAATTTACAATAATCTTTTGTTTATAGAGGGTATAACCTCAAAATGTATGATGTATGACAGTGACATTAGATATTTGAACTATGTATGATCTGTGTTTGAACAACAAATGAAAGCACAGGACGATATCATAGAAACAGCATAAGAATATTCAACCTATGAGATTCGTAGCTGCTGTCCTTTTGTGGTAGCTAATAATAAAAGAATTTGAAATTAAATAAAAATGTCTTAATAAATACGGGTAAGACGCGAATTATGTTAGTAAATTCCGCACTATAGATATAAATTATTGTTTATCTTGCACATCCTGTTATTATTAATTTGCATCTTGATGATTGTACAAAACTGATTATATTATTTTAATTGTTTTAATTGTCATTGTAAAAGTTGTCTTCTTACTCTCAACACTTTCTCAAATACAAAATTGGTAGATTTTGAGTTGTTAAATTTTATTTTTTAAAAAACTAACTTCCCAAACAACCATTACTCGCGTAATAATATCCTTTAATTAGGCAAAATAAGTTAGCTTTTTATGAAATTAGTAATAAGATTTTAGATATTTAAGGCTCTGTTCTTGCGAGTTTAACTGTATTAGTTTAAAAATCTTGGAAGTGTTTTTGATTTCGTTAACACCGCAAACATATGTCGTCGCATATCATTTTCGTCTTCAGTAACGCTTCTATAGATAAACTAAGATCTATATAATTTCCAAAATTCTAAAAGAATTCAGCCTTGCGATTGTTTTAACCAAAATATGGGACTGTCCCGTCTGATTAAAAAATCGACAAGACAAATAGTACAATAACTTTGATGGGATATAAATATGCAATTTGGAAAAATTTGAATCCTAGGGTGCTTTAAATTGGGGTTCAAACCCGCCAAGAAATTTTGGACTTTTGGGTTTTAAGATTCAATTTTAACCATTTAATTATCTTTTTCATAACAATAAGTTTTATATTTATATACTTATATATCTTGGAAATACATGAAGAAAAAAATAAATTTTGCAGTCCTAATCAGCCCATTACCAATCAAAAAAATTATCCAACCCCCCCCGAAAAAATTAGTAGAAAGTGAGCATTTGTGAATTTTGAACTTACATAATCTATTGGAGTTTCTATTACTAAACATAAGTATCTAAGAATATTCTTGCCGTTTAATTTAATTTTAATACTTACAACAATTTGTCTAATATCCAGAAATATCATTCAGAATAAGGTTGTAATTTTCAATTCATGATTTCCTTAATTTGGTGTGCATTAATGCACATGTTTGGATTTACCTTAAGCCCCAAGTGTGAGCATATTGAAAACATTCCCAAATTAAAAGAGTAAACGTTGCTTGCTATTTACAGGGTCAGAAAGATTTTTGCTATAAGTATCACAAATTGTTTGATATAGTCATTGTTTTAGTCAAAAATTGAGAGTTGCAAAATGCACTTTGACTCAAGTCCCCCCAATTTAGGATTAATACTTCTCAAAATCATGATTTTTTGTGTAATTATCTCAAAAAGCTTACAAAATAAACACTTATTTTAAAATTGTAGGTATACTGCCACAGGACGGTACCTATGGTAAATCCAATCCAATATTCACATATTGTGTAAGTGCGGACATGGAAACGCATGTAATATCTGTAATGATATGGTGTTTTAACCATGGATAGACTATACAAATCACTGGCGGATCCAAGGGGGGATAAGGGTCTGAAGCCCCTCCCCAAAATCATATGGGTGATATGCTTTTTTGGTGTACATTGTGCCAAAACTTACCTTCAGCAAGGTCAAACCCCTCAAATGAGATCACCCGCACCATAGGATCACCCCCCATAGGATTACCCCACCCCCCATAGAACTCGGTGTAGGTATTTACCGTTGTTTTCTACAAGGGCCCAAAACCTCAAGGGTGTCCTTATGAATTTTATGGGTGTTTATCATATATACCTCAGAACATAAGCAGGGAGTTGGGTTATTGAAATAGACACAACCAACTTGCAGCCTCTTATTATATAATAGGTTTTCACATTTATCTAGAGGTTGGTAGCTGGGGGCGTCATACTCACTCATAAACAGTTTTTAGGTGAGAATAGTTAATATGGTTAAAATTACTAGGATAGTGGCAATATTAAAACTAAAACATAATATAAATTCTTTATTAACATTAATGCTAACTAAAAAACATTAAATATATGTCTGTAGCCATATTAACAAAATCATATCACAAATGTAGATATATTACATTTATGGCAAGATTTTACGAAATAAGTCACAGATGTATTTTTAGAATTTCATATAAAAATTACCCATTTGAAAACAGAACGAAACTGATAAAGTTGTTGATTTATTTTTAGTAATTATATATTTTCTATAATTCTAATATTTGTTTATTTACAATTAGGCTATAACGAATAATATTTATATATTTGGTACATGGCATTTACAAACAATTACATTAGTAGATTTATTTTTGAAAATTATTCGCTTCTTTGGTAAACCAAGTTTAAAAAATCAAATAAAACTATTTTTCTTAAGTAGCTAGTGACTAAAGTTTTACCATTGAAGGTGTCTTTTTCAAACGTTGCGAATTAAACATGAAATAAATAATCTGCAAGTTAGAACATATTATAGGTATTTCCACACATCATAAAGTATTTTGGCGATATTTCTTGTTTGATTTGAAATATTTAAAAGTATTTCTTCCACTATTTCTGAAATGTTGCTATGTGCCCGACAAAACTTTACAAGAAATAATTTATGAAGTATTTTTATAATATTTCATGATATATTCCATATGTGCATATATAAAGATATATTTTAGTGAAATATGTTTGTTTTGAAGTATTAGAAAATGTTTCTGAAATCTTCGTATTTTCCCGACAAAAAACCGTTTGAAATATTTTATGAAATATTTTTGAATTTTTTGTGGTCGGCATACATTCTAAAATATTTCCTATATTTCGTGCCTGAAATATTTTCTTGAATGTTTCCGAAATATTCCTATAATCTCGACTAAAAATCTGTTGAAATATTTCGTGAATTATTTGTGTAATATTTGAAGAAATGTTTCTTTAATATTTGATGAAATATTTCAGTTGAGGTTTTGTTGCTTATTTCATATTGTGTGGGTTATGTCTATTGACTTTCAATAAAAAATGGGTTCTGATAATGTAGGTGACACTCTGCCAAGTAATAATGAAAATAGGTATCTACTTTCTTGATTAAATTCTCTTCTGATTTCATTGTATGTTGTTTGACAAATATACTATTTTTTATGTAAAATTGTTAAGATTTTGTAAAGCTGTAGAGAAAATAATAAAAAAATTAAAATACAATAAATTACGATCCAAAAACCTTCTTCAACCTAAATAAGATATGACTTGCATGTTATTTAACCTAAAAAGTTATATGAAGCCCATCCATTTTTTTCGATTTATTTTCGACCGTTTTGTCAATAATAGAAAAAAAAGTTTTATTTGAGCCCTTTTAAGGGAATATAACTTACTAAGGGTGCGTTTTAGGGCACAAGTTAATCAGAACTTTTTGGCTTATTTTAATGAATTATATACACAGAAGTTTGGTTTGGTTTATGACCTGTTGAGTATTGTTATTATTTCATTAACTTGCAATGTTGAAATAGGCACTTTTCGTGTCGAAACTATAGTCACATAATTTCATAAAATAAAATCATATACAGAAAACAAAAGAAAAATAGATTTATTTTAACATTAATATTAACTATGATAAAATAACAGCTTCTAGTACAATCGATTTGTTCAACATCCAGATTGACTGGAACAATTATTAGCATTAATAAACTATTAAGAATTATTCATTATTTATACTTCAGAAATATACAAAAATAGTACATTAGTATTCAAATTCAACTGAAACATAGAAAAATCTATTAATATACACTTAAAATATAGGCAATTTTTAATTACCATCTATATCACCTTCTCGTATAAAATTTGATTCAGTAACTTGAGGACTAGGTTAGTTAATAATTACACATTTTTCAATATGAAAGATACAAAAGAACTTCGTCTCAAACAAATATTTGAGCTTGAAGACAAATAATAAAGGATTGCTTTTTATTATTAGTCAATATTTTGGCCAACGTTTTTTTTCATATTCCTGTGCAGATGGATTGAAAGTGAAAAATTTGTACACCGTTCAGATTATTTTCATCTCAGTTAGAAAAAATTGAAACGCATATAAAGTGAGTATTGGATAAATTCAGTTTTCCTGAAACAGGTCGATTTTTATATATGAAGCTAAAAATTAAATTATTCACCTGCTCCTTCAACTCCCTAGGAGTAATAACTAGGGGTAGCATGTAATACTTCATTTAAAAGAGCTCTCAATTCTCTATTTAGCAATCTAGGCCTTGATTTTTGGACTTATCGAGTCAAATAGATGTCACGATTTACTATTCTAGTAGTTATCTTTTTGTGACATTTAAGACCTTTTTAACGTATTTAATTCACATAATTTAAATACCAGGTAGGGAAAAAGTTACCTGATATTCATTCTGATGGACAACACCATGAATGCACTCAAAATCTGACTAAAGATAATATTACTTCTGTATTTGCCTATAAATAATGTAATGTTAGATTCAATTTATATTTAAAAATTAATTTAGTGTGTGTTGAACTCCCATACGAGCGCTGCCTTTTATATTTCGGGATTGGACAACCCTAGTGTTGCAATCTGACAACTGACAGCTCTATCGTAAAGTTTGACATTTTTGAGGTTATACGCACTCAGAACGTTTTGACATACGAGCGCTATGTGTTGTTTACAGTAACTTATGGGATTCATCTCGACCAAAAATGGAATTAAATCGTGAACATTTTCGTGCGATTATTTTTTACAACTTTCGACGTGGATTAAGTCAGCAAGAGTGCATGGATGAACTTAATTTAATTTTTGGCGTTGAAACTCCATCAAGGCCCACTGTTTATCGCTGGTATGGTGAATTCAATCGAGGTCGTAGTTCACTCCAAGACGAATTTCGTGAAGGTCGTCCAAAAACAGTTGTTGTTCCGGAAACCATTGATGCTGTGCGCGAACTGATATTGCAAGATCGTCATGTGACCTATCGTGAGATTACACATTAGTGGGACCAGCATACATTCAATATTGCATAAACATTTGAATGTCAAAAAATTTGTTCACGTTGGATCCCACACAATTTGTCAATCGTTCAAAAAAAGGCTTGTTTCGATTGGTCGAAAGAAAAGCTCAAAAAATACGATCGCGGTGCTTCAAAACACGTTTATGATATAGTGACAGGTGATGAATCGTGGATTTACGCGTATGAGCCCGAAAGTAAACAGCAGTCGACTGAATGGGTGTTTCAATATGAGACGAATCCAACAAAAGTTGTTCGCGTACGTAGCACTTCCAAGCAAATGAACGCCTGTTTTTTCAAAAAAATGGACATGTCGCAACCGTACCACTAGAACAACGCAGAACAGTCAATTCTGAGTGGTACACAACCATTTGTGTGCCAGTTGTCTTCCAAGAAATGAGGAAAACCAACCGCCGAAGACGGATCACTCTTCACCACGACAATGCGAGCTCTCACACATCGGCTCAAACAACTGCATTTTTGACCACTCAAAACATCGATTTGATGAGTCATCCGCCGCATCGTCCTGACTTGTCACCAAATGACTTCTTTTTATTCCCGTACGTAAAAAACAAACTGAGAGGTCAACGTTTTTCGACACCTGAAGAAGCGGTTGCTGCGTTCAGAATGCATGTTTTGGAGGTACCTCAATCAGAGTGGAAAAAGTGCTTCGACAATTGGTTCAAACGCATGCAAAAGTGTATAGATCTTCATGGGGAATATTTTGAAAAACAATAAAGCGATTTTCGATGATTAATATTTGTTTTTGTTCTCTAATCCCGAAATATAAAAGGCAGCCCTCGTACCAAGGGTTCCTTACCGATATAAGAAATCCGTAATATAAAAAAATTTACTTTTCTAGTTTGGTCTCAAAATTCCTTTAGTTTTTTTGCGTTCCTATCCACAATTGTTTCAAAGATGTTATGGGTTAATATTTTGTTTAAGATACAGATTTATTTCTCACAAGGAGCTTCTTCATTTGATCCGTGACATGAAGCCTTTGATTTTTTAAATATATATTTATTTTTCTATGTTCTCCAAAATTCTGATTTTTTCTGAATTTATTTTTCCTCTAAACTTCGTAGTTTTGAAGATCAACAGGGGAATAAGTCGAATTTTTATATATTTACGTTATAACATTTAAACGAATTATTTAAAAAAGTAAATATATTAGTTTTTCAAATTTAACATTTTTTAATTTTCAATAATTTAGTATTTTTGTATATTATATTTTAGGCTCAGAAGCTTCGGAAATAAAGGGAGTGGTGGCTTAAATTTTATATATTTTCGTGATAAACTAATTTTAAATTTAAAAAATACCAATAAATATATTTGTATTTCTTTTATATTTGAAATAGTACAATGGTGGGTTTGAATATATTTTTTATTTTTCGTTTGCTTTTATAATTTGCTATAGAAATAAATATGTATTAAATAATCTGAAGGGCTAACAAAGTGAGGACTGACATTCTGTAAAAAAATCGTTTGTAAAACTGTTTATTGGCTAAAATATTGACTTAAATAATGTGGTAAACTCGTTTTCAACGATTGGAAATTCTGAGAGATCGATGTCTCATAAATAAAAGCACATTTTTTGTACGATAATACTAAACCTTCAATTTTCAAACTTACTACATTTTTGACAACTAAATTATCTAAGTTATCTTTTTGGCGTAAAACCACAATTTTCGATTTATTTAAAATTAGAATTCATTTCGTGTCCCACATGGTTTAGCTAGCTGATGACAGAGGTTCTCTGTATTCACCTGGAACTATTTAGGTCTGCCCAAGATTGAAAAGGCGATTTCGATGCTGTTCATGGGTCTGTACAAGCGCTACTCTGTTCCAGAACAAGCACTCAGTAATTGAACATCTACAACCCAACAGGATTGTGTTGGTAATGACTAATATCTTCGAACAATTTGGAAAATCCTTGATGGGTCCAATATAAGCGACTATTGTAGGAATAGCGTTATAAATTTCTACATTTAAACTGCTATATTTATTGAGTTTTAGGAGGAACATGTTGGAGGTTATTAATATTTGAAAAGTTCAGGGAGATGTCAGTTCCTCTCGATGATTGCCAGTGGTATTAAAAATTTTCAGTTTGAAATGTTTCTGGTCAAAATTAATGACTTAGAAGCATCAAGTCGACAACTTTCAACTTTTTAAGCGATCTTGATAATAAACCATCTACAGTATAGCTAATATCACATAAAAGTACACTGAGCTCTCTGTTCGGTAGTTCCCCAAATGTGAATCGCTCTACGATGGTCTATATGGCCGACAAAATGGATTTCGAACGTTCACCTAAAGCTATTGGGCTTAATCTAAGGGGTGTATCTCACGCCTTCTATTTTATTTTCTGTATGCTAAGAATCACATTTGTTCAAGAACCAATATTCGAAAGTTATAAATTTGGCAAGATTTCGCTTAAAATAATATTTCACATCTCCGCTCATCGAATAAATGGGGAGTAACAAAGATGAAACCATTACTTTGTTATACCAGTTAAAATTACTTGAAAGTTTTGTTTTACTTAAAAAAGAAGACAACTGGTTGTAGGAATAGTGCGGTTGAGTTTTGAAAATTAAATGTTCAGTGTAAGAGTTCAGAATATTATGTTTTATTTAACGTTTTTAACGAGTTTAACGATTTGGCTAGCGGAGAAAAACATTAGCTTATAAATGATATCTATACAGATTCGTTGATATTTGCATTTAGATACAGCTAGTAAGTAAGCTCGAAAGTACATAATATACATTTAAATCAGTCACAGACCCTTTAGGTGTCTATCGAAATAGCAACCAGAGAATAGTTAATGATAGTTTATATAACATTCACAAGTTTAAGTAATTGATAAGAAGTACTAATGAGGTAATACCTGTTAGGAAATGTAAGAAATTGTAAGGTAGAATGTCAGTTTTTTTACAATAATAAGTAGCAGGGTTATACTGAATGGGGCAGCAAAAAACGCAGATCGAATATCTTCAAAACACAATTTGCATGTAAAAAATGCTAACACATGTCGAGTTCAAGGGGGATGTATTGCTGTCTTGCTCATAACCTTCAATCGCCCCCCCTCCGTCAATTACTGTCAATATTTCAAATATAATAATAATTTTGGGAGAATATACTTCATTATATTACTTTTCATTTACGTCTATGTGCATATATGTAAACAGAAATTCATTTCCATGGTTAATATTATATTGACAAAATTAAAAGTAACACCACTAACAATAACATCACTGAATCTATACTATTATAAAATTGTAAGTTTGTCTCTTTGTTTGTTTGTTTGTTCGGGCATCAAGTAAAAACTACTGAACTGATTTTGATTAATCTTTTTTTGTTACAAAGCCTATAGTTTGACTTAAAATCTGGTAGATATTTTATCTCCCTAAATTGACAGAAACGGTAGATATAGCAAAAAAACTTGTACCATGTTGGATAACACAATTACTATATTGGTTCCAGCGCAAGCATCAAATATTAGATACTTGAATCAGCTTTAGCTTTTATTCAAAATTCGGAATATGCCAATGTAACATGTTTCGATTTAAAAAAAATCAACTGATATATCAACCGTAATTTCACAGGGTGTTCTATATATAGGAAAAAATGTAAAAAATGTTTTGTGTCCCATAAGCAGCTGCATATATACAATGAGGTTGAAATAAGGGGGAGTTGAATTAGATATACGGGCTGGTTCAAAAAAGTTATATTGAGTGGGCTATAAATAGCTGTATTGTTTGGCTCATAAGTAGTTGCATATAAAATATGATTGAAATAAATGTAGAATATTTATACAGGGTGGATAAAAAACTCGTAGAAAAAAATGTGTTATGTAGGCAGTTAGGATCTTTGAATTATGTTCTTGAATTATTATGGTTATGAAATGGGTTGAAAAAATTTTAGAAGCTGTTGTTTATACAGGGTGGTTAAAATTCTAAGGATCTAGGATGGTACAAAAATGTTACATTGAGTGGCAAATAAGTAGTTGCATATACAAGGTTGTTAAAATATAGGAAAGAGTAGCATTATAATTATACAGGGTGAGGAAAAATGGTAGAAAAATTTTGTTATATAGCAGTTGCATATATAGAGTATCTGAAATACAGGGCGCAGTAAAGTTATAGTTACACAGTGTGATTCAAACAAGGTGAGAAAAAGTTGAAAATGAAGGGTGGTTTAAATGAAGTGCAGAGAGAAATTAAACTTTATAATGTGGTTCAAAAAATATCAGGAAAAAAATGTGAAATATCTTAGCTCATAATCAGTTATAGTTAAAAAGTTTGGGTAATTTTTTTTGTATGATAGTACATGGGCTGTTGCATATATGCAATATCTGAAACATGAATCGAAGTAAAATTATAGTTGTAAAGTGTGATTAAAACAATGTTAGCAAAAGTTACATTATAAGGGGTGGTTGAAATATAAGCAGTTGCATAGATAAAATAGTGAGTGCAGCAGAGTTATAGTTAACTGTTTAAAAAATGTTACATTTGGTGGCCCCTAAGCAGATACACATACAATGTGGTTAAAATATTTTATAGAGTAAAATTAAGGTTATACAGAATGGTTAAAAAATTAGTTACAATGTTTCGACTAAATAGCAGCAGTATATACAGAATGGTTATAATATAGATGGAAGTAGAGTTATAGTTATACAAGACGGTTCAAAAAAAGTGTTGAATAAAATTGTTAGTTAAGGGACCAATAAGCAGTTGCAGTTTGGGTGAGTGTATAAAATAAAGGTGTGGTATTAGGATGCCAAATGCCTTTTTACATTTGTGACACACCAAGGGTTTCACAGGCATTTCCATTAGACTGGATAAAAAAAAATGTTATATAGGGTAGACCATGAATAGTTGCATCCTATTTTATGGAATACCTGAAATATGGGGTGAAATAAGATTACAGTATTAGAGTGTGTTTAACACAATGTTAGAAAAAGTTGCATATAAACGGTGATTAAAATATAGGGTGTAAAGAAATTATACTTTACAAGGTGACTAAAAAAATGCCAGAAATAACTGTTATTTAACGTAGACCGTAAGCAGTTGCAAAGTTGAAATATGGTGAGCAGTAGAGTTATAGTTAGCCGCTAAAAAAGTTATATTGGGTGACAAAAAAACAACAACATATACAGGACTGAAATTGAACAAAATTGTTATATAGGGCGACTATAAGCACTTGCAGTTTAGATGAAATATATGCGGGATTGGTGGATATGTAGTTAAGTAGGGTGCTTCAAAAATGTTACGGATAGTTCCTTATAAAATTACCTTTTCAGGGATGTGACACTTCGTACTTTCCATATTTTAATTGTAGGTATTAGTGTCAATGATAGAGGATAGGGAACGTGTCTGATAGTTGGGGATATGATAGAAATTTATCCCCCTTGGAATAAAAATCGCCATTTTTTGCTTTTTTTACAAACAAGATGTGTCATGAAGATATTCGATAAGTTTAATTTTAAGTGTCGCACCTGGTTTTGTAATAAATATGTACGTAGTAAATACACATTTTTTTCGTATCTGTTGTAAAAGTTCCTTAGGCTCCGTGGAATAATGTTTATTACGAAATAACTGATTTTAGATAAATTCTAATATCTGTACCTTAAAATTCTAAAATAATTTAGTCGTCATATATCATTAGTAAACACATCACAGGCGATTAAAAAATGTGAAAAAAAATTTATTTGAGAAATATTTTTTTGTTATACAGGGTAATTCAAATTCGTACAATTTCCATCAGATTTGGAATAAACTCTTAACATATGTCGTTTTTCTGCATTTGTGGAACTTATTGTGTTTGAAATTATGTGTATTCTAATTTCGTTTGACGCTAGAAAATTCTTCGGTGCAATCAAGGCCAGCGGGGGGAGAGCTCATACGGTTCAAAACCCCGAAATTTTGGAATTTTGAGTTTCAAGATTCAATTGTAACCAATTAATCATATTTTTCATTAGAATAAATTTTACATTTATATAATTTTACAAATCCTTGAAATACATGAACAAAAATATAAATTTTGCACTCCTATATCTGTCTATCAAAAAAATGATCCATCCCCCGGCGAATAAATTATCCAACTCACTACGAAAAAATTTTCTGGCTACGGCCTTGTGTGGAATCAATGCCAACTAAAATGATATTTCGCTTTATTTAAATATTTCAGCTTTTAAAAATGTGTTTTTGTTTTTGCATTTCTTTGTCAAATAACGCTATGAAAAATAAAAACGAAATCTCCAATTTTCTATTTTTTCGGAAATCTCCGGAAGTATTTAGAAAATTTAAATTAAAAACCAGAATTTCTGCAAGTACTAAATTATCCAATTTTGCTCCTAGTTAAACTTCTTCGCACCTCCTGTAGTTTCCCACATCTCAATGGTGAGGGCCGAATTTGAATTATCTTGTATATGGCATGATCTTTGAACTTAAATAAATAAGAAAGTATTTAATTTCTACTATACTTCTAGATGATTATTAAATTTACTATTAAAATTTAGTTTACGTAACAATCAAGTTGTAGCTGGCTAGACATCAAGACTACTCATAATGTTCTATTGCTAACTTTTGACGAAGAACCCATTTTAGAATTTTTAAGTGAAGAAAGTGGGATTTGCAGTGAATTTTCGGCAATAGTCATGTCAGTTGCTTTATGACCATTGTTATTATTCGAAATACCCTGAGGAGTTTCAAAATGAGACAAAATGTCTAAAATAAAAAAATAGTATTTTATCGGGAAATGAATTCCGACATCCCGATTTGGAGCTGAAACTCCGGGATTTTGGAATTCATTTTGAGATAAAATATTAAATTCAGTTATATGTACTATACACATATATAATTAGTCGAGAATTCAATCAGTTGAGGGGAGCGCAACTGATGAGGGTTATGGACTAGAAACAAAATATTGTCTTGCATTCAATGAATTGAAAAATCTCCAAAAGTTAGTAAAAAAATATTAATTTGGTGTGGTGATAATGTCCAACTTTTAATTGTGTATAAAATGGACCTGATCAGGTTTAACTATTTGGAATGTTATATAAACCGTGGAAGAAAACTGAATCACTTTTACCTACAGAATTTACTGAGTGTTTTTATAAAATAAAAAATAATCACTTGGCAATTCTGTCCTGTTGACATCACAGGCATAGTTTCTCCTAAATTTGTAATACACTTTATACACAACTTTCTGGACCGGGAATCGAGTCTGTTATGATGTGATCCCTGCGCATTGTAGCGAAGTTAGAGTAGGAGTTCTCTCTAGGCCTCGGACGTGTTCTGCCCAAGGTGTTGCTTGCATCACAGATCAAGGGTGACTAGAAAATAAAAGATAATAATTACTTAAAAAATTGAAAATAGTCCAAGGTAAAAAATGTCTCAGTTAAAATAATTGTGCACTATACTGTTGTTAGTTTCTTATTGTAGGAAAATTAATTTTCAAAAATCTGTGCTCCATATACAATTTGAAATGAGTTATTCAATTATTAGTTCAGAATTTCTCTTGTTCTGCAACAAATAGTATTTGACGTCGTCAGCGATGTCTAAGGTGAACAATATGATTAACAATACAGCAGCAGCACCAGCCATGATCCCAGAAGACTTTATAACCGATGAGCTCAGAAATTAGTATAGTTAACTACTGTGCCATATTGCGATAAAAATCTACCTATAAAAACGATTTACAAAAAGTAGTTATTGCTAGAAAACGTATTTTAATTGATTTCTGTTACAATACTATGTGTGAGTCAAAATGGTTTTGGGGGCTCCTGATATGAACCAAAGGAAGAAACTGCTGTGAGGACACCTCTGCCTGCTTTCTGTACAAATTAGTTTTTGGAATAATACGAAATCGAATTAAACAATTATATTCTTCATAAGGAATATCTTATATTATTGAATGACACCTGAATGTGAAATCTATAATTCTCTTATACTCACATAAAAAGTTTCATTAAAATCGGCCCAACTGTTACAAAAATATATTCCTCCAACCCGCTCGGAGCGCCACCTATCGGCTTAACTTCTAAATCCAACCCACTCAAACATACACCATAAAGAAAGAACTATTTTCTTTATGACATACACAAACAGTTTCGTCAAAATCGGGCCAACAGTTTAGAAAGAGCAAGGATAATTTACAAAGGATTGCTCGATAGATCTAATTTTTTCCGAAAGTCTACGTCACTGGCTGCTAATATTTGCACCGTAAACTTTTCTAATTAAGTTGTTATCAATATCACATTAAACAGATGAAACAAAAACAGAAAAATTCTTCAACTGTCAACAAACAAAGCGCCATAACAACTCGAGAGGGGGCGCAGCACACGGTTATACGTCACAAGGTGGCTGTTTTTTTTTCGAAAATTTTTAACATTGATCAAGCAATCCTTTGTAAAATATCCTTGTAGGAGGAGTTCAAATAATACTATATAATCTGATCGCATTGCAACCTACCGGGCTAAGTTGTAAATCTAACCCACTCAAATACATACAAACGTTTCATCACAATTGGCCCAATCGTATGAGGAGTTGAAAATGTTTTCCCTACAACTCGGAATGCCATCTATCGGGTTAATGTGTGAATCGTTTAGGAGGAGTTAAAAAAAATCCTTCAACCCGAAATACCCACAAAAAAATTTCAATTAATTATAAAAAATAATTTTAGTGCAAAAAAGTCGCCCCTCCAGGGATCGAACCCGAGACCTTTACATTACTAACAAGACGATCTAACCAACTGAGTTAATGTGCTCGTTAATGTAACAGTCGCCGAGCGAGTATAGCGGCGACGCGTCAATTATAGTCATAGTTCAACAAATTAGCACAAAACAATATTAAACTATGCATATAAACCTTCCTTTTGAAACACTCAATCTATAAATAAGAATAACATTAAAATCCTTTCCTTACTTTAAAAGGTCTAAGTGTAGAGAGGGACAAACTTTGTTTTATGCCTGCAATACACGTTGCCCGAGCTTAGGCCAACGCGAGCGTAGTCAAATTAATACAAGGCAATAAATACGTTTGGCAAGTTTGTCAATGCAAAAGGCCAATATACCCGAGTTTTGAAGAGATGCGCATACGTTGGGCTTGATCAGTTTATATTGTGCAAGCGCCTTTGATTTGTGCCGAAAAACCGACAACGTTCTAAAGTGCGGCAGTGATCCCAAGTTGTAACAAGAGTTCCATTCACGTTGGCGATTGATTTACTTTGGTCAATTAGGCGAGCGACACCGAGCTACGCCAAGACAATGCAAATATATTGTCTACCTTGGTATTGACGTTCACTCGGCGACGCTCGGCTAACATGTATTGCAGGCTTTATACCAAGTAAAGGTACAGAATTTAGTCTTGAAAATGTAATTATTTACAAATTAAAGGGTGACATGTATATTAAATATGGTAGGTGCAACTTACTTGTGTACTACTGTAGCAATTTGGCGAATTAACGTGATACCGATTGTTGAGATCTCCTGTGGAAGTGAAGAGATTTTCAGGTCTTGTTGGTAATACTGGAGGAGCCATTTCTGAAACTATTCCACTGTAAGGCAACATTTGTCATCGAGATTAAGACATATAACAACATGCAGTTTAGTGTTTATTGTATGTCACATATAAGACAAAACTTTAAATAAATGAACCTGCAACTGCATTTTAAACCAAAATGTAAGCAGAAATAAATTTGTTCATCTTTGTGTAGTTTGGAAGTGTGAGTATTCAACGTGTGACAATGTAAAAAATACTTTAGTAAATAAAACATTTGCTCGGTTAATTATTTTCTTGGTATCTAGAAAGATATTAATCAGAGAGTGTAAAGGGTAACTCACTATATCAATTCTTGGTATTTTCAATTTGTGAATCATAACACCACTAGAATGAATAGGTCTGCTGTCTCTGCATAATTGTTTTTCAACTGGAAGTTTGGTCTAAATACGAGTATTGATCTTTATTGCAGCAGATTTAAATTTTTAACAATTTGTGACACACTTATTATGGTTTATGGGTATGAAATAATGAAACTTGTTCTTTAATTAGTAATAGTACTTCGTTTATTTTCTTATAAACAACCTAGAAGAAATTTGTATTAATGATATGATACTGTGTCGGGTATTCATATCTGGTTCAATCGACATTCCTTCGATATCTGGTGCAATTGGTGTTCGTCCGATATTTCTGGGAATCCGATTTGTTTGGCTATCGACCCGAGACCGACGGCTAGCGTTAATGGGGATTTGTTGAATTTTAACGAAGCTTCGAAAACACATTTCCCGATGTCTCGTTGACATACTAAAGAATTCCGAGATAAATATATAAATACGGACAGCTGGCGGTAGCATTCAATCAGTATTCGACTGCCATATAGTTAAGATAAATTATAAATAGTTCTGCGAATATAAATTGTGTTAAAGTAGTGGAAATAAATTAGAGTGAGTTGGACTGTGTTTTTAAATAAATCCGTGAACTGAAGTGAACCCGAAGAGTGTGAAAATAAAAACATTACAGTGGTGTCAGGTGTAGGTGTATTTGTGGAACTTTAGAAGTGGAAAATAAATAGACTGACAAAGTTTACAAACGTGAGTTGGAGCAGTTGAAAGTGACTGATTTAAAAAGGGAAATGGAGGAAAGGGATTTAGAAATTAGTTGCAAGAAAAGTAAATTAATACAACGGTTCCAAATGTCTTAATAAATGAAGATAATAATCCCGATACTTATTTGTTTGAAGTTTCTGGTAATGGGGACATGAGTATGCTGTTTAAAAAATTGGAAGAATAAAGAAAGAAGAAAAGACAAATGGTAGAAAATTTGAAAGATGCTTTAGAACATAAATTACTAGAAAATTATAAAAATCTGAAAGAGGCGTTAGAAGATAAATTCTAAAACCTTTAGAAGCCCAATACTGGAAAATTTTAAATTCTCAGAAGAAAAGTTGAAAAGCATGGTACAGAAAAGTTCAGAAATGCTCGAAGAGAAAATAGTCGAAAATGAAGCTCGGATGGAAGAGCTAAAGCAGTAAATAGTCGAAAATGAGACGCGGATAGGAGCTAAAACAGATCATGGAGGGAGAGATAAATATATTTTTATCAGGATATCAGGAGGCCATCTCATCTTCTAAGAACTGTTAAAGGCAAGATCATGGATCAATCAAACAAGTTCGATTGGAATAAAGGCAAACTATGTAACCTTCAATAAAAATTGTTTACTATTGTATTTCCTTTCCTTTTATAACATTTTAAACATAATAATTAGTCATCCTGCATTTCTGATTGCATCTTGGTAAAAGATGTAGTCGAAATCAGGATGACTAAGAATTAAAAAAAATACAATATTTAATGTTAATCCGTATTTAATTTTCCGGCCTTGTATGTTTTTTCAACCATTCACTTGAGCGCTGTAATCTAGTGAACGTGTTTTGCATGGTGAGATGCCTATCTATATTCATATATAAATCTCTTATCTATGGCCATGACGGCCTGAAAGCCTTCACCCGAGGACTCTGCCGGTAAAGTGGTGAAGACCGTTGCCCACCGTCACCACGTGGAGGTGCCCCGGGGACAACTAAAGGATTAATATCTTTTACTTCTGATATATCATTGAGAAGCCAAAAAAAAAAAGAAAAAAAAATACAAAACCTGTTCATGAATATGGCGCACATTGAACTACTCCTGAGGATTCTTTATTCCTCTGGAGGTTATTAGTGGTTTTGCGAAGACTGAAAAGCTTTCTGAAGACCAACAGGGTATGAAACAATTTTAGCAACAAAACATTGCACAACACTCAAAATTACGTCAAAAACCATATATCGTAGGTGCAGGTTTGACCAGCCTTCCAAAGTCTTCAATTTTCTGAAGGTTTTTAGCGATTTTCTGAAGATGGACGAAAGATAGCAGAAACATGTTCAGCATATGAAAATACATCGGAACCTATACATCACATGCCCACAAGTCTTCATTTTTCATTTCATTTATTTGCTGAACACTGAAGGGTGATAGACCAAATCTGAGGCAGATTCGTGTTCAGGGGGCAAAATAGAGAGTATTATACGTAGAGTGAATTAGGTATGGACGTTACTGTAAGTGGCAGTGTAATAACAATAGAAAGAGAAAGACAATATCAGGGTGCGCTTGCTATGTCTCTACCCTACCAATAGTCGAAGTTGTAGGCGTCACCACTGACACTGACCAATCAGGAACGACTCGCTTATTCTGTCTCTCTTTCTATTGCTATTACATGAATTTCGCTACTTCACGTGCTCTACAGTGTAATACCTCTATGGCAAAAATACTTCGGATATCATGTGTCACATGTAAAGTACAGAAAACTTTTTTGTAGATCTGTGTAATTTACCTAACATATATGTTCTCATAACTTGGCTTAGAGCATTTACTTTCTAGAGATAGCCTTCAGTGCACAAATGTCGAGGTAAGACTAAGGAGAGAGAGGGCAAGAGGCTATTTCACTCGGTTGGGAGCTGCTTCCAATGAAATACGTTCAGCATGTTGTTCATTGGCTGCTTCCACCCACTAAGTGAAATAGCCTGTTACTGTCTCTATTGTCCTCTCTTTCTAGCGTTGCCACAATTTTATGCTTGACTGGCTATATCTAGATGGTAAATGATCTAAGTAACTTATTAAAACCTTTGATCTATAAGAGTTTTTTACTCTACCTAAAATATATACACTCATACTGTTTACACCCTGCATATTAATTGGTTAAAGAGGTTATTTTCTTGATATTCTGTATATCACGTTCTTATACATTTTCCATGGAAATAAACGTTTAGTATTTTAATTCAAACGTTAATTAATATAGTTAAGGACAAAAGCGATAAACTGATCTAGTGGCCTGCTGTGTTACTATCGTATTTAGTCGACAAAATAGTGACAACTTTAATGACTCCATCACTTCTGGTGAATCCGAATTACCTTCCTAAAATTGCAGTTAAGTGGATGAAACAATTACTCTTTAATTAAGGCCGCAGCTTATTTGAGTGAACTGAGTGGTTTGAGTCTATAACTTTTCCAAACTATTTTGCACAAAACATTAAAGAAAAGTTAAATTAACAAAACTTTTATACATATATAATCAATAATAAGCTGTAGGTGTATTTTAAATATGTTCATATACATCATTATTAAAACTTTTATGTTAAAGTTTATAAGTTGAATATATAACGATGTATATAGATTATGTGATGCTTTTAAATCTGTAGTGGGTTACTTAAATGTCTGAAATACAGTTCACATAATCTCTCATTAAAATATTGAAACAAACACCATTGGATAGGCAGATTTTAATTATTGAATGTCTTTTACTGCGAAATCGTTTCAACCTGCCTTGAAAATGAGGGGTCTATCAAATGCGGCTAATTTTCTTTTCATTTTTAACCGACTTCAAAAAGAATGAAGTCCTCAATTCATCTGTATCTATGTTTTCGTTTGCCTTTTTATGTTTGTTCACTGGAAACGGCTATAGGAATTTCGACCATTTTACTGGATCATGTTTGGGTGGATAGCGAAGTGGTCCCACATTTTTTCATTAATATAGGTTGTACCGTTTCTTAGGAAATTGGGGAAAAACTATTTTTACCTATTCTCATATGGGTTTTATGACTCTTTTTAGTGAGCCGGCTCATTTCGTTCAGCTCACCAAAAGGAGTCGTTCACAATGAGTCGTTCATTTCAACGATCTCCTACAACACAGCCGTTTAGCCTTAAGTTTTGCTGATCATTAATTTACGTAAATACAAAAATTTTAGTTTTTTATTATTTGGTAACAAAAATAAGAAAAAAAACTCTAAAAATTAAAATGTAAACGTTGTAAACTCTCAAAACAAATAAAATTATTATGCTTACTTATAACCCAAATAGAAATTTATATAACAAAAACACTGTAAAACAATAACAACCCTGTGCCTTAGTACCTGTGATAATAAAAGTTTTAAATACCTATTCATGGATTCGTTGAAAATAAAACCTTCCGACTGAATTTTAAAATAATACCCTTCATCTCATCAACCAGATGGTTGACGGCTCTTTACTCTCCACTGCTCCGAGCCGAGGTGACTGTGCCGGTCGAAAGATTGAACGAGTCTCTAGTTCATGATTGAATGTTGAATGTTCAGCACATCCTATGACTCTCGACTCGCTCGAGCTGAATGACTCTTTTAATGGCGAACTGAACGAGCTATTTGACTAAACTGTGCCGCTCATTCGTGGCACATGTAGAGGAGTCGTTCGTTTTGAACGACTCATTCACGAACGACCCAAGCCTCATATGTTCAATGCCTTGGTGGAGGCGCCGGTATTATTAGAAAAAAAAAAAAAAATCGGAACGTTGGACAAATTGAAAAAAAAAATGGAGTTGTTCCGCGATATCTCAAAGTGGTCAGAAAATTTTTTTAAATAACATAGCTTGTATCGTTTCTTAGAGAATGGGGAAAAGTTTTTACCTAATTTCTTATATTCTGTGCCTTGGTGAAGTCGCCGGTATTATAAGCTTTCATGGAGTTACTGGTATTAACTGTTCGGAACTTGGAGTAAATTGTAAATAAGATGAATTAATCAAAATAAATGAGTTAATATGTATATATAATGTGTATTCATAAATTAAACGATTTCTTAATGTTAATAATTTTAAGAGTTACAAGTTATTCTTCACAAACAATTTTTTATTAACTGTTGATAAGGTTTGTCATCAAAGAGGACTTTATCGTGTAAAAAATGTTCTTAATACATATACATATCTACAAAACAAGTTATTTTGTTCAACAGTAAACGAGATTGGTCAAGCTTACACATGGCAGTAAAATACCTTATGTTAGGCGATATGGAAGAAGTTAATGATACTTGAAAACTGCATCCAATTAAGCCATTCCATCACTAAAAATTGTAAAATAAATACATTTTTAAAAAAACAAAAACCGACTTCAAAAGAAAATGAGTAAAAAGCATGAAATAATAGTTTGCCTCAATTAAATACTTTTACTGAAGTCGGTGCCAATTTGAACGCCGAAGGTGCGAAGTATAACTCATCAATGTACTTTCCAAAATATTTTCACTTTCGCTTGGCACCGACTTCAAAAAAAGTATTTAATTGTAGCAAACTATTATTTCATGCTTTTTAGTTAATTTTCTTTTGAAGACGGTTTTTGTTTTTATAAAAATGTATGTATGTACTTGTATCTATGCTACCTGTGACTTTTGCTGTTTGTGATCCGATTTCACTATTCTTTGATTTAATAGAGTATACGTCCAGGAGTATCCCATTCAAGTTTGATGAGAGAATTTTACTTCTATAAAGGTAGGGAATTTTACACTGAAGACTGTATAATCTGAACTATATGGATTATATTTGTGCATATTATTTCTTGTATGTAATATAGACAACAGCGTTTTCGCTGGCTATCTAACGGTGACCATGACCTTGACCTTGACGGTCATATCGAGGTCAAATGCATTTATTCAAACGAGAATCCCAATTTTTTATTCAGGTTTCGGAAAGAGTGGAAAATTTCCAGAATGATCTTGACCATGACCTCGTTCATGACCTTGACCGTTACCAAGGTCAAATGCCTTTTTTTGACCAAAATCGGTATAGTGTTGTTTTGGAGGTCGCTGATTAGGAATCTAAGGTCAGATTTACAAAATCAGAATGGCGGATCCAAGATGGAGGCCGCAAATTTGAAAAACAATACATTTTTTACGAAAAACGGACGTCCAAATATAACCTTCACCACGAACTTGACCTTCAATGTAATTTTAAAGTGAACATGTTTTTTTTTCAAATAGAAAACCCTTATCTTCCAAATCGGGTTGAAAAATAATAGCGAATAATTTTACTTATGAAAATTACCTTGATGATGATGACCGATAAGTTTATCCGATTTTGGTGAAATTCTATTGATTTTCAAATTTGCGTCCGCCGCCATGGATTCGCCTTTGTGAATTTTGTAAATCAGATTCGTAATCAGTGACCTCAACCCCCCCCCCCCCTATACCGAGTTTGGTGAAAATCTGAGTTCTTCTAGTTTGATAAAAAAGCGTCAAAGTCAGTCTCGACGTAAAATTTTACGCTCTTTCCAAAACCGGAATGAAAAATGGGGGTTCTTATTTAAAAAAGTGCATTTGATCTCGATATGGCCATCAAGGTCATGGCGAAGTTTAAGGTCAGGGTCCCGGTAGATTAGCCAGGAAAAAATGTTATAACTTTTGTATGTATCATTTTTCAAAAAAAATGTATTCCTATAGAGTTTATTCAAAGGTTTCCATACTTTTGGCTCACCCTGTATATAAGAAACAAGACATACCTACACACGATTAAATGGAAAAAAAGATGGTTATTATCGAGCCTATTCGACCACTTAAAGAAAAAATAAATCTTCTGCAATTTCGAAGTTATACAAGGAAAACAAAAAATGTCATATTTTTTTACCTTTACCACATTTATTTTAAAAATATCAAAAAGTGATGCTGGGAAAAGTGTTTAGGAAAAAAATAATCGGATTTTTTATCATGGAAAAAAATATTTAGCCTATAAGCAGGACGGTACTAAAATTTTTTACTCAATTGTTTATTTTTTCTCCCAAATCGTTTTATAAAACTTAAAATATAATCAGTGTTTTGGTCTTTTAATATTTTATCGATATTTTAACAAAAAAACATTTATGAGGGTATTTATAATAAAAGTGTTGTATCTGCTTTGTATCGAAAGCAGATACAAAGTTATTAACTTTCCGAAATTTGATTGACTTATAACTCTTGAGTTGAAGATCATGTAGCTCATTTTGAACATTGTTATGCACTAGACTCGTGTATAATACTTACCTATAAAAATGAACTGTGTCATTGAACCGTGAAATGAAAGAAATTAAAAAATATGAAATTAAGCTTATTTGGTGATAAAATAGAGGAATAATTAATTATCCGTTAAATACGACAATATAAATGCAACAAATTTGTGTTTACCGGTTAACCGCCAAGCCGAAAATACTAGGCGGAGACTACAGGAACGCGCAGAAACAGAGAAATACGACGTAAGAGGACCAATGGAATCAACTCATCACCCGACAAAAGGGGGTCACGCAGACGTTCGGGACGAATTTATCCTACAGAACACGGACAATTGAGGAACCATCATCGGACCACAACCCAGTGACGATAACAGCAGCAAGATGGACAGATCAGCCACACACCAAGACGGAGACAAGAACCAGCTGGGAGGGATTCAGAAGAACGAGGACCGAAGAGGAAGAGGGACCGGCAGCAAGTACAGACGCAAGAAGAATCACACAGGACCAAGAGACCCAGGAGTGCGCTACTGCAAACAGAAGAGGACGCAACATATCTTAGCGAAGAAGTATTTTAAGAAATAACGTAGAAAAAAAATGTAGCAGCTCAGGGAAACATATAACATAGAAAACAAATTAGGGTACAAATATTAAAATATGGACTAGGAGTAAGAAATTTGTAAAAAAATTATCTATGACAATAAAGATATGTCCGAACTTACTGGTTAATGACTTCCATCACTAGGTATATGTACTAGTCTAATGCAGTAGTCGAGAGCCGGTTGACATCTTGAGGAGATAAAGCTACCAGAAGCTAAATTGTCAATTTCAGTAGGGGATATCGCAATGGGAATGACGATTGGAAGGTTTATTCATTGCCCTAGCACAAAATGAAGTGATATGTCACTAGCCATGTTGAGTGGGCTACATAATTCTTCACGAGAACCATTAATTTTTACACCTGTTCCAGTAATCCTCTTCTATATTACCTTGACATGTGGTGCCAGATAACGTTGTGGCGTTTCACCCAAGGAGTGATTTCTAACTTTGCTATCTCTGTCTCATGAGTTTATAAACTATCATACTCTCATAGTTTTGAATATATTTCTATTGATTAAATAAGTTATTACACAAATGCCAAATTGTACACATTATTATTGTGTTAATATCGCTGTTTATATTGAGGTTTGATATAGAATCTGGTTTATTGTATGCTGAAAACTTCATAGAAGGTTTTCTGGTGGTTATGATTTATGAAGTTATGGTTAAATTATTAAAAAAAAAGAGATAATTCTACCCATTAGTGACGGTAAAAACATTCAACATACAATACCAATGGGCATAGTTGTTTTCCCTTTCACAGCTTTTAATAATATTAGGCGGTAATCAAATCCCGAAGTTGAGATCTCACATACAGGGAAAAGGAAGCAGTTGGTTATTTACGTTCACACAGATTGTTGCGCTCCTCTGTTACTCCTCCAAACGCAATCACTTAACAGATTTATAGAAAAATTCTTTCCGGATTTCTTTTGACACCACTCTAAAAGATTTCTTTTTTATTTGCCACAGAAACGAGTCGTGACAACAGGATAATCATGAATTGATTCATTTACAAGGGCAATAAAAAACCTTTTTGTTGAATGAGAGTTTATAAGCTTTATCACATTATTTTGTTTTTACATTCCTCTATGCATATGCACGCAGAGGGGATTCATGAGAAGTCACTGATATTTCAACTGTTATTTAGATTATTTTTTAATATATTCGTGCTGATCTTTTAGTATTCAGAGTTTCGGTGGTTTATTTTGACTTTTTATATAGTGTGTCAAAGATAACATTGGTATAGCAGTGGCATTTTGGAAAACTGAGTTTTAATGCTGGATAAATTGAAAAAAATCACAATTTAATATTTGTGATGTAATTTTTTCATTCACATAAAAAATATTAGTATAGTAAAAAAATGACTTACTTTTCTGTGCCAAACCAGAGAGCAGGTTATATATTAAGAGTATCCTCATTTATAAAATCGACAAATTGTAGTAATTAAACAAGTACAACTTTCAATCAATGTACAATACCATCACGAAATTTGCTTTTCGTTCTAATCAACATTCTAATTCTCTTCTGGTACCCCCATGGGTACACTATCACCAGTAGTGGCAAATATCTTTATGGAAGCTTTTGAAACTGTGGCTCTGGAGTATTCAAGCCACAAACCCAAAATCTTGTTGAGATATGTTGATGATACTTTTGTTATCTGGCGACATGGACAAAAGGCTCTCCAATTGTTCTTAAACCACATTAATACCCAACATTCAAACATGAAATTCACGATGGAAATTGGGTCCAATGGATCCCTGCCCTTCCTGGACGTGTTGTTTACAGAGTTGCCAAATGGTCGCTTGGGCCACTCTGTTTACAGAGAACCAACACACACTGACAGATATCTGCACGCCCGGTCCCATCATCACCCATCTCAGAAACGGTCAGTCGTGAACTCCCTGAGGCCTAATTCTTGAATCCATACTATGCGACGAAAATGTTTATTCCATTGAAAAACGATTGATTTGATCGTATACGATCTTCGAGAATACCGATTTATACTAGTTTTCATTAGACTGGCGTCATCCGTCGAGTAGTAGAGCGTTCGTATGGTTTCAAGAATCGGGGTCCTGGTGCATCGAGCACAATTTCATTTCTCGTCACGAAAATCTCCTACCTAAGAAAGAATTGTTACCAGTAGCATATTTGCCATATATCAGCAAGGTCACGGATAGGATTGGGAAGCTTCTCCAAAAGCACGAGATAAAAACAGTACACAAACCACTATCCAAAATTTCCGAAATGTTACTCAAACAAAATCCTCTTTTATCCAAGGGTGTTTATTTCATTCCATGCTAGTGTGGGGCAGTATACATCGGTGAAATAGGTCGATCTATAAACACTTGTCTATGTGGGCACAAACGGTGTTAGAAAACGGGCCTGCTATCAAACTCTGCTGAAGCTGAACATCATCAAGGGCCACCAAATCCTCTTCGACACCTCCTCAGTCGTCGCTAAACCTCTGTATTATTTCATCAGAAAATTCCGTGAGGCGGGCGAAATCGCCAAAAATCCCCAGAATTTCAACCGAGACAAAAGTTTTGAACTTTCGTCCATCTGGCAACGCTGCATCCATATTTCAGAAAAATCAACCAAATAAATCACTTACCTACTAACAAAAATTCCAAGTTATTCAAAAATACTATGAAACAATCCCTAATAATCCTATTATATGCCTCCTAGCCTTCTTTTACCCGGAATTTCAGGGGGTAATTATAATTTCTTTGTTGGCTAGTGATAGTTCATTTATAATTTGTGCGTCATTGTGACAAGTTTAAAAACGTAAAGTTTCAAAGTGTGTTTGTGAGAAAAAGACGAAACGAATAGAGTCGCCGCAAGGTAAGTAACATTTGTTTTGTTTTCTCATCCTTGAAAAAGTCCCTTATAAGTGTGGGCGAAACCTCGGAAAACTTTGTTTATATGCTGGTTTCAGATATACAACTAAATTAATTCAAAAAAATGAGACGGTCCAAATCCGGAAAAAGCAGAATCAGATATGACTCAGGCCGCGAAAGCCTACGTTTTCATTCTAATTCTCTGTTTGCGATATTTTAAATCAGAGGCTTGACGTACCTCAGAAATCAGAATACCACAATAAGGGCAAGGTTATTAGCTGTGGTCACCAGTTGACAAGCGCTGACCAAATTCATTTTATAAAGTAAACATTTTATATAATCACTTTTAAATTTCTTAATATGGAACTTTGGACGATAGCAGATACAGATCAATACAAAATGTTATAATGTGTATTGTTATAAATATTGAGTGTCAATAGACTTGTGACATCAATACGAAGTGCCGCACAGCGGAGGTTACACATTACTAGTTTGAATTGTTTCTAAAATGGCGAATGTTCAGGCCATGAAAGATCTAAATGCGAAATTACCTGGCAGGAAATCTACTTGATGAAAAATAAATATTCAATATCAAATATAGAATTGTAGCGGGGGCTCTATACTGTTCAAATTAAAAGTTAAGGATTTATGCTAGTAACAAGGTATTATTGAAATTTCCACTCATAAATTTAAACCAATATGATATTTGGTGTCTAGACGTTTTGATTATTATATTTTCATCACAAAATTTTGTTCACGAAGTTTTCATCGTTTTGTCTAGATCAATTAACAAAAAATAGTGCAGTTTACATTACAAATGACGCCACAATATCTTGAATTGCGTTATTATCGGGTCACAAAAGGTTTTTGAAATGAGCCATATTACAATAAATTACCAACCTTTCTCTCAAACAGATTTCTGTTCGGCTCTACTCTTTCGGGGTAATTACGTAAATATACTTCATCAGTTTTTTGAAAATTACTATTGTGTGAAAGGTAATATCTTAACACATCGAAATTAGTATCAAAAGAAAGATGACAAATCACGAGTTGAACGAGTTGAAACATGGCATAGCTAAATAAACTTTCTAATGTGACTGAAGTAGATTTTCAATAAACTCCACTGTTTTTTTTTTCAAATGTTTCCAATTTGATTATATGAAATTTTAATATTATTTTGTACATTTTAATGACTGACCACGAATGTGTTCATCTTATTTGAGGCCAGCTATTGAAACAGTTGGATCTTTTCTGATATCACAATCTTGTGATTCTCTCCATCGTTGCCGTTTATTTTGGAGGTATCCGTCTAAGAACATGTTTGGTATTGTTATTAGTCTGGTATTGTTATTAATTGTGTTAAAATTCCTTGAACAATATATTGTTTCTAATCGAGAACCATCATCAGCTGTGCTTCCCTTAACTAATTGAAACTTTTAATAATTATTTATACTAGCTGTCGCCCAGTGATCGAAATTCGACCAATTGTGTCAATATTTGGCAGGTTAAGTAACATGAAAATTTTATCGTGACATTCTATCCTAGGACTTTAGGGAGAACAGCAATTACACAGAACGGATCCAGATTCGGAACCTCTGTGTGATAGTTTCCTCGAAAATCCTAGATGTCGGTCTTACATCTCGCTTCTACAAATAAGTAACGAAATTCAAGTTTTTTTCAGATATAATTCATAGAACTTTATTTGTGTTCAAATTCGTAATTCTTAATTTAAAATGACAACAATTCAACTGCTAATGGGCTACCCTACATATTTATTTTTTCTAACCCACCTGTATAGCTATAATTGCACTCAATTCTCTAAAATTTATTAAAATCCTCATTATAATAATTCCATCTCATTATATAATTCCACCACCCTATATATGCAACTGCTCATGGAAAACGCATAATATTTTTTAACATTTTTGAACCACCCGGTAAACCATTCTGTATATGCCACTGCCTATGAGTCGCCGTATTTACTCTATAATTCTACTCCGACCTATATTTCAATCATTATATATATGGAACTCTTCGTGGTCTACTCTATAAATCATTTCCTTTTCTAACATTTTTTATCACCATCCTGTATATCTATAATTTCTCTTACCCTATATTTCATCTTAACTATATATACAACTCCTTATGGGTTACGAAATGTTACATTTCCATTTCCGCCACCCTGTATATGCATCTATGTATAACATTTTTTGATCCACCCTGTATAACTGTAATTTTACTGCACTTTCTATTCCAAGAACCCTGTAAATTCAACCGCTAATGGGCTTCCCTATGTAATTATTTTATTAGTTATAATTGCACTCTATTCTATATTTTAAACACCCTAAATATGCAACTGCTTATGTGCCACCCATTAAAAAAATTATTTCTAACATATCTGGAATCGCTCTGTATAATTATGATATTCAACGATTACTTTACCCACTAAACAATAACAACGGTTGCATGCCACCTCCAGACGTACATGCTCTAAGTATATAATAGCATTGGTCTGTCTACATATAATTACTCAATGGTTTGAGTCTGGCGGCAGCGGCACGCGGCACATTCATTTGTTTGGCATCGACATTATTGACGTAAATAATGAATTTTAATTATATTTTATTTAAAGAATGAACTAATATTATAAATTAAGATTAGCATTCTGCACTGAAGGTCGTCAGTAGTAGTAGTAAACAAAACAAAAATGAAGAAAATCGGTTGAGAAACAGAGGAGAAAATGGTACCTAATCGTTTTGTCTTAGCCTATTTATATATAGATATTTGGTAGATAAAACTAAATTTAATATTTTAATGCGAAATGATGAACCTGGAATTCCTTGACGTAGATATTCATTATAAGTTAAATAATAAGTTCTTGTAATCGTTCAAATTCTCTGCAGAATGGTTTTTGGATTATTCATTTCATAATTAGAAAAATATTTCCTAATGTTGTTGCGTATATTAACGGTGTCATTATTACGTAAGGCAAACTTGAAAGTAATTGATTATAACACGTTTTGGTACACTGCATAAAATTGCAAACTTATTGTATTGGCAATATATACACAATAACATAAATATAATATATTATGATCATTATAACCGCTACACTTTTCTATATTCCGATTCTATCCCCTTTATATTGTGTGTATTATGTCTGCGCATTTAAAAAATCACGTAAGTTGTTTACACTAGAGTTTGTAAGTTTGTCAAAGTTAGTCACGAATATTTTTATATAGGTTATTCAGGTCTAACATAAGTCGTTTTTTCAAGCTACTCTCAATTCACAATTCGACTTTGTTTAGCAGGCGTAAAGCAGGTGCCCCAATAATCCACTGTGCTGCTGGTACGTAGAATTGCGGTTAAGCCGCTATATTGTTAAAACGTGACTGTATTCATAAAACTTGCCGTGAAAGCATACGCACTGTTGGAATATAAATCTTTCGTAAAGCTCAATAACAAGTATGTTGTGCTCAGTCATGAACATGCTGTTTTATCGAATTAACCGAAGTTGCAGTTCTTCCTGCATACTTTATGTATATGTTCAATATTTGTACTCTACAGTAATTGTTCAGATAAAAGTGAAGTGTAATGAGAGTGGACTCTTTTTGTTTTTAGTTTCTGCTCATTTGACAGATTTAACTATTAGGTTAATATTTTACAATTGAGTTAGAAAAGTTGTCAATGTATTATTTTCAAGATTGCAGTGTCAGTTCACTGAGAAAAAGTTTTCAACAAAAATAGGTTAAGTTAGGTTAATTAACGGTAGTATTTTTTTATATGTTCGATATAAAGCAGAAATCGTCATGAGTTACTAGTGTGTTTAACTCAATTTAATGAAAATATACTGAATCTTAAGATATGCATTTGTTAAAGTTTATTAATATCTGCTTATGTATTGTAATTATTAGTAATATAATAGTACTTCATAATCATACTAAGTATTGAGTTAGATTCTTGTATTTTCTTCTTACGAGTTGTAACTGGAAAATGTCTGAATCAAGATTCTAACTGCATTTTGTTATAAGACCATAATGACAGCAATTTTAAATCATTTTGAAATATTTTATATTGAATATCATATTAAACATTGTAGCTATTTGTTTTTAGGTAGGTAATATACCAGTCTTCTGATCATCTGGGTATCTTATAGTTAATGTAATTGCTACAAATAGTGTCAATAACTATCGAAATTCAAGTTCTTTTTCAGATATAATTAACAGGACTTTATTTGTGTTCAAATTCGTAATTCTTAATTTAAAATGACAAATATCTGTGCAGACCCTGCATAATTGTAATTCTACTACGCCCTCTAGTCCAAGAACCGTGTAAATTCAATCGCTAATAGGCTTCTCTATATACGTATTTTCCAAACCATCCTGTATAGTTATAATTGTACTCTACTCTATATTTTAAACACTCTATATATGCAACTGCTTATGTGCCAACCAAGAAACATTTGATTTCTAACTTACCTGGAATCACCCTGTATAATTATAATCTACAACGCCTTATATCTCAGTGAATATATATATGCATATGTAAGGCAACTTCATTGTCTGCCTCAAATTAACATGAACACTTTTTGCGCATCCAAAAATAGCCTATCCAGCACTTTTCACTTTAAAATCCTATAAATGGTTCAACTGTAAAAATGTAATGGTAGAAAAATATCAAATAGTGATAATTCTTATAATATCCTACATCTCAATTTGTATTGAAAGATTTTTTCATTCTCAAGTAGGTCACAAAATCACCCTTGAACGAAACATAATTGTCCTAATCTCGTTCTTTCTCGGTAATACGATTTATTCTGATGTGTAGACGGCAAAACCCCGAAATGGAATTTCTTCGTAGTGCCGGACCGTTTACCAGAATAATCAAAAATTATATGTATTATATTAATAGATAAAAAAGTAAAATTATATTTACAGCATATCACATCTCGTTAAAAGAACAGTAAACAATTTTTAACTAACTGCTTGTTTTTAGATGAGATGTTAAATCTAATTTAAAAGATTACCTTATATCAAATAAAATTTAGTCACTTTAATAGTTGCTGTCGTCATTGTTTTGTAAAATAGTAACGTCATAAATGAATAGAAAAGAAGGCTTTCAGAGCATACATCTTTGTAAATAAAAGTCGATTATTTTAGTAATATTTTTACCCTGCTATACGATTGTACATAAGCTGATTTCTAGCGATCTACGGGTTATAACTTTGGTTATGCCCTTGGTTGACAGTGGTTGTACTTTGACATAACCCTTTTGAACACTGAAAGTAGAACCGAAACTGATTTGCTATAATGCAATTTGGTTCAACCAGAAAACGTCAAAATCATATGTTTAATTATTTTTGTTCCAGTATTTACACGTATGTGAATAACTTTGTAACTCCTGTGGTTATTAATCGTTCAAGTGATAATTTTTATAAATTGGACAGATATTTATTATTAAATATTTGTGGTGACTTATGTTTTGATTATGAAGATTGGACTTTTTACCGGTATAGTTTTTTGTTTACATATAATTTAAATAAATATATAGCTTGCTTTTTTACATCCTCTCATTGATATTAGTAGTCAAATATTGATATTCTTGTGGTAGGTACATGACTACTCAAGATAGTTTAATAAGCATAAGCAAATGATAAGATGAAACTTACAAGTAGTAGATTTAGCTTAAATATAAACATATTGGTGTAACTGTAACTGTCTAACAAATTTCAATGTATCAACCTATTTATTACGTTACGTTCGGTAGATTTATTTCAGAGTAAAGTATATTTTCCTTGGAACTCTTACATAGCTGGTGTTGAAGGTTACGAACAATGTTTAAAAATTCTTCGTTAAAATAATAAAAGTGTTCAAACTACTACTCCAAAATGTAGAATTTCAAGTGGTGTTTAATTACAAAAAGTCTAATAAAGTTGCTGAATTGCTGACGAAGTAAAAGTAAGTAAATGTATTGGAAATTTTATAGAGTGAAAAATAATGTGGAACTAGTGTGTTGGATTAAATATATAGTAAAAGAAAATCGTGTAAAAAAATAGTTTATTGTCTAAAATAATAAAATAGTGGAATGACAAAACTGTTATGGAAGTGATGATAGTAACATTTATATAAAACAATTTTAGCATGTACATAACAAATTAAACAACAAAAGTTTTAATTATGCAATTCGACATATACAAAATGCAAAAATAAACAACAATTAACGAAAACAAATTGGATTTCGTTCATAAGCTTTTGAATTACGAGAGACATTTCATAAATATTGCAAAGTTTGAAATGATCATTACAAACTTGAAGATAGGCATAATTTTTATTTGAAATTTATGAGAATTTTTCATTTTAATGTATTACTGATATATTTTTTTTAATTCACCGTACAGAGACTCCATGATCAAACGACGTTATATCTCCTCAACTCGCTAATGACACAGCATTTTTCAGATACGGGTCAAGATGGAATTGGGGTATATGAAATATGATACAGAGGATATTTCCGTGGAGAATTTCGAAGATATTAAAATATACACCAAAATAAGTATAATAGTTAGGTCATTCCAAGATACGAGTGCGAATCAAATATGAACCGAACTTTTCTGTTTTTCGCCCTGTAGGTAATTCGAGTGGCGTGACGTCTCGATATATGTTAGGTAGGGATGTTAAGAAGAGGGGAGTTCGTCGGTTTGGCGAGGCGTAGTCGATGCGCTGTTAGTAGCATCATGTCAGAGCAAGAGGTGCATACGTCTGTTGCGCAACGTGTTGTTATCAAATTTTTGGCGCGGGAGGGCGTTAGACCGTCTGAAATTTTGCGTCGACTATCTGCACAATTCGACAATGAAACACTTTCAAGGACCCAAGTGTACGAATGACACAAAAAGTTTTCAGATGGCTGAGAGACAGTGGAAAATGAGCCTCATGCACGCCGTCCCACGATAAGCATCAATGAGGCGAATATCAACGCAATTCGTGAGCTGATTGAAGGCGTACTGCTGCCCAAACGCCGTACAATTAATGCTGAGTATTACTGTGAACTACTCCAACAAGTGAAACTTGCCTATCGGCAAAAGAGGCGGGATATGTCTATCCGAAGTGTGATTCTGTTGCATGACAACGCTCGGCCACATACAGCTGCAACCTAACCTTACAGTCCTGATTTGTCGCCATGTGACTACCACATGTTTGGGCCACTTAAAGAAGAACTGGGAGGCCACCACTTTGAGGCAACGTTTGTGCGCAATTGGTTATCGACACGACCAGTTTCATTCTTTGAGAAAGGTATTAAAAAACTTCCGATTCGGTGGGAAAGATGTATACATAAGAGAGGAGACTATGTAGAAAAATAATATGTATTAAAATTTGTATTGATCGTACCAATAAAATTTTTAAAACAAAAGTCCGGTTCATATTTGATTCACCCTTGTAGTTGAACGTTCGCTGGCACTTCGCACTTTAATATGAAAGAAGCTCCGTTTTTTGATATTTTACATCATCCCAACGCACATTTAAGACAGTTCTAAACCACTTCCCCATATTAATTGATATATAAGAGATGTTAATGAACCAGTTTCGCTACAACTATGACAAGGAATGCGATGTCCAACAGTAGAATAGGTAAGTAAAAAGGAAATATCTACCACAACTTATCATTATTAACAACATGTTAATAAACTGTGTTAACTATTCTGTCATCACTGTCCCACAGTATTTTAGTAGCTCGTTTGCTATTCCCTCCTTGTCTAAAGCCTTTCCGTTTTTGAATTAGATTTTGTTTTCATCAACTTCCTGTCTGCTTCTTCTGGTCCTTACCTCGGTTGTGATTTCTAGTGTTTCTTTCTGGTTCTCTTGTATGAGGCTGGTTATCTGAACATATTATATTCAAGTAATCTTTCCAAAGGATTGTTTCTATATGTTTTACATCTATTATGTCTGTCATTTCTTGTCTCTGTCCTATTATGAATCTCCATATTTTCTTTAGACCCCAAAATCGTGCTCCATATATTTTCGTTCCGGTGTATAATATATCATGTATTCCAAATACGCTTTTTCTGTTTTTTACATTTAAAATTCTGTGCAACTCATTTATTTATAATATTTGTATTTCAATTGTAAAATTTTGGAAAGAATATATAATGTTGCTGCTTACGAAACCTTCTATTTGTTTGGGAAATTGAATGATGTAATTTACGTTTATTAACAACCCAGCGGAGCACGAAACATTTCTTTTAATTAGTTTATTCCTGCAGTATTCTCATTTTCAAAATTTTCCACCTTAGCAGAGATACATATTCATACACTGGAAACGTAGATTGGTAGATGTTTCGATAAATCAGATATGACTGATTGCAGCTGTCAGAGTAAAGCTAGGAATGAGACTTTATGACCACAGAATATTCAAACCCAGAAGCGAAACTCTTGTAGGAATCTTTGATGCTTTAGGATCATGATTTCGTGACCTTGAACAGAATCGGACATTACGTTGACACTAACGATATCCCGGCAGTAACTTTAAATTCAATATAAGGACGAATTTGTATTAAATGGGGAACAAGATACTTGAAAAATCTAATTTTTAGAGGCATTTGAATAAAAAAAAAATAATCAGAAGTCGTGTGAAACTAAAGGTTTGTGTTCATATATCTGTGATGTATCAAAAGTTCAACTTCAAATTCTCAAAATTTTTTTGACAAACTGACCTTACTTGCATACCTCGTTCTGATGCAATTGTGAATAATAAATAAATGTTATAATATTTAGTGTTAGTGAGGCTATAATTGGACTGTTTTGTTTTAAACACGATAAATTCACTTCATAGTTAGAAAATGTTTGATAATTGATATGTACGAGGGTGAATCAAATATGAACCGGATTTTTCTGTTTCTCGCCCTGTAGGTAATTCGAGTGGCGTGACGTCTCGATATATGTTAGGTAGGGATGTTAAGAACAGGGGAGTTCCTCGGTTTGGCGAGGCGTAGTCCATGTGCTGTTAGTAGCATCATGTCAGAGCAAGAGGTGCGTACGGCTGTTGCGCAACGTGTTGTTATCAAATTTTTGGCGCAGGAGGGCGTTAGACTTAGAAACTTTTCATTTTGCAATTTACATCAATAAATATAAAACCATTGACAACGAAGTCAGAATAGACTTTGAAAGGTTTGGTATTCCTGCAATATACGTAGTTGTTTTTTTTTTATTTCTATTGTGGTGTTATTCCCCAAAGAAACATAAAAATAATCAAGAACATGCCACAAACAACTTTTAGAAGACAATTGATTATTCTGGGTCATAACTTTATTGTTGGTTTTCGGTATTGAGTTCGTACAGAGGTATTGTCCATTTGAATGGTAGGGGTATGGTAGTGTTTCAGAGATACGGTAGTGGGTTGATGGGGCATTCATAATTATTTTGATGCGCATTTAACGTGAGACAGCCATCTGCAGAATGGTCCCCGTTATATATATGTAATAAACTTCAAGTAAGGAACAAGCATCTGTTCAGTGATGGTGACTCCAAGAAATTGATCAAAACTCTATTGTTTATGGCTTGTCTGAATATATGGTCAGAAACTATCTTTTCTAGTATTTAGAAAATTTGGGAAAAAATAAACACTTACAAAAAAGTATTTTAGTGTACATTTGAATTAGAAAAAAAGTTTCTATTTGTTTTTGGGGTCTCTGAATTTGAATATATGTAATATTTCAAGGTCAAAGTAATTTAAATACTTTTATAATGAGCAACTCATGTTCTTCACTCATGAGCAGTTTTAAGTTCAATTCAGCATTTCTATTCAGCTGATTTCTTTCAATATTTTCGAACAAATGAACCTCGGATATAGATTCAGGGACCTCAAAATTATGATCGTTTTTCGCACGTTTAAGTAGTTCTGACCTGGAGATGATCTTGAATTTGACCTGATGGGAGTCAAATAGACTTCAGATTCGGATTCAGCGACTTCAGAAACATATAGGGATGTTAATCTAATTAATTGCAACGAGAATTTTTATTTTAAATCTATTTTAATTTTTGCTTGTTAGGTTTCCAGGATTATTACGACAGTTGGAGAATGGCGGATCATTTCTGACATCAGATTTATATTGCAAGAAGCAATAAAATTATAAGAAAGAGCTTTGAACCATGATTTTACATTGTTATAAATTTCAGTCGAATTAGAATAGTGGTTTTTCGCACTTTAAGGATTTTCAGAAAATTTTCATAATCTACCTGAAAACTGAACGATTATGGAACAATCCTTAGGATAACTTACATCATATTTCTGTAAATGAAAAACAAATGTGTAGCTGTGTAATGACAGAAGCGATAATTAACAGATGTGATGATAAATTGATACAGTTTAGGCTACAGCAGCAAGATTGGTAGCTAAAATTTATGGTGTTACGATCAAAAATGGAACCCCAAAGTATAATTTTAATAAATAACTTAGCTAGGAACTCGCAGTCATTGTTAAGGTTATTTCATTGTAAAACACACTCATTGGGGATCTGCGTTTACAACAACAAACCGCAAATTAATGGAACCGTTGATTTATTTAAAATGAGAGTTAAATTCAACTGACAATTCAACTTGTGAGACTGTAGTCAGACTTAAGAGACTTGGTCGAGTTTGTTTCATAGAGCAATTGAGCAATTAGAATTTTAAGTCTGGATTTTTTAAACAATAACATAAGCCATAATGGAAGAAACTTGTTGAACAAAATTTCCAAATTGATAAGATATTGTGACGAGAATTCATCCGATAATTCGTAGAAGAGACATTCTACCGATTTTTCTGCTTTGATGTAATTCTCGAAGAATCTAGCCTGGTCTTGGCGGCTCTTTGACGTTCTGGAAAATTCGGAGAAGAAATATATAAATACGGAGAGCAGACAGAAGTATTCATTCAGTACTCGACTGCCGTATAGTTTAGAAAAATTATAAATAGTTGTGTGAACATAAATTATGTTAAAGTAGTTGAAACAAATTAGAGTGAGTTGGACTGTGTTTTTAAATAAATCCAAGACCTGAACTGAACCCGAGTGTGAAAATAAAAACATTACAATATAAAATACAATGTAGATAAATATAACAATTAATAATATTGTACTTAATGAAATGTCACTCGTAACATTAAATTGAATTAACTAAGCGATTCACTATAAAAATAAATAGGAAAGATGAACTTAAACCAAAGATAAGAAAAGGTGAAATTATAAATCTAGCAGTCAATTTTTAACGTGATTGTGGAAAGTTTTCGTTTTTGGTAGATAGGTATATTTTATAAAGTTAATTTGTAACACTCCAAACAACTTACCGTAATATCACTTACAAAATATATCATAAAATGCTGACACTTTTCAGCAAACTTAATTATATTCTAAATTTTGTCTGTAACCAAATAGTTTTGAAATTGAATAATAGTTTACATAAAATAGAAATATACAGTTTCAAAGTAAAATCAAGAATGTTTTGAAATATAAAATCGTGTTGCAAACAATACTGTTTGTGCAAAATATGCATCAAAACAAAAAACTGGCGAGAACAAAAAGTGTTTGTTTTTTAAACTTCTTTCGAAATACATGAAAATATTTGCATATTCTCTTTAAAAAATCACGTACCTATAGTACAGTCGGAAAAAGTGTAACATTACATTTTTGCCGCAGAGTGTAACTAGCAGTGTATTCCATAAACCCGTAAAAGAACAAGTAAACGACGAAATATCTGAGGTTTAAATTATGCAAAACGTATTTTAAATAGCCTAAACTGGACGTTGGATGTGTCATTTATCTACAATAACTGTTTTCTCGTAACTAAAACACGAGTAATGACTTCGAATAGGATAAAATTATCTTCAAACGTAAACACATACCTTTTTGATTATTCTGTAGCATTTTTGTTATTGCGATAGGCTTATTGGGTTTTTCGTATTGGAAATGTATGTAATTTCGAGCATTGATGTTGTGGAAGGTCGTTGAAGAAGAGTTGTATGTAGTGAATTTAGGCGATGTTGGTATTAGATTTGAGAAATGGGTTGGTAGGATTTGTGAGATGTCAGTTGTCGGAAGGGGAGTTGGCCGTTGACCGTCCTCGTGAAAGGTTGTTGCCTGTCAACCGTCCTAGTGTAAGGATGCGCGTTGTACTTGGGAAGAGAGGTTATGGTGAAATGTGGTGATAGATGTCTACAAGTGTTATCTCCATGTTTGGGATTTAGTTGGATACACTTTAATCGTTGGTTCCGTTATTAGATTTGTGATATTTTTGGATTTTAACGGAAACCATACTCGTGTGAGGATTTAAGACAAGTTCATCACTGATTTTCTCGATGATCACCGGTTTCAGCAACGTGTAATTGATGTTTCCATTGTCAGTTTGGTGATATTTTTGGAAATTAGTGGAAATACGTTCTCATTTGTGAGGATTTGATTGCTGAATATTTGCATGTACTCTCGTTGACCTTCCTGGACGACTAACTGGTCAACCACCATCTGAACATCGTACGTAAGAACTTCAGCCCATCCCAGACCTTGTTTATCTTCAGTGTATGGGGCTATCAACTTCATTTAGTTTGCCCAAGTTTTGGCAAGTCTTGTAATCGAACGAGTTCCATTTTGGTTTATTGGGAACCGGAATCGTTGGTTGCCGTATAGCAACGACGGCGTATGTTTGCTTCGATTCTACAGAGGACAGCTGAGTGTTGTGTCATCGCATTTGAACAAGGTACCTTTGTAATTTGATTCAGTGTATTTGTTTTGCTCATAATTGGCTTTTCACATTAAAGAAAATTGATTTATCTGAATAACATTTTGAACTTATTGGATTTAATAAAGAACCTGATTATTTAGTCAAACGTTTGACTGTTAATTTGCTCATATAAATTTGATATTTATACATTTTCTGTAGTGCTAAATTTTAACATCATTTCCTGATTATTGATTTATTAGATATTGATATTATTTGGTATTTTGTGAAAGCGCCGTGAGAGCTCGAAACGTCGACTTGTTAATTGAATTATTTTGGATGTTTTAAAGATGATATTTGTTTCTAGATTTATGAAATCATTATTGATTTTTCTTGAAGTTTAAATGTAATTAGATACTTTTGTCAGTAACTGAATTTTTGGCTTCAGATTTCAGAATAACAGTACATTTATTGAATTTGATATAATTTTGAATTATTCACAGTTTAGATGTCATTATTGACTTTGATATTATTTTGAATATTGCTCGTTTAAGTATCTCATTTCTGATTTTAGATATATTGTGCATGTTTACGGATCACAATACCATTTAAATATTTTGATTAATGCTTTTGATAACATCTGTTTATTTTATCTAGGTTCACTTGATCATTAATTGATTATTACATTTGTTGATTTAGGTAATAATTTGAACTTAGTGTATCAGGAATGTAATGTTGATTCTTGGTTGAACTATAGATATGTGTATGTAGGAACATGAAGTGGCTACAGGTCGACTTGTGTTTGATATTTTTGAAGGATTGTATTGAAATAATTTACAAGTTCATTAAATTGTTTACTGTTTTATGAAGAGTTTTATTGAAGTAGGTTTGTTGTGACGTAAATGACAATATACTGAGATTTTATTAGCCATGGAGCCCTTATCTATAGATTTCTTGTAGCCGCGGAGGATTGGTAGGTTATCTTAGGCGGTTAGCTGGGGTAAAGAGGCAGAGAATCTACCTGGCGCCCAGAACATCTTTATATTGGAAAGGTTACTTACATTTGGCTTGGCCCTTGTTTGTTAACCCACTCCCGTCTCCACTGAAGCTGCCGTGCACCCTGGTGTGTCAACGTTTACCACGTGGGCCGTAATAAGGTAGTAGGTTAGCCATTACATCTAGGCATTAACCGGACGTTTTTGACATTACAAAAGTTATCTCAGCATTGAAGACGCAGTATGAGCCATTTGATGGCCCATTTTCAACCCAACAACTTTTATCTGAAACTTTTTGAAAATAATAGAATCCATTGTCTCAAGATGAATGTGTGATAATTAAATTCATTGTGTTTTTCAATCTTTATTTGTTCTTGTCTAAGCGCTAATTTATTTTATTTATATTTTTTATAAATTAATTTTAGCCAGTTGAAATAAATAACAAATTGTACCAATTCTAGTTAATGATAAATATTCTTTTGTTCTTGGAATATTAAGTTCCATAATGTTCTACTCTAGTGAAACAAATATAAATCAAATTCTGCCCTACATTCCAGTATTGACATATACTAGTAAGTTGCTTGGAGTGTTAAGAAAAGTATATGTTTATTGTGCGTTAATTTATAAATAGCCTTTCCTCAATCTCTCTCGAATACGCATACACTAAATCCTAAAACGACTAGAAGAACGTTAAAATAGTAACGCCTTGTCTACACCACACTACTGTCGCTGTCATCGTAATGCCTAAACGTCGTAAAATGCACCTTGTGATGACATCTACACAGACACTGACACTCACCTCCCCCTCCTCCTCGATCACTGGTGCTGCGCGGCGTGTTGAGGATGTCAGGCTGGCGACGCACATCTGGTGGTGGGGGAATTATCACAGCCGAAGGGGTCGATGCTGGCGGGGTGCAATCTGACGCCGGTTTCAAAGTGTATGCAACCACGTAACGATTGTCGCCGGTGTTGATTTCCAACATCGAGCCTTGCTGGCGAGGTTTGCTGTTTTGTTTTGTTGCGTCTGAAAAGTAATGAAGATATTAGGCCGATATTTGCAATACTTGACAATTTAGTAACAGTTTATTAATTAGAACATACCCAAACTTAGGTGATGTGGACAGTGTAACCGCCCATCACATTCTCGTTTTCTTCTGACAGCTATAACAACTACTACCAAAACTGCCATTCCAAGCGTAAGAAGTACACCCGTCAACAAACCAGCTAGAGGCACGAAACTCACATTGTTGCTACCATCTGGAAAAAACAGAACACTGGTAGAACTAAAATATTCTTATAGTAATTTAATTGACTGATAATATTTAAAACTATCTTCGGGTACATACACAGCGTACCTGTTCTTTTCTCAGCATCGTTCAACATTATATCGTCCAGTTTGAATTCTTCACTTTTTCCTTTCGCATTTTCTGCATAAACTGATATCCTCAGTGCAGGCGGTGAAGGCAGTAATTCTCCGAGGTCTAATCTGAATACTGGGGTTTCAGTATCAGCTACTGATAAATTCATTCTCAGTCGCATTGTTAGTGCATCATAGGCTTCCAGGACAAAGCGCTGTGGAAGGCCGCCGTCGTAACCAGCTTTGCATTCAACTTCGACTGTATCGGAAGTTTGATTATTAACGGTTCGAAGAGTACAGTTGGTGGGTGGGCTGGGCTTGGAAGCAGGAACCACCTAGAAAAAAATAGTATGAAATATAGACCTCCCCCTTACATCTTCACTGGATGAGTTGGAATTAACCCAGTGAACACATGACTTTAAACTGACATCACACGTAAATCCCATGTAGGTTATAAAAGTTGATAACATGATGTTGGATATCAGAACATGATTTCACTATGATTTACAGCCACATATGTGAGCTAATATGATGTCGTACCATCGATAATTAGGTTTATCTAAATTAGTTTTACCGTTAGGTAAAAATTAGGACATAACATAAGTCCTTAGTCCTTTTTACAAAAGACTAATAATAGTTTCTACATCATGCATTTACACAAGACACCTGTCATGATTTACGTAAACTAGCTAATGTCTATATCATAGTTTTAAATAAGTCAGAACTAACTTCTTCACAAATTGTTAAACTAAATTTTACATAATATCGACGTCAATTTTTTACGGAAAGTAGTAGTAATAATATTAACGAAATAAATGTCCCTAAACGATACGTTTGTATTAGCTATAGAGGAATATGCTTATTGAACACAACATGCCAAACAAAGAAATATCTCATAAATAGAACGAAAAAACACAAATTAGAATTTAGCAAGGCCAACCATTTAGAGTTCATAGATTGTCGATTTTGAAAAATTATTTGACAACTTTAACAGAAATTTGTTAAACAAATCGGTTATCGGAAAAGGGTACCCCCAAGTACTCATTATTATAAGCAATTTAGAGCATATACAGTGTGGAAGACACTTATGGAATACAATTATTTGTTGCCTTAATTTTTAGAATTATAAAAAATGCTCGGGCACCGCAGCTTTTGTTTTCAATTGTATGTTCTACAATCAAAAAACAAAATATACACCATGAAAAAATCCAACAGCGTTATATCTGGTGACCTAGCTAGCTACTTAATAGTAACACTTCGGCCAATCCATTTATTCGGAAAGATTACATATTGGTGCATCTATAAAGCATAGTGTGGGTGTTACCCCGTCCGGTGGATACCAAACATTTTCATACAGTAGACCTGGATTTATTGATTAACTCGTGGGTTTGTGGTCAATTGAAAGTAAAAGAGAGAATAATTTTTTAAAAATTACGAGCTAAAATCATAAAATCAAAATAGTTACCATTACTTTCTATTAATCAGATAACTAGCACTGTCTTTCAGTGTAAGATGTAACAATGGAGTTCCATCTTAAATAAAACATTCCCACAAATTTTATTACAATGATACCAGTAGTTTCCAAATAGTTGTCAAGAATGTGTATAACATAATATTTAACACCCTATATCTCGAAATCTGATGCAGTTAGGAATAATTTTTATTGAATAAACCCCCCTTATGTTTGGTTATTCTACCTGTCCTAGCAAGAACGCCATGTTTTTTTGAAACACCCTGTGTAAAGGTAAAATATTAACATGGAAAACTATCTGATAGAAATACCTAATTCATGTTCACTTGCAAGAAAACAAATAAAACAAAAATAATAAATAGGAAGAATATCTAGATATAAATCAGGACGACCAGTTGGCAGTTAAAATATATTATTATAAATACTAGTGGTCGCCCAGTTGTAGAAATTCGACCCGATTTCATGAGATTGTAATAAGTATATTTTTATAAGAAACAGAGTTATAGAGAAATCGGAGAGAAGTAGATGTAGTGACTAAAATTGTTCTCTCATATTGACAAATCTATTGAAATAAAAATGTAATCAAATATCGGTATTCGAAATATTTTTGTCAAATGAATGACCCCCAAGTTTTTGGCTGGAACCGCTCCTGTCAAAATATTCTATATAATAATTGGAAGATTGTTCTTTGCAACCTAAAAGTTTTCCCATTTGCGGTTTCAATCAAGTTCAGGAATATTAAAAAAAGAGAGGACCAACAGCCCTAGGAGAACTTAAATATTTAATACGTTCTCTATTGTTGTTATATGAAAGTTCCTTCAACGCGTCCGAACAATCAATACTGATCTACTACATTGACTATTTTACCAGTAAACACTAACAACGGTTAGAAGTACATGCTCTAAGAATACAATTCTCTCCATATATAATTAATCAATGTTTTGAGTTTTGACCGTCTGGCGGCGGCGGCACTGTCAGTTGTTTGGCCTTGATAGTATGGACATAAATAATGCATTTTTATTATATTTTATTTAATGAATGAACTAATATTATAAATTAATATTAGCATTCTGAACTGAAGGTCGTCAGTAGCTACTTAACAAAACAAAAATGAAGAAAATCGGTTGAGAGACAGAGGACAAAATGGTACCTAATCGTTTTGTTTTGCCTATTTATATATAGATGAATGTAAAGGAATACCTAGAAGTTCCTAGCATCTCTTTATGTTTGTATTATGGCTCTTTGTTTTACCCCACATTGTTTAATTTGTCATCATAATTTCCGAAAAGATTTTGCCAATATTGAATTTATGAAGGGGTGAGGCGTGAAATCTGATCAGTATCTGATTAATCGTAGGGGAAATCTAAAAAATCTTGGAAATACAAATACAAATAGAAAATATAAAAAATTTTATGTCAAAAATGTCACAAATGCAAAAATGTCAAAAATGTCAAAAAATGCCAAAAACGTCAAAACTGTCAAAAATGTCAAAAAACGTCAAAAATGTTGAAAACATTAAAAATGTCAAAAACGTAAAAAATGAACAACGGGGTCTGACCTAGACCCAGAAATGTTTGGAATATACAGCAATTTTCTTAACTGTTATTTCCCAAGAAATACTTAGACCCAGTAAAAAATGAAATTGATAATTCATGTCAAAACACCTAAGATGAAAAGCAGTATAACCAAAATCTAAAATATCAAAATTTCAAACACAAAAACATGTTCAGCTCTTCATATTAAATCCCAGATAAACTATGTTTATAAAGTTTTTATAAATATAAATGACAATATAATTATAACTAGTGATGGGATGATTCAAAATAATCAATCATATAAAAACAATTTCAGTTTTATACCTTTGGGAGTGCTAATTATTAAGATTATTTTATAGGAAAGATATTTGGTAATTTTCAATTAAACTCTCTTAAATCCTTTAAAAATTCGGTTGTTGCACAGTGCTCAATCAAGCTGTACATGATTTGTATACTTGCCTGAAATATACACGGATCGGTCTGTTTGCCAATAGAGTTTGTACCCCAGCATGTTAATGTTCCGTAATGCCTTTGCGAGGCAGGAGTGTACATTAGTTCGCTTGTGTTCCCGCTCGAAGTAGAAAAGCGCGCTGGAGCTACATCAAAGTTCTCTCCGCTGTTATTGAATTGCCAAACAAAGGAGACGACCCCTGGATCTGCGGCAACTTGACATCTAATTTTGATTGTCTCGTCCAGCGAGGCCCCGATTATGGTGATCTCGGAATCCTTACTACATACCGGCGCATCTGTAAATAACCATACAAATTATTAGTGTTAGAATTTTTGAAATTGGCAACATAAACGGTTTTACTTATGACAGGTATACAGTTATTGAAAATGTAGTTTAGACTTTAATAATAAATTATATTAAAAATAAAAATCCACTTAAAATAAATAACGATTTAAAAATACTAGCTGTCGCCCAGTGGTCGAAATTCGACCAATTGTGTCAATATCTCTGGCAGGTGAAGTAACATGAACATTTTATCGTGACATTCTATCCTAGGACTTTAGGGAGAACAGCAATTACACAGAACGGATACAGATTCGGAACCTCTGTGTGATAGTTTCCTCGAAAATCCTAGATGTCGGTCTTACATCTCGGTTCTACAAATAAGTAACGAAATTCAAGTTTTTTTCAGATATAATTCATAGAACTTTATTTCTATTCAAATTCCTAATTCTCAATTTAATATGACAACAATTCAACCGCTAATGGGCTACCCTACATATTTATTTTTTCTAACCCCCCTGTATAGCGATAATTACACTCAATTCTCTAACATTTATTAAAATCCTCACTATAATAATTCCATCTCATTATATATTTCCACGACCCTGTATATGCAACTGCTCATGGACCACGCATAATATTTTTTAACATTTTTGAACCACCGGGTAAACCATTCTGTATATGCCACCGCCTATGACCCACCATATTTACTCTTTTTGTTTATGAAATTTTTAATTATCTTCTGTAACTATAAATCTACTCTGATCTATATTTCAATCATTATATATATGGAACTCTTCGTGGTCTACTCTATAAATCATATCTTTTTCTAACATTTTTTATCACCATCCTGTATATCTATAATTCCTCTCACCCTATATTTCATCTTAACTATATATACAACTGCTTATGGGTTACATTTCCATTTCCACCACCCTGTATATGCATCTATGTATAAAATTTTTGCACCACCCTGTATAATTGTAATTCTACTGCACCTTCTATTCCAAGAACCCTGTAAATTCAACCGCTAATGGGCTTCCCTATATAATTATTTTATTAGTTATAATTGCACTCTTCTCTATATTTAAAACACTCTATATATGCAACTGCTTATGTGCTACCCACGAAAAAAATGACATGTGGAATCGCCCTGTATAATTATAATATACAACGATTACTTTACCCACTAAACAATAACAACGCTTGCATGCCACTTCCAGAAGTACATGCTCTAAGTATATAACAGCATTGGTCTGTCTATATATAATTACTCAATGTTTTGAGTCTGGCGGCGGCGGCACATTCAGTTGTTTGGCATTGACATTATTGACGTAAATAATGAATTTTTATTACATTTTATTTAATGAATGAACCAATATTATAAATTAAGATTAGCATTCTGCACTGAAGGTCGTCAGTAGCTACTAAACAAAACAAAAATGAAGAAAATCGGTTGAGAAACAGAGGAGAAAATGGTACCTAATCGTTTTGTCTTTGCCTATTTATATATAGATATATCAATTTCAAGGTCCAATATCATGATTTATTATAAATCAAAGTCCTCACCAGCGTCTGTCTATTTGTCCGCGATAAACTCATAAACGACTAAACGGATTTTCATATATAGATAGACTGATTAATGAGGAACGTTTAGGTATACAGAGTGTTTCTAAAATAGGGTGCTAACCTCTGCTGTGTATAGAACTTATTAAAATAAGCAAGAAGTCCCTATTAATGTGTGCCCTAAAACGCACCCCTAGGAAGTTATATGCCTTAAAAGGGCTCAAACAAAAAATGTATGGGTCTAAGCAATTACGTTTCTTGATTTAGCAAATGCCTTCGATACAGTCAACCATAAAATTTTACTTGATAAATTGGAGAGATATGGAGTTAGAAGGGGAGCTAATAAACTTTTGACAAGTTACTTAGAAAATAGGCAAAATAGAGTTAAGATAGATGAAGATTATAGTAATTTTTTGACCGTCAAAACAGGAGTTCCTCAGGGAACAATTTTGGGGCCACTATTTTTTATTTTATACATTAATGACATCTTGGTGGATATGCCTCTCAATATAATATCGTATGCAGATGATACTGCCGTTATCTCAACGGAGAAATCTTGGGAAGAAGTTCAAATGAAAATGAACGAGTATCTCGATCACATTGCTGACTGGCTTATGTTAAACAAACTGTCCTTAAATACGAAGAAAACAGTATGTATGATCTTTGGGAATTATTCTGATAGTGGCCCTGATATATATAATATACAAATAAAAGGTAGTAATATTACTAGAGTACAAAATTGTTAATATTTAGGGATTATTTTCGATCAGAATTTAAAATGGGATCAACATATTCAATATGGTATTAACAAAACCAAATATCTTGTTTTCATTTTTGTTTTAGCTAATCCACTAAATATAAATAAGGTCTTTTAATTTGAATCACTTATGTACCATTATAATAATCTAAAGGATACATTTTAAAAAATCGACAAGTTTAACGAGAAATAAAAAATACAAATGCCTATTATCCAGAAAACAATAAGTAATAAAATTAGCTTCATTGTAGCTATTAGACTTTTTAATAGCATGTAAATTGAGCTAAAAATCTTGAATAGCAATCACAAAAAAAGAAAAATAAAAGAATGAATTTATAGTAACAAGTAAGGATACATTTGTGAAAGAAATTGTGTGAGTACAATAAATTTGTCTTTTTTAATTTTGTTATTATTGTATTGTTGTATGTTTCTTAAATATTTGTTATTATGTTTTATGTTTCTTAAATATTTTTACAATACAACATGATTGTTGTCCAGAATAGGGGTACTATTAAGTATTGCATTAATTAGTATTGTTTAAAAATAAAAAAATTAGCAATACTTGAATATAATTTAGTCTATAGTGTTTGAGTATAGTAGTTTATATATCTATATTTTTATGTTAGTATGTATGTTTATTTTTAGGTAATTCTGTCCAGGTCCTACGCCAGGTTTGATTAGGATTTGAAATGAATATTGTGTTTGTTGTAAATTTTGAACTGGAATAAAGAATAATAAATAACATAACTTTTTACGTTAAATAACATGTGCTACATCATTTTTCGGCATGCAAATCATAAGCGTCCTATTTAGGTTGGTGAAAAGAGTTTTCGGCCCGTCATTTTTTTTTATTTAATTTTTTACAATTGACCCTAAAGATTTATAAAATCGTAACGATTTTACGTAAAAAATATGTATGTTTGTCCAAATCGATAATATCCATATTTTTAGAGTAAATTGAGTTTGAAAATTCAGTAACATTTAAATAAATTCCACTTATGAAGGATTCGATCATTTAATAAATAATTTAGGATATAAACTATGACTTTTTAAATTTAGAGTTATACTTACTAATTAAATAACTAATTACTACAATGGCTAAATGTGAAATAGAAAATAATAGAATTAAAATTAGTAATAAGTTAAATTACAAGAACTGCTCCAAGTGGCATTTCGATTCATAATATAGTTCGACGCCTTTGTTATTTGCGAACTCTTTATAAAATTCTAGGTGTTTGCCTTATTTCCATGTCCTCCTGAATAGTCTCAATCAGAATTTTATAAACTTTTGCCTTACGATGACCCCACAAAATAGTCCACGGGATTAAGGTCAGGGGAATATGGAGGCCAGTGAACAGGACCCCTCGGCCTATCCAGTTTTCTCTATATAAAACTGATTTAAGTGTTATCGTACATTATGTAGGTAATGAGGTGGCGCCCCGTCCTGCATAAACCATATGCTTTGGCGTTTAATTAAAGGGACATTTTCCAATAGTCCTGACAAGCCGTTAACTAAAAAATTGTAATAATCTTCACCATTCAATCTATTAGGCAACACAAACGGTCCGATTAGTCGATCGCATAAAATGCCTGTCCAAACGTTGACGGAAAACCGAATCTGATGCCTGAACTGAAATATGCTGTGTGGGTTTTCATCAGCCTATTCATGAGCGTTATGAAAATTTACATAACCATCTTTACTGAAGCTTGCTTCATCCGTAAACAAAATAAGAGATGCAAAATTCGAAATCCGCAGAAGTGCCATCGTGGTTCATAGCTATTCGAATTTAAAGCTTGAACATGCTGGATATGAAAATGATGAAATTGTTTTTCGTAAAGAATTCGCCAAACTACGGAAAAACGTATGTTATGCATACATGCGACACTTCTTACACTAACCCTTGGATTGTCCTGCACAACTCTCAATACGTATTTGTCCACCACCGGTGTTCTTATAAATTTGTCTCTGACACGATCATTTACTCTTGGCTGTGACCTGTCGAGAAGGAAGTCTTTTATTCGGGTATGCTGCCGTATACAGACAGCTCGCTTCTGATGCATTGTCAGTCGCACGGCCTTACATAATGTACATATCTGTGATTTCCGTGTTGAAATATGACTTCATTTTATGAGTTGCAATAATGTTGTAAACTTGAATTTTCCCCACTTTTACTAATTAAACACTGCACGGCTCAATTGACAGTTTCTCAATAACTTAAATTCTTAAGCGTTGTGGGAACGTCAATCCCTATTTGCCATGGTAAACAGATTTTTGTAATTTTTCTTCTTGGGAGAAGCTGCTTTCTTCGTCTTCGGAGATGCCGCGGATTTTGCTGTTGTCGGTTTTGGAGCTTTTGTTTTTTTTTGTAGGGGCACCTTTACTGTTTTTTTTGCTTTCGAAGGAGTCTTCGCTTTAGATGCAAGCGAAACTGATGATGATGACGATGAAGTTGTTGTCGATGGGGTGGATTTCGGAGTACAAGTCTTCTTTTCAGGTGCGACAACTTTCTTAGGTTTGGTTTTCTTTGTCGGCTTGGGTTAACCGCTGGAAACTGCTCGTTTTGCAGGTGACTTCTTTGCTTTACCTCCAGTCCCACATTTTTTCTTTCACTGCTGGCTGGTTTGGATGATAAAGCTCCTGAAGAGGACGAAGCTGCCAATTTGAAGGGACAGGAAGCACCTTTTCCTTTAGTTTGAACTAAAACTCTTGAAGCGACACGTGCTTTAAATATTTCTTGATGAAAGGCGCTACTTTCTCTGCATCGACCTTGTACTTGGCAGCAATATATTTCTTGATGGCTTGCAAAGATGATCCACCACGTTCCTTTAAACCTTTGTTAGCGTTGTTGACCATCTCAGATGTAGGTGGATGAGAGGGTTTAGCCCTTGGGTTCTTGGCTTTTTTTTCTTCTTCGCCACTGTTTGGGTTTGTGGTGATGAATTCGACACGGATGTGGCAGAAGCAGTCGAACTATAAGTTTCCGTATCAGCCAAAATGATCTGTATTAACTCTTACGATAGCCAATAATCTGGTTGTAAATAACGTCGCACGTACATGCACCTCTGTGAGAGAATAAACTTGAACAGCAGAGTAATTTTCAAACTCAATTTACTCAAAAATCATTGAAAATATCGATTTGGACAAAGATAATATTTTTTAGATAAAATTGTTAAGATTTTATAACTCTAACCTAAATAGGACACTCATGATTTGCATTTCGTAAAACGGAGTAGCACATGTTATTTAAAGTAAAAAGTTATGTAAGACCTATTCATTTTTTTGTTTGAGCCCTTTTAAGGGCATACAACATCCTAAGGGTGCTTTTTAGGGCACATGTTAATAGGATCTTTTTGGCATATTTTAAAAAGGATTAAAAAGATGCAATTTTTGTCTGAATAATAATGGTGGACTTTTCGAACATAAATTGTAACCATTATTATGTACTTTAATTTCTTAAGTTTTTAGTAAGTACCTACTTATTTAGTTTTTTCGTTATATCTGATTTACCTAATAATAAAATCCTTCAATGTTTTTTGGAATAGTTATTAATTAATCAATCTATTTCATGGCTAACTACGTTAAAAGTGAAAGTAAGAGAGAAAAGCATTCATAACACCGTTATTTTTATGAATAACTATATCGAGTATTATATCGTTGAAAAGCTCTAAAAATTTGAAGACCCGAGATGTAAGACCGACATCTAGGATTTTCCAGAGGTTCCGAATCTGGAGCCGTTCCGTGCAATTGCTGTTCTCCCTTAACTCCTAGGACAGAATGTCACTATAAAATTTTTTCAGGTTACTTCACCTGTCAGAGATATTGAATACTCTCTTACATCTCGCGTCTTCAAATTTAACGAAATGCATCAAATGCATAAAGAAGTGTTCGAGAGGACATTCAATTGTGGGAAGCGCAACTGATGAAGGTTCCCGACCAGAAACAATATATATTATATTTATGTATATAATATATATTGTCTTGCGTACAAAGAAATGACACCTCGAAGAGAGTAAGCTCTAAAAATGACCAATTTTTTGAGGTCATAGCCAATTATAGTTTCCATTAAAAAAAAGATAAGTTTGTGTCATATCTCGAAAACGAGAGCTGTCACGCAAACGAGGACAAAATAATCATATTCGGGATACAATTCCCTTCAATTTTGATATTTACACTTTTATTTATAAAATCAAAAACAAAGGAGCTAGAGGGATTTGACTAAATCGACAGAATTTCATTTTTTCAAAATATCTAGTAAGCCATGAATTTTTACAAAAATCCGAAAGTGTCATTCAATTCGGCCAGTAAAACTGCAAATCTTTCCCAATTTAACCATTGCTCTATCTCCGCTAGTTTCCGGGATCCCCATACTGATCATAAAAAAAACTCACCCTGTATATGTCCAGATATTTTCTAAACTCGTATATTTAGGAGAAATTAACATTTTAATGCGAATTAAACTTGAAAAATACTTTTATTATTTGATCTATTAATAATTTTTCAATGTCAAGTAATTGTAGGTAAAGCGTATCACCTGGAGACAAAATCAAGGATTTTTCCGTCGACTCTCTAATGCCATTATATAATACACATCTTCTTTCGTTTTCTTCATTCTTTCACTCAGCTTTTACCGCGGAGCAGCACTCCCTGTGCGAACAACACTTTATCTTTCTCATAAATTATTTGTGCTGAGAACTACTGCGCAACAAAATTGCATTATTCAAGGATGGCTGGAAGTGCGAAATCGAAGGGGGAAAAGGAATGCGAATGGCGTGCTGTGCTGTGCTGTGCTCTGCTCGCTGTGGTGGTGGCGACTGCCAACGAATTTGAAATTTTAATATGTAAATGGAATTTCCGAGAATAAGTTCTTCTTCCTTCTCTATCCTGAGCCGACACGGAGCAAATGTGATCATTGCCGTGAATGTTGAAGCATTAGCGTTTCCACAATGTATATCGCTTTGTGTTGCTTCCCGATAATACCGAGCGCACACACACATACCTACTCATTATTCGAATTATGATGTTTTATTCATTTCTCAACCTTATGAGTGTTATTAAAATCAATTGGTTTTCGCTCGGATCGTTACGCGTTCGTGGGTTTCGTGGCGAATAGAGAATGCACGCCACAATGTAAAAGAGCTTAAAAGCAACAAAGCGTTAATGGAATATGATGAGATTCACAATTGTTCCCTTTTGCATGGAATAGTTTCTTTCATTTCTCTATAACGAGTACGCGATTGTGTTATAATTTCGCAGCGATGGTAATTTTTCGGGTGAATGCTTCGACGACTTGCTGAAAATGATTGTTTATTGAATATTCAATCATGAATTGGACTTTTGTGGAATTCTATTAAGATCTGATAAATTAATTTTATATTATTATTACTGTATTAAACAACAGTAAGCCATAAAATCATACGAAAAAAATATTCACACTTAAACACTGAAATAATGATTTAAATAAACTAAATAGTCTAATTAATACAATCTGTAATGAAATTATCCATGACACGCTTATGTATATTAATAAACAATTATAGCTTAACAGGCAAATCATCATCAGCCATTTCTAGGTAACCTCCTTAAATACAGCACGTCGCCTTAGTTTATCACGTATAGCAAATATTTGTAATTGCTCAACAATCGACCTGATGGAACATTTTTGATAATTGATGTCAACCAAACCATCAGCCTTTTCTAACAACTTGGTCTGTCTTACCAATGTAACAACTGGTGCCCTCACCTATTGTATAAAGGGGAAAATATCTTAAATAGGCCCTGAGAGCAAAGGGGAATACTGCCACCACCCGAAGAAAATTTGTGTTGGTGAGAAAGACTCCGGGAACCCTTCTCTGTAAATGTTAGCTGAAAATAAATAATATAAAAGGAACTTTACTGCCCCTTATCTGCCTTGACTCTCAGTCCTTGGTAGCTTGTGGTTTTCGTCACCTAGCCTCCTCTAAGAGGGTAAGTCCCCAGGCTTCGCAAATGCTGGTGGTTGTATGGGAAGAAGGAAGGAGTTAAAAGTAAACAACCAAAAAAAAGTGACACATATATTGAAAATAAAATTAAAAGGAGAAAATTAGAAACAATAATATAACCCAATGTGTAATTAAACAAAAAACAAATACAAAAAAATAACCTCAAATGCTGGTGGTTAAACAATACCCAAAGACGTAACTCCCCAAATTATGGTTTTTAATCCACCCAAAAAATACTAATTATACCCACTACGTCTGAGAATGGAAAGGTGAAATTCCACCCTAGATAAGCCCTATCGGTGCCTACTACAATAGGTCTTCCCTTATATCAGCAAACGTTGGTGAGCCAGTTTATCCAACGAATATATGAGTAAATCCCCAGGAATATATAATATATATAAAAAACAAATTAAGACAAAACCAAATTTAAACAAGATATCACAAGACAAGAACACATAATTTTTGGCCGCTCGTTGCTTTTGCCGACTCAGGGAGTCAGATGAAATCTTTACCAGTTTACGATCTAGCTTTGCGTACCCCGAAGCTACTTCGTCTCTATCACGAGGTCCCTTCCCGGCCGTTTGCTGGTCTAAGAAACCTCTACCCTGGGTTCAAAATCTGAACCCACAACTCTACGGACAAACCCACACTAACACTCCTCCGTTTCCCGTCCCTCGGAGATAAATTTTATAATAACTCTTTAATTTACTTCCTAGAGCCCTATTTGGACAGGTGAAACGTTCCTATCATAGAAGTCTGGTTTCCACCCTTTTTGTCGCGCCACGTACGACTCCTTTTCTTGAGTTCCGGCCCCGAACTAGTTTGGGAATTCTCTGAACCTTTTCCTCGTGAACTTTGGCCCCTACCATATGGGTGCCATCTTCGCGAATAAGTTAATAACAAAACCCCCTACCTCGTGAGTTTTTCATCGTTCTATTGGCTGAATCTTCCGCCATTGATCGACGTCTTCTACGCTCGTGTCTTTCTTCGGAATTTTAAAATTCTAGAACAAAATTTTAATTAAGGACGGAAAAATCGATTTTTCTCTAACTGCGTATAATCGGCCATCTTTAGTTTTTGTTTAAAATGTTGCAACACAGTTTGTTTCGACCTGGTTTTTAGCACGTACAAGATTTCAACTTTCTAACCCTGAATCGACAAAAACACAAAACGGGACGATATGTATAAACTATTCATTGTTTAAAAATTTATTATAATATGGAAAATGGGTTTAGCAACATATGCAAGTGGTATACATTGTGTGAAATTTCACAATTTTAGCGACATTTTTCATATTCAGCAATACGAGCGGAATATTTCTATACGAAAGTGTTTACTTACGTGATGAAATATTAAATAACATATCCGATAAAAGATAAAGAAAAAAATTGCATTATGAATTCTGGTAAACATCCTCGGAATGTTACACTTTCAATTCCAAATATAGTATTGTAATAAAAAGATGTAACTAGCTCAATGTAACCCAGTAATTACTTGTAATAAATATGTAGTGCTTACAACTCGAGTCATTGGTCGAGGCGCTGCCTGTGACATTTATAATATTAATGGCGATCCTGAACCAAAATAATGACCAATCTTTGCAATATTCCAGGATATCTGGCGGTGACCTTGGCTGTATACTTGACACTGACCTTCAAGGTTATTTCAAGTTCAACAACATTTGTTTGACACCGAAAATGGTTGCAGTGAAATTTTTGTGTTTAGGCTTGTCCTTGATTAGCCTCAAATGAACTTTGAAGGTGAAACACAAGATCAAATATCGGTACTGCTACGGCAGAATATCTGAAAGATGTTGAGATGTAGGGGAAATGTGTAGCACTATGGGCCGATGTTTTTTCTTGGCCATCTGTGCTGACCATGAATGTAATCGTCAAGGTCAATTAGGGTGCCCTGCATTTTCTAAATGCTGATGGAACTCAGTCGGTTAGGCCGCTATATTTCAACAAGTTGTAAATATGTTCACAATTATCTGTTTCGTAGTGTATGGGAAATTAGCATGTTTATAAAATTAAAACATTAAAGGTAAAAACATTTACACCAATAATAACACTTCAATTATGTACGTTTTAGGTGAAGCTAGTATACAACATTAAGGGGTGCCTTAGGATCTGCATTGGACCCAAGTTTGTGAAATGTCTTACACATATGATGAAGTGCTACATATAAAACTACTTACTGGAGTAAAGCGATCGTCGGTGGTTATAAGACTGTTTCTTAGGAAACTGTACAAGTCATAGAGGCATTGCCGCCTATAGACTTTAGAGTGGTAGAGATTAAAAGATTGCTCTTATAGGATATAAAAGGAAAATAATAGAGTTTGTCAAGAAATTTTCTAGCAAAAGAGTAATCAATTGCAAAATAATAAACATAATAAAAAATTGGAAATGTAATAGTTATAATGGCTAATAATAAAGTATGTATTGACACTATCTACGTCTAAGTTAGAAGCATTATAAAAAAACAAAGATAAAAGATAAGAAGGATAATCACAAATGATAAAACAAACAGAACAGAGAGGGAGTAGAACAAACCTCGAAGAGACTATGTAAGGATAAGTGGGTGTAACCTGGAATGAAATAAGGTGATTTTCGTAAGTTCGGAAGAGTTTTTGACATGATTGAACAACAGTGTTTCATGTCCACAAAAATGTTTCCAAAAATATTCGGTATAAGGTCCAGTTGGCTTAGAATATAGAATCAGGTTTAATCCGAGGTCAAATGTACTGCAATTTTTGGATGAGAAACATGTCCTGATTCGGTCTACCACCATCAAAAAAAATTGTAGAAGATCGTAAAAAGGTAGAGATGATTACGATGATGTAGAAATGAATGAGAGAGGTGGTAATTGACTTAACAAAGTAATATGAGGAAGGAGATAGAGGTATCGAAATTACGGAGGAGAATGACGAAGATTTGGGCTTAGAAAATAGTACAAATTCTATTAACAAACACGAACTGTAATATCTAAAATTTGTTTTACGAACAGGGGAAAGAGAAGTAGTAATAAAGTCAAATATTAGTCGTTCGAAGAAAGGATCCTTGTTAAGTGAATCTTCACCAGAATTCAATTTTCCAAAGAAAGTACTTATAATATAGATTTAGCGAGATAAAAGAATTGTGCTGATGTGCACTAGAGTGTACGGTTCGGTTGATTAGACTTAAAGGAGGTTAGTGTTGCGGTTTTCGCCCATAGCCACCTTTTTGAATATTTTCGAAAAATAGCCTATGTTTCAAGGGCGGTTCCATTTAGATTTAAGAATAAATATATTTTAAAATATAATTAAGTTATTTTTATGATTAAATTAGTTCCAGGCGCATTTAACACTTATCACATGGACCTGAAATTAACCTCTAGTTAACCTCTAGAAATGAATCACCGTAATAAAAAATAATTCATCGAATAGGCAAAACCTATAGCAGAATCGTAGTTCTAGTATATACGATTATGGATAAAATTAGTACCAAAAAAATGTCATTCCTTTTAAAAGCTATTACGAGAATAATCGGAAGTAACTGGGACAAGGCATAAATGCGGTGGCAAAGCAGGAGCAGTTCGGTAGTGGATAGACTCATCGTTGTAATATTCGGCCGAATTATTAGTCTCAGAGAAGTAGTGTAGTACTGAGTGTGAATTTTTAGTCTGGAAATAATAAAGTTACTTTAGGTCAAAAAATTGTTTTCGAACCCACAGAAAATTTATAAAAGTAGTGTCGGAAGTGGAATTAAGTGGATTAGAAATTCTCAATTTATTTATGGCAACCTCGAGAAGTATGGCGGCTGAGCTGGATGATGAACTAAGTCAGATTCTGGAAAAATGTGACAAAAAGGAGATGCAAATTTGAGAAGAAATCTAACAAAGCATTAGTAACAAAATTTGATGAGAAATTAGAGACATTTGTGACCACTATGAATCATAAACAACAAACTCTAGTTGCTATCATGGAGTTATTTTCGAAATCGGATTCAAAATGCAAGACGATGAATTAGAGAGGGAAAATGAATTAAAAATGAATAAGGAACAATTTGAACAAATTATTCAATAAGTAATACAATGTAACAAAGTAGTTAACCAAAAAATAAAAAATAGAGGTGATGTAATCAGACATAAAGGCAATAAATGATGAAATTCAGGTTCTAAATAGTTCAATGTCTAGCCCACTCAAGTTGTCCATTTGGAGCTTGCCATGATGTCACAAGCCAGCGGCGAGAATTAAATATTAATTTAAGATTTATTAAGTCGTATTAACATTTTATTGCATTGAAACCGTATTACAAATATATAGACTTTCCAGCAATTCTGGTGTTATTATAACGACCTTACAATAAACAAAAGGTATACACTGAACAACCAGCTATACGTAATAATATACAATGTTTCCATTTGAAAAAAATGCAATTTCAATATGAATAACTAGTGAAATTATTGTTAGTATGCTTTTCTGTCTATTATTACTCATTTTTTACCTAGTATCTGATTTTTAGTCTAGGTAATTTTTTTAAATATTTTGTCACTATACTCTCTCAACCGTATATACCTACTCGAATTGTTAAGCTAGTTAGCATCACTGTTTTACACTCTGGTTAATTCTAAATGAACTAGCTGAATTGGTGGAAGGTACGTATGTAATTTATTCAAGTCTGATTAGTTTTAAATTACATGAAGTTTACTTAAAGACGAATTTTTTGAAGTGGGTCTTTATTTTTGATGCGAAACGTCTATTAGCCTCTCTTAGCAGTAGAATCGATACTGATGACTCATGACCCACTTGCATCTGTGTGCTCGCTTATATTACAACGAAATTTACTTCTTTGTATAAGCTGTGTACAATTTCTATCGGATTAGATTATACTTAACACGTTTACCGCTTGTATGCACGCTTTGAATTTTTTATTTAGAATACTATTGCTATATTTAAAGTACTTCAAAATTCGAATAAGTGATAATATTATGTAATCGAATTATGAGTGACAGTGACGATCATGTGAGGTTAGAAACGTCATTATTGATAATAGTATTAATAATAAATCGTCTTTATTATCAACGCATACAAGTATTTAAATTAAAGTATGAAGTTTGAAAAACAGGTTACAAAAAATATGTATAAAAGAAAACAAAATAGAAGATAAGGCTTTGTCCCTACAAGGTGAAGATTAGCTTAAAGCTACTCTGACTCTTGACCTTGTAGGAAACTTATAACACTAAGACATATTACAGAAAGAAACATTAAATCAAGAAATCACAAAAAACTTATAAAATCGTGTTTTTAATTACTTTACAAAATGGAGATAATGGCAATGAAACATAGGCGTAATTTTTATTAAATGGTTTTACCTACAACCTATTGACTTATTGATGTCAACAAGTGGTTCATTTTCTTGTACACAAACAACTCACGATATAAGTGATATTATAATTGAAACTAATAATGACCACGTTATATTTAATTCGAGGTAAGTGAGGTATTGATCTTTTCTCTACTCCATATTATGTGCTTAATTGGTTTTTATTGTACGTTTTATTTGAGGGCCAACTTTTTAAAAATATGTAAACTATTTAAATTATATTCAGTTAGTATTTACTTATTACTACATAACATATAATGAATTTGTATTTTCACAGGAAAATCCTTTCCTTACCGCAGAACGTAACTCCCAAACAAAAGCCAGCTTCGAAATACATATCTCCTCACAATCAAATATCCATAAAGTATCTTCGCACACGAACGCTGCTCGTCGTCGGCAACGGTACGGAAAGGTATTCGCGAAACGACCAGAAATAAGGTCGGCAGACTAAAACAGAATGTTCCACAGAAGTTTCCACGGTTACCGAATAAGCGCGCCCGGTATGCAATTAAATGTATAATTGTTCGTCGACACGAATGCATTTTGAATATGCGAGACTGCATTAGATTACATTTAAACACCTGTGCGCTGCTCTTTAGCGTTCATCCGTCGTGTGCACAGGAACCGTTCATTAAACACGTGTTTCGGGTTTACGAGGAAGTATTGGCATTGGGATCCGGTCAAGAAATATTATATTCGTGAATTGATTGTTTGATGTTTTTGAACTTATAGCCGGTGTAGATGGGACAAACTCGTAAATATGGGAAACCGGAGGCCTAATAGTACGAGATCCGGCTGCAGAATTAGTGCACTCAACGAGTGTTTGCTAAAAACCAAATTTTTACGCATATTTATAATTAGGAGAATATATATATATATATATATATATATATATATATATCTACTAGGTTGCCTATCAAAATATGATCGCTAGTATTTTTAATTAAATTATTATTAATTTATTTTTCCTAAACAATTTCACTGACTTGTTTTTTAAAATCACGGTTGCCGTTGCGAACTTAGCCATACCATATGTTTTTGTTACGTTTATACATTCATAACGTACATTTATTATTTCTAAAGGGGGATGATCAGAATGGGGATCTCGGAAACTTACGGAGATAGAGCAATGGTTAAATTGGGAAAGATTTGCAGTTTTACTGGCCTAATTTAATGACACTTTCGGATTTTTGTAAAATGTCATGGCTTACTAGATATTTTGAAAAAACGAAATTCTGTCGTTTTAGTTAAATCCCTCCAGCTCCTTTGTTTTTTTGGATTTTATAAAAAAAGTGTAAATATCAAAATTGAAGGGAATTGAATCTCGAATATGATTGTAATGTCCTCGTTTGCATAACAGCTTTCGTTTTCGAGATATGACACAAACTTATCTTTTTTTGAATAGAAACCATAGTTGGCTATGACATCAAAAAATCAGACATTTTTAGAGCTTTTCAACGATATAACTCGATATAGTTATTCATAAATATAACGGAGTTATGGATGCTTTTCTCTCTTATTTTCACTTTTAACGTAGGTAGCCATGAAAGAGATTCCTCATTTGAGTAGTAATTCCATTAGTAGGGCCGAACTGACAGTCGATATTGACAAATTTTCGTGATAAAATGAAATATGCCAACGAAGAAAAACTGAATATGGTGGAAAGTTATATCATATGCCATAATAATTCAGTTTGTGCAGCTGAGGAATACTTTCATAATTATTTTAATCGTCGTCAACCTGCTCTATGTACATTTAAGAGGCTTTACGATAGTTTACGCAGATATGGATCTTTTACTAAATCACCAAAGGAACGTAATCAAATTAACGAAGCAGCACAAATAAATGTTTTGGCAATGGTAAATCAAAATCCATCTACATCAACTCGTGAGATTGCGGCAGAAGCTGGCATATCTCAACGAACTGTAGTTAAGGTACTGAAAACGCACAAGTTCCACCCGTTCAAACTTTCAGTTTCTCAAACTTTGCATGCTGGTAACGAACATCGACGTATTTTGTTTTGTACATGATTTAGAAACATGTGCCTTGACAATCCACAGTTTCAATTAAAGGTGTTATGGTCAGATGAAACTAGATTTACTAACTGCGGTATGTTCAATAGACATAATGAGCATATCTGGGCTAAAGAAAACCCTTTCCATGTAGAACAAAGACGACCCCAGATAAAATTTGGTTTTAATGTTTGATGTGGTATCATAGGGTCTACTATGCTGGGGCCTTTTATCTATGACGAATCACTTACTGGGGAGCGCTACTTGCATTTCTTGCAATACACTTTTCAAGACATGTTGCATAATTTGAATTTGAGAACTAGTTTAGAAATTGAGTGGTTCCAACATGATGGACCACCTGCTCATAACTCGTTATTAGTAAGACAACACTTAGATAATATCTATCCAAACTCTTGGATAGGAAGAAATGGCCTACACGAATGGCCACCCAGGTCTCCCGATTTGGCAGTTATAGACTTCTATTTATGAGGTGCGCTAAAAAACAAAATATACAAAAGAAAGTATGAGACAGTTGGTGACCTAAGGGAGGCGGTATTACAAGCAATTGAAGAAATTGATAGCGGGTCTGTGAGGAAAGCGGTAATGTCATTCTTAAAATGATGCAATTTTTGTCTAAATAACAATGGTGGACTTTTCGAACATAAATTGTAACCATTATTATGTACTTATTTTTTAAGTTTTTAGTAAGTACCTACTTGTTTAGTTTTTTCCTTATATCTGATATACCTAATAAAAAAATCGTTCAATGTTTTTTGGAATAGTTATTAATGAATGAATCTATTTCATGGCTAACTACGTTCAAAGTGAAAATATGAGAGAAAAGCATCCATAACTCCGTTATTTTTATGAATAACTATATAGAGTATTATATCGGTGAAAAGCTCTAAAAATATCCGATTTTTTGAGGTCATAGCCAACTATGGTTTCCATTCTAAAAAAGATAAGTTTGTGTCATATCTCGAAAACGAGAGCTGTCACGCAAACGAGGACATGACAAACATATTCGGGATACAATTCCCTTCAATTTTGATATTTACACTTTTTTATAAAATCAAAAACAAAGCAGCTAGAGGGATTTGACTAAATCGACAGAATTTAGTTTTTTCAAAATATCTAGTAAGCCATGACTTTTTACAAAAATCCGAAAGTGTCATTAAATTGGGCCAGTAAAACTGCAAATCTTTCCCAATTTAACCATTGCTCTATCTCAGCTAGTTTCCGAGATCCCCATACTGATCATCAAAAAAAAACTCACTTTGTATCAAAGTAAACATTTTTTTTTCTGTTCCCAACCACTGGTTAAAACAATAGTAGGTTCGACTTAATATAATAAATACTTCAAAAGAAATATATTTCTTTTCAAAATGACAAATTTAAAAATTACAAAAAAAAGACAAATTTAAAAATTACAAAAAAATTGATATTGATGAAAAACCAAGGTTACTTATGTAAAAGAAGAATCTTTGTTGGATTTCATTTCGTATTTGTTTCTCCTAATTGTCACGTTTTTCAAGAGTCTGACTTATTTTCTCATCCGGCAACTTGCGAGTCTCGTCCACACTAGTCTTTCTGCCACACTTCTAGTTGTGGCCACAAATAAAAAATATCGAGAGAAATGGGATTTGAAGGTTATTAATTAATTTTTAGCTAATAATATTAATAAAACGATAGAAAACTGTTACTCACATCTGACTCTTAAATTTACTGGATCACTGACGGTTTCGCCTCTTGGATTCACTGCCATACACGTGTAAGAACCACTCTGCCATCTAGTAACTTTTTGTAGAACCAAGCTGTGTGTACTTATGATAATACCTGAAGACATATTTTGGTTTACTGGAAGACCCTGTAAAAAATATAGAATATTGTCTCTGATATTCTTGCTTTTAAGTGTGATAAGTATACGGAATTATTGTTATTATTTTAAACTTGCACTGATAAGTAAAATGCGTTCTGGTAGCGTTACCAGTGTGCATAAAGTTCAATTTAACACACTTTAAATCACATATTTTACGTTTACTGCGGTTAACTGTTGAACAAAGTACTTAATTTTATTTGACACTTGATCAAATTTCCAATAATGGACGCTATGATTTTAGGTTTAGCTTTATCTTGTCTTTACACAGCAATCACTAAGTATTTACGGCTGCATAACTAGTTGCTCAAGGTAGTATCGAAATGTTTAGTTGTTTTCGATAGCTTCACAATACGTTTCTCATTAAATTTGTAGTGATCATGAAAATGAAATTTTCGGACTAAAACATTTTGCTGAATGCGTCAGGAAATATATTTTTTAAAGAAACTATTTTTTGGATTATTGTCAATAACTAGCAGCATTTAATGTTTATTTATATAACTAGATAATTTCTCGCCTTGACGGGGTAACAAACTATTTGTTTTAATATATTTGTTTTTAGTTTAATTTAAATATACAGTGTGGAACAGCCAAATGTATAAACTTGATAAGGAATAAAGGAGGGCCTGTAGGGGAAAACGCTGATTTGTATTTTTAAATGCCATTTTTTTAACAAAAAAAATATAGGGTGTGTCATGTGACAGTGGCTAATACCAACTTTCTTATTTGTAATGCTAGCCCCTGTATATTATTTATTTCTTGGAATATCCAGAAAATTCTAGACATAATTCATGTACAATGTCCTACATCTACCTTCAACTGTTTCGGAAATGTTAAGTGTTTTCAGATTTATTACAAAAATTAACATTAAAAAAAGAAAAATATTTTATTTCACAACTTGCTACATTACACTCAATACTTAATTTAAATTTAGCTCTTGGTACGGAATAGTAAGCAAAATTTATTCCTGCGTTTCTTTTTACTAATTTTTATCAAAACTCATAGCCTTAGCATCTTGTTGTCTGCCTATATGACAGTGGCGATCAGTGTCAGTGCCATTGTTCTTTGAATTTCGTTAATTGTCGATTGGTTATGGAGATAACACACGGACACAAATGGAAGTTTCTCTCTTATTTCAAGAAAATTTTCCAAATTTGCCGCCTGTATCCCAAGGAACAATTAGCAAAATAGAAAAGCAGTTTCGTGAGCTTGGTCATGTAAGACAGATAAAAAAAGTTGCTGCCAATCCTCTAAGTGATAATATGAAATTGGATATTATGCTTGAGTTTCAAGAAAACCCACATAATGCTGCAGCCCCACTGTTCAACGTTAGCCACACATAAATGTTTCGGGTATTAAAGGAATGTAAAATGCATCACTACAAAATGATGTCGACTCAAGAGCTCATGGAAAACGATTTTCATAGGAGAACGTATTTCCCTGAACAAATTATGGTAAGGTTAGATAACAATGTGATCCAGTTAGAAGATGTTTTGTTTTCTGATGAGAGCACATTTACACTCACGGTTATGTTAATTGTCGCTATTGGTCTGATGAGAATCCTCACTGGATGACAGAGAAACACGTGCACATATCTTGAAAAAGTTAATTTTTGGGTAGGAATTGTTGGAAATCCAACCGTAGGTCTCTTTTTCATTGATGGCAACTTGAATAGAGATAAATATTTAGAACTGCTCCAAAATAATGTCGTGCCAACTTTGACAAACTTACTTTTATGTTTTTTTTTGGGCAATAACATCACAATCGAAATAAAACGACGAATATTGAAGGATATACGTCGTTTTACTTCGATTGTGGTGTTATTGCCCAAAAAAACATAAAAGTAATCAAGAATATGCCACAAACAACGTGTAGAAGACAATTTGACAAACTTATATCCTGATTCAGTAAACCCACAAGTTCCTGCCAATGCAATATGGTTTCAGCAAGATGGAGACCGCCCCATTAAGAAATGTCCGGCAGTACCTGAACCATTTTTTTCCAAATCGGTGGAAAATTAGTGAAATAAAAAAAAAATTTTAATTTTAATTTTTTTAATAAATCTAAAAACACTTAATATTTCCGAAACAGTACATGTCTAGAATTTTCTGCTGAATCCAAAAAGTAAATAATATAAAGGTGCTTGCATTTAAAATAAGAAAGTTGGTATTGGCCACTGTCACAAGACACCCTCTATATATTTTTTTTGTTGAAAAATTAAAAATACAAATCGACGTGTCCAAGCGTTTTTCCCAACACGCCTTCCTTTATTCGATATCGAATTTATTCCATTTGGCTGTTCTATACTGTATACATACCAGAATAGTATTAAATAGTAATACTAATTTATTCTACACTTTGTCCAGATCATAAATGTAAATAAAGCAGTCTAGCTATAGAAAGAATCGGGGAATTACACAGCACAACCACGAATTAGTCTTTAGAAATGCATTATCAAGAAAAATGGCTTACTCTAAAGTTATAAGACTTATCTCCAGCTATCTAATGGGGAAATTCAATTTCAATTCAATTTATTCAAAAAAAGTTATATACATCCATAGCTAAAGATATAGCTTTTCATTTACAATTGTTACAAATGTAAGTAGCGTTGTGTGGTTGTGAGGAATTTGAAGAAACAGATAGACAGAAATAGATAATTTCATATTTAAAAACCCTTCTTCCATCTTCAACTGACTCCGCGTTTGGATCGCCTAAACCATTTTAAGTAACTTAATACTTGTATTATGGTGTCAACCCTAACGCTTTGTCACTTGAAGTTGTGTTTTTTTTGTGTAGTAATAGTTATGACTTAGTTTAGTAGTAAAAACTTAATTTTCTTTAGAGGCGATGATAACCTTGAAGTATATTTTAATGTTACTTTCATTTATGTATCATGAGAACCCCCAAATTCTATGCCGGAAATTAAAAGTGTGGAAAATTGAGATATGGCCTTGAATATGACCTTGACCAATGACCTCCACATCCAATTTCTTGGGAAAGTTATTTTTTTGCAACCGAGATCAGGTTGGAGGTTCCCATTTAAATAAATTAATGTGGACTTAAGAGATCCTTCGAGGTTATGGTCAAGGTCATGGTGATTTTCACATTAGATAGCTAAGAAGAAGTACTGTACTGTAACTTCTGTATAAAACGTTTTTCTTGATAAGGCATATTTGAAGAGTTATTGTGCTGTACCATTAAATTTTGTACACCCGGTATACAGATAACACCGTTTTATTAAAATTAAACCATTTTCACTTGCATCAGTTAAAAATTTAAATACTACAGCGAATCGGTTAGTCGCGTCCCTTCTTTGGTTTCGTCACGACCGAGATAAAAGATAAGCTAATTCCTACTATTCGTCATATTTATAGGGTTTTCCCTTCTTCTTGAGGTTTATTAAATTCCTACATTTTCGTGGATACGTTACCGAATAAGCTACATAAATATTAACGAACTTCATGAATATATCTGGCCTGTTTCAACTTTCAGCTATATTTAACCAGGAAGAATTGCAGGAACCCGTTCTTGTGACTTATGGTTATCCCTTCGCGTAAGAGATGATAAAACTCCTCGCAAACTTCCCAGCTGATGTAATTTTAAATGTTTTTGCTGCCAGGCGATGTGATTTTCGGAAGATATTGTTTCGAAGGGTTTTATCATATGTAAACTGAAAATAATTGTAGGGAAACGTATAGGTAAAATAGTTAAATGGTACATTTATACTAACATTTATGTATTTACAAGTCAAGCACAAAGTTTTGTATCTCTGTATTCTTAGAAATAATTTGAATGGTAAGTGGTAATTTTGTACAGCTGTTGTATGAAATTCGAAAGTATTGTATTATGTACCTATTTCCTAAAAAAAGTGCGGCAGTCATTTGAGACTGAACAATGGAAGCGAAAGCTTCTTACCTAATAGACTTCCCTTCTTTCGCTATTTCCCTTTCTGTTTCTTTTTGTTTGTGTCATTCATACTAATGGACTACCATTTTTAGATGTATTAAGAAATGATAGTGATAACTTAGAGTTTGATGTATATAGGAAGGATACTAGCACATATAGATATTAACCTAATACGTCTTTTCACTATCAACAACATAAAATGGCGGGGATTAATTTCCTTGTAGATCGGGTTGTTGGCATTCCCTCTCAATAAAGAGAGATTTGAAAAATGAAAAGAAAACTATAAGAGAAATAGCTGCATGTAATGGTTATCCAACAGATATTATAGATAAATTAATTAGGAAGAAACGGCTTTGGTTTCGAATGAAAGAAATGTCAACTTTTCGAAATGAGTCACAAGAACAAAAGTTTGTCTCGGTTCCGTACAGTCGTTATACTAGGGGCTTTAAGAAAGTTTTTAAAGAATTTGGTATGAAGGCGGTGTATAGAACAACTACAATACTACAGAAATAGTTGGGCAATCCTAAAGATAAACTTGCTGATTTCGAGAAGTCCGGTATTTATGAAATCAAATGTAATGATTGTGATTTAAAGTATTATGGACAGACAGGCAGATCTATCAGTACCCGTAAATAAAGTAAATAATTATAGGGAACTGGACTCTTACGAAAGCATAATGATTTATAAAGATAATAAACTAATGAATTCAGATAAGGGTCCTATTCCATACAGTTCATTGTATAGTTTACTTTCTAAGAATCCATAAAATAAGTATTAAAAATGTCATTATATAATATTGTAGGGTAAAAGTAGGTAGGTAATTAAGGATTATCCTAATTTACATAATTGCATTATATAAAATCTGCCTTATCTTTGAAATCTGTTATTTAGAATTCAGGTACTTAGGATTTAACCGATATACTAATTACTTAAGTAATAGTTTAGTAGTAGGCATAAATTCGAGAAATTGTAATTTCGATTTAGTTTGGTTTACTCCTTGAAGATGACAACTTAGAGTTGTTGAAACGACGTTGAGTGTTTAAAATAAAGGTTTGGTGTTAGGGTGCAAAACTGTGTTTTTACATACTTAATGGTCACTATTCAGCATATAATCAAACCCACTTTATCGATTTAATATTTTCGCAATATACAGGGTGTTTCTAAAATTGGGTTCGAAATTTCTCCTGTGAATAAAACTCATTAAAGTAAGCTAAAACGCACCCTTAGAAAATTATTTGCACTTACAAGGGCTCAAACATAACTGGTTTCTTTCTGATATTCACGGTCAAAAATAAATAGAACAAAATGTATGGGTCTTACATAACTTCTTACGTTATTAACATGCTCCGTTTTTCGACAAATCATAAGCGTCCTATTCAGGTTTGGTGAAGGGGGTATTCGGCCCGTATTAGGAAGTTTTCGTCCCGTATTTTTTTTATTTCTAATTTTTTACAATTTTTGTCCAATTTGATATTTTTAATGGTTTTTCAGTAAATTGAGTTTGAAAATTACTTTGCTCTTTTAGCCAACAATTACAAAAATCTATTTACCATGAGAAATAAAACACTGGCGTTCCCACAATGCTTAACAATTTAAGTTATTGATAAACTGGCAATTGCGCTTCACAGTGTTTAATTAGTAAAAGTCATGATTGGATATAAAGTTTAGTTCAAGGGCATATAACTTCCTATGGGTGCGTATTAGGGAACATGTTAATAGGGACTTTTTTGATTATTTTAATAGGTTCTATACACAGCAGAACCTTATTTCAGAAATACCCTATATACAAAGGCCGATTTAATATTAAAATTATGTAATCTTAACAACAAGAGCCTAGAAGGCTGTCACTTCTATGGGTATAAACCACATAACGCTTAGTTTTAATGTAATAGTCCAAGAAATATAGGTTTAAAATTATTATTTGGTAAATTGAGTACAAGATCGCCCCCCCTGAAGCGTGAAATCGTCCCCCCCTCCCCCCGAAACACATGTCTGGATCCTTCCCTGCCTGTATAAAGTGCACTGCAATTATAACAAAACAATTTAAATTATAGAAGCATTACTTAAGTACATATTTCTTAAACATCAAAGCATCTCCAGACAATTCTTTGAAATATCTACTGTGCAATAATGAAAAGTACCTGGGGGACCAAGGGTCGATCTGGAATTTGACATTTCACATTTTTTAAACCTCTTCTCACTTACCTAACAGAAAATAATTTGATTCCTATGAAATATGTATTATTAATTGTGGTAATAAGTGTATAAATTCACAAGATACATGATTTAATAAATAATAAATGTGACACAAAAACACCGACAAAACTGCAAATTTCAAATTATCGTTTGAAGGAAAAGAAAAAGAACTATAGGGCAATAAATCCGTTGAAATTGATAACCAGGCTAAAAATGAGGATACAAATCCTAACCTAAATCCTAAAAATATTGACCGTCGAGCAAAATGATGTTGTTCATCTTTTAAATAATAAACAATACCTTTAGATACCATTAAAACAATTGAAGGTGTAAGACCAGAAGGCTCCGTAGACCCTCAATTTTCAATCTCATTATGGATGAGATAATAAAGGCCGTAACGAATAGTTATAAGGTGTGAAACAAAGAAATTATATTTTATATTTAAAAAAGAACTGACTTCAGATGACTTAAAAAAACGCTTTAGAAACTGTGTGCAATCAATAACTATTTCTTCTTTTTTATCTGATTGAAGGTACAATTCTGTTGAATATTTTATCGTATTCTTCTCTCTCTCTCTCTCTCTCATTCTCCGTCTCTAATTTATATTCTTTTTCTATATTTTCCAAATATTTATTAACTTTATTTGTCCTAATATTTGGTCCACTTTCTATAACTGTAACTCTAATTGTCTATCATTTTCCGAACCACTCTCTATCTTATCTAAGTCAACACAATATTACAACGGTCCTAATATCTTTAAAACCACCCTGTTATGTATAAATCCTCTCCACACTATTGACTCTTTCTATTTTTCTATTCTTGTATACCTATGATTTTACGTCGCCCCAAATTCCATTCATGCAACTGCTCATAGTCTACGCTATATAATAAAATTCAGCTTTTTGAACCACATTTTATGCTTATAATTTTACTCTATCATTGTTTTGAACCACTCGGCATATGCAACTGCTTCTAAATTTTTTTGAACCCATGCCTATAATTTTATTATACTACGTCCTATAATTCAAATATCCTAACTGCTTATGCTTATATAACAAATTTTTGATACACCTCGAATAACAATAATTAAACTCCACCCTTACTCAAACCCTGTATAAGCAACTACTTATGTTCCACACTATATAACTTTTTTTAGCAGCCCTGTATAACTGTAATTCTACTCCACCTTATATTTCAACTATCCTGTATATTCAACTGTTTCTAACATTTTTTGAAGCCTTCTGTACAACTGTAATTATACTCCACTCTGTATAACTGTAGTTTTCCTCCATTGTGATTTCAACCACCTTGTATACGCAACTACTTAGAGTTAAAGTTGAGATACCTGTTAGTATGAGTTTGTTTTCTGTAAACTTCTGTTTGAAATGTCGCATATTTGGCGAATGCACTATCTTATAACAAAGTCGCACCTAGGAGCGCCACATAAAATTAAGAAGATCACCCTTTCAAATTCTTCCAATTAGAAAGGAACTTTATTATTATATCACCTTTAGATGTTTCTGTGCTATATAATAAAATTCTCTTCGTTACGTCAGAAGTCAAATACTAGATATTGTCAAACATTTTAATTTTAAACCTTAGAATTGTGCCTTTTTTATTCATAGTTTTCTTAACCATTGACAATAGGGTCTGACCTAGACCCCGAAACGTCTGGAATATACAGCAATTTTCGTGACTAGTGGTGTTATTTCCTAAAAAGTATTTAAAAATTAGACAACAATGTCAAAATTCATCAAAAATTAATAGTACATATGAATCCAATTTGCAGATTGGTCAAAAACCATTAATGACATGAATCTTTGATGCAGTTAACTTGAGGTGTATATTCATTACTTTAAATTCTAAACATTTATCGAGTCTTGGTGGTGTGTACACATTTTCAAACAACATTTTCTCTAATATAAGATAACCATTAGTTTCGTTTTTGGCGTAAAGTTATATCAACTTCTTCACGAACTTTGCGAACCAGGTACATTCCCAGAGGTAAGTCGGTCGGTACTTTTCTCAGATATGCAGCATTTTTCAACTTCTTCTCTACTCTAAAATATCATAAACTAAATAACTCATCATTTTCCAGCAAATAGAGAAACTATCGGGGAAAGTTGAAAGACTAAGAGAATTAAATCAAAAAGTGATTAGTCCCTCCATACTGGCTCTATCCTTGGAGAAAAGGGAAGTTTCGGGAGAAGTTGGGGAATGTTTACTAGCAACTTTTCCGAAGTTACGATAGCCTCACTAACATTTCTCTCCTTAATTTAGGAGTTTACTGAAGTTTTACATCTCTTTCCGACTCCTCACACGGTGATCGTTACGACAGTATGTCGCAGTATCTTATAAGGCATCCCGTTTAGACACGGAGAGTTTCGAATTTCATTCATTTATACATCGATAGTTATTGAGCTAAATGGATTAAATGTATTATGGGAGATATAATACATAAATATTTATAACAACTCCCCAAAGTCACCAGTTTTAGATTAAAATGAATGAAATAATTTATATTTAAAAAACAACCGACTTCAGCTGACTTAAAATAAAAACAGTTTAGAAACTGTGTGCAATCAATCACTATTTTCAGACATGTCTTCTTTCTTAAGGTACGATTCAATTGAAAATTTTAGCGTATTTCTTATCTCTCTCTTTCCCCCTCTCCCTTTCTCCAAGTGTAACTCTAATTCTAATTTATCCACACTGTATTGGTTCTTTGTCTATATTTTCTGAATCACCCTGTAATAAAATATTTTAACAACGGTGTTTTAAAACCACCCTTAAATATAAATCCTCTCCACACTATTGTTTTATTTTTTCTATTTTTAAATTATTCCTGTATACCAATGATTTTACCGCCCCACTTTCTATAAGTGTAACTCTGGGTTGTAATTAACTCTAAAAAATATTGAAAATATCTTTTCACGCTTTAAATTTAAATAATAAAAATTTCTGTATATGGTTTAAAAATTTAGAAGTTGTTTTATGATTTTTTTTTTGAAAAACTGTATTTTAAAACATATGGTCACCTGTACTTTGTTGATGTTATATAATAAAAATTATTTAATGGTCTATTTTTTTAATATTTTCTGAATCAACCTATAAATTATAATTTTCGTACAACTGTTTTTGATAATACAGCTCAATACAATATCAAGAATAGAAAAAGAGAGCAATAGAGAGAGCGGTTCTGATTGGGTGCGATCTTTAGAACCAGTATGTAGTTCATTGGCTGTTCTATAAGTATAACCCTCTTTATCCTCTCTAGTCTCGCCCCGATATTTGTGCATTTCAGCCATTTCATTATTAATAGGTCCACAAGACAAATCTTTCGAGTTTGTATAAAAATTGACATGGGAGCATAGTCTATTTAAGCAGGATTTAAATTACAAAAGTTTATGGTATAATTATGTTATGGAAACTGTATCGTACATTTTTGCAATAACGACACCTTTTACTACAATGTGCGGATTATGTGTTGTGTATGATAATTATGTGACGAATACTAACGCTGCCCATATGTCTAGTATTTCATTTATGCAACTCCTCATGGTCTACCCTATATAACAAAAATTCACCGTTTTGTGCAACCTTTTATGACTATAATTTTATTCTACCATTTATTTTAACCACCCGGTATATGCAAGTACTTCTAAAATTTTTTGAACCCATGTCTATAATTATACTCCGTCCTATAATTCAAATATCCTAACTGTATATACTTATATAACAAATTTTTGATACACCTTAAGTAACAATAATTTTATCCCACCCTTACCTCAAACACGTGTATAAGCAACTACCTATGTTCCATACTATATAACTTTTTTAAATCGCCCTGTATAACTGTCATTCTACTCCATCTTATATTTCAACTATACTGTATATTCAACTGCTTCTGACAATTTTTAAAGCCTTTTGTATAACTGTACTTATTCTCCATCCTATAACGCAAATATCCACTCTGTATAAATATAGTTTTGCTTCAGTCTTATTTCAACCACCTTTGTATACGCAACTAATTATGTGCCACCCAATACAATATTTTTAGAAACACCCTTTATAACTAATTCAATTGCAACTTATATTTCAACCATGTATATAACTGCTTATGTACCGGCTAATATCACATGCGCGCACGCACACACCTACAACCGGGTACCGTATAGAAGAGTTCGCCGACATATCTAACAAATTTTCTTTTCGATAAACTAACGGACTATAAACCCTCTAACTTAACTTCGTCTCTAACAGCAACTGACTTTCAAATGCATCAAAATATAAATCATTACAAACACCCTGTACGATATTCTTTCATGGCATATTTTGACATTTAAACTAGATATTTATGATGACAATTGGACATTTACCATGATCTTAACAGTTTGTTTGCACATATTTTTCCGATTTTCAGAAAAATTAATGTTTTACGTTATAAATAAAACATTTTTAAAAAAATATAACCGACTTCCACCTATAACTAAAAAGCTGAAAATAATTATAACAAAATACAACTCTAGCAAATAAATAACACATTCAATGTTGGTAGGTACCTACCCAGGAAGTAAATTCTGTACAAATTAATTATCTACCAATCTAGTATATTTTTGAAGTCGGTGCCAAGCAACAATCAAGTTTGATGAATTAGTAGATAAGTACGCAATAAAGGATTTTAGATTTGCTTGGCCCCGGCTTCAAAAATATACTAGATCGGTAGGCAATTAATTTGTACAGAATGAGCACCTTTTAATGTTTACATCTTTTACTTCCTGGGTAGGTACCTAACAATATTGAATGTGTTATTTATTTGCTAGAGTTGTATTTTGTTATAATTATTTTTAGCTTTTTAGTTATAGGTGGAAGTCGGTTATATTTAAAAAAAATGTTTTATTTACACCTACTATGTACATAATTTTGTGTTTCCCAACAATTATTTTTTCCTTGGTCTTTCATCTTACTTCTGCTAATCCCAGAATGTTTATGTTGTATACGTCCATTTCTTTTTCCAAATTTGTTATCTTGCTATCTTTAGTCATTGTTCAAATATTCTAAGTCCCAATTAATTAGATTAGTACGTTGTTCTTAAGCTCATTTTCGCTCGAATCTAAAGTTCCTGTCGATGGCCGCCCAGAAAACCGATTGGGTTTTTTTTTCAGTAGTCATTAGATTAAGCTCATGTGTGAAGAAGAATACCTCAAGGATCTTCTATGTGCTGGTTTTCCGTTGTTTGGGACATCCTCATGATGTTGGCCTTTACATGTTCATCCGCCTTCGCAGCGATTTCCCAGTTCCTTAATTTTTTTAACCGACTTCCAAAAAGGAGGAGGTTATCAATTCGTCGCGTTTTTTTTTCGCTTTTTTTGTATGTATGTTACCTGATTTCTTCTCCTGTGGTGCACCGTTTTGAATGAATATGGTCTTGTTTAATAGAATATATATCCGGATTGGTGAAACTTCAAATTTTGGAAAAGAATTCTATTGATAAAGTGATAAAATTTGTGAATGAACACATGCGTGCATGGAAATCGACCAATATCCCTAATATTTTAGTCGATTTTTCGATAACTCCTTATGAATGTGTATAGTTTTTTAACGTTTAATCTACTAAGGAAGATCCTTAGGTGATCTCATATACTTTTCTGCGACGTGCAACTTGCAGTTTTCCAGAAAATCGCCAAAAAATCCAAAATTCTTATCAAAAATTTCATCGAAATGACATAACGGACATTTCCTCATAAATTTTTTAATTCCAACGTAATAGTGCGGGAATTTTAGGCATTGGAAGTTTTAATTGCGAATTTCAAAATTTTCTATGTACATCTCAAGCATATAGGTAGTAAAGCATAGTATTTTCGGTTCCTTAAATTAATGAGCACCAAGCTCGTTTTGTTTGTATACCAGGTAAATACCTATTTAAATGCAAATTTTTCCATTTTGCAAAAACGGTGCTTTTGGTTGCCACATTCCCCCGGCCTAATAGAAAATTCAGTGACAACACATGTCAAACTTTAAACTGCTATTTGATGCGTTTATAGACAGGCTGTTTAGTTATAGCAAACAAAATCACAAAGTAAAGTGGTAGAAGGAGTTGCATTTATATGAAGATTAAAATATAGGACCGACTAGAATGATAGTGGTCCGTAGGCAACCGTATATACAGCATGGTTGGAATATAAGGTGGACTGGACGTTTGGTTGTATAAAAATGTTGGAAAAATGTGAAATTTAAATTATATAGGGTGATTAAAAAACTGTTATATGATGTGGACATAAGCAAATCATATACAGAATGGTTGAAATATATGCTGGAGCTGCATAAAGTGTGGAGAAATTAATGTTACACAGGTCGATAATATAAAATGTTAAAAATGAAATAATTTATGGGGTAGCCCACAAGGAGTTGTATACTATGGTTGAAATATAGGACGGATTTGACTCCGTAAATATGGGATGGATTCTACTCCGTCCTATAGTTTACAGAAGGCAGCTAACAAATTTATGTTGGTACCTAGGTTGGAGTGGAATTATCTATGGTTATACCGGGTTGTCGAAAAAAGTTGAAAATAGATTACATAAGGCATACATATATTTTGGGCTTATTAAGTCAACGCGTACTAGTACATTTTGTTCGTAAAGATTTACCTGTCAATTTAAATGAGAAAGTATCATTGTGTAATGTTGAGGCTTTCGATGTTCTGTCTATTAAGGTTATATATACAAAATAAAAAATAAAGAATGAAAACTACCTGAGTTCATAAAAAACTAAAAAGTTGAACATAAAACATTTAAAAAAAATATATAACCGACTTCTACCTATAACTAAAAAGCTAAAACTAATTATAATAAAATACAACTCTAGCAAATAAATAACACATTCAATTTTGTTAGGTACCTACCCAGGAAGTAAAAAATGTAAATATTAAAAGGTGCTCATTCTGTACAAATTAATTACCTACCAATCTAGTATATTTTTGAAGTCGGTGCCAAGCAACAATCAAGTTTGATGAATTAGTAGATAAGTATGCCATGAAGGATTTTAGATTTGCTTGGCACCGACTTCAAAAATATACTAGATTGGTAGGTAATTGATTTGTACAGAATGAGCACCTTTGAATGTTTACATTTTTTACTTCCTGGGTAGGTACCTAACAACATTGAATGTGTTGTTTATTTGCTAGAGTTGTATTTTGTTATAATAATTTTTAGCTTTTTAGTTATAGGTAGAAGTTGGTTATATATATATTTTTTTAAATGTTTTATTATTGCATAATTTTATATCAATTGTTACAATTATAATGAGAAGCTTAATATAATTTGAAGTTATATCACTATATTGTATTTCACCAATTGTTCAAACAGATACAAGGTGACTTTCACAGTGATCCCGAAGTTGATCTTAAGGATCATTTTATAGCTTCAGATGTAGATCTTGCCCTAATTCCGTTCTAAAGTTACCGAGTCTTTGACTAAAACCTCCAAAAATATAGGATTGTCATAAATTCTAATGTTAAGTTTCACTAATGATTATTAAATTTGAGAAACGCTCAGACCTTAATTTATATCATAATTAGAGACAAAAAATCTTTTTCTTGCATGCGAACGATTGTAATTTGCGTGAATGGACTAAATGTGTAAATATAAAATAAAATACTGCCTCATTGTATAAGACATGACTCAGCAGCAATGCTTTCTCTTTTAGAAATGAATATTGTTATTTCAGGAAAGGGTTGGTCATCATTCGATTAGAGCTAGTCGGAAACTTTCTGTGGAATAAATATTCTTTTTCTATTTCGGTGCATTTTTAGAGAGCAAGATAGTCTTTGTAAGCGAAGCCTAGGATAATAAAGCAATTGTGGCATTTTAGTTCAGCTAGATCTAATTATTCAGATTGCTTTTCCTTTTTCTGACTAGTAGTTTTTTTTGCTTAAAGCCATGTGCGCCAACAAATGTGACGAATACCATTGTGATAAGATTATTTTATTATGTTCTTGACGATTGGTTTTTGTATTGAAATATAAAACTTTTTTAATCGACTTCCAAAAAGGAGGAGGTTATCAATTCGTCGTTACGTTTTTTTAATGTATGCTCAGTGATTATTAAACAATGACTTGGGCAAATTTGATGATTTAAACGGCACAGTATTAAGGAATACTAGCTGTCGCCCAGTGGTCGAAATTCGACCAATTGTGTCAATATATCTGGCATGTTAAGTAACCTGAAAATTTTATATTGTCCCAGATGTCGGTCTTACACCTCGCTTCTACAAATAAGTAACGAAATTCAGGTTTTTTTAATATATAATTCATAGGACTTTATTTGTGTTCAAATTCGTAATTCTTAATTTAATATGATAACAATTCAACCGCTAACAGGCTACCCTACATATTTATTTTTTCTAACCTCCCTGTATAGCTATAATTGCATTCAATTCTCTAACATTTATTAAAATCCTCATTATAATAATTCCATCTCATTATATATTTTCACGACCCTGTATATGCAACTGCTCATGGACCACGCATAATATTTTTTAACATTTTTCAACCACAGGTTAAACCATTCTGTATATGCCATTGCCTACGACCCACCATATTTACTCCTTTTGTTTATGAAATTTTTAATTATCTTCTGTAACTATAATTCTACTCCGACCTATTATATTTCAATCATTATATATGTGGAACTCTTCGTGGGCTACTCTATAAATCATTTCCTTTTCTAACATTTTTTATAATCATCCTTTATATCTATAATTCCTCTCACCCTATATTTCATCTTCCCTACATATATATACAACTGCTTATGGGTTACGAAATGTTGCATTTCCATTTCCGCCACCCTGTATATGCATCTATGTATAATATTTTTTTGCACTACCCTGTATAACTGTAATTCTACTGCACCTTCTATTCCAAGAACCCTGTAAATTCAACCGCTAATGGGCTTCCCTATATAATTATTTTATTTGTTATAATTGCACTCTACTCTAAATTTTAAACACCCTGTATATGCAACTGCTTTTGTGCCACCCACGAAAAAATTGATTTATAACATATCTGGAATCGCCCTGTATAATTATAATACACAACAATTACTTTACCACTAAACAATAACAACGCTTGCATGCCACTTCCAGAAGTACATGCTCTAAGTATATAACAGCCCTGGTCTCTCTATATATAATTACTCAATGTTTTGAGTCTGGCGGCGGCGCCACATTCAGTTGTTTGACATTGACATTATAGACGTAAATAATGAATTTTTATTATATTTTGTTTAAGGAGAAAATGGTACCTAATCGTTTTGTCTTTGCCTATTTATATATAGATTACAGAAATGTACCATATCATTTTCTATAACGTGAGATTTACGGTTTTCCAGGAAATCATAAAAAACAGTAATTGAGGGACTATTTTTCAGTGAATTTCAATGAATCTTCACTATTTTCTCCAAAACTGCTCAAGCAATTTGAATGGTATAAATTATAAACTGCAAGAAATGTTCCAGCTCTCGGGGAAACTAGCAAACAGAGTTACTAGTTTCGGCCTTTACATCTCGCGTCTTCAAATTTAACGAAATGTATCAAATACATAAAGAAGTGTTCGAGAGGACATTCAGTTGTGGGAAGCGCAACTGATAAAGGTTCCCTAACCAGAAACAATATATATTATATATATTGTCTGGCGTACAAAAGAATGACACTTCGAAGAGAGTTTTCAATATTTCTGACAGGTGAAGTTAACCTGAAAATTTCATCGTGACATTTTAACCTAGGAATTATGGGTAACAGCAATTACATGGAACGGCTTCAGATTCGGAACCTCTATGTGGTAGTGTCTCCGAAAATCCTTGACTTAAATTAGAACAATTCTTATAAATATTAGGGTGTACATATAACCAAAGACGGATCTAGTGAAAAGAAGTTGAATGGAGTTATATGGTGTAAACAGATAAGCCCAGAAATAAAAATTTGGAATTAAAAGAGGCTAGTAACCTATGGAGCTGTGATGTGGGAACTTACTAAACAACTAAAGAAGAGACTGTTAGTAGCGAAAATGGGTTTCTGGAGGCGCTGTTTCAGAATTATCTTAATGAATAAAATAGGAAACTAGGAAATCTTCTAGATAGAATATAGAGGTAAACATAGTTGACACCATTGAAGGGATAAAGTTGAGATAGTATTGTCATATGAACTGTATGGGTAATGGCAGATGACATTCAAAATTACTCTAGTGGATACTGTCACAAAGAAGAAAAAAGGCCGAACTAGGAGGACTTCGACAGATGGTACAAAAGTGGCTATGACGAATAGACATCTACATGATAGAGACTGGCAAGATATATATCATTTGAAATTACGATGCGATAAACACTTTAAAACTTCACTTTATTAAATTTGTCACACTGACGCACACATTGTAAATGACTAATAGGTCCTTTGGATTTCTTCAACGAAGAAATAATAATTGGCCCGAACATCAAATTCCCGATGGAAATTGAATCCAATGAATCCTTGCCCTACCTGGACGTGTTGGTTTCACAGTCGCCAAATGGTCGACTGTGCCACTCTGTATACAGAAAACCAACACACATATTTCTTCACGCTCGGGCCCATCATCATTCATCTCAGAAACGGTCAGTCGAGAACTTCCTTGTGCATTGAGCTATATCAATTTCCGAACCCAAAAGTCTGAGAAGCGAATTAGCTTGGGTAGAGCTCGTCTCCAAAATCCCCTTCCTAAGAAAGAATTGTGACCTAGTAAATCAGTAGCATATTTGCCATATACCAGCAAGATCACGGATAGGATAGGGTAGCTTCTCCATAAGCACGAGGTGAAAACAGTCTATAAACCACTATCCAAAATTTTACAAATCTTACCCAGTCCAAGGAATAAACAGAATCCAAGGGTGTTTATTCCATTCCATGCTCGTGTGGGGCAGTATACATCGGTGAAACAGGTCGATCTATAAACACTGTATGTGAGCACAAACATTGTTTGAAAACGGGACTGTTTTCAAATTCTACTGTAGCTGAATATCGTCACGAAACGGTCCACCAAACCTTCTTCAACAGCTTGTCTGTCGTGGCCAAATCTCCGTATTATTTCACCATAAAATTCCGTGAGGCCGTTGAAATCGCCAAAAATCCCAAGAATTTCAACCGAGACAAAGGTTTTGAACTTTCGCCGATCTGGCAACCCTGCATCAACATTTCAGTAGAAATCCCATCAATAAAATAAATCACTTACATTACCTACTAATAAAATTCAAGAACGTATACAAAAATATCATCACATCAATAAAACAATCCAAAATAATCCCATTAAGTGCCTCCTACCGTTCTTTTATCTGAAATTTCGGGGGGCCAATTATTATTTCTTCGTTGGTGAGATCGAAAGTTATTTAAAATTTGTGCGTCAGTTTGTCAAGTTTAATAAAGTGAAGTTTCAAAGTGTGTTTGTGAGAAAAAGACCGCAAGGTAAGTAACATTTGTTTTGTTTTTCTCATCCTTGAAGAAGCCCCTAATAAGTGTGGGCAAAACGTCGGAAAACTTTGTTTATATGCTAGTTCAGACAAATAGATAAATTAATTCGAAAAAAATGATGCGGTCCAAATTCTAAAAAGCAGAATCAGCTATGACTCTGGCTTCGAAAAACCTACGTTCTCATGTTATATTTTTGTCGCAAACATGGGCTAAATGGGTTTCGAACAATTTCGTCAATTGAATGTAATATAGACAAATTATCGTTTCTTTTCCACTGGCAGTGTATTGGTTATTTTTCTTCCTTTCAGATATTCTCATGTAACTGAAATAAAAAGTTTCACTTTCTACATATACTAGCAATAACTAGACCCCAGAATTTAACAACCTAACTTAGTTGACAAATCTTCATTAAATTCGGAAATTAGCGAACATTTAATTAAGGCTTGTATCCGAAACGATAAAAAAGCTCGACCCATAAAGTAGAATTAGCTAAGCACACACAGGTGACGCACTGACCTCTTTAGGTCTAACGTATAACTAAATACTAGCGAGGAATTTAATAGCTGTTGGACAGCCGTAATTCATCGTTGCCAAAGCAAGGCAACGGCAGGAAAGCCCCGTCGCCTCTCATGGGAGACATATCTTCTCCGCCGTTGTGGGACTACTTTTTCTGATACCTTTGAAGTACCATAATTCGTATTTTAACTGTATCCACGCCAGATATACCTATTTGATAGGGCTTATTTCGCCCCGAGGATCAGTCTCATGAGCAATAATTGGGCGTTTTTTATGATCCATAAAAGTTGGAATTGTATCTCAATCTCTGTTTAAGGAAATAAATGTGAATCGCGAAATGGCTACGAAAAGACACAGATGATCAATGTCGTACATAAATTCTGTTCGCGTTTTTTTAGTCTCTCGCTGTGCGGAATTTGCCAAGTTAGCGCTTAAATGAAGAATACACAATATTGTGGCAGCTTCAGCTAGCATCTGTTCCAGATTATTCGCCAAGATTAAATCGAAGCTGTTGAATTTAATCGACTTGTTGGCAACGAACCAGATACTAGAAATACACTTGATCGGAGTTGGATGTTAATTCAGCAATTGCTGGATTTTCGTTACAGATTACTGAATTTTTGCCGTGTTGTTAAGGTGTCTAGTAATAACTTAGGATAAAATATATTATCGATAATAATACTATAATACGAGCAATGTTTGTTTATATATAAATATATATGTATCTATGTAATTGAGTTCTGGAAAACGGTTCTAACGATTTTGATGAAATTTTCCCATTTAGAAGTTTTGATAGATAGAAATCGATTGGGTCTCGTCTTTGGGAAAAATCGTTTTATTCAGAAATGTAAATATTAAAAATGTTACTTCAAAGGTTCAATTGTTATTGCAAGGATGGATACGATATTCTGTAGCTAAAAGGTAACACGTGCTTAGCCGTACTATAGCCCGATCGCTTTGTTTGAGTGTGTTACATCCTAATATCCTGTCCCCTTGATTATTTAGAGCGTCCCAGTAAACTAGAGATACAGGATGTCATCTGTTTAATCACATTTAATAAGCAATCGGAAAATTCTGCCCTACGCAATACGGGACCTTTTGTAATACATTACGTTGCCTAGTATCGACATTGCTTCGGAATAATTCAGTCTGACATTTCAAATAAATGACAAGAACCTAACCGAACATAACCTGGCCTCGCTAGAATGAAACATTGGTTAGAAAAGAAAAGAGAAGTTTTTGTCGGAAAATCAAAACAATAACACAGATACATGGTTAGTGTGGGCAGTAGAAAATCTTTGAATTGAGTTTCAGAAGTAACTTATCTTATTTGAACAAATTGTTTGCATCTATGGGAAGTACTTTTTTAACATATTTTAATAATCGAATTTCAATTTACCTTTATGTCTGCGTAATTGTTACAATCTTGCGGGGCTAATACCAGGTGTTTGGCTGCAATTAGAAAGAGAACGAAGATTCTCGACAGTGCCAGATTGCACTCTCAAGTTTTAGTACATGTATTCGTACAGAGCATTTCATTTTTATGAATGGGAGTTGGTATTTTAAAAGTTTTCCAGGTTGGTGCTAATTTTAAATTCCCATGTGAAAGTATAGCGTGACGTTGTTTGTCGTCTTCTTCTCGAGAGCTCTTTCGAACATCCTTAATTATGTATCTCTACCCCATAAAGTGATATTTATACTTAGATGTCAATATAAGAGAGAGTAATAAAATGTGGCCAATTTGTTTAGTCTAATTTAAAGTGTTATTAACATAAGTACCCATCTACGTAGTGTAGTCATGAGATATTATTGAGAGCTGTTGCCTTAAAATAAATTGATGACTTAAATTATTGTGAAGAGAATTCATCCGATAATTCGGAGAATCCGAAATGTTGTTTGTTTGCGCAATTCCTAGAAGTATATAAATACGCAGAGCTGACGGAAGCATTCATTTTGTATTCGATTGCTGTATAGTAAAGGTAAATTGTAAATAGTTCTGTGAATATAAATTAGAAGTAGTGGAAATAAATTATAGTGAGTTGGACTGTGTTCTTAAATAAATCCAAGAACTGCACTGAACCTGATTGTGAAAATTAAAACATTACAGTGGTGTCAGGTGTGGGGTAGGTCCGTCATCTCGAAGACAAACAACCAGTGGATACCAGAGACATCTATTTGCTAACGAAAACATTCTCGTAGGACATGTAGCATCTTTGAAAGTCTCTGGTAGAATTGAGGACTGCGATAATGGAGAAGAACCTGATGAAACTGGCTGTCCCAAAGATAGCCTGTGGGTTGGATGGACTGAATTGGAGGGTGGGTGCAAACTAATTTGTAGAAGCGGCATTCATTCGATATTTCGGTGAATCCGAAATGTTGTCCTTTTGCCGCAACGAGGTCGGTCGCTTGTTTTGATGAAATTCTAGAAGCAGTCTAGTTCATGAAGGAAATCCCTCGGTTGTTCTTTGAAGCACTCATTGTGTATTCGATTGCCGTATAGTAAAGATATATTGTAAATAGTTCTCTGAATATAAATTAGAAGTAGTGGAAATAAATTATAGTGAGTAGTTTTTAAATAAATCCAAGAACTGAACTGAACCCTAGTGTGAAAATAAAAACGTTACATTATTTTTCTTCACAACTTAATTTGACAGTGTTATTAATATTCATAATTTTGACCCGCTTTTGAAATTGCTAAAATACATTTTTTACTTCCTGTTACTAGGTGATGACAAGACCATCGACATGTTATCTGCAAATTTACATTGTGTTGGCATGAATACAATTTCGCAGCTCATTTGCATTAAGACAAAATACTGTGGGTCCCAGAACAGGTTCTTGGCGCACTGCTACATCACGACTACAGTTTTCTGAGATAATTCGTTTAAGTTAACACATATTTTTCTCTAAAGCTGTCTAGTACAGTGTCCCGATATCCTAAAGATTTAAACAGGAACTGTAACTACATACTTCATTGCCTCAAAATATGATTTATTACTGTTGAATTAGTTCTACCGAAATTAATTCGCTTCAGACACTTCATAATTGGCGCTCTATTTCAATACATTTATTAATAAACCAACCGCATCATTAAACTTTCTATCAACAGACATATAATGATATTCGCTACCCGAAACCCTTTAAGTCTTTCCGACGCCGCTACCGCCACCGCCGCCTTGATTTAATACGAGAATCCCATTCTAAAATCGGATTCGACTAGCTGGAAACCGTCAAGTATCGTGGAGAATATAGAATTTCTCTTTCGCGAAAACGAAGCTTATTTTCTCTCTGAACATTTTATTGGGTTATTAAGCAAATCACTTAAGTTTTATGTTTGCCGATGATCATCTGTGGTCTCATTCGGAGTTTCTCTTGTTTGTTTAATAAACAGAGTTTAGGGCGCAATTATATTCACGAGTTTTGTGTGCTGAAGGGTAAAGACAATTTCCTTTGCGTAACAAGTTTGATTGCGTATTTTATTTTCCATGTTTAATGGATTACCAGGGACGAAACATGATTTGAAATTTCGTTAGCTTTCGGGGGTTTAAAAGTTAAAACTGGTCGGGAAGATGCGTATTATACTGTAGTGGAAATAGGCTGCACTTGAACATGTATAAAAAAAGTTTTTCTATAGATCGCTATTATAGGTTATTTATTAGTAAATTTAAAAACGCGATAATAGTCCCTTAATAAAACATTAAAAATATATATACAACCGACTTCCACCTATAACTAAAAAGCTAAAAATAATTATAACAAAATACAACTCTAGCAAATAAATAACACATTCAATGTTGTTAGGTACCTACCCAGGAAGTGAAAAATGTAAACATTAAATGGTGTTCCTTCTGTACAAATTAATTACCTATCAATCTAGTATATTTCTGAAGTTGGTGCCAAGCAAATCTAAAATCCTTCATTGCGTACTTATCTACTACTTCATCAAACTTGATTGTTGCTTGGCACCTACTTCAACACTATACTAGATTGGTAGGTAATTAATTTGTACAGAATGAGCACTTTTTAATGTTTACATTTTTCACTTCCTGGGTAGGTACCTAACAACATTGAATGTGTTATTTATTTGCTAGAGTTGTATTTTGTTATAATTATTTTTAGCTTTTTAGTTATAGGTGGAAGTCTGTAAGATCGAAAGCCCCAACATTACACAATGATATATTTTCATTTAAATTGACATGTAAATGTACTAGTACGGGTTGACTTAACAAGCCCAAAATATATTTATGCCTTATGGACCACGCCATGTAACCTTTTTTAACTTTTTTTGACAACTCTGTATAACTATATATAATTCCACTCCACCCTATGTACCAACCATCCTGTACATACGACTGCCCATGGACAAGCATAAATTTGTTAGCTGCCTTCTGTAAACTATAGGACGGAGTAAAATCCATCCCATATTTACGGAGTCAAATCCGTCCTATATTTCAACCATAGTATATAACTCCTTGTTGTCTACCCCATAAATTATTTCATATTTCACATTTTATATTATCGCCCTGTGTAACTTTAATTCCTCTCCACATTTTATGCAACTTCTTATGTGCTATAAAATAAATAATTTTTTAAACACACTGTATAAATATAATTTAACTTCAGCATATATTTCAACCATCCTGCATATGATTTGTTTACGTCCATATCATATAACAGTTTTTTAATCACCCTATATAACTTTAATTTCACATATTTTCCAACATTTTTATACCATCAATCGTCCACTCTACCTTATATGCCTTACATCCTGTATATACAGCTAAAAAGCCTAACTTATATTTCAATCAACATATAAATGCAACTCCTTCTATCACTTTACTTTTAGATTTTGTTTGCTATAACTAAACATCCTGTGTATAAACCCACCAAATAGCAGTTTAGATTGACATGTGTTGTCACTGAATTCTCTATTAGGCCGGGAGAATGTGACAACCAAAAGCACCGTCTTCGCAAAATGTAAAAATTTTCATTTAAATAGGTATTTGCCGGGTATATAAACAAAGCGAGCTTGGTACTCATTGATTTAAGGAGTCGAAAATACTATGCTTTACTACTTATATGCTTCAGATGTACATAAAATTAAAACTACAGTGCCTAAAATTCCCGCACTATTACGTTGAAATTAAAATATTTATGAGGAAATGTCCGTTATGTCATTATGATGAAATTTTTGATAAGAATTTTGGAATTTTCGGAGTTTTTCTGTAAAACTACAAGTAGCACGTCGCAGAAGAGTATATGAGATCACCTAGGGATCTTCCTTAATAGATTAAACGTTAAAAAACTATACACATCCATAAGGAGTTTTCGAAAAATGGACCAATATGTTAGGGATATTGGTCGATTTCCATGCACGCATGTGTTCATTCACGAATTTCTTCACTTTACCAATAGAATACTTTTCCCAAATTTGAAGTTTCACCAATCTGGATATATACTCTATATAACAAGACCATATTCATACAAAACGGTTTACCCCAGGAGAAGAATTCAGGTAACATACATACAAAAAAAATACGCGACGAATTGATAACGTCATTCTTTTTGGAAGTCAGTTAACAAGTTACATTTGGGGTTGCATTTGTCAAAGGAAGCAATTTTATTTTTTTATATCAAGGGAGGGTTATTGTAAACTTATCTCCATCTTATTTGTGGGGTTGCAACCCTTCTCCCCCGGCCGCCATCTTGGAAAAAGGGGTCCAAATGGTTTTTATGTTTATTTGACAAAGTATAGTATCTGACAATATATATATATATATATATATATATATATATATATATATATATATATATATATATATATAAGATTTATTGTTGCAAATAAAATTATCTATTGTTTAGTCGTAGAAACATAAATAAAATGGTATTAGCGAAAACTATGAAGATTTGAGAAAAAAAATTCTATTTGACGATAAAACTTTTTTTCTAATCATTTTACAAAAAATAACATCAGACCATTTTAATAGATGGTGCTTTAAGGAATAATTTTCATTAAAAACTTTTTAAATTTATTCGTTAGTTAACGATTCACTGCGCTGCGTAACGAATTCTATTCATCAGTATTCATAACTATACATTAATATTAATGATTTGTCAGAATTTTTTTAATGATGGTATCCCCAGTAGGCGGAATCCTCGGTGATTTTCTAATTCACAACTACTCTGTCCTCAGTCTTGTTGTTGGATTAGGCTGCGGCTCAGCATCTGGCACAGTTGCTGTTTGGAGACTTTGGCAAAGAAGCAGAGAAACAATTGGGCTGCTTGTCTCCACAAGGCCATCAAATTGTTGGTGATTGTGCCATCGAGATGATTAAAGCTGGCGAAAATGGAAGTGTCTGGGTTAAAGAAGATTGTGATAATTAGATTAACATACCTGTTCGTCAGTGCTTCAAAGCCAAAGGGTTAAAAGGAGGGTGTCCAAAAAATGATGGCAAACCGAAAGAGAAAAAGTATGCCCATAAAGATGTAAAACTTGGATTTGGTTCAAAGCCCAAAAATAATACATTTTCGGGATTTTTGTCATTAAAAAACGACAACGTCAACTGCTTAATTTACTACTATCCTTCCATTTAGAATCAATTGTTATTGGTTCTAATCCTGCTTCCCTAAACAATTGTGTGTTTTCGATGAACATGTTTATACGTATTAATTTTATGAAATAAACCTGTTCCGCAGTATGAGAACATTCACCATTTGCATAATTCAGTTTAATAAGCGATACTATTTCTGTAGTAGAATAAACAATTTTGCATGAAAATAAAGTTTAGTAATGGGCAAAATCCTGCGAGATAACTAAATTGGCCTTTTTCTATTTATGCACTTGTTGGGAATAACACTACACATACTTGAGAATTCTTACTCAGAGAAAACAGCTTGCCCTTTACTTCTAAGGGAAATAAAAACTACGATGATTATAAATTCCACAGCAAAAATAAATATATGACAATAGCAAAAAATAATACTTACTACTATTTTTTTCAAAAGATAAAATTAGGATTTACATTCACTTTTTTGAGCTTAATAAGGAACCTAGGAAACCTTTTTAGTTCTTTATGTTTGTTCAACAGATTGGAAAGATGAATTTAATGATCATTAATATACGGTACCAGATAAAGTTTAATTACATTTTGAGGTTGAATCTTATCTCTGTGGGTGGTTGTAGTGACAAAAGCGAAAATTTTACCATTTCCAAGATAAAAAATTGACGAATTTTATCATTTTTTAAGTCCAGCAATACTAGAGTAATCATTTTCTTATTATTCTTCGCTTATTATCCTAATACGGCGGCATCAAATTTGTTAAGATGCATTAAACAGAGTTTGTGATTGATCCCGAGGACTTACTTGCTTCGCTGATAGCTCTGTTGCTGATCAGTCTGTGGGTAATGGGCTATTGAGGGACTTGACATGCCCTGCGCTTTTGTACATTAGCTGAGTCCTTTTAACGTCCGGTCGGCTTTTTCACTATAAACTAACAACAATGGAGAACGGAGGTGAAAACTTGACTTCCACGAGCGAGAGTGTACCATCCAGTTTGGTAGCTAGTCAATCTGTGGCAAGAGTGGATGCAAAAAAAAAACAAAAAAAATACCGGTAGCACTCCGGGAGTGCCGGCAGAAGTGAAAACTTCAATATTAACGTTGTGTTTAATTATAAGTACAAAAGTACTATCATTTATGAGGTAGAATACAATATTTATTAAAAACCTACACCGATAATTTATTATTATCTTATTTCATTTATTTTTAGTCGAAATTATTTTTTTGGTAAACCTACTCCGCTTATTGTGGTGTCATGAAAATGTAGGTTAATGCTATAAAGTATAAACATATTACAAATATTACATCTATTATGTGTAAATACAGACTCGATCGAAAACTAATCTTATTATTAAAATTGTATTTATTACTATTATTATTATTATTCGTTTTTTTACGTTTTATAGTGCTCAGCTTATAGCTGGTTTTCTTGACGGCAGTTACGGGCTAAAGCCAAGTAAGAGTTTTTCATCTAGTATATTTTTCATCTAGTATATTTTTCATCTAGTATATTTATAAAGTACTCACTCATTTTCTTTCACTACTTCATCATCATTTTTTTCATTAATAGATGCACTTTGTTCAATTTCCATTATTTAAACAATTCACATATACGAATACACAACAGTGTGGTTACTACACAACAGTCAAGCCGACAGCTGTCACCATTCTTAGATACGCGTGGCACGCTGTACATAAACACACACGGACATTCGCGCAAGCGCCCTGTGCCGCCTAAACGGAGCAACACACTCAGGCACGGTAGAAAGAGTGGGAGATACTAGTTCCTCTCCCTTCCCTCGATCTTACGCTTTTTCGATCAGCATCACGTGACCTTGACGCAAGTTTGGAAATTTTTACCCATACAAAAAAAAGTGCTCAGCGCCGCTAAAGAAGTTTTCACTTCAAAAAACCTAAACTAAAGAGAACCGAAGTTAAACTGCTTAACCAAAACTTGCCCCAACATAACTGTACACTAATTTACAACTAAATACCAACGAATCCTCAAAAAACTGTATATGAATTATCGAAATTACAAATGAATTTGAAGGCTGTAAAATGAATTTTTCTGTCAATAATATTTGGAAAGAGGTATATAAATGAATGGAATATTTCTAAGATTCTGAACAGTTTAATTAGTAATTCAGGTAAGTCCTAGGAATATATCTTTCGTTACTTTGAACGCGTGGGAACATTTTTTAATACTTAACCAGAAAGTTATATATGACACGTTCGGAAATTTTAGAACACCAACCGATGTGTGGGAGTGAATTTGGAGTATTGCTTTAACATGTCAAGGAGCGCTTTGGAAATTTTCGAAGCAGGAGCTGAGAAAGAAGAAATAATAGGTCTGATAGGTTGATTATCTTTATGGAGTTTAATTAGTGAATATAAACGAGAGGGATATGGATTCATTACTGTTAAGGTTCTTTTTTGAAATTCATTAAATAAAAAATTGATTTCTTTAAGGGTATTTTTAACTTGAAGTTGAAATTTGGAGGTGGGATCTTTGGTAATAATAGGATAATTGGAAGGATTTAAAAATTCGTTAGTTTTGTTAATGTAGTTAGTTTTATCTAAGGCAACAATACTGTTTCCTTTGTCTGCGTTAATAAATATTAAATCATTGTCCTTAATTTTGTTTTTGATCGAGTTTAATGTAGGGAGTTCAGGGTTGTTGACAGTTTTATTAAATGAGTGGTGTATTAGATTTGACGCGATATGTTTGTCAGTTATGCTGTTGGTTTTGTTAAGTAAAGCAAGTTCTGTTTCTACCCCTAAAAGTTCTAAATTGTTACGTGACATTTTAGTTTTGAGATTGTGTTTGAAACCTTTGTTTAATAGTGTTTTCTCGTTATCATCAAATGAAACGGAACTTAAATTAACAAATCTGTTAAAAAATTGTGGATTTGGATGAGTGAATGTGACTTGTCGTTTGATAGGTTTTTTAGCTAATAATATTTGTAGTGTTTTCTTTTGGGTTAGAAATTTTCGGTGAATAATCTCATTGTCAACGTTCTGTGCCGTCGTTCTGTGACATACCTCAGAGCACATGGTAACTGGCCAATGAGAGCGGTTCAATGGGGGCGTGGTTTATGACGTTACAGCAGAGAAGTGGGAGTGGAGGGGGTAAATTTGGTTCAGTTTCGACGTTTTGGGACCTTAAATTCTCTTATGGGAAATTACATATAAAAGTTGACGATTTTGGGCTAGAATGCCCCTAGCCTATCTACTGATTGTTGTGGTAGAGTTTACTGAAATCTATTTGCAAAATATAGTTTATTAATATGTTGACAAAAATATGACTTATGACCAGATTTGTGTTGTAGAAAAAATTACAGTTAAATACTTACTCCACAATATAACGGGTATAACACTACAATTGCCTGAAAGTCTGTATATTTCAAATAGTCCAAACGTTTCCAGGTCTAAATCAGACCCCGTTTTTAATTGTAATAACTTTACACAAATGAACAAGAAAAGTAAACGTTAAAAGGTTTCTTACTAACTTTTCGAGAGTTTTCAATTCATTGAACGCAATACAATATATTGTTTCTAGTCGAGAACCTTCATCAATTGAGCCGCCCTCAACTGATTTGAGTTCTCGAATCATTATTTATGTATATAGTACATATAACTGAATTTAATATTTTATCGCGAAATGAGGTGCGATATCCACGAGTTTTAGGAAAATCTAGCCCACAGGGGCTCCAAATCGGGAGAGTTTAGTAAACCTACGAATTCTTTCTTGCGAATTCTATCCTAGGAATCACAGGGAAGCGGCGTCACACACAATACGACTCTCGATTTGGAGTGTATTATATAGGTAAATAATTATTCAAGAATTCAATCAGTTGAAGGAAGCGCAACTGATGCAGGTTCTCGACTAGAAACAATATATTGTCTTGCGTTCAATGGATTGAAAAATCTTGAAAAGTTAGTATCGTAATTTCTTTGACAAGTTTTAGTAAACCCACGAATTTTTTCGTGTGATTTCTATCCTAGGAATCACAGGAAAGCGGTGTTAAACACAGTACGACTCCCAATTTGGAGTCGCTGTGAGCTAGATTTTCCTGAAACTCCTGGATGTCGAAGCTCATTTCGCGATAAAATATTAAAAGGTTCGTAATGAGAAATTGAGTAAATCACTATTTGACATTTGATAATAAAATTGATGTAACTAAGAGAATTTACTGCAAATTTGTTATTTACAGGGTAGCATTAAAATTCCTAAAGATTATGTGAAACAACAAAGCGTCTTTCAAATTGGAAAAAATTGAAAGAATTATCATGAGTATTTCATGTGGCGCTCCTATGTACGACTCTGTTATAAAAATGACACTAAAGAAATTCTGATGTTCCAGAGATCCCATTAAAGTCAAAAGGGAAAACCTAGGAAAAACCTAATGGACTATTCCGATACAGGGTTGTTCAAAAGGACATTACCATTATTAATTTCAGCAGCCTGGTTATTGGTAACCAGGAACGGCTGAATTCCATAGTAGTCCTAGACACAATCGCTTTCATTTCATAAAATTAAAGCAGACTCTTTCAGCTTTCGTTTTGTATTGTGTTATTCCATGTATAATATGACTGAATTTTGAAATGATATGTTATGACCAAGGCTCCAGGCATGTCTACAAATTTTGAATTTTTCGAATTGTCGTTTCTTTATAAAATTTTTGTGTTCATTTATTCGAACATTTTTATAGGTCTATACGTTTCTCCAATATAAAATTTGTTACTTCGCAATGAATTTTATAAATGCAATTCTTTGAGTTTTGTGTTATAGTATTTGGTTTGCTTTTTGATATAATTGATTTCAGTTTATTTCTTGTTTTGAATGTTGTTTTAATATTAATTCTGTTTCCCACTCTTTCCAGTCTCTCTGAAAGATCCCGATTGTATGGTGTGTTTGTTGTTGTAATGTCATTATCAGGGGTATTAGTATTGTTTGGAACAGCTTGGTGTTGAATGGTAGTGTTTGTTTTGTGTTCAGTTTTATCTAACTTTTATTGATGAACTTTTATTGATGAACTTTTAAGGATGTTAGTAGCATTACATTTTTTAAAATATTTTTTATTCAATAAAATTGTTGGAAAAATTTCATTTATAAAACTCCTTGTGAATGTAACAAATTTTATATTGAAGAAACCTCTAGACCCATAAATGTTCGAATAAATGAACACAAAAATTATATGAAGAAACGACAATTCGAAAAGTCAAAAACTATTTTTATTGAATTCAGCCGTTCCTGGTTACCAATAATCAAAGCTGAAATTAATAATGGTAATGTCTTTAAATAACCCTGTATCGGGAGAGTTTATAAGGTTTTTCCTTGGTTTTCCTATATGACTGTAATGAGATCCCTGGAACATCTTATAACAGTCGTACCTAGGAGCGCCACATAAAATTCTGAAGGTAACTCTGTCAAATTCTTTCAATTTGAAAGAAGCATTGTTGTTTCACAAGATATTTAGAATTTTTAGTGCTACCCTGTATAATCAAATTTGCAGTTAATTCTCTTAGTTACATCAATTTTACTAAATTTGCCTTTACGAACCTATCAATTTAAAATTTTTTTTTTCAATTATGTTATGTAAGTATCATTGAAAACGGGGTCGAATTTAGACCTTGAAACGTTCGGACTATTTGTAATATACACTTTTCAAGCAATTTTGGTGTTATTCAAAAAAAAAAAAAAAAATCTGAGAAAAATACAATTTAATACCCAAGTAAGGATTAGTAACGACCCCTGATATAATCATTTCCAAAATAAGACACTACACGAACTAAAACGTCGTATGGATACAAATAAGGCGTGCTGGTATATTCTTGCTGTATTTATAGTCAGATTGTTTACACTCATTCTCAAGAGTTATCTTTCAAACATCACGCAGTAAAATATTCGTTTGAAATGTTTATTAGTAATCTCAATTTACTTAACGCTTCGATATTCCTTTTTAATACCTTCATCATAATATTTTCGAGAACGAACGAAACGGGAGTTCTGAAACTCGTTCATTCCCGACATTAAAAACAAAATCTATTACAAAAGGTGTCGAATATCTCAAGTACATGTACTTACTTCGTGATACCAGGATATCTTGTGTTGTTTAGGGTTGGCTTTGATGTTGCACTCAAAGTAAACATCATCTCCCTCTTTTATGTCTTCGGGATTTAGCGTATTACCCAAATGGAGTACCACTTGGGGAGGATCTGAAAAATAACAAGAAAACTTTTATACGAACACGCCGTTTATAGTCGTATGAGCGAGAATTACTGATAGAGAAGGCGGAGGAGTGCGCCCGGGAAACTGTATAGGAGAAGGTATAATGCTTACTCGGCGGGTATTTAAGATATGAAACGTTGGAGGGATTCGGTTTGTAAGTGTAGGATGTAATTTCGAGAGGATGCGATATATTTTTGAAGCTGAATAAAGAAGTAGGCAGCCTCTAAAATAAATATTACCGTAAACGGTGGAAGCGTTTTAATGTCAGAGGGAAGAGAAAATCTCATTTACGTATTCAAATTAAACTTATAAACAGTAAAACATCATTTGTTTTAAATATCAATCTACTACTATAATAATATAAATTGTGGGTTCCATAATAAATATTTAAAAGAGAACCGACTTCAGCTGACTTAAAATAAAAACATTTTAGAAACAGTGTTCAATCAATCAGTATTTTCAGACATATATTTTTTTTATCTGATTTAAGGTACAATTCAATTGAAAATTTTAGCGTATTCCCTATATTGCATCTACACTCTATATGCTTCTTTGTACTGGTCACTCCTATATAACTTATTTTAAAACCAACCTGTATAAATACAAATCCTCCTATAATTCAAAAATCCTAACTGGTTATGCTTATATAACAAATTTCTTATACAATCTCAATAAAAATAATTTTACCTCATCTTATTTCAAACACCTTGTCTAAGCAACTACTTATGTTCCAAACTATATATCTTTTTTAAACCGCCCTGTATAACTGTAATTCTACTCCAACTTATATTTCAACCATCCTGTATACTCAACTGCTTCTGACAACTTTTAAAGCCTTGTCTATATCTGTAATTATTCACCGTTCTATAACGCAAACATCCACTCTGCATAACTATAGTTTTGCTTTACTCTTATTTCAACCACCTTTTATAGGCAATTACTTATGTGCTACGCAATAAAATATTTTGAGAACTACCCTGTATAATTAATTCAATTCCAACTTATATTTCAACCATTCTATGTATACAACTGCTTATGTACCACCTAATATTACATGCACGCAATAATAATTAAATAATCACTGGTGATACATAAAAAAAAATTGTGGACGAATTGAGGACCTCCTCCTTTTGGGAAGTCGGTTACAAACAATTTTAGCACCAAATTAATCTTCTTTATTTTTACAACAAAAATTTACAGTTTACTATACTACTTCTTTTCAGAATAATACTCCGCCGAATAGTTCTACGAGTCAATCCACCTATAAACTGCTCCTGAATGTGCGGCCGCATATATATCCTGTCTCGGTTTCTCTCGATTGTTCTCATAGTATCCTTGTATGTCTATTGTATATGTAGCTTTCAAAAAGAATAACTTTTAATTCCTTTTTATATCTACAATCGTAAAGACTCGAAATATGTTTTTGTTAAACACTTTTATCTGTAAATTAGTTTTATAAGGATGATCAAAGGCCAGACCACATGGTAGTCTCAGCTTCTTTTCGAATACTACTCTGGAGTAAGTTCAGCAATATGCTCATCTCAATCATGCTAGTTAACATTGTTGATCACCTTGGATAGATGTTAATCGATGGTCCTCTTGAATCTTTCCACCATTTCGTTCCATTGTGGATGCAAGTGTGTTGTTCTCGTTTTCTAAATGCCCAATATCCTACAGTCCTTCTGAATTACATTGGATTCAAAGGTACTCCTCTCAGACTCGATGTATGCACCAGTGATATTTATAGCATTTTTTTCAAATGAGACGATAAAATTAAATGGCTGCATGCTGCCTTGCTGCGGGACCTTACTGGCTGCACTTGTATTAAATTTTCGGCACCAAGTTCTAACGTCTTCAAAATGATTTACGCAGTAATATCGTTGCCGAATTTTATCCAGAGTTTTATTCATACACAGATCACCTACAGTTATCTCATTTTGGCGGTAGATTACTTAGCGGTAGACCCCTTATACTGACTGACTGGAAGTTCCTGGTGGTGGTAGAATTGCATCGGCCAACTCTGGCTGGTGATCTGCCTGGTAACCTCACACTGTACTACGTTGGAAATGCTTTGTATGTATACAGCCATAATATGCTTTTTCTGATTTATTTCAATTATTTTGTTAATTTTGGACAGCACTTCCTGAAGAAAGGATTCTGATTTTTCCTGACTGACTGGAACTGCTTGAGTATTTTCTTTGGACATGCTTGTAATAGCCTCTACTTCCAATGAATGCCGCTATTCATTAACGGACTTAATCTCAGACCTTGTTGAACTTCAACATCATACCACTGATAAAACCTTGTGTTTCATAAAAAAAGTAAACCACTTATACTTCAGCTGATTATATCCTTATAACAATCAATGTGGCAGAGGCGGCAGAAGCCATACTTGGAACTAAATATTTTGATAACCTAATGTATGACAAATTTGGAATTGAGCGAGTTCATTAAAAAATAACACATATATAGAATATTTAATTCTGTACAAATTATGGGACTTGAGATCCCGACGACAAACACATGAAATCAAACATAGAATTGGGTTGACCTACCAGCTTTTAAAGATTAAAATCGGCGTGAATGCAGTCTTCCAAAATCGCTAAAAAGAAAATTTACGTCGAAAGTTTGCTGTTGGGAATTCATATTAGAGACTAAATCTCTCAGGGTTCCTTAAATGTACACAGGAATATGGAATATAATCGAAACTCTTCTAATGTTAAAGGGGAATTGAGCTGCAAATCAACAGCTAGTTAGCCTAGATCGGATAAATATGTCAGAGTGTTCTGTCCATTAGTCGATAGGGTAGCCAAATGTTGATGCTTTTAGGCCTAAGTAGGGTTGGCTTTTAAATTAAAATGCTTATTGAGGAGGTCTCTGATTATTTCGCCTGTATTTGAACTTCAAAACTGGACAAAGAGCTGTAGTAGGGTAATATCAAAAGTCGCCGGGGTTACTGATTGTCTCTATAATTCTTCCTTACAAGTATTGTGAGAGAAAGGGGTGTCTACAAGATGATGAACCTGTAGTTTTGTGTATAAATAGTGATTTGCGTATTCTATTTTTTATATTTTTGCTTTGATACAAATTTTGTTGTTAGTCCAAACATAAATGACATTCTGATTGTTTCGCGAACACTTAATACTGAGTATTCGTTTTTTTTGTTCTTCTAGCACTAGATGTTTCCATCTCCGGTCCAGAACTATTGAAGAATTGTATATAAAGTGTATTTTGTGTTTGTAGTCAAATATATTTCAGCAAAAGTGCAAGACCATTAGAAGTAAGGAAAAAAGAACAGCAATATATAACAGTGTTAATTTGACCGGCCATACATTAACCAGCCACCGGCAGTCTGGGATATCACAATAATTTGTTGAAACAAGAAAAGTCGAACAAAAGAGAAAGGTTAGGAAGCTAGCTGTAAGATGGTAAACAGAAATGGTGGCACCTTCAATAGATTTGAATCAATGGAAAGACTTAGTGAATTTTTAGTATCTAATCACCAATCTATCAGTAGTGTAAAGAAAAGATAGAGCCAGTTTTGCCCTACTGAAAGACCTTATGTTGCAATAATAAAAATAGATGCATAGTTAGCAGAACAATCCTTGTGACAATAATTCCTTGTGACAAAAATACATTTCCTCAATAAGCATTATAGATCAGATGTTGATTGATAATTAATTTTACCCATTAGAAAATATTGATACTGTCAACTCTAATTTATCTTCAGAGCATTTCTTTAATGGATGTCGCGGCATAAATTTTAATTGGTCGGCGTTGGGTGTAAACACGCGAACAGGTACGTCAAACATTTCAAGTTCAAATTAAAACTCTTTATTATTATTCCCTTCCACGTAGCCCCAGATACGATTTCTATCGCAATGGGTTCATTAGTTTATATATGCCATTACACGATATGCTTCGTTTAGTGTATTAAGATATTTGCGCCGGAGAAAACGGCAATTTTCTCTGGAAAATATGTCGATTCGAATCGTAGGCGTTATACAGAATTTTCCTCTGCCGAAGCGGGCGATTATTATTCGAGATTATCGAGGCAGGTCTTTGATGGGGGAAGTGTAATTATTAATTTAAAATATGCTGAAAGTATAGAGAGGAGTGTGATTTATCGGAGTTGTTTGTTGCCCGTTAATTTTCTTCGAGTTTCTTGAGAGCATTTTCTTTTTGTTGGAAGTCTTTGTACTTAAAATATTTAATTATTTGGTAGAACGCTAAACTACAATTTCTGATTTTAGAGGTCCCCGAATATTTGATGAATATAACTTCTTATAGGATTACTTGTGTCTTGTGTCAGCCGTCTTACTCCAGTCATTATAGTACTCATTTGGAAATGCAAGCTGAAATTTTTTTATGACGTGCGGGGTGCCTAGAAAAGCTTAATTTGAAATTGTCGACCAACATTTCCTATTTGGGTTTTTCGCCATTTTCAAAAATTATTTTTTTGACAATAACTCGGTTATCCGGCGAGATACGAAAATTGTTGTAGAATACATTTTTGTGGCATTTTTTATCTTTGTGTTTGTGTGTCATTCATCGTTATCGAGATATTGATTGTATAACTCAAAAATTTGGCACCTGAAAGGACCCCGCACATTCCTTAAGGGAAGTGTCTTCATGGCCGCAAAGTCCGATGACTGATGGTTTTCAAGTTATGGTTATTTTCAATTGTCTACGACTTCCGGTTCTACCGGAAGTAAGCCCAAACTTTGTTTTTTAAATAGAACATCATGTTTTTTGTAGCAGTTTTAGAATCTATGATGAATTTTAAGATCACTTTATTGGAAACATCATATGTCTGAAGGGGTCCGGTTAAAAGTTATTGCAACATTTTGAAAATTTTGACAGATCCAGCTCTTCACAAAATATTATATTTGTGGAAGCAAATAGGACCAGATCAAAAATTACCAGAATTTGCCTGAATAAAACATAAAGCTTCCTAAATCTTTGAAAAATATTCAAAAAAAAACGGAGAGCTCATAAATTGGTACTGAATCCGAAAATCGTATAACTCATTTTTTTTTTAAATGGCAACTCCATTTTTCCTCAATACCATTGGAATCTAGGCCAAAATGTAGGAGTTTTTGCTTACAAGGCTAAATGAAACAGTTTTTATATATACACTTGGAAAAATTAAAATTTCCGTGTAGCTACTAGAGATATGTGAATTATTAGTAGGCTTTTCTGAAGGAACCGTCAAGAAACATATATACATTACTTTACTTTCTTAACCATTTATGTAAAACTTGATTTGGTTATAAAAAAAGTATGTGAAACCATTCCATTGCGATCTCCGCATAGACTAAAGTATACTCATAACACCATGACGCAGATCATTTCCTGGCAATCTACCTTTGTTGTTAGCGGTGCAGTATTGACAATATTTATTATTCGACTCCAAATAAAGGATTTATATCGGGAGAACGAGGGGGCCGTCGATGATGTCCATTATTCTCTATCCAACAATCTTCAAAATGATTGTCTAAAAAGTAATTCACAGGTGAAATATTATGAGGTCGTGTTGAGACCACAACTGATTCTATGTCAACTCTAATGGATGTGTACCATTTTCTAAAATTTCAAGATATCTCTCACCTAAAAATAATGTTTGGATTAGTATCACTTCAGTAATGTGGTTGACTATTCGATACATTTTGCCTCATCATCATCCGTCCAAATCATTTTGTGTAGAAAATCTTCGTCTTCCTGAATTTTGATTAATATGAATTGGAAAGACCATTACGTCTTTGAGCGTCACCTGCTTTTAAATTCTTAACTAATGAGAATGCAAACGGATGGTTCTTATGTTTTTTTTAGAACCCTCTGAAAACTTATCATAGATATTCCTACATCTTTTTCTGCATCTACTGAGGAATTTTCTGGATATGTTCTTAAGCATGCGAAGACTGTAACTTACTTCACTTTATTATCTACGATAGGTTTCCTTTTTTCTTGCTTTTTCACAAACTGTCCATCTGTTTTGCAATTGTGTCATGAGTGGGTGTTGGTCTATCCGAGTATCGCGAACGAAACTGAATCCTAAACGCGACATGATAAATGCTTTCCATAGAATTGTTCGGTAACACCAAGTTATTAGGAAGTATTGTTTGTTGACATTTCAGCATTTGTTTCTTGTCGATTCGATCAAAAAAGCCTAGTGATAATTCAGATATCTCTCATAACCACAAAAATTCTTTAACACTCCGTATATTCTTTTGAAAAGTTTCCAAAGATTTAGGAAGCTTCAGGTTTTATTCAGGCAAATTCTGGTAATTTTTGAAAACAAAGAGGGCCATTTGTTTTCAAAAAATATTTTTTTAGAAAGCTGCTTCTGTCAAAATTTTCAAAAAGTTTATATATCTCATCTGAGTTCAATATATAGGAAACTTATTACTTAACAACTGTTTTCCTAATAATGATGGCTGCGAATTGAATTTATGCTATCTAGGTATATATGTACATATTTTTATAATGTTCATATTTATACATTGGAGAATGTGGAGTGAATTTTTTAAATTTCTATTTTTTTCTATTTATAATAGGTATCCTGAAAGCGGTTATGATCAGGCCACTTCAGTAAGACTATTTAATGTCGACGGCTTAGAAATTAGAGGAGCATTTTTATCAATAAAATTCTTATATAATCTTGTTCATAATAACATAAACTGTCCTGATTTACTTAGCAAACTTAAGATCTTGTATAAGGGCTAATAACTTAATGTTTTTTACATATCAACTTCCAGAACCAACATCATGGCAAAGTCGCCTTTATGTAATATTTGTGACATTAATATGCTCTAAATCGCATAATAACCTGTCTCATAGAACGATTTTAACAATATGTATGTGACAACTAGGTAATTATCTAGTTATATATTGTGTTCAAGTTACTTTTTTTTTCATTGTACTTTTTTTATGTAGTCCTATAAATGGAGGTTTGGCCTGTTGGGTAATAAAGATCCCGACTTGACCATACAATGTATGGCATCACACTCCCTCTAAGGCACGTTATGAGTGCCTTTAGGAGAAAATTCCCTAAACCCCAGATATCCTAGATATCGAAAGGGTTTAGCTCTGAGAGAAGCCCTTGCCAGGTTTTCAGGTCCGTGGTTGGAGTCGTGGCGGCAGTTTCCCATGAATTTCCTGACCGTCCGGGCTGTCCCTAACAAGACGGCTTTTTGCATTTGTTTGTAAAGATGTTCGTCCAGACCGAGGTATTTTAGATTGTGTAATAGATGTTTTGTCGTTGACATAATAATTGGTACAGTTCAAGTGTTATTCATGTTCCACAGAGTCTTTATTTGAAATTCCAAATCTCTATATTTGGTTATTTTCTCTGGTTGATATTTATATTATTGTTGTTAGGAATTGCTATGTCAATTAAAGTTGTTTTCCGAGAGACTTTATCTACCAAAACTATATCTGGTCTATTGTGAGCAACTGTCCGATCGTTCAGTATCGTGCGGTCTCAGTACAGCTTGTAGTTGTTATTTTCTAAAACAGATTCTGGTTTCTATTTATAGTATGGTAATCTTAACAACTGTGATAATTCAAGTTTTAGTGCTAGTTCCTGGTGAAGTATTTTTGCCACAGCATCGTCTCGTTCTTTGTATTCAGTTGCAGCGAACGCTTGACAACCTCCTGTGATATGCTGGATAGATTCAGATGTTTGGTACCCGTACCTGCATCTATCGTTGTTAATAGAGGGATCTTTAACGATGTACTTTAGGTAGTTCTTAGTTGGAATTACTTGATCTTGGATTGCCAATATAAAGCCTTCCTTTTCAGGAAACATATGACCAGAGATCAACCAGTAGTTGGACGCTGCACTGTCAACATAATCTTGGTTGACGTCATTTATATGTCTTCCATGAAGGGGCTTCTCTTTTCTTTCCAACCAGACACATGACTCTGTGTAGGTCAGAAAATTCTGCGAGTTTCTGGAAATGACCACGCAAAATGGAAACTTGTTGATCCAATAGTTTGCTTAGATCTGTCAATACTCTTCCTCCTTCATACCTGGGCAAAGTTGTACGTTCGACAGAGCTCTTTGGGTGGTGATTTTGAGCTTTTGTTAGTAAAACTCGAACTTTTCGTTGTAATTGTTCAATGTCAGTCTTGCACCAATTAACTATACCGAAAGAGTAACTGAGCACTGAACACGCATAGGTATTAATATCCTGAAACAGATTTCTACTGTTTAATTTAGTTTTCAACAGTCGTCTTACCCTTCTATAAAACTCTGCTGTTAGGTCCTTTTTCATAGTCATGTGATCAATACGTTGAGCCTGCTTTATTCCAAGGTATTTATAAGTATGACCTTCCCCCATAGATTCAATTGAGGTGCCATCTCCCATTTCGAAGTGCCCCTGCTGTATTTTGCCTTTAACTATATTAATAATTCGGCATTTGTCTAAGCCAAATTTTATATGAATGTCACTAGAGAACCCTTTTACTATTTTAAGCATATCATGCATTATTATTATTATTATTATTATTATAGTAGCAAAAAAAAATGTTCTAAATTATTGAATTATTCAATCGATATCTCTAAAAACATAGTTTTGTACCCTAACACCAAACTTTTATTTTAAACACTCAACGACGTTTCAACAACTCTAAGTTGTTATTATCAAGGAGTAAACCAAACTCAGTTGCTAAGGACTCAACTGAAATGTCAGTGTGACTTGATTCAGTATAAAAATATTGAATTAAACGATACTTCTTAGTGTGTTAAATCTGAAAAAAATGCCAGCACGTCTAAATTATACATACGAAGGTTATTTAAATTTACTTATTATTAATGGAGAATGCAACAAAGTGATATCTAGAACATGTAATATGTTTGCAGTTCGATATCCGAAATAATCGAAACCAACACCAATGACTGTTTAACGGAGTTTGGAGAATTTCAAGAACTTTGGAGCCTTTATGGTTAGAAAACAAAGATGAAAATCAATTGTTGATAAAGAAGTAATGGAAATTATGATTTTGGGATATTTAGCCGCATATTCTACGAAATCAGTGAGGCAAATAGAACTTGAGGGTGGATTCAGGAGAAGCACAATTCTTCGAATTTAAAAAAAGCAGAATTTCCTTTTCTATTCCATACTGTACAGCATCTGAAGGGTACAGATTTTTTAAGAAGAACTAATTTTTGTGAATTTATTTTAACTTCGTACCAAGGAAATGACTCATTCTTGGACAACATCATTTGGAAGGGTGAGGCAAAAATTAAAGAAAATTCAATATTATTATACTGACTCAACTCACACTGACATTTAAGTTGAGTCTTTACCAACCATCACAGTCAACTTAGTTACTTTTATTGAGGATGCTGAAAAATTTTAATATTTTTCGAGTTAGTCGAAATCTATTAGATTTTCGTATGCGTAGGTTTTGGTTTTAAGAAATTACCTCTTATTTTCGATGCTTAATCTGATAACGATATAAAAAATGGTAGTTTTCATTTGAAAAAAATGAGTTCTTAGGATTTCGCGTTTAAATTTTTTTAAACACTGTACACAATTTTCAAACTATTGTTACATATTTTGGAAGTTCGAAGTTCATTCTATCCCCTTCCCGAAAAAAATATCTTTATTCCGCTGCGTTACTGCATAATTGAAAATTATCTGAAGACCTTAACATGTCAATTTATAAAACATTTTGGAATATCTCGAAAAGGGCTGAAGTTAAGTATAGGGTATCATACATGAATTAGTCTTAAAATTAACCCTAGAATTCAGAATTGCAATAATTTGCAGGGTGTTCCATTTGAAATAAGCAAGTTGGTATCAACTTCCGGTATAACCGGAAGTGGCACATAAAAATATTTTAGCTGGACTGCCCCCAATCAAAAAGTGATATCATTCATATACCGGTGTTCCTCAGGGAACAATACTTGGACCTCTGTTGTTTATATTATATGTGAATGACCTTCTAGAAGATATGACTGATAACACCATCTTTTCTTACGATGATGATACTGTGATAATAACTTATGACAAAACTTGGCAAGGTGTAGAATCTAAAATGAATCACTGCCTTAATCAAATATCGGAATGGCTAGCCTTAAATAAATTATCCCTGAATATAGATAAAACAGTTTATATGCTTTTCGGGAATCGATGCGACAGTTTACCACATTATATTGACGTTCATATAAACGGAAAGAACGTACGTAAGGTGAATCAGTTCAAATATTTAGCTGTCATTTTTGATCCTCATCTAAAATGGGACAAACATATTGAGTATATTATAAAAAAACCAAATATATGGTTTTTATTTTTTATAAAATTTCCAGATATATGGACACTGAAACATTGAGAATGGTTTATTACGCTCCGTTCCATAGTATAATCAATTATGACAATATAGCATGGGGAGGAGCCTATGACAATAATCTTAACCTGCTGCAACGGTTCCAAAATAGAGTATTAAAAATTGTAAACAAGAATAAATATATTTCTAACAAATACCCACTGAATTTGGATTTCTCGCTACAATCTCTATTATATCACTATAGAGAATTAAGTAATAGATAGATTACATCCAATTCCAAAACCAGATGTAAAAGTATACAGTTGCCGAAGATGAAAAAGAGAAGCAGCGAGAAAAGAAGTCTTATCATGGCCATTAAATTGTTTAATGACCTTCCTAATGAGTTCAAAACAGTTAGAGAACACCAGAGAAAAAAGGAATTAAAACAATGGATTCTGAACAATGTTTCATGATTTTATTGATTTTCCTTTCAGTAAATATCAAACAAGAGTATTAAGAGAATAAGTATAATATCAATTTAAGTATAATATATATATATATATATATATATATATATATATATATATAATTTAACTATAATCTATAATATTATAAAATTGTATAAATATAAAACAAGAGAGGTCTATATAGTTATTTTATTTTTATATAATTTCGGATTTTGTTAGCATTTGTTAGTTTAAGCTTTTAGTTTTAAGAATGTTAATTACCAGTTGTATCCCAGTCCTAAGCACAGGCAACACTAGATTGCCTCTGTAGGTGCAGTACATTATAAATCTATTTGTATTAGCATTTATTACTGGTTTTCAAATAAATAAATAAATATCATTCTCGGTGGGCTACCCTGTATATATACAATAAATACAATGTTTTTAAAATTGCTAAAACGAAACAAGAAGTGAAATTCCTTTAATCCTGTGGAATTTCCAAATATGTAGTCATTTTTGATGATTGATATTTCTTAATTTTCCGAATACGTAAAAAATATTTTTTTCTTTTCAAAAGTATGTATCACAATTTATATCCCCTAATACGAAAGCATCTCCAACATAATACGACGGCAGATTAATTAAATAAACTCCTCCATCATTTTTATATTTTTCCATTATTTTGATTCCCCCGTCACATCGTCGGCAACTCGGAATTCATTTTGCAGTTCCTCGAATTTACACAAGGTGCGTACTGCGGTTTTTCATTATATATATGTTCGCCGGTGCAGACGTAGTAACAATGATTTCCATCTTATTAAGAATTCGTGGCATTATATTTTACCTTGGCTGTAACTTGGTCGGTGACATATATTTGTTTGAATCGTCGTAGTAAATTCAACGTGGCCCGCTTTGCTTTCGAAATTTTCCCGGTCTCCACGCTCCCACCGTGACGTTTTCCTTTCTGAAAGCATTATTTACGTTTTTCCGACGGTAAATATCGTTAGAAAGCGAGCGCCAGCGAAACGGCATTTCTGATTTCTGTCTCTCTGCACATTCAATTAAAATCGTATTAGCGCGTTATATTTAACATTTTCGAATTGTTTCACTGGACATTTTATTGACAGACGTTCTACTGGTTGCTGGAATAAACGTGTAATTACATTTCACCGTAAGAGCTTTCAGTGGTTACACCGACTGGGATAATAACAAAAAATATTAACGTCAAAGTTGTCAATAATAAAGTCATTAGAGACAGGTATCAATTTTCATCGTTATAATAAATTTAAGTTAGAATGTGATATTGGGTATGTACACAACTTCATTTTTTGTCGAATATCAGAGAATGAGTTTAATAGAATTAAAAACAGCACTCTTAATAGCTACAATAAAGAATTCCTTTCACAAAAACAAAGAGATTTACATAAATTTAACCAACTTCTTTTAAATAGAAACAACAAAAATAACACACGCGAAAAAAACCTTTACTGTAAGAAAAACTCTTATAAATCTTTCACATAAACAGCTAAATGCTACTGAAACTTCAGTATTACAAAAAGGACTTAACTTTGCAGTTACTCCAAAAACAATTCCTAAATTTGATATAATAAGTGCTATAGAAAATATTAAAAATAACCTTACTAGTAATGAATTATGTGCAATTACAAATTTAACAAATGACAATTGTATAAAAATTTTACGTGCTAACAAAGGCAATGCACCAGTAATTTTAAATAAAATTGATAACGATGACAAAATTCAAAATATAATAAAAAAAGGACAATACACTAAACTAACAAAAGATCCAACAAGCTCAATAGAAAACAAAATATACCGTTTACTGTACAACCACAAACATGAATTCCTGGAACAAGAACGTAAAGCACTCACTCCACACTATACTAAAACACCACATTTCCATGGGTTACCAAAAATTCATAAACCTAATATTCCTTTAAGAGCAATTGTCAGTTCTCCGTGTAGTGAACTTTCAAAATTTCTTTTAAACATTATTCGTCCTCTTACAGGCAGTTCTGTTTCTCATCTAAAAAACAGTGCACATTTCTTGGAAAAACTGTCTCATATAGAATACAAAAATACCTTCATAACAGCAAGTTTTGATATAGTAAATCTTTATAACAATGTTCCTGTTTCCAAAACACTTCCAATAGTAAAACAACTATTAGAACGGGACTCTTCATTAAATCAATGAACTCAGTTATCAATTGAAACAATAATGGAACTACTAACATATTGTACCAAAACTACATACTTTCAATTAAACGATGACTTTTACCAACAGAATTTTGGCATGGCCATGGGTTCTTGTCTCTCACCAGCATTAAGTAAGAAAGTCATTGTTTTTATTTATGAGCCATGAGAGATCACTACGTTTTCAGTGCAATATGTTTTTAATATACAGGGTATTCCATCTCAAACGAGCCACTTTGAATATCTTGGTTATTTCCAAAACTATTGCAATAAGAAAAAACAGGGCGATTTTTGTTTCGAGGGGGGAGTATTTTTTGGTGTGAATTAGCGCTTGCGCGCATTCATCATCGATGACCTTCAGATTTGAGATAGGGAAAATAGGTGTTGTTGTGTATCATTTGAAAGCACTTTTTACGGACTATAGCGTCATACTAAAATTTTTTATTGTAATTCCTGTTCATGTAACAGAAAACCTAACGGACCTAGTAGTAAAACCGGATTATTAAATAAATGTTTTTACTGCAAGGAAAAGTACTAAAAAGGAGTTCTTTTATAGTACGCTCTTAAATCATCCTGTTTCACTGCCGTACCCTGTAATAACACAAAATACAAGAAAAACATTAAACGTAAACATTCATTTATTTTACATTATGTTTTGCTGATATTTACAGCAAGTTTTTTTATCTGTTCTGACCTTTATTCGATTATTTGAAGCATTGTACACTTATCTGTCAAGTTATTACTTTACTGATTTGTTGAAAATTGTAAAGATAATTCTGGTATACACATTGCAAAACGTGTTGAGCTGGTAAGTCTTTATTACCAAAATCAAAATTGTGCTCGATCTGCTGCAAGGGTTTTTAACCAAAACCATCACGAACGTAACGTTCGTCATAAATACTTTTTCGAGTTGAATTTAAAATTTGTTGAGACGGGCTCAGTAATGAATAAAAAAGAGGTCCCATTGGAATTGTAACTGATGAAGGGGTAGCTGTGGCTACATTGGGCCATGTCCAACTTATACCAAACACGCAGCCTCTCCAGTAAATCTCTGCAGCTTCTGGTATTAGCAAAACTAAAGTTTTTAGAATTTTGCATAAGTACAAATTCCATCCGAACAAAATTAAATTACTTCATCATTGAATGAGGATGATTGGGATCGAAGGCACGAATTTTGCGAAATTATGACCTATCGTATGATCGAAAACCCAAATTTCTTGGGCAGGGATTTTGGGAAATCATCGAATTGGAGCCCTCTTTATTCCTGGTATAATTTATCACAATATATTGGAAAATTAAATTAATGCACAGATAATAGAAAAATTAGAAAATGATCCTCTACTACATGAAGAGCAATTGCTTTTCCAACAAGATGGAGCTCCTCCTCACTCCGCCGCACCAGTTCGTCAATACCTCGTTTTGGAATACCCTGGTCGCTGGATTGGAAGAAGAGGTCCTATAGAATGGCCTGCCCGATCACCTGATCTGAACCCTTTGGATTTTTTTGTGGGGACACGTTAAATCTAAATTTTTTATGCCTGAGAATTTGGTCGAACTACCTCAACGAATTATAGCGGAGTGTCGTCAGATAACACCGACTATGCTGAACCATGTCAGAGACGGCTTTCACTCAAGGTTGTACTATTGTATGGAAGTCAATGGAAGACACTTTGAACATTTGCTTTAGAGGCATTGTATTGTAATGTAAATTCGTTTTTTTAATATTCTTTTATTATTGCATGTACAGAAATTGCAATAAAAAATTTTAATACACGGTATAGTGCATAAAAAGGGCTTTCAAATGATATACGACAACACCTATTTTCCCTATCTCAAATCTCAAGGTCACTGAATTTACCTGATTATGTAAAATGCGCGCAAGCTCTAATTCACCCCAAAAAATTTTACCCTCGAAACAAATATCGACCTGTTTCTTCTTATTGCAATAATTTGGAAAATAACCAAGATATTCAAGGTGGCTCGTTTGAGATGGAATACCCTGTAGATGAAGTTGTAAACGGTATCACAATTTTGAAATCGAGATATCGTTTGGTCAAAAAAAAGAAGATGTTAGGAATTTTGCATCTATTTTTAGTCAAAAACAAACAATTTTGCATTGAATAAGTGTCTGGAACTACAAGTGTAGCTACATATGACTTTACTAATCATTTGAACATTCAAAAACAACTTTTTTGATAATTGCAAATACATCCAAAATAAACCGCAAACTGATTGAAAAGATATCGCAACATGGCGATAAATCGCTAGTTTGAAAGTATGTAGTTTCCGTGAAACGTTTATTTAAACTAAAATGGATGAATTTGTATAAAAGTGAATTAGCTAGTGCAGTTTGGTATGGTTTTTGTGTTGAAAATTATAACTTTGGAGTTTATGTATTAGGTAGGTAAGTTCTTACGTTTGTCTTATCAAAAGTTTTGAAATTAACTAATGTATTTCTGAACAAAAAGCGGCTAAAATAGAGCCTTTTACAGTATATTGTATGGAGTTATTTGTAAATGATACATAAATAGTTCTTTATTCTTCTGTGTTTTAACATAATCTCACGAATTTTTCTTTCAGAAATCAAAAGCTAAGACGAAATCTATTTCAGAAATATTTCACAAATAGTTTGATTACGGAACCAAATCGAATTCTGCACAAATCAAGCTGGTAGACAATGTAACTCGTTCCTAGGGATGAAACGATACCACCAAGGTATCGATACTTTTACTCGATACCGTATCGGTCGTCAAATATCGTTACTTACTCTGTATCAATTGAAAAGTATCGATACTTACTCGTATCGAATCAGAGTGACTTTTTAAATGCTTATGCAAATTAGAAATATTGCCACAAAACCGCACGGTTTTAAAGCATTCATCGTTTTTTGTAAAATATAGTCACACATTAGAATTCGGAGGCCCCATTCTCAATCAGTCAAAAAATTGATGAAATAGTTTCTATACTCTAAGTCTCTATTGCCCTCTCTTTCTATCCGTGGCATGACATTTCTTTACTGCAGGCTATTTCCAGAAGGCGTATGCTCTAAGAATTTAAGAATGCGATGTGTAACTTAGATCATGTACCTCCTAGATATAGCCTGTCATGCACACGTGGTAGCGCTAGAAAGAGAGGACAATGGAGGCAGTAACAAGGTATTTCACTTAGTGGGTAGAAGCAGCCAATGAACAACATGCTGAGCATAATTGATTGGAAGCAGCTCCCAACCGAGTGAAATAGCATGTTACCCTCTCTATTGCCCCCTCTCTCTTTAGTCTTACCACGATATTTGTGCCGGACAGGCTATATCTAGAAGGTACATAATCTAAGATGTTTAAATGAAATAGTGACATTCGCATGGGTTTATGAGTACTTTTGATCAGTGAGTATAGTTACTCACTGCTGTTAACCGATACCTACTCGATACTTAATTGCAAAGCATCGATACTAAAAGTACTTGGTATCGGGGAAAAGTATCGAGTATGTACTAGTAATTACTCGTATCGTTTTTACAAATTTTCTTCTCTATACGCTGTTTTAAACTGAACAAGTTGTCAACGCAAGATCGTCCTGGGCGAAATCCACTTGCTCCTCAATTTCGTGTGACTCTTTTTCAATTCTTTTTGTTATTGTAATTTTTTTATTTTCACACTCGGGTTCTGTTCAGTTCTTGGATTTATTTAAAAACACAGTCCAACACAATCTAATTTATTTCCACTACTTTAACACAATTTATATTCATAGAAACTACTATTTACATTTTATCTTAACTATACAATACGACCGTCGAAAACTGAATGCCTCCTCTCGCCAGCTGTTCATATTTATATATTTCTCTTCGAATTGTCTGTTAAGTCCACGAACCATCGGGAAACTCTTTCATGTTCTGAAAACTTTAAGGGAATTCCCAGTAACGGCAGCGGTCGGCCTGTTGAGAGACGAAGCATTTCGGATTCCCAGAAGTACCGGAATAATGTCCCTTCCACGAATTGGTTGATGGCCGATTGCACCAGCTGTCGGATGAATTCTCGTAACATTATTATGCGCCCAAACAGACTACCTATAGAAGGTATCAGTGTAATGCCTCTATAATTATTGCAGTCGTTCCGGCTTCCTTTCTTATATACTGAACTTAAATCAACTAAGCAGTAAAATTGTTTATAGAATTTTTCGGAAGTGTAGAAAGCAGGCTAACCCTTCCACGGCTTTTGTTCCAAACGGGAGTTGAATTATATATATTTTACTTTCAGATTTAAATCTGTCTCGAATGAATTTCAGTAAGCGGCAAATCCCAAATTTACTGTAAGTAGTAAAAATAAAATCCACTATGGGAACACAAACAAATTTCTATTGCTCGAAACCCCTCCATCCGTTTCGGATAAGATAGAAAACCCATAAAAGAAAATGTATGCGGTCTTTACGTCAATTGAAATTCCAAAGTGTAAGCGAACCACCCCGGCAGAAAAACCGGAAATCTTTTTCTCTTTCCATCGCACCGAATAATTGTTTTTACGGTGAAATGAAAAACGATTCTTAGACGACAAACATACACATTTCTGAGATGACTTTAATTCGCTAAGGCATCTAAATTTCCACACGTGTGAGCAATAAAACGCCTTCCAGCATTGTGTTGTACCTCTACCTATATACTGGAAACGCAGACAGACTGGATTTCGAACAAAACAAACTGCGAAGCCGTAAAGTTGTTCTCTCCTTCGTATCGTGATGCTCTTTTGCACTTGCAGGAAAAATCGATGTAGGAAATTTCATTTGTGATTTCTTCACAAGTAAATACTGATGTAGGAAATTAATTTAATTACGGTTAAATTAATTTTAAGAAGTTCCACAGGTATCATATAAATGACTCAGGAAAATGCTAGAAATATCAACAAAGAAAACAATTTCCATTCCCTGGAAATACATTATGTAAATAAATATAACGTATAATATATACCCAAGTTACGTGATCAACAAATTTTTAATTTGCGTAATCATTTCCAGAAACTCGCTCTGATCTACACAGAGTCATATGTCAGAGATGATCAACACCTCTGCGAATGCCAACAAGTTCAAGTATACCACCAGACAACTGATCAGAAGCTGCTCAAATGGAAAGAGAAGCCCCTTCATGGAAGACATATAAATGACGTCAACCAAAATTATGTCGACAGTTCAGCGTCGAACTACTGGTTGATCTCTGGTCATGTGTCTCCTGAAACGGAAGGCTTTATATTGGCAATCCAAGAACAAGTAATTCCACCTAAGAACTATCTAAAGTACATCGTCAAAGACCCTTCTATCAACAACGACAGATGCAGATATGGTTGCCAAACATCTGAGTCTATCCAGAATATTACAGGAGGTTGCCAAGCGTTCGCTGCAACTGAATACAAAGAACGACATGATGCTGTGGCAAAAATACTGAACCAGGAACTAGCGGTGAAACTTGAGTTATCACAGTCGGTAAGAACAGCCTACTATATATACAAACCAGAATCTATTTTAGAAAATAACAACTACAAGCTGTACCAACTGCTTCAGAAACAGACCAACAACAACGGAAAGCCTCGTACACTCGAGGAGTCACTGACCAAAATAACAGGATTCTACACCGACATCAAGTACAGGTAGTATTCAACACCACTCAAACTATAGCCAACTTAACCGGGAATGACAAAGTACGAAATTCCATGTCGCGGTTGCCCACAAAGCTTCACTGGTTTTAGGAACTTGCGCGTCACCATCGAGTAAATGAACACTCTCTGTCCGTCCGTAAAAAGATCCGACTTTAGCTCTCGCGTATCATCATATCCAAACAGGGCACTCTATCAATTTCGAGCACAGTAGGATCATCATATCCCTCAATTCTCTAAGGGCATCCACTATTCACGAAACTATAGAAATAGAAAAACAGCCCCTCTGTCTAAACCGACACGATGACAGCTCCCGCCTTCCTAAAGCATATACCTTTGTAATAGCCAGATTAAACAGAGCAGACACGCCACAAACAGTGAACCAATAAAGACACAGCCCCCCATCACGTGACATCCCCTGCTAATCGAAATATAAATAAAAATAAACTTCGCAGAGCAGAAGAGTTCGATCTAGACTCTGAAACTCTTTTTCACTTTTTCACTTTTTTGTGTCTTGATCATGGCTCCAAAGTAGGAGTCGAAACGTCGAGTCTTTAATAAATACAGACGCGGTTCTCACCCGGAACATATCCTAATTTATATACATTTTTAAATATACACAATACATGCGTCAATCTGTGAATTATTATTTATCGCAATGATCATTCATTAGTTATGCGAAATCCGATAGCTAGTGCTGCAGTAAAGGTATTAAAAAATTACATCTCCATAAACAAACAGTACTCATGTTACAATATATTCAATTTCGAAATGGTATCATACGTTCTGTAATTTTACCCAAAATGAAACTCACCGTGCTACCATCATAGACGATATAACAGTTGTTATGAAGACATGATAAGTGCTTATCCAAGAGTATTCCATCAAAGAATTATCAACTGGAAGTTATGTGGAAGCACAAACGGCCCTATTTCAGAAAGATAGCATTTACTTGCAATTCAATGTTAATTATTTTTATGTTTGGGAATAATACCAGAATCAAAATAAAAAGCTGTATATTGAAAAAAAAACCAAACGTTCTAAAGTCGATTCTGACTTCGTTGTCGATGGCTCTATGTGTATTGAAAATGTAAATTGCAAAATGAAAGTGTGATTTATGCCATTTTAGTTGATATAAGAAATAATTTGTTGTTTTTATATATACAGGTAGCACAAAAAAATGTAAATCATCATCTTTAGATTTTTTGTGCTATATATAAAAACAACAAATTATTTCTGATGTCAATTTAAATGTCCTAAATAAAACTTTCATTTTGAAATTTACATTTTTAATACATATAAAGCCATTGACAACGAAATCGACATTGAAACATTTGTTTTTTTTATTTCACTATACAGCTTTTTATTTCTAGTCGTTTCTACGGACCATTTCTAGCTTTCTGTAGTCGTTTCTACTCCAACCAACCATTTCTACCAGCAAGTTCTACTATCCCAGTCGTTTCTACGGGCCATTTCTAGCTTTTATAGTGGCTCCAACCATTTCTACCAGCAATTTCTACTTTCCCTGTCGTTTCTACAGACCATTTCTAGCTTTTGTAGTGACTCCAAACATTTCTAGCAGCGATTTCTACTGTCTCAGTCGTTTCTACGGGCCATTAAAAAATCCGTAATCTAAGGTGTCCTTTCTAATATGCCACAAATAACATTTAAATGTTAATTTGTGGCTAGCACGGGTATTAAAAAACTTTGTTACATTCGAAAAAAGTTTTTTGGCCTCTGTGGTCAACTTTGGAAAGCGTTGCAATTAGACCATTTGCTTGTCGTGCCTCTCCAGAGTTGCGCCAAAGTTACTGTTACTGTGTTATAGACCTAGTTGAAACCCATGTGGTTTTTCGTCCAAGGCAGATGCAAATCTTAATGTTGATTTATTTTTTGTCTATCCAGGTATTTATAATGTTTCATTTTGCTTTGATTGTGCACCTTAGAAATTGTACAAGCTGGCAACATAGATAATTAGTGGACTGGAATACCAGTTTTCAGTTTATTGGAGTCATATCCAGAATCTAATTGTTGATACAGACTATAGCAAAAGAAAACAGAAAAGCTACATGTGTATACTATTAAATCACAGGATGTACTTACAGACTACATTTAATTTTAAACTGTCTTCTAAAATGACTCCTGCTAATTTGGGGTTTTCCCCAACACATTTTAGCACGCTGCTGTCGTCTTCAGGCACAGGAATGAACGTGAGCGTAGAAGTCACGGTCGTTTCATTGCCCTCTTCAATCATCTGAAAAATAAAAATAAATTTGTTTTATAAATATTGACACGGTGGAATTGTTAGGTAATTTCTCACAAGTATCTCTTATTGATGAGATTGATATGTAAATAGTAGGGCATGCATCTGCTAATATCAAATATGTAGAAGCTAGCTTGCATGCTAGGGTTTCTCCATCGTAATCAAGTCCGAAACTGTTCTTTTATATAGTTGGAGCTAGAAATATTGGAGATGAGCCCACATATTACCAAAATTCTGTAATATTGGGTTCACCATTTTTTAATTCTCCTTTATGTTCGCTGTCGTGAAAGTTTGCATTATCTCGTGATTCTATTACTAAATAAAACATTAAAAAATATATATAACCGACTTCCACCTATAACTAAAAAGCTAAAAATAATTATAACAAAATATAACTCTAGCAAATAAATAACACATTCAATGTTGTTAGGTACCTACCCAGAAAGTAAAAAATGTAAACATTAATAGGTGCTCATTATTAGTATTAATTACGTATCAATCTAGTATATTTTTGAAGTCGGTGCCAAGCAAATCTAAAATTCTGCATTGCGTACTTATCTACTAGTATAGTCGGTTTGGCACCGACTATACTAGATTGTTAGGTAATTAATTTGTACAAAATGAATTTTAATGTTTACATTTTTTAGGTTATAACAACTTTAAATGGTATTTAAGAGTGGCACTTTTTAATTACCCCAGGTAGTTTTCATTCTTTATTTTTATTTTGTAGCCCTATGTATTTATGCCTATAACGTTTTTTCACTTTCGACACTTGTTAACTAATAATTCCAAGTAAACCATCCTGCTACGACTGCCTACGAACAAGCATTGAGCTGTCTTTTGTAAATTATAGGACTGAATCTATTTTGCAAATTCCTAAGATATATACCTGCTGTGTAACATTAATTCCTCTCCTCACATGCAACTTCTTATGGGCTAAGTCATACTGTAAAATAAATTCAACTCCAGCCGATATGATTTGTTTACGTCCACATATCATTTTTAATACCCTAGTATACGTCCCCTGTATATACTTTGGTATTTTCTACTCCGTTTTCAATTATATAAATGCAATTTTATAGGAATATATTTTTAAATTTATATCTTTCTGGAATATGCGGGAACCCCCGAGCTCCGGGAAAAAATAATTCTACAAATTAGAAACCTTATATGGTGGTTAAACTAAATTTAGAAAAACAAAAGTGATTTGTTCATAAAAGTGGTATTTTATTAATATTTTAATTACTTACTTTTCCTCTCCTAAATTCCCTGGCGTCTCTGGTCCACGTGATAATAGCCTTCGGCCTGGATCCGGTAACTTCGCATTGTATGGAGATTTCCTCATCAGCGACGAGCTGTCTTGGTTTTTTCACAATTAGCACGCTGAGTGGCCTCACTGCAATTAAAACAAATAATTATTGTTACTCATTAAAATTTAGTTTAATGATCAAAACTAAAACGCAATGTAATTATTTCTCGTTTTTGTTGATCCCAGTTTCTCCTTTAATTAGTAAAACTTCTTTTAATCAAATGGAGTCATCTGCTGCCTTCGTATATATGATGGAGTTGTGCAAACTTTATTATTAGAAGTGGTTGCAAAGTTTACGGATATAAATTATAAGTTACGAAACTAGAACTTGAAATGAAACTATCGCGTTATATTGCGGTTTATTTATTATAAATAGCTTTAGAAATTCGTAATTCTCATATGACATAAAAATTTATATATTAACTTAGAAATGTCACCAGCAGAGGGTGATAAAAACTTGTAAACAAGTTTTAATTTCCATCAAACATTCATAAGTAAGCGATTGTTTTAGATAATTGAATAATCTGTCCAGATTTTAATCTTTCCAAGCAAGTGTAACTGACGAAGGGACTTGATGTCAAATAATGTAACTGTATTTTTCAGAAATATAAATATCATGTATTTAATTAACAAAATTACTTCATTTGCATGTCCGGTATACCGATATACAGGGTGAGTTTTTTTTTGATGATCAGTATGGGGATTTTGGAAACTAGTGGAGATAGAGCAATGGTTTAATTGGGAAAGATTTACAGTTTTACTGGCCCAGTTTAATGACACTTTCGGATTTTTGTAAAAAGTCATGGCTTAGTAGATATTTTGAAAAAACTAAATTCTGTCGATTTACTCAAATCCCTCTAGCTCCTTTGTTTTTGTATCCCGAATATGATTGTTAAGTCCTCGTTTGCGTGACAGCTCTCGTTTTCGAGATATGACACAAACTTATCTTTTGTTGAAATGGAAACCATAGTTGGCCATGACCTCAAATAATCGGACATTTTTAGAGCTTTTCAACGATATAAAACTTGATATAGTTATTCATAAAAATAAGAGTTATGGATGCTTTTCTCTCTTATTTTCACTTTTAACGTAGTGAGCCATGAAATAGATTGATTTATTAATAACTATTCCAAAAAACATTGGACGATTTTTTTATTATGTATATCAGATATAACGAAAAAATTAAATAAGTAGGTACTTACTAAAAACTTAAGAAATTAAAGTACATACTAATGGTTACTATTTATGTTAAAAAAGTCCACCATTGTTATTTAGACAAAAATTGCATTTTTTTAAGATTGACATTACCGCTTTCCTCACAGATCACCTATCAATTTCTTGAATTGCTTGTAATACCGCCTCACTTAGGTCACCAACTGTCTCATACTTTCTTTTGTATACTTTGTATTTAGCGCACCCCATAAATAGAAGTCTATAACTGCCAAATCGGGAGACAGGGGTGGGCATTCGCGTGGGCCATTTCTTCCTATCCAAGAGTTTGGATAGATATTATCTAAGTGTTGTCTTACTAATAATGAGTTATGACCAGGTGCTCCATCATGTTGGAACCATTCAATTTCTAAACGAGTTGTCAAATTCAAATTATGCAAAGTGAAAAGTGTATTGCAAGACATGCAGGTAGCGCTCCCCAGGAAGTGATTCGTCATAGATAAAAGGCCCCAGCATAGTAGACCCTATGATACCACACCAAACTAAAACCAAATTTCATCTTGGGTCGTCTTTGTTCTACATGGAAAGGGTTTTCTTTAGCCCAGATATGCTCATTGTGTCTATTGAACATACCGTAGTTAGTAAATATAGTTTCATATGACAATAACACCTTTAATGGAAACTGTGGATTATCAAGGCACATGTCTCTAAACCATGTACAAAACAAAATACGTCGATATTCTTCACCAGCATGCAAAGTTTGAGAAACTGAAAGTTTGTACGGGTGGAACTTGTGCGCTTTCAGTACCTTAACTACAGTTCGTTGAGATGTGCCAGCTTCTGCCGCAATGTCACGAGTTGATGTAGATGGATTTTGATTTACCATTGTCAAAACATTTATTTGTGTTGCTTGGTTAATTTGATTACGTTCCTTTGGTGGTTTAGTAAAAGATCCATATCTGTATAAACTATCGTAAAGCCTCTTAAATGTACATAGAGCAGGTTGACGACGATTAAAATATCTATGAAAGTATTCCTCAGCTGCACGAACTGAATTTTTATGGCATATGATATAACATTCCACCATATTCAGTTTTTCTTCGTTATAATATTCCATTTTATCACGAAATCTTGTCAATATCGACTGTCAGTTCAGCACTACTAATGGAATTACTCTCAAATGAGGAAACGTCAAAGTGAAAACAATCTTTTTCATGGCTACCTACGTTAAAAGCATCCATAACTCCGCTATTTTTATGAATAACTATATCGAGTATTATATCGTTGAAAAGCTTTAAAAATGTCCTATTTTTTGAGGTCATAGCCAACTATAGTTTCCATTCAAAAAAAGATAAGTTTGTGTGATATCTCGAAAACGAGAGCTGTCACGCAAACGAGGACTTGACAATCATATTCGGGATACAATTACCTTCAATGTTGATATTTACACTTTTCTTATAAAATCAAAAACAAAGGAGCTAGAGGGCTTTGACTAAATCGACAGAATTTAGTTTTTACAAAATATCTAGTAAGCCATGACTTTTTACAAAAATCCTAAAGTGTCCTTAAATTGGGCCAATAAAACTGCAAATCTTTCCCAATTTAACTATTGCTCTATCTCCTCTAGTTTCCGAGATCCCCATACTGATCATCAAAAAAAACTCACCCTGTATATTGAAAACTTATTTGTATCGTTAACTAGCTTTTAAATCTCGTCTTCATAAGGTCACACTTCTTCGTTGTGTTAGCTTTCCTTGCTTTCCTCAAAAAAGAAAGCATATTTCCAGTAGTAACACTGGGTTATTGTAACACCTCCGGCCTCTGCTATTGTATCGTGATAAAATAAATATCATCTCTGAAGTATATGCATAAGATTTTTAACACAAAATCAACAAATTTTTCCCACATAAAGATCTTAAGCTCTTCTCCTGTTTCCCTAAAGACCCAAAGCATTTCCGATGAGCTTTTCAGCTTTTTCTGTATGCTTTCTCTAGCCTTGAAGTTCCAGATAAAAACAACCAAATATATCTTCGTCTCCGTCTCTACAGCCAGTTCTTCAATTCTTCGGTACTACGGTAGGTCTTTTTCTTCATTTCAGTTACTCAAAAAGCCCGTTTTCTCACACATCTTCAAGTCTTTTCAATATAGTCCTTCAGTCCTACTCATAGATCTTGAGCTCTTTTTCCTTGTTTTATCTCGAGACTATTCACAGCCGTAATACACATTACAAGTTAATAGCTTATATAATTATTCCAACCCTGAATTCATTTATGATGTCATATAAATATGCCTCCTTTAGAATACCAAGCAAACTATTTGAGAAGTAAAAAATTGCATATGATTTGATTATGAGATATAAATGTATGACTTGGTGCTATTTCAACCAACCCGTTTTGTATAAATTTTGTTTTTGTTCCTCTCAAGTAGTCGTGTGTTAATTTTTTGAGCATATACTTGGGAGAGAAAAAAAAAAAAAGAAAACCAAGACGAGGCCTTGGATATTTATAAAATGCAATATGAAAAGCTTAACTTACATAAGCTGTTTAGAAAAGGTGGTCTGTCTTGGTGTTGATTTTTTTGTTTAGGAATATTATTTTACTAAAACTGAAAAATTCTAGAGAATTATGCACTTTTTGCGCTTAACTGGTTCTGGTGGTTCTATGCTAGAATGCTTCGTCGAAGACATCTTCAATCCTTTCTGTGTTAAAGCTGAACATCATGTGCCAGTGATAGGGCTTCTGCTTATTCTTAATTTTTCATAGTAGCTATCGTCACACATATTTTTTTGACAGTATGCCCTTAATTCTCAAATGTTACATAAAATACATCAGCTTAAAGTCGCTTCTTGGCAGTATCATGCACCTCATCATGGGTTATCGAAAACTTGGGAACATCCTGAAGGGAACTTGTATAATGAGTAAATATGTTTTACCGACGGCTCGTCGATTTTGATCAGTAATACATTAAAAAAATATAATTAAAATCAGTTATAAAAATCCACTTTTGGGTTGGGTTCACGTTCACCGAAATGTACTTAGCGATTAGTTGAAATCTGAATATGTGACGCTTACAATAAACTCTTTACTGTAGTGCTGCTGCGATTGACATGGCTCAAGTTTTGTGGTAATCTCATTCGTAGAGTCTCTTTGTATACAAATGTTTTTAATTTGCATGCTAGGCTGGATATTCTGCTTCGCTCTGTTTATTATATTCTTGCACATTTACACCTCATATACAACTGTACATACATACTTTAGCTTAGATACCCCGTGTATTCCACCCTCTTAAACTATGAATTTTCTTCCCTTATATCACCATTTTATTTACTACCACGTGCTCTTCTTTCTGAATTACCTTGGCCTGGTTCCCGTTGATGTCATGGTGTTCAGTCTATGCGTGATTAGCTAACCCAGACTTTGTTAGCTCTCCCCTTTGAGTAACTATGCGGTGCTCCATAACCCTGATGTCCAATGGTCGCTTTGTTTCTCCAATGTAGGATTACCACATTCCCAGGATATGCTGTATATACAGTGTTTTCAGTATTGCAGGAGTATCCGGCTTTGTTTTTGTTATCATGCTCCTCTAGGTGTTGTTTCTCACGAAAATCATTTTGATACCATATACATGTCCAAACCGTGTGCTGTTTTTTCGTGTATGATAGTAATATAGTCGCTATCGTGGTTTCCTCTTCATTTCTAGGTGGTTTACCCAGTTCTTCAAACGAATTGTTAAAGATGGTTTACGGATATTCATTCGTCAAAAAGTCTTCCCCAAATTTCACTTGTTTTTCTTTGATGGCTCCTGGTGTTCTGTGGATATTTTTGGCTCTATAGATTTGTCTTTTGATGATGCCAGTTTTCGTTGCTGATAGGTGGCTAGGTATAACCTTGTGTGTAGGCTTCCTGTTGACTGATGTTTTGAGTCCATTGCGGCACTTCACATCAAGAAATGGTAGACACCCATTTTTTTTCTCTCTATGGTAAATCTAAGGGATGGCTGTGATCGGTTTGGAAGCTCGAGAAATCCTTGTAGTTTTCTGTCTCCGCCTTGACAAATAATAAAGGTGTCGTCGATATACCTTAACCAGAGCTTTGGTTGCTTCTCGTATCCCTTCAGTGTATGTTCGTTGAACCATTCAATGTAGATGTTGGTGATGGTTGGCGATAATGGAAAGCCAATGGGCATTCCATCTTACTCCATGAAGAATAGGCCTATTTTCTGCAGATGATGTTTTGCTCTCCAAGTTTCTTCTTCACTTGGATTCGTCTAATTGGTAATGAACATTGGAAGTTCTGCATAGATTCTGGCAAAATGCATTGAATCCTTGAAGTGTGAGTTGCGTGAGGAAGTTTGATAATTTTGCTCTGGGTGAGTTGCGTGAGCTGCTATTGAATTTATTAACATAGGATACCTTTTCTATGTTTTTTAGCATTTAAGGAAAATATGTCTAATGATTGGTCGTCCTTTTGATAAATTCTTTTTGGAAATAATTAACAAAATATCAATAAAAAATACTTGAGGATTTTAATTGATAGGTAACCTGCCAGAAAGCATTTTACTATTAATTATCGTCAACATCGCCTTTTCAGTCGTATGAACTCAGCATGTTCAGATATTATTTTATAAAAATGTTAATCCCCTTATTTGAGGTATTTTTATTTAATACGAATAGTAGAACTTTAACCGAGAAAACGTAGATAACAGCACATCTAATGGACATTTCCGATTTATTGCTGAATATTGAATGGAAATGACGCATTTTGATCTCCCTAGGCACTCCATCTCCATCTTTCATTGTAATTAAACTTTTGCTGTCATAAAAAAATTCCATTAGAAATGTAAATCGAGAAGGAGAAGTATTTAATAAATTTTATTGAAGCACCATTAAGTTTTAAATTAGGATCTGAAGCACACCATTCGAAGCGAACGTCAGATTTTAAAAAATCCAGATAATTCTTCCATCTCCGAGCATAAGCTATTTGTCATCGTATCTGATTTCCCGTAGATTAAAGACTAATGGAGGGCTATTATAGTTGGGGTTTAATTAGTTGTGATTGCTTTGAAAAGCGAGTTTTTCTTGAAAGTCGATGTTATCTTAATACTGAACTCTCTTCAGTATTTCTTTTGTGTTTCCTGCCAGATTCAAAAGATTGTATTCCGATTCTTGAACAATGTGAGTTACTTGATAATAAGTCTTATTATGTAAATCTTTGCTTGTTCTCATACTCGCCGTTCTTTTGTTTTCAAATTGAAAATTTGTTAGTTAATTTTGTCAAATATCCACACCGGAGGGAAATACTTACTTATTGTAAAAGCTTCTATGTCCTTTAATGTTTTCGTTTACAATGTTTCTGTATAAAACTGACAATCGCATTTTTGTATTATAGAGGTTTTTACAGCTAATAGTGTCTGACTCTAGTCAGTATGTGTTTCCACTTGTCTCAGTCTTCACAATTTCTGTCCTGAAAGTGTGTTTTCTCTATTGCTTCGCCTTCTTCTGGGATACCCTACATATCTAGAGACTTTGAAGTGTCTATGTCAATTTTACCCCTTCAATAAATGTTAAAATTTCTTTTTAAATTCCATGTTGAGTTTAATTTGATCTAGAATGCTAACTCCCGTTCTGAATTATCAAAAAACATCTACCTCAAAGTCAATATCTAGAGCGTTTCATAAATAAAACTATAAATGTACCACAAAGAAAGTCTTAACACCAAACAGAACAGAACAACCATCACACCAGTAATAACAAAAAAATATATAAACAGATAAGATAATTCCGGTTGTGTCTGAAAATAATACATTAATCTCTATCCTTACATATACCAAGTCGCTTAACACAACTTAGATGTCAGAAAATTGGGTGTACAGTATTGTTTATGATTGTAGATATACATATATGGATAAAACTTCAAAACTTTAAGAGGTAAGGGAACAGGAATACGAGTATAACATTTCCAGAAGACATGTGGGCAAATCAAATTTGGCCATCATCTATTAACACGCACTGGCAGTCATAGGATAGGCTGGAGTAAAACAAAGATCTTGTTAAAAGCAAAAAAAATAAAAAAGAAAACTTAAGGAAGACTTGTCTTCTAAACGTTGTTTGTGCCATTTTCTTGATTACTTTTATTTGTTTTTGGCCAATAACACCACAATCGAAATAAAACGACGTATATTGAAGGAAAAACCAAACATTATTGCCCAAAAAAACATAAAAGTAATTAGGGAAGCCTGCTGTATATCTGAACAACACGGAAACTGAAAAACTTTCATTTGACCTGGATTAGGTATGGAAAATCTGTTGCTAGAAGAACAAAAAACCTTATTACGTGAGCACCAACCGCCATATTAGCACTGACAAAATTTTGTTAACAAATAAGAAAATTGTATAAAAGCGAGAATTCAAGAATAACCCTTTAGCTAAAACAGTCAGCGATTGACAACAACTCCTAACTGGAGTTGAAGCATTTGTCTCCAGACACAGATAACCATAACACAAGAACACTTTTTATATACAGGAATACTGGTTGGTCTCATAGTGTAGAATATCTGTACAGATAACGAGTTATCCGGCCAATTAGTCGAACTTGGCTTAGTACACGTTGTTTTCCATTCCAAATTTCAAATACAGGAAAAAATCTGAGCAGAGAAAACTTTAACGAACTGGCAAAATAATTGTTTTGTTGTTGTTGGATTTTATTCTGTTTGATTGCAGTTGAACAAAGTATAATAGTTAATTAAATCTTATTTTTTAAGCTTAGTTACGTTAAAAAAAATAAGGAAGTTTTAACTTTTGATTTTACTCAAACATGTACGAAATTGCAAGAGCATTCTCTCTTTAAAATTCTCTATATTTCCAAATTGCTTGTGTATTGCATAACACTAGTTGCTCAGTCTAATTGAGCCTGAATCAATTTTAAATAACCGTTTCGATATTGAATCAAATTAAGGCTGTGCTGAAATACGATTAATGATGTTTACAAATCATTTCTACTACATTTACTATGCAATATTAGAATTTGGTATTGCTATATGCCTTAATACGGGAGTATAGCCTTAGGAGAGACCGTATTGCACATTCCTCAATTTCTTTGCTCTTAAATTATTACCGATCTAAAAATAATACACATGTTTATAGACAAGTAAAAATGTACCAATTTTAAAATTAAAGCATTCGTATAACATATTTTTCTTCGAAATTTTTTGTTAAAATTAAATATAATAAAAATACAGCTTGAAACCATGATATTAGAAATATAATAAATAGAAGTGAGCATATGTTAAGAATGGCTTTCAGTTTTAAACACATATATTGTAATTTCGTCCAAACAAAAGTTTTGAAGACAACATGCCGCAGTCGCAGGCGGCAGAATACGGTGTGGAAAAAGACCTTCGAAGAGTGGGGAAGGAATATTTGTTCTTGTTAGTCCTAATTGGCAAGGAGAAATCGAGTGGGTGGGGCTTGCAAGTCTCATCGATAGCTTGAAAAGCACCATTTTTAAGAACATTTATACACAAAAACGCACCATTCTAGCCAAAAAAGAACTGTAATCAAGACTTTCCTGGACTGCGCGCCTTGTTAGACTAATGCATTTCAGGCGACTGGCTCACTTGGCTCATGAGATAAGTAGGTCTTTAAAATCAAGACAGAAAATTTATAGACAGCTTTATTGTCATATATTAAAAATAAAACGGATCGCATTGAGAAGCTGCTCAGTAAACATAAGATTAAAACGGTTTACATAGCAGTTCAACAATTTTTAGTAAAGATTGCAGTAACTCAATATCAGGATTTGCAGGATAACTTCTTCACCTAGAGCGAAGTGCCACTGGCCAATAGGGACACACCATGTATCAACAGATATCAGTTCATCACCATCAGACAGTAATAAACTATAGCTAGAAAACATTGGATTACTCAGAATAGTTGACTGTACTATAAAGATAATATTGATTGCTTCAAAGTAAAATAATAGCGAATATATTCAGTTAAAAAAATAAGAGGAAATTTTTTTGGAAATATTGACAAAAATAAGGGCTATAGAGAACACAATATCTGCGATGGAGAAAACAATATCTGCAAATTGAGGACTGCCAAATTAATATGTGTCATCCATTAAAATAATTTATATTTAAAAAAGAACCAACTTCAGCTTAAAATAAAAACCATTTAGAAACCATGTGCAATCAATCACTATTTTCAGACATATCTTCTTCTTTATCTAATTTAACGAGTAAATTCTATTGAAAATTTTAGCGTTTTCTAATCTTTTTCCCTCTCTAATTTGTATTCTTTTTCTACATTGTCCAAATACTTTTTAAATTATTTTCTTTGTTTTATTATTTGGACCACTTTCTAGAATTCTAATTTACTCTATATTGCATCCACACTGTTTATGCTTCTGTATATTGGTCACCCCTATATAACTTATCTGTCCATCATTTTCTGAACTATCCTGTATAACTACAGTTCAACTCAACACAATATTGCAACGGTCCTGATATCTTTAAAACCACCCTGTATAAGTATAAATCCTCTCTATAATATTGACTGTTTCTATTTTTATTTTGTTTAAATTATTCCTGTATATGATTTTATTTCGCCCCATATGTCTGGTATTCCATTTATGCAACTGCTTATGGTCTACCCTATATAACAAAATTCACCTTTTTGAACCACATTTTATGACTTTAATTTTACTTTACCATTTATTTCAACTACTCGGTATATGCAACTGATTCTAGACCTTGAATAAGCAACTAGTTATATTCCACATCATATAACTTTTTTAACAGCCCAATATATCTATAACTTTATATTTCAACTGCTTCTGATATTTTCTGAAGCCTTCTGTACAACTGTACTTATACTCCGTCCTATAAAGCAAATACCCACTCGGTATAACTATAGTTTTGCTCCACTCCTATTTCAGCCATCTTGTATACGTAACTACTTATAAGCCATGCAAAACAAAATTTTTTGAACCAACCTGTATAATTCAACTCTACCTTATACAACTGCTTATGTATCACCTAATATCACATGCACACACATATAATTATATACCGTATAATTATAGCTGCCATTTCACGGGACTATAAGCCCCGTAACTTAACATCGTCTCTAAAGGAAACAAACTTCAAAAGAATAAAAATGAAAACCATTACAAACACCCTGTACGATATACTTTCATGACATATCTTAATATTTAAACTAGATATTTATGTTCATAATTTTACATTTACATTGATGTTTACAGTTTTTTGCACACATTTTTCCGATTTTCAGAAAAATGATGTTTTTAGTAAAATTACGGAATGAAGCTTTCACATATCTTTGTAGAATACAATTTGGGTCATTCCATGTCAAATCGACCCCCACCGATTCGGATGAATTTTGGTGGAGAGTTTTGTCTCATCATAAAACGAAGTTCTGCCAAAGGAAAAAATTAAAAAAAAAATCCTAAGATATATTCAAAATTAAAAATTTCACTGTTTTTCCGATTTCATGAGTTTAGTTATTTAATATTTCAGAAACTACTGAATATTAAAAATAAAACTCTGGTACATTTTTAGAAGACACTTAGAGGTATGAGAAAAAAAAAATTGAAATAAAATGTTTGAAAATTATCAAAATTTTGAATTTTTCAAAATTGTGGAAAGTAACCATCGCGGGAAAATTCTGACCTCAAATTTTTTTATATTATACCTCTAACATATCTAAAGAAATTCTGAAATTGTCAGAGGGGTGTTCTTTTTCGTTTCAAAGATATGAATTTTTGAATTTTGGCAAAATAGTGTTTTTCTATTTTTTCAACTTTTTTTGTTGAATATAATTATTCTACCACATGATTACCGAAATTTGAGGTCTAAAATATTTTCCTTGTGTTAATGGGATGTAAAACCATAAATATCTCAAAATTTATTATAGAATTAAGTTTAAATCAAAACTTAAGTAATGTTTAAAGTGTCATACTCTGCCATCTATGTTCCCATCAGTGATTTCACTAGTTCCATCATAAATATACATATATCAAAATAATCGGACATTTGCTATGTAAACTTATTTTGAACTACCTAATATAATATGTTTTTATTACATTTTTTAAATTACATTGTGCAATCCTACAATTCTGCTCTCTCCTGTATTTCAACCACCCTATATATGCAACTGCTTATGGATAACCCATTCAAACATTTTTTAATCACCCTGTATAATTAAAATTCCACTTGATTCCATATTCCAACCATCCTTTATATGCAACCGCTTTTAGGCCACTCTACAAGCAAGCTACCCTATAATACATTTATGTTCAAACATTTTCTTAACCACTTCCTGTAATTATAATTCCGATTCACCCTATATGTGAAACTTTTTATAAGCTACCAAATATTACATTTTTGCGCTAACATATTTATTCTCACACTGTATAACTATAATATTACACCACCATATGTTTTTAACTACCCTGTATATGCATTTGCTTATGGCCACTGATTGTAATATTTTTTGAACCACCATGTATAATTATAATTTCAGTATATCCTATATTGTAACCACCCTGCAAATGCAATTACTAATGTGCTGCCCTATGGGTATAACATTCTGTTAACCCTGCAAAACAACACTTTTATCCGACCTGTATGTAAGCTATCATTAATTTCCAAATAAACAGATAATTACATATAATTTTGAGATATATTTGTTTTTACATCCCATTAACATAAGAAAAATATTTTAGACCTCAAATTTCGGTAATCAGGTGGTAGAATTATTCAACAAAAAAAGTTGAAAAAATAGAAAAAAACTATTTTGCCAAAATTCAAAAATTCATATCTTTGAAACGAAAAAGAACACCCCTCTGAAAATTTGAGAATTTCTTTAGATATGTTAGAGGTATAATACAAAAAAATTGAGGCCAGAATTTTCCGCGATGGTTACTTTCCACGATTATGAAAAATTCAAAATTTTTTAATTTTGATAATTTTCAAAATTTTTTTTCTCATACCTCTAAGTTTCTTCTAAAAATGTACCAGAGTTTTTTTTTAATATTCAGTAGTTTCTGAAATATTAAATAATTAAACTCATAAAATCGGAAAAACAGTGAAATTTTTAATTTTGAATATCTCTCAGGAATTTTTTTTTAAATTTTTTCCTTTAGCAGAACTTTGTTTTATGATGAGACAAAACTCTGCACCAAAATTCATCCGAATCGGTGGGGCTCGCGTCCAACTATTTGTCGATTTGACATGGAATGATACATTTATAATATTCAAATTGCTTGAGCTGTTTTAGGGAAAACAGTGAAGATTCATTAAAATTCACTGAAATCTAGTACCTTATTTACCTTTTTTTTTCTGATTTCCTGTAAAACTGTAAATCTCAAGTTATAGACTTTTCTGTAATATTCTTTAATATAATGCAGATTAAATTATCAAAAATTCAATTTTTGACTAATCGCAGATCATACATAAAAAAAGTTGCCGAGTTTAAGTTCAAGATCGATAACACGAGTTTTTCCGAAATTAACAATTATGACCTAAGTTTAAAGTTTGAGAGTTTAACTGATAATTTAAAAAAATAATAATTGAATTAAAAAAAACTTAAACTTGTCAAGAGTATAGTTATATATTTTTTCGTGTATAGGTAGATTTTTTTCGTGTATACCAATAGAATGTCATTTTTATTTAAAGTTGTTGAAGATTAAACAGGAAACAATGATATTAAAGAAGTGTCAGTTACAAAACTTAATGAGACCTCTGAACCAGTACCATAGAATATACAGGAACGTTATAAAAATCTTGTTGTGTACCTTACTGCTTTATTGTCGCATAAATCTTTAAATATCTATTAAGCCACAATTTACTTATAGAAATATTATATTCACGAAATCCATTAACTGTTTAACCGAAGGAAACCAAAGACCGGCAAGTTGAACTTAATTTCATTGGTTAATTTAAGATAATAATAACCGTGTAATGGAAACGCCTAGTGAAATTATATGTGATTTAATAAACAAAACAAAGGCCCATTTGTGCAATAGCATCAACTATAATTGAACTATTACTATCATTGTTAATTTATGTGGGCTAATTAAACAGACTTTAGAGACTCAGAACCTTGTACGGCATCCATTTATGTGAAATACAACCCAAACGGAGCATTTTCCTTTGTGAGAATTATTGCTCACTTCTGCTTCTAATAATAGTAGCTATATTGATTATATTGTATTAAATTATGTTCTAACTTCTTGTAGAGCGAATTTTATTTCTATATTTACCTAGATAACCCAATAAACTTATTTTCATTGTTTTAGATCCTAACATATATATATATGTGTATTAGATGGTTTCCGGGAATTCATTCGCGTAGTTGATAATTGATCCCTGCCGGTTACTCGAATACTGGAGTATTCGAGTAACTAGAAGCGAAAGCAGAAGGCTACGAGAATTTTGCGAACCGACCTGAAGAGGGCAGATGTGACTCTGCCGAAACGTCGTCATTTTCCATCGATCCCAGCAGGGATCAATTATCAACTATGGGGATGAATTCCCGGAAACCATCTAATACATTTAGTGCCCGCGAAAACTTAAAAACAAATATATATATATATATATATATATATATTTGTTTTTAAGTTAATATATATTATTTTATAGTTAATTGATGTAAGACTGACATTGAACATTTACAACGAAAAGTTCGAGTTTTACTAACAAAAGCTCAAAATCACCATCCAAAGAGCTCTGTTGAACGTACAACTTTGCCATGGTATGAAGGAGGAAGAGGATTGACAGATCTATGCAAACTATTAGATCGACAAATTTCTATTTTGCGTAGTCATTTTCAGAAACTCGCAGAATTTTCTGATCTACACAGAGTCATGTGCCAGGTTGATAACTCAACACTGCTGCTGCTGGCACAACAACAAGTCCAATTACACCACCAGATATATATATATATATATTTAGGCGCGTTCACCACGTATACGTCTTGCCAACTGTATGTTTTTCGGCATGATGGTTACACGTTTCGCGGGGATAACACACAATTTGATATCTCGGAGCTTCAATGTGCTTACGAGGCACTAGGTAACTGAACTGAATGTGAATCTCCTCTGCTTCTTTTATTTATAGTTATCGGTCCGTTAGAAGAGGATGTCACGTTATGAAGGGGCTGTATTGTGATTGGTTAGGGGTTGGTGGGTGTGTCTGGTTTGTTTAATCTGGCAATTACGAAGGTGTAGGCTGTAGGAAGGGTGAGCTGTCATCGCTTCGGTTTAGACAGAGGGGTCGTTTCTCTATTTCTATAGCTTCGCGAAGAGTGGATGCCCTAAGGGAATTGCGAGATGTGATAGTCCTACTGTCCCCGAAGTTGATAGAATGTCCTGTTTGGATATGATGGTGTGCGAGAGCTGAAGTCGACCGATGTAGCTTTGTGGGCAATCGCGACATGGAATTTCGTTAACTATGAAATCTTTGGCTCTTTGATCTGTTCCCTTAGCAAATATTGACAACAGACAAAACGAACTTAATAATCTTCAACAAATCCTTCGACAAAATAGCACCAATTATACACCGACTTTGCTTTTTTGTTTTCTCTATTCCGGTCAAGAACTATATGTAGTCATCTACATACTTGTGATAGTGTCCTTTCTTTTCCATCTCGGTGAATACAGCAATATCTATAATGATTGAGAGAAGATCTTTAAAGACTTAGATTCTTTTGTTTCTATCTCTTGAATGTTGCAGTATCCAATATTCATTCCCCCTTTTTATTGTTTATGTATTTTTCCGTTTAATCCATGATGGTTGGAGGCTGCGCTTTTGGATTTTTTAGCAATAGTGTCGTTGAGGTATGACAGAGAGCTGTCTGTCCATACAACCTTTCTCACTTTCTCCGGGCTTGGGACAGTCTGAAACAAGTCCAGGTACTTTTTTTCTGCTAACCTATTTATATATTTGTTCTAGCGTATTTCGTAGCTATTTTTTTAGTTTTGAACAATCTTGAGCACATTACGGCACAATTGACACGCTTTACATTGAGCAATGTCTTGGTTCACATGGAAAAACCTACGATGCGGCATATGCCGAGCACAATCTGGCACCTTTATTTGGAAGTAAATTTCCAAAAATGCGTGCTTTAATTTGAGGAAATATTACGATTATACAGGGTGAGTTTTTATGATCAGTATGGGGATCTCGGAAACTAGCAGAGATAGAGCAATGGTTAAATTGGGAGAGTTTTGCAGTTTTACTGGCCCGATTTAATGACACTTTCGGATTTTTGTAAAAAGTCATGGCTAGATATTTTGAAAAAACGAAATTCTGTCGATTTAGTCAGGGATTTGACTAAATCGACTAGCTCCTTTGTTTTAGATTTTATAAAAAAATGTAAATATCAAAATTGAAGGGAATTGTATCCCGAATATGATTGTCATGTCCTCGTTTGCATGACAGCTCTCGTTTTCGAGATATGACACAAACTTATCTTTTTTTGAATGGAAACCATAGCTCAAACATCGAACATTTTTAGAGCTTTTCAACGATATAATACTCCATATAGTTATTCATAAAAATAACGAAGTTAAGGATGCTTTTCTCTCTTATTGTCACTTTTAATGTAGTTAGCCATGAAATAGATTGATTTAACAAAAAAATTTAACAAGTAGGTACTTAACTAAAAACTTAAGAAATTAAAGTACATAATAATGGTTACAATTTATGTTCGAAAAGTACACCATTGTTATTTAGACAAAAATTGCATCTTTTTAAGATTGGATTGACATTACCGCTTTCCTCACAGACCGCCTACCAATTTCTTTAATTGCTTGTAATACCGCCTTCCTTAGGTCACCAACTGTCTCATATTTTCTTTTGTATACTTTGTTTTTTAGCGCACCCCATAAATAGAATTCTATAACTGCCAAATCGGGAGACAGGGGTTGCCATTCGCGTGGGCCATTTCTTCCTATCCAAGAGTTTGGATAGATATTATCTAAGTATTGTCTTACTAATAAGTTATGAGCAGGTTCTCCATCATGTTGGAACCACTCAATTTCTAAACGAATTCTCAAATTCAAATTGTGCAACATGTATTAAAAAGTGTATTTCAAGAACTGCAAGTAGCGCTCCCCATTAAGTGATTCGTCATAGATAAAAGGCCCCAGAATAGTAGACCTTATGATACCACACCAAACATTAAAACCAAATTTTATCTGGGCTCGTCTTGGTTCTACATGGAAAGGGTTTTCTTTAGCCCAGTGCTCATTGTGTCTATCGAACATACCGCAGTTAGTAATTATGATCTAACTTGTAGTGAGTATTTAATTTTATTTCTATATTTACCTAGATAACCCAATAAACTTATTTTCATTGTTTTTTTATCCTAATATATATATATATATATATATATATATATATATATATATATATAATTATATTTTTTAGGGGCGTTCATCACGTATACGTCTCGCCAACTGTATGTCCTTCGGCATGATGGTTATACGTTTCGCGGGAATAGCACATAATTTGGTATCTCGAGGCCTCAATCTGCCTACAAGTCACTAGGTAACTGAACTCAATGTGAATCTCCTCTGCTTCTTTGCTTCTTTTATTAACCGAGTTCAAAAAGAAGGAGGTTCTCAATTCGTCTGTATCTATGTTTTTTTTTATGTTTGTTCACCGATTACTCGGAAACGGTACGAGGAATTTCGTCCATTTTACGGGATCCGGAGTGGGGATATAGCAAAGTGGTCCCATATTTTTTTCATTAAAATAGCTTTTACCGTTTCTTAGAAAATGGAGAAAAACTATTTTTACCTATTCACATATACTCTATGCCTTGGTGGATGGAGGAGCCGGTATTATTATAAAATTTGCAAAATTTTATTCGGAACGTGGGACGAATTGAAAAAAAGGTTGGATTACTTCCGTGATATCTCAAAGTGGTCAGAAATTTTTTTCAAATAACATAGCTTGTATCGTTTCTTATAGAATGGCAAAAAACTTTTTACCTATTTTCTTATTATATTCTATGTCTTGGTGGAGTCCCCGGTATATAAGATTTGATAGAGTTACTGGTATTAACTATTCGAAACTTGCGGTAAATTGTAAATAAGAAGAGTTAATTAAAATAAGTGTCAGTTAATATGAATATGCAATGTGTATTCATAAATCAAAGGATTTCTTTTTATTCATAATTTTAAGAGAAAAAAATTATTCTTCACAAAAAGAATTTTTACATGGTCTAAATCATAAACAGTAATCATTCTACGTCAATTTGTATTAACTGTAGACAAGGTTTGTCTTCAAAGAGGAGTTTCGATTACAAATTAAAGTAAGTATCTTCATCTCGGTTAAGATATAAAATTTATATCAAATAGGAGTAATCTAATACTTAATACGAATAAGGTTTGTTTATATATATACATATATACATACATATATATGTAATTGAGTTCTGGAAAAAAGGCGTTTCGATGAAATATTCCTATTTAGAAGTTTCAAAGGATACAAATCGATTAGTTAGAGTCTCATATTTGGGAAAATCGTTTTGCAGAGATATTAAATAATTAAAATAGTTATTGACAGTTTGCAACAATCAAGATAGCTGATTTGCAATTTAAAGGTGTTCAATACAGGGTGATTTGGTAACCTACGTAAGAGTGAGATTCGTCTTCAGATTTGCTATGCAAGATGGTTAAAATATAGCGTCGGATGTAATTATAGTTTACAGGATGGTGAGTAAAAAGCAAGAAATAATTATATAAGGTAGCTCACAGCAGTTTGAAATTAATGATAGCTGACATACAGGGATATTGTTATGAAGGATGGTTAAAAAAGTGTTAATAGAATGTTACAGTTGTAGGATGACTCATTAGCAATTACAGCCATTGCATCACTGAAAATTGTAAAATAAATACATTTTTAAAAAAACAAAAACCGACTTCAAAAGAAAATTAACTAAAAAGCATGAAATAATATTTTGCTACAATTAAATACTTTTTATGAAGTCGGTGCCAATTTGAACAGCCAAGTTGCAAAGTTCAACTCATCAATGTACCTAACAAAATATTTTCACTTTCGCTTGGCACCGATTTCATAAAAAGTATTTAATTGTAGCAAAATATTATTTCATGCTTTTTAGTTAATTTTCTTTTGAAGTCGGTTTTTGTTTTTTTAAAAATGTATTTATTTATAGTTATCGGTCGGTTAGAAGAGGATGTCACGTGATGAAGGGGCTGTATTGTTATTGGTTGGGGTTGGTGGGCGTGTCTGGTTTGTTTAATCTGGCAATTACGAAGGTCTATGCTGTAGGAAGGCGGGAGCTGTTATCGCGTCGGTTTAGACAGAGGGGTCGATTCTCTATTTCCATAGCTTCGCGAATAGTGGATGCCCTAAGGGAATTGCGAGATGTGATAGTCCTACTGTCCCCGAAGTTGATAGAATGTCCTGTTTGGATATGATGGTGTGCGAGAGCTGAAGTCGACCGATGTAGCTTTGTGGGCAATCGCGACATGGAATTTCGTTAACTATGAAATCTTTGGCTCTTTGATCTATTCCCTTAACAAATATTGACAACAGACAAAACGAATTTAATAATCTTCAACAAATCCTTCGACAAAATAGCACCGATTCTACACCGACTTTGCTTTTTTGTTTTCTCTATTCCGGTCAAGAACTATATGTAGTCATCTTCATACTTGTTATAGTCTCCTTTCTTTTCCATCTCGGAGAATACAATACAATATCTATATTGATTGAGTGAAGTTCTTTAAAGACTTAGATTCTTTTGTTTCTATCTCTTGAATATTGCACTATCCAATATTCATTCCCCCTTTTTTTTGTTTATGTGTTGTTCCGTTTAATTCACCCTGGATGGAGGCTGTGCTTTTGGATTTTTAGCAATAGTGTCGTTGAGGTATGACAGAGAGCTGTATGTCCATACAACCCTTCTCACTGTCTCCGGGCTTGGGACAGTCTGAGATAAGTTTGGAGCTATTCGGTGCACCCCTCCACTGTCCAGGTATTTTTTTCTGCTAACCTATTTATATATTTGTTCTAGCGTATTTTCGAGCACATTATGGCACAATTGATACGATTTACATTGAGCAATGTCTTGGTTTACAGGGAAAAACCTACGATGCGGCATATGCCGAGCACAATCTGGCACCTTTATTTGGAAGGAAATTTCCAAAAATGCCTGCTAACTTTCATTTGAGGAAACGGTGTTCCTCAGAAATATTACGATTAAACAGGGTGAGTTTTTTTATGATCAGTATGGGGATCTCGGAAACTAGGGGAGATAGAGCAATGGTTAAATTGGGAAATTTTTGCAGTTTTACTGGCCCAATTTAATGACACTTTCGGATTTTTGTAAAAAGTCATGACTTACTAGATATTTTGAAAAAACGAAATTCTGTCAATTTAGTCAAATCTCTCTAGCTCATTTGTTTTTGATTTTATAAAAAAGTGTAAATATCAAAATTGAAGGTAATTGTATCCCGAATATGATTGTCATGTCCTCGTTTGCGTGACAGCTCTTGTTTACGAGATATGACACAAACTTTTCTTTTTTTGAATGGAAACCATAGTAGGCTATGAGCTCCAAAAATTGGACGTTTTTAGAGATTTTCAACGATATAATACTCGATATAGTTATTCATAAAAATAATGGAGTTATGGATGCTTTTCTCTCTTATTTTCACTTTTAACGTAGTTAGCAATGAAATAGGTTGCTTTATTAATAACTATTCCAAAAATCATTGAAAGATTTTTTTATTAGGTGTATCAGATATAACGAAAAAATTAAATAAGTAGGTACTTACTAAAAACTTAAGAAATTAAAGTACATAATAATAGTTACAATTTATGTTCGAAAATTACACCATTGTTATTTAGACAAAAATTGCATCTTTTTAAGATTGATATTATCGCTTTCCTCACAGACCGCCTATCAATTTCTTCAATTGCTTCTAATACCGCCTCCCTTAAGTCACCAACTGTCTCATATTTTCTTTTGTATACTTTATTTTTTAGCACACCCCATAAATAGAAGTATATAACTGCCAAATCGGGAGACCGGGATGACCATTCGCGTGGGCCTTTTCATCCTATCCAAGAGTCTGGATAGATATTATCTAAGTATTGTCTTACTAATAACGAGTTATAAGCAGATTCTCCATCATGTTGGAACCACTCAATTTCTAAACGAGTTCTCAAATTCAAATTATGCAACATGTCTTGAAAAGCGTATTGCAAGAAAGCAAGTAGCGCTCCCCAGTAAGTGATTCGTCATAGATAAAAGGCCCCAGAATAGTAGACCTTATGATACCACACCAAACATTAAAACCAAATTTTATCTGGGCTCGTCTTGGTTCTACAAGGAAAGGGTTTTCTTTAGCCCAGTGCTCATTGTGTCTGTTGAACATACCGCAGTTTGTAAAACTAGTTTCATCTGAACATAACACCTTTAATGGAAACTGTGGATTGTCAACGCACATGTCTCTAAACCATGTACAACACAGAATACGTTGATGTTCGTCACCAGCATGCAAAGTTTGAGAAACTGAAAGTTTGTACGGGTGGAAATTGTGCGCTTTCAGTACCTTAACTACAGTTCGTTGAGATGTGCCAGCTTCTGTCGCAATCTCACGAGTTGATGTAGATGGAGTTTGATTTACCATTGCCAAAACATTTATTTGTACTGCTTCGTTAATTTGATTACGTTTTTTTGGTGGTTTAGTAAAAGATCCATATCTGCGTAAACTATCGTAAAGCCTCTTAAATGTACATAGAGCAGGTTGACAACGCTTAAAATATGTATGAAAGTATTCCTCAGCTGCACGAACTGAATTTTTATGATATGATATAACATTCCACCATATTCAGTTTTTCTTCGTTAGAATAATCCATTTTTAACGAAAACTTGTCAATATGGACTGTCAGTTCAGCACTACTAATCTCTCAAATGAGGAAACGTCAAAGTGAAAACAATCTTTTTCATGGCTACCTACGTTAAAAGTGAAAATAAAAGAGAAAAGCATCCGTAACTCCGTTATTTTTATAAATAACTATATCGAGTATTATATCGTTGAAAAGCTCTAAAAATGTCTGATTTTTTGAGTTCATAGCTAACTATGGTTTCTATTCAAAAAGAGATAAGTATGTGTCATATCCCGAAAACGAGAGCTGTCACGCAAACGAGAACATGACAATCATATTCGGCATACAATTCCCTTCAATTTTGATGTTTACACTTTTTTTATAAAAACAAAAACAAGGGAGCTAGAGGGATTTGACTAAATCGACAGAATTTTGTTTTTTCAAAATATCTAGTAAGCCATGACTTTTTACAAAAATCCGAGTGTCATTAAATTGGGCCATAAAACTGCAAATCTTCCCCAATTTAACCATTGCTGTATCTCCGCTAGTTTTCGAGATCCCCATACTGATCATCAACAAAAACGCACCCAGTATAGTTTCAAATAACACAGCACATGATAGCGGTGCTAACTTCATGCACTTCTGACTGTAGAGGCCAGAGAATAATTTTGTAAATGTGTGCGAAAAAGTAATCGTATTTTGTAACGATTACTTCTTGTGATACTTCTTGTGTAGTATCGACTGCCTCCAATTAGTGAAAGTAACCGTACTTGAGATAACTATAAAATACGAATCAGCATTGGTAGATATATAAACATTGGTATTATTATATTTAAGGCATATATTGAGGAGTTTTATAAAAAAAATTGAACCAACTAAAAAACGATTCACTATAAAAATATCTTTCCTTCGATCAACCGTGCATCGCTATCGCGAAAACCTGTCTATATTAAATCGCAACGAAAATATACATTCCGGATTCATCTGATTCAATAAGGATTCGAGATATGATTTCATAACTTACATAGCATTTCGAGTCGTACGGTTTTCTCCGAAGGCATCATAAGCTTCGTATTGCTGGCTTGACATTTGAACGTCGAATTCAATTGATCTCTGGTAACGTCGTTGATTTCCAGTCTATTTACCATGACGTGGTTGCCTATCACACCTACGTTGCCCTCGACCATTCTCTCGTTGACGAACCAAGAAAGCGTCGGAGGTGGTCGACCTGAAAACAAAGAAAACAAATGTATTTTTCAGTAGACGTCGAAGATGAAAATAGTATCAATTTTGTGTTATTGAATTACTGAGATAAGCAAGTTTGCTGATATATTTCTTTAGCGGACTTAAAGTAATAAAAATATCGGTAATAGATCTCTAAAATTTGCCCACATTAACAGATGCGAAAATAGATGAGTGTGGTAGTGCAATGTAAGGATTTCATTTGTTTGTAGACTTCGTTCTTTCCGACCGAGATGACACTTCTTAGACTGGAATACCTATGCAACTGAGTTCTCCGTGTTACAAAGAAATATAACATAACAAATAAATAAATAAATACTAGCATTATTATTCAACAGTTGCCCATATACAGAATAATATACAATTTAAATTATACCTAAAGTTATTGAATAGTGATTCAAAAACTAAGATAAATTGCAGAAAGAAGGTAAAGAAAACAAAGCATAAAATGATATAATAAAGTAAAAATAAAAATTAAACAATAAAAACAGTAAAAATTCTAAAGTAAAAGTGAGAATAAAAACTTGAAACTTATCTAATACTATAATACGAGCAATGTTTGTGTATACATATATATATATATATATATATATATATATATAGTGATGTGCAAATGTGTGGAACCAAGTAAATATCTCTGGAATTATTAGAGATATCAAAATGAAATTTGGAAGGTGGATACTGCAGTAGATTGCCTATTTGTATCCAAATTTTTTTACAATTTTGAACTTCCTGTTTTACCGGAAACATTTTATTGCGAATACAAAAATATCGGGTTTGATATTGTTTACTTCAATACCTACCGAGATATTAACAGAAAAGTAACTAAGGTAAGGAAAAATTCGATGGTAGCTAAACCAAAGAGCTTAATACGTAGAGTGAATTAGGTATGGGCGTTACTGTAAGTGGCAGTGTAATAACAATAGAAAGAGAAAGAAAATATCAGGGAGCGCTTGCTATGTCTCTACCCTACCAATAGTAGGCGTCACCACTGACACTGACCAATCAGGAACGACACGCTTATTCTCTCTCTCTCTCTTTCTATTGATATTAAATGAATTTCGCTACTTCACGTGCTCTACAGTATTAACCTCTTTGAGCTAAACTCGGTTCAGATTTCATTTACATCCGATATAAACAAACCGCTCGGTAAGGATTTGTATTTCTATTGGCCAATAGGTGGCATTATACCGTCACAGCCAACAGCACTGCTTGATCCATAGTCGAAACAAGTGCGTTTGTTTAAATCAGGCGCAAATTAAATCTGAATCAAGTTTACTAGTCCATGAAATTCATTGCAGAAGTGACAGTAGTTGTCAAAATAAGTTATTAGTTTTTTTTATTTGAACGCAAAAAGATTGTATTGTTTTAATCTGATCGTAAAATGGCCGAATTAAGTGAAAGAGAACGAATAGAAATATTAATGATGGTTGGGTATGGGGAGAGGAAAAGGACGCCTCAAGAAGTTTGTGACCTTTTTAACATTGTTCATCACAATACACTAATATCCCGATCAGTAGTAACGAAAACTTTGCGAAGGTGCGACATATGTGGAACAGTTAGCAATTTACCAAACAGTGTAGGTACGGTTAAAAAGTGCAAGTAATGAAGGTGTAGCTCAAAATGCTGCTATATATTTGGAAGTAAATCCTCACTTATCCACTACCGACCTCGCCAATATGCATGGAATTAGCCGTCGTTCAGTAGTTAAGGCGAGAAAAATATCATCCATACAAAATTCGCCTCGTTCAAGAACTCTCCGAAGACGATTTTGACAGAATTTGCAATTTTGTGAAACGATGATGGATATTTGTAACCGTGATAATAATTTTATAAGAAATGTGGTGTTTTCAGACGAGGCTACATTTTGTTTAAATGGTACGGGTAATCGACATAACTGCCGATACTTTTCACATGGTAATCCTAATTGGGTACAAGAGGCTCATACACAACATCCCCAAAAATTGAACGTTTGGGCCGGCATTTATAACAACAGAATCGTGAGACCCTTCTTCCTACAAGAAACTTTAAACGGAGAAAGGTATTTACAGCTCTTGGAGACACAAGTTATTCCGACATTGGAGGTAAATAGACAATTATCAAATAATATCTGGTTTCAGCAGGATGGAGCACCACTCCATTACGCTCGCATTGTTCGAGATCATTTAGATAGGACATTTCATCACAGATGGATTGGAAGAAGGGGTACTTATGAATGGCCTGTATGAAGTCCCGACCTTAATCCACTAGACTATTTTCTGAGGGGTTACTTAAAGTCTAAGGTTTATGTTCATAGAACAGATAATTTGCAAGAACTAACTGCAAGAATAACTCAAGACATCCAGAGAATTACACCAGAAGTAATAGCTAATGAACCAGAGAATTTAAAAACCGACTTGCTTATTGTGAAGAAGTAAACGGTGCTCAGTTTGAACATCTAATACATTAATGATGCCTTAGATTTTTCTTTTATTTAGTAATTCACCCAGAATCCTAAAGAAGCCTAAAAATCAAAGAACTTCTCCTTCAAACTGAACCGTAATTTTCTATTTGCAATATTTTAATTAAAAAAAAATTAAATGGTGACATGACTAGAAAGAGAGGTTAATCGAGTGAGCAAGAGGCTATTATACTAGATTGAGAGCTGCTTCCAAGGAAATATGTCCAGCATATAATTCCTCCCCCTTTAGTGCTGACACGCTATCTGTGGCTACCTCCCGAAGTATATGCTCTAAGTATGTTAAATTACAGGCATGACACATCTCAGAAGTTGGAACACCACAAAAACTCCGACGGATTTATATCCGGAAAGCGAGGTGGCTAACCAAGAAGATCTGCACGTTCAATTTAACAAACTCTTTATTTTATTGATATAAGTTCAATCAGGCATAAGAACCAATTCCGGTAAATTATTATCGATAAAAGTTAACTAGGATTCATGGTTGGGCCTATTAGGTAAAACAGCTAGCCCAATTACTTCTTTATGAATAATGCCAGACAGTATGGCTACTTTTTCATATCAAACGAGATAAAATATAGGCGTATTTTTGCATACGTCCCCAGGATTCTCTAGGTAAGCCTATATTATGATGATCACTTTCCAAATATACCTAATGTTATGCATATATGACAAATATAACTGGAACTTAGTTTTATAAAATAAAATAAATATAAATATCAAAAAAAATAAACTAAGAGACAAAAATATATTCTCAGTGACTTAATCATAAGAAAAATAAAAACGGTGACATACTAAGGTTTTTCACACAATGTATCTTGAAAACTATGCATTTGAGAACATACGTTTGTATGAAAGTTTTTCTAACACTTAAACATTTGAAAAATATGACGTTTGTTGCGACCGCGAAGTTGTTGTATTACTCTTTACACTCAATGTCGGTTCAAAAATCCAAGATCTCATCTTCAAGACGTAAATCACATCTGCTTCAGTTTTGTTGGAAGATGAAGTAAAGCCAATGTAATTACTCGATGTTAGCTATCAATAACTAAGCATATTGCTACTATCTATTTGGAAAATCAGAAGACAAGGATTGCTGAGTGGTACCGAAGCATTTGTTTTGCAGAAATTTTCATAACATGAGAAAAACCAAATGAGAATTTGTCCATAATTTAAGCTCTAACACAGAAACAGAATTAATGACCCATCCTTCATGCGGCTGTAACCTAAATCTACAAGATTTTTGCACACCCCCATAAGCGTATTTCTTACAAAATGGACGAAATGTAATGATACTGGTTAAATGTCATGCAAAACCGTATAGATTATTAATAAGAATATTTTGAAATGCAATACAGTCACTTTTAGAATTATAAATAGAGTTGTTTGCGTCTATCCTGAAGTTAAATTTCTTTGAAACTTACAAGAACTTCAGCATAGACAGTATCCATTGTTTTCGTAGTATAGAAAATGATGTTTGCAAACTTATCGATATTCTGGACGGCTATTATTAATTCAAGGAAACATATTTCCAGAGCGTATAGTCAAGTCTAGAATAAAGTTAAGATCTAGGGAACAAATTAAAAAGTTATCGAATTCATGCACTCACATTCTATCTTTTTTATTTAGTTATTCCTAACCTGGGCCAAGAATATATAAAACGGCTTGTGTCGACGTCACAATGTTTCATGATTTTTGCTAGTAATTTACCACAACGTGTTGCTTTTCCGTCTGGATAACTGAATTGCTTTCCTTGCTTCGACTTCTGGGCTCGTAAATTTTGTGTCGTCTTGTTAAAGCGGTTATTTTATGTCTTTTGTCCGTTAGTAAGGACCTCTCTAATTTATTTATTTTTGTTTTCACATTAAAGTTGTCGTATCATATTTCCTTGAAAGCTAATATGCTTTCATTTTCGTATTACTTTTAAAGTCAATATGTAACTTTATGCTTGTTTGTTGGCTTAGTGATTATCGAATTATTGGAAAACACAAATTAACGCGTTTTTTTGTTGAGGTTCTTGTTGACGTTGTTAGGTACACTTCCTTATAGGTTCTATAGCGAAGTCCTAAAAGCAAAATAAATAAACTGGTCAAGTGCGAGTTGGACTCGCATACTAAGGGTTCCGTACCACCTTTGATACAATTTCAAACTATATATTTTCCTAATATTCCAGTTTCAGACAAGCAGGGAATGAGTGAATTTTTTGATATTTACCCTAATATATTTTAAACTAAGCGTTTTTTTTTTTGAAAAATAAACAGTTTTATTTCTCACACAGAGACTTTTTGTTTTATCTGTTAAATGATTTGCTTGATTTTTCTAAAAGTATTTTATTCAATTTTCTAATTTGGTCCCCAAAATTAACATTAGGGTTTTATTTTATTAATAAACTTTCAGTGAAGCCCTATATAATCTATTGTCTTAATTTCAGGCTCAGTAAATTGGAAGATAAAGGGGCAATTGGGTCAAGTTATTAAATTATTAAATGTTATAGGCAAATTATCTTAAAAATACAAATAAAATATATTAAAAAAAATTTAGTTCTTGTAGTTTCTGGGATAAAGGTGGAATAAGTCGATGTTTATTATTTTTGTTAATATCTTTTGAACAAATTATTATAAAAATATGAAAAAAATAATTTTATATTATTGAGAAAGGACCCTTTATTTGATATATTACATGACGCGTTTGTAACATATATTTTCCATTTAATTATATAATTTGCCTCTCAAAATTAATATTAGTGGTATCTCCTTCTTTTTCCTGTAAAGTTCAAGTAAGGTCATATAAGCTTTGTTTTTTTAGAGATCTGAACCAAAATGGAGGAATGAGTATTTTTTTTGTATTTGTATTAATATCTTTTAAACAATTTATTTTAAAAATTTGAAAAACATACATTTGTATTCTTAATAATAATACTCTTTCATTTGATGATGATGAGTTTAAAAAATAATATTTTTTTACTTTCCGTTTAATTCTGTAATGTGCTCCCCAAAACTAATATTAGAAATTTCTCCGTATTTTTTCTGTAACGTTCAAAAGAGGCCATATACGTCTAATCCGTTTTTTAATTTTAGGTTATAGTTTCGGAAATAAAGGGGAGAATGAGTACATTTTTTTATATTTTCTGTTAATATCTTTCAAAATATTAATTTTAAAATTATGAAAAAATACATTTGTATTCGTCAGAATTAACCCCTGTGATTTGATATATTGCATGATGCGTTAGAAATAATTTTAATTTTATATTTTCCAGTTAGTTCTGTAATTTGCCCCAAAATTAATATTAGATTTTCTCCTATTTTTACAAGTTTTTATGCCTTATAGTTTAGGAGATAGGGAAGGATGGGTTGATTTTTTCTATGTTTTTGTTAATATTTTTTAAATAATTTATTTAAAAAATATGAAAAAAAAATTGGTATTTGTCATAATGAGCCCTTTGATTTCATGTATTACAAGATGCGTTAGAAATAATTCATTTTATATATTTCATATAATTCTTTAAGTTGCTCCCCAAAATTAATTAGAAGTTTCTCCTTATTTTTCTGGTAAAATTCAGGTAAGGCCCTATATCTCTATTTTTTTTCAAAATTGTACGGCTTATAGTTTGGGAGATGAGAGGGGATGTGTAATTTTTTAAATATTTTTGTTAATATCTTTGAAATAATTTATTTTAAAAATATAAAAAAATATGTTTGTTTTCGTCTTTTGAGCTGTTTCATTTGATATATTCCATGAAGCGTTATAAACAATTTTAATTTTATATTTTGCATTTAATCCTGTAATTGCCCCCCGCCTCTGAAATTAATAGTAGAGGTTTCTCCTTATTTTTCCGATAAAATTCAGAAAGAGGCCCACTACCTCTCTCATATATACCTTATAGTTTCGGAGATAAGGGCGATTGGTATTTTTTATGTTTTTAAATAATTTATTTTAAAAACATAAAAAAATATATTTGTATTTATCATAATGAGCCCTTTGATTTCATGTATTATAAGATGCGTTAGAAATAATTCATTTTATATATTTCATTTAATTCTGTAAGTTGTCCCCCAAAATTAATTAGAAGTTTCTCCTTATTTTTAAAAATAAATAAAAATAAAATTCAGGTAAGGCCCTATATCTCTAATTGTTTCAAAATTGTACGGCTTATAGTTTCGGAAATAAGAGGTGATGTGTAATTTTTTAAATATTTTTGTTAATATCTTTCAAATAATTTATTATAAAAATATATAAAAAAATGTTTGTTTTCGTCTTAATGAGCTGTTTCATTTGGTATATTCCATGAAGCGTTATAAACAATTTTAATTTTATATTTTGCATTTAATCCTGTAATTGCCCCCCCCCCCTCCGATATTAATAGTAGAGGTTTCTCCTTATTTTTCCGGTAAAATTCAGAAAGAGGCCCACTACCTCTCTCATATATACCTTATAGTTTCGGAGATAAGGGGATTGGTATTTTTTATGTTTTTAAATAATTTATTTTAAAAATATGAAAGAAATATATTTGTATTTGTCATAATGAGCCCCTTGATTTCAAATTTTACTGATGCGTTAGAAATAGTTTTCATTTTATATATTTCATTTAATTCTGTAATTTGCCCCACAAAATTAATATTAGAGTTGTAGAACTCGGCAGATGTCGGTGCAGACAAAATTCGTTTTGCACTTTGGCAGTTTGAGCAAACTTCGCTCTTTGCTTTGAGAACTACATCTTGAACCAACAAGATAAATTAATATCAAAGTAGCTCTTTCTTTTTAGTTTCGTAACGCCTGGATAAAATGTCAAATGCAAAAGCAAGGGTAACGGATGTACGTACATCAAATTTTGATGGTGGTAACCGATCTTTTATGCAAAAGCAAAAGACAAGAGATCAAACGATACTAAAAGTGTTCATAACTAGAACACTATAATGCGTTGTTGGATCGACTGGATAACAAAATTAAGCAGAAAAGGCCTCAGGTGGCAAAGAAAAAATCACTGTTTCACCGATGCACTGATGCAAAAGTCGATGAAGACGATCATGAAATTGAAATATTTACTATTAGATCTTGCCCCATCTGACTTCTATCTGTTCGTAGACTCAAAATAATGCTTTAGTGAAAGAGAACTGGTGATGATGAGGTTATAGCTTCAACTGAAGCCTGGTGTGATGTAAAAGGCAAATTGTTTTAAAAGAAAGGATCAAAAGTTTAGAAAAGAGAAAAATAAACATCACTATAGAGTTGAGATATCCGAAGACGCAAATTCTAACAAAAGCCATTAGGGTATGAAATAGTACGTGCAGCATTCTACAAAACTTCCAGGAAGCTTAAAATTAACCGAAATGACAAGGAGTATGTTAGAATGAAGAAAGAAAAACAACAATTGCCTAAGGGCTAAACGTAATGAAAACAAATTATTATTGTCAAATATAAAACAAGGGAAACAAGCACAGAAGATACTTGACAAGGCCAGCCATGCTTTAGTGAGGTCAGAAATCAACCATCATCGTTGGAAGAAATCCCAACTTCTTTAGGGCGCAGAAGAAAGGTTTCAAGAAATCAGAAGATGCACACACGAGGAGGACCACATGCTGATTTTTGCTTCGATTCAAAAACACTGTGTCAACATCAGACGAATCGGCCAAAAGGTGCACACTGAGAAACTAAACAAACTTACCAGGAAGCAGTTGGCGAAGGATACGACCAACAGGAAAACAGTGGTGAACTTGTGATCCAGAGTTCTCACAGCAGTCGAGGAAACATTGCTTTCTAAGGGGCTAAACTACGCTGTAGCTCCAAAAAAGATGCCAGTACTAGATATTAGATATCATCAGTTTCGTGGAGTGAGAAATAGGCAGCAAAGAGACACTGCAACTGGAGGAATTCCGAGGGAAAGTCAGAACCGCAATTGAGAAAACACAACAAAACAAACAAAACATTAACGAATCCGAAAGGAGAATCATAAAAACACTTAAGGACGACAAATCTATCATCATTCTACCAGCTTACAAAGGAAATGCTACCATTCTGATAGACAGAACGGAATACAACAAAAAAATCGACGAAGTACTATCGAAGGGAAAATACAAGCCACTGCCTACTGATCCAACATCCAAAATAGAACGGAAAACTTACAACACTTTCAAAGATCATGCTGAATACATTCTACCCGAGACAAGGAGAAAATTGACGCCACATCACAGCAAACCACCACATCTTTATGGACTACCCAAGATACACAAGGCTGGAGTACATCTCAGACCGATTACAAGTTCGCGCAACTCACAACAGCAGCTCTATCGAAATTCCTTCTACCAATCACCCAACCTTTAGAGGGCAAAACATCATTGCACGTCAAGGACTCAAAACACTTCGTCGAAATCATCGACTCCATGGAACTTGTATCAGAACATCGCTTAGTAAGTTTCGACGTTGAAAACCTTTTCACGAACGTACCACTAGACGAATCTCTCAACATGAAAGAAAGAAACTTATTGAAGACGAAACTCTGATGGAGAGGACGGAGCTGCCAATAGACTCAATCAAGCGAATGTTGCCTCAAGATCTGCTACTTTCAGGAGAAGGACCGGTTCTTCATGCAAGAAGATGGATAGCCTATGGGTTCCCCGTTATCACCAGCCATCGCCAACATCTACATGGAATGGTTCGAAGAACATGCACTGAGGAGTTTCGAGAAGCAGCCTAAGCTATGGTTGAGGTATGTCAATGACACCATTATTATTTGACAACATGGAAAGACAGAACTACAGGCATTCCTGGAGCACCTGAACCAGTCCCAACCATCCAGTAGATTCACCATGGAGATGGAAGAGAGTGGGTGCCTACCATTCCTTGATGTAAAGTGTCAAAGGACTAGGACCGGAATCCAAAAAACAATCTACAGGAAGGGTACGCATACATGATTATACCTTCACTACAATTTCAACCACCCATCTGCAACGAGAACTGACATCATCAAAACACTAATCCATAGAGCCAAAAATATCTGTAGCACACCAGAAGTCCTCAAAGAAGAACAAGTGAAACTTAGAGAAGACCTTTTGGTGAATGGATATCCGGAAGCGATCATTACCAAGGCGTTTGAAGAGCTGGACAAACCACCTAGGCAGAAAGAGGAAAAGGAAAATATAATTAGCGAGCCCAGTGTCCAAATTAAAAATATTTGGAGAGCTCTTCTTCGGCCTCTGCCACTACGCATCAGCGGCAACCAACCTCCAGGTACGACGACGCTGATTAGACCAGATAAGGCCCAATGACCATGACCGGCTACGCATGACCGGTTAGGTATAATATAAATACGAACCATACTCTGAATTTCCTATCATTCACCTCATGACCATAGCAGATACACAGCTATTGAAACGTTGTGAGATCATCTAATGGAAGTCCAAGGAAGCTTCGAGGAATAAAATACGTGAGTTAAAAACTGCACAGAGCAGCAATTTAGACCTCCAAAAGATCTAATAGTACAAATATACCCAATGAAACAATGTAACATGTGTAACAAAATAGCAAGCACTAGCAATCAGTGAGGGATGGGCGAGGCAACTGGTCGGCAACGGTCAATAGCAGTCTTGTAACAATGAGAAGAATCTGAAGAGGACAGAACCGACTTTGACGAAACGTTGGCGTTTCACCAACGATTACAAGCGAACCAGTTATTTACGACAAGGATATTCGGAAAACGTATTTTCATAATCGATTTTCCTATGCTAAATGTTTTTTCATCACATTATTAGTACATGGGCGGATATATTAATAAACACAAATAGCGGAAAAATGTTCCCCATCAAATTTACCATATTGCAGAAAAAAAGACACATCGGTGTGTCGTTACTCGGGAAATAAAAAAGGGTCTACAAAGAATCCCGGGGTGTATTAGAAGTGTATTGGGGATGCTGTCGGTAAAATTGCGCCTCCTTAATACTCTTCAGACGATGGGATTTTCGAATGGCAGGCGCCTTTTCCAACTCCACTTGCTATTATGTAGAAATTGTCTTAGTCTATTTTCCTTTTCTCTCTCTTTTTTTTTTGTTCTTTAGGTAATGCCTTACAAACTGCTTTCTTAAATACAGACAAAATTGTTTTAGTTTCGCTTTTCGAGTTCGAGGTAATTTGTCTAAGCCGATCATCGTGGAGAAAAAAAATTGGAAATATTTCATTTGTATTTATGAAACTGTGTAGCAAGGGAAATACTTGTAAGTTTAATAAATGGGAGAAATTCTCCGTTATTAAAATATCTTCTATATAACTCTAACTACACCAATGAATAGAGTTTGAATTTAATTACGAGGCGCTTATATTGTGTAGCCCATAAGCAGTTATATATATATATATATATATATATATATATATATATGGTTGATGATTTATTCCGGTGTACATCCGTTCGTCTGTATTCGTTTGAAAAATCACTTGACGTTTCGCCAAAATCATATTTGGCTTTCTCAAAAGATACTAAGTAACTAAGTTACTTAAGATACTAAGTTACTTAGTATCTTTTGAGAAAGCCAAATATGATTTTGGCGAAACGTCAAGTGATTTTTCAAACGAATACAGACGAACGGATGCACACCGGAATAAATCATCAACCACATATTTCCATCCGTGAAACAGTATACACAAACATATATATATATATATATATATATATATATATAGGATAGATACAATATATGGTGAGAGAAATTATAGTAATACAAGGTGATTACATAAAATGTGTATAGGATTGCTCACAAGGTATATCATAATTGAAACAGAGGGAAGAGTAGAATTATAGTTACAGAAAGTAGTAAAAAAGTAGTAACAAATTTGTTTATAGAGTGGACAGTCGCATGTATAAAATGGTTTTTGTGGAATTATAATTTTACAGGGTGGCTCAAAAAATGTGATAATGCGTAGTCATTTTTGATGAATCCTTGAATTTATGAGCGAGGCTTGGTCCCCTAGTTTCTATTTATTACATGTACAAATGGGAGTTGAATAAACATTAGAAATAAAATAAAACAGATTATTTTCCCATTTCTAGAGATACGATTTCTAGTTGTTTCCTGAATGATTAGAAACATTAATGTCAAATTGTGATTTCGATATTAGTCTTTGTGAATCTTCTTAATTTTTTAATTTTTTGTTCAATTTGTATTCATACCATTGAAAACGAGATCTGATTTAGACCTTGAAACGTTTGGACAGACTGTCAAGTTTATGGGGTAGTTATTCCCAAAGAACTCAGAAGAAATACGATTTCTACTATATAACTAATCAATTGTTTTAAATTAAATTATCACTTACTTTATTTATTGTATTATTCTACAGTTTAGTAGCTGAATGAATTAATTTTAAGTAATTGCATGTTAACTAAACTTTTGTCTTTAATTTCCACATACTGTTCTTTGCCAAAACTTGTATCGTTAAGGTAAGAATTACGAATTTTTACACTAATAATGTCCTATTAATCATTTTGAAAAAAACAATGGAGGTATAGCCCCTCACCTGAACTTTGCTGGAAAAATAAGGAAAAACCCCTAATATTTTTTTGGGGGGCAAATTATAGAATTAAATGGAAAATATAAAATTAAAATTGTTTCTAACCCAGAATGTTATATATTAAATAAAAGGGCTCATTATGAAGAAAACAAATATATTTTTTCCATATTTATAAAATAAATTAATTAAAAGATATTAACAAAAATATAAAAAATTTTACTCATTCCCCCCCTTATCTCCGAAACAATAAGCTGAAAAATTTCGAAAACTGGAAGTATAGCCCCTCACCTGAACTTTACTGGAAAAATAAGAAGAAACCCCTAATATTCATTTTGGGGGGCAAATTATAGAATTAAATGGCAAATAAAAATATATAGTTGTTTCTAACGGGTCATGTAATATATCAAATCCCAGGGCTCATTATGACGAATAGGTACAAATATATGTTTTTAATTTTTTTAAAATGAATATTTTAAAATATATTAAAAAAATATTTTTAAAAAATTACCCATTCTCCCCGTTACTCCCCAAACTCTAAGACCTCATTTTTTTTGTTTATAGGAAAAATATGAAAAAAAATACCTAATTCTGTTATTTGGCCTCCAAATAATAGAATTAAACGGATAATAAATTACTAGAAAACCCCCATAGTAATTTTAGGGACAAATTATACAATTAAATGGAAAATAAAGATTCAATTTTCAAACGCATCATGTAATATATCAGATAAAAGGCTCATTATGTGAATTACAAATATATCATATTTTAAATCATTTGTATAAAAGATATTAAAAATATTAAACATCGACTTAATTCCCACTTTAGATTAAAATTTGAAAAATATATTTTATTTATATTTTTAAATAATTTGAATAACAGATTTAATTATTTATAATTTAAACTTTGACCTATTTTGCCGTTTTTCTTCCAATCTACAGAGCCTCAAAACTCAGACAGTAGATTATAGAAGGCATTTCTGAAAGTTTATTAGTAAAATAAAACTCTAATGTTACTTTCTGGGGGCCAAATTAGAAAATTAAATACATATGTATTGTGATAAAAATCAAGCGAATCCTAAAGCAGATAAAATAAAAAGTCTATGTGTGGAAAATCAAAGTGTATATTTTTTATAAATTTAAAACGCTTCCTTTAAAAGATATAAGGGTAAGTATAAGAAAATGCACTCATTTCCTGCTTGTCTGAAACTGGAATATTAGAATCTTGAAGGTGGTACGGAACCCTAAGTATGCGAGTCCAACTCGCACTTGACTTATTTAGCTGTATAGGTACCTGCTGAACTGGAAGACAGAAACAACATATGTTGGTTTGTTTTAGAACATTTTAACCTCATATTCTGTTATAATAGGAATACGTTCTATATGATGTATTGTAGATGTTTTATACAGTTATTTTTGATTGTATTGAATTATATAAATGTGATAGTTATTCCCATTTCATTAAAAGCCAAGAAATTTGGCTATTTCGAAATATAACCGTGGCACACGTGACAAAAATTGGAGATTTGAAAACTCAAATGCCTGGACTATATTGTTTAAGTAATAAAATATATAATATTGAATATATAATATTTCATATATTTGATGGCTGATGTACATACAACCTGTACATAATATGATACAAGCAGTAAAAACTGTGGAGAATGTTTGATCTGACCGTTCCGCAATCACAATATGGGGACGGAGTTTTGCCCTAGTTATGAAGAACGTCCGCAACTTAGAGTTGTTAAAACGGCGACGAGTTTTTAAAATAAAGGTTTGGTGCTATGGCGCAAAACTGTTTTTTTTTACATTTGTGAGACACCAAAGGTTCCACAGCAATTCCATTCCTTGATTGCAGCTAATTTCTTTCTAGTATAACTGTATCTTGATGGATGAGAGTTGAGGGTCAACTTGAATGGGTCTAAACTATCGGAGGATATGCAGCAATTCAAAGGGGGTTGATCTTAACTGTAGTCGAGCTTTATTATCTACCCGCTATTGAGTCATACAATGCAATGCCGTAGACTAGTCTAAGTGCTGAAGTGTGCGGAGTACCAGCACTGGAACCCCACGTTGTTCCACACAGCTTAAGAAAGATATTGCTCCTAGTTCTTATCTTCAGTGGTCTCGACTTGGCGCTGTAAGTCGTCTGATCTAGTGTCGTATGTATTTTGGACGGTGATTGTGTTGTAACAACTTTTCAGTTAAGTGAACCTTTAGTTTTCTTTTGCTCTCTGAAAGTGTGTTCCCATTATCGCCAGATCAAATGTTAAGGTGACTCCCTTTTCTTAAATTGTTCGATGCCCCATTGCCATTATCCAAAGGTCCGTATATACGAACTTTCGGCCTGTAGTTTGGGAAATGAATGACTGAACAACAGTGGAGCAAGGACAGATAATTGAGGTGGTTCATTGTTTATCTGTTTTGAGGAGGTTATGCTATCACCCAGTAGCTTCAAATTTTACTCAGTAACAGAAAAAATGGTTTCAGATAAAATTTCCGACATTAAAAATAGTGGCAGCAGAGACTGTTATGACATCAACTCCAGAATCTTTAAATATCTCACAGATATAGTTAGCAAACCTCTGACTCACTTGTTTAATCTCTGCATCCGAGAAAGCCTAGATTAGATTTAGATTTCTTTATTTGACTACGGTACATATTAAACAATGTTTGTAGCAAGTCCAAAATATAGTCTTAGTGAGAAAAAAAATATTTCCATCTGTTCTCAAATTGGAAAAAGTTATAACTGTTTTTAAAAATAAAAGAGACCCGGAAGATGTAACTAATTACAGGCCTATATTTCTTTTGCCACTAATCTCTAAAATTCTTGAATCTTTATTGAAAGACCAAATGATTAACTAGTTTGAAGTAAATCATATCTTTACGAAAAATCAATTTGGTATTCGTAACAACAAGAGCACAACTCTGGCTATTAATCGACTAAGTGAGTTTGTGGCAGAGGGCTTTGAAAATAAGCATAATACATATGGTACATTCCTGGACTTAACGAAGTCGTTTGATTGTATAAGTTTTGAAATCCTTTACAAAAAGCTATCTCACTACAACTTTGATTCGAGCAGTATTACCCTTATCGCAGGATTCAGCATGGCATACCTCAGGGCTCTGTGTTGGGTCCTCGGTTATTCCTTATATACATAAATGACTTGCCCAACTTTAACAATCTATTGAATCTGCTGATAATCCTGTTTGCTGATGATACCACAACATTCCTGGGCTATCAACCTTCAGACCCTATATTGCAGTGGCCTAAAATCAAACAGCGTTAAATAGAGAATTGGTTTTTAGCCAATAGGCTTAGTCTAAACATTAGTACCACACAGAACAATAATTTTACATTACAGTCTTCAGCATCGACTCTAGAGAGTGATGTACCAGTGAAATTCTTAGGGGTCTTGATCCTAGGTTGACCTGGGAAGCCCATGTTAATTTTCTTAGCTCCAAAATATGTAATATAACTTTCCTTATAAGAAGCCTGTCAAAAAATGTATCTAGGGGCACATTACTGATAGCGTATCATGGAAACTTTAGCTCCAATATTCATTCTCCATGCTCTGCTCAAATTTTTAAGTTACAACGCCGTTGTGTTAGATTTATTGCAGACTTAAAATACCGCGAGTGTTGTAGAGATAGCTTTGTGGGGTTAAAACTACTTACCCTACCTTGCAGTGTCTTGTCTATATGAACAGAATAAAGACAGCTAAAGAACACACAACGATATTCACTCCATTCAACCAGGAAAGGAGGAGAATTAGTTCTCAGCTACCACAGATTGTCACGAACGAGAATGGGTACTGACTATTATGGCACTCAATTTTTTAATGCACTGCCAGCAGAAATAACAAATTGAAACGTACAAGAGTAAAAAATTATCTGTTAAAACACGCCTTTTATTCTTTTGAGGAGTACTTAGGAAGTGATTTCTATGTATAAATTTTTAATGTTTTTGCCTCTATAATGTACATTGTTGTCTAGATATTAGTAAATAGGACATTTTATTTTCTTACCATTTTAATAACATTTTATATATTCTTTTGTATACATATTTAATACATTTCATACTTGTGTACCTTTGACTTCTAAAAACACATGTAATACTTTACCAATAAATAAACTAAACTAAACTAAACTATGATCTGTAATGATCTACCAGCAATCATGCTATCAATTGTTTTTCTCCTAGAATTATTTGGATAAGTTTATAAAGGAGTCCATGTCTCTAGACTGCTGATAAGTCTTTAATGCAGTTGATGTTTTAAGATACTTTTGCAAACCTGCTTCTATGTATATTGTTAGTGACATTTTCTGGGCAGCTTCTTCTTGGAAAAAAACAGCTTGTCCTATCGATATTCGGTCAAATATTGTGGTCCTGATTCTGTTGTAAGGATGTCTTTCAAAAAGTTTGTTCCATGGGCTTAGTAGAGTTATTGGGCGGTAGCTCATTGAATCTTTGCTTGGCTTACCTGGCTTTAGGATAGCAATAATGTTAGATTTCTTCATTCTGTTCTTCTTCGTTTCATTATGATATATGAGAAGAATCTCGCTAGCCATTTTTTGAATCTTTACAGCCTTACATAATAAATTCAGGATATATACTGTCAGTACCATCAAGCTCTGGTGCTTTGCCTGCTTTCTAGGTCGGGTTTGATGTAGATATTTTTAGTGCCCTTAGTTTGTGTTTAATACTGATAGTATTTGCTTTGTGCCGCCTGGTTAAAGTTGATTTGCAGTTCCAATTCTGATCTCATTAGGTCTAGAATTTGAAACATATTCTAAATTTGGTATCGGGCCAACAATACAAAAATGTCAAATAAACGAAATTAATAGTGCCACTCAGAATCTCACTGTAATTAATTAAGACGAAATCTTTATACTAGATAACGAATTACAGTCCTATATGTGGGTCCGGTTTGATTTATATATTTTAGTGCCCGGAGTTTGTTTTTAATGCTGATAGTATTTGCTTTGTGCTGCGAGGTTAAACTTGATTTGCAGGTCCAATTCTGATATAACTAGGTCTAGAATTTGAAACATATTCCAAATTTGGTATTAGGCCAACAAAAAAATATCGTATAAACGAAATTAATAATGCCACTCAGGATCTCACTGTAATTAATTAAGACGAAATCTTTTTCCTAGATAACGAATTACATTTCTACGAGTATATGTGCAAATTCCTCGTTTCATTGCTAAAATTGCCATTAATACCACCTGTTCTGATGTTATTTACTTCCGGCGAAAAAATAATTCAATTGAATTTTCAATCAAAAGCCCCATAATCACCGATTTTCAGTCAATTCACCCCAAAATACAAATCAGTAGAACAGAGACAGACAGAGGGAAAGAGAGACAGAGCATGTTCGAGCGCGTACATTTATCCACGTGGACCTGGAGCTGCCTATATTTATCGGCGAAGTGAATTTTTCGATTTCGCACATTCATTCCGATGTAATAAAATAGGCGCGAATTACATTTTGTTTTTGTTGTTTCCGAAATTGTTTCGCATTATTTCACGTAATTGCAGGGCATGTTTCTCGCATACGGCCACGTTCCTCTGTTTCGAATTCGTATCAGAGGTGTAAAAACAAATTTTCTCTTCCCTCGCCTCCATTGTCCTGGAACATAAAATCTCTTCTCGGCGCGTGTTCCCTCTTTTTGTGTATATCGGGGGAAACGGGAAATTATTTTGTGTTACCGACAGCTTAATTTCGACTTTCATGGTGCAAGACGGTTTCACTTTCATAAAATATCAATGTTAGTCTAGATGTCAGGGTAACCAGAAAATACGGTTATCGGACTCCTATTTCAGTATTTTCTATTCGAAAACAAAAAAAAATCCGAAAAGAATTTTATTAAAGGAATAATGGCACTATGGGTTAGCATTCACGTTATATAGTAGAATTAGTTTACCCTGCTATAAATTTTCTTAGGTTATGTATATTTAACATACATAGCTATGTGTTGCTGATCCACGAAATTTTATGACCATTGTACTGAAATGCAACAATTGCACTTGTTTTTGACACGACGCGTCGGATCTGTACAAATTAATAAATGAGCACCTTTTAATGTTTACATTATTCACTTCCTGGGTAGGTACTTAACAACATTGAATGAGTTATTTATTTGCTAGAGTTGTATTTTGTTATAATTATTTTTAGCTTTTTAGTTATAGGTAGAAGTCGGTTATATATTTTTTTAAAATGTTTTATTTTCAACTTTTTAGTTTTTTTGAACTCAGGTAGTTTTCATTCTTTATTTTTTATTTTGTATGTTAACCTTAATAGACAGAACTAGGTAACATCGAAAGCCTCAACATTACACAATGATACTTTCTCATTTAAATTGACACTTTACCAACAAAATGTACTAGTACGCGTTGATTTAATAAGGCCAAAATATATTTATGCCTTATGGACTACACCATATAACCCTTTTTCAACTTTTTTTGACAACCTTGTATAACTATAGATAATTACACTCCAACCTATGTACAAACCATCCTGTACATACAAGTGCCCACGGACAAGCATAAATTTGTTAGCTGCCTTCTGTAAACTATAGGACGGAGTAGAATCCAAACCCATATTTTCGGAATCAAATCCGTTCTATATTTCAACCATAGTATATAACCCCCTTTGGGCTACCCCATAAATTATTTGATTTTTAACATTTTATATTATCGCCCTGTGTAACATTAATTCCTCTCCATACTTTATGCAACTTCTTATGGACTATAAAAGACATAATTTTTTAATAACACTGTATAAATATAATTCAACTCCAGCATATATTTCAACTATCCTCTATATGATTTGCTTATGCCCACATCAGATAACAGTTTTTTAATCACCCTATATAATTTTAATTTCACATTTTTTCCAACATTTTTATACCACCAAACGTCCAGTCCACACTATATTCCAACCATCCTGTATATACAGCTGCCTACGGGCCACTATCAATCTAGTCCGTCCTATATTTCAATCTTCATATAACTGCAACTCCTTCTATCACTTTACTTTGTGATTTTGTTTGCTATAACTAAACACCCTGTCTATAAACGCACCAAATAGCAGTTTAAAGTTTGACATGTGTTGTCACTGAATTTTCTATTAAGCCGGGAGAATGTGACAACCAAAAGCACCGTCTTCGCAAAATTGAAAAAATTGCATTTAAATAGGTATTTGCCTGGTATACAAACAAAACGAGCTTGGTACTCATTGATTTAAGGAGCCGAAAATACTATGCTTTACTACCTATATGCTTGAGATGTACATAGAAAATTTTCAAATTCGCAATTAAAACTTCCACTGCCTAAAATTACCGCACTATTACGTTGGAATTAAAATATTTATGAGGAAATGTCCGTTATGTCATTTCTATAAAATTTTTGATAAGAATTTTGTAATTTTCGGCGATTTTCTGCAAAACTGCAAGTTGCAAGTCGCAGAAAAGTATATGAGATCACCTAGAGGTCTTCCTTAATAGATTAAACGTTAAAAAACTATACAAATCCATAAGGAGTTATCGAAAAATCGACTAAAATATAAGGAATATTGGTCGATTTCCATGCACGCATGTGTTCATTCACAAATTTTATTACTGTATCAATAGAATTATTTTCCAAAATTTGAAGTTTCACCAATCCGGATATATACTTTTTTAAACAAGACCATATTCATTCAAAACGGTGCACCACAGGAGAAGAAATCAGGTAACATACATACAAAAAAAGCGAAAAAAAATGCGACTAATTGATAACCTCTTCCTTTTTGGTTTGTCGGTTAAAAATAGACAATTTTCGGACTACCCAAGAATCAAACTTGAAAAGTATGAACTATGGATCCTTTTATCATGACCCTGTAAGTAACTTTCAAGATCATTTCAAGGCCAAACTGATTTTCAAGATAAGACTGCGTCATTTTTTTATAGCAATAGGAAAAAGGGCTATCCAAAAGTTAATCAGCTTTAACAAGGATTAACTCTTTCAATTAGAATGACAGCTCGCACGTCCACACGTCTCGAAGTTTGTGAGGGACAACTGTCGACAGAGGGCACAAATAAGGATTTAGGTCAACTACGGAATGCATCGTAGTTAACCGTTTAGTTTCCTGATCCTGATTCCTATGTTATTATTTCGTTAAGAATTTTCTGACTCTTTCCTATTGTTATAAAAGATTACGCAATCTTATCTAGAAAATTATTTTGACCTTGAAATGACCTTGAAGGTTACTTGCAAGGTCACGTTCAAGTGTTCCATGCCATAACCTATGACTTAATTACTCTTGATTCTTGAATAGTCTGAAAAGTATCTATTTTCTTCATTATGACCCTGATATCTCAAAAACTGCCCATTTTTAGACTTTGTGCCTATGGTAACTTTTGATCAGTACGTCATAAGATACAACATACAAAAAATACATCCAATTTGACCGGGAACCCAAATCCATAAGATTGGTGCGGAGTCTTTCGAAGCCATTACTAAGAATGATACAAAGAAATAGAAACAGAGACGGGAAGTATATTTCGTAAAAAGCTTTCTCTTATATTATTCGGTCTCAAATAACTGCCGTTTCTATTCTACACCAATATGGATCGTTGGTCATTAATTTAACCCAGCTTAATTCAATACTTGTGCAGAATAAGGAGCTTATTTTAAAAATTTCTACAAATTAACAATCTAATCATGGCCTTTATTTAACATAACCATAGGTATAGTCTTAAAACGAAGAAAGATAGCAACAGAAAGAATAACGATAGTGTTTATTAATTTCTTTTATTTTTGTAACTAGCTAATATAACGAACGAAATTAGAAATTTGAAAAATCCGACATAGCGCTGAATAATAGTTAAAAAATCTTCTGTCAAAGTTTTGTCCAGTTTGCTTGCACATCCCTTGAACATCCACTGTCACTAGTTTTATTAATGTCACTGGAAATTATGAATGTTGCCCCTATAAACTTCATCATCTTAATTTTTGAGTGTTCCACAGAACATCCTGCCCAATGTTTTTCCCTAACAGCTGGGACGGCTCCAGATTCGGAACCTCTTTGTGCTAGTTTAGCCGAATTCCTAGATGTCAGTCTTTACATCTCGCATCTACAAAGTTGACAAAGTGTGATTACGATATTTGTCATTGCGAATCCTTTTAATTTTTTAATTTTTCATTTTCTAGTTGATTTTGTCTTAATACCATTGAAAACTGGGTCTGATTTAGACCTTGATCCGTTTGGACTTTTAATATAGACTTTCAAGTTTATGTGATGTTATTCCCAAAGAACTCAGAAGAAATAAAACCAGAGATGCCACAATTGCCATTCAAAAAACTGGTTAAGTTAACCTGAAAATTTTATTGTGACATTCTAACTGAGATAGAAATAAAACTACGTATATTGCAGGAATACCAAACGTTTCAAAGTCTATTCTGACTTCGTTGTCAATGGCAAACCTTCCGAATCAATCCAGAACTTCTCTTAACACTACTACTACTCAATACAACAACATTACAGTTACAACTATGCCATATATACAGGGTCTGTCAGAAAGATTGAAAAGAGTGGGCAACAGATTTAATGTTAAAACAGCATTCCAAACAAGAAATACACTTAAATCTTTAATATCGAAAACAAATCCAACAAACAAAACCCAGAACTCAAAAAACTGCATATATAAGATTCCTTGCGAATGCAATAAATTTTATATTGGAGAAACATCGAGACCATTAAACGTACGAATAAATGAACACAAGAATTACATAACGAAACGACAATTTGAAAAATCAAAAATTTGTGAACATGCTTGGGACCTAGGCCATAAAATACAATTTGACAATTCAACTATACTTCACAAAGAACAACATAACACAAAACGAAAAATAAAAGAGTCTGCCTTAATTCTTTTGAATGAAGACGATTGTATCGCTTCTACTTCTGTAGAATTTAATTAAGGAAGAAATTATTAATGGTAACCTCCTTTTGAACAACCCAATATCGGGATAGTTCGTAAGGTTTTTCCTAGGTTTTCCCTTATGACGTTAATGGGTCACTGAAACAATAGAATTCTTTGATCGCATTTTTGGCGAATGCGCTATCTTATAACAAAGTCGTTCCTAGAACGCCACTTATAAATTCTAAAGACAACTCTTTCAAATTCTTCTAATTTGAAAGCTGGTTAACTATAATTCATGATCTTTAGAATTTTTTGTGCTACCTGTATATCTAAAAACAACAAATTTTCTAATGTCAATTTTAAATGTCAAATCAAATTTTCATTTTGCAATCACATCAATAAATATAAAGCCATTGACAACGAAATCAGAATAGACTTTGAAACGTTTGGTATTCCTGCAATATACGTAGTTTTATTTCTATAGTGGTGTTATTCCCCAAAAAAACATAAAAGTAATCAAGAATATGCCACAAACAACGTTTAGAAGACAATTATTCTAACTGAGGAGTTATGGGAACAACAATTACATGGATTCAGATTCGGAATCACTGTGTGCTAGGTATCGGCCTTGTTATTTTCAATTAAAAGTACTAAAAATGGTTGAATATTTATTTTATTAGAATTTATTGAGTACAAGACAATAATTTATTTCTAGCCCAGAACCATCATCAGTTGGGCTTTCCTCAGCAGATATAAATGCCGAATAATGATTTATGTGTTCAGGACACAAAACTGAATTTAATAATTTATCACGGACTAACAGAGACACAAATTAGGGCTTTGTGAGCAGGTTATTGTATGTATTGCAATGTACCTGTAATTCGTACTTTTATTCAAAACAAAACCATCCTACAAATTCTGAAATAAGTCAATTTTCATAACGATATAATGATTTTCAGTATGATATATTAAAAAGAAATTGTTCATGGCAGATTATTGATTTAATTTCATTCAGTATTACTTAATTTTATCCCAAAATTCGTATAATAAACATAAATTGGTGAATGCGCCTGATATAACTCTTATAATAAAATGTTAAGTCCTAGAAAATAAGTGCGTCAGGAATTGATGGCTAGGCGGCCACACACTTGTACAGTACTTGTTTAGAAAATTCAGTTTAATTTATAAATTTCATCAAGTTATGTTTAAATTTACGCAAAAGTAGAATTATGTTTTATTTGGAAGAGTTTTTATGTATGAAAAGTTTAATTTCGGGTGTGGATTGTGATGATAAGCGTTGATAATGTTTGTGTAACTGTGTATATTCCAAAAATTTAAAAAATTTAGAATCCCTATTGATAACTTTCTTTTTTATTCTATTGATAGACGCTCTATGTAGTGAAAGACGTGATCAATGTTTGTGAAGTTAAATCTAGTGTTAATGATACGTGATTTTAGGTTAGGCCGGAAGTCCCGTGTGGCTGCCATAATATTTAGATGTTTATAGTTTAATGAAGGATACCTACTTATTTAAGTTATTTTCATTTTATAAATTTATGACCAAAAGGATATTTCCAATTAATCAATTAAGGTACATTTTACCTACAACATTTAAAAACTGGTAGCTGGTCAATAAGGACGGTTATGTTCAAGACCATTTTCGCCTGCACAGCAGGCACCCTTGAGAACAAGAAGAAGCGAAAGTTTTTACGAAATACCCTTCCTGACTCTCGTTATCTGCAATGAAGAGGCTATTTCCCTCTTTTGGGAACTTCAACTACAAATAATGTGCATTTCACGCTACCTCTAGAAGTATAAACTCTAAAGTCTAATATTGAGAAATTAAAAAATAGGCTGTTTACTCTAAACTAAAATATTATTCAGAATGTAAAATAAGAAGCTGGTCAGCACAGAAATGTAATGTAAGTTGTAAGTATTTTAAGGTCAAATTAGTGTCGGGATGAAATCTACGGACAAAGTCTAATTTTACTATTTAAGTACTATGTACAAGGTGAGTTTTTTTTTTATGTTTAGTATGGGGATCTCGGAAACTAGCGGATATAGAGCAATGTTTAAATTGGGAAAGATTTGCAGTTTTACTGGCCCAATTTAATGATACTTCCGGATTTCTCTAAAAAGTCATGGCTTACTAGATATTTTGAAAAAACAAAATTCTGTCGATTTAGTCAAATCCCTCTAGCTCCTTTGTTTTCGATTTTATAAAAAAGTGTAAATATGAAAATTGAAGGGGATTGTATCCCGAATATGATTGTCATGTCCTCGTTTGAGTGACAGCTCTCGTTTTCGAGATATGACACAAACTTATCTCTTTTTGAATGGAAACCATAGTTGGCTATGAACTCAACAAATCAGACATTTTTAGAGCTTTTCAACGATATAATACTCGATATAGTTATTCATAAAAATAACGGAGTTATGGATGCTTTTCTCTTCTTATTTTCACTTTTAACGTAGGTAGCCATGAAAAAAATTGTTTTCACTTTGACGTTTCCTCATTTGAGAGTAATTCCATTAGTAGTGCTGAACTGACAGTCGATATTGACAACTTTTCGTGATAAAATGGAATATTCTAACGAAAAAAACTGAATATGGTGGAATGTTATTCACTTCGTGTAGCTGATGAATACTTTCATAGATATTTTAATCGTCGTCAACCTGCTCTATGTTCATTTAATAGGCTTTACGATAGTTAACGCAGATATAGATCTTTTACTAAACCACCAAAGGAACGTAATCAAATTAACGAAGCAGCACAAATAAATGTTTTGGCAATGGTAAATCAAAATCCATCTATATCAACTCGTGAGATTGCGGCAGAAGCTGGCACATCTCAACGAACTGTAGTTAAGGTACTGAAAGAGCACAAGTTCCACCCGTACAAACTTTCAGTTTCTCAATCTTTGCATGCTGGTGACGAACATCGACGTATTTTGTTTTGTACATGGTTTAGAGACATGTGCCTTGACAATCCACAGTTTCTATTAAAGATGTTATGGTCAGATGAAACTAGATTTACTAACTGCGGTATGCTCAATAGACACAATGGGCATATCTGGGCTAAAGAAAACCCTTTCCATGTAGAACAAAGACGACCCCAGATAAAATTTGATTTTAATGTTTGGTGTGGTATCATAGGGTCTACTATTCTGGGGCTTTTCATCTATGGCGAATCACTTACTGGGGAGCGCTACTTACATCTCTTGAAATACACTTTTCAAGACATGTTGCATAATTTGAATTTGAGAACTTGTTTAGAAATTGAGTGGTTCCAACATGATGGAGCACCTGCTCATAATCCGTTTATTTGTAAGACAACACTTAGATAATATCTATCCAAACTCTTGGATAGGAAGAAATGACCCACGCTAATGGCCACCCCAGTCTCCCGATTTGGCAGTTATAGACTTCTATTTATGGGGTGCGCTAAAAAAAATACAAGTATACAAGTGTATAAGTATACAAAAGAAGGTATGCGACAGTTGGTGACTTAAGTGAGGCGGTATTACAAGCAATTAAGAAATTGATAGGCGGTCTGTGAGAAAAGCGGTAATGTCATTCTTAAAAAGATGCAATTTTTGTCTAAATAACAATGGTGAACTTTTCGAACATAAATTGTAACCATTATTATGTACTTTTATTTCTTAAGCTTTTAGTAAGTACCTACTTATTTAGTTTTTTCGTTATATCTGGTATACCTAATAAAAAAATCGTTCAATGTTTTTTGGAATAGTTATTAATAAATCAATCTATTTCATGGCTAACTACGTTAAAAGTGAAAATAAGAGATAAAAGCATCCATAACTCCGTTACTTTTATGAATAACTATACCGATTATTATATCGTTGAAAAGCTCTAAAAATGTCCGATTTTTTGAGGTCTTAGCCAACTATGGTTTCCATTCAAAAAAAGATAAGTTTGTGCCATATCTCGGAAACGAGAGCTGTCACGCAAACGAGGAGATGACAATCATATTCGGGATACAATTCCCTTCAGTTTTGAAATTTTCACTTTTTTTATAAAATCAAAAATAAGGGACCTAGAGGGATTTGACTAAATCGACAGAATTTCGTTTTTTCAAAATATCTAGTAAGTCATGACTTTAGAAAAATCCGAAAATGTCATTAAATTGAGCCAGTAAAACTGCAAATCTTTCCCAATTTAACCATTGCTCTATCTCCGCTAGTTTTCCAGATCCCCATACTGATCATCAAAAAAAACCCACCCTGTATATTGATCCATTTGTTTATGTGTAAGTGTGGTTTAAAATATCCAGATTAGTTAAACCATTTGGTAACATTTCTTTTATATTATCATAAAAATAATTTTTTTGTATCGCCTTTGACCAAAGTGTTCGCGACCTTCTTGGTGTCTTGGCCAGAACCCCTAAGGAGTTTGCAACCCACCCTTTGAAAAACGCTGGTTTAGTTGATGTATTATTCACTCAAGAATTTTTCAAACAATAGAAAGCTTTTGCCATCCACCCGGTGACACTTCCTTGCAGGTATATCGTAAAAAATACGTTTGAATATTTAAAGAGCACCTGTAAATTCCGAAGTTTGCGTCCTTCCATTTCCACCGTTCAAGCTGCTGGAAGGAAGGACTAATGTTATTCTTTTCGAAATTACTTTTGAACTTCTTTCTATCTGCTGCTTGACGTTTTCGCCAGGCAAAAGCTAAGCTAGATGCTCGAGAAAAAAAACAAGAGACTTTAATTTTGTTTGTCAGTCTTATTCTCTGAACTCTCCTTTCTACTCGTATACAATTTTATTACTAAGTTAAAATTGAGTTGATGCTTACCTCCGTTGAGGAGTGAAATTGAATGAATTTCAAAACTTTTGAAGTATAAGAATATCAAATGAAATAAAGAAGCTTGAAATGAGGTTAAGTTGCCGTCACTCATAGCGCTAGAAATGCGGAAGTGATACTAAGAAGTAAGACTTCCGAGATATTTCCGATTTAACTTTGCTAATGTGTCAGCTTCGCTGGATTTAAAACTCTGCGAGTACTTTTTAAACGTAAATTTGTAGCTTCATTAAAGAAGATTTTTCAAAGGCGTTTTAAAGGAAATTACTAACAATAAGTTTATAAAGATATACCTAGTACACATTTAAAAAAGCAATAGAAATACTAAAGTACTTGAGTTGCTTAATGGATGTTTACATTGGACAAAACTTTATAGCAATTGGTTTTGATAAACCTGTCAAACCAACAGTTTTAATAATATCGAGTCTGAAAATCTAACGAGCCTATCAAAGACAGTTTGTGATACGAATTATTTGGACATATATGTAAAGAAACTTTACTTTCTTCAATTTAAATTTGAATGAGACCGCCGGTATATTATATATTACAATCTATCCGAAAGTCGGGAAGACAGATCGATATATAGACAGTTCGAGTGACAAGTCATAATCACAATTGTCAATTTTTATGTGTTTGCTGTTATCGTTGAATTGTATTTGTAGTTGTAATTAGGAACTGACATTTAAATAACGAACATTATATATATATATATATATATATATATATATATATATATTAAATTATTTTTGCTTATTTATTGTGTTTTCTCTTCTCTAAATTTTTTCCTGCAACAGATAAGTATTTGAAAATTGTATATGGAGAACAAAGTGTAGTAAGGCAATTTCGTAAAATTGTCTGGATTACTGGCTGTCTGTACAGCGATTCTTTCTGGCAGTTATTCTGAGAGAAAGAGATGTCTACAAAATGTTCAATCTGTATTCCTGTATATAACTAATGTATTGTATATTGTGTTACACTTATCTGTATTTGGAGTCGTTGTTAACCGTTTAGTTTTTTACTTCGGGTTTTTTTTTCTAAAAAAGTCGTTTTGAAATTGATTTAATTGTTTATCAAAAATTTTACAGTGACAGTTTCTTTTTGGCGATCACTTGATACTGAGGGTACCGTTTTTCTGCTCTGTTAGCAATATATTTCTTCAGGCCAAATGAAGGTCGATTGAAGGTGCCCCGATTTTTGCGTTGTTTATCATCATACAGCGGGCTTCTTTAAGTTTTCTCTTTTTTAAGTTTTCTTCTTTCAACAAAATCTTTGTTTTATCCCACTCTATCCTATGGCTGCCAGTCCTGGTTAGTATATGTTTAGCCAATGTGATTTGTCCTCATGTCTTCTGGAAATATTATATTGATGTTCATTTTTCCTTACTTCTAAAGATCTTAAAGTTTCACCGGCATAAGAATGACCACAGTTACATAAAACACTGTATACACAATTTTTGGAATTCTGAGTTGCGTTAAATGGTTTGGTATTTGTGAGGATAGAGCGCAATGTATTATTTGTTTTAAAAACAATTTTGACAGCGTATTTATTTCCTAACCGCTTAGTTTTTTCCGATACACCTGGAATATATGAAATTATATTCATAATTTGGTTGTCTGTTTGTGTTTGGTTGGTTTTTGTGGTGTTTTGGATATTTGTGCTGGTTTGTTGTGATTTTCTTTCTATTTGTTTATAGTTTTATTTATAAAGCCTTAGGGATATTCATTTTGAAGTAGAAGTTCACTGATAATACTGACGTCGTCGTTAAATATTTAGGTGGAAGAAGATATGTTTTTTGTTCACATAAGTAGTTTACAACACCTTTCTTTACATTCAAGGAATGGTTGGAGTTAAAATTCAAATATCTATTAGTATTCGTAGGTTTCCGATAAGTACTTGTACTTATTGTGTTGTTTGTTCTATCTATAAGTACATCAAGATAAGCAAGTTTATGTAAATTTTCCATCCTATCGAAATTACTTAATAGATATTAAAGTTAAACCAGTGCTCCTCTACCAGACATTTTATGTCAATTTTGCCTTTGTACCTTTGTTCAAAATCCATTCTCAACAGAATTTTATGAAAAGATAAATATTATTCCACAAGACTACTAAGCATGGGCAATGTAACACAAACACATGGGACGGTATGTGACAAGGGGGGGGGGGTAGTATTCAACAAATACTGACTTTAAGGTTCTTAATTTTGTGCTCGTTATTACATATACTACTGATTCTACGTTAGCATTTCTTATATTTAACAATTAAGATTTTTGGGAAAAAATGGCATCTGTGAGTTATTTACAAAAAGGTTAAATCGAAAAGAGCAATTAAAATTTTATTATCCAAAACGGAAGAAAAAGATAAAGTGGTTCCTTGTTGAACTGAAGAACAGTTATGCATATCGGGGGATTAAAGCAGGATGGATAGATGCAGATCAAACGAATACTAGTGTCGAAGAGAAAGAAAAAGATACTGCAAAATCGTTATTATAGATGCTTATTCATTATAATGATATTTGTGTAATATTAATACTAGTTACAATGGATCATATATGGGGGACGGAGGTTCTAGCTTGTGTGAGAGGGGAGAGAGGTGTCCGAAAGAGCAAAATTTAACGTGACGTAGTGAGACTACTGTTATAAAAAATCTTTTAATAGAGGGTGATTTGGTGACCTATTTGACAGTGAAATTTTTTAAAATATTCTTTCAATAAAAATTGTTTATAGGTATGTTGCGAACTTGTAACTGTATTATGCTCTGTCATATTTTCCTAGTATTATATATTTATACCTAGAGATTTCAAGTCTTCAAAGTGAAAAAATTAGCACGGTAGGCAATTTTTGCATGAGTCAGATCTCATAATTCCGCATGTTAATTTGATGCATATAATATAAATTGGTGGTGTAAAATTATAATCATACAGGGTCTTTCAAAATATGTTAGATGGTCCATAAGAGTTGCTACGCAGGATATCGTTAAAATATAGCGACAAATGGAATTATAGTATAGTTAGAAAAAAAGCAAGAAAAAATAATTTTATAGGGTACCCCATAAGCAGTTGGAAATTAATGATAGCTGACATACAGGGCGGAGTAAAAGTATTGTTATGCAGGTTCGCTAAAAAATGTTAATAGAATGTTATACCTACATGGTAGCTTATTAGCATTTGCATTTACAGGGTGGTTGCAATTTAGGATGTACTGGAATTATAATATTGCATTTGTAAATTCCGAACATGTAACTATTTTATGCCTCCGTCATATTTTCCTAGCATTACATTTTTATAGTTTTCAAGGTGAAAAAATAGGCATGGTAGGCAATTTTTGGATGAGTACGATCTCATGATTTCCCATGTTAATTTGATACATATGATATGAATTGGTGGTGTAAAATTATAATTATACAGGGTCTAACAAAATATGTTAGATGGTTAATATGAGATGCTATGCAGGATGGTTAAAATATAGCGTCAAATGGAATTATATATAATTGTGTAGGGTACCCCATAAAGAGTTGGAAATTAATGATAGCTGACATACAGGGCGGAGTAAAAGTATTGTTATGCAGGTCGCTAAAACCAAGTTAATAGAAAGTTTTACCTATAGGGTAGCTTATTAGTATTTGCATTTATAGGGTGGTTGTAATATAGGATGTACTGGAATTATAATTATGCATGGTGGTTCGAAATAAATTACAATAGGTGGCCATAAACAAATGCATATACAGGGTAGTTAAAACATATGGTGGTGTAAAATTATAGTTATACAGTGTGATTTAAAATATGTTATATTAGGTAGCCTGTAAAAAGTTGCATATATAGGGTTGATCGGAATTATAGTTATACAAAGTGTTTACAAAAATGTTAGAATATGAATGAAAGAATTTGGAAACAAAAGTGTTTGTAGAATGGCAAAAAGCGGTCGCTTATACAGGGTTGTTGGAATATGAAATCGAGTGGAATTGTAGCGTGATTAAAAAATGTTAGAAAAAATGTTTGGATAGGTTTTTCATATGAAGTTGCATATATAGGGTGGTTGAATTGTAGTAACACCATGTAAATCAGAAATGTAAGAAAAAGGTATTACGTTAGGGGTTTAAATTAGTTTACATAACAAATGTCCGATTATTTGGATAAATGTACGTTTATGACGAAACCTTGAATTTACGAGTGAAGCTCGGTCACCCAGGTACTTCTTATTATATAGGAAAATGAATGTCAATAATTCTAGTGGTACTACGCTGAGCTGAGTTAACTTATGTTTCGTCGTTTGATAATGACACAAAGTCTTTGTCGAAACTATAGTCACGTTTATGCGTATTTAATCAAGTGAGTGATAGAAAACAAAGTAAGTTTTTTGTGTTTAATCAGCTTAGCACTTGTTTTCTTTAACGACACCTGACAGACCCACCGATTGTTTTTTGCAATAGCGGTTCTTGTGAGACAATTAATATTTAAGTGAAAGTGATTTGTGTGATATGTGATGTGAGAACAATAAATAAAATCGGTTGTGAGTTGTAAGTTCGAAGATCAAAAATAGTGCGACAGTATTAGTTTGCGGCAACTAGTGGCAGATTATACAATTAGAGAAAGACCTGACACGATTTTAATTTATGGAGAAAGCAGATGTAATAACAGAATGGCAAGAGTGTTGACTTTGAATATTTTCCTACTATAAAAAATGCGTTTCTTCTACACAGCTCTATCATGATGACATATCCTGTAGGTACTTGGGTAATTATTTGTTTAACAAAAATAATATTAATTGAATGAGTAATAATTATTTTTCGAATAATTTAACAGATACATATAATGAAATCTTTAGGGTTGAATATACTTTGTATCGAATTGTTTCTATATCATATACAATCAACTTTGTATCGTCCCTTCTTTAACTTGATGCATAAAATAAATCGCCACATATAAATATTCATATTAATACATAGTTATTAAAAGGGTACATTTTTTCAAAATATTATTGTATAAATTTGTTTCAGCTAAATAATTCTAACGGCACTCGAAACAATATAATTATTCAATTCAAAAAAGCACAGGTGTTTAGTTTAAGTGGTTGGAGTCATTTCTTTATTAATCGCCCTAAAAGTGAATCTTATTTGACTGCGACGTTGCCATATTGACAAGAATTTACTTAACATGTATTTGGAATTTTCTTGCTTATTAATAATAATAAGCTTAATAATAATAAGCTTTCAAGACCCTCCCCAATTTAGACAAACCCCTCGAATACCACCTTGGCAAAGAAGACTTGAAGGGAAAATCAATTCTCTTCGGAAAGACGTTGGAAGACTGACCGAGTACCAACGAGGAGTCAGGAACAACAGAATAGAAAGGCTTGTCAAGACTATCATGGACAATAACCGAATACACTCCCAGTGGGATGGAGAAAACATCACATCTCAGCAGTGTCTGGACAGTCTACGACAAAAGCTCTCCGTCTACACAAGTCGATTGAGAAGGTACAAAACCAGTAACCAACGGAAACTAGACAACACACTCTTCCGACAATCAGAAAAAGGGTTTTATAGAAAACTTAACAACAACAATAATAATGAAGCCCCTAGTTACCCCAGTAAAACAGACATCGAGGAATTCTGGAAAACACAGCTTTCCACAACAATCTCCTATAACTCCGGAGCCAGCTGGATTAATGAGGAGGAGGCTGCATCTCAGAACTGTGAGGCCATGCAACACCAACCATTTACAACGGAAGATACATCCAACATAATGAAGAACCTCCATAACTGGAAAGCACCAGGACCAGATGGTGTACAAAATTACTGGATAAAGAAACTGTACGCAACCCACGAAACATTAACAGCCCTTATAAATGACGTAATTGCCCACCCACACAAGATGCCTAGTTTCCTTACGCATGGTGCTACATACCTCTTACCAAAGGACGACCTATATGTACAGGACCCAGCAAAGTACCGACCAATCACTTGCCTTCCAACCTTATACAAACTCATAACATCATGCATTAATCATCGCATTTTCAAACATTGTGAACTGAACAACATAATTACTCAACAACAAAAGGGATGCGCGAAAAATTCGATGGGTTGCAAAGAACAACTGATAATTGATTCCGTTGTCTGCAATCAAGCCCACGCCAAACGACGTAATCTCTACATGGCATATGTGGACTACAAAAAGGCCTTTGATTCAGTTCCACATGATTGGCTCATTAAGGTGCTGAAACTCTATAAAGTGAATAATTGTATTATTAACTTTTTAGAACATGCCATGGCCACCTGGCAAACCAAAATCTCACTGAATGAAGCCAACTGTTCGATACAAACAGACCCTATTCCAATCAGAAGGGGTATATTCCAGGGAGACTCTCTTAGCCCGCTGTGGTTCTGCCTTGCCATGAACCCTCTCTCAAACAAACTGAACTCAACTAATTTTGGGTTCAGTCTCAAACACAACAACGTACAAGCATTAAAGATAAACCATTTGTTATACATGGACGACTTAAAGTTGATGGCAGCTACAAAACAACAGCTGCATGATATGCTTAAAATAGTAGAAGGGTTCTCTAGTGACATCCATATGAAATTTGGCCTAGACAAATGCCGAATTATTAATATAGTTAAAGGCAAAATACAGCAGGGGCACTTCGAAATGGGAGATGGCACCTCAATTGAATCTATGGGGGAAGGTCATACTTATAAATACCTTGGAATAAAGCAGGCTCAACGTATTGATCACATGACTATGAAAAAGGACCTAACAGCAGAGTTTTATAGAAGGGTAAGACGACTGTTGAAAACCAAACTAAACAGTAAAAATCTGTTTCAGGCTATTAACACCTATGCGTGTTCAGTGCTCAGTTACTCTTTCGGTATAGTTAATTGGTGCAAGACTGATATTGAACAATTACAACGAAAAGTTCGAGTTCTACTAACAAAAGCTCAAAATCACCATCCAAAGAGCTCTGTCGAACGTACAACTTTGCCACGGTATGAAGGAGGAAGAGGATTGACAGATCTAAGTAAACTATTAGATCAACAAATTTCTATTCTGCGTAGTCATTTCCAGAAACTCGCAGAATTTTCTGATCTACATAGAGTCATGTGCCAGGTTGATGACTCAACACCACTGAGACTGACACAACAACATGTCCAATTACACCACCAGACCACAGATCAGAAACTGCTGAAATGGAAAGAGAAGCCCCTTCATGGAAGACATATAAATGACATCAACCAAGATTATGTCGACAGTGCAGCGTCGAACTACTGGTTGATCTCTGGTCATATGTTCCCTGAAACGGAAGGCTTTATATTGGCAATCCAAGATCAAGTAATTCCAACTAAGAACTACCTAAAGTACATCGTTAAAGACCCTTCCATTAACAACGATAGATGCAGGTACGGTTGCCAAACATCTGAATCTATCCAACATATCACAGGAGGTTGTCAAGCGTACGCTGCAACTGAATACAAAGAACGACACGATGCTGTGGCAAAAATACTTCACCAGGAACTAGCACTGAAACATGAATTATCACAGTTGGTAAGATTACCATACTATAAATATAAACCAGAATCTGTTTTAGAAAATAACAACTACAAGCTGTACTGGGACCGCACGATACTGACCGATCGGTCTGTTGCTCACAATAGACCAGATATAGTTTTGGTAGATAAAGTCTCTCGGAAAACAACTTTAATTGACATAGCAATTCCTAACAACAATAATATAAATATCAAGCAGGCTGAGAAAATAACCAAATATAGAGATTTGGAATTTCAAATAAAGACTCAGTGGAACATGAACAATACACGAACTGTACCAATTGTTATGTCAACGACAGGACTAGTCCCAAAACATCTCTTAAACAATTTAAAATACCTCGGTCTGGACGAACACCTTTACAAACAAATGCAAAAAGCCGTCCTGTTAGGAACAGCCCGGACGGTCAGAAAATTTATGGGGAACTGCAGCCACGACGCCAACCACGGGCCTGATAACCTGGCAAGGGCTCCCACAGAGCTAAACCCTTTTGATAGGTAGTATATCTGGGGTTTAGTGAATTTTCCCCTAAAGGCACACAAAGTGTGCCTTAGAGGGAGTGTGATGCCATACATTGTATGGTCAAGTCGATAAGCTTTATTACCCAACAGGAAAATCCCAATTACAAGGTAAATATGGAATATGATTACTTATAACTATACATACATATATTTATAGAAATTAAATTAAATATATATTTACTACTGTAAATACTTACTATATAATGAGTAATATATCTTTACTAGTGGGATAACTAAGATTTCATGAGGTATATCGGTACAAATACAAAACATTTATTTAAATATAGTAATAATTAGGTAACAAAGGTCATCTTAATCATTTAGACAAAAACATTTAGCAAGTAAGGCCTATAGACCATAGTAATATAAGACATTTTTGTTTTATTTGGTGTATATTAACTCCACCTCAGACTATTTATTTATTATAATTTTGATTGCGTATGTATTTTGTTTGTCTTTTCACTTTACTATCTTATTTATTTTTTCAAGACGCACTTTATAGTCATTTGAGTTATAATTGATTTAATTTCTTTCAATTTTTGAACAGCTGTGTTGACTAAACGACATGACACCATGGGCATATGTGGTACCGTTTACCTATTTTTATATATGGAGGTCCTCATTATTTACATTATATCTAATTAAACTATATTTCCTAAAATGTCTAAATTAATATCTAAGAGTTTTGTCCTGTTTAAAATGTCTGCATAAAATTTCTAATTTAATTTACAAGGATTTTTTACTACCAAAGGAATTTCTTGGATTATTAGCCTTTAGGTATTAATTTACACATTTTTGGAGGTAAAGAAATAGTTTAACTAGATATAATGTATATAATGTGGCCTTCTGGAGTTCAGTTAACCCAACTGTTTAAAAATTGAAAGAAACGATTCTGAATCCAAGCCAACATAGACATAATCTTTAGAGAACATAATTAGTTCAGTTGGGTACCAAACCAGTGTCTTATGTAGCATACTTGCCGATTTGAATCCTCGTGATTTTTTCAAGATTCCGAAATTACAAACTTTTTGTGGAAATAATTATAAGTGATATCTAGAGTTGCGAGTAACTGAATTAAATGCCTGGTTTGAAATTTTTCGATAATTTTCTTTTGTCGTCAAGTAATTTCTACACTCCAGTAAGTTTTCCATCAAACGACTCCCTTTTATCTCAAAGCTATTTAGTGGTGTAACGTATTTTTGTAATACTTCGTTCTCTTTTCCTTTATATACATGTTATGACAAAGTGCAATCTGGAAAACTTTTTATACACGTTCCTGGAGAACATTATTATCTTTCACGCCATAACAACCAATTAAAAATAAATTACCTCCAGACACTTTATGCCCTTCGCACCAGACTTTTCTCGAAGACGCTTTTTGGCACCTGTTTTATTATTCTTATTCATTTTCTTTTTTCGTGAGAAAATTTAATTTCTTCTTTCAGCAGTGACTGACTAAAACTGAATTGGAAAGTTAAACAGCACTCTGGCTGCTTTTGTCGAGACGACCACCGAAGGAAAAAAAAACCCTCGGGCTAATATGCCCGAAAATTGTATATACAATGTAAAACCTAAATTACATAGACGGCTGTTGCGTAATTAAAGAGGTTTTAAGAGTGCTACCCTCGCATTAATTGATGCCAATCCCCTTTTTCTTTACCCATGATATTATTATTCAAATAAAGGGTTCCTTTGATGTATTAATCAATGGAGTTTGTCGGGGGAAATATGAAGGAAAAAATTTCAAACTTTCAAAGAAAACGTTGCCGAGGCGTCGTCAGCGGAAGGCTATTTAAAAATCTTAATTAAAATTAGAGGTTCTTGAGAGTTTCAATATGAACAGGCTGTTAGGTGTGTAATTATTTTATATTCTTTTTAATACGTTTTATGCCCCATAAATTCAGCAAGTGATTCGCTATAAAAAAAGTTCCTTTTCCCGTGGCTGCTGAGCATAAAAAAGAACGGTGAAAGAAGTACTTTGAGGCAACACAGAACAAAGACCGCCATTTTTTAACGGTTAGATGATCTTGGTTTCAGTTCTAATAGTAACATATATTGGTGATGTCATTTTTTAAACGCAAATGAGGAAGTTTTGTAGATTTCTATTGGTTTCAATACATCTTATAACATTGGACGATATCTAAAATTGTCATAAACTGTCTTTTAACCCCACATTTTCATTGGACTCACAACATTTTTCAAGTTTAATAGCACGGCCCACTAATAAACAAGTGGCCCCGGCGCACCAAACGATTTTCAGTGACGTGATCATAGTAGGCAGCAAGAATCAATAGCTAATCTCACTTTTATGTAGATTATCAATAGCATCTTTGGAGTTGATTAAATGATAAGCTCCATAAAATTGGCATTTATAAACTGCAATGATTTTGGATCCTCTTATGTGGTTCGAACATATGGGGCTCTTGAGGTCCGCATAAAAGAGCATATAAAATATCTCAATAAATCAGTATTTGTACACCGTTAAGCATTTAATAAACACACTTTTAGTCCACATTCAAACTTTATTCTCAAATACCCAGTTGCAAATACCAATATTACCAGACTAGAATTTTCAGAGGACATTGCTACTAATCATGAATAAAATAATAAATTCTTAACCAATTTGTTTAAATACCAAAGCAAATTTAAATAAACCCTTTATTGCATTACATAGAAGTGTAATAAATTGTTTAATTTCTATGTTTGACAGACAGACATCACATTTTATGACACAAAAAAATAATTTTGACTTAGGCGGGATAATCACATTTCTTCATATTTAACCACACTTTACTGCAATTTTCCTATAATTTTAAATAGTCCAATTCTGTCTATTGTTTGTTCAGAGCATTATATTTTTTGACATGGTTTGATTACTGAACAATTTATATTGTTAACTCCTAATCTCATTAAGTTGTAAGTAGTTATAGTTGGAATGTCTTCGATGACACATTACATATCATATCCAAAAAAATGTATGAATTAGATGTTGCGGTTTTAGTTCAATGCTGGTTCAATGCAAGTATATAATTGACGAAGGACCTTTAGCGGAATAATCAATAAACACGTGCCGTCGCGTAAATTAATTCACCAAATAAAGTTTATCACTGACCCTTTAAGTCGAAGCCCTGCAGTTGGTGTTTCCTTGGTTCTTCTTTCTTCAGAGGCTAGCCCCGCAACGGCAGGAACTGTCTTTTTAGAGCTTCGTCTGGACAACACGTTACACAAAAAATAGCGAGGTAATGTTCATTGATTGATCAAACAAAAATGCGGGTTTAACAACAAATGATGCGCTTTTGTTAACACAAAAGAAACAAAATGAAAGCGGTTTAGCGGTTGTTATGACCGGAACTAATAACTCGCGGAATCGTAACACAATAACAACAAAAAGCGGCCGTCTCTTCAGACAGAATCAAAAGTGTCCGTATAGTTCAGAATACAAAACAGCAATCACGAATACTGTCTATATTTTACACGCAAAAAACACTTAAAATTAGCATTAGAGCAATGGAAGGTTTTGGAAAAGGTGCAAAAATTTAAAAATCAATGAAGTAATTCAATCAAATTTAAAACAATACACTAAACAAATTGCGGGAACGCACCAAAAGTTATTGTAAGATCATTGTTTTTATTTGTAGAAGCTCAGAAGATGATTCACACATGAGTCGTAAGCGCTTAGCTGATTAAATAGTCGAATTGTATTAACAATATATCTATTTTTTGACGATTTACTGGAGTAAATGATTTAAAATATATTGCAATTGGTTATCATCTGTGAATTTTTATTATGTTTTATGCTGATATCTAAAAACTATGAGCTTTGTTATTTTTTATTTCCATTGTAAATTTCATTCTATTGTGGAATGCATTAAAGTCGTTAGTTGTTGACTGTATTTTCACAGATGTACCACGAGGTTTTGCTTCCAAATATTGTTATAGAATTTATATACGCCGTCCCTGACCAAAGCAACTTATAACATTATTCATTCCGATAAAACCTCAATCGCTGGTATTATAAAAAAAAGAACTTGAATTTTAATGGGGCAAAAATTAATGATCTCGACGTTGGGCAAACAATTGTAATACCGATTCAGAACGACTGGAAAAATCGATGTACCCTATATAAGACAATATAGAATTCATAACTTAGTTAGTACACCTTAGCTAGTTGAGTTTCTATTCCGTCTGAATTGTTTATCGAAATCAGCTCTTGTAAATATTGAATTTTTGTCTTTAAATAAAGTTTCTAGAAAGTGAAGATCAGTTTTTAAAATTAATTAAATTTGAACCCAGGGAGTTTATTGCAATATAAATCTGATAGTTCCTTAAATGTTTTGACGCGGAAAGGATAACAATTGTTGATGTGTCCTGCATAAAAACAATGTACTGTTCTGCTTTCAAAGACTTATCAAAGCTCGAGAAATGCCCATATTAGGCAATGACTGTGGATACTTTAAATTTCCTTTAATGGTGATAATAATTAATTTTAAATTGAAGGACGAATGGACGTTTTGTGTTTTCTGTTTGCGTTCTATTATAAAATTCATTATTTAATCAGCTCGATATTACTCGAATGAAAACGTATAATTTATTGAAATAAATTCATATTACACCACAGAGTCGAATGGAAAAAAAAAAGGCGAATCCAACCTAAATCTCGGGCGAAGAGCGCGAGATGAACGGTTTTATTCAACTTTGCCGTGTTTCTTCATCCTTCTATTAAAATGTTAATTTCGTATGGAAAAATATACATAAAGTGACGCTCTCGTTGGATACGTGATGTACTGAAATAAAAAGCCCTGTCGCTGCCAACATGATAAAATTCAAGCGCCGGCTATTTTTCGTGGAACGTACAAACATAGAAAAAACTCCAGTTAAAATGTTTTTTATTAAAAGAGGTATGAGCTTTGTTGGTTAATTCGAAAGAATAAGTTTTTAAATTGAACAAATTAATGTCAGACAACTTAGAACTCATGAAACATTTTTCATTAATTCATTTGGAATGTCAAATTTAAAAATATGCTTCTAGAGTTTGTTACCCCTGTATATTTAAAGAACTTTATAACAAACAAAATATTTATCACCAGTCATGACAACTATAAAAAAATTAAAATTCTTATCCAAATAATTTGATGAAGTGCGAGTTGGACTCGCATATTAAGGGTTCCGTGGCACCTTAAAGATTGTAATATTCCTGTTTCAGACAAGCAGGGAATGAGTGCATTTTCTCATATTTTTTAATAATCTTTCAGGGTAGCCTTTTGTAATCTACTGTCTGAATTTTAGGCTCTGTAGATTGGAATATAAAGGGGAAAATAGGTCAAGATTTATTAATTTATTATTTAAATAAATTATTAAATATTTTAGACAAATTATTTAAAAATATAAATAAAATTTAGAAATGTAGTTTCTAAAGTGGGAATTAAGTCGATGTTTAATATTTTTGTTAATATCTTTTAAACAAATGATTTAAAAATATGATATATTTGTAATTCACATAATGAGCCTTTTATTTGATATATTACATGATGCGTTTGAAAATTATTTTTTTCCATTTAATTCTATAATTTGTAACCAAAATTACTATTGAGGTTTTCTACTATTTTTGTTAAATAAATTTCAAGTGAGCCACAGTACCCCTAATTATTTTCAAAATTTTAAGTGGTATGGGTTCGGAAATAAAGCTGGAAATGAGAACTTTTTATAACGAACCCTATCATTTGATGTATTGCATAATGCGTTAAAAAATATTTTTTTTCATTTTCCGTTTAATTCTCTAATTTGTCCACAAAATTAATATTAGAGATTTCTTTATATTTTTTCTGAAAACGAAATTTTTTAGGTCTTATAGTTTGGAAAATAAAGGGGGAATGGGTATTTTTTTTAAATATTTTTGTTAATATATTGTTACGAAATTTACTTAAGCCGGCCCTGTTTCATTCCAGTACGACACCGATCGTTTCTAGAACAAAAAATTGTTCTGGCAATGACTCGGCAGCTGTAGAATTTATGATTGATTGTACGAGAATTTTCTATGCTGGTTTTAAAAGGACCGACCCAAAATCGCGGCAGTCAGTTAGTTCAGCGATGAACTTGTATGTAGAATTGTTATTGTGATTTGAATCAGCTGTTGTGTATAATTTGATGTAAATAAAAGTTCTAGGAAAGTGAAAGTGAATATTAGTTCTATAATTTTAATTGGACCCACGAAATTTGTAACAATATTTTAAAATATTCATTTTAAAAATATTTAAAATATATATTTGTATTCGTCATAATGAGCTCTTTGTTTTGATATATTACAGGATGTGTTAATTGTATAGTTTCAAATTCATGCAGTAATTTGCCAAGTAAAATTAATATTATGTATTGTCAAATACTTTAATTTACATCTCAGAATTGTGCCCCCTTTTTTATCCGTAGTTTCTTAACCATTGACAACGGGGTCTGATCTAGACTCCGAAAGGTTTGGAATATACAGCAATTTTCTTTGAACTGTGGTGTTATTTCCCAAGAAGTACTTAGAAATATTATATAGTGCTGTAAGATAGTAATGAATATATAGGTAGAAAGCACAATATGTTTACTGCATAATATTAGTGAAGGTAAATATTATTAATATAATCTTGAATTTTGTATTATATAAGTATATTAAGATTAAATAAAGGAGACATATTTGTATCAGTTTAATCATTTAAAAAATGTGGTGAATTTTTATTTTTATTGATCTCAAGTGATTCTAAAAGAGTTAATTTTTTACTTTTTTGTTCTAGATGTAAAATTTCGAAAGTAGTTTGTGGAATACGATTTTCATTTAATAAATGGTCGGCAAATGTAGAATGTTGTATTTCTGATTTTCATAGGCTTTTAAATGTTGAGATCATGTTGTTTTAATTGATCTAGTATCAAAAATACAATCAGTTACTATCCTAAATAATGGCTAACTAATGTCTTTTGATGTTGTTAACTTTTTTCCTAGTATTCCACCAAAAGAATGTATCTCTCTCAACATGAACTTACTAGAGATAAATAACACGAACCCTATAATAGCAAATGAAATATATGTTCTATTGTAGCTTTGTCTTAGCCATAATTATTTTCAATTTAACAATATAATTTAGAGTAGAAATAAAGGTTTAATTATGGGAAACCCATTAAGTCCTCTTTTGGGTGAAATATTCATAGACAACCTAGAATCTCTAATATTTAAGCATGATTTGAGTATCTGATAATAAACATAATTTTTCGATATATCATAAAAAATCCCATACAGACCTCACTATTCACAATACCTCATATCATCCAATCCAACACAAACTTGCAGCATATCACTCCATGGTACACAGATTAGTAACTGCGCCGTTATCTAAACCTAACTTTGACATTGAACTCAATAGGATAAAACTCATTGCTATCAATAATGGTTAAAACCCCCAAATCATTGATAACATATTATCCAGAAAATTAAAAAAAGCTATAAAACAAGTATACCCTTCCTCTCCCAACTCTAACTCAAAATTTCACCAATCCATTACATTTATAGGTTCTCCATCTGAAAAAATTTCTCAATTTCTACTAAACAGAAATATTCAAACAGCCTTTAAAACCAACAATAATTTAGCCAAACACATAAAAAATAATAAAGATAAAATTAATAAGTATGAAAACTCTGGAGTCTATAAGTTAACATGTGGTAGTTGACCAACATTTTACATTGGTCACACAGGAAGGTCATTTAAAACAAGATGGTCTGAACATTTAAAAGCCTATGTAAATCAGAAATACAACATATACTACATTTGCCGACCATTTATTAAATGAAAATCATATTCCACAAACTACTTTCGAAATTTTACATCTAGAACAAAAAAATAAAAAATTAACTTTTTAGAATCACTTGAGATCAATAAAAATAAAAATTCACTACATTTTTTAAATGACCAAACTCATACAAATATGCCTCCTTTCCTTAATCTTAATATGCTTATATAATACAAAATTCAAGATTATATTAATAATATTTACCTTCACTAATATTATACAGTAAACATATTGTGCTTTCAGAACGCAACAATTGTCAAGAAAATAATAAATTTGTAAAATTTTAGTGTTAGTGTTTTAACATAACTAAAATATGAATGACCGAAACAATCATCAGTTTACAGAAGAATTATTGTAAAAAAATAGGCAGTAAAATAGTAATAAAGTGAACTTTATAAGTACGTTAATTAAAGCAAATGTCGTTAGAGAATTTAATTGTGAACTACTTTAACAAAAATCTAAAGAAATGAACGTAATTTGTTTGCCTCGAAGTACCTAACAAACGCGTTTTCAACAGTTTTTATACACACCGTGAGTTTCCTTTTCTTTAGTCGCTATAAAGGATAAAAGTGCTCTTTCGAACGTTTAAATTTTGAGAGAGAAAGAGGGAGAAGAGATGCTTAAGCACAGCAGTTTGAAACTAACAGAGTGTTGTGTGAAATATTTAATGCGCCTATTCGCGTAGAAAGTGTTTCTGAATGATTGAATGGATTGCGTTATCGTCGACGGAGGAGAAAAAGACTGTAAAAGTAAGTGAAACGGGGTAAGCAATAAGACAATTGAGAAAGGTGAATATAGAATAATTAATAGAGCTTGATTGAAGAGTTTGAATACTATATTTAAATTTTTATGTGCAAAAACATCTCTTCATTCATATTTACTGTCTTAACGATTTTCTTTTGGATATTTGGAGCACCCATCCTCTAACTGTGATGCCAGTTTTTCTCTATCGACTCTTAACAACAACTTATCTAGCAACAATTACTTTTAAAAATAGGCTGTGTGAAATTATACAGAGATTGTGTTCAGAATGCTCTGTAATTATAGTATTTATACGAAACAGCATTTATATATAAGCTCAATTGTGTTTGGCAAAACTCTCTGCTTTAGGAGAATCGCTGAGACTCGGTGTTTGACGTTCAAAGTACACATCCTCGCTGAAAACCGAAGAAAACTCTACTCTCGAACTCACTGACCACGTGCATTTGCGGGTTCAGTTTTCATTAAGCTCTTTCCTAAAGCTTGACTTCACGATAAATCATAAAAACTATTTGTAACATAGTTCTCACTAGTGCAAGCTCCTCCTGAGTGTGCATTACGCAGCTATCACATTACAGTGCTACGCCGCAGTTCGCACATAAGAGACAATCTAGATGTGGCTAAAAACCCAGGGTTAAGGCCAGCTACCAGCCCCAGGATCTATATATAAATAGGCAAAGACAATACGGTTAGGTACCATTTTCTCCTCTGTCTCTCAACCGATTTGCTTAGTTTTTGTTTTGTTTAGTAGCTACAGACAGTCTTCAGTGCAGATTGCTAAAATTTATTTATAATATTGGTTCAATAATTAAGTAATAAAATAATTTAAAAATGATAATAGTTAACTTTTTGATATGTATTGCTGTTTGAATTTGTTCAGTTTGAAGTTTTAATTCATTTTGCCTCTTTTCTGTTGAATTTTGGGCTCACCCTGTTATTTTGGAAAATTACCCTTCAATTGTTCATTTTATATGAAACTAGCGGACCCGACATACGTTGTTATGTCCAAATGTAGTTTGGGACTATTACGAGCTTCAGCAAATGTTTTTTGATATTAGAATTCGATAAACTCTATGCTAATGTCCAGAAAAAATCGTCAAAAATAAAAGGAATTCCTAGAACCCGATCTTTGTGCCACCAACCGGGTCCATTTGTGAATCAAAACCATCCAGGGACTCACCCAAACATAGACAAATAAATTCATTAAAATCGTTCCAGTCGTTTAGGAGGAGTTAGAACACGATCTTAGTGCCACCTGCCGGGTTCAATTGTGAATCTACACCGTCCAAAGACCCACCCAGACATACACAATTTTTTTTTATAAAAGTCCATCTAGTCGTTCAGGTGGAGTTAGCGCCCGATCTTAGTGCCACCTATGAGGTCCAATTGAATCAAAACCATCCAGGGAACCACCCAAACATACACAAAAAAATCATCAAAATCGTTTCAGCCGTTTACGAGGAGTTAGAACCCGATCTTAATGTCCTGTACCGGGTTCAGTTGTGAATCTAAACCGTCCAAAGACCCATCCAGACATACACAACAAAAATTAATTAAAATCTGTCCAGCCGTTTAGGTGGAGATAGAACCCGATCTAACTGCCAGATATCGCGTCTTATGTAAATAATGATTATTTACATGCATACCTGGAGAGAAAATCATAAGATAAGTTGACTCCAATGTAAAAGACAAACTAAATTAAATGTAAAACTAAAAGTTTTGGCCCTTCGCTAAAGTTAGCCTACATAGTCATGCTATTGAAATAGAACCAACGAAAAATTATAATACATAATAATTGCCGTTTATTGGGCGCTCGCAAGTTTGCAGTCTGGAACTTTCATTGCATTTTAAATATGGTTTGTCAACTAGAATCAGAATTATGTTGCACCTCATTAATTTATTTCTGATATCTAATTTATTTTAACCTTGTACTTTTAATTTAGAGTCCTTTTATTTTTGTCGGGTAACTTTCATATAAGTTTAACTAAGAGTACAGCAAATTGTGAAATTGTGCACAAATTCACGATAAATAGGTAGATCTGACGACACTAATTGCTTAGCCATCTGGCGGATATTTGATTTAAATTTTGACATTTCATTACTTTTGTAGCGATTAGGTTAAAAGTTTTCAATTCAGTAAGACAAGAATTCAAAGTATTTGCAAGGTTTCAATGTCAATTGAAAAAAATTCTCAAAAAATTGGTGTATTTAACTACTATTAATTAACAGTATTCCTGTTTATATTTCATTATATTTTCTACATAAAATCATGATGAATTACTACCTTGGTAAGTAAATTTTTTATATTGAAAATCATACTGAAAATTAATGTTTTCTGACAATGTGGGTATCTTATAATTAATTAATTTTACATTACATGGTCCCATTGCTGCAAAGTTCTGGCTGATAAAGACATTTTAGATTTGTTTGAATATATTAGGTTAAGTTATTATTTACTCTAGAGTAAAATATATGTTCTTTACATATATATTACCTTTCAAATCGTACACTGCTGGCTTTAAAATTTACAGCCCAAATGTTCAAAAAATTTAAAATATGAAACGCTCCACCCGACAACAGAAACCACTGTGTAATTACATATGCTAGGTTGGTTTTCAAATGATAAACACGGCAGTGGCTGGGTAACGCTTTTTCAGACCAAGTGATGACCATCTTTTACTATCTTTGGAGTTGCCTATAGTTCAATAGGAAAATATTTATTGTTGTAAATTATAGATCAGTATTGATTTTTCGGACAAGTAGTACTAACTTTCGTAGAAATTAATATTTGTAATTTTTTGTTGTGATTATAATTCATCATCATTAATATAATATAATTTTCACAATATTCCGAAGGTGTTGTGCAACAAATCATTAATCAGCGGATAATGGAAATGTCATTGTTATTTCATTGGGTTGTATTTCATCTCTATTTTTAAAATCGGAAACGGAAACTTTTAGTTTACGAAAAAAAAAAATCGCCGATAATTAGATCAAAAAAATATATTTCGTATATTATTTCTATAAATATAATCCAGAGGATTAGTATAGGATGATTAGGGATAGCAAAGCCTGGCCTACTTTTCTAATTTCGCCTCAACTCTATATCTTATACAGACAAAATAACATCAATAATGTTCAACTCCAAAATAGAACTAATCTCAAAATAGAGTCCACTAAATCTGCTACAGACTGGTTTCTATCTATTTACCCTTTGCTCACTTTCTTAAATAAAAGTGAATTAAACTAATAAAATCGCCAACGACAAAATAATTTTAGATTTACACTTATTGATTTTGTGCCACAATCGATGTCTCGATACACAGTAGGGTAGGGCGAAGGAAAAAGGGCCATTTTACACATATTACCTGATAGATGTTTACGTAAAAAGCATGTTAGTGTTACCCAAATGCAAGATCAAAGTGAAACTTAGCCAGAGTCTTTTAGTAGGAGAGATAGAGCGGGATTTTACTCGTCATCGATAAAATGGACAGAATGTATCGTATTAAGTTCAATTCCTGAACTACATCACGTTTCTAGGCAGGCGCCAGTGGAAGTGATAACCGAGAATAGTTACAGGGGGTAAAAGTGGTATTTTTTCTGGTCATGCTCATCATCGAGTAAACGTTCAAAAATTGGCTGCACACAAGATTGTAATATATTTAAGCAAATTCCAGAGAGGCGTCTACCTACAGCGTTACCATCAAGGTGGCGGACAGAGGTAAACTTGTCAAAAATACGGGTGAACTTCCTCATTAAGTAAAAAGAACGCCATCTGCACCATTTATTTGATCATAATCCAAAAAGACGTACAGCTAAAGGACATAAACAGATTTTTCATAACGTCATTAATGTGGTCTGTATGACGTCATAAACATTTTTTAAAATCGGAAGCCACATTTTCTATTAAGGATTAGGAAAGAGTGGAAAATTTCATGTCCGAATATGTCTTTGACCATGACCTTGAACTTGATTTTTCGGGTGATCAAAGTTTTTTTGAAAAATCAACGAATTATAGCTAAATTAGGTGTACGGGGGTATTCGACATCGCTGATTTCGAATCTGAAATAAGGTTTTTAAAATTCACAATCGAAGATGGCGGAGCAATTTTTTGAAAAAGTCAACAAATTGATGCATAACCATTTAACGGTAATCGATGTTTTCAATCCTGATCCGAAAGAGGACTGATTCAAAGAGGGTATTCCAAATTAAAAACAAATTTGACGTTGAACTTGCCCACTACTTGTTTTGAAAATTTTCCAAAAACTGATTTCATATTCGTAATCATCGACGTCGAAAACTCTCGTATATCAAATTGGGACTAGGTTGGTTGATGTTTTCAAATCACCAATTTTCAAAATCTGATTACGAATCTGAAATCAGATTTTCTCAATCCAAGAGGGCGGACCAGTTTTTCAAACAAAAACTGATTTCAGATTGGAAATCAGCGACGTTGAAAACCCCCCTACACTTAATTTGGCTATGTTAGGTTGATTTTTCACACAAACTTTGATCTTGGAATGACCTTGAAGGTAAAATTCAAGGTCATGGTCAAAGTCATATTCGGACATGAAATTTTCCGCTCTTTCCAAATCAGTCATTTAATTAATCAATCACATTTAACAAAATTGTGTATGACTTCATACATACTACATTAACGTCGTCATGAAAAATATATTTATGTCATTTAGCTGTACGTCCTTTTGGATTATGATTTCTTTTGTGTAAGCAAAAAAATGGTGCAGATGGGTTTTTTTTACTTAATGACCAAGTTCACACCTATTTTTGACAGTTTACCCCTGTCCGCCACCTTGATGGTAACGCTCTAGACAGACGCCTCTCGGTAATTTTCTTAAATGCATCACAATATTGTATGCAGCCAATTTTGAAACGTTTACTCGATGATGAGCATGAGCAAAAAAAAATTACCACTTTCACCCCCTGTAATGTCAAAAATGGTAATGAAACTGTCAAAATGTTAAAAATATGAAAAATTTAAAAACGTAAAAATGCCAAAAATGTCAAAAAGATCAAAAATGTCAAAATTGTCAAAAATGTCAAAAACGTCAAAAATGCCAAAAAGGTCAGAAATGTCAAAAGTGTGTTATTTATTACAAGAGTTTTTTTCCCCAAACGCTAATTAGCCATTGCAAGACTGTATCTACGAGTTAGTTATTGACAAAATGGGACAGAGCGACGAAATGGTTCGTTATAAACCGCAAGTGGCGTTAATAGAACTAGGTTGATAAATGTCCAAACTAGGCTTGGGTCGTTCGTGAATGAGTCGTTCAAAATGAACGACTCTTCTACATGTGCCACGAATGAGCGGCACAATTACGTCAAATAGCTCGTTCAGTTCGCCATTAATAGAGTCATTTGGCTCGAGCGAGTCGAGAGTCATAGGATGTGCCAAACGTTCAAGGTTCAATCACGAACTAGACTCGTTGACTCGTTCATCGTGCAATCTTTCGACCGGCATAGTCACCTCGGCTCGGAGCAGTGGAGAGAAAAGAGCCGTCAGGGGTCTGGTTCATGAGTGAAAGGTATTTTAAAATTTTTGGAAGGTTTTATTTTCAACGAATCGATGGGTATTTTAAATTTTTATTATGACAGGCACTAAGGCACAGGTTTGTTTTTGTTTTGCAGTATTTTTGTTATATAAATTTCTAATTGGGTTATAAGTAAGCATAATAATTTTATTTATTTTTAATGTTTAGAGTTTTTTTCTTATTTTTGTTACCAAATAATACAAAAATAAAAATTTTGTATTTACGTAAATTAATGATCTTTAAATTATGACTCAGCAAAACTTTAATATTAGTTTGAGCAGTAAACTAGACAAGTAGAGACATTATATAAATCCGCCTAAGGCTAAACGGCTGTGAGATCGTTCAATTGAACGACTCATTGTGAACGACTCGTTTTGGTGAGCTGAACGAAATGAGCCGGCTCACTAAAAAGAGTCATAAAACCCAACGCTAGTCCAAACATTTTTCCTTACAGAGATAATACCCATTGTTAAGTTTTCAATCTAACACTCAGTATACAGTTTGACAACATATTTGGTAGTGAATTCTTTGGAGGCTTTCACATTTTTCATGTAACTTGTTCAGATTGTATGAAATATTTTTTTCTCTGGTGTGGTCATTGTTTGTCACTACTCTCATTACTAACTTCACGATGAACTTTTTCACCATTAATATCAAATAACAAAGAAAATAATCTAGCGTATAATGAATGTTTGTTTTGGCCTAAATTCGAATATTGCATGCAGTCAGAAATACCATCTGAAATTATCGTTTCAACATTTGATTTTTTTAATCAATACAAAAGAATCTTCAATTTCAGTGAAACTTACCGAGGGTGAATCAAATATGAACCGGACTTTTGTTTTAAAAATTTTATTTGTACGATCAATACAAATGTTAATACATATTATTTTTCTACATAGCCTCCTCTCTTATGTATACATTTTTCCCACCGAATCGGAAGTTTTTTAATACCTTTCTCAAAGAATGAAACTGGTCGTGTCGATAACCAATTGCGCACAAACGTTTCTACACCTTCGTTGTCCTCAAAGTGGTGGCCTCCCAGTTCTTCTTTAAGTGGCCCAAACATGTGGTAGTCACATGGCGACAAATCAGGACTGTAAGGCGGGTGTTCAAGGGTTTCGCAATGCATTTTGTTCAATTTTTCTTGAGTCACTGCAGCTGTATGTGGCCGAGCGTTGTCATGCAACAGAATCACACTTCGGATAGACACATCCCGCCTCTTTTGCCGATAGGCAAGTTTCACTTGTTGGAGTAGTTCGCAGTAATACTCAGCATTAATTGTACGGCGTTCGTGCAGAAAATCGATCAGCAGTACGCCTTCAATCAGCTCACGAATTGCGTAGATATTCGCCTCATTGATGCTTTTCGTGGGATGGCGTGCATGAGTCTCATTTTCCACTGTCTCTCGGCCATCTGAAAACTTTTTGTGCCAGTCGTACACTTGGGTCCTTGAAAGTTTTTCATTGTCGAATTGTGCAGATAGTCGATGCAAAATTTCAGACGGCCTAATGCCCTCCCGCGCCAAAAATTTGATAACAACACGTTGCGCAACAGACGTATGCACCTCTTGCTCTGACATGATGCTACTAACAGCACATCGACTACGCCTCGCCAAACCGACGAACTCCCCTCTTCTTAACATCCCTACCCAACATATATCGAGACGTCACGCCACTGGAATTACCTACAGGGCGAGAAACAGAAAAGTCCGGTTCATATTTGATTCACCCTCGTACTAAATATTGCTTTGCTTTAAATCTTTCACAATTACCCTAGCAATTTATGTAAAATTCATCTTTTGTTATTTTTAATGTTTTATTATTTTGTGTAACTGGTTTTTGTCATATATTATTTATCTAATGAAATAGCTTTTTTAAGATCAAAATTTTGGAGAAAATACGGGAGCTTTTGATGTGTGTGTGAAGATGAAAAAAATAAATAAAATAAAGTCCTTCTGCAAAATTAAGAACAGACGATAAAAACTTTAAAAAAAGTTCTAGGGTTTATATAAAATTATATTTTACAATTCTTTGCTATTAATAAAATTAACAAAATTTAGAAAATATTACTTAGATGGAAAGTTAATAATTTTATTTTTTTACCACGAAATATAATATAAATTGTCTTCCCAGATAAATTGACATTTGAAAGAAATAAAATACTGTTTTACTGTTTTGGCCGTTTATCACAATTCGAACGCCATTGTTGTTTATTTTGCAAGGAGTCTATTTCAATACCTCTTCTATTATTGGTATATTAATTCGTTGTCCCAAGACTTATCTGGTCTTTTTTCTTTCTTCTTCTTTTTGGTACCCATTTCCAAGTCGGTAATCACTCATTGCTCATTATTCTCATGTGTTTGTGCCAAGAAAGTTGTTTTTTCTCAATAATATCTGTTAATGTTTTTTCTATCTTCTTCATCTATTTATTTATATCTGCCCTTTTCTTTTCACGAACGTCTATTTTGTGTAATGTCTTTTTCATCATTTCCGTCTTCCGTAAATGTAACTCCCAGGGGATTTATATTGAATAAAATAGTTAATAATAAAAGTTTTAATTCTTCGATGTATAATTTATTTATTTATTTAAGGTTGTACCACTTTACAAGAAAACAACATTAATTTTAACAAAGTGTAAACAGTGATAACAAAATAATATGTACAAACAAAATGTAAATTAAAAACTTACATATTCAAAAGTTTAATTGATCTTTTATATGTTTGAAGACGCGTCTTCAAATTTAACGAAATGTTTCAAATACATAAAGCAGTGTTCGAGAGGACATTCAATTGTGGAAAGCGCAAGTGATAAAGGTTCCCTGACCAGAAACAATGTGTATTATATATTATATATATTGTCTTGCGTACAAAGGAATGACACCTCGAAGAAAGCTTTTAAATGTTGTTGTAGATGTTCAAAATAAATCTAAACTACTACCATGAAGATTGGCCAGTAGTAAAATCGTAGTAATGGGTTCATTACAACCATAATTTGTACTATGAAATGGAACGTTGAAAATCAGAGTATTACGTGTTCTTCAATTTTGTTTCCATTTTTTGTGATGTAATGACGTATTAAGAGGATCTAATCATATTACTACGGATCCCGTGGGTTCAATTAGACACCTGTTGTCCAATTAATACTATTTTATTTAATGATGAAAACAAATCCTTAACCTTCAAACTTCAATACAAGTTTCTTGACACATACAACACAAAACACAATTCATACAGACGTTTGCTTAGAGCATATACTTTACTACTTATGATACTAAACTGAACTTAGGACAAGACTAACTAAACTAACTAGCTGTTGCCCAGTGGTCGAAATTGTGTCAATATCTCTGGCAGATTAATTAACCTGAAAATCGTATCGCGACATTCTATCCTAGGACCTTAGGGAGAACAGCAATTACACGGAACGGATCCAGATTCGGAACCTCTGTGTGATAGTTTGCTCGAAAATCCTAGATGTCGATCTTACATCTCGCTTCTACAAATAAGTAAAGAAATTCAAGTTTTTTTCAGATATAATTCATAGGACATTATTTGTGTTCAAATTCGTAATTCTTAATTTAATATGACAACAAAGCAACCGCTAATGGGCTACCATAGATATTTATTTTTTCTATCCTGTCTGTATAGCTATAATTGCACTCAATTCTGAAACATTTATTAAAATCCTCATTATAATAATTCCATCTCATTATATATTTCTACCACCCTGTATATGACACTGCTCATGGACCACCCATAATATTTTTTAACATTTTTGAACCACCCGGTAAACCATTCTGTATATGCTACTGCCTATGAGCCACGGTATTTACTCTTTTTGTTTATGAAATTTTAACTATCTTCTGTAACTATAATTCTACTCTGACGTATATTTCAATCATCATATATATGGAACTCACGTGGGCTACTCTATAAATCATTTCCGTTTGTAACATTTTTTATCATCATCCTGTATATCTATAATTCCTCTCACCCTATATTTCATCTTCCCTATATATACAACTGCTTATGGGTTACGAAATGTTGCAATTCCATTTCCGCCACCCTGTATATGCATCTCTGTATAATACTTTTTGCACCACCCTGTATAACTGTAATTTTACTGCACCTTCTATTCCAAGAACCCTGTAAATTCAACCGCTAATGGGCTTTCCCATATAATTATTTTATTAATAATAATTGCACTCTACTCTGTATTTTAAACACCCTATATATGCAACTGCTTATGTGCCACCCACGAAAAAAAATATTTTGAACATATCTGAAATCGCCCTGTATAATTATAATATACAACGATTACTTTACCACTAAACAATAACAACGCTTGTATGCCACTTCCAGTAGTACATGCTCTAAGTATAAACAGCATTGGTCCCTCTATATATAATTACTCAATGTTTTGAGTCTGGCGGTGGCGGCACGCGGCACATTCAGTTGTTTGGCGTTGACATTATGACGTAAATAATGAATTTTTATTATATTTTATTTAATGAATGAACCATGATTATAAATTAATATTAGCATTCTGCACTGAAGGTCGTCAGTAGCTACTAAACAAAATAAAAAAATGAAGAAAATCGGTTGAGAGACAGAGGAGAAAATGGTACCTAATCGTTTTGTCTTAGCCTATGTATATATAGATGCTCACAGAACCTATTTGTATACAATTTTTACATTCGAGAGTCCTCGAGATTACTCTATGGCGCTAACACCGATTTATGTAGATCTTTCCTGAATTGACAGTTAAACTTGGTTGGTATATACAGGGTCCTCCCTCGACCGAGGTTATAATTTTCCGTAACAATATATATACTGTTGTCTATTGATACCTATTTTAAATGCACATACTTTTATTAAAAATTTGTTTTGTACTCTCTCAATGTTATCTATATAAGTATTATATGAAGGAGACCAGATAAGTGATCCATATTCCAAAATACATCGAATTAAGCTAAAATATAACAACTTCAAGGTTTTTACCGAAAACTGATTGCTATTTCGAAGAACAAATCCTAACATTTTTAGAGCGTTAGTTGTAATATCATTAATATGATGCTTGAAAGTTAATTTTGAGTCAAAGTAAATTCCTAAATCTTTGATCTTGCATTGTTCTTGTAGCAGTATATTGTTTTGTATTATAAGAATAATTTAGAAGGTGTCTAGTCATATAGAAAGTAATTTGAAAATATTTTTTTATATTCAAGGAAAACATATTTACATCACACCAACTGGCTAAGCATTTGAGATCATTTTGACATCAGTTAAGTTGTTATTTATTCGAAACATTTTAAGATCGTCGGCAAACATATAAAACTTGCTATTTTTAATAATTAAAAATACGTCATTTACAAATATATTAAACAATAGAGATCCAATATGAGACCCTTGAGGAACTCCTGATATCACACATACCCACTGAGATAGACAATTTCTATATTTCACATACTACTTACCCATTCAAGCAGTTTGTCCCCAAACCCATAAACTTAGTAGTTTAGCAATAAGCAGATCATGGTTAACTCTATCAAAGGCTTGAGAGAAGTCGGTGTAGGTGGCATGGACATGATTTTTGTATTCCTTTGAATCCACAATAAAATGACTATAAAGTTCCAAAGTAATACTGGTAGACCCTACATTTGTATAAACTATGCTGCTGATAATAAGCTAAATCTTTACAATCCCACATTAAAAATTTAGGTAAGGCTGACTGGTTACAGATATTATTTGTATTATCAGACTTTACTATAGGTACTAAATAACTAGTTTTCCAAAAATCTGGAAAAATCCCATTGATGCCATGCCATGAAACTTTGTTTAGTATTAGTTCTTCCAAGCGTTTTTCGTACACCCTGAACATATTTTAATTGTAAATTCATTTCGACATTTCAGACAGAATTCCATAATAAAATCAATTTTGGCGTATAATTATTTTTAACAATGTCATCTACAAATAATAGCCGGCACCAATAAATGATTTCATTTATTAATTGTTACGAATTTTGGTGCAATTACTTTTTGGGTGTTATTATTAAAATATCGTGCAAACGTGTCATAATTCATTTAGTTCCACCAACGTTTTATTTAATTTGCGTCTGCATAGTTTTCAAAATGCATTTTATTTATGTAATGTCAATATTAACAGTTAAAAATGAATAATATATGCTCGGCTCTGCTGAACTCGATATTATTCTTTGCAAAATTATTAGCTGAAAGTGTCATAATTTATATGACAGTACAACTGAAAAATCACTAGATGTTAAATTAGTTGAATCTAAATTTGAGGTTTGTAAAAATTCTTCTGCTGTTTTATCCCCTTAAATTTTATTTATTTCGTCCTCGTAAACTGAGATTATTGCTCTTCTTAGTTCTTTATATCCTTAACACCAATTATAGTCTATCACATATCCATTTAATTGTGAATCGTATCATTAAAGTGATTTTAGTTGAGTGGCGCAGTCAGTAGAATTTATTGGATGGATTTAAACTTTCTTTATTCACGTGGACACAATATACATCAATTCTGAATTCCTATTGCAAACGAGAAAGTTATTTCATTGTAAATTATAAAGATGAAATTGTTATAAACTTACTGAGAGTACTCACAAATTGCTAAATTTTAGAGGACGAAATTGAACTCATACTAAGAGTTATGAATCACATACAGACCAAATCAGTTCAAAATATTCAAATGTAGTGGCCTAAACTAAATACTAAGACAATTTTAAATAGTCTTGACATATTTTATCAACGTATTTTATTCGAAAGCATCTTTCTAATGATCAAAACAATTTAATAGCGGCATCACGGTGCCACTTACAACTTGGCCGTTGCCATAATGTCTTCAAAAATATCGTATCCTGCATGTTCAAAACTAAATGTTTTTTAAACATCAAGTGATTACAAAATAAATATTTTAATATTTAATAACACAATCAAGTCCTAGGTAAACAAAAACTGAACGGGTATATAATATATGTTATGTCAAAATTACTTACCTCCTCTAACTTCACAGGTTAAGACGAGGTCAGTTTTTTCTTCTATTGGTCCAACTTGTGTTGAAAGTTCTCGGCCTGAATTGTCGTAGATGAGAAGTTGATGTGGAGGCACTGTAATAATAAATAAAACATTATATCTAATTTGTAATATATCGCAGGAATATGGATAACAAACTCATAAAATAAAAACGTTATATTTTTATAACAAATCTAACAACTTTATTAAAAGAAGTGTATTTAAATTTATTAACTTTGGGGTCAAGATCATTTTCTTATTTAAAATTTACCACTTTCTTAAAAACCTATACAGTTACATTAAATGAGGTTGTGAAAGCAGAAAAGAAGACGCATTCTCATATTTTTGGCACGGTTGGCATTGGCACGGTTACAAATCTTGGATGTTCAGGTGAATTATTGTTGTTCTTCACTTGATACTTACTTTCACGGATACAAATGGTAAAGACAGGTCTGTCTTCTCCCACCAATTTATTGACGGTTCAAGTGTATCCCAGGGTAATCTCTTGTTTCCTATTACGGTTCCGTATATACAATATACGGATACCCTTATAATATCACTCAGGTTTTCTGCCTCTGTCACATCACAGCCATTTTCTCCGAAACTACTGGACGGAAGAGGTTGAAATTTGGTATCAATATATAGTTTGGTGACCCGATCAGGAGTACATATCGTAAAAAAATTTGATTTTAGGGTTACTTCTGGGGGGAAAAACTAAAAAAATCTCAGCCTAAAATTTAGAAAAAAATAGCAAATATAGAGCGTTGCCCGAACTTTACAGGAAAATTAAGGAGAAACCATTAATGTTAATTTTGGGCGGCAAATTACAGAATTAAATAAAAATTTAAAAATAAAAATTTTTTCAAACGCATCATGTAATATATCAAATGAAAGGTCTCATTCTGAGGAACACAAATATATTTTTTCATATTTAAAAAAAAATTATTTAAAAAGATATTAACGAAAATATACCAAAATTTACCCATTCCTCCCCCCTTATCTCCGAAACTATAAAACGTAAAGTTTTGAAAAAAAATAGATTTATAGGTTCTGACCTGAAGTTTACTGGAAAAATAAGGAGAAACCTCTACTTTTAATTTTGGGGGCCAATTATAGAATTAAATGGAAAATATAAAATTAAAATTGTTTCTAACCCATCATGTTATATATCAAATGAAAGGGCTCATTACGACGAAAACAAATATATTTTTCTTCATATTTTAAAATAAATAAATTAAAAGATATTAACAAAAATATAAAAAAAATTACCCATTTCCCTCTTATCTCCGAAATCATAAGCTGGAAAATTTTGAAAAAAAAATGGAGGTATAGCCATTCACCTGAACTTTACTAGAAAATTAAGAAGAAACTCCTAATATTTATTTGGGGGGGGGGGGCAAATTATAGAATTAAATGGAAAATTAAAATTAAAATTGTTTCTAACCCATCATGTTATATATCAAATGAAAGGGCTCATTATGACGAAAACAAATATATTATTTTCATATTTATAAAATAAATTAATTAAAAGATATTAACAAAAATACAAAAAAATTACCCATCCCCCCTGTCTCCGAAACCATAAGCTGGAAAATTTTGAAAAAACATTGGAGGTATAGCCCCTCACCTGAACTTTAGTGGAAAATAAAGAAAAACCCCGTTTTTTTAGGGGGGGGGGCAAATTATAGAATTAAATGGGAAATATAAAATTAAAATTGTTTCTAACCCAGCATGTTATATATCAAATAAAAGGGCTCATGATGAAGAAAACAAATATGTTTTTTCCATATTTATAAAATAAATTAATTAAAAGATATTAACAAAAATATAAAAAATTTTACCCATTCCCCCTTTATCTCCGAAACCAGAAGCTGAAAAATTTTGAAAAACTGGAAGTATAGCCCCTCATCTGAACTTTACTGGAAAAATAAGAAGAAACCCCTAATATTCATTTTGGGGGGCAAATTATAGAATTAAATGGAAAAAATTATAATTGTCATGTAATATATCAAATCCCAGGGTTAATTATGACGAATAGGTACAAATATATTTTTTTAATTTTTTTAAAATGAATATTTTAAAATATATTAAAAAAATATTTAAAAAAATTACCCATTCTCCCCGTTATTCCCCAAACTCTAAGACCTCTTTTTTGTTTATAGGAAAAATATGAAAAAAAAATACCTAATTCTATTATTTGGCCTCCAAATAATAGAATTAACCGGAAAATAAATTACTAGAAAACCCCCATAGTAATTTTAGGGACAAATTATACAATTAAATGGAAAATAAAGATTCCATTTTCAAACGCATCATGTAATATATCAGATAAAAGGCTCATTATGTGAATTACAAATATATCATATTTTTAAATCATTTGTATAAAATATATTAAAAATATTAAACAGCGACTTAATTCCCACTTTAGAAACTACACTATTTAAAATTTGAAAAATATATTTTATTTATATTTTTAAATAATTTGAATAACAGATTTAATAATTTATAATTTAAACTTTGATCTATATTGCCGTTTTTCTTCCAATCTACAGAGCCTCATAACTCAGACAGTAGATTATAAAAGGCATTTCTGAAAGTTTATTAGTAAAATAAAAGTTACTTTTTGGGGGCCAAATTAGAAAATTAAATACATATGTATTGTGATAAAAATCAAGCGAATCCTAAAGCAGATAAAATAAAAAGTCTATGTGTGGAAAATCATAGTGTATATTTTTTATAAATTTAAAACGCTTCCTTTAAAATATATAAGGGTAAGTATAAGAAAATGCACTCATTCCCTGCTTGTTTGAAACTGGAATATTAGAATCTTGAAGGTGGTACGGAAGCCTTAGTATGCGAGTCCAACTCGCACTTGACCAAATTATTTTTATTAATGACTTACCTAATAGCCTGAAGATCTGCGTAGGGCTGTTGTATGCTGATGATTTAAAAATTGCTTAAATTTATTAAAGGCATAAATTATTTTATTGCTCTTCAAAATGAACTTGGCTCAAAACTGGTTTGGAAAAGATAAAATGTTAATTAATACCCAAATATATTTATTCTTTCCTTCTTCCAAAAAGTCAAAGTGGCTATTGAAGACAATTATACTGAAAATTGTAGAGTTAAGAGGTGTAAGGAGGTTAAAGATCAGGGGGTGATCTTTGAAGTCAATGTTAAATAAAATAGCCATTACAACTACCCGATACAAGCATACAAAGTACTTGGATTTGTAATAAGTAACAGCGAATTCTTCAGTGTAAAATCACCATAAAACTTTATACCTCTATTGTGAGGCCACATTTTGAGTATATCTTCAACATCTGGCCACCAAATTGAAAGAGTTCATGAAGGTTTCCTACTTGGTTGGTAATTTTCCCACTGTGTTCTTTGAGAACTAGGAGAAAGACTGTCATTTTAATACATAAACCATTCAAAATAGCCAAAAATATCCCGTTTGTGATCAATAACATTTAATTTAGAGTCTCCAAAATTAGGTTATGATTGCTTTCATGCAATCGGCTATATTAACAACGGAAACCCTTTCCATTTCACTTATATACTCAGTATCAACAGTGATATAGACTGTGAAACAGCCAAATGGAATAAATTCGATAAAGAATAAAGGAGGGCGTGTTGGGAAAATGCTTGGATACTTACGTCGATTTATATTTTTAAATGCGCATTTTTTCAACAAATAAAAAAATTATATTAGGTGTGTCATGTGACAGCTGGCAATACCATCTTTCTTATTTTAAATGTATATTATTCACTTTTTGGATTTTCCAGAAAATTCTAGACATAATTCATGTACAAGGTTTTTCCGATACAGTTGAATGTTTTCAGATTTATTACAAAAATTAACATTAACATTAACCTAATAAGTAATACTGATTATTTTCTAATAATATAAAAAAACAAAAAACCATTAATGTCAATGCACGAAATGTTCAAAATGCTCGCCGCGAACATTCTGGCAACATGCTAATTTGGTATATAAATGTCTTCTAACGTTACTCAACATCTCAGGCGTGGCTGATCTAATCGCAAGCGTGATTCGTCTTTTTAGGTCCTCTAAGTTGAGGGCTTTGGTTTTGTATACAATACCTTTGACATATCCCCACAAAATGTAGTCCAATGGCGTCAAATCAGGAGTACGAGCTGGCCATTCCATCGATCCGCGCCTCTCAATCCACCGATTTGGAAAAATTTGATTCGTATTGGACCGGTGCTTCATCTTGCTGAAACCATATTTTATTGGCAGGAACTTGTGGGTATACTGGATCAGGATATACGCTTGTTAAAGTTGGCGCGACATTATTTTGGAGCAGTTCTAAATATTTATCTCCCTTCAAGTTGCCATCAATGAAAATGGGTCCTACGATATGATTTCCAACAATTCCTGGCCAAACATTGAATTTTTCAGCATATGGCGTATGTTTCTCTGTCATCCAGTGAGGATTCTCATTAGACCAATAGCGGCAATTTTGACGATTAACATGACCGTGAAGTGTAAATGTGCTCTCATCAGAAAACATATTCTAATAGGATCACATTGTTTTCTAACCTTACCATGATTTGTATACAGAAACACGTTCTCCTATCCAAATCGTCTTTCATGAGCTCCTGAGTCGGCATCATTTTATAGGGATGCATTTTACTTTCCTTTAATACTCGAAAGATTGATGTGTGGCTAACCTTGAACAGTGAGGCTGCTTTTCGGCCAGAATTATGTGGGTTTTCTTGGGTCAGTAAAGTTAGCACCGCCATTTTACAGAAACTCAAATTAAAACATATGGGAATTACGAGCTATCTAGGAGTTCTTGATTTTTACCTAAATTGATTTTTGAGCTCAATATTTACTATGGAAAAAGTGCACAAAACTATTGGCGGTGCTAACTTTACGTAAAGTTAGCACCGCCATCTCAGAAAAACAAACAAAATAATTTTGTGAAGCATCTCAAATTACGAGCTATTTACGAGCTTTTAATTGACGTATTGAACGTCAACCCCTAAATTTGTCTAAGGGGCAAAAACCACCCCCGAAAAAATATTGAATTTTAATTTTAAATTTAAAATCTATTAAAATTATCTACGATTTACGAGCTCTTTCCTGGTGTAATCCACATAAACATCTAAAAATGTTCAAGGGGTGAAAACCACCCCCCAATTATGCAGTTTTTTCAAATTTTCTGATTTATAAATTTTGAAAAATACCAGCATGATCTACGATTTACGAGCTTTCCAACGGTATATTACACGACAACATTCAAATTACTGGAAGGGGTGCAAACCACCCCCAATTGTGCAGTTTTTTCAAATTTTATGATTTATAAATTTTGAAAAATACCAGCATGATCTACAATTTACGAGCTTTCCAACGGTATATTACTGGACTACATTCAAATTATTGGAAGGGGTGCTAACCACTCCCCAAGGTTTCCTCAAGGAAACTAAATTTTTTCAGTGTTGGATTAACTCACAAAATATTGTTTCTCAATTAATTCATTCATTATGCGGTTTGTACACCAGTAATGTAGTTTTGCCAATAAGGATACTCAGTAATGAAAAATATATTGCAATCTTATTAGTCCATTCCCAATATTTTTACGTAATTATTTTAGTCCATTTTCAAATATCTAAATTTAGAACGTTATTTTTGGCCTATTAAAGAATTTTCATTTTAGATTTTGATGTAACATTCGAAAAAGCCTTCATGCCGCTGTTTGTAATGGACTTTTCTGTAGCATGAAAAAATAAATTTGAATACACTGATTATGTGAATATATTGGAAACAGTTTTCTGATAATTGTTATCTAATATTTGATTGGTGCCACTGGTTCTAGTCGAGGCAATATATTTTATTAAAGCAGTAAAAAATTCGTAATGTGGTATTTTCTATTGCAGGAGTTACTTAAATTCTTAAATCACGTAAGTTATATACGCCACTCTGTACTAATCCTTTACATTCAAACTCATATATAATATACTTTATTATACAATTAATCGCTATCATTTGATTTAAGAACAAAAAAATTAAAGTACGTTGAAATTCTCTCAATAAGTAGTAATTTATATAATTACTATCAATAAACATTTCCTCAACCAATGAGAACCAAACTGTTGCTTACCCTCCTAGAAAATTCGAATAGCAGGTGGCAGATTCATACACACAAAAATCAATGACACTGGATTTTAACAAACAATTCTAATATATTTTATGACATTAACCAGTAATTTCAAATATGAAATCGTCCATCTATGAAAATTTTATATATATATATATATATATATATATATATATATATATATATATATATATATATATATATATATACATATATATATACATGTAATTGAGTTCTGGAAAACGGCTCTAACGATTTTGAGGAAATTTTCCCATATGAAAGTTTCGATGGATAGAAATCGATTAGTTGGAAAAATCGTTTTACTGAGAAATTAAATTATTAAAAAATTTATTGACTGTTTGACAATCAAGGCGGCAGCTTTGTAATTTCAAAGCGTAGAACTAGTTGTTATGTAATGTCTTCGATAAACATTACATATAGAGATTAATATTCAAAAAAATGTATGAAATAGATGTTGCGGTTTTAGTTCAATGCTGGTTCAATGCAAGTATATAATTGACGAAGGACCTTTAGCGGAACAATCAATAAACACGTAAAGTAATTCACCAAATAAAAGTTAATCACTAACCTTTTACGTCGAAGCTCTGCAAAGGGTGTTTTCTTGGTGGTTCTTTCTTCTGAGGCTAGCCCCGTGAACAGGAACAGTTTCTTAGAGCTTCGTCTGGACAACACGTTACACAAAAAATAGCGACGTAGTGTTCATTGATTGAACATACAAAAAAATGCGGGTTTAACAACAAATGATGCGCTTTTGTAAACACAAAAGAAACAAAATGAAAGCGGTTTAGCGGTCGTCACGAATGGAGCTCAAAACTCGCGAATCGGAACGCAAAAAAAACAACAAAAAGCGGCGTCTCTTCAGACGGAATCAAAGCCACCGAAAAGTTCGGAGTACATTGCACGAAACTCCCAAGCGTCTTAATAGCTTGGGATCCAAAACACGAATCACAATACTGTCTATATTTTACACGCAAAAACACACTTACAATTAGCATTAGCGCGACGGAATGTTTTAGAAAAGGTGCAGAAGTTTAAAAATCAATGAAGTAATTCAATCAAATTGAACACAATGCACTAAACAAATGCGGGAACGCACCACTAGTTTTGTAAAAATTCTTTTAATACAGGGTGATTTGGTGACATATTTGAGAGTGAATTTTTTTAAACATTCTTTCAATACAAATTCTGTTTGTATGTTGCGAACATGTAACTTTTTTATGCCTCCTTCATATTTTCCTAGCATATATTTTTATACGTAGACATTTCAAATTTTCAAGGTGAAAAAAATAGCACGGTAGGCAATTTTTGGATAAGTAAGATCTCATAATTATTTTTATGTTTCTTTGGGGAATAACACCACAATAGAAATAAAATTACGTATATTGCAGGAATACCAAACGTTTCAAAGTCTATTCTGACTTCGTTGCCAATGGCTTTATATTTATTGATGAATTGCAATTCATTCATTGACAACGAAGTCAGAATAGACTTTGAAACGTTTGGTATTCCTTCAATATACGTAGTTTTATTTCTATTGTGGTGTTATTCCCCAAAGAAACATAAAAATAATCAAGAACATGCCACAAACAACGTTTAGAAGACAATAAGATCTCATAATTTCGCATGTTAATTTGATGCATATAATATGAATTGGTGGTGTAAAATTATCATTATACAGTCTTTTAAAATATGTTAGATGGTCCATAAGAGTTGCTATGCAGGATATGGTTAAAATATAGCGTCAAACGGAATTATAGTATGGCTAGAAAAAAGCGAGAAAAAATAATTGTGTAGGGTACCCCATAGGCAGTTGGAAATTAATGACAACTGACATACAGGACGGAATAAAAATATTGTTATGCAGGTCGCTATAAAAAATGTTAATAGAATGTTTTACCTATAATGTAGCTTATTAGCATTTGCATTTACAGGGTAGTTGCAATATAGGATGTACTGGAATGATAATTATATATGGTTGTTCAAAAAAAATTACAATAGGTGGCCATAAACAAATGCATATACAGGGTTGATAAAACATATGGTGGCGTGAAATTATAGTTATACAGTATGATTTAAAATATGTTATATTAGGTAGCCCGTAAAAAGTTGCATATATGTATAGGGTGGAGCGGAATTATAGTTATACAAAGTGTTTACAAAAATATTAGAATATAAATGAAATAATTTGGAAACAAAAGTGTTTGTAGAATGGCCAAAAGCGGTCCGATTATTTGGATATATGTACGTTTATGACAAACCCTTGAATTTTCGAATGAAGCTCGGTCACCCAAGTACTGTTGGTAATATATAACCGTTCATACATAATCACCTAGTTGGTGCTTGTAAAGTGAATAATAAAAAAATGAAACAATGGCTTCATCGTGAATATTTTTCGATTCAGCTGTAGAGTATACATACCATTATACAAACTGCAACACTTTTCGTTGCCAAGATACTAAATATTTGTAAAAACCCTAATAGGTAAAGCAACCTCTATTTTTCATCACATTATAACAGAATTTACACAAACTCTCGAATTAACCCTTTATTCTTTTAAAGAACGAAATTAATCTATAAATTATTATGCTTCTATTATTTTCTATACATCTCAATGTGAAATATCTCTGGCTTCATTTAATGACTTACAAAAATACGGAAGACCGACAGTTGATGGTGGCATGAAAATGTGTCTCTGGAGTATATACTAACATTGAGCTCTTTGATGTTACCCGAAATAAAATGAAACTTCTATTCCCAAAAATAATTAATTAACAAAATAATTAAAAAGTTATGAGAAAATTTTAGGTGGGTTTTCCAAAGACAAGCCGCTTGATGTTTTACGTAAGGAAGTGAGAGCTGCCATCTGTTTAAAATGTATGAAATGATTAAATTATAATTACATCTGAGGCGTAGTCTAATGAAATTCCACTCCAGGTTGCTAAAACGATTTCGGAACGTTATAACGGGGTCCGCTACTCGCACTTTACCTAAAATACAAAATGACATAATCAGAGTTAAAGTTATTACGGCTAAATGGATGGGACACCTTCGCAGCGTCTATACATTTTAGTTGTCTTAAGGGGATTTTAATATTACTATGTCACTTTCGTTTTAACCTAGGTGACATTGGAAATTAGTGCGAGAAAGGCTTTTGTTGTTTCCGTAAATTATTTTACGACTTGATTGTTTGGAAAACCCAATTTGTTTTACATGGCAATGACTTTTTGTAAAAAACAAGAATAGACAAACTATATTTCGGTTCGGTAAACTTGAAAATGTACTTTAAAGATTGTCTTCACTTGAAATACTCTTATAGATAATGCTTAACCAATATTTAAAATGACTTTTTACGTTATACTGATTGGCTTTAGTGAGAACAATTCTCTCACTAAGGAAACTATAGACAGTGCGTGAGTAACATGGACTATATTTATTACAAGTTAATAAAATATTCAGTAATTAATGGCAGGAACTGGTGTTTCTATTTTCTCTGACACAGAAAGTGATATTCTCATCAAAATTGGTATAACTACTATTCTTCCCAACCGAGGTTACGAAAATTCTATAAACCTAGGTTAAAAAAAACTCTGGACCCTGCAAGAACCGAAAATAATAACTAACAGAGAACTGACTGAGCCATTTAATTTACAATTGAATTCGATGTCATTGGTCATTTGGAAAAAATTTAATTCATGAGGGGGGAGGGTAGAAGAAGGGTAGAAGTTTTGCAACATTTACTATCTGATATATAACAGAATATTTACTACCTTAGAATTAAGATACTGTTATGGAAGATGTTGCTGTATAGAAAAGGTTAAATTCTAGAAGCTGTGAAAAATAAATTTTTTAGTATAAAACTATCCGAGCTAAAAATTCATACATGCCAGAAATATTAAAAATTCTAAATGTAAAAAATATATAAATAAAAATCGAAAAATATATAAATAATGACGAAAACACCTAAAATTTCAAAAATAAAAAAAAATAAATAAATACTAAAAATATTAAAAATCGAAAAATCAAAATTTCCAAAAATATGAAAGTGTCAAAAAAATCCAAAGCCTCACTTAAACTTCCATAAACGACAAAAAAATAAAATATGAAAATTTTTCAAAATCATTAAAAATGACAAAATGTCGAAGAAATATGGGAAATATGGCAAATAACACACAAAACGAAAAATATTCGAATATTTAAGCTTAAAATAGTTATAAATGATAGGAATATCAAATATGAGAAAAAACGTCAAAAACACCTGAAAATATTACCAAACCGTAACAAAGACTGCAGAAAACATTTTGGGTCACCCGATTCAAAGAAGCTTGGGTACTTGTGGGTGGAGGATATTTTCAACAAAATCTGTAATAGTCTGTGTTTATTTTATTTATCCCTTTTTGTAAGCTCACTGTAGAGTTAAGACTTTTGACTTGTAATCGTTTCTTTATGAGTTGGATTTTGTGGTTTCAGATGAAAGCTTCGAGCACTAGTAACACGATCATTTGCAATTGAACTCTATCAAAATTTGCAAGTCGAATAGTCAATTAAATAAACGATTACGTGGGTAGTATTAAAAAAACACGAGCTCAAATTTGTTCAGACATTATTGTGAACCGGAAAAATAAGTTTTATTTAAAGGAAATAAACTCCCTACCATTTTATCCTTAAAAACAAGTAATTGTAAGTCCTGCAATGGCGTTACTGGCAGAAATAAAAAAAACATGCGTTGCATTATAAACTGCCGCCTTACACATTGAAGATCCTTACCAAATTGCATTAGGATATCTGGGGCGGTATTACAGATGTTAAAGAAATAATAGATTTTAGAGAAAATTTCAACGGCCGAAATCTCAAAAGCTGACACGTTTAGGACTTAGGTAAATATGAAGTTTTTTCTTAAAATCAACCAAGGATTATCACCTTTAGCTATCTGCATTTAATTAGGAAACACCCTGTATATGAGGTGTAACATAATGCAGCAAAAATATGTTGGTGGAAAATAGAACTGCTTAGTATATATAAAAAGTCTTAGTTTTTATATCTGATATAACTAATAAAAAAAAACGTTAAATGTTTTTTTGGAATAGTTATTAATAAATAAATCTATTTCATGGCTACTAGGTTAAAAGTGAAAATAAGAGAGAAAAGCATCCATAACTCCGTTATTTTTATAAATAACTATTTCGAGTATTATTTATTTATTTATTTATTGTCCAACAGAATATCCATTTACAGGACAATTTTCATACAAACTAATATCAATGCATTTTTAAGCTAATTACAAGAAGAAAATAAGTGTATGAGTTTATACAGTTAAAAAGAGGTATACGAATGTAAGTATATATAAATGTATAACTCAAACAGTTTTAACCTAACAACTTATTTAAATAAAATTTTTGATTGGATTTATCTAAAATATAGGATAATGAATTATGAAGAATGTCGCACTCAATCGCAATATTGTTATAATTAAAGCACATAAAGTGCAGCGGCGAGTTAGTAAGGATATTGGTTCTTGCACCGTATAAGTAGAACGTGGGGATGTATCTTGAGTTTAATCTGGGAATATGGAAACTGATTTGCCACTATATATTCAACGAATTTGCAAATAATCCATAGAGACCTGTTGTTGTTGTTCCAATCCCCTCTCTGGGTAGATCCCCGTTGATCTGTGGATTAGAAACTTAGCAAACTTTTTTTGAACATTTTTTAGAGATTTAATATGACGCATATAATAAGGCTTCCATACTATTGAATCATATTCCAATTTGGAACGAACCAAAGCAGTGTAGAGACCTTTTAATGCATCTTCATTAGTAAAAGATTTACAATTTCGAATGATGAAACAAGAGATTTAGTAGCTTGAGATTTAACATTATTTCTATGTGTGGTGAAGTTCAATTTACTGTCGAACATTATCCCCAAATCCCTGATTTCACTACATCTAGTTAACTCAACATTATCCATCTGGTAATGAAAAAAAATAGGGTAGGTTTTATGGCTAAAAGTACATCCCTTGCACTTACTAAGATTAACAGGTAGACAATTTTCAATACACCATTTTGAAACTATATTTAATTCATTCTGAAGCGACAGACAATCCATGTGAGATTCAATGTTCAAGAAAATTTTGAGGTCATTAGCAAACATTAAGTTTCTACAATCCAATGATGTAGAAAGGTCATTAATAAATATTAAAAATAATAAGGGTCCCAAATTAGAGCCCTGTGGGACACCCGATGTAGAGAAATATGTTCTAGAACAATAACCATTATAGAATACATAATCACATCTGTTCGAAATATAAGATCTAAGTAATTTGAGTAGAGAGCCACTAAAGCCAAAATATTGTAATTTATTAATAAGTAATGAATGATCAATTCTGTCGAAGGCCTTAGAAAAATCAGTGTAGATTAATCTACCTGGCGTCTATTATCAATCAATTATATTGTTGAAAAGCTCTAAAAATATCCGATTTTTTGAGGTCATAGCCAACTATGGTTTCCATTCTAAAAAAGATAAGTTTGTGTCATATCTCGAAAACGAGAGCTGTCACGCAAACGAGGACATGACAATCATATTCGGGATACAATTCCCTTCAATTTTGATATTTACACTTTTTATATAAAATCAATAACAAAGGAGCTAGAGGGATTTGACTAAATCGACAGAATTTCGTTTTTTCAAAATATCTAGTAAACCATGACTGTTTACAAAAATCCGAAAGTGTCTTTAAATTGGGCCAGTAAATCTGCAAATCTTTCCCAATTTAACCATTGCTCTATCTCGGCTAGTTTCCGAGATCTCCATACTTATCATCAGAAAAAAACTTACCCTGTATAACATATGTCAAAAAATTTATGGTTTACGAAAACAAGTTGTTGTTTATTCATCTATTGGCAAAGCTGCAAAAAATATATTAATTGAATAGTACGATAAACAAAATCTTCTACCATTGTTATCCAATGAAGGAATATTTATAACAAAAATAATTTATATTTTCAACAGGGGTAACGAAATGGAAAGCATGGCAACGTGGGATTAAAGCTGCTTACGTTTATTAAGCACAGACCGTATTAAAGGAATTATTGCGGAAGATTCGTGTTCAATATTACATAAAATACTGGATATGTTTGGGCTAAGAGAGTTAGTTTTATTTCTATAATAAATTTAACAATTTTTTTGAGGGTGTTTTTCATTTGTGGATTTTTTTTTGTTTACGAAATATGAGTGTGGAAATATTACACATGGAATAAAAAACAACTCTTTTTATGACATTTCAAATTCATGTTATTTGTAAGTATTTCTCAATTCTATGTTAGTAAGATGATACATTTTAGGTACCCACACTTTGATATTTTTTTCTTTTGGGTATTTCAGTGTAGATGAGTAAGTTGTATTACAAAATGCTGACTCAGTCAAGGAAAAAAATAACTGTAAGTTGAAAAGAATTCCCTTATAATGCTTCAGTCGTAAATCCAAAATATAAATAGCATAACTACTAACAATATTTTGAAAATACACCATAATCATTTAAAACTTAAATACATTTCATTTTTTAGTATACTGTTTCCGGTCCGCGCAATCTTATTTACGCACGGCAAGGTTGCCAGATGTATTGAAATTTCCAAAAACTTAATAATGGTAATGGAATTGGTCTTTAGCTATACAAATCAATAATGTCTTTATAATCTTTGGTTTAAATGTAAATAGTAATTATAAACTTACCAATTACAGTAAGGTTAATAGCGAAGTTCCGCGTAGGTGACGTTCTGAAATCGACGCGACATCTGTAGATTCCTTCATCATCTAACTGGACTCCATCTAACGTCAAAGCTGCTGGTTTCGAAACCGTCACGAAGTAAGCACGAGGTCCAAACATTTTCGGTTCTGACCAGTGAAGAGCCTTGTTAAACGCCCGGCCTCTGACATCAAAGCTGAAAAAAAATTGGATTGTAAAGCTAAATATGTAAATACTCAATAGCGTATACACCTTTAATAACTGTATTAACAAAGAAAATTATTATTTAAACTCTAAATATTCTGTTATAATTTGCCCTACGTTTCTCCGATCAGATGTGGCAACATAGCATATACTCAGTACTACAGCTGGCCGCTGCCATGAATGCTTTTTTGCTGCCCGGTTCTTTTAAGAAAGTGAAAGTGATTTTTGCGTGACATTCGACATAGCGTAAGTTATTTGATTTTGATTTTAAAATATAGATTGGAAAAATAAATAAAATCTGTTGTGAATTGTGAGTTCGAGTGTATTATTTTGTGACAAAGAGTGACAATGATACAATAAGGTAAAGACCTGACATGCTATTAATTTGTGGGGAAAGCAAATGTAATAACAAGAATTTTGAATATTTACTATAAATAATCCGTTTGCTCGCCAGAGCTCTATCATAATGACATCCTGCAGGTCAAAGTTTTTTATTTGTCTAAGATAAGTAATATTAATTTCTTAGTAACAATTATTTCTCGAAGAATTTAACATATAAAAGAACTACATATAAGAAATGTTTTGTTTAATATAGTTTGTATCGCATTATTTTTGTATCATAATGTAAACAACTTTGTATCCTCCCTTCTTCAACTTGATGCATAAAATAAATCGCCAAATATAAATATTCATTTCAATACATAGATATTAAAAGGGTACATTTTTGAAAATAATATTTCATAAAATTTTATGTACCTAAATAAATCTACCGGCACTCGAAAATATGAAATTATTTAATACAAAAAAATAACAGGTGTTCATTTTTTTGTGGTGACTCATTCCATTATTATTCACGCTACAAGCAAATCTCATTTTTAGCGCGACGTTGCCACATTGACAATAATTTACTTAACATGTATTTCAAATTTTCTTGCTTATTAAGGCCTTTAGACCATAGTGTTATAAGAGTTTTTTGTTTTGTTTGGTGGGTACTATCTGCACCTAAAATATATGCAGTCAAACTATTTACACCCTGTATATATATATATATATATATATATATTATGAACTAACAAATATTATAGGAAAATTAAAATAACAAAATAGTGGAGTTGATAATATAGATGCAAAAACTCTAATAGTGTTATCTAGACATATAGCACTACTATTTGCTCACATCATAAATTTAAGTATACAGAAAGCAATTTGATCTGGAGCACTGAAACTAGCTGATGTTACACCAATCTATAAGGCTAATAATAGGGACAATATCGCAAATTATAGATTAATATCCTTGATATCAAATCTAGCAAAAATTTTTGAAAAAATTATCTACCAAAGACTACTCGATGTCATTAAAAATAATAAAATCTTATAAAAAATGCAATATGGCTTCATGAAAAATACTGGTACAAAAGATGCTCTAAATTTTATTAGTAATACAATTTATGAAAAACTCGATAAAAGTGAACCTATTGCTATTACATTCCTTGACCTAGCCAAAGCTTTTGATACTGTTAACCATTCAATCTTATTAGATAAATTATACAGATATGGAATTAGAGGAAGTGCGTTCAAACTCATTTCAAGCTACTTGACAAGTAGATATCAGCGAGTAATAATAAATGACACTGTAAGTGGTTTCAGTGAAATTAAAACAGGTGTTTCACAAGGTACCATCTTGGGTCTCCTACTATTTATTTTATATATAAATGACCTACTAGTTGATATACCAGAGGGAATTATATTATCTTTTGCTGGTGATACGGCTGTGATATCAATAGGAAAAATATGGAATGCAGTCGAAACGCAAATGAATTACTACCTTAATTTGATAAACAAATTGTCTCTAAAAGTTGATCAAACGGTTTTCATGACATTCGGAAACTACTGCAATAGTGTTCCTCGCCATATAAATATTAAGTTAAATATCAAAAAAAATAAGAAGGGTAGAAAGTTGTAAATACTTAGGAATTTGTTTTGACTGTAGAATGAGATGGGACACGCATGTTGAATATTTAATAAATAAAACAAAATACTTAGTCTTTATATTTCGGAAAATGGCCAAAATTATGTTGACAGACTCGCTGATAATGCTATACTATGCACTTTTCCATAGTATTATCTGCTATGGTAACATAGCTTGGGGAGGGATTTATTCACCTAAACAAGTTTTATTACAACGTTAACAAAATAAATTGCTGAAAATTATATATAAAAAACAAACATTTATAAAAAAAAACACTAAATCTGAAACAAATCTTTGCTTTTGAGTCTCTTAAATACTATTATGACTCGTTTAAAAATAAATTCATAAAATCCAACAGTTCTATAAGAAATAGAAGTATTATAATTCCAAAAAGAAATAAAACTATAAGCAGTAAAAATAGTTATGTTAAAGCTATTAATGTTTTCAACAGCCTACCAAATGATTTGAAAACTCTAAAAAACCTTAACACTGTCAAAAAGAAAATAAAACCATCTTGGCTAATATTTAAAATTTCAAATAGCAGGATAGTAAATAATATAGGGAGAAATCGGTATAAGTTCTAATTCTTTAAAGTGTATATTAGTATCACATAATTATTTCCACAACACTAAATTTGTAGGATATTAGTAATAAGATTTTTTAGGAAATTATCATTAAGGTTATTGTTAAGATTATAGACCTGAAGAACAGGTAACTGAGTTTACCTCTGCAGGGTTTATTATATTATACCTAATGTATAAGTATTGTAAACATTCTGATAAATAAATAAATATATATTGAAAATATATTTTCTTGCCTTAGAAAGTAAGAGATTACTAACAGTAACGGGTAATTGAAAATGTAAGATTTATTGGAAATTATGCGGTTGAAAAGCAAGGTATTTTAGGTTTTATCCCCATGTGGTTTTTGAGGTAAGTGAAGTTTAATCATAGTCGCTGATTTCCAATCTGTTATTTCAGCATGCAATTACGACCTAGTAAATCATCTATTAATTTCGTACTTAATTTCAACGTTCCCAGAAACTTGTTTGATTTAACTTGAATCTAATTATGTTTCCAGAAATGACCTGACAGGTACACTCCTTACGTAAATTATAAAATGAGTAACATAAGACGGATGTTGAGATTAGATTGCAACATTTTCTTTCAAAATTTTTAACAAACATTTAATTATATCTAGTTAGAGTTATTTTTTAACCGACTTCCAAAAAGGAGGAGCTTATCAATTCGTCGGCAATTTTTTTTATGTATGACGAGAGATTATTCAAAAACGGCTTGGGCAATTTTGATGATTTAAACTACATTATATTAAAGAACATTATGGAAAGGTCCCATATATATGTCTATAACATAAATCAGATAAAAAAAGAAAGAAATTTGAATATTATAAATTGTATTCTACAAAGATATGTTCCAGCTTGATTCTGTACATTTTTCTATAAGGGCAAACTTACTATTTTTCTGAAAATCGGAAAAATATATGCAAAAAAGCTGAGCGTGAAATGGCAGAAAATATTCCGATAGTTTACCGAAACGAAAATTTATGTGGGCGAACTCTTCTATATGGTATACGGTTGTAGGTGTGTGCGTGCGTGCATGTGATATTAGGTGGTACATAAGCAGTTATATACATAGGATGGTTGAAATATAAGTTGGAATTGATTTAGTTATACAGGGTGGTTCTAAAAATATTATATTGGGTGGCATATAAGTAGGTGCGTATACAAAGTCGTTGAAATAAGAGTGGAGTAAAACCATAGTTATACAGAGTGGATATTTGCGTTATATGACGGAGAATATTGACAGTTATACAAGTCTTTAAAAATTGTCAGAAGCAGTTGAATATACAGGATTGTTGAATTATAAGGTGGAGTAGAATTATAGTGATAAAGAGCGGTTTAAAAAATTATATAATTTGGATCATATGTAGTTGCCTATACAAGGTGTGTAAAGTAATGGTTGTGGTAAAATTATTGTTATTCAGGGTGTTTCAAAAATTTGTTACATATGAATAACCAGTTAGGATATTTGAATTATAGGTCGTAGGACGGGGTATAATTATAGACATGGGTTCAAAAAATTTTAGAAGCAGTTGCATATACCGGGTGGTTGAAATAAATGGTAAAATTATGTTTATAAAATGTGGTCCAAAAAGGTGAATTTTGTTTACAGTGTCGATACAAAATAGAGTAAATAAATTAGAGTTTATTGAAAGTGGACCAAATAATAAATCAAATAACAAAAATTAAAATATATTTGGAAAATATAGACAAGAATAACAATTAGAGAGGGACAATGAGAGAATGAGAAAAAGAGAGAGATAAGAATACGTTAAATTTTTTAACTGAATTGTACCTTAAATCTGATAAAATTCTAAAAGGTTTCTAAAAGGTTTTTATTTTAAGTCAGCTGAAGTTAGTTCTTTTTTAAATATAAATTATTCATGTTACTGATTACAATTTTTTCGTTAAATTATTATTATTGGTTTCATATTGAAATTAATAGTTTGAATTCATAGCTAAGTGAGTATCGTAATAAAAATTGAGAATATTATACAGGGTGTTCCACGAAGGTGGGCTACTACCTGTAACTCAAAAAATATCGATATCAAAATTCTGAAAATTTGGCAACGAATTTAAGACTACAATATCATCATAAATGTGGCACTTCCGGTTATACCGGAAGTAGACAACAACTTTCATATATCAAATAGTTAATTTTCATATAAATTTTATCACATTTTATCTCTAAATTTAACCATTCCGAAGATATTTACATTTTTATATCAAAAATGACAGATGCAGTCCTGCGTAATCGATAATTTTAAATCAGATGGTTTGTTTATCTGATTTAAAATGGTTTTCTGGCATGTTTTAATGGAAGACTTAAGCAAGCAAATAGCGCTGAGAAAGTCACCTACAGGGTTTTTCTACAGGGTGTTTTTAAAAAAATGTGTGTGCCATGAAATGAAAATAGGCTGTTTAGCTGTGCAATCTATAACTATTTTCTGACATATCAAGAGATATATTTGCTGAATATAGTATGTTTGTCATTATAGAAAGACATTTGGAAGTCGGAAAATTATGGTTCATCTTTCCGTAATATTTCTTAATCCAATTCAGTCCAAAACATCAGAATTGCTTTGACTAACCTCTACTTTTTTGGAAGTAGGAGTTGTTAAATCTTTAGTTAAATAGATACCTATAATTGACTTTTTACAAGAAGATATAATCTCCAAAATTTCAAGATATTAAATCTTTAAGTAGTTTAGACTAGGGTAGATAATTTTTTGAAAATAATATAAAGTTACTTTTTTATTTCCCAAACAAACTGTAATTTTTTTGATCTAAAATATTTATTTTCTCACCTTATTTTGACTTAATATCGAAAAAGCCCCTTAATTTTGAATCGAAAATTCCCATGTCAAAATAGCAGCTTTTTTAAAAAAGTCGGTGGGTTTTTTGTTCTTTGTAATCTCTACTTTATAAAAATATGTAAATTACTATGGTAAATGTTCTGAGGAAATGCAAAGAAACGAAAAAAACTCGAATAGGAAAATTAAGTAGTAATACCCAGACTCTTCTAGCCCCACTTCTCTATGAATTATATTTAGATGGGCTAACATTTTCCGTAAGATAATCTTAAAATACTAATAAATAGGAATTTACACATATAACTTAAAGAAGATTATATAACTTTCTCAAAATATTATAGAGGTTTTATTAAATATTAAATTTAGTATCTTATGTCATTGCTAATTATAGTAGTATATTTCGACTTTGTGTATCAATGTAATATGAAATCTTATGTTTTTTGAGTAATTTAAGTAAATATTTTAATAAATAGCTCAAAATTATAGATAATTATTTTGTTTTCGGATTAGAGTTTATTTCGTTTCTTTGCATTTTCAGTGAACATTTACCATATTAATTAAATATTTTTGTAGACCATCAGAAAGTAGAGATTTCAGCGTACAAAAAGCCCACTGAATTTTTTAAAAAAGGAGATATTTTGACGTGAAAATTCTCGATTGAAAATTAGAGTGCTTCCTCGGTATTAAGTCAAATAAGGTGAAAAAATATATAGTATAAATAAAAAAAAACAGTGTGTTTGGGCCATAAAAAGGTATGAATTCATCAAATTTCGTGATTTTTTTGTAAAAGATAAAAATAAAACACCAAAAATTTGTTTTTTTAAATTTTTCACATAAATTTTGAGGTTATTTGAAAAAAATGTAAACACAGAAGATGTAGATCGTTTTACATAGGACGTGTAGTTTTGTCTGAAATCGAGATAAACCGTTTTTTACTCTTAAAGCCCAACCCCTCCCACTTCCCGACCACAGATCGCCAGTAAATTAATTTTATTTTCAATTTTGTTGTATTTTCTTTATTTTTCAACGGGTTTCATCCTAGTATTATTTTTCTTTTCTTTTAACCATTTTCAAAGGCTTCAGCCCTGGTCTACTTGGCCTGATATTTTTTTTATAGAAAGGAGCCATCATAAAAATTGGCAACAATTATTATCTATATTTGTTCATAATGTTTAGATTAAATCTGGCAGTATGTTACTGAGTTTACAACAAAGATACTGGACGATTTAAAAAAATATATTTCACCTACAAAATAATGAAAAACATTTTAAAGTGCGTTTTAAAAAATGATTATTGAGTGTAAGCGTTAATAATATGTTACAGATAGTCAAACATATAAAATCATATGTGTATGCACACAAAACCGAAAGATCATTCCATTTGGGCAGATGATATATATTACACATTTTACTATACGATGGATGTTAACATTTGTTAACATTTGCATATCGTATAATATTTGCATTTGTCGTTGGTTAGCTCGCTTTGCCGCTTGCTTCTCTATCCTTCGTACAGTGCGCGAAATGGCCGGAAAAATATTCAATATATATATATATATATATACATATATGTAAATAAATGTTATATGAGTATGTGCTGGCAAGCAGCAGCTTTGACATTAAATTATATTTCCATTGAAATCGGTGATGACGATTTCTCAGTAGCTTGCATTGAGCGATACCAATGAATTTTGATTTGAATCTGTGTCCATATATTTTATTGCATTTATTATTTCAAATGTAGCTTTGCAGCTGCTGGCGGAAACTGGTAAAGTTATTTTAATAATCAACATAAAAAAACATTTTTAAAAAAATATAACCGACTTCTACCTATAACTAAAAAGCTAAAAATAATTATAACAAAATACAACTTTAGGAAGTAAAAAATGTAAACATTAAAAGGTGCCTACCAATCTAGTATATTTTTGAAGTCGATGCCAAGCAAATCTAAAATCCTTCATTGCGTACTTATCTACTAATTCATCAAACTTGATTGTTGCTTGGCACCGACTTCAAAAATATACTAGATTGGTAGGTAAATAATTTGTACAGAATGAGGAAGCGTATCTGACGAGAACTCCTGGTTCGAAACGGCTGTCATACGTTGAATGATATAGTTCTAAATTTGTGGATATATATCTGTATATATATTTACTTATGTGTTTTTATATAAAACACTCGAACCATCTGTCAAGAGTATGGTATATGTTATAGCATAGTATGCCTTCATATACTTAAATTACTCAATAGACGGTAGATGTCACCGACATCTATTAGGTTCAATACACTGACTGTTGTCTTACTGATGTGTATAACATCCAAGTATTTCACTTTAGAACTTGTCATTCAAGGAAGCGTATCTGACGAGAACTCCTGGTTCGAAACGGCTGTCATACGTTGAATGATATAGTTCTAAATATGTGGATATATATCTGTATATATATTTACTTATGTGTTTTTATATAAAACACTCGAACCATCTGTCAAGAGTATGGTATGTGTTATAGCATAGTATGCCTTCATATACTTAAATTACTCAATTGACGGTAGATGTCACCGACATCTATTAGGTTCAATACACTGACTGTTGTCTTACTGATGTGTATAACATCCAAGTATTTCACTTTAGAACTTGTCATTCAAGGAAGCGTATCTGACGAGAACTCCTGATTCGAAACGGCTGTCATACGTTGAATGATATAGTTCTAAATATGTGGATATATATCTGTATATATATTTACTTATGTGTTTTTATATAAAACACTCGAACCATCTGTCAAGAGTATGGTATATGTTATAGCATAGTATGCCTTCATATACTTAAATTACTCAATAGACGGTAGATGTCACCGACATCTATTAGGTTCAATACACTGACTGTTGTCTTACTGGATGTGTATAACATCCAAGTATTTCACTTTAGAACTTGTCATTCAAGGAAGCGTATCTGACGAGAACTCCTGGTTCGAAATGGCTGTCATACGTTGAATGATATAGTTCTAAATATGTGGATATATATCTGTATATATATTTACTTATGTGTTTTTATATAAAACACTCGAATCATCTGTCAAGGGTATGGTATATGTTATAGCATAGTATGCCTTCATATACTTAAATTACTCAATAGACGGTAGATGTCACCGACATCTATTAGGTTCAATACACTGACAATTTTTTTCTACACTGAATGTTAATATAAAATCTATGATGATTATTTAACTAAAACCCCAGAATGTTTTCACTCAGTCAAGCTACTCTTAATACCTATACAAATATATTACCGTTTTTAAAATTTTTTAATTTTGACTTTTCACTTTGTTAATAACATTTGAAAATTAACAAATGAAAAAAAAGTATTGAAAAAAAAATGTTTTTTTAACTTCTGCCCACCTATCTCCGGAACTATTGGGTCTAAAATGATTTAAAAAATGTGAAAAAAATATATTTTTTTCACATTTTTAAAATCATTTGTATAAAAGATATTAACAAAAATATAAAATATATATTTTGGGGCCAATTTACAGAATTAAAGGAAAAATAATTTTTTGTTCAAAAGCATCATGTAATTGAAGCAAAAAAAATATTCACAATTCGACACATTAAGAAAAGTATAACGCAAATTATAACAGTAATTTATAAACTTAAATGGAAAATAAATTTTTGTTATCTAAAGTGCTCCCGTAACCTAATGTATCAAATGTTTATTTTTTAAGTTTGAATCGGTCTCCCTTTTATCTTTCAAACTACTGAGCTTAAAATTCAGAAAAAAGATTATACCTATGGGTTTCACTGAAAGTTTATTGTTAAAATAAAGCAAATATCCTAATCTTAATTTTGGGGGCCAAATTAGTTTATTAAATAAATATTTTTATAAAAATATGTAGCAGATATTTTTATAATTTTTTTTATAAATTTAAAATGCTTCCTTTAAAAGTTTCAAAACTTAATGGTGGTACGGGACCCTTGGTATGCGAGTCCAACACAAACTTGACCAAATTATTTTCTTTTAACATGTTTTAGTCATTTGCTTCTCTCATTTAAGTCTTTTTATTTCTCTTTCTGGGTTTCCAGTTTTGCTCGTTTAACATCTTGTTTGGCGTTATTTATTTTATTGTTTATATTTTCTTCATCTCCGTGGGAGTTTTTAGTATTTTGTGTGTTTTCATTTCGCGCTTTTGGATTTACAGGCGTTCAACCCATGTCACACTTTTATAAACATTTGTTTTTACTCCCTAGGGTACTTTATTTTTACGATTAACAGTAAATTTTGCTACAACTTTATATTTTATGACATTATATAGTAGCTTTGCAGATGTCTGCTTAGCATATTGAGTGACATATTTCTTGGATTATGGTCTTGGGTTAGGAATTAAAAATCTCTAACTCAATATAAGTGTGTTTCTTAAGGTACAAAAAATATCTTTCCTTAGTATTTCTAACCCACCTACTATTTTAATGAATGCCCTTACTGGCTACTAACGTTGACTGGGATCATTCTCTAATAGCAGGATAATTAAACTCCTTGCTATTATAATTAGGAATTACCCCTTCATTTACATTTTATTTACATACTTACCTTACTAACACATCTGAATATGTAATATAGAACCTTCACAGCTTTAATCTTTGGCGTGTAATCTTGAAATGTTATTTTAGGGTTAAAATCAATAAACATGGTGATAAGGGTCAGAATTTATTTTATCTTTTTTTAAACGATATAAAAAAATGAGGAAGTCGTTTGTAGATATATAAGTTGAGCTTCTGGATAACTTGCCCTTCAAATTAAAAGTAATTTATGGTATCAACTTGATGGCGCGACAATAGATTAAAGGATAGAAGTAAAGCAATGTCTCAGTGAATGTTTCAGTGGTAAAGTTATAGCTAAGTTATATAGAAAATTATTGGCCACCCGGATCGCACCTTACCTTACCTTAAAAAAATACTTTATAAACAGATGCCATTCAGAAGAGGCATTCAACATTTGGAGGACACTATCCCCAATTTGTGAAAAATGCTCTGAAGAATGACAGAAGAAGGATTGTTATTTGAACTGCGAGACAAGCCCAAGATACAGAAATGTATTTTGACGGGTGTGTAAACTCTTCATATAATAATGTTTAATAATTTGTTCCTGTATTATGTAGTGACTCGGCATTTTAAGACTATGCTAAGTTATGTTCATATTTACTAATAGTATTGTATATAAACTGTAATATTGAGTTCTTGTCAGAAGTTATGACTACAAGCTTTTTAGTTCTGATTTCATAACCTAATGAAATTTAAGCCTTATTTCTGTTGTCATTATTCATATGTCTGAGTGTTCGCAAAAAATTGTTTCAAATAAATTAAAATGCAATGTAAAAATTATTGAAAATTTTCCTTGCTGTTTATAGTACCATCATATCGTCTGTAATGTAAGGTATCTGCATCTATTTAAAAAAATGGTGGAATTATTGAAGGTTTGCAATAGACATCAAAATTGTGCGATGAATTTATGAAATTCTTAAAAAATAACATCTGAGTAAGAAATTTATAAAAAATAGGATTTCGCGATGAATTGTGTGAGTGTAAATTTAAAGAATGGGCTTAGTTAACTGACGTTTACAATTTTTTTTTTGGTCAAAAACAGGGGTGAATCAGCTTTATTCTATATGGCTCAAATTTTGCGCATATACGTAAATTAAATTTTTTGCTCTTTTTTTGGAAAAAAGTCAATTTTGAGAGCTATAGCTTGCTGAGAGTTTTCGTCATCATTTTTGTTTAAGTGCTTAGCACAAACTGTTGGGGCTACGTCAATGATTTTTCTATTAATCAAAAAGTTTCCCATATGTTGCGGACTTTAATGGTGTCACTACATTTTTTAAGGTAATTATAAAATAAACTTCAATGTATTATTTATTTATTTATTTAATAGCTCATACACAATACAATACTATGTAATGTATCCTGTAAGAAAGAGTAGAACTCACTGTACACCATAGCTATAAACGTGGCCTAAAGATCATTTTTGCTAATTACAATAACTAAGTAACTACGTTCTATCAGAAATAACATATATATATATATATGTATACATAAACAGATCCAAAATACACACATACCAACTTACGTACTACATTTTTACACACATATTTCTATAATTTATTTAGTTCTATTATCTAGGCGTTGTATTTGAAACTTACAGTTTTAGCTTTTTTATCATATTTTCTCTATAATTCATAGCTTTAAAATGCCTTGGTATTTAGAATTCTGCATACTACGATTTTTTGGTATTTTTTGGAAGTAACAGTGATTTATTTTTGGTTACACTTATCGATTGCAAATATTTATCCGTTAGCCTGTCATAATGTAAGGTGAGGTATTCTAATATAAGACATTCTCTTATTGTTTTCTGAAGGATAGGCATATTTTTCAATGTCTAAGTGTTTATTGGGACATAACACCACACTTTAAAGGAAATTGCTGTATATTCCAAACGTTTAGGGGTCTAGATCAGACCCCGTTGTCAATGGCTAAGAAACTACGGATTAAAAAGGTACAATTCCAAGATGTAAATTTAAATATTTGACAATCTATTTAAATTTACATCTTGGAATTGTACCTTTTTAATCCGTAGTTTCTTAGCCATTGACAACGGGGTCTGATCTAGACCCCGAAACGTTTGGAATATACAGCAATTTCCTTTAAAGTGTTGTGTTATTTCCCAATAAACACTTAGACATTCTCTTATGCTTAAAGGAATTTTGTCTTTTGTCAGTTTATCTGTTTTGGATCATTTTAGTAACCTGTTTTGTATATTGATTAGTACATCAATCACTTTATTGTACGCTCCTTCCAAGTTAGTAAACCATATGTTGCAATAGCATGAAACAATGCATAACAGATCCTTAGTAATGCTTTGCATGCATAAAATCTGACCGAATTTATAGACGCGAAATGTATCGACGACAACTAGGATTTTAGGGCCATTCGAGCCGGATGAGCCTCTTCGTATTCAATAATTTTTAATTTAAAAGATGTAATGTTATTAATATTACTTTTTACAAACACGGTATCGTTACAAGTATCTGTGTTTAAAGGTTTTTTAATACCATTAAAATAAGGTAAGTATTCATTTTATAACAAACTATTTAAAAATCTCATATCATCTGGTTTCGATGTATCTATATTAAAATCACCTGTTAATATTATTAAAAAATGTTTTTATAGTAGTTATAAAATTAGATCTACTAACTTCGTGACTTCTATACAGGGCATCCGGCTAAGATGGCCAGGCAGCCACATGTGTGTATTTTAAAGCCATTGACAACGAAGTCAGAATCGACTTTGAAACGTTTGGTATTTTCTTTTGAATTGTCGTGTTATTCCCAAGAAAACCCAAATTGTAAATTATTACACAGTCCATAAAAACATGGGGACATATTTATTTTAATTTTTATCATGTTCTTTACTTCCTCCGCATTATTTCGAATCAAAGGGCATGCAGAGGGAATTCAACTAACATATAAATAAAATTTTATCGAAGCCTTAGTGGAAAATCAGCAAGATCTCAATCTAGTTCCGCCTCTGGAGTATAACTCAAGTCAAAAGTGAAAATCAAATTACAGTGAGGGATGTAAAACATACGACGTGGACGTATAATATCGTAAATTATACTTACCACACCTATCCTACGGTTCACGTCATTCTGCTTTTGAATGTATGTGTGTGTGTGAGTGTAGCTGGAGCCCATACTGCCGACCTGTGCAAAACCGATTCCATAAAGATATCAAAGCTCTGGAAAAACGAGCGAAAAGACCTCGTGTACAATCAGGGTTATATATTTCCGCTCTTCAAATGGGGAATCCATTTAAAACTTATTTTTAAAACTTCGTAGGAGATGAGATTAAGTTTTGCCTTGAGGAAAACAGCTAAGGTGGAATTGATTGAGGAAAGTTTAATAATTAATTTTCTGACCTGAATACATCATTAGCATTCTTTCTGTTCAAAAAGTTCGTAGAAAAACACTCGCCAGTCTGTTACACGAATATTCATACAAAACTTTGTGTAAAGGAAGTTTTTGAAATTTCTGTTGAATCTCATGATTTAATTAAGCATTGTGTGAACTTTTGCTAATTTCTTAAACACAAAACATCAACTTTATATGAAAATAATTGGAATTTGTCATCATAATAACTATTTTTTAATTAAAGTAATATTCATTATTTATTTACATATAATTATAATTTATATTAAAAAAAACCGACATCAACTGGCTTAAAATAAAAACTATAATTCAATTCCATACTATGCAACCGCCCTGTATAAGTATTAATCCTCTCCACTCTATTGACTGTTTCTATCTTTCAATTGTTTAAATTACCCAACATACCTATAATTTTACTTGGCCCATATATCAAGTATATGCAACTACTTTTGTTCCACACTGTATAACAACTTTTAACTACCCTGTATAACTATAATTCCACTCCACCTTATATTTTTTTGAACACTTAGAATGTTTTCAGCCTGCGCTTTCACCATATATTATGATACTTTAAGAAGTCGGTTACAGGATTTTTCCGAATTTGTGCAAAATGGTATATTCGATGTCATTAACAGAAATGGAAAAAATATGGGACCAATCTGGAAGTATATTCTTTCAATAACAAAAAAATATCGAAATCGGTTTATAGTTGCCGCAATACTGAGGTAACAAAATCTAAAAAAAAAACGAATTGAGAACCTCATCCTTTTTTTTTTTGAAGTCTGTTAAAATACATCTCAGTTTTTCTTGACTTGCAAAAAGCATTTGACACAGTGTCACATATAAACTTATTGAGAAGTTAGGTTTGAGGGGAAAATATTTTTCTAATCGTCGCCAACAAGTAAAAATCAATTATAAAAAGAGTGATTTCCAAATAATAAAAGCTGGTGTTCCACAAGGGGCTATTCTAGGACCTACACTATTTTTGATGTTTATCAATGATTTAGTATATTAATCCGATTATGACATTTTAGTATAAGCTGATGACATTGTATTAATCTGTGAAGATCAAACATGGGAAATAACTTGGGCAAAACCCCAAATTTATCTTCATGAAGTGTTAATGACTTAAAGGAAGCGGTTGACCAGGAAGAAGACACAACATGAAGATAGTACTTCTTGAAGTATCTTAGGAAATGAAATACTTTACCAGTAGTAATAGATTAAGAAAAAAATTAATGTAAATAGGAGTAGGGATTTTATAGTTAAACATAACTCTGATAGATAAATATATTCGCTTTGAGCGTTCTACGCATTATCAACTATGCTTGCGCTCATGAAGATATGGGCCGCAGTTTTTATGGTTATTATTTTTAAATATAGAGCCCAAAATATCAAGTGTGGTGTTATTTTTCAAAATATCTCTAAATATAAATTTTTTAACAGAAACACATTTTACGGATTCTTTGATTGAGCTATCGACCAAATGGATAATAAGTAGCCTTTTCGTTAGCTGGATACAACCCTATTAGGCTTCAATGGTTTCAGTCTGGCTATACTGTGTGCTGTGCAGATTCATAAGAATTTGGAATTTAAGAACAATTTCTGATGCTTGTTGTTGCTATTACTTGACTATATTATTGCGCTATTCTCTATTTCGGTGTTACTGTAGTGATTTGTTACGTGAACAATGGAATTTCATGACAATTGTTAATTCAAACCCCACTTGAGTGCTGTAGCCTTGGGAATAGTAGAACGATTTTTTCTAATTTTTTTGTATCACAACCTAGTTCATTCAGTATGCTTTGTTTTTCTTTTCGTGAGAAGTTGTAGAATTAGTACAACACCGTCAATTTCTTCAGGAATCTACAAAAACCCATCATTTGATATTTAGTCTTGTTATAATAATAATAATAATAGTCCCAAAACATCTATTAAACAATCTAAAATACCTCTGTCTGGACGAACATCTTTACAAACAAATGCAAAAAGCCGTCTTGTTAGTGACAGCCCGGACCGTCAGGAAATTCATGGGAAACTGCCTCCACGACTCCAACCACGGGCCCGAAAATTTGGCAAGGGCTCCCACAGAGCTAAACCCTTTTGATATCTAGGATATCTGGGGTTTAGTGAATTTTCCCCTAAAGGCACTCATAGCGTGCCTTAGAGGGAGTGTGATGCCATACATTGTATGGTCAAGTCGGGGATAATAAACGTCTTTATTTTTCCTGTGGGTATGTCTAGGCGAAGTTTAGCTAAAGCTATTCTTAGACTTAACCTAGACATATAGGTAACTACATGATTATAATGCGTTATAATACAGGGCACCACTTAAGTACAAATGATTAGTATTTACATTATACAAACAGTGAATACCAGACAGCATCAACTTTCTAAGCCAACTTTTAAATGCTAGTATTGATTTGAATGACTTATTTATTAGGATTTTGTTTAAAGTACCTTACACCTAGGTAAGAAAATGAACACTTGAATAAGGCAGTATTGTGACGCGGGATATGAAGAAGTCTGTTTGAGCGTAAATTAAGCGGATGGAGGGTTTTCCTAAATATTAATGTATGGTATAAGGGTGGAGGCATTTTAAGATTGACGACTTTATAAACTATTGTGCAGTAATTAAATTCTCTTCTTTGGTCCATAGTAAGCCAGGAAATATTTCTCAAATGATTTGAAATGTGTTCTGACTGCATCATATTTATTGATGAAAAGGCCATATACTGCATCACCTTAATTAAAACGAGATAAGACCAGGGAATTCATTAATAGTTTCGTTACTGAGGTATTTAGATTAAATCGATGTGGGAATAGCAATTTTATAGTTGCATAGGAATTTTTGTATTAAACTGTTTACATGAGAAACGAATTTCAAATGTTTATCGAAAATAATACCCAGATTCCCAACACTCTCTTTAAATTGCAGGACTTGACCATTTGCATGAACAGATAAGTTGTTCTGCACAAGATTTTGATGCCTCCCTAGGGCCATTAAATGACTTTCAGCGCTATTTAGATTTAAGTTATGGTTTTTGGAACTCTTTATTATTCTTTCCAAGTCAGCGTTAATACACGACTCAGCATGTTTAATGTTGTGAATGTTAAAGTTTAAATACATCTGCAAGTCGTCGCAAATGCTTGAACTTTACAGTGCTGAACGCTCTTTAAAACATCTGTGGAATAAATTAAGAAGAACAGGGGGCCAAGGATGGACCCCTGGGGCACACCTGAGGTAACCACTTTTTCTGATGAAAATGAGTCATGGACCTGGACGATCTGCCTACGACTTGTCAAATAAGATTTAACGAGAGTAACAAATATTTATTTATTATATAGAATTAATTAAAATTTTTGAGAAAATAAATATATAGTAAAGAAGTGGACATATATTTCGAACACGTCCCCCCTACTTTTTTGTCGACTTCAAGAAAACGACATCGTGTCGAACTCTAATGAAGAAAATAACTTTCACTGCAGGGTTTATTTAATTTCAAAGAGTATTCATGAAAATTTTACGGCTGATTAAACAGCTTTGGCAGCTTTTTACAGCAGCTCCCGTATCTCTTAACTACCGAAGTTGCGCAACATTACCACCTTCATTAATTACTCGCCTTCAAAGGAAAACTATTAGGGTTAAACGAACACAGAGCGAGCTAAGGTAGTTCTTGCCTTATTCTACGAATGTCGAATTTATCTCTCTCTAAATGAACGCTCTCTTCCAAAATGTTGCTTTCGACTACTTTGAGATTTTCATCTAATGTCATTTGTTACGATGAGAGGGTCCTCCTCACTTCTTGTTTTAATTAAAATGTGGAAGAATTTAATTAATTTATAATTAATGAATAAAATTAGAAAAGTCAAAAGTTTTATAGAAATGGTAAATTAAACAATTTCGTGTGTACTTGTGAAGTTTTTTAACTGTATTATGAAAATGAGATACACATAAAATGAAATTGTGATCGAGAAAAAATCTTACAATTAAAGAGGTTTCTCAATTGATTTAGTAGAGTTTCAAAATGATTGTATATGTATTCTAGATTCTTTATATGTCTATTGCACAATAAACTACTGAAAAACTGTAAGGATTTTGACGTTAAAGCTTATGTTTACTGAAACAGACAATAATAATGTAAATTTTATGTTGTAATAATTTGGTCAAATGCTAGTTGGACCTTCAAGATTCTAATATTCTAGTTTCAGACAAGCAGGGAATGAGTGCAGTTTCTTATATTTACCCTTATATCTTTTAAAGGAAGCGTTTTAAATTTATAAAAAATATACACTTTGATTTTCCACACATAGACTTTTTATTTTATCTGGTTCAGGATTGGCTTGATTTTTATTAGAATACATATGTATTTAATTTTCTAATGCGGCCCTCAAAAATTAACATTAGAGTTTTATTTTACTAATAAACTTTCAGAGAACTCTTTTATAATCTACTGTCTGAATTTTGAGGCTCTGTAGATTGGAAGATAAAGGGCAAAATAGGTCAAGTTTTAAATTATAAAATATTATATTATTATATATTATTATAAATATTAAATATGTTATTCAAATTATTAACAAATACAAATAAAAAATATTTTTCAAAATTTAAATAGTGTAGTTTCTAAAGTGGGAATTAAGTCGATATTTAGTATTTTTGTTAATATATTTTAAACAAATGATTTAAAAATATGATATATTTGTAATTCACATAATAAGCCTTTTATCTGATATATTACATGATGCGTTTGAAAATTGAATCTTTATTTTCCATTTAATTGTATAATTTGTCCCTAAAATTACTATGGGGGTTTTCTAATAATTGATTTTCCGTTTAATTCTATTATTTGGAGGCCAAATAATAGAATTAGGGATTTTTTTTCAAATTTTTACTATAAAAAAAAATTTGGTCTTGTAGTTTGGGGAATAACTGGGGGAATGGGTAATTTTCTTAAAATGTTTTTTTAATATAATTTAAAATATTCATTATAAAAAAATTAAAATAAATACAATTTTATTCGTTATAATGAGCCCTGTGATTTGATATATTACTTGACCCGTTAGAAACAATGACAATTTTTTTATATTCCATTTAATTCTATAATTTGCTCCCCAAAATGAATATTAGGGAATTTTCCTTATTTTTCCAGTAAAGTTCAGGTGAGGGGCTATACCTCCATTTTTTTTCAAAATTTTCCAGCTTATGGTTTCGGAGATAGGGTGGGATCGCTAAATTTTTTAATATTTTAGTTAATATCTTTTAATTAATTCATTTTAAAAATATGAAAAAAATATATTTGTTTTCGTCATAATGAGCCCTTTCATTTGATATATAACATGATGGGTTAGAAACAATTTTAATTTTATATTTTTCATTTAATTCTATAATTTGCCCCCCAAAATAAATATTAGGGGTTTGTCCTTATTTTTTCAGTAAAGTTCAGCTAAGGGGCTATACCTCCATTTTTTTTCCAAAATTTTCCAGCTTATGGATTCGGAGATAAGGGGGGGGGGGAATTGGTAATTTTTTAAATATTTTTGTCAATATCTTTTAATTAATTTATTTTAAAAATATGAAAAAAATATATTTGTTTTCGTCGTAATGAGCCCTTTCATTTGATATATAACATGATGGGTTAGAAACAATTTTAATTTTATATTTTCCATTTAATTCTGTAATTTGCCCCCAAAATTAAAAGTAGAGGTTTCTCCTTATTTTTCCAGTAAATTTCAGGTAGAACCTATACCTATAAATTTTTTCAAAACTTTACGTTTTATAGTGTTCGAGATAAGGGGGGAGGGAATGGGTAAATTTTGGTATATTTTCGTTAACATCTTTTTGAATAATTTTTTTTATAATACGAAAAAAATATATTTGTGTTCCTCAGAATAAGACCTTTCATTTGATATATTACATGATGCGTTTGGTTTTTTTTATTTTTAAATTTTTATTTAATTCTATAATTTGCCCCCAAAAATTAATATTATATATATATATATATATATATATATATATATATATATATCATCAGGGGGGGGGGCGGTCGATTTTTTTAGTTTTCTTCCCTGATCGGGTCACCAAACTATACATTGATACCAAATTTCACCTCTTCTGTCCAGTAGTTTAGGAGAAAATTGCTGTGATGTGACAGAGGCAGAAATCCGGAGTGATATTATAAGGGTATCCGTATATTGTATATAGGGAACCCTAAAAACGGAAGATATCAGGATTATGTGCTCAAGGCATTTAAATGTAGTAAGAGTGGCAAGGTGACCGGGCCTGATACCCATGAAAGCACTAAACATATTATCATTAATCCATTTATTAAGTTAATATGTGTACAATTTATGCACGATGCAGGACATACTCCAATGGCTATATGCATGAATTTATCAAAACGAAACCACCAAAAATAAAAATTGAGGGCTCCAATCATTAGTGCATTTTTTTATAAGATGAATCCATTGATGTATTTCTTTCAACCAACACATCCCTCACTGTATATTGATATTTATACTGTTTTTGTTAATTTTAACTATGAATCGTTTTAATATATACCTTAATAAGTAGTGCCATTTTGAACTATATTTGTTAATGTTTCTGTTGTAAATAAATTAATTTAATTTCAATTAGTTTCTTTCGATGGTATAGCCCTCTATTTTTAACATTTGAGACCATAATACTGCATAAATACTCTGCAGATTCATTCTTTAGTATGGTGTCTTTAGTGGTTTTTGTAAAATACAACAAATGTCAAATGACATTGAGTGCCCATCTATCTTTATTATATGATCTGTGCCTATATGTAAGCATAGTAACTTTTATATAATACATCTTTTAGGTACTATTTAACTCAGTACAAATCAAAACATATTCATAATTTAATGTAGCAAGTCGAATATTTTGATAAAAATAAAGCTTTTGCAATCTCACTTTACAATCTGAAATGGGAACGAATCCTCTTAAGATTTTTTTTCAAAAGAGCTGTAGAAGACTCAATAATAATGATTCGAGATGGGAATGGCCTGTTTTGCCGTCTTATCGATAACGCAGTCACTCAGAATGATTTAATTAATTAACGCTCCTAAAAGAACATCTTACTGAGCACAGCAAACGGGTTAAAATTTATGAAACCAGTGAACATCGGAGAGAAAGACGCCTGAATATTTCGGCAGAGAAAAACATTTCGATGTTCATGAATCACGCCTCGATAATTTCCTCTCTTCCAGTTATTTTGGGTTCGAGGGAAGTTTCCTTGGAGCAAAGGCGATATAAAGCAATGTAATCAGCTATAAAAGAAGTGAGAACTCTTTGAGTTTTTTTTATGCTGGATGTAATTTCAAAGGGAAGGTCAAGCTTTTCGAGCTTCACAAAGGAAGGCCTACTTGTGCAAAAGCTGCTTCATTCATTATGTTATTATTGCCGTTTCTAGAGCAGAATTTTAATATGTTAATTTCCAACGTAATGAATAATTAAAAACAGCTGAAAAATCTGAATTGATGTCATCGATTATATTTCTAATTTCTGAACTAAAACAGTAACTCATATCTTCAGTTAGTACATTTTGATACGAAACGTTTAAATAAATTCTTTTGGAACGATTATGTAAAATGTGAGGCTCTCTGTGTTAGAAAAAAAATATTTTAATTTCAGGCATTGATTTTTTGGATACGGTTTATCTGTAGTAGACCAAAACCCAACAATTATCGAATAATTTAAAGTTGAGTAATTGATAACTAACTAGCTGACAAATTTGACGTATTTATCCGGAATATTTTTTTCAGTTGGTAATTTTCACATGCCGTATATTATACGCTAGTAAAGTATATTTGACAATAGACATTTGTTCCATCTCGTGCTTTATTTGTGGAACGCTAGTTCTGTCAAGGCCGAAATTTATGTTTGCTTGTTATACATTAAAATTTAGTTATCTCATAAAATGGAAAGAAAAACATCAAACCGAAAGTGCGATTTTGAAAATGGAGCAGAAAAATCAAACAATACATAACAAAGTTTACGATTCAACTATCTTTCCTGTCATATATCAAATTTATACTCTTTTAAATAAATAACACTTTTTATTGTCATTATTTTTATTTTTATTACAAAAGCTATAAATAATATATAATAAATATTCATTTCTTTGCGAATTAACATTTATATTTGCATCTGTTGTTGCTTTATTATCCTTGTTCCAACTTCAATTTTTTTATCTTGATCCATTAAAACTTCATCGTCAGTGAAATCTACCAATAAATTATATATAATGAAAAAAGTTAATTTGTTTTTTCTTATATATATTTACTTAATCGTAATCTTTTAGCCCACAAACCAGCATGAAGATTTTGCTTTTTTATATACATATTGCAGGAAATATAGTTGGATTGTAACTTTTGTTATGTGCATTGTTTCCTTTTTCCCAAACAATTTGCCAACTGTAAATCATTGAATTTGTTTCTGGCTGAGATGGATTGCCCCACTGCTGTAATTAAAAAATCTCAGTTTTGTTAATAGAAAAACAATTATGATTATTTGTATACATACAATAATGACTAATAACGTAGAAATCAAATTTATTTACCCATGATGTCGAACTGCTGAAATTCATGTTTTCTTCATTTGTAATTGATATGGAAATCCATGAAAGTGGTGTACTTGTAATTTTGGCTTTTTTCTTGGTGTATTTTCACAATCAACTACATCGCACTTTCGGTTTGATGTTTTTCTTTCCATTTTATGGGATAACTATCTATAATTTCAATTATATAACACAGCAAACATATATTACGGCCTTGACAGAACCAGCGTTCCACAAATAAAACACGAGATGGCGCAAATGTCTATTGTAAAAGATACTTTACTAGCGTATAGTACTACAACGGCTTCTATTTTGGGGATTTAAATTCCATTTAAATATTTTGTTGACATTTATTGTCATTGCAATTTTTGACAGTTTTGGTGCTTCTGACATTTTTGAAAATTTTGTTATTTTGACATTATCGAAATTACTGGCATTTCAAATATTTTTTCTTTATTTATGTTTTTGACATTTTTGTACGTTTGACAGTTACACAGTTTTAACATTTTAGACATTTATGACACTGCTGACTTTGTTGGCATTTTTGACATTTTCCGACACTTTTGTCGTTATTCACATTTAACATTTTCCAGGTTTATAATATTTTTGTAACTTTTCAACTTTTTATTTTTATTTCGGAAGTCGTTGTCACATAAAATGTTTTATATTTACGGCATTTTCAAATTCAAATTGGAAAAATGACGAATAATGTCTCTATTCATTTCAAGAAAAGAGTCAGTTTATCAATTCTCATCCAATACATATCGGGTACACCTGCATCTTTTTTTTGCTTTTTTTTTACTGAAACCCACCCCTATTCGAGAAGTTTAGAGATTAGTGACAATAGAGATATTGGCCTATAATTTAGTACATCTTCAGGATCTCCTTTATTTAAAAATAACTTTTGCCAACTTGAGGACAAATGGAAATACACTTTCTCGGATGCACAGATTAAACAACTCAGTCAGGGGTTTGCTAACTATATCTGTGAGGTATTTAAAGATTCTAGAGGTGATATGAGAACAGTCTCTGCTACCACTAATTTTAATGTCGGAAATTTTATCAGAAACCATTTTTTCTGTTACAGAGTGAAATTTGAAGCTATCTCCAATGTATTGATTTGATAAATAGTCTTTGAAGGAGCTATTAGAAGTAGAAAGATTACTAAGCAGCTCATTTGTAATTGACACAAAGAAATTGTTGAAAACCTGTGCATTGAGGTGACTGACTTTCGCGGCTGGAGTGGAGTTCCTATGAGATTTTATGATACTTCACATGGCTGATACATTATTTGATGCATTAGCAATGAAACTTTCATGGGTAGCTTTTTTAAAATTTGCTATCTGTATCCGATACAGTTTTTTATAATTACTGACCATGTCTTTGGGTACCAAAATTAGATTTTGCTTATGAAGGATTTTTGGGCCCTGTTTGACTTTCCGAACCACTTTCGTCTTTTATGACAGACATTTATCCAATGCATTGGAGACGACTTTAAAAAAATTGCAGAACTGATCCTCCACATATTCGGTACCTTCCGTGATTGATTTTCAGTTATATAGTTGTAGTTGATAATGCAGAGAAGAAAGACCTTCATCAGTGATTGATTTCAAAGTAATTGTAGTGCTATGATTATATGACAGTTTGAGTGGTGTATTGAACAGTAATCCGGAATGCTCAGAGATACCCTCTAAATCAACAGGAATGATGTTTAGATTGGATTGCTAAAGTTCACATATATATTATCCAGAGTTGCTTCACCTATCGTTTTGAAGTTAACTGTTGAAAACAAATCATAGGAATTAAAAAAGAAGGAGAGATTGTCAACCTCCTGGCAGTTTCGCCGTTCATAATGCACAGTGAAGTCGACAATGACTAGTATGTTCTCTCTATGATGTTCTTTTGGAGATCTACAGGGTGAGTTTTTTTTGATGATCAGTATGGGGATCTCGGAAACTAGCGGAGATAGAGCAATGGTTAAATTGGGAAAGATTTGCAGGTTTACTGGCCCAATTTAATGACACTTTCGGATTTTTGTAAAAAGTCATGGCTTACTAGATATTTTGAAAAAACGAAATTCTGTCGATTTAGTCATATCCCTCTAGTTCTTTATTTTTGATTTTATAAAAAAAGTGTAAAAATCAAAATTGAAGGGAATTGTATCCCGAATATGATTGTCATGTCCTCGTTTGCGTGACATCTCTCGTTTTCGAGATATGACACAAACTTGGCTATGACCTCAAAAAATCGGACATTTTTAGAGCATTTCAACGATATAATACTCGATATAGTTATTTATAAAAATAACGGAGTTATGGATGCTTTTCTCTCTTATTTTCCCTTTTAACGTAATTAGCGATTTTTTTATTAGTTATATCAGATATAATGAAAAAACTATATAAGTAGGTACTTACTAAAAACTAAGACTTTTTATATATACTGAGCAGTTCTATTTTCCACCAACATATTTTTGCTGCATTATGTTACACCTCATATACAGGGTGTTTCCTAATTGAATGCAGATAGCTAAAGGTGATAATCCTTGGTTGATTTTTCTCTCTTATTTTCACTTTTAACGTAGGTAGCCATGAAAGAGATTGTTTTCACTTTGATGTTTCCTCATTTGAGAGTAACTCTATTAGTAGTGCTGAACTGACAGTCGATATTGACAAGTTTTCTGATAACATGAAACATTCTAACGAAGAAAAACTGAATATGGTGGAATGATATATCATATACCATAAAAATTGATGAATATTGATGAATACTTTCATAGATATTTTAATCGTCGCTCTATGTACATTTAAGAGGTTTTACTATAGTTTACGCAGATATGGATCTTTTACTAAACCATCAAAGGAACGTAATGAAATTAACAAAGCAGCACAAATAAATGTTTTGGCAATGGTACATCAAAATCCATCTACATCAACTCGTGAGATTGCGGTAGAAGCTGGCACATCTCAACGAACTGTAGTTAAAGTACTGAAAGCGAACAAATTCCACCGGTACAAACTTTCAGTTTCTCAAACTTTGCATGCTGGTGACGAACATCGACGTATTTTGTTTTGACAATCCACAGTTTCCATTAAAGGTGTTATGTTCATATGAAACTAGATTTACTAACTGCGGTATGTTTAATAGACACATCTGGGCTAAAGAAAACCTTTTCCATGTAAAACAACGACGACCCCAGATAAAATTTGGTTATAATGTTTGGTGTGGTATCATAGGGTCGACTATTCTGGGGCCTTTTATCTATGACGAATTACTTACTGGGGAGCGCGACTTGCATTTCTTGCAATACAGTTTTCAAGACATGTTGCATAATTTGAATTTGAGAACTCATTTAGAAATTGAGTGGTTCCAACCTGCACCTGCTCATAACTCGTTATTAATATCACAACACTTAGATAATATCTATCCAAACTCTTGGATAGCAAGAAATGGCCCAACCGAATGGCCAACCCGGTCTCCCGATTTGGCAGTTATAGACTTCTATTTATGGGGTGCGGTAAAAAACAAAGTATACAAAAGAAAGTCTGAGGCAGTTGGCTAAGGGAGGCGGTATTACAAGCAATTGAAGAAATTGATAGGCGGTCTGTGAGGAAAGCGGTAATGGCAATCTTAAAAAGATGCAATTCTTGTCTAAATAACAATGGTGGACTTTTCGAACATACATTGTAACCATTATTTTGTACTTTAGTTTCTTAAGTTTTTAGTAAGTACCTACTTATGTAGTTTTTTTCGTTGTATCTGATATACCTAATAAAAAAATCGTTCAATGTTTTTCGGAATAGTTATTAATAAATCAATCTATTTCATAGCTAACTACGTTAAAAGTGAAAATAAAAGAGAAAAGCATCCATAACACTGTTATTTTTATGAATAACTATATCGAGTATTATATCTTTGAAAAGCTCTAAAATTGTCCGATATTTTGAGGTCATAGCCAACTATGGTTTCCATTAAAAAAAAGATAAATTTGTGTAATATCTCGAAAACGAGAGCTGTCACGCAAACGAGGACATGACAATCATATTCGGTATACAATACCCTTCAATTTTGATATTTACACTTTTTTTATAAAGCGAAAACAAATGAGCTAGAGAAATTTGACAAAATCGACAGAATTTCGTTTTTTCAAAATATCTAGTAAGCCACTTTTTACAAAAAAAAAACGGCAAATCTTTTCCAATTTAACCATTGCTCTATCTCCGCTAGTTTCCGAGATCCCCATACTGATCATCAAAGAAAAACTCACCCTGTATATACTGTTACTATTTGGGTGTGTAGAGAGGAAATATAGATCCCAGATACCTCACACTGTAACATTTTCGAATTTTTGGAAAAACATTTGACCCCTCCATTTTCGTAAATTTAGAGCCCCACCACGGAAGCTGATGTCAGGACCCGCCTCTGTCTAAAATCCCGTATAATTAAATGAACCAATTTATTTTGCTATGATTCATAACATTAAACCTAATTGCCACGTGCTTCCAAATGGGCAACAAACTACAATTTTCCTTTCAGTTGTTTCTGAGCAGTTTATTTACTTTGACAAGTGTAAAATGTGTATGTTAACAAAATTTATTCATCCCAAATGTCGCAATCAAGTGACATCCAGAAAAATTGAAGTCAAACAATCCATACGTTTCTCGGAAATTTTAAAGGCCGTGAATAATGAATAACAAAACACATGACATTGCGGGTTGTTTCACGCTATTGGCCGTTATTGGCATCGTATTCTACGACGTGTTGTTTCTTGTTCGTAGACGTAATAAGAGATCGTATAAAACGTAACATATTCTGGACTTTCGAGCTCCCAGTCACGGACAGGCCACTGAATAACTAGTTTCCATCGGGCTTTGCATTCGAGATTTTAAAATTCCGAATTTTAAACACGTCTGGCGAGAAACTGGGGCTTCGGTGGATAGTTTGGATTCGAAGTTGCTCCACTTGGGAGACTTAGTCTGTACAGTGGCTGCGACGAAAATCAGCAATCAATATAACGGTTTGCTCCAAATCTGAATGCAAGACGACCACAAAGGGGTCAGTTTATGACTTATATGTATAATGGTATGTTAGTAAAAACTTTTTAAAACCATTTAAAAAAAATTAATTAAATCTTATGTAGTCTTGTTTGCTGAAACCATATGTAATAGCAGTTTTACATTTGTCAGTAACTTTTTTTCAGTTAATATTATTTATTTTTAGTTATGATTTCCAGGATTCGGGCATTCTAACTCTCGAAACATGTATCTATTTCTTCGCATTTTCTGGTCCACATTTGCTTCCTTGTGGTTTCCAAGATCTTCTTTTGGTTCCCTCGTTTGTGCCTAATGCTTCTTTAGCTGCTTGTTTCATGCTGTTTGTTAAACTAAACTAACCTTTTTGTGTTGGTTGATTGTCGGGTTCAAGAAGGTATTAATCTAGTCTTTTCTTATACAGATACTTAGTAGTCTTGATATAAAAACTTTAAATATTAAATTTGTTGGTTTGCTCTGGTTTGATTTTCATGCCTATGGTTGTGTTTTATTTTGCCTGAAATTGAGGAAAACGGTCGCTCTTAACAAATCGTGGCCAGACCAGACCTCACTCTACCCATTCTAACTTCTGTCTCACATTTTTGTGCTCAGAAGTTGAGAAAGCTCGATTTACCAAGAAGTTTACGACTGATGAGTTATGAGCTGGATGATGATGGGACTGAACATATATATATATATATATATATATATATATATATGTCGGTATGTGTTGGTTTGCGATATACAGAGTGGTAATCCTTAAACTAAAGCCAGTATTCATAGTCCGATATTAAATGTAAGTTCAGCTTAATCATAAGCTTAAGCAAGCGTTTACATTCACAGACCGTTATCTTGTGACAAACTTGTTAATCCGATCTTTGCAGAGACATCTGTTAGGATACATATTTACAAACGTTGTTTAAGTTTTAAGATATTGATATCGTCTATAATATTGATATAGATTTTGATTGATGATGATACAATAATAATAAAATAATAAATCGAATTAAAAAAACGATACAGATTTAACAAGGACAGTATTATATTTGGAATATTAATAGAATAGAATTTGACTAAAATCAGTTTACCGAGGATTACCTACAAACAAAATTGCAATGTATGTCTTGTTTATAGTTAAAACCTGACTTCTAGAACAGTAGAAATGGGGTTTTTACTTTAAATGGGCATATGTTTTAATAATAGGTAAACAAATTATACTTTCAGCTCATTTTGGGAGTTACTACGACAGTATCATAACTAACAGTTTCAAGAATAGTGTTTTCGTGATTATATAAAAATTCCTTGAATTTAGGAAGCAAAATTAGAAAATCAGAGAATTTTGGAACTTTTGGGATTTGGTAATGGAGATGTTGGAATACCCAGTTTTGATGGAGCATTTGAATGCTCTCATATCTGATTACTTCTTACAAGGTTTCAAAATATCAATGAAATTTACAGAAATCGAAAAATCTATTTTTCTCTGAATGTACAACTAAGTATTTTTCATACTGATATTTGATTATCAATTAACATCTCCAAATGTTTCAGCAAAATCGTCGTTAGGTTTATTGGTGATTTTGTTATATCATTGTTTTGGTATGGGATTTCTGTTTTATTTGCCACGGGTTTCAATCCAAATGGGTTCTCTAACGCTTCTGATTTTGTACATTTCGATGTTGGCAAGTTCTATACAGCTCTTGAGGTCTATTTTATGGCATGTTTATTTTTCATGTCTGAATAATGTGAAGGTGGTGTGTTTGTTATGTATGTCTCAGCGGGTGGATATTAGTCTAGCCGACGTATGAGTTGGGGGAGGCTCCACATAATATGCTGTACACTCCGTGGTTCACTGTTTTTTTTATATTTTTTGGTGACTGTTTCTTCGTTTCTTGTGCGCTGGTCTGTTAGAAGTAACGATCTTGATATAATGATATCCGCTACTCCTTCCTCCATGTACAGATCCAAAGACTATCTGTAAGGGACAACCAGTAACCACGATAATTTTACGAAATTGTCTCGACTATACCTTATACATTCCAACCTTTTAATGTATATGTATTATAGCAAAGAAGTGAGAAGAGGAAGCAGTTAGAATAGTAGTAACACTGTGTTCAAATTAACATCATCAGTCAACCCAAAAAATATGAAATTTGAATGATCGCTTACGTGTATTTCCTTTCGAAATACCGAATAGAATTTTCTTAATATAAGAGCCGAGGCGAAATATTTCCTTTCGTGGATTTGGAATGCCAAGTCGAATAAAAGAATATTATTTCAAGATCTCGTTGCGTGTTTCCACATTAAAATGGAATTTTTCCTTTGGCACCGAAACGTTCAGTGGAATACAAAAAGCTTTTGTTTAGTTTACAATTTTGATGTGTTTCCCGATATATATTTTGTTTATTCGACAATACCGCTAGAGAGTTTTTCTTTGATGTACCACGAACTGGGGAAATTATCGAAAATCGCCCAATTCTGGAATGCGATTACTTGCTTGGAGGGTTTGCTCCCCCACGGCAGCATTCACTCTTTTGTCTCGTGAATGGGAAGAATAGTGTCTGAAAGTATGTTTTACAAAAACCTATCATGGTTGCTATTAATTTTAGTTGCCATGTTTGATGTCATAAGTCAGGGATCTGTCTCGATAGCTCTAAACAAAATCATATTAAATGCAACTTGTATCACAATAATTATGTGAGCGGTATTTTGCTCTTTGTATTGTGTAGTATTTTAAAAATCCTAGGGAACTCTTAACCTTAGTACCTCTTTAAGGAATTGAACTGAAAAGTAAGTTATGAAATATGAGAATACTAGCTATCGTCATATTTAAATAAATTAACACAGATTGCTATTAAACCATACGCGTAAACTTTTGTCTTGAATCACTTTATCTGGTGATAAAAACTTACAGAGGGACAGATGGCAGGAAGCGACGTTTTTTTTGTACTACGTAAAGAAGATATGATTATTTGAATAGCTGGTTCCCAAATAGTTAATAAAGCGGGTACTACCAGTCGGATAGGTAGTACCCTGTAGATGTCGATGTGGTAGAGTTATTCCGAATGTGTAATCGCGTAACTTGTAAACGATTTAACTCATAGTTGTTGTCTCAAGAAGACGGTTCAATTTTAAATGGCTTGAAAGTGATAATTAATATATATTCTAACGTTTTTATTTTCACAATCGAGTCGAACTCATTATAATTTATTTCCACTACTTTAACAGAATTTCTATTCACAGAACTATTTAAAATTTATCTTTACTATACGACAATCGAATACTGAATGAATGATTCCGCCACCTTTTGTATTTATATATTACTTCTCGGAAATCTCCAGAACGTCAAAGAGCCGCCGAGAGATTTCCTTCACGGACTAGATTTTTCGAGAACTTCATCAAAGCAAGCCGCCGACCTCGATACGCCAGACGAATTACATTACGGATTTGCCGAACATCGTATAAATGCCGCTTCTACGAATTATCGGATGAATTCCCGTTTTGTCGAAAAGATGGTTCTTAGCTACGGTAAAATCTTAAAGATGGTATAGATGCCTGTCACGATTTAACTATAAACAACTGTATTTATAGGATATTGGGATTTTATTCACTCAAATATGTATAGCGATTCTGTTTAAATAATCGTCATTTGTTGTCGTATTCATGGCTGACCGATATCTACAAGATTACCTACTTCTAAGAGGTCATTTCTAGTCCTGTATTTCTCAGAAGTGTTTCGGTTTTGTATTTTGTATATTTCGCATATATGCTTTGATGTCGTACTTTAAAATGCATTTTTTCATTGTAAAGTGGTTCATTACTGTCAGTCGAGTTATTTCCAAAATTTTCATTTAATTAGACCCGAAGCAGCTCTGTTGTTATGAGAAGATGTATCTTCTTGTTCGAAAAACATGTTGCTTGCTTCAGTTAGTAGCAAATTATCTATGTATGTTGTTACATAACATGCAAGTTTTGAGATATCGCCGTAGCGTTGCCTTCTTTCAGAAATACGATTGAAATAAGTTTTGGATGTCAATCAGAACTGTTATTAATTTGAATAAAACATTCTAACATATCGTATTTTTCGACCCGTCTATGCTCATGAGTATGAAATGTTTGTGAAGGTTCTTTGATTTCTCGTGTATGTTGGTTTTACTTTAAAAAGACATAAGATAAACATATTGATGTTTGGACGAGATCCCACTCATCCTCTTCTAAAAATAGATGTTGTCACTCAGTAAGCGTGGTGAAAGCTGTTTCGTCACTGCTGCGTGTCCTTCACTTATGCGGTCGGTCGAGAAGGGTGGTCTGTTCCTATTAGCCCGTCCGTTTCGGCCAATCAGAACTTGTGTTCTTAGCCCAGTCATCGGTTTACTCGTCATTGGGGTTTTGTTCGTTGTCGTGGATATGTGTTTCTGTGTGCTACTGGATTTTTGTCTGAAATAGAACGTCCTGCTAGTTCAACTCTCCACCTCTTAAAAGTTATTTGGTATCCTGTGTTGATAATATGCCAGTGCAGACATTGTGTTATTTTTGTTTCACTGCATTTTTATGCTCTTGCTTGTTTGCTTTGTGGTTTGTCTGACCGACGTCCGGGAGATTGAAACTTTGCATGGAAATTCACATAAACTTTAAACTTCATGATTAATTGTCCCCTTAGGTGTTGGAGGTTTTGCCCGATATTCGTATGTATAGAGAAAACAGTCTTGATATATGCTTTTCAGGATCTTCCCGATGTTGTTCCTCCTATAAAGAAGAGGTAAATTGTCGAAATGTTCCCCATGTTTTCTTTTTCTTCTTTAGTTTTTTAGGTAAGTGCTTTACGTATAATAACCGAGATGCGGACAGGCAACCTATACCATACAATTTGAACTTTTGATTATAACTCAAAAAGAAAATGTGACAGTAATTCTCCGATGGTATCATTAGATGTATCTCAAAATAAGGGATCGAGAATGTCCGATCCATTTTGTTTGAATCTTTTACAGTTAGCGAGTTCTTCTATATAAAGGTCTAAATTTGCGAAGCCTCTGAGTATACTGATAGGAGCACTGTACTAAAAATCCATTAATTTCTTTTGATCTTATAAATTCTTAACTTTGACATTAACTTTGACGATCATTTGTTAGAAATAGCTGTAACGTGGATTTAATTTAATTCCTCTCCTGATTTTGTTATTTTATATATCTGCGATATATGATAATTACACCTTTACCACAAAAACATGAAAAGTGTAAAAATATTTCCAGCTACCGAACAAACGGAAAATTTAAAACTACTAGACCAGAAAAAAAGTCGAGACTGGAATGGAATGCGTCAGACAATAAAAAATAAATAATACAGTTCCACATATGTAGCAAAAAACTCTTTTAAAATGTCGATAAGTATCCCCAATTTTTTCGTTATTTTTTTATTATCCCTTACCGCACTCGTCCACACATTCACCACTTCATTTTTATGTTTGAAATTGAATCAACTGAAAAATTCGAAATGGCCAAATTACCTTTGAGACTCGATCAATAAATTAATCTTTTTTCTTTGTATAGCCTCGATTCAGTTCGTGCCTGAATTCATTTTGTACCGGCAAAGAAAACCTGAAAACACATTCCCCTCATTTAACGCAACGTATAAAAATGAAATTTTCTCTTACGTTCGGTTGTGCTCTCTTGGGAATTCCAGCAGTTCATTGTGGTTATTACACGTTTTAGTGGTCTTAGTTTTTTCAGACTTCTAGTGTTTGTGGCCCAACGGAAATAGCTTGTCCCATGTAACCCCCAGAAAATACGGTAACTACATAAAAATTGGTTGTTACGAAGACATTTAAAAGATCTATTGGAAAAGCAAATACAGGCAAGAATAAAAAAGGGATTAGAAAAGCTAAAGAACAATTGTTAAACGAAAACTGACTTATTCACCTTTCACAAGAAGGTAAGGGAAGCAGCCAGGCTCGATAACAAAACAACAAGAACAAGTTTATTACGTGAAAGGCAGATGCAATTATAGTTAAAAAATAAATAATTTGGTCAAGTGCGAGTTGGACTCGCATACTTAGGGTTCCCTACCACCTTCAAGATTCGAATATTCCAGTTTCAGACAAGCAGGGAATGAGTGCATTTTCTTATACTTACCCTTATACCTTTTAAAGGAAGCGTTTTAAATTTATAAAAAATATACACTTTGATTTTCGACACATAGACTTTTTATTTTATCTGGTTTAGGATTCGCTTGATTTTTATCACAATACATATGTATTTAATTTTCTAATTTGGCCCCCAAAAAGTAACATTAGAGTTTTATTTTAGTAATAAACTTTCAGAAATGCCTTTTATAATCTACTGTCTGAGTTTTGAGGCTCTGTAGATTGGAAGAAAAACGGCAAAATAGGTCAAAGTTTAAATTATAAATTATTAAATCTGTTATTCAAATTATTTAAAAATATAAATAAAATATATTTTTCAAATTTTAAATAGTGTAGTTTCTAAAGTGGGAATTAAGTCGATGTTTAATATTTTTAATATCTTTTATACAAATGATTTAAAAATATGATATATTTGTAATTCACATAATGAGCCTTTTATCTGATATATTACATGATGCGTTTGAAAATTGAATCTTTATTTTTCATTTAATTGTATAATTTGTCCCTAAAATTACTATGGGGGTTTTCTAGTAATTTATTTTCCGTTTAATTCTATTATTTGGAAGCCAAATAATAGAATTAGTTTTTTTTCATATTTTTCCTATAAACAAAAAAAGAGGTCTTAGAGTTTGGGGAATAACGGGGAGAATGGGTAATTTTTTTTAAATATTCATTTTAAAAAAATTTTAAAAATATATTTGTACCTTTTCGTCATAATGAGCCCTGGGATTTGATATATTACATGACCTGTTGGAAACAATTATAATTTTTTATTTTCCATTTTATTCTATAATTTGCCTCCCAAAATTAATATTAGGGGTTTCTTCTTATTTTTCCAGTAATGTTCAGGTGAGGGGCTATACTTCCAGTTTTTCAAAATTTGTCGGCTTATGGTTTTGGAGATAAGGGTGGGAATGGGTAAATTTTTTTATATTTTTGTTAATATCTTTCAATTGATTTATTTTAAAAATATGAAAAAAATATATTTGTTTTCGTCACAATGAGCCCTTTCATTTGATATATAACATGATGGGTTAGAAACAATTTTAATTTTGATTTTCCATTTAATTCTATAATTTGCCCCCCCCCAAAATAAATATAAAGGGTTTCTCCTTAATTTTCCAGTAAAGTTCAGGTGAGGGGCTATACCTCAATTTTTTTTTCAATATCTTTTTAAATAATTTTTTTTAAATATGAAAAAAAATATATTTGTGTTCCTCAGACCTTTCATTTGATATATTACATGATGCGTTTGAAAAATTTTTTATTTTTAAATTTTTATTTAATTTTATAATTTGCTCCCCAAAATTAACATTAATGGTTTTTCCTTAATTTTCCTATATTTCCCATTTTTTTCAAAATTTTAGGCTCAGTAGTTTCGGAGATCAGGGGGGGGGAACGGTCGATATTTTTTTAGTTTTTTCCCCCAGAAGTACCCCTAAAATCAAATTGTTTCTTTTACGATATGTACTTCTGATCGGGTCACCAAACTATAAATTGATACCAAATTTCAACCTCTTCCGTCAAGTAGTTCAGGAGAAAATTGCTGTGATGTGACAGAGGCAGAAATCCGGAGTGATGTTGTAAGGGTATCCGTATATTGTATATACGGAACCCTAAAAATCAGTACTGCAACAAAAAACGAATTTTCTCCTCTAGATTGTCTATTTTTGGGAATAAAAGTTGGCACATTACCTCTGAAGTGGGATTTAAAGTAATTAATAAACTGAACGAATTTCTCGAAAATTTCAACACGTTTTTCCAGAACTAGAAATAATCACATTCTAAATCTTCATAACTTTTCTACTCTATTTGATACCTCCTAAACTCCTCCATGCCGCCTCTTAGGGTTATCATTTTCATACATTGTAAGCTTAACGACTATATTATGAACACAGTTATTTAGACTCTATGAGTAAACCAGTGAGTCAGATGAAAAATATCATATTCTTTTTTATTGTTGACAGTTATGTTATTAAATGCTGGTGAAAATGTAAATGAAATATATAAAAAAATGTATTTAATGTTGTTGATGTAATAAGTTCGAGATTTTGTTAATCAAGATAGAGACAGACTATATTTAATGGAAACACGCTACATCGCGAGTGTAATTGTTTCGATTACCTTGCTGATAAAAAGCGGAGTCAATGGCAGGCATGCTAAAAATGGAATTGGGAAAGTTTGGTATATTGACGGGTTTTTAATGTGGAAAACCCGGATTTAAAATGATTTGCAATTTTATTAATAATTTCTAAATTATTTTTGCTACAAAATTTGCCCATCTGTAGAGCTAGGCCAAATATACAGAGGCCTGTTATATAAGATCGATTTCTCTGTACCCTCGAAAGATGCCGTTGATGGATATTGTGATAGGAACATGCACATTGAAAGGACCAGGCACCTTTCTTATCAAAAAAATGGACTTCCGTCAAATTGTTTGAAATTTTAGTATGTTGTAGAAGTGATGTTCTGACAAAAAGAGTTCAAACAGATTCTATTACTAGTGTTCGAGATACAGGATGTTAAAGATCGAAAATGCGGCATTTTTTTTATTTCCGGTTAGGTAATAATAATAGTGTAGGTAATAAATTAGTACATAATTGGACATAAATATTTCACAAAACAATTGCCATAAATTTTGATGGTTCACAGGGTATTTCAAACATGTTCTTTTGGAAGAATCTTTTTTTATTACAACGTTGAAAACATAAGAAGATGCTATTGCACAATTAATATCTCGTTAAAGTAATAATTTCTTGGATGTGCTTCATATAATATACAGTATGAGCTACAAATATAGCTAGAGAAGACATATATTATTTTTTCATATTAATGAGTTACCCTGTACGAACAATTCATGCTGCAATTTTAATAAGACATTAAGCAGATATATTATCCGTCCCTTTATACTCAACGGGGTGTTAAACTGATTGTAGAAACTGTACATATTGAAAAAAGGTATTTTTAGGGTTCCGTATGTACAATATACAGATACCCTTATAATATCACTCAGGATTTCTGCCTCTGTCACATTACACGAAAGAAGAAATTTTGATTTTGGCGGTACTTCTGGGGGGAAAAACTAAAAAAATTGACCGTTCCCCCCTGATCTCCGAAACTACTGAACCTAAAAATTTAAAAAATAGGAAATATAGAACGTTGCCCGAACTTTACAGGAAAAATAAGGAGAAACCCTTAATATAAATTTTGGGGGGCAAATTATAGAATTAAATAAAAATTCAAAAATTAATTTTTCTTAAAACGCATCATGTAATACATCAAATGAAAGATCTCATTCTGAGGAACACAACTATATTTTTTTCATATTTGAGAAAAAAAAATAATCTAAAAGATATTAACGAAAATATACTAAAATTTACCCATCCCCCCCTCTTATCTCCGAAAGGGCTCATTATGACGAAAACAAATATATTTTTTTATATTTTTAAATTAAATTAATTAAAAGATATTAACAAAAATATAAAAAATGTTACCCATTCCCCCCCCCCTTATCTCCAAAACCATAAGCTGTAAATTTAAAAAAATAGGTATAGCGCCTCACCTCAACTTTACTGGAAAATAAGGAAAAACCTCTAGTATTCATTTGGGGGGGATTATAGAATTAAATGGAAAATAAAAAATTAAACTTGTTTCTAACGTATCATGTAATATATCAAATCACAGGGCTCATTATGACTAATACAAAAATATTTTTTTTATTTTTTTTTAAATAAATATTTTAAAATATACTAAAAAATATTTAAAAAATTACCCATCCCCCTTTATTCCCCAGACTATAAGACCTAATTTTTTTATTTACAGGAAAAATACGAAGAAATCTTTAAAATTAATATTGGGGGCCAAATTATAGAAATAAACGGAAAATAAAAAATATTTTTTAACGTGTCATGCAATATATCAAATGAAGGGGCTCACTGTGAGGAAAACATATATATATATATATATATATATATATATATATTTCATATTTTTAAAATTAAATGTTTACAATATATTAACATAAAGATACAAAAAATTCACATTTCTCGCTTTATTTCCGGAACCCAAAATTTTGAAAATAATTAGGGGTACTGGGGCTCACTTGAAATTTATAAGAAAAAATATTAGAAAACTTTCATAGTAATTTTAGGGACAAATTATATAATTAAATTGAAAATAAAAATTAAATTTTCAAATTCATGTAATATATCAAATAAAAGGCTCATTATGTGAATTACAAATATATCATATTTTTAAATCATTTGTTTAAAATATATTAGCAAAGATATTAAACGTCGACTTAATTCCCATTTTAGAAATTAAGACTATTTAAATTTTGAAAAATATATTTTATTTGTATTTTTAAATAATTTGAATAACAGATTTAATAATTTATAATTTAAAACTTTACCTATTTTGCCCTTTATCTTCCAATCTATAGAGCCTCAAAATTCAGTACAGTAGATTATAAAAGGCTTCCCTGAAAGTTTATTAGTAAAATAAAACTCTAATGTGATTTTTTGGGGGCCAAATTAGAAAACTTAATACAGCGAATCTTGAAGGTGATACGGAACACTTAGTATGCGAGTCCAACGCGCACTTGACCAAATTATTGTAAAATACGTTCTGCTTTACGCTGACAATTTAAAAATATAGAACACAATTAGTGACAAAAATGACTGCCAGAGAGTACAGGCTGATTTGAAAAGGTTGGCTAGTTACTGTAACTATAATCTGTTTTTAAATTTGGATAAATGTGTCTCATATCATTTCGGTAAAAAAATATAAAAAAAATATTGGTGAAATTCGTGAAAATGACATTTAGTTTAAATATTGACAGAAATTTGTTAATCACTGTATTTGGCAACTGTATTAAGAAATTGCAGAAAATTTAAACAAAACATCAACTATTCTAATATTATAAATAGTTGTTTTCTATATAATTCACATTAGAAATTGACACACTACTTTTGTTAGAAATCTTAATATCAAAACCACAATCGTCATTTGATACACAACTCTACAGAAAGCCCACTCACACTAACAGATATCTCAATTTTATCTCTAACCATCCAAATACTGTAATAAAGACATCATTAAATCTTCATATGATTGACCAAAAACCAACTGTTCTGATATGAATAAATTGAATGAAGAAAAAATATTTATAAAAAAATTTAATATCTGCTAATAATTATCCTAAAAATTTCATCAAGAAAGAGATAAAACTGAACACAAAATAATCACATTACTACAACAACCATACCATACATACAGGGTCTTTGAGAAAGACTGAAAAGAGTGGGAAACAGAGTTAATATTGTTACGAAATTTACCAAAGCCGACCCTGTTTCATTTCAGTACGACAACGATCGCTGTGATATAAAAAAATTGCTAGAATGTTCGGACGGGAGAAAAACTTATTTCGATCATAACTCGACAACTGTAAAATTGACACTGGATTATACTAGAGAATTCGACGCTGATTTTAAAAGGAGGACCCATCCTCGCAGCAGTTAGTGAGAAAGGACGATGAGTGTATATCATGATGTTATTGTGAATCAGCTGTTCAGTATAATTTGATGTAAATAAAGTTCTAGAAAAGTGAAAGTGAATATTAGTTTTATAATTTTAAATTGAACTCACGGACTATATTGCAATATTAAAACAACATGAACCTTCAAAACAATAGATACACTGAAATCAATTATATCAAAAATTAAACTAAATAATGTATCAGAAAACTCAAAAAATACATTCATAAAATTCTTTGCGAATGGCCCAAATTTTATCTTGGAGAATCCTCTAGACCTTTAACTGTTCAAATAAATCAAAAAACTATATAAAGAAACAAATATTTGTGAACATGCCTGGAACCTTGGTCATAAGATATAATTTGAAAATTCAACCATATTGCACAAAGAAGAACACAATACAGTAAGAAAACTGAAAGGATCTGCTTTAATTTTTTTAAATGAAAGCGGTTGTATCGCTTATACTTCTATAGAATTCAGGCGTTCTCGGCTATCAATAATCAAGGATGAAATAATAATTGTAATATGCTTTTGAACAACCCTGTATCAGGATAGTTCATAAGGTTTTCCCAAGGTTTTCCATTATGACTTTAATGAGATCTCTAGAACATCAGTAGTTCTTTGGTCTCATTTTTGGCCACTCTTTCACATTTTTCCAATTTGAAAGAAACTGTTATTTCACATAATCCTTGGAATTTTTAGTGCTACCCTGTGTATATCAAAGTAGTAAATTAAATCATTATATTTTTCTCTACTCTTATTTGAACAAGAAATCTGTCCAAAACCAAATAACTGCTTCTAAAAATTTCTTCACTGTATTCACATTGTATGAAAGGTGATTGACACAACACATTTTAACATTTATCCATCTTTTGAATTATTAATAGATACAAAATAACAGCCAAATCCTTGATATTCCACGAAGTTCGTTGTTCCTAATTATTATGATAATCCAAATTTTATTAATGTGTGACTAGCTGAGATAATTTTCAAAGTAAAAAAAATCTTCAGGAATATTAAATTTTTGTAACGTATAACTTGTATAGTGAGTTGAGGTAATATATTTACCCATCTGACAAACTTATACAACGAGTTAATGGGAATTAGAAGTCCGTTGTTTATTCTGGTTGATTTTTTATCGGTGTCGTCATATAATATTTAAATTTTTCTTATTTAAAAAGACGCGATTCTATGTTGTACGGCCAGTTTGTTCTAGCAAGATGATGAACAAGGTAAGACAGTGCTATTTTCATTTCAAAATTTATTTTTCTAAAAAATTAAATGCTCTTCACAAACATTTTTTGCTTTGAACTGATGCACGTAAAACTAAAAGCATGTCTATGAAATCGCACTTTTTTCATGTGGATAAAGTCTTGTACTAATTGTATGTCAGTAATACCACCATCAATGATAATTATTTTTCCATATCTATCATTTTTTACCTATGATTGAGTTTTGACGTGAATTGTTAATTGTGTCTGCTAGTGTTGTTTATCAATTATTTCGGTGACAATGTAATTATTATATTTGAATACATCATCATTTTTATGTTTTCTTGGGAAATAACACCACAATCGAAATAAAAACCTGTATATTGAAAGATTCTGATTGTGACTTCGTTGTCAATGGCTTTAAAATATGTATTGAAAATCTAAATTGCAAATTGAATGTTTAATTTATGAGATTTAAGTTGACATAAGAAAAATTTGTTATTCTTAGATATACAGGTAGCATAAAAATTTTTAATGATCATGTATTGTAGTTTCAGCTTTTAAGTTGAAAGAGTTGTCTTTAGAATTTATAAGTGGCGTTTCTAGGTAAGACTTCGTTATTAGATAGCACATTCGCCAAAAATGCAATCAAAGAATTCTGCTGTTTTAGTGATCCCATTAACGTTATAAGGGAAAACGTAGGAAAAACTTTATTAACTATCCCGAAACTGGGTTGTTCAAAACGAAATGGCCATTAATAGTTTCTTGCCTAATTATCGGTAACCAAATACGATTGAACTCTACAGAAAAAAAAGCAATACAATCGTCTTCAGTCAAAAGAATTAAGGCAGACTCTTTTATTTTTCGCTTTGTATTATGGTATTCTGTTTTTAAAGTATAGTTGAATAGTCAAATTTTCGATTTTTCAAATTGTCGTTCCTTTATGTGATTCTTGTGTTGATTTATTCTTACGTTTAATAATCTCGATGTTTCTCCAATATAACATTTATTGCATTCGCAAGGAATCATCTTGTATATATGCAGATTTTTGAGTTCTGAGTTTTGTTGGTATGTTTTGTTTTCGATATTAGTGATTTCAGTGTAATTCTTTTTTGGAATGTTGTTTTAACATTAAATCTGTTGCCCATTCTTTTTAATCTTTCTGACAGGCCCTGTATATATGGTATAGTTGTAACTGTAATGTGATTGTCCTGAGTAGCAGTGTTAATAAAAAAGTTCTGTAGAATTCAATCGTATCTGGTTACCGGCAATTAAGGAATCCGCTATCTTATGTGCTACCTGTATATCTAAAAACAACAACTTTTTTTTATGTCAACTTAAATATCAAAAATTCAATCTGCAATTTACGAAGTCAGAATAGACTTTGAAACGTTTGGTATTCCTGCAATATACATCGTTTTATTTCTATTGTGGTGTTATTCCCCAAAAAAACATAAAAGTAATCAAGAATATGCCGCAAACAATGATTAGAATGTAATAGTAGTCTTATAGATATTTCACGAAATGTGTCAGCAAAGTTCTATATCTTTTTTCTTCTTCTTTTTATCGACTTGCTCATGGTTATCGTAACCTCCATCCCATCTACCATATGCCCATACGTAGCTTCCATCTTCTCTAAGATTAACTGTTTCACATACTACAGGTAACGGTGATTAGTAATTAAATCAATCGATCTAGTATGTCACCCTGTATACAAAATGAAAGTCCTCAAAAACTTGATCAGTTCTAACAAAGCTAGACTACTACGAACTTATGGTGGCCTTGAAATATTAACCCTGTTGTTGATTTTAAATAATACAGGGTGAAGATTTCATTATGAACTTCCCAAATAAATAGCCGTATCTTTAAAAGTGTCCTCTAGATTCTAATAACTATAAATATCTATATGCCTATATGAAATAATTATTAAACATAGCTTCACTAACTAATATCTTAATGAGTTGTATCAAAACTTTCTTTTCTTTATATTTTTTGCTGCTGTGATTATGAATCTCTTCTGAACAAGGAAATATTGTTACTAAATTCTGCACATTTTCAGTTCTTACTGGTGCACTTTAAATGTTTAGTTTTTCGAAAACTTTATTTTCTCTCAAATGACTTCATAACTATGTCCATTATTGCATGCATGCATTTTGCTTGAAATTTGAAAAATCGAAATTCGAAAGTTGTTGATGCATAAGTTAATTCAGTCGAATGAGGCAGTTTATTTTCAATCTGTAATCAATTTCTTTGTAGTTTGCTAACTGGTTATGCCATATTACGAATATTTCATCAAGATAGAACTTTCTTAAAAATATATATTCTCAAACAAGTGAAGCTTTTGCAAAGGTTGTGGTTTCTGATTATAGTCTGCAGAATATATTTATTAAAAATATTTTCTCTAACCTTACAGGTATTTGTTATTTGCCTTATTGGCGCAGTGTTAGCCTTAACCACAGGCTCTCCCCAAGGTGGATTTGGAGGTCAAAGGAGATTCGGTGGAGTTCCAGGAGGAGGTCAAGGTGGATTTGGTGGAGGTGAAGGAGGATTTGGTGGGGGTCTGGAGGGATTCGGCGGTAGTCAAGGCGGTTTTGGGGGTGACCAAGGCGGCCTGGTGGATTTAATCCCGCCGAACTAGCTTCAATTGCAGGTGGTCCAATCGGTCGTTAAAGTGGATAACGATAAGCGTTAAGTGACTTTGATGAGAATGAAGATTTCAAAAAAAAAATTATTACTTACCTAAAACGTGTATTTATCAATTTTTTGATCGTTGATCAGGCATGTGAACAATATTCTATTATTAATTAATAATATGTGCACTACATTATATCATTTTTAGATACAATCATAAGTTTTTTTTTCTAATCGTTGTTTTACTTTTTACCTTTAACTCGATTTCCCTAAAGCACAATTTGTAAATTAATAAAAGATTTTAATTATAATTTAATGTATATACAAACTTAAATAATCATAATTTTATTTTAATAGCAATGGAATCAACAGGCGTTTGTACGAGGGCTGCCTTTTATATTTAGGGATTGGACAACCCTAGTATTGCAATTTGACAACTGAAAGATTTATAGTAAAATTTGACATTTTTGAATCGTGAACATTTTCATGCGATTATTTTTTACAACTTTCGACGTGGATTAAGTCAGCAAGAGTGCATGGATGACTTTAATTTAATTTCTGGCGATGAAACTCCATCAAGGACCACTGTTCATCAATGATATGGTAAATTCAATCGAGGTCGTAGTTCACTCCAAGACGAATTTCGTGAAGGTCGTCCAAAAACAGTTGTTGTTCCGGAAACCATTGATGCTGTGCGCGAACTGATATTGCAAGATCGTCATGTGACCTATCGTGAGATTGAGTCAACCATACACATTACTGGGACCAGCATACATTCAATATTGCATAAACATTTGATTGTCAAAACAATTTGTTCGCGTTGGATCCCACACAATTTGTCAATCGTTCAAAAAAGGCTCGTGTCGATTGGTCGAAAGAAAGGCTCAAAAAATACGATCGGGGTGCTTCAAAACACGTTTATGACGTAGTGACAGGTGATGAATCGTGGATTTACGCGAAATTAAAAAGCAGTCGACTGTATGGGTGTTTCAAGATGAGCCGAATCCAACAAAAGTTGTTCGCGCACGAAGCACTTCCAAGCAAATGCCCGCCTGTTTTTTCAGAAAAACTGGACATGTCGCAACCGTACCACTAGAACAACGCAGAACAGTCAATTCTAAGTGGTACACAACCATTTGTTTGCTAGTTCTCTTCCAGTAAATGAGGAAAACCAACCGCCGAAGACGGACCAATCGTCACCACGACAATGCGAGCTCTCACACATCGGCTCAAACAACTGCATTCTTGACCACTCAAAACATCGATTTGATGAGTCATCGGCCGTATAGTCCTGACTTGTCACCAAATGACTTCTTTTTATTCCCTTACGTAAATAACAAACTGGGAGGTCAACATTTTTCGACACCTGAAGAAGCGGTTCAGAATGCGTGTTTTGTAGATACCTCAATCAGAGTGGAAAAAGTGCTTCGACAATTGGTTCAAACTCATGCAAAAATGTATAGATCTTCATGGGGAATATTTTCAAAAATAATAAAGCGATTTTCGATGTTTAATATTTGTTTTTGTTCACTAATCTACAAGGCAGCCTTCGTAAAAAGCGATTTCTGCGGATTTTCTTTAAATGTTACAATGTATAGGGACTATGGCCATCATCCAGTTTAAGTTTAATTTCTAGGTTTTCTTTTTATTTATAGACTACTACTATATAATTTCTACAATAAGTTTTATTTATATTTACGTAAAAAATTGCATTTTCGGTAATTCACACAACAACTGGTTGTAAAGACCTTCATTTTGAGGGTTTGATAATCCACTTGCGAGCTTTATTTTTTATAAATTCTGAAGTACACATATACACAATAGAGGCTATTTACTTAGATACATAATTTAACGCCACCTGATTGTCTTATCTTGATTTAAAAATGTATCATGTTCAGTATAAGTATACAGTGTGTTGTTTTTTGGAAAAACACTCGGGCACGTCGGTTTTTTTTGACTGCGGTTCTCGTGATTAACAACTCATTTATACAGGCTGGGCCAGAAATAAATTGTGACCATCAACTTCTTTTTTTTCTTTTTCTTTTTTGGATTCTGCCTTGAACTCTAAGTATTTTTCATGTACAATGTCCTATACCGATTAACAGTTACTAAAAATTTTACTAATTATATTATTATTCAATTTCTCAATATTTTCCGGCTTATTGAAGTAACCCCCAAGATAAAAATCTAACGGCCTTAGATCTGGATACCTAGCTGACCCTTCGATATTACCTCTACTTCCGATCCATCTATTTGGGAAAATATTGTCAAGATAATCTTGCACTGTTCGCGAATAATGTGGGGGCGCTCCATCTTGTTGACACCATACCGAATCTGCCGGTATATTGGGGTTTTCACCATTCGAGTAAAGTTCAGGTTAATGCCATTTTATAATTGGTCTAAATACTTTTCCGAGTTAAGTGTTCCCTCAATAACAAAAGGACCCACATTTGAAGTATCCACAATTCCGGCCCATTAACTTTCTTGGAAAACTGTGTATGACTTTTCATAATCCAATGTGGGTTTTCTGGTGCCCAATATCAAAAATTTTGCCTGTTTACTGAACTATTTAAACAACTATCTTACTTGAAAAGTGCGGGTTGGCATTGCATCTATCCATCATTATTTCGCAAAATTCTACTCTCCGGTCCAAATCATCTTCACAAAGTTCATGAACTCAATGAACTTTGTATGGGTGCCATTTATTTCTAGGCAAGCATTTTAGAACAGAAGATTTACGTGTTGACTGTTCTGCGGTTATTTGTCTAGTGGATTTGTGAGGATTTTCTTATAAATTTAACAGAACATTTAATTGTGCATCTTGTGGAAGATGTTTGGTTTTGTAATTGCCTCTTACGTGGCCAAATTCTAGAAACTTTTTTTCTATTTTACTAACTACCGATCGTGCAATAGGCCGCTCAGGGTACTTCATATTAAACAATTCGCAAAATTCAGCTTGTGTTCGAGTTCTGTCGCCATATCCTACCATCGACAAAATTTCCATTCGCTGCTTTTCAGTTAAACGTGCCAACTTTGAAACTGCACTTGACAACTACTTTTTTGAAGTAAAATTATAGTACAGTTTCTATGGAAATAAACAAGTGTTAAAAACCCCAGCGTTATAAAAAAGGGTTTTCATTCATGCGACCGTCATAAACACCGACAAACTTATTTTTACCGTTGTTATTTTTTAACTTTAGCACGAAATGTATTTTTTTAATAACTATTAATTTTCAGTATAGGACATTGTACATGAAAAATAGTTAGAATTCAATGCAGAATTCAAAAATAAAATTAAAATCAAAAATTAAAAAAAATGAAGTCGATGGTCGCAATTTATTTCTGGCCCACCCTGTATTAATGAGGAAGTGCCCGCGCGTTTTTCCAAAAATAACACGAAAAATAATGAATGATGGAAGTTTAAATCCTCCCCTGCCGCTGCCGTCCAGGAAGCCCCAATATTTTTTTTATTTTGCCCATATATGAAGCTTAAGAAACAAAACTTCGTAAACATTATCTGTTAATGATTAAAGTTATTAACCTCTATTATAAAAGTTAGGCAGCATTAATTTTCATATTAAATACCACTCTACAGTTAAATAAATATCTGCCCTTAGATTCTACTAGGCTAATAGGTTTGGAACTTAATGTTTTTTCCAACCCTGGAGTATTTTTGTAAGGGTTAAAGTAATTAACTCTTAATATTATTTTTATTGTATTATGTATTAAGACGCGTAAATTATTAGGAAAATTTAGGCAACATTCAGCAGTCAACCATATACTTGATCTAATATTCTACTAAGGTAATAGGTTTGGAAAGTGGTAACGCTAATAAAAAATAAATAGAATAAAATCTATTAAAATTGCTGAAAATGACTGGCTTCAGCTTCAAAACATCTATTCTATTTCTCATAAAATTGCTTAGGCGTCGAAATATTCCTACTGGATTTGATGATTGTTTCAGTCTTGACTTGATGAAAATTCATTTTTAAGAGTACTTAAAAACAACAAACACTTGTTTAAATTTTCACTTTTAATTTCTTTAAATTTGACATATGTTTCGCCAAGTCTGGCTTCATCAGAAATTGTAAATACAATGAATGCTAAACTTATATTTCATACAAAGGAACAACAGGTAAGGTAATAAAATGATTAAAAGCATACCACCTGATGAATGCATCAATCTAATCATAAACCTAATAGACAAGAATAATATCAATCCCATAATCAAAAATGAAATTCTATCTCTTCTGCATCTCTGTATCAACCAAAACTACTTCAAATTCAACAACAACATTCACAACAGTACTCAAGGCCTAACAATGGGCAATCCTTTAAGCCCCCTTCTATCTGAAATATTCATGGACTATTTAGAAACACTAATTTTCAAACACGATCTCAGTAACAAAATTCTGTATTGGTACCGATACGTCGATAATATTATTGCGTGTGTTACGGGTACACATCGACAATTACAGTTACTACACAACTACATAAACCAAATACACCCCAACATAAAATTCACACTTGAAACAGAAACAGATAACACACTAAATTTCCTAGACCTAACAATTAAAAGGCAAGACACCAAACACACATTCTCCATATATCATAAACCATCACACTCTGACCTTACCATCCACAATAGTTCACACCACCCCATACAACATAAACTTGCTGCATATCACTGTATGTTACACAGACTCGTGACAATACCACTTAACAAAACCGACTTTGATACGGAACTCGAAAGAATCAAACTCATGGCAGTCAACAATGGTTACACCACTCAACTTATTGACAACTTATTAAACAGAAAATTAAAGAAAATTACTATTAAAGAAGTCTATCCCACTGACCCCAATCCCATACCTAAATTATACCGTACTCTCACATTCAATGGAACCCCCTCACAAAAAATCTCCCAATTTTTACAGGACAGGAACATATATACAGCCTTCACAACAAACAACAATTTATCTAGACATATAAGAAACAACAAAGACAAGACTGACAAAAATTCACTGTGGTAGTTGCCCCAATTTCTATATTGGTCACACTGGAAGATCGTTCAATTCAAGATGGCGTGAACACACTAGAGCTTTCGAAAATCAACAACAAAACAAATCCACTTTTGAGGACCACTTATTGAAAGAAAACCATGTACCTCAGAATGCACTTGAAATTTTACATTTAGAAAACAAAAGTAAAAAATTATATATGCTTGAATCACTAGAAATTAATAAAAACAAAAATTCTCCTAATCTATTAAACGACCAAACTGATACCAATTCATCTCCATTACTCAATCTTAAAATACATCTTTAAATAATATTACTTTCTATTATTAAAATCTATTGTAAACAATTTCATTAATGTATAATTTAACTGACCTATATTCAGCCCACTTCTTCCGAAATTCCCCATAATTAAAACCTTTTAATCATTTTATTACCTTACCTGTTCTTCCTTTGTATGAAATATAAGTTTAGCATTCATTGTATTTACAATTTCTGATGAAGCCAGACTTGGCGAAACATATGTCAAATTTAAAGAAATAAAAAGTGAAAATTTAAACAAGTGTTTATTGTTTTTAAGTAACCTACTGGATTTCCTATCATTCCAGATTTCAGATATTCTCATCTCCTAATCTCCAAAAGATTATATTCAGGCCAGGCTCCTAGACCTATCCATCAATTGGCTTTCATCTCTTCCAAATGGTCAGGTGCACCGTCGTGCATAAACAAAAAATGTTGCCTAAGACAAAGTTGACAGTAGGTGTCGCCAGCTAATTAACGTAGAAGAAAATAAGGGCGAATTAAATGACCGTCGATAATTCGGAGCTGTTTAACAAAATGAACAGTTTCCTCAGGCCAAATGTTATTGTTATGAACATTTCTGATGCAGTTTCTTCAGAAATTCACCCTGTCAATAAAGTATTTCAGGAGAATTGTGACACTTGATCAATGATATTCATAAGCCATAGCCAAAACACCACATTCACTAAAAATTCTCGTATCAGTAAATCCTGGATACGTTGAAAGACAATAAGGATATAATTGCTGTTAAAATTGGGTAAACACTAACTAATTGTTTAAATTCAGGAGATGAGCTATTTTTCTGCTAACACATTCCATGAATTCATCAATTAAATTAAGTACGATGTCTTCTAGAGCTTTAATTCTAACCTTTCGGCTAAGACCAGAAGGATGACTCCTCTTTTAAAATTTACCAAGTTTTCCCAAGTGTTGGTGAGTATTTCTGAACGTAAAATGATCGGGTAATCTACACTCTGGATACTGTTCCGCATATGTAAAATACATATTTGCCATTTCTTTAACGATATTTTCAGTTTAACCACCAGTATTTTCTACACTACATCATAAAACTTGCCATAGAAGATAAAACAATAACAGTAAATGACATGGCCCAACGAATTTGCATTCATTTTGATCGATTCCATTGCACAGAACAAGCCACTAGATTTTTGGATAAACAGCTCATCTTTTGATAAAATTATTGCAATACATTTTTAGGGTTCCCTATATACAATATACGCATACCCTTATAATATTAGTCCGGATTTCTCCCTTTTTCACATCACAGCAATTTTCTCCTAAACTACTGGATGGAAAAGGATGAAATTTGGTACCAATGTATAGTTTGGTGACCCGAAGAAGAGTACATATCGTAAATGAAGAAATTTTGATTTTACGGGTACTTCTGGGGTAAAACTAAAAAAACGACCGTTTCCCTCCCCCGTCCTTATCTTCGAAACTATGAGACGTAAAATTTTGAGAAAAATTAGATATATGGGGCCTCACCTAAATTTTTCTGCAAAAATAAGAAAAAACCTCTACTATTAATTTTGGTTGCCGATTACAGAATTAAATGGAAAGTATAAAATTAAAATTGTTTCTAACTCATCATGTAATATATCAAATGAAAGGGCTCATTATGAGGAACACAAATATATTTTTTTCATATTTAAAAAAAATAACTTAAAATATATTAACGAAAATATACCAACATTTACCCATCCCCCCCCCTTAACTCCGAAACTACAAAACGTAAAGTTTTGAAAAAAAATAGAAGTATAAAAAATAAGGGAAAACCTCTACTTTTAATTTTGGGTGGCAAATTACAGAATTAAATGGAAAATATAAAATTAAAATTGTTTCTAATGCATCACGTTATATATCAAATGAAAGGGTTTATTATGACGAGAACAAATTTATTTTTTTCATATTTTTAAATTAAATTAATTAAAAGATATTAACAAAAATATAAAAAAAATTACCCATCCCCACCCTTATCTCCGAAACCATAAGCTCTAAAATTAAAAAAAAAATAGAGATATAGCGCCTCACCTGAACTTTACTGGAAAAATAAGGAGAAATCCCTAATATTCATTTTGGGAGGCAAATTATAGAATTAAATGGAAAATAAAAAATTAAACTTGTTTCTAACGGATCATGTAATATATCAAATCACAGGGCTCATTATGACTAATACAAATATATGTTTAATTTTTTTTTTAAATAAATATTTTAAAAAATATTAAAAGTATTACACATTCCCTCCTTTATTCCCCAAACTATAAGACCTTCATTTTTTTATTTACACGAAAAATACGAAGAAATCTTTAATATTAATATTGGGGGCTAAAGTATAGAATTAAATAGAAAATAAAAAATATTTTTTTAACGAATCATGCAATATATCAAATGAATGGGCTCATTATGAGGAATACAAATATATATTTTTCATATTTTTAAAATTAATTGTATACAAGATATTAACATAAAGATATAAAAAATTCTCATTTCTCGCTTTATTTCCGAAACCATACTACCTAAAATTTTGAAAATAATTAGGGGTACTGGGGCTTACTTTAAATTTATAAGAAAAAATATTAGAAAACCTCCATGGTAATTTTAGGGACAAATTGTACAATTAAATGGAAAATAAAAATTCAATTTTCAAAGGAATCATGTAATATATCAAATAAAAGGCTCATTATGTGAATTACAAATATATCATATTTTTAAATAATTTGTTTAAAAGATATTAGCAAAGATATTAAAATCGACTTAATTCCCAATTTACAAAAAAATATTTTATTTGTATTTTTAAATAATTTGAATAACAGATTTAATAATTTATAATTTAAAACTTGACCTATTTTGCCCTTTATCTTTCAATCTATAGAGCCTCAAAATTCAGACAGTAGATTATAAAAGGCTTCCCAGAAAGTTTATTAGTAAAATAAAACTCTAATGTTAATTTTTGGGGGCCATATTAGAAAACTAAATACAGCGAATCTTGAAAGTGGTACGGAACTTTTAGTATGCGAGTCCAACTCGCATTTGACCAAATTATTTACTTTGGAGTGAAGACATCGTATGATATTTTCTCGAGACAATCTGGCGGCACTTACATTTACAGTATCGATGTAAATAATGATTTTTTAATTATTTTATTATTTAGTACTAAATAAAACAAAGATAAAGCAAAACGGTTGAGGGACAGGTGAGAAAATGGTTTTGTCTTTACCTATTTATATATAGAATGATCAGTAGCAACTGCCCTTTAGATATTTTACTTCACTTTTGAAACACTGTGTATTTTCTTATTCTTAATACCAGGTATAGATCGCATGTTTGTAACACCCCTACTCAAAATCTTTAAGTAAGGGCGTATCTGATTTCGCAAATTGCCTGCAAACGACGAACCTTAAACATTATCGAGAAACTATTCTCAAAAGTGAACACGGGGCGCCCTTCAGCAATTGAAGCTTTTCGCGAAACCTAATTCCGACCTCATTTCCGTATTGCATCAAAAACCACAATTCCCTCCCACAAAGTAATAACTAAATTTCGAATTTATCCTACACCCAACAAATCCTCACCTAATCTTCAAAGCCTTTTCGAGGAAAAGGATATAACGCATCCGCATTGCTAGTTGGCGGATATGTAGAGAGAAATTAAAGCCGAGGGCCGACGCAAAACCGGCACATGGCACGACCCCATTCTATTCGACGTTGCCACGAAAAAGTTCCTTTTCCCGTCTTTTTTTCTCTCTCTCTGCCAACCAGCATCCTGCAGATTATAAGAAATTAGGAACGTTGGCATGCTTCACATGCGGTGATTCGTCTATCCTAATTCTTTTATGTGGTCTGTTCATTTCGATGCGGGCTCCTTTAAAGGTTGAAGAAAAAGAGAGGAAAATTATGTATATCGCCGCGTTACTGTTCCGATCGTTATAAAAAAAAGCAAAATTAATGTTTCTGTTTTGTACTTGAATTGGCTTAGTTCCACAGAAACAAGCGGAAATTAACCATTTGCACAAAAGAATTTTGATTTGTTGTAGATACTTACATCAGAAAAATAAAGCTTACAAAGACATGATTAAAAAGGGCTCAGGGCTGATTTGAAATTCAAACCGTTTAAAGAAACTGAAACAAATGATGTGGCATGGATTTCTTTTCATATAAATAATAAGGACAGTGTAGGGGAAAGTGGGGGAAAGTGGAACAGTGACATTTGATCACAGAGTTTCTTTATTGGGTAGTTACACAGTTTACCTATCTGTCTAACTAAATCACTAATCGGCATTTATATTTTTTAATAAATTGGAACAATATGAAAAAAAAAACAAAAGCCTTAGTGTTCGGCTTTACCCGACATCAGTTGGGTAAATACAAACACCAAGTGGGGTAATTACGTACTAACATTAATAACGACAGTGATCATATTTATAACCCAACGATGTTGACTGTCTGTCAGTGCAATTCTCGGGAGCCCAATTTTAACACACGCAGCACATCACCCAGTCTTCAACGGGGGGATCTATATACTTATCTCTAGAAAAATACAAATGTAGTCTTCATTTTCCTTTTCTCGTTTTTCTCCTTCTTTTTCTTTCGTTTTTTGTGTAGGGTCTATTATAGTCTTGATTTTCTTCAATACTCTTTTAGTTATTCTGCTTTAGCTCTTTTTCTGTTTTCCTTTTTCTCTAACTGGTCCTTTATAGGTGTGCTGGTAAGAATAGTTGATCTTTTCTTCCTGATATTGCGTTTTGATATTTTTGGGGGAATAATAGGTAATTCAACAATCTCGGATAGGGAAATTGCATGCGTGCTTGTATCATCGCTTGGTGAATTAACAGGACCTGTATCGGAAGTCTGGACATCAAGATCTTCGACCCTGTGAACTTGGGCTACTGCAGTTTTATCGGCATGATTCTGAGCATCAGGAACTTGTTGTACGTCACTTGCTTGACTATCTGAAGGTTCGGTATTCAAAGGAATGTTTTGTGTTGGATTTATTGTTGCTTGTGCGGTATTAAAAGATATATAAGGCTGAATTGAATCTAACTCGATGGGGCGCAGGGGATATATTTCTGCAGATCTAAACCCACTTGCAGCTTTTTCAAGGTTACTGTAACAGTTAAAAGCTTTTGTAAACAATTCGACTCACATAGTCAAATTGTTTAATCGGCTCTCCAAATCGATCTGCCATATGATTCTCACATTCTTGATTGTATGCAGTCTTAATAGGGCCAAAATATGGCAAGTCCAAGGGTTGGAGTTTATGTGATGTGTGTGGTGGAAGAGTCAGTATAATGATTCCATGTTCTCTGCAGAGTGAAAATGAATCAAGACTTATCTGACTCTCAAGGTAATCTAAAATGAGCAAAACAGGGTCTACCTTTGGAGGCTTTGCATTTAATATGAAGAGGTGTAGCCAATCCACAAATAGGCTTTCATAAAAAAAGATAAACGGGCAACCACCAAAAGGGAGGCGGGTAATGGCGAACGTTCGAGATTGTCCGACATGGAGTGCTCGGCTTTACCCTGCTGGACGGAAAACAATAAAATGGAACAAAAAATTTAGGTTATATTTCTTTTCGCCAATTACTTCATTGTCATTTAGCGGATTAATATGTGAGTATTCCACTATGTAAAAGTTAAATTACTGTTGTAGATAGAAATAAAGCAACACCAAATTGAATTTACCAAAAAATTGCATAAAAAACATGCAAAATATTGAAAAATGCATGCCTTGACAAGTACGTGAGTCCGCGTTTCTCATACTGTTTAGTGGTATTAGTGGTGGCGTGATCTTCAAAACGGCCGCAAGTAAAATATGGCTATCTCTTTCGAACACATTAGAACCATTGGATTCGAGATTACCCCGCGTTCGCGTTTCCCCCACTTTCCCCTAATATGTGAATGATTTTGTGAAATTTGGCAACCTTAAATGTCAGCTGCCATCTACGAATAGTTTCAGCAAGCTGCTGCTGTTTGAGAACCCTAAAAACAATCATTCTCATGAATTTTAACTACAATGGAAAAAATGAATTATGTGTGCTTAAAATAACCATCAGTGAAACCAATTGTGGATAGTACGGTAAATGACCAAGAGATGGCGATCCGAATCAGGAAATAGAGGGCTCAGAACGCAAAAAACTTACATTTATTAAATTGACAATTTACATGGAAATCGTTGTCTTCTAAACCTTGTTTGTGGCATATTCTTGATTGCTTTTATGTTTTTTTGGGCAATAACACCACAAACGAAATAAAACGAAAGGAAAATCAAACGTTTCAAAGTCTATTCTAACTTCGTTGTCAATGGCTTTATATTTATTGAATAATTAAAATTAAATATAAAGCCATTGACAACGAAGTCAGGATAGACTTTGAAACGTTTGGTTTTCCTTCAATATACCTCGTTTTGTCTTCTAAAAAAAGATACCTCGTTTTATTTCGATTGTGGTGTTATTGCCCAAAAAAACATAAAAGTCATGGAAATCGTTGCCTGACATTAACGTCGTATTAAACGTAAGCCACGCCGGTAAAGAGCTCATACATTTCATCCCGTTAATTCACTAGAAACCTATCACGGACAATCTATATATAAATAGGCTAAGACAAAACGATTAGGTACCATTTTCTCCTCTGTCTCTCAACCGATTTTCTTCATTTTTATTTTGTTTAGTAGCTACTGACGACCTTCAGTGCAGAATGCTAATATTAATTTATAATAATGGTTCATTCATTAAATAAAATATAATAAAAATTCATTATTTACGTCATAATGTCAACGCCAAACAACTGAATGTGCCGCGTTCCGCAACCGCCAGACAGTAATTATATATAGAGGGACCAATGCTGTTTATACTTAGAGCATGTACTACTGGAAGTGGCATGCAAGAGTTGTTATTGTTTAGTGGTAAAGTAATCGTTGTATATTATAATTATACAGGACGATTTCAGATATGTTCAAAATATTTATTTTCGTGGGTGGCACATAAGCAGTTGCATATATAGGGTGTTTAAAATACAGAGTAGAGAGCAATTATAACTAATAAAATAATTATATAGGGAAGCCCATTAGCGGTTGAATTTACAGGGTTCTTGGAATAGAAGGTGCAGTAGAAATACGGTTATACAGGGTGGTGCAAAGAGTATTATACAGAGATACATATACAGGGTGGCGGAAATGGAAATGCAACATTTTGTAACCCATAAGCAGTTGTATATATAGGGAAGATGAAATATAGGGTGAGAGGAATTATAGATTTACAGGATGATGATAAAAAATGTTAGAAACGGAAATGATTTATAGAGTAGCCCACGAAGAATTCCATATATATGATGATTGAAATATAGGTCAGAGTAGAATTATAGTTACAGAAGATAGTTAAAAATTTCATAAACAAAAAGAGTAAATACCGTGGCTCATAGGCAGTGGCATATACAGAATGGTTTACCGGGTGGTAAATGTTAAAAAATATTATTCGTGGTCCATGAGCAGTTGCATATACAGGGTGGTGGAAATACATAATGAGATGGAATTATTATAATGAGGATTTTAATAAATGTTTGAGAATTGAGTGCAATTATAGCTATACAGACAGGTTAGAATAAATAAATATGTATGGTAGCCCATTAGCGGTTGCTTTGTTGTCATATTAAATTAAGAATTACGAATTTGAACACAAATAATATCCTATGAATTATATCTGAAAAAAACTTGAATTTCTTTACTTATTTGTAGAAGCGAGATGTAAGACCGACATCTAGGATTTTCGAGGAAACTATCACACAGAGGTTCCGAATCTGGATCCGTTCCGTGTAATTGCTGTTCTCCCTAAGGTCCTAGGATAGAATGTCCCGATACGATTTTCAGGTTACTTAACCTGCCAGAGATATTGACACAATTGGTCGAATTTCGACCACTGGGCGACAGCTAGTTATAATAACTGTATTCCCAGCAGAGAAAAATAGTGGCTAGCACAACAATCAAAGGGTCTAAATGTCTTTACACGTTAATATTATTGGACACATTTGGTGTTAACATGCAGTTTATATACAAAAAAAATATGCCGTTAACTGGGAAATACGTTGTTACAGGTTCAGAAGAAATAGAAATAGGTTAAATAATCAGCAACTAATCAGAAAGGTAAGGTTTTTGACATTTTTGATATTACTAATATTTTTGAAATGTTGGACATTTATGACATTTTGACATAATTGGCATTTTTCATATATTTTGACACTTTTTAAATTTTTGAAATTCTTGATATTTATGACAAATGTGGAAATCTTGACATTTTTGCCATTTTGACAATTACGAAACATCTGAAATTATTGACGTTCTTAACAGTTTGATATTTTCGACATTCCTCACACTTTTGACATGATTTAAATTTTTGAAATTTGTGGCATTATTAACATATTTAAGACTTTTTGACATTTGTGGCATTTTTGACCTTTTTAACAATTTCCTAATTTACGAAATCTTTGATATCCTTGACAGCTTGGCATTTTTGACAGTTTCTTTCAAATTTTCTCAATTTCAAACATTCTTGAGAGTTTTAACATTTTAAACATTTCTGAGATTTTTAAAATGTTTGACATATTTATCATTTTTAACTATTTCGAAATGTACGACATTATTGATTGAGATTTTTGACATTTTTCCTTTTCGAAATTCTTGGCATTCTTAACTCTTGATATTTTTAAAATTTCAGACATTTTTGAATTTTTTGATATTTAAGACGTGTTTGATATTTTTGAGATTTTTAGCATTTTTAAAATTCTTGACAATTATGACAATTTTAACAAATTTGATAATCTTGACAATTTGAAAATGTTTTTTTTTTGTTTTGTATGCAACACTTGTATTAAGCCTCTTTATTATTCTTAAGAAACTTATTTGTTAAAAATTATTACTACTTTACAAGCTTGTTGTATAAATAATTAAATAACCTTAAGAGCGAGTTTAAAAATGTTGATGTATTAAGATTTTTCTGGTTTAGTCCATAACTATTTCCCTATTTTTGTTTAATCAATCCTGAGTGCTTATTATTTTGAATACATAAATCAACAAAAACATCAGACAATTCACCACTACGGCAAAATAATAAAGAATCTAAGCTTATACAGCAATGTCATTCTCATCATTGATTCGGTTATTCATTATTTGAGAGCCGAAAATTGAATAATAGAACTAGAGTGATTAATTCAAAAACGGATGATTGATTATTTTTCATTCGAATGCTCCAATGGCACTTCTGACACATTTCTCTATAGAGACATTTGTTAATAGTTTGAGATTTAATTGTGTACAGAAGTTAAATGGGTTCTATTAGTGTGTCTCTGAAGCCCTTCATCATATTGTTTGTCATGTTCTACAAGCTTGTTGATGTTCCATTTTTCAGTTTGAGAAGTGCATGATGGATTATTCTTTAGCTGTATTATGTTACGAGAAATTCTTATTTTTTTCTGCTTAATTATTTAGAAAGGATCAATTCTGCTTTTTAGAGGAATTATGTGTTAGTTGCTGTTATGTGAATACTTATGTTGGTTTTAGTTTTGCTCAGGTCATTTACGGAGAAAAAGACCTTTTGGTGACAAAATTATTAGTAAAACAAAACCGACAACCGACATCAACGTGTTCTAATAATAAAACTTGACTAATTGACATAAATTTCAACATTTTTTATCAATGCGTTTTTGTTTCTTATCAAAAAAAAAACAGCGAAAAATCGGTAACAATTTAGTTTTTTATCGTTTACACAAAATCCACCGATAAAACCGTGTTTGCTACTATGGGCAATGTTGAAGAGAAATGAAAAACCTACAAAATGAGCTACAAACGCTCAATTTCGTTAAATGGTTTCTTAGATAATGGAAGCTTGACCCGAAATTCTAATGAAATAAATAATAGCTTACATATTTTTTTATTTTATAACTGAAACATTCTTATTAATTAAGACGATAGATCTTCTCATACCCAATTCATGTTTTAAAAATAAATACTGTAGCCCCGGTAGTTTTTGCAAAATTTCAGTCAATCCTATGGAAGACATATTTTTTTGAACGCTCATATTACCTCACCGGATAACCCTATCATTATGAATAAACCACCGTTGGAAAGTAGAAGAGATGATATAGAGACCCCTCATCTCACTTTTCCAAAATTTAAAGTATAAATACATATAAGTATTGAAAATATTTGGCCAAACCGTAAAAATTCGAAAAATTGCTAAAAGGTGGTAGTATATCCTTATAACTAATAATCTTTAAATTTTACGGAGACATATATTTATATTTCTTGTATAATATGGATAAAGTTATTACATAAAATATTAGCAAAATGGAATACTTAAACTCCATTTAGATAGACAATGATGATAATGATGGAGCAATCATTTTTAATATACTTATTTTAAATTTAAATAAAAAACGAACATTTTCCTTCTATATTCACTGTTTTTTTGAAACATAAGGAAATAATAGTAGGTTCCTTCGTTTACACTTTCAGTACATTTCATAATTTATTATTAAATAAAAATGAAAAGCTGATACAAATTGATAATAGTTAACAATAGAAGAGATAAGATGTGTCTAAGTGTTTATTGGGAAATAACACCACACTTTAAAGGAAATTGCTGTATATTCCAAACGTTTCGGGGTCTGATCTAAATTTACAGGAATCTGAATTGAACAACATAAAAATTGCATTGTTAACTAATTGAAGAATAATCTTATGTTTTCTGAAGGATACTTGTGGCATATTTTTCAATGTCTAAGTGTTTATTGGAAAATAACACCACACTTTAAAGGGAATTGCTGTATATTCCAAACGTTTCGGGGTCTGATCTAGACGTAGCGTATTTTCCGAGACTAAAGTTGACCAGTTATGACTTAAAAATTTATTGCTGACGTTGTCCTTGAACCCAGGTCATTTTTGAAGATCATTTCAATGTCAACTTTTTTCTAAATGGGAGCCAATATTTTCTATTCAGGAATCAGAAAGAGAGGAAAATTTTATATACAAATATATATTTGACCTTTGAATCTAAGTGACCTGTCAAGTTCATTTCAATTGCAATGTGGTGGGGTTCCACCGGCTTTCCCAAACTTGTTATTCGTTGTTACCCTTTAACTTCAGAAGAGCTTTCCTCTATACGTAACTGAGGAAGCGCTGTGTAGTGTTGATGGATCACCACAGTTGTTGGTTTTTTTATTTATTTTTTATTTTTAATTTTTTTAAATTATTTTTAAATTTTTTTATATAAATCAATTTCTTTTTAAACATTAAATTCGATCTTTAAAGCGTATGTTCCAAGTTATTACCCTCAGCAATAATGAAATTAATATAAAATGATAGTAATAAAAAAATCAGAGATCACTTAGAAAAAGAGTTAACCTTGAAATAACCTTTAAAATAACCTGGGATCAAGGACAAGGTCAGCACTGAAATTTAAAGTAAAAGCTAAACAACTTTTATCTAGAACGTTTTCTCGGAAAATGCTATTATAGGACGTTACAGGGGGTACCGGTACTTTTGTTACACCCGTAATATATCAGCTCAACAGGCCTAGTGGTCCTAGGCTATAAGATCTTCAACTCGTAGTTTCCACTTATATCGGTCCAACGCCTGCTTCTTTCAGGCCAGATCCAGATTCCCACTTCCTCTAGATCTATAACCAATTCCTCTAGCCATTTTGTCTTTCTAGGTCTTCCTTTTTTTCTTTTTAATCCCCCACTTCCAAACAGTATTCTGTTTACCCATCGTTTGTCGGGCATTCTTGCAATGTGTCCTAACCATCTAGCTCTTTATATTTTCACCTCCAGAACAATACTTGGTTTTTTGTATACCTCCTCAATTTCCTTATTTGTTCTTCTATATTCAACCTGGCACATATTTTTCCAATGATTTTTCTTAATAATTTATGTTCCCACATTTCTAGTTCTAGACTGTGGGCCTTATGGTTGTTTGATAGACCTTAGTTTTGTTTCTCCTGATATGTTTTTACCTATTAAAACCTTTGAAAAGGTACCTGCGGTCTTGCTTCCTCTAACTAGTCGTTTTTCTATTTCTTTCTCTTCATCTCCATTACATGTTATTGTTACAACCAGGTATTCAATATGATCTACTCTCTCTAATATGTGTGTACTGTTTCCATCGGCCTTAATAACTATATTACTTGTGGAGCTGTCCTTCATGATCATATGTTTAGATTTGTTTTCATTTAATGCAAGGCCGTATTCTCTGGCTTTTGCTTCCAACAGTTTGAAAGTTTTTACAACTTATACTTTTTAGAGGTATAGAACTTTAAGTTGGCAATACTCTTTTAACCGGCGGCCATCTTGTCAGCTGTCAAGTGATTTATGTTTGGTTTGGTTTGGCATTTCATCATGTCTGACACTGACCCATCACTGACTCATGAAGAACTCTTCCCAATTGTGTAAATTTATTTTGAAAATCATGGTTCCGTTCGAAATATGTATCGCGCACTACGTCCATTTTACGGTCAACACAATAGTCCATCAGAGCCATTAATTCGATTAATTATGCAACATTTTCGCACCACGTTTACTCTAAATGATAATACGCAACCACAGAAATGTCGTACAGTGCGTACAGAAGAATCCATTGCTGCTGTAGAGCATAGCGTAGAGGTAAACCTGAATCAGTCTATCCGCCATCGTGAACAGCTATTGGATATGTGTCCATACACTTTATGGAAGATTTTGCAGAAAGATCTTGGTTTGCGTGCTTACAAAATTCAACTCGTGCAAGAATTGAAGCCACACGATCACCTAGCAAGGCATAAATTTGGTGAATGGGCCCAAAACAAGATTGCCGTTGATTCCGATTTTCATAAGCGAATTTTGTTAGGCGATGAAGCTCACTTTTGGTTGAATGGATTCGTCAATAAACAAAACTGCCGTATTTGGAGTGATGTTAATCCTCAAGTTCATGTTGAGACACCGTTACGTCCAGAAAAACTGACTGTTTGGTGTGCTTTATGAGCTGGTGGAATAATTGGTTCGTACTTCTTTAAAAACGATGCTGGCCAGAACGTTACAGTGAATGGTGATCGCTATAGAGCCATGATTACTAACTTTTTCGTTCATCAATTGAACAATCATGATGCACACGAGCTGTGGTTTCAACAACAACAGACAAGGCAACATGTCACACAGCTTGGGATGTTCATAAGCCAAAAATATCGATATTTTTGTCGATATAATATATCACAATGCTGTATCGATATTTTCTGATATATCGATCAAATATATCGATATTTTCGATATATCGTATGTAATTTGTATTTAACTAGTCTGTAATAAAGAAAACAAAGAGTTGCAATTTATCATCTGTCAATCAGGAACAGCGGGTTTAAGAAACGAATCAACTTTATTTACACATCAGATTGCCAGATTGCTTAAAGAGAAAATTCCTTAAAAATCAATATCTTTTACGCATTCGACTTATCGAAAAATATCATTCCAAAGATCAGCCATTGATATTAAAAGTTTATATTAAAATTCATTACATTCAAAGTAAAAAAATAGGTAATGATTAAATTCATTTATCTATCAACAATGTCTTTAAAAATAAAATATTTATAATAGTTTAATTAAAAAATTTCTGAATACCTTATTGGAGTAGTTAGTTTCATTTTTAAATTCCTCTACTATGTAAGTAAGCAAACAGCAACTCTCAATATTTTTTAATATCCAATTTGTCGACTAAAATCAGGTTGATGTTGCAATAAGTTGATAACTATTGAATACTGTTGTCACAAACACTAAACATTTATTCTACTAATAATTTGTATTTTTTTAATTATCAATACATTGATTTATTTCGAAAGATTATTTTAAACCTAATATGTTTTTTAACCTGTCAACTAATTCTGTCTTATTTCCACCTTGTGAACAACCATGGCACTTTAACCATTGTCCTAATTGAATACAATTATGTGTCTCTACTGTAGAATGCACTAATGAAGCACCATCAATTAATTTTTCATTCAATTTCATAGTTAACAAGGGTGTGCAGTATTCAAATTTGAAAAAAGTGTCGGAAAAATTGTTAAAATACCGAACGCGCATGCGTTTTGCAGCTTATCACATCTTGTTAAAAGAACATTAAACAATTTCTGACTGACTGCTAATTTTTAGATAAGATGTTAAAATTAATTTATAAGATTGCCCTATATCAAATGAAACTGCAATTTGATTCGTCTTTTTTTATTGCTAATATTGTCATAATTATTCAAGTTTTATTTGCACATGGCATAAATATAAATAATTAAAAATATATTTGCATATCACATCTTCTGAGTGTTTTCGTAGCTTTTGATAACGGATGCATATGCAAATTGTTATTAGATTTGTGAGACATTCATGACTAAAAGAATGTACCTACATACTTAACTTTTCTGGTTCGGAAATCAAATGTATCATTAGTTTTTAGGATATCTAAATTGTGTACTTACATAAAAGTTTTCATTTGGATTCTGCTGTAAATGCTAAACGTATAGGTAAACACATACGCTTTAAATCGCTTTGGTCACTTGAGTAATAGCTGCCATCGTTTTTTTTTTAAATTAACGTCATAAATAAATAGAAATGAAGGCTTTCACACCATACATCTTTGTAAGTAAAAGTCGATTAATTTAGTAATGTTTTTTATACCTCGCTGCGATTGTCCACAATTGAATTTTTCTGTTGACGACTGTCAAAATTCGAATATTACATTAAGCTACTTGTTCATAGTGGGCGCCACTCACTTTGAATTTTATTAATAATTTATCTAAAAATTAGTTATTTTAAAAGATATAAATAAAGATTCTTTATATATTCTGCACTGAAGGTCGTCAATAGCTACTAAACAATACAAACATAAAGAAAATCGGTCGAGAAACAGAGGAGAAAATGGTATCTAACCGTTTTGTCTTTTTTAAGGTAAATTGCAACTGCTAGTTATAGTTTCAAGCTAATTTAGATTTAAATAACAAATCAATTATTAATTACAGGTAAAATTTAACGGTAAATCAGATACATAAACAACTACGTTTAAGATATAATAATGTGTTTAAAGATAACGGTATAAAAAAATTATATTCAAGATCTAATCATGTGCCTTCTAATCCGACCAACCGATTGACGACTGACGAAAGCGAATTTCTGCTGAGATTATGGGAAAACTCAGTAGTCTTAAACGATACAAAAGGTGTAAAGATCTATAGGAAGTATCCCTTGTCTTAAAAATAGTACTAAATAGAAAATAAGTTAAAACTGTCATTGCGAAATGCTTTATTTTTGTACGATATTCATATATCGGGTAAAATATATCGATATTATACAGGGTGTTCCTAAATTGGAGGTACAAACGAAAAGGGGAGATTCCTTGAATAGTTTTAGGAAGAAAAAGTCCCATAAACATGGGTCCGCAAACATTTCGTTTTCAAGATACAGAGTGTTAAAATTTGAATTTTTTTCAAGTTTTTTTCTCATAGTATCTGCACTTCACAAGATATTCAAATGCAATTTGGCATAGATATTACAACAAAGAGTTTACACCTTGTGACATGCCAATTTCGATTGCAAATCTACAGGGTGATATTTTTTCGGGAACACTGTCCACTGTTGTCCTTCAGAACTTTTTATTGGTGAGCCACTGGTACTTTCAAAAATTGTAAAGAAAAGCTTTGGTGTTATACCAAACTTTATGTTCTCGTGTAGTTTTGTAGTTTTGTCGTATCTACTACCGGTTTCGAGAAAAAAAAAATTGAATAATTCTCTTGAAATCCTCAGAAAATTCCGAATTGTCATAGAAATCTAGTTACCTACCTAGTAGGCTGTGGTGAATGAATAAATTTATTGTTAGTTTTGACACATCAAATTAAACTCCTGTGTTTTGAAAATTAAAGATGGTAATTCAAGAGAAGCTAAGCGTCTTTACATGGAACGCTATCCCAATAGAGTGATGTCTGGTAATCGGATGTTCTCTAATATTCACAGGCGTCTTTCAGAAACTGGATATTTTTCTGCGAAAAATATTAATGCAGGTAGACCACGAAGTGTGAGAGCACCACGACTCGAAGAGGCGGTGCTGAACGAAATAGAAGAACATCCAGGAACCAGTACAAGAAAAATTAGTGTTACCTTAAATACAAGTCATCAAGTTATTTGCCGGATCTTGCGGGAATCTTTGCTCTATTCTATCCTTATCACATTCAGACGGTGCAGGCGCTCTTGCCTCGAGATTGTCATCCAAGAATTATTTTTTGTCAGTGGTACCTCAACAGACTATTGAACAATCCTCATTTTGATTACCAAATCCTATTCACTGATGAAGCCTGTTTCTCAAGGACATCAAACATAAATTTTCATAATGAACACATATGGGCTGAGGAGAATCCACATGAAATTGCAGAAGCTTATTTTCAAGAGGAATTTTTATTAAATATGTGGGGTGGTAATATTGGCGATTATTTGATTGGTCCTTTCTTCTTGCCAGGGCGACTTACTGGTCAATCATACAGACATTTTTTAGAGAACGATTTGCCCTTGTTATTGGATGATATACCTCTTATGATGCGACGTGAAATGTGGTAAACTTTTGTTGGAAAAAGTCAGCGAAAATTGGATCTCCAGATTTGATTACGTCCGAGCCACCTGTGGTGGTCATATGCCAGAATCATATTCAAATTATAATGCCAGAAGATTATCTTTCGAATAAAGTAAATTTCATGTCAATTGAGAAAAATATCCTTGTTTTATTCCATTTCAATGTTCTATACCTCTAAAAATATAATAGGAGGAAGAAAGATGATTACCAAGACAGTAACATAAAGTTCATTTAAGAAATGAGATATTCCTGTATTTTCTAAGTTGGCCTTACGGGATTCCAAAAAACTTTAAAAGCCCAACTAATTAGAACACATTCTAATGTTTGGACAGATAATTAAAATTCGCCTGGAAAATGGTGGAAACAATGTAGAAATGATAAGGCAGGCATTATAAATATAAGGCACTGATAACGCCTAATTTATAGACTTGTTTGTTATTCGCCAGCGATCGTGTCGGTTTCGCTGCGAAGCTGACAGCGTGCCGTATCTTCTGATCTCGACCAAACAGATTAGGAGGAGGGAAAAAGATGAAAGAAAACCCGCGCCCGAATCTCCGTAACGTTGTCTCGTAACACTGTATCGACCCACCCTGCATTATTATATATATGTATAAGAATACGCGACACAGATTTTTTCCCGACGGTAATTTACTTTTTGTGTGTGTGTATCGTGTGCGACGAAAACTTAATATATCCTCCTTTTAAATTTTGAAATATCGCATATTATTTGCCAAGTATCCTTGCTTTGACGTCAACGAAATTTGTGTCGTAGGAAAAGCGAATGGGTGTGGAATGAGAGAGACAAAGAGCTCGTGACGCTGCCGTATCGAGTGTGAGATAGGCTTTCAATAAATTTTTTAGCAGTAATTGTGGAACACGCTGATTTATAAACAGATGTTGGGGAATTGAGGGTATACGGCCTGGAAAATCAATGAGTTAACTTAATAAAAGGGACTGAATAATAAACTGAGTTTGTGTGTATTTTTGTTAAGAGTAAATTTGTTTTTACCATCTTTTAATATGAAGGAAATTAGTATGAGTATAATTTAAGAACGCTTTCTTTATTTAGTATTTGATGGTAAGCCTTTTAATTAATTTATGGAGGAAGTAGGCATTGTAAACAGAACAATTTCTGTTCTAGAGGATTTGAAATGAATCGACATATGTGCCCTTTAGGAAACATAGACACAAAGGGAAGAGTAATATTACATTCTAGTTTATTTTGTAAGTTGCCAAAGGGCAAGGCCTGGTGTAGGATTACTAGAAACTAAAGAATACGAATATATCCTAAAATAAATGCTATAATTTAAATACGCAGTACATATCATCTCACTAAATGGCTCCAGACATAATAGACAGGGAATTCACGCCTAATTGCTTTTTTGATTAATAACAGCCTAACAATTTTTAAGTTGCTTAATTTCTCCGAGATACCCAACTTTTTCCTCTTCGAAAATGTTTGAAACAGATAGTGAACAGTTAATCAGTTAAAATCTGACAAAAACGCAAAAACATTTTTACCACCAGCTCTAAACACGTGAATTTAACATGAGCAATTTTTTTACTAATATCAACCTAATTTTTAAGCGACTTCCAAAAAGGAGGAGGTTATTAATTCGTGGCGTATTTTTTTTGTTTGTATGTTACCTGATTTCTTCACATATGGTGAACCTATTTGAATTAAAATGGTCTTGTTTAATAGAATATATATCTGGATTGGTGAAACTTCAATTTGGGCAAAGAATTCTATTGGTAAAGTGATGAAATTTGTGAATGCGAGCATGGAAATTGACCAATATCCCTAACATATTGGTCGATTTTTCAAAAACTCCCTATGGATGTGTATAGTTTTTTAACGTTTAATCTATTAAGGAAGATCTCTAAGTGATCTCATATACTTTTCTGCGACGTGCAAGGTTTTGAAGAAAATCGCTGAAAATTCCAACTTAATAATGCCGGAATTGTAGGCACTGGAAGTTTTGATTGAGAATTTGAAAATCTTCTATGTACATCTCAAACATATAGGTAGTAAGGCATAGTATTTTCGGCTCCTTAAATCAATGATTACCAAGCTCGTTTTGTTTGTATACCAGGCAAATACCTATTTAAATGAAAATTTTTCCATTATCTGCTTTTGGTGACACATTCTTCCGACTTAATAGAAAAATTAGTGACAACACATGTCAAACTCTAAACTGGTATTTAGTGCGATTATACAGAGCTTGTTTAGTTATAGCAACCAACATCATAAACTAAAGTGATAGAAGGAGTTGCATATATATGATGATTGAAATATATGACGGAATCTCTGTGTGCTGATTCTCTCGAAAATCCTAGATGTCGGTCTTACATCTCGCGTCTTCAAATTTAACGAAATGCATCAAATGCATAAAGAAGTGTTCGAGAGGACATTCAATTGTGGGAAGCGCAACTGATGAAGGTTCCCTAACCAGAAACAATATATATTATATTTATATATAATATATATTGTCTTGCGTACAAAGGAATGACACTTAGAAGAGTATAGAGTATATAGAGTATAGAATGATAATGGTTCATAGGCAGCCGTCTATACAGGATGGTTGGAATATAGGGTGGAGTGGACGTTTGGTGGTATAAAAAAGTTGGATAAAATGTGGAATTAAAATTATATTTATTGTTTTCCTAGTCCTACACGCGCAACATAGTCGATTATATGAGCTCGCCGAAATCATTAATAACAAGGTAATATTGCTTTTGTTCTTTGGGGAACAATGTGTGTGATAAGTTTTTACAACTGTTCTACAAAAAAGTATGTATTGATAAGAAATGTAAAAAACTAGTTATAACAATTATAACGCATATAACAGTGCATAGTGCTTAGACGTTACCAGGAATATATCCGTTCGTTAGTATGAATCGAGTTTGAAACTTGCAGACGTTTCGTTATTTTTCCAGTAAAGTTCAGGTGAGGCGCTATACCGGTATATTTTTTCAAAATTTTACAGCTTATGGTTTCGGAGATAAGTGGGAGGGGGGGAATGGGTAATTATTTAAAATTTATTTAAAGATTTTTGTTAATATCTTTTAATTAATTTATTTTAAAAATATGGAAAAAATATATTTGTTTTCGTCATAATGAGCCCTTTCATTTGATATATAACATGATGGGTTAGAAACAATTTGAATTTTATATTTTTCATTTAATTCTGTAATTTGCCCGCAAAAATAGAAAGTAGAGATTTCTCCTTATTTTTCCAGTAAACTTCAGGTTAGACCCTATACCTCTATTTTTTTTTCAAAACTTTACGTTTTATAGTTTCGAAGATAAGGGGGGGGGGGCGAATGGGTAAATTTTGGTATATTTTCCCTAATATCTTTTTAATTATCATTTTTTAAATATGAAAAAAATATAATTGTGTTCCTCAGTATGGGACTTTTCATTTGATATATTACATGATGCGTTTGAAATATTTTTAAATTTTAAATTTTCATTAAATTCTATAATTTGCCCCCCAAAATTAATATTAACTATTTCTCCTCATTTTTCTGAAAAGTTCGCGCAACAATCTATATTTCCTACTTATTTTCAAAATTTTAGCTCAGTAGTTTCGGAGATCAGAGGGGGAAACGGTCGATTTTTTTAGTTTTTCCCCTCAGACGTACCCCTAAAATGAAAATTGCTGCTTTTAGGATATGAACTCCTGATCGGGTCACCAAACTATACATGATGCCCATTATCGTCCGTCCAAGGGTCTGATGTGACAGAGGCGAAATCCGATATTTATAAGTATCCCTATATATACTGAACCCTAACAAGAACTAGAACTATTTTTCAGAAAACTACGGAGAATAATTTTCAAACATTTGCTGTCATACAAACCTTGTTCTGAAAATTACAAATACAACAAAAAATAACACCCTATATCTCGGCAACTAAGCACCTTAAGGGCCCATTTTTCTGTATCAACATTCATGTATTACGGAAGCTTTCTGGGGTACAATGTCGGCCGAATATAGCAACCCCCTGTACATACCTATTGGGTGCATTTTTAAAACGACATATCTTCTAAGCGAATTCCTAAGACAAATTAAAATGTCACAAAAAAGTATATATAATAGCAGATTTAGATTTGTTGTTGTGCGCTGAATAAAAAGATTTGTGGAATATAAATATGAAATATGTTTGCCGAATAAATGGCATTTATAAAGTTGCGACTGGCCCGAATGGAACATCTTAATCTTCTTTAATGAAGTTTTTGTATTTCCGACGGAGAAATGCTGCAAAGTTTAAAATAAGGTTCGACTTTAATTTGCAACAGCTATTTCAACTTCCAAACTTTATAATTGCTTTTGTTATTAACAGTTCCCTCAGTCTAACGGTTTTCCAATATTGCAATGACCGACCAGAAGCAGCACCAGAAAGCAGGACCTGCACAGCCGCCCTGGTTGACATAGGACCCGAACTTTGTTTCTGATGTATGTGTTTGGAAAGATGTTGCCTCCCTCGGTCTCTCCTTGTCTGCAATTAGGTTTATAACGAATTATTCTGGAAAGACGTTGGCATTGCTTATACAAATAAGTTCCTTAAATTTTCTATAATGAACCATTTAAAAATATGTAAACTATTTGAAGAATAGAGTATTATTTATTAGATATAATTTGGTGATAAATATGATTTTTTTTCGCAAACAGGAAATGCAGAGGATAGAAATAAAACTAGGAAAACTTTAAAAATTGTTAGAGTAAGGTTGTAAATTTTCAGTTCATAATCTATATATAAATAGGCAAAGACAAAACGGTTAGGTACCATTTGTTCCTCTGTCCCTCAACCGATTTACTTTATTTTTGTTTTGTTTAGTAGTTAATGACGACCTTCAGTGCAGAATAGTAAAATTTATTTCCAAATTGGTTCATTTATTAAATAAAATAAAATAGAAAATTCATAATATACTTCCGCACTGTCAATGCCAAACAGTGCCGGCAGATTGGTTGGGGAGAAAATGGATTGACTCGTATGAGAAAAACAAACTAATTTAAAGGAAAAACTAACAAATTTTGTTTGGTACTGAAAGCTAATCTACATTATTAAAATCTTACCCACAAAAATTTATAGTACATGATAATGACAAGTTATTGGGTACTGGCAAGTTTTTCTAAGTAGAGTTTGTCAACTAAAATCGGAAATTTATTTTAGGGGCTTATTAAGTCAACGCGTACTAGTACATTTTGTTAGTAAACATTTACCAGTCATATTAAATGAAAATGTATCATTGTGTAATGGCGAGGCTTTCGATGTTACCGGGACCTGTCTATTAAGGGTATACATACTAAATAAAAAATAAAGAATGAAAACTACCTGGGTTCAAAAAAACTAAAATGTTGAAAATAAATCATTTTTTAAAAAAATATAACCTATAGCTAAAAAGCTAAAAGTAATTATAACAAAATACAACTCTAGAAAATAAATAACACATTCAGTGTTATTAGGTACCTACCCAGGAAGTAAAAAATGTTAACATTAAAACGTGCTCATTCTGTACAAATTAATTACCTACCAATCTAATATATTTTTGAAGTCGGTGCCAAGCAACAATCAAGTTTGATGAAGTAGTAGATAAGTACGCAATGAAGGATTTTAGATTTGCTTAGTTAAAAATATACTAGATTGGTGGGTAATTAATTTGTGTGAGCACCTAAAACTTCCTGATTTAAACAACAGTTTTTTTATTTGCGAGTTGTATTTTGTTATAATTTATTTAGCTTTTTAGTTATAGGTGGAAGTCGACTATTACGAAATATTTGATAATGAGTTTTTAGTGTAGTGTTATTTTTTCAAAAACACAATAATGGATTAAAATTTGGAACAAGCATAGTTTTCCCATTCGATGTGGGTCAGTTTGTTCACAGTATATGATAGTGTTCTAAAAATATAATGTCAATGCGACGCTTCGGATTTTCAGGTTTTATACGTTCCAGAAATTTTTAGATGCTAAAATATTATTTTGGTATTCAAATGAAAATACCATTATGAAAGATAGTGTTAAAACATTTTATTTTTTTACGCTACGAATTGAAATACTCTCAAAAAACTGCGTTTTCGATAACAGCTGGCGACGCAAAAAGTACAAATATTCTGTAGCAAACTTTGAAGAAAATACGTTATGGAAAGATGGCAAATTATTCTGGCATTCCCGAACAGGATAGAGTGCAAAAGCAAGTCGACCTACCTCAGTATAGTTTGTTAGAAGCAATCGACAGTCGTTGACCTTTCGAAGTGAAGAGAGTATTAGTGACTTAATTGTTGAATATTTTATTGTGTTATTTTGTGGTATCGAGAGTGGCATAAAGGTTTTTTGTAGTACCTACAAATATTTATTTAGGGAGCACCTGGAATTACTGTTTGCTCAGGCCCTTGGTAAGACCGGTAGATTAAGAGAAAGAAACGCTGTGATTGTTTTTAGGATTCTGTTAATTCTTTGTAGAAACATACTATATTATCAATACAATACTTAGCACTTTAAATAAATTTTGTGTGAACATTATTTTAAATAATAGGAAACAATAATTTCGAATGTAAAGAATTATTAATAGCAAAAAATTGGGAACATGACAAGTATTGAATAAAAATGATAAATAGCCTAACACAAATTTTATTATTTCTTAATACTAATACTTGAACCATTTTAAAAGGATTTTACAAGGCGTGACTTGCATTTTCCACTTAATGTATTCGACAAAGACGGGAAAATTGAATTTCACGCTAATGTTTCCTTAAGTTTTATGGAATAATTTGAAGCACCTTACAAGTGTGGTGGTAAAGAGAAGTAAACAATACTCAGGAAATCAATGCGACTGAGGTGTAAGTGTAAGTTTTTAATTTGTAAAATCTGTTTAATTAATTCAAATTAAATCACTTATCTAGAAATGTCATCGTGAAATTGCATTACTTTTTATATGCGCCAAATCAGTTGTGTGATTAAATTTTTTGAGAACACAAAATCGAAAGTGAAAATATACAGGGTGTAAATAGTTTGACTGCATATATTTTAGGTGCAGATACTACCCACCAAACAAAACAAAAAATTTGAAATACATGTTAAGTAAATTATTGTCAATGTGGCAACGTCGCGCTAAAAATGAGATTTGCTTGTAGCGTGAATAATAAAGGTCACCACAAAAAAATGAACACCTGTTATTTTTTTATATTAAATAATTTCATAGTTTCGAGTGCCGGTAGATTTATTTAGGTACATAAAATTTTATGAAATATTATTTTCAAAAATGTTTCCCTTTTAATATCTATGTATTGAAATGAATATTTATATTTGGCGATTTATTTTATGCATCAAGTTGAAGAAGGGAGGATACAAAGTTGTTTACATTATGATACAAAAATAATGCGATACAAACTATATTAAACAAAACCTTTCTTATATGTAGTTCTTTTATGTGTAAAATTCTTCGAGAAATAATTGTTACTAAGAAATTAATATTACTTATCTTAGACAAATAAAAACCTTTGACTTGCAGGATGTCATTATGATAGAGCTCTGGCGAGCAAATGGATTATTTATAGTAAAATTCAAAATTCAAAATTCTTGTTATTACATTTGCTTTCCCCACAAATTAATAGCATGTCAGGTATTTACCTAATTGTATGATTGTCACTGTTTGTCACAAAATAATACACTCGTACTCACAATTCACAACAGATTTTATTTATTTTTCCAATTTATATTTTAAAATGAAAATCAAATAACTTACGCTATGTCGAATGTCACGCAAAAATCACTTTCACTTTCTTAAAAGAACCGGGCAGCAAAAAAGCATTCATGGCACCGGCCAGCTGTAGTACTGAGTATATGCTATGTTGCCACATCTGATCGGAGAAACGTAGGGCAAATTATAACAGAATATTTAGAGTTTAAATAATAATTTTCTTTGTTAATACAGTTATTAAAGGTGTATACGCTATTGAGTATTTACATATTTAGCTTTACAATCATTTTGAAGCCGGAAATAATCTATTATTCACTGTAATAAAGGCTACAGAACTTCTAACTTTTTCATTTTTTTTTTGGCAAAACTATAGTTTATTTCTGAAAATGTTATAAAACTTTTTGATTTGTTTTGACCTGAAGTATTGATCCTCAAAATCTTTGCACTCAAACCGTTTACACCCTGTGTACAATATACGGATACCCTTATAATATCACTCCGGATTTCTGCCTCTGTCACATCACAGCAATTTTCTCCTAAACTACTAGACGGAAGAGGTTGAAATTTGGTATCAATCTATAGTTTGATGACCCGATCAGGAGTACATATCGCAAAAGAAGAAATTTTGATTTTAAGGGTACTACGGGGGGAAAAATTTAAAAATCGACCTTTCCCGCCTTCTGATCTCCGAAACTACTGAGCTAAAATTTTGAAAAAAATAGGAAATATAGAACGTTGCCCGAACTTTACAGAAAAAATAAGGAGAAACCATTAATATTTTGGGGAGCAAATTATTGAATTAAATGAAAATTCAAAATTAAAATTTTTTAAAATACATCATGTAATACATCAAATGAAAGGTCTCATTCTGAGGAAAACAAATATATTTTTTTCATATTAAAAAAAATAATTTAAATGTAATTAACGAAAATATACCAAAATTTACCCATTCCCCCCCTTATCTCCGAAACTATAAAACGTAAAGTTTTGAAAAAAAATTAGAGGTATTGAGTCTGACCTGAAGGTAACTGGAAAAATGAGGAGAAACCTCTACTTTTAATTTTGGGGGGCAAATTACAGAATTAAATGGAAAATAGTAATTTTAGGGACAAATTATACAATTAAATGGAAAATAAAAATTCAGTTTTCAAACGCATCATGTAATATATCAGATAAAAGGCTCATTATGTGAATTACAAATATATTATATTTTTAAATCAATTGTTTAAAAGATATTAGCAAAAATATTAAATATCGAAATAATTCCCATTTTAGAAAGTGCACTATTTACATTTTGAAAAATATATTTTATTTGTATTTTTAAATAATTTGAATAACACATTTAATAAACTATAATTTAAAACTTGACCTATTTTGCCCTTTATCTTCCAATCTATACAGTCTCAAAATTCAGACAGTAGATTATAAAAGTTTATTAGTAAAATAAAACTCTAATGTTAATTTTTGGGGGCCAAATTAGAAAACTAAATACATATGTATTCTTATAAAAATCAAGCGAGTTTTGAAGGTGGTACGGAACCCTTAGTATGCGAGTCCAACTCGCACTTGACCAAATTATTTATTTTTTTGGTTTTTCTTGCAACAGATGATTTTTAAATGCAAACGGGAACAAAATATATTTCGAAAAATTGTCTAGATTACTGGTTGTCTGTACAGAGAATCTGCATTAGTAATATTCTACAAGAATCAGATGTTTACAGTACGATCAGCTACTTCCTGTATATAAATAGTGTTTTGTAAGTTCTGTGATACTTATCTGTGTTTGGATATATATATTTCTAAAGCGTTAATTATGTAGCACATATTTAAAATTTAGCTTTTCCTTCAGTACTTCAAAGCTGTGACGTTTTTAGACAAAATCGGTATAATGTTTAATATCTCTGTCTCAAAAGTTTTTGAACAGAAATTTTGAGCTGGTACGAAGTAGTTAACACATGATTTACTGGGTGTTTTAAAAAGCTATTGCCAGTACGTCTACCATGAATATTTTTTATGTGAGAAATTTTGAAGATAAATAATGTAATAAAGATGAGAAGGACCACGGCGACTGTAAATCTTGAATTGTACGATATTTGTCGGTCTCTTACTAGTTCGGGAATTATTATCTTACAACAAAAGCCCTTCTAAAATATCACGAGTTGGCCTACTATCTCTCAGTTCTGCCTGGCAAAAGGAACCGGAGGATGGGTGAAAGGAAGAGCCGAAAGAGGAAATGATGATTAATAGGTGGTAAGGGAATACGGAGGTCTCTTGCGGTTCTGATTAGAGTACGGGGACTGCTTGAGCTTGGCAAACTAGCAATTTATCAAACAAGTTTTTCACCTTCTTTTCCTTTTTAAATATTATAATCATGAGAAGACGGTAATGTGGCGGCGGTAGTAGTGCGGGAATAATGCGCTCCTTGTATAGATGAACGATAACGTGTTGCAAAGTTTCCAAAGAAGGAATTCGGTAAAACTTCGCTGAAAAGCATATTACTCATAAAGATTTGAAGTCAAGTAAGTTGTATGTCTTACAGCATTGTATAGCCGAGCAAACAAATAACAGAACACTTATAAAATGTTAGACGTGGGTTGTAAAAACTAGGAAAGAAAAACATTTATTGTAAGATTGTCCTCAGTCTGTATATGGATACCAGCTTTCCTGAGATCGACACACTAGTGCTTAGATGTAATTTTTGGCATAAATCCTCATATTTTATAGTTGTATATATTCCACCTGATAATGACCTCACTTCTTTTAAGCAATTCTTTGAATGTTTTGACAAATTCAATTTTATTTGTACAGATGAGGTTATTATTTTAGGTGATTTTAGTTTACTTGCCTTTGTGCAACGTGATTCAAATAACAGAAATTCTTCAATTACACAGGTGAACATTTGATCTATGCCGGAACACGGCATGCCATATGGGGTACTAGGGGTTTTCTGGGTAGCTGAATATGATGTGAGGGTCGGTTGACCTTCATCATGTCAGAGTCAAGGGCATTTGAAGGTCAAATCCAGAGAATTCAACAAAAAATCTGAAAAAATTGTTGCTCATGTTTTTGAGGTCCGAATCCGTAGTTTGTTTGACTGCGTTTTTTGTCAGAGCTCACTTGAAGGTCATTTGAAGGTCAAATCGAAAGTTCTACCAAAAAATGTGAAAAAATTCAAGCTAATGTTTTTGAGGTCTCTTAGTCCGTAGTTTGTTTGACCTTTGGCTTTTCCCAGAGGTTATTTCAAGTACATTTGAAGGTCAAATCTAGAGAGGTCTACCAAAAAATCGAAAAAAATCATAATTATGGTTTTGAGGTCCCTGAGTTCGAAACCATAGTTTGGTTGACCTTGAGGTTTTCCCAGAGGTCATTTAAGGGTCAAATCGAGAGAATTCTACAGAAATTCTCTCGATTTGACCTTCAAATGTGCTTGAACCTGACGTGATGAAGGTCAACCGACCCTATGATCGTAATCAGCGACCCGAAAAACCCCTAGTACACTATAAGGCATTCCGTGTTCCCGCTTAGTCCAAATGTTGACCTTTGTTATGAATAACTTTTTAGCTCTATCCAATTTAGACAAGTTTAACGATGTCAGAAATTCCATGATGAGGTTGTTGGATTTGGTTTGCTCCAATTTATTAGTGCCTTTCTTATAAGTCTCGTTCTTGTGTAGGCTGGTCTCTCTTAAGATCTTTTAATAATGTCTTTGATCCGCATGTTTTACTATTAAATGACACAAACGTATATTTCCTAAGTAGTTTACTTCTGATTTAATAAAAAATGTCAAAAGGAAGGCTAGATTGCATACGAAATTTAAGAAGTCTCATAGTATCAGTCGTTGCATATATTGAAAGTATCCAGTATTTGATAGGCGTTGACTCGATAGGTCGTTTGTACGTGGCAAAAAGGTATAAAAACGCGAGATGTAAAGACCGTCATCTAGGATTTTAGGGGGAAAACTAGCACATAGAGTTTCTGAATCTGGAGCCTTTCCATGTAATTGTTGTTATCCGTAACTCCTAGGTTAGAATGTCACGATGAAATTTTCAGGTTAACTTCACCTGCCGGAGATATTGAATACTCTCTCCGAGGTGTAATTCTTTTGTACGCAAGACAATATATATATATATATATATAATATATATTGTATCTGGTTAGGGAACCCTCATCAGTTGCGTTTCCCACAATTGAATGTCCCCTCGAACACTTCTTTATGTATTTGATACATTTTGTTAAATTTGAAAACGCGAGATGTAAAGACCGACATCTAGGATTTTCGGGGAAACTAGCACATAGAGGTTCCGAATCTGGAGCCTTTCCATGTAATTGTTGTTACCCTTAATTCCTAGGTTAGAATGTCACGATGAAATTTTCAGGTTAACTTCACCTGCCGGAGATATTGAATACTCTTTTCGAGGTGTCATTTTTTTGTACGCAAGACAATGTATATTATATATATTGTTTCTGGTTAGGAAACCTTCATCAGTTGCGCTTCCCACATTGTATGTCCTCTCGAACACTTCTTTATGTATTTGATACATTTTGTTAAATTTGAAAACGCGAGAAGTAAAGATCGACATCTAGGATTTTCGGATAACAGCAATTACATGGAAAGGCTCCAGATTCGAAACCTTTATATGCTAGTTTCCCTGAAAATCAATTTTAATTGAACTGAACTTTTATTCAAATAGTTATTAAAATTACGTGTTATTTATATTATTGAGTTGTTGTATTTTAATATACACTTATTCTCTCTTTCTCTCTCTCTCTCTCAGGTTTGAGTCCAGAAACAGAATTATAATCTATGAAAAGTTATTATAATTTCATTCACTTACCTTGTTGCTTTTGTCTTTTCCTTCAGTGATAAAAATATTTTTACTCTAATACTGTATTTGCTATAGATTACTAAATTGTTTTTTATATTTTATCTTTAAATGTTAAATCTTTGATATTTCTTATTATTTGTTTAGTTATTAATATTTTGTTTTGATTTAAATATTTAAGTTGACATTTTATCGTGACCTTTTTTTAAATAAACTAGGATGGAAATTTTACCAAATTTTTATTTAATAGTTATCCATAAACCAATCAAAAATAATGAAACAATTTATCCTAATATTAATTCCACAATCCTATTTAATTAATTATTTATTATTATTATTAACCGAGTTCGGTATTGAGTATGTTATTTCTTCCTAATTACCTTATTAATAAGTGAAGTCAGAGTTATAAAAAAGTAAATGTAATATTTTTTAGTGGAAAATTCAACCCAGCACGTGTATTTGAACATTTTGGAAATATTTTTTCATGGTATGTTTTCTTAGATTTCTTCAAATTCATCATAGATCCAGTATTTCATGGAATTTTAGAAATAAAGCTCTCTTTGACACAAGCGTATTAGGAAATTTATTGTGGAAGAGATCTATAGCGTATTGATGTGGCAGATTTCCAATACTATAACACTGTATATATATGCTCTTCTCCGATGGGGATATCTGAAATTTGTTTCAGATAATATATATTAAGGTTTCAATAATTACATACCTACTTTTAATACCCTTATATGTCGTTTAAAAAAACTAGCCAATATTCAAATATACATTATGCATACATACAATTAGTTTTTTAAGTTTATAAAGTTTGATGTGGTTCATTATAATATACAAGTGAATAATTAAGTAGTTTTCAAAACCTGATATCTTTAAACAAATATTTTTTTAACATCTAAAGGGTGAAAATTTTTTTGTCAAAAGCGAAAACAATTACTGTGCTAAATCTAACGTATTGTGCAACAATTAATGAGAAAATAATTTAACTGAAACACTATTTTTGTGTTTACAAAATTCTGATTTTTTCAAGGCGTTCCTTATGGAACAAATTTTAAAATAAATAGATTTTATAGTTTGACTAACTTTATTTTTTGTTTATAATTGGAATTTAATCAGCTCTTTTAAAAGCGTTTTTGTTAGGTATAACCATCATACTAAGATATGATGACAAATGCTTGGATTTGAAGAGAAAGCATGTAGCAAAATATTTTTCATGAGGAAGGTATTATGACGCAAACTTACACATTTATATTTTTTAGGTCCGCACATTTTTTTTAGATTTTTCCCTGTAAGAGAAATTTAAAATGTAAAAGTAGAACACACTACGGAGTACCACTCACTGCTTAGCAGATCCAATAAAGATTTTTGATTTGATGTAAACTTTTTCTATGAAATCATGTTTGAGGTCCCTGTGAATTTAATTATTACATTACACAGCCCCACAAAAAAATTCAGCGACCCCAAAGAAATACGCCTACAGAGATCGGGTCCGATGAACAAGACTTTATTATTTTTTTGTGGGGCTGTGTTATTCGTTAGGTAAGTAAGAAGAAGTTTCAAGTAGTAATCTTCTCAGGAAAAATATGTGTGTGTAGCAAACTTGATGAAATATCGAAATCACAAGAGAGGCTAGGTCATCCAGGTACTAATTTGCTAAATTAAGTACAACATAAGTAACACCAGTTCAACAATTGCCATGAAGTGAATCCTGATTAGTCGAATTTTCTCTTGGCTTCCAACTACCACTGTTGAACTGTAACATTATTTAGCACCCAAAGGGGTTAGCTAAATCAAAATAGAGTATTGGGTGTCTAAAAATTTGTTAGCAAACTATGAAATATCTATTTATTTTGCTAAATTAAGTACAACATAAAACACCAAACAAGCCATTGACGGTCGAATTTTCTCTTTGTTTGTTTAAGCTTTAAATCAAAACTAATTTGTTATACTATTTATTCTCAGAATTTGTCCCTTAAGGAAAAGTCATAAATGCCATTATTTTCTTGACAGAAAGTACATTAATTATAATCCTATAAGATCACAGAATTAAAAAAACACAAAGCTGCATTGAATTTGGTGAATCGATTGTTCAATTGAATTTTTTTTATACACGGAAAATATACTTTAATAATGTCACCGGACTTTTTAGCCATTTCTCAGAGTGGAGGCAGTTTTCGCTCGAGTCATTATGTTTGCTGGTGGTGAACTGAATGAATTAAAAATGGGGTCAACACATTAAGAAAGGAGAATAAATTTCCAATTCAAATGAAGAATAAATTAGAATATTTTTTGTTAGGTATACAAAGAATTGTGACGGAAATGGAACGATTTCCCTCGCAAGAATGAACTTTATTTTCGAATGAAGAAACGTGAAAATGAGTAACTAACGTTTCGCATTCGTTGAGGGGGGTTTTGTCTGATTGTCTGTCGTGATGAAGTTAAATTTTTTCATGAGAAATGTGATACATCTACTTAAAGTCATAGTAGATACAACATTTTTAAAATATATATAACCGACTTCCACCTGTAACTAAAAAGCTAAAAATAATTAGAACAAAATACAACTCTAGCGAATAAATAACACATTCAATGTTGTTAGGTACCTACCCAGGAATTAAAAAATGTAAACATTAAAAGGTGCTCATTCTGTACGAATTAATTACCTACCAATCTAGTATATTTTGAAGTCGGTGCCAAGCAAATCTAAAATTCTTCATTGCGTACTTACCTACTACTTCATCAAACTTGATTGTTGCTTGGCACCGCCTTCAAAAATATACTAGATTGGTAGGTAATTAAATTGTACAGAATGGGCACCTTTTAATGTTTACATTTTTTACTTCCTAGTTAGGTACCTAACAACATTAAATGTGTTATTTATTTGCTAGAGTTGTATTTTGTTATAATTATTTTTAGCTTTTTAGTTATATGTGGAAGTCGGTTATATATATATATTTTTTAAATGTTTTATTTTCAACTTTTTAGTTTTCATTCTTTCTTTTTATGTTGTATGTATAACCTTAATAGACAGAACCAGGTAACATCGAAAGCCTCAACATTACACAATGATACATTTTCATTTAAATTCACATGTTTACGAACAAAATGTACTAGTACGCGTTGACTTAATAAGCCCAAAATATATTTATGCTTTATGGACCACGCCATGTAACCTTATGCAACTTTTTTGACAACTGTGTATAACTATAGATACATCCACTCCATCCTATGTACCAACCACCCTTGTGGGCTACCCCATGAATTATTTCATTTTTAACATTTTATATTATCACTCTGTGTAACATCATTTCCTCTCCACACTTTATGCAACATCTTATGGGCTATAAAATAAATAATTTTTTAATCAAAAGGTATATAATAATATACAGGGTGTTCCTAAATTGGAGGTACAAACAAAAAATGGGAGATTCCTTGAATAGTTTTAGGAAGAAAAAGTCCCATAAACATGGGTCCGCAAATGTTTCGTTTTCAAGATATAGAGTGTTAAAGTTTGAATTTTTTTCAATTTTTTTTCTCATAGTATCTGCACTTCACAAGATATTCAAATGAAATTTGGCACAGATATTACAATTAAGAGTTTACACCTTGTGACATGCCAATTTCGATTGCAAATCTACAGGGTGATATTTTTTCGGGAACACTGTCCAGTGTTGTCCTTCAGAACTTTTTTTTGGTGAGCCACTGGTATTTTCAAAAATTGTAAAGAAAAGCTTTGTTGTTATACCAAACTTTATGTTCTCTTGTAGTTTTGTCGTATCTACTACCGGTTTCGAGAAAAAAATTTGAATTATTCTCTTGAAATCCTCAGAAAATTCAGAATTGTCATAGAAATCTAGTTACCTACCTAGTAGGCTGTGGTGAATGAATAAATTTATTGTTAGTTTTGACACATCAAATTAAACTCCTGTGTTTTGAAAATTAAAGATGGTTGCATTTTAATATCAAAACATGCCGAATTTTACGAATTCCGAAATGGCTGACATGCATTTCATGTATGGTCTTGCAAATGGTAATTCAAGAGAAGCTAAGCGTCTTTACATGGAACGCTATCCCAACAGAGTGATGCCTGGTCATCGGACGTTCTCTAATATTCACAGGCATCTTTCAGAAACTGGATCTTTTTCTGCGAAAAATATTAATGCAGGTAGACCACGAAGTGTGAGAACACCACGACTCGAAGAGGCAGTGCTGAACGAAATAGAAGAACATCCAGGAACCAGTACAAGAAAAATTAGTGTTACCTTAAATACAAGTCATCAAGTTGTTTGGCGGATCTTGCGGGATTCTTTGCTCTATCCTTATCACATTCAGAGGGTGCAGGCGCTCTTGCCTCGAGATTGTCATCCATGAATTATTTTTTGTCAGTGGTACCTCAACAGACTATTGAACAATCCTCATTTTGATTGCCAAATCCTATTCACTGATGAAGCCTGTTTCTCAAGGACTTCAATCATAAATTTTCATAATCAACACATGAAATTGCAGAAGCTTATTTTCAAGAGGAATTTTCATTAAATGTGTGGGGTGGTAATATTGGCGATTATTTGATTGGTCCTTTCTTCTTGCCAGGGCGACTTACTGGTCAATCATACAGAGATTTTTTAGAGAACGATTTGCCCTTGTTATTGGATGATATACCTCTTATGATGCGACGTGAAATGTGGTTCATGCACGACGGTGCTCCTGCTCATTTTTCCCTTTTGGTTAGGGAGTATTTGAACGAAAATTATGTAAACAGGTGGATTGGACGAGGTTTACAGCAGCCATGGCCCGCCAGATCCCCAGATTTAAATAGTTTAGATTTCTTTCTATGGGGCCATCTTTTCTCAAAATTTGGTGATACAAAATCTGATGGAAAAACAATTACCCTTACTCAAATAGACAAGTGGTTTAAACAAGTTCAAGTAATTGACAAGAGGTTAACTACAACTTACACGGGAATATTTTTTAACAAGTTGAAATCCAAAACCATAAATTTCAGCACCTTCTTAGCGTTTATAGAAGACTTAGCTAAACAGAAAAATATTCCTTTAGAAGATATTAAAGAAAAATTGCAAAGTTGTGGTATACCAGGAACAAACAAAGCAACCGAAGCTGTAAAAACGGGAGCTGTAGAGAGACTAACAGATACTTCAAAATACACCGGATCTCATAAAGAATGATTCGATGAGAGCGGTAAAGGCAAAGGCAAAGAAGGTAGAGAAGATGTAGTAAATGATACTGGCTATGTTGGTGGTTACAAAGGGCAAGATACTTATGATAGTAAACGAGTAGTGTGTTTAGATATTAAATGATACATAACTTAGAAGACTAGTTCTATAAAAAAATGATTTTGAAAAAAAATCAATGTTATCCATACTTAGTAATCAATGTCTAAGTGTTTATTGGGAAATAATACCACACTTTAAAGGAATTTGCTGTATATTCCAAACGTTTCGGGGTCTAGATCAGACCCCGTTGTCAATGGCTAAGAAATTACGGATTAAAAAGGTACAATTCCAAGATGTAAATTTAAATATTTGACAATGTTTATTATTTGATTTTTGACGTAACTAAGAAAATTTTATTTGTAATATACAGGGTAGCACAGAAATTTCTAAAGATCATACAATCATAAAGTTCCTTTCAAATTCTTCCAGATCTTCAGAACTTTATGTGGCGCTCCTAGGTGCGACTTTCTTATAAGATAGTGCATTTGCCAAAAAATGCGACCAAAGAACTTTGTTGATTCAGTGATCCCATTAAAATCATAAGGGAAAACCTAGGAAAAACCTTATGAACTATCCCGATATTGGGTTATTCACAAGGACGTGACCATTAGCAATTTCTTCCGTAATCGTCTTCAACCAGGAACGACTGAATTCTACGGAGGTAGTAGCGATACAATCGTTTTCATTTAACAAAATTAAAGCAGACTCTTTTAGTTTTCTTTTGGTGTTGTGCTCTTCTTTGTGTAATATAACTGAATTTTGAAACTGTATTTTATGACCAAGGTCCCAAGCATGTTCACAAATTTTGTATTTTTCAAATTATCGTTTTTTTATGTTTGTGTTTGTTTATTCGAACATTCAGAGGTCTAGTGGTTTCTCCAATATAGAATTTATTACATTCACAAGGGATTTTATAAATGCAATTTTTTGTATTTTGAGTTGTGTTATTTGGTTTGGTTTTTGATAAAATTGATTTTAGTGTATTTCTTGTTTAAAATGATGTTTTGATATTATATCTGTTTCCCACTCTTTTTAGTCTTTCTGATAGACCCTGTATGTATGGTATAGTTATTGTATTATTGTGATTATCTTGGGAGTCAGTGTTGCTTGGTGAAGTTTGATGTTGGTTGTTAGGGATTGTTTGGTATTCCATTTTGTTTAACTCGTTATTAATAAATTTATTTGGGTAATGATTGGCAGAAAGTATATTTTTTATAAACGTTTTTTCTTCATTGAATTTATTGATATTAGAACAGTTGGTTTTTGCTCTGTCATATAGAGATTTAATGATACCGCTTTTTACTAAACTTGGATGATTAGACTTAAAGTTGAGATACCTGTTAGTATGAGTTGGTTTTCTGTAAACTTCTGTTTCAAATGTCGATTTTGTTTTGGTTATTAAAATGTCTAAGAATGGTAATTTTTTATTCTGTTCAAGCATTTATAAAATCCCGTGTGAATGTAATAAATTCTATATTGGAGAAACCTCTAGACCTCTGAATGTTCGAATAAACGAACACAAAAATTACATAAAAAAACGACAATTTGAAAAATCCAAAATTTGTGAATATGCTTGGGACCTTGGTCATAAAATAGAGTTTCAAAATTCAGTTATATTACACAAAGAAGAACACAACACCAAAAGAAAACTAAAAGAGTCTGCTTTAATTTTGTTAAATGAAAACGATTGTATCGCTACTACCTCCGTAGAATTCAGTAGTTCCTGGTTGCCGATGATTAAGGAAGAAATTGCTAATGGTCATGTCCTTGTGAATAACTCAATATCGGGATAGTTCATAAGGTTTTTTTAGATGTTCCCTTATGATTTTAATGGGATCACTGAATCGACAAAGATCTTTGGTCGCATTTTTGGCGAATATATATAAGAAAGTCGCACCTAGGAGCGCCACATAAAGTTCTGAAGATCTCCCTTTCAAATTCTTCTAATTTGAAAGGAACTTTATGATTATATGATCTTTAGAAATTTCTGTGCTACCCTGTATATTACAAATAAAATTCTCTTAGTTACGTCAAAAACCAAATAATAAACATTGTCAAATATTTAAATTTACATCTTGGAATTGTACCTTTTTAATCCGTAGTTTCTTAGCCATTGACATTGGGGTCTGATCTAGACCCCGAAACGTTTGGAATATACAGCAATTTCCTTTAAAGTGTGGTGTTATTTCCCAATAAACACTTGGACATTGAAAAATATGCCAGAAGTATCCTTCAGAAAACAATTAGTAATCAATCTCATTTAATATTATTGTTATTGATTTGAATTCTAAATGAAAATTGTATATATAGAAAAAATTTCAATTCATTTAATTGCCAGTCATACGTTTACACCACACATAACAGTTGGTGCACATGCAATGGCTGTTCAAAGATAATAATCAACAAGAATTTATGAATAGTTATATAACTTTGAATTTGCGGCTGAATAATAATTTGTTTTGGTTTCGTACGCCCGTAATAATTGCACCAAATAAATTGCGAACACATGGTCAAAAGCATTGAAACCATAAAATATATCTAATTAGTAATGGAAATGTGCTCTAATTAGCGAAATTTTTTTTTGCCGTTTCTCGATATGTTTTGTACATTACGGCTTAATAATTAATTTGTTTCAGGAAAATTGTCGAAAAGTAATTAACCCAAAAGCGTATTTCGAACAATTCTGAAAGTTATAATTACACGTTTGCAGAAACTTTTTGAAAACTGAAATGCTGAAACTTTCCAACGAAATTGTTGGAGCTTTTGGATAAACTTGGACGCTCTGAGATTAAAAGCGGTGGCATATACATCGCGTTGTACTGACCCCTTATTAAATGTTTTGCAGTGGGAAATTTAAATTGCACCTATTGATTATTATAATGTTTGTTTTCATTCATTGTGCACAAACAAAAATGCTGTGGGACTTTCTAAATTTGAGTTGAGTAACGAACTAGTAATTTTAATTATGCAACGGAAGTTTCTATTTACTACTGCCACATTCTTCATTCACTAGATAGTGTCCCTGAGGCTCATAACAATAGGGTACAAAGGTACCTGCCTGGTAACTAGGTGCGTTTACCCAATAAAAATGCTGAGCCAGTTGTTGGTCTACTAACTTATTTGCCTCAGGCTCCCGTATAGATTTGCTGGTTCACCTCTTCTTGTTCTTGATCTCTCTTGCCTTCCTGAATTCATGACTATTCTCGCCATGCGAACATCACTTACCATTTGAAGACGCGAGATGTAAGACCGACAGCTAGGATTTTCGAGAGAATTAGCACACAGAGGTTCCGAATCTGGAGCCGTTCCGTGTAATTGCTGTTCTTCCTTAACTCCTAGGACAGAATGTCACGATAAAATTTTCAGGTTACTTCACCTGTCAGAGATATTGAATGCTCTCTTCGAGGTGTCATTCCTTTGTACGCAAGACAATATACATTATATATTATATATAACATATATTGTTTCTGGTCAAGGAACCTTCAACAGTTGCGCTTCCTACAATTGAATGTCCTCTCGAACACTACTTTATGCATTTGATAGATTTCATTAAATTTGAAGACGCGAGATGTAAGACCGACAGATTCTGAACCTCTGTGTGCTATCTCTCTCGAAAATCCTAGATGTCGGTCTTACATCAATATCAAATACGTAAAGAAGTGCTCTAGAGGACATTCAATTGTGGGAAGCGCAACTGATGAAGGTTCCCTCACCAGAAACAATATATGTCATATATAATATACAATGTATATTATCTTGCGTTCAAAGGAATGACACCTCGAAGAGAGTATTCAATATCTCTGACAGGTAAAGTAACCTGAAAATTTTATCGTGGCGTTCTGTCCTGGGAGTTAAAGGAGAACAGCAATTACACGGAACGGCTCCAGATTCGGATCCTCTGTGTGCTAATTCTCTCGAAAATCCTAGATGTCGGTCTTTGAAAGTTTGTAAATAAATCAGTAATTCATCAAAATTTTTCTGCAAACTCCTTATATTTAAATAAAATATATTCAGACGATCTTTATCAGATGTTAAGTCTCTGACCTTCTCGATATCATCTATTATAACCGTCTCCACCATGCCACAGTTCTCCAACTCATCACTATAATTTAAGAATGAAATTATTTTTAACTAATCGGTACCCGCGGTTTCACCGCGTATGGAATATACAGTTATGCGCAAACAGAAATAGTTTATGAAACATGGAGTATCCTACATAACAACTTTTTCTATTTTGTGAACCACCCTATGTAACAATTAATTATCCAATCCCGAATATATTTCACACAGGCTGCAAGTGGTTATGGATCACACAAAAGAGTCATTTTTTTAATCTCCCTGTATAACTGTTAACTCTACTTTACGCTTTAGTGGAACCATCCCGTATATGCTAGTTGTTATTTGTCACCACATATAAGATTTTTTAAACACCTAACTATACCTTGAGTCCACCCTATATATCACTTATGCAATTGCTTATACTATTTCCCAAAAGTACTTATCACTTACCATGTTCTCCCAAAATGTATATCACAAAAAAATATTAATCGTTATTATTCCTAGATCAGTCACTCAGAAGTTGCAATAAAATTTCCTCTTGATTCTAAGCCCCTCTTTCTTTAAAGGTTTCTAACGCATATCTAGATCCCATTGTACCCTTGTCCTCCTATATATATTTCTGCTATTTATTTGTAGAATAAAATCCAATTCGGCAATGTTTTTTTTGAAGTTTGAATGTCCATAAACGATGCAGAAAATAAATTATAATGTTGTTGGCATCTTGGACAAACGCCGTTATTCTATACGAGACTCAGTACATGTTTAAATATAGTAGATATTGTTATAAAATTTATATTCTCCGCAACTGGAGATATCTAAATTAGTCATAAAATGAAACGGGAATCTTCTAGTTAGCAAAAACGGGTTAGCATTGAATACTCGAACAAACTGGGTGATGACCGTTAAAATTTGATAGAAAAATCGATGTAATTTACATATCATAAGGTCGTACATCTGATCAGTAGTTCAGCTTAGATAGTGTTATCATGTTGATATAAATTCTTTGAGAAATCAAATGTTATACTGGATTTTAAGTATAAATAAAGTTCCAAAAAGTGAATGTAAATATCAGTGTTTTAAACTTGAATTTGAAATCACGGAGTTTATAGCAATTTGGTGTTAGAAATGCAGGATTAAATGTATTTAAAACTGTAAATTGAAGTATGGAAAAAATGGACGAGACTACAAAAATGTATTCAAACAGTTTGCTGATAAATTAGACAAAAAAATAACTCAGATCCTGGATAAATGTGATAAAAAAGTGAAAAAATATCAAGAGGAAATTCAACAAAGGTTAATGAAATGTTTCGATAAAAAACGTAAAATAGAATTAGAGAACCTTGTAACTAATATAGATGAAAAGCAACAAAATTTCTACGTTGAAAAGTGAACAAGAAAATTAAATTGAGAGGTAATTTTCGAAAGTTGAAGAAAAATAAGACCAAACTGAATTGACGAGACAAAATGAATTTAAAATATTGGAAGAAAAAAGACAACTGCAATTTGAACAATTAATGCAAATAGTATCGCAAGTTAATGAAACAGTTGATGTCAGAATGAAAATAGTGGAATCAGATATAAAACTGATAAACAAGGAAATAAAGATCCTAAAAAAATATCGATTCCATCCAGAGCCAGGTGATATTTCAATTCAGTGCTAGACAAAACAAAGTAGAATCAGAAATTAAAATAAATGCAACAGGACTTACAATCAGTAAACTACCAGAACACCATAAGTACCAAAGGTTCCGTTAGCAAACCACATTGGATTTCAGGTTATCTTGGCCCATGTACAAAGGCAATTTGAAGCCGTCATTGTGTGGGACAACAAAGAAAAATCTATCTCTTTGGTAAGCCCAGCATAGAACTTCTCCAAAGCGTTCTCGTAGATGAACAAAATAATTTTGACAAGATCATCTTCATTCTGGACAAAAAATACGACAATCAATCCTTGAGCCAAGTATACCAGGTACAACTAAGTAGGAAAATGCAAAAATCCAGAGAGCCTTCAAGAACCCCAGACTCACCAGAGGACACTAAAGATCAGTTGGTCACACAGAGTTTCATAAACGGCATCAGAGATGTGGAAGTATAAAGAAATCTAAGACTTAGTGGCGTCAAGAAAAGTAATGCTTCGGACTTTGGAAGTAGAGGCAGTCTGAACAGGTCTAAACCGAGGGTACGTCCTTCATTCTTCTGTCCCATTATTTGGGAATTGTTTTCTCACTTTTTCCCTGTAACTGTACTGCAATTTGTAATTTAGACTAACTATAATAAAAGTAATTTTGAAAGTTTTTTGGTTTGCAGGGAGTTTACCTCATTTTATTATGTTCAAGATGTCATCCTGTGTACAAATAAGCATATTCTATTTTATGTATAATTATATCTTGTAGATACGTTTCACTTCTAAGTCTGGGGCTATTTTTTGTTTCACTGTCACTATCAAATTAATTTGTCATGTTGTATTATTGTCTCTACTTTTTTTGGGACATTGTCAATTTTGGTAAGTAGTAGGGGCGGATCAATAATGAGCTTGAAAAGGGTGGGGAAGAGTTGCTAATTAGAACCATCAGGGTATTAAGTTATTTTATTCTCGTTGATTATTTAAGATTTAAGTCTCAGCTTTTTTCTTTTCAATAGTCGACTCTGTACTTTTATTATTACTTTCCACTATTACTAAGTTTTTGGAGCTGGATCCGCGGCTGTTAAGATTAGAAAGTTAAATAAAATGTTAGATACCGCAAAAAGGCTACTCAGAATTTCTTTATTTGTTGCTAGAAATTGATACGGGAGCACAAAAGTTCAGCAAAATTCTGAATTCAAATTAAATTCTAGATATGATTTTTATATAATTATGATAAATGATTACGTGTTCAACCAGTGCTTTTACATATATGTAATCTGGCTGTTTCCATACATTACAATTTACCTTTCACATATTGCTACAGTTCGACAAAATGCAAAGTCATAAACTCCATACCATGAGGGATCAAATTTAATAAAATTCCGTAAATCGAGCCAGGTGAAGGCTATTCATTTTCAGCGGACATAAACCAACAACAAGCCACTATAAAATTTAATATCGCCTATAAACGTGAAAACCACCTTATAACTTGTAATTTCTTTAATGAATCCCTTAATCTTTCAAGTAATGGGTCGTCAGTTTTCCGCTTGAAATGTTTATATCGGGCTCTTAAAGACATGTCGGGAGTTTTTTCTCCCCTCGTCGTCGTTTCCACCGTATTTGACTTTACTGTCTACTATACGCATGTTATGAAGTTAGAGCTGCCAGATGTCAAATATACAACACAGTTATAAATAACTCATTCGTTTATAGCACGGCTGTTAAAGTAAATGAACATAAACCCTATGCGCTAGCTAAAAGGGATTTTACAAGAGCATTTCTGTAGCTATGGGAGAAATGTGAACAAGTTTAATTAAGGGCATTTTGCTGACTCATTAGCCTAGTATGAATTTTATAATAGGCTATTACTTCAGTATGTACTAACAGTCATTAACAAATTAACAATAGTATTCTAACATTCCTGAGGTTATTTTATTTTAAGGGTATAAGAACGTTATGTTAGTAGGAACCACCAAATATGTTCGTCTTTATTCTCTAAGAAAATACAAAATATTTACTTTTAACAAGATCGGTGATGCACACTTTGATCAGATGTTTCGCTACGTTGCTATCTACTGAACTACTTCTGTAAGTCAGCTTGTTTATACCATCTTAGTTGCTCTCGATCTTTTCTGTCTGATTCTCGCCTGCTAAGGTGTAAGTTCTAATTCCAGAAAAGAATCGATATTCTCGGCACATGTTTTTTTATACCAGCAATCGTACGTTCGGCAAATGCTTCCGTTCGTCGGGACTTTTATTTGAATGCTTTTACTGTCAATTTATTTATTCGCTAAAACGGTTTTTATTAAAGATGATTAATTTCTAGTAGAGTTCCTATATGATACTTAACTTCTCACAATATTATTTAATTTGGTTGACTAAAATGTATTTATTGCCATATATATATATATATATATATATATATATATATATTAAAATCTTCAATAATGATTAATGTTCGCTCTTTAAATAATACATCTTCTAGGATAACATCTATATTATCCAGAAATTCCGAATGACTAGCATTTGGAGAACGGTACACTCGTAAAATGTTTTATTTAGTATTATCTGTATTAAGTATTTCTTTAGTTTTTTAGATTTAATTTCTTTACTTATATATATTAGACCCCTGCTCTGTATCTAATTTTCGAGTGAATATAGTGATCATATTCAAATCATTTTCCGAGAATTCATTAGTTATATGAGTTTCTGATAAACATATACAGAGTGAGTTTTTTTTGATGATCAGTATGGGGATCTCGGAAACTCGCGGAGATAGAGCAATGGTTAAATTGGGAAAGATTTGCAGTTTTACTGGCCCAATTTAATGACACTTTCGGATTTTTGTAAAAAGTCATGACTTACTAGATATTTTGAAAAAAACAAATTCTGTCGATTTAGTCAAATCTCTCTAGCTCCTTTGTTTTTGATTTTATAAAAAATGTAAATATCAAAATTGAAGGGAATTGTATCCGGAATATGATTGTCATGTCCTCGTTTGCGTGACAGCTCTCGTTTTCGAGATATGACACAAACTTATCTTTTTTTGAATGGAAACGACAGTTGGCTATGACCTCAAAAAATCGGAAATTTTTAGTGCTTTTCGACGACATAATACTCGATATAGCTATTCATAAAAATAACGGAGGTATGGATGCTTTTCTCTCTTATTTTCACTTTTGACGTAGGTAGCCATGAAAAAGATTGTTTTCACTTTGACGTTTCCTCATTTGAGAGTAATTCCATTAGTAGTGCTGAACTGACAGTCGATATTGACGAGTTTTCGTGATAAAATGGAATAGTCTAACGAAGAAAAACTGAATATGGTGGAATGTTATATCATATGCCATAAAAATTCAGTTCGTGCAGCTGAGGAATACTTTCATAGATATTTTAATCGTCGTCAATCTCCTCTATGTAGATTTAACAGGCTTTACGATAGTTTACGCAGATATGGATCTTTTACTAAACCACCAAAGGAACGTAATCAAATTAACGAAGCAGCACAAATAAATGTTTTGGCAATGGTAAATCAAAATCCGTCTACATCAACTTGTGAGATTGCGGCAGAAGTTGGCACATCTCAATGAACTGTAATTAAGGTACTGAAAGCGCACAAGTTCCACCCGTACAAACTTTCAGTTTCTCAAACTTTGCATGCTGGTGACGAACATCGACGTATTTTGTTTTGTACATGGTTTAGAGACGTGTGCCTTGACAATCCACAGTTTCCATTAAAGGTGTTATGGTCAGATGAAACTAGATTTACTAACTGCGGTATGTTAAATAGACACAATGAGCATATCTGGGCTAAAGAAAACCTTTTCCATGTAGAACAAAGACGACCCAGATAAAATTTGGTTTTAATGTTTGGTGTGATATCATAGGAACTACTATTCTGGGGCCTTTTATATATAACGAATCACTTTTCAAGACATGTTGCTTAATTTGAATTTGAGAACTCGTTTAGAAATTGAGTGGTTCCAATATGATGGAGCACCTGCTCATAACCCGTTATTACTAAGACAACACTTAGATAATATCTGTCCAAACTCTTGGATAGGAAGAAATGGTCCACGCGAATGGCCACCCCTGTCTCCCGATTTGGCAGTTATAGACTTCTATTTATGGGGTGCGCTACAAAATAAAGTATACAAAACAAAGTATGAGACAGTTGGTGACCTAAGGGAGGCGGTAATAGAAGCAATTGAAGAAATTGATAGGCGGTCTGTGAGGAAAGCGGTAATGTCAATCTTAAAAAGATGCAATTTTTGTCTAAATAACAATGGTGGCCTTTTCGAACATAAATTGTAACCATTATTATGTACTTTAATTTATTAAGTTTTTAGTAAGTACCTACTTATTTAGTTTTTTCGTTATATCTGATATACCTAATAAAGAAATCATTCAATGTTTTTTGGAATAGTTATTAATAAATCAATCTATTTCATGGCTAACTACGTTAAAAGTGAAAATAAGAGAGAAAAGCATCCATAACTCCGTTATTTTTATGAATAACTATATTGAGTATTATATCGTTGAAAAGCTCTAAAAATGTCCGATTTTTTGAACTCATAGCCAACTATGATTTCCATTCACGCAAACTAGAACATGACAATCATATTCGGGATACAAATCCCTTCAATTTTGATATTTACACTTTTTTATAAAATCAAAAACAAAGGAGCTAGAGGGATTTGACTAAATCGACAGAATTTCGTTTTTTCAAGTAGTAAGCATTGACTTTTTACAAAAATCCGAAAGTGTCATTAAATTGGGCCAGTAAAACTGCAAATCTTTCCCAATTTAACCATTGCTCTATCAACACTAGTTTCGAGATCCCCATACTGATCATCAAAACAACTCACCCTGTACGCCCAATTATTTGGTTCACTAACAGAATTAATTGTGTTTTAGTTGTTTTCTGAAGGATACTTGTGGCATAATTTTCAATGTCTAAGTGTTTATTGGGAAATAACACCACAATTTAAAGGAAATTGCTATATATTCCAAACGTTTTGGGGTCTAGATCAGACCCCGTTGTCAATGGCTAAGAAACTACGGATTAAAAAGGTACAATTCCAAGATGTAAATTTAAATATTTGACAATGTTTATTATTTGATTTTTGACGTAACTAAGAGAATTTTATTTGTAATATACAGGGTAGCACAGAAATTTCTAAAGATCATATAATCATAAAGTTCCTTTCAAATTGGAAGAATTTGAATGGAAGATCTGCAGAACTTTAAATTTACATATTGGAATTGTACCTTTTTAATCCGTAGTTTCTTAACCACTGAAAACGAGGTCTGCCCTAGACCCCCAAACGTTTGGAATATACAGCAATTTTTTTTAATGTGGTGTTATTTCCTAAGAAGTACTTAGACACTATCTTGTTTTGTCTTTATGATAAGTAGATTTTTTTGGTTTTATATTTTTTTCTATAATTGCTAATGGGTCACAGTGAATTATTTCATTTTGGGTCACAGTGGACTGCTGATCCAGTGTAACCTCTGAAGTTAAAATTAATTTCTGTTATTTTCCTAACACTCATATCAAATGGCCAGATTTTAGTTGTTGCTAGAACGACTGGTATTCTATTTACAACGTTATGTAAATATTATATGTGCTTCTTGATCTACTAATTCTTCTAAGCTATTCGTGAGCAACAATGACACATACTATATCTACAACTGTAGCTGGTAGTTCCTTCCATATATTGAAAAGAGATTCCTAAGTCCACTCGAATTCCGAGGGCTAACAAGTCTCTGTAACGGAAGTAAAGCAAGGCGAAAAGGGAAGTCGATGATTGCCACCGATACACCTAATAAAGAAGAAAAGACAATTAAACACAAGGCGAAAACAAATAAAATTTTACAACTAAGTTCCAGTGAGGACAAACATCACATAAGTGTTTAATCTGGAGAGGGAACAATTATTGACGATGAAGAAGATAATTACGAAACAGTGGTTTTAACAATTTCTCTGCATCCAAAGTCAGTTTTCTTAAAAGATCTGACAAAAACGTAGATAATTTTACTGGCAACACAAAGAGAAAACAGGGAATGTACTACTTTGATATAAAGTTTTCTTCTATTTACAATGTCATATGTCAACTGAAAACTTAAGACTTTTTATGTATGTTAAATTCAGCTTTAATATTTGTTGATTTTATGAAGTTAGTTTTAATGTGATCTTTGTTAAAACGTTATTAGACTATTTTGATTGTCTAATAGTACAAATAAATGCGTAATGACATGGAAATTGTTATCTTTTAATTATATTTTTTCTATAGGTCTACTGTGCCTCAGTCGATTCACTGTTACCCATGTTGTGATCCAAAGTAACCCATTTCTGGGTCACAGAAGATCATTTCCCTTTTTAAAATAAGGTGAATATACCTTCCAATTTGGGTAGTACTTGCGAGTTAATGCCTTTTATTTGAATATTTTTATTCATATTATGATTTAATTTCAGAGATTAATTATTTAGACCTAAATTTGGAACTACATAACTTAAGAAATGATTCACTGTGAACTCCTCTCCCCTACATTTAAGTGACAGTTTTATACCTTACATATAAGACTTCAAAATTATAGTCGCTATTTAGCTAAAATTACGGAGAAAATTGTAATATATTTCCCCCAATTTTTGAAACTCAACGCTGGTTTAAGAAAAAATCATCGTGAATGCGAAAACCGCATTTTCTGTGATGAAATATTGTTATGAGCGATAAATTTGAGTATCCATATTGCGAGTTACTTCTCCAACGTCCGAAGTTCGCTCTATTTCATTTTGTAATACCAAACTTTTGAGCTTTCGATCGCATAATGGCACAAATAACTGCCGGCAGAATATTATGTGACCTTTTTCTAGGCACTATATAATTAGGGAAAATAAAATCACAGTAGCACGCGACCCAATCTCAAAATGGTACATTTAGCTAAATGCATAGGTGTAAAAATTGTTGTGTTATTTTCATGAATTGTATATTTTAGGGATTAAGATTAATGAGAATTATAGACCAGTTTGTATGCTTTTATGTCCTTGCGTGTGATAGAGTTATTTCGGTTCGAAATAAATGTGCTCAAAACTGTCTGAAATTTCAATAAAGTATATTTAAATTTTCATTTCGTTTATGCATTTAGAAATTTCGTACAAAATATACAATATCAGGTGTAAAATGTACATATACCTGAATTTAATGTTTTCATATTCTCTGTTTTATTATAGTTTTTATTTCTGCGTTTATTTATTTAGAAATAGCTAACAATAAAAATGAAAATTGTTTCAGATTTTACTTGTTGAAAATTAATCTTGGTAATTTTAAATAAAAACGCAAGATTTTAAGGTTCAACAAAAGTAGGTTTTCTGTTTATGATTTAAAAATTATATATGAAACACAATATTTTGTAAATCACTTTTACGGCTTTGATGGCAAATGCAAATATTATGACACTATTCTACACATGTGGAGGTATTTCATTGGTACCGCGTCTAGTTTCGGCCTTCAATGTTTCGGTAATCGCAGGCTTGTTGGCTTGTTGTTCACCTCCGATTTCAGATAACCCCGCAGCTAAAAGTCCCAAGGTGCTAAATCACAAGACCGTGTCGACCAACTCTGGTCACCTAATCGAGAAAGGACAGCACCAGGTGCAACTTCGTGCAAGACAGTCAATTATTCACAAGCGGTATGACATCTGGCATCCATACTGTAAATGGCAAACAGTGCCGCCAAATTACTTGAAGAAAAAACTTAATTAAATGTGAAACTAAAAGTTTTGGTCCTTCGCTAAAGTTATCCTACATACTCATGCTATTGAAATAGAACCGACGAAAGAGTATAATGAATAATAATCGCCGTTTATTGGGCGCTCGCAAGTTTGCAGTTTGAACTTTCATTGCATTGTAAATATGGCTTGTCAACTAAAACCAGAATTATGTTGCACCTGATCAATTTATTTCAGATAATATCTTATGACATAATTTAGAGTGTTTTGATTTTTGTCGGATAACTTTCATATAATTTAGCTAAGATTACAAAAAATCGTTAAATTATGTACAAATTCATGATAAATAGGTAGATCTGGCAACACTGAATTCATGGCTATCTGCAAGAAATTTGATTTAAACTTTGACATTTCATTACTTTTGTAGCGATTAGGTTAAATTAAATTAGGTTAAATTAATGAAAATATACTGAATCTTAAGATATTTGTAATTTTTTATATTGAAAATTATACTGAAAATTAATGTTTTCTGGCAATGTGGTTATCTTATAGTTAATTTATTTTACATTAAATGGTCCCATTGCTGCAAAGTTCTGACTTTTAAAACCTGTGACTAAGTTTTACTTAAAAGAAAAATGTCATTAACATTTTAAAGATTTGTTTGAATATAAAAAATGTACCTACCCATTTATTATTTCCTTTGAAATCTTACATTACTAGCTTTAAAGTTTAATATCAAGACTCTCTACCACGACAACAGAAACTACTGCGTAATTATATATGCTAGGCTGGTTCTCAAACGATCTTTTACTGGCCAGTCTTTAGAGTTGCCTATAGTTCAATAGGCAAATATTTAGTGGTGTAAATTATAGATCAGTATTGATTTTTCGGACAAGCAGTAGTCACTTTCGTAGAAAATTGTTTGTCATCTATTTTTAAGAAATTGTTTGTGTTTAAATGACGGAAACTGTTAGGTTATAAAGAAAAATCTACCGATAATTACATCAAAGATGTTGCATAGACACTATTACATTTATGGGAAATATTTATGTAAAAATAATCCTATAATGAATAATATACATAAATGAAAAATAATTCCCTGAATTTTTTCTAAAAATGCAATTAAAAGGAAATAATAGGAATAGCAAAGGCCTGGCCTACTTTTCTAAATTCGCCTCATCTCTATTTCTTGTAGTGACAACATCACTCAATAATGTTCAACTTAAAATTTTAATGAATTAGGATCTAATTTCGACCACTAGTATGTATAGATTTAACACTCCTAGTAGTATTTGGATATAATGTCTTCAAAAAGCTCTTACAGAAGGAGATGGTTATTTGAGGTTCTTCTCTAATGAGAGAGAGACGTATTTATATGTGGTATGTTAAAAGTTCATGAAGGGATTGTAGGGACGATGTAAATTGACAGATGTCGTTTCTCTAAAAGCTAGTAGTTTTTGTTGATTTCCATTGATTCTAAAAGAAATTGTTTGTTACCTTTTTGCTATAAACGTATTATTTCAAATGTACTGGGAAATGTATGGTAATCATTTAATAAATTATCGGCAATTTTTAATCTTTCTTAATTGCGAATTTCAGTAGTCAGTTGCTGGTTTGTAATTTTTGGATAATACTAGTTGGAAAGAAAACGTACGTAACAATAACATATTGTTTTTTTTTTCATATTTTTTAATTTTTTTATGTAAGTAACGAATGATCTGTAATGAACAATAATTTCTCAGGTAAGTTACAACTGCAAACATTACCAGCATCATTTAGCTTTCTAAATTAACTTTCTAAAATTTTTGTGACATACTGGTATAGACTGTTTTCATTCGATTGAGTTTCATCTGTAAATAAGTGTCTATTCTGGGTATATTTTTTTAGAATTTTCTGATTTTTATTTTATTATTTATATCTCAATAGGATTTTCATGTGTGATTAAATTCGAGTGTTTTATACTGATTATAGAGAAAACAGTCATTAGTAAATATTTGTAATTTAATATATAAACTCTAAAGTCGTGTTTGAAATTTGGTGAAACAAACAAAAACCTCTCTATAATAATATTTTTACGAATCTCTAGATAACGAATTAACATTTTTTAGGTAAAATTGGTATTAGTTTTTGCCTAGAACATTCGCTTTATTGGACCATGGGATTTAACTTTATATAAATCATAAAATATGTAGTTTTCATAGATCAAATATTTCCAATTATTATGAATGTGAGGAATATTTGATTTGTGTTAAATATTATTGAAAATTGGGGTAAAATAAATAGAGCAACATTAAATATTTAAAATTTTAATATCCGAGTTTTCGCTGAAATTATTACTTATTTAATTATTCTCTGGTAGATGTTGCAGACTTTTATTCGGGAATAGGAAAAAAATTAAGCAAATAACAGAAAATATGGTGAAACCTTTACTGTTCAACCTTTGTGTAAATAAATGCGCAGTGAAAAAATAGATATCGAAATGAAACGCTTGGTTGAAATGAAAAGTAACCTCGACACATCAGCTATATGGATAGATCGGGATATTCATTAAATTTTTTATATTAATACCTATACAATAAAACACATCACCTCGTTTTGGTATTTATTTTTTAAGGAGGGGGGGGCAATACAATGATGAACATGTCATGTGAAAGGTACTGTACCGCAGATGTCCAGGATACATAAAAAACATTTATTTATTTTTACTAAAATTAGTAAAATAAATATTAATTACAATGTAGCCAGCTGAGGTGGCGTCCTCTATGAACAAGTAGCATAAGCCTTAAGCGAATGTACGAGATTGACATTTAGTATAAATATTCTTTTACATTGACTAGCTGTCGCTCAGTGGTCGAAATTCGACCAATTGTGTCAATATCTCTGGCAGATTAAGTAACCCGAAAATTTTATCATGACATTCTATCCTAGGACTTTAGAATAGGAATTACACGGAACATATATAGATTCGGAACCTCTATGTGATCGAAAATTCTAGATGTTGGTCTTAATTCTTAATTTAATATGACAACAATTCAACTGCTAATGGGCTACCCTACATATTTATTCCCTGTATAGCTATAATTGCACTCAATTCTTTAACATTTATTAAAATCCTCATTATAATAATTCCATCTCATTATATATTTCCACCACCCTGTACATGCAACTGCTATGGACCACTCATAATATTTTTTAACATTTTTGAACCACCGGGTAAACCACATATATTCTGTATATGCCACTGCCTATGAGTCACCGTATTTACTCTTTTTGTTTATGAAATTTTTAACTATCTTCTGTAACTATAATTCTACTCCGACCTATATTTCAATCATCATATATAGGGAACTCTTCGTGGGCTACTCTATAAATCATTTCCTTTTCTAAAACTTTTTATCATCATCCTGTATATCTATAATTCCTTTCACCTTATGTTTCATCTTCCCTATATATACAACTGCTTATGGGTTACGAAATATTGCATTTGCATTTCCGCACCTTCTATTCCAAGAACCCTGTAACTTCAACCGCTATTGGACTTCCCTATATAATTATTTTATTAGATATAATTGCACTCTAATCTATATTTTAAACACCCTATATATGCAACTGCTTATGTGCCACCCACGAAAAAAAATATTTCTAACGTATCTGGAATCGCACTGTATCATTATAATATACAACGATTACTTTACCACTAAACAATAACAACGCTTGCATGCCACTTCCAGAAGTTCATGCTCTAAGTATATAACAGCATTGGTCCCTCTATATATATACTTACTCAATGTTTTGAGTCTGGCGGCGGCACATTCAGTTGTTTGGCGTTGACATTATGGACGTAAATAATGAATTTTTATTATATTTTATTTAACGAATGAATCAGTATTATAAATTAATATTACCATTCTGCACTGAAGGTCGTCAGTAGCTACTAAACAAAACAAAAATGAAGAAAATCGGTTGAGAGAGAGGAGAAAATGGTCCCTAATCGTTTTGTCTTTGCCTATTTATATATAGATATATGACTTTACCTTTTTTACAAAAACGGTGACAACAACAGATATTTAAGTCACCAATATGCTTATAGTAGAGTCTTGGCAACTACAGAAGAATTCTAAAAAAAGTAAGTTAGTCAAAACTTAATTATTGGTAAATTTGTATTTAAGTCCTTACGAACTAAATATGTTTGGTTTAATTGTCTTCTAATGTTACTTGTGGCATATTCTTAATTAAATTATTTTTATGTGTTCTTGGGAATAACACAATTGCAATAAAAAGCTGTATATTGAACGAAAAAACCAAACGTTTCAAAGTCGATTCTGACTTCGTTGTCAATGGCTTTATATGTATTAAAATGTAAAATGCAGTACAATAAATACAATACATATAAAGTCATTGACAACGAAATAAAAATCGACTTTGATACGTTTGCTTTATTTTCAATATAATGCTTTTTATTTCAATTGTGGTGTTATTCTCAAGAAAACATAATACTCCATGAAGATGACAAATTGAAGTTTCTGAAACGTCGTTGAGTGTTTTAAATGATCGTTTGGTGCTAGGGTGCAAAACTGTGTTTGTTCCAGATCACTTCCATTACTCTCATTGTTTATAAATTTTTAAAACTTACCAGAAATATATGTACAACTGACACTGTTATTACCTGAAATAAAAAAAATAGCATTCAATCAAAGTCTATTCATGTATTCGCATAAACTACTTATCAAAACAAATTTAATGCTAACTTGTATCGAATCCCTGTATCCCAAAGTAATCCTAGAAACAAATTTTTCATATAAAGTATTCGCAGAAGTTGTTTTCGTCAGGGATACTCTAAAGTACACGATAATACACTTTACTACTCTTTAATGCTGAAATGCAGTTGATAAGTGGCTCCGATGCGAAAGGAAATGCTTCTCAGAGTAGCTATCCACAATATATTATCCAGTTTCCTTATGTCAGCAACAGAGAAACATATCTTTCAAATAAAAATAACCCCATACGCTTTTGCTATGTGCTTTTATTGTACTCATAGTTAGAAATAATGACGGAAAAATGATATACTGAAAATAAAAAATTCTTGAGGATGTACTTAAATCGTACGAAATTCAATTTTTTGCTAAACTGCTGTAGAAAGTCTTAGCAATGTCTGTCTTAACATTTTTGAGATGAAACTTGAGAATCTCGAGTATTAGTATACTGTGGAATAAAGCAGATCGCTTTCATATTATTTGTTGAACTATTAGAAATCTCAAAGCGAAATTTGTAAAATGTGTTATAAAATATGTCTACTTGTTGGTTGAACAGTGATTCCTAACCACCCGATTTTTTAGATGAATCAAGATCATGTGGGGGTTATTAGCAAAATATTTCAGAATAAAATGCGTCACTTAATATATGTTCACTTCCTGAAATTACTAGAATTTAATTCTTTTAACTCATTATATGTATTGTTATGGAATTTTTACTTCGTGGTGATGATAGGACTTTTATTTATTTTATTTTCAAATTTGTCCACTCTTGTAAAAACTCCACACAATTCTCTTTTCTTTGAACGGACTGCTCCAGCTCTTGACACTTCTTTTTTCTGTAAAAACAACCAAATTTCTTTATTATGTATTATTAAATTTTTTCAATTGCTTCAAATCAAAATTATAAACATTAAACAAAATCAAACACGAAGAATAAATTACAAATCAACAAATAACTTTCAAAATACAAATACCAAAACACCTTATACTTAAATTTATGATTAATCTAAAAAGATTTGCGTTTCGAAGTTATTTGCAACAATTAAATTTCAAGGTCAATGACAATTCAAATGCAATGTTATTTAAATAACCAAAATTTGTAACGTTACTGAAATGATTGTTAATGAAAATCAAAATAATAAATGGTTGAAAACTTCAATGGTAAATACCTGATTCACTTTCAAACTTTTATTAAAGTGTATTCACTTTATTCCTTCAAACTGATTTTGTTGATGACTGCTGCTTCACCTTATTATTTACCGCTAATGATCCCTGCTACCAAAACGAATTTTTACTTTTTACTGACAATTATATCTGCTGCCAATATGAACTTTTACTGCCAATGTGAAATGTTTTATTTACTTTCAGCTTCCCTAACCTAGATTCTTCACTTTATGTTAACTACTAATATTTTTCTGCTACTGAATTTTAGTACATTCCAGTTACTTGTACTGTGCGACCTTTACTATTCTTGGATATGATTATTTTTGTTCAAATTTCAATCACTTCTTATCAAACTTTTGAATTAATAAATTTTTCTGACTTTTGACAACAACTGTCACTTTGTACTCGCTAACAATGTTTACTGTGATACTTGCAAATTTAGACTCTCTTCTACATGCTGTCAGTTCTTGCTTTTATAATTTCTAATTTTGACATAGAACTGCGCATTTTAAACTTTTTAAATCAGCACTTTTGAAATCCCTTTTTTATATATAATACTCATTTTTTATATTTAATTTTCTATCTGAACAGATTCCTAAATTACCTTTTACTTTTTTTTTAAATTGCAATTTTTATGGTGTTTTGTGCTCATCATTGAGCACCTGCTGTTTTAAGTTTAACCCGTACTATAATTTTAATAAAATGTTCTTTGTTGGCAACAAAATATTACTGTCAAATTGTGATTACCATCTGATTTAGACCTTGAAACGTTTGGAGTTTTGAAATATACAGACTTTCAAGATTATGTGGTAGTTATTCCCAAAGAACTCAGAAAAAATAAAAACCAGAGATGCTACAATTATCATTCAGAAAATAATTTCTGTGTTTAGTTGCTCTCAGTACATGGACTTTTAAAATATCAAGGTACTATCTGCAAAAACGTTAACAAGTGTTTCTTGTAATTTTATCATCAGTAGATGCAATGAACAGGAAAGGGCCAAAAGCAATGCCATGGTGTACACCGTCGATAGCAACTATTTGCCGACAATTTATTAATTCACTTCGGCAATTTATGTACGACACCTCTAACAATTCCGTAGGCATATAATTTATCTAATATTATTTCATGTAAATAAGGCCTTGCAGAAATTTCCCTTTCTGAACCATATTGATTACAGTAGAAGACACAGTTATGGTTAAAGAATTTATCGAGTATATGCTTCAGAATTTTTTCAAATACTTTTACCAGTATTGATGGTTCTGGTTGATATTTTCTATTAATGTGTGTCATCGTTGTTATAATTGGCATTATAAGGCCTCTTTTCAGTGCCTTTAAATAGTAACCGAACGCAAACCATCTGCTAATGAACTAGGATAGTGGCAATGCGATGATGTCTGAAATTATTTTTCAACATTTTCTAACTCAGGAGTTATTTCAGTTTAATTATTGATTTTTTAAATCTGATTAATATATTTTCACTCACTGTGAACATTTATTGAGGCTTTTATTCTACGTTGAATATCGTGAAGCCTCAAAAATATTTTGTTGGCACTTACTCAAATACGAACCAGTTTGGCAAATGGACGACTTATGAAATGAATTACAGTGCTTCTATTTTTACCTCGCTATAACCTCTCTGATATGCAAAATTCTATTCGACTCATTCCCTTGACTTGTGTTCTAATGAATTCAAACCCTACCTCAACCCTGACTGTATTCGCAAGTGTTGTAACAGCTGAGTCATTACTTGGAAGTTTTATGTTTGTCATCATAACGCTGCTACCTTGAAGCAGTTCGAATGAGAGGAAGTAGAACACGGCTGGGAGTAAAGGGGAGACAGAAGGGAAATTTTACCAATCGATGTGATTCATGAATATATAACACAGGGAGTTTTTGCAGAAACATAATTGATATATTAATAATCTGGTAAATTAGATATCTGTTCGAGAGATTTTCCTAGAAATTGTCGAAGTAAACCGACTATGTTTCTTAATTTGGGACAAAAGCCGTTAGCTGATCAATGTATTCTATTTCAGCATTTGTAGTTTTATTTGTTCTTCATTCATGACACAAGAATCGAGAAACCGGAGCTGACAGGTTCACAGGATTTATAAAGACCATTTTATCGATAAGAACCCCAGAAACAACATATATAATGTGAACGAATTTGTTACTCTCTAAACTCAGTGAAACTACTAAGGTGTAAATTGACACCGTCAAGAATCTGGAACCTGGAGGAGACTGGAGTAACTAATACCATCTCAAATGACTAACTAAATTTTAATAGAAGTATTTTGTTCGATTTGTTAATACCGTATTTGTTTGTTGAAAACGAAGGGACGTGTTATTTATCCGGCTTGAACAAGGTCTTATTTCCATAAGGGTGTGTAGTTAAATCAGGACCATGCTTACGTCAAGGTTTCTCTAGCTCGGGTAAGGACCGTCATACATTCCCAGAATGCTTTACGACTTCAGTTAAGAACCGAATTCTAAAAAACTATCATTAAAATTACTCACGTATCGTTTTAGATAAGCAATCTATTAACAACAATTTGAACACATTGCCCCCCAACACCTTTCAATAACGACTATATGGTTCCTTAGATCTAATGGAAAGATTCTAAACAACTGTTATGAACAAATTGGACGTCCTAGTGTATTTTTTTAGTACTTAGATTGATGCTTTTTACTTTCTTGGCTTTATTTGTAAGTTAATGATTTGAACAGGTTTCCGCACAACCTTTCCATAATGATTAGATGGTTCCTTAATCTAATGGAAAGATTCTAAACAACTGTCCTGACCAAATTCGACGTCCTAGTGTACTTTGCTTTAGTACTTTGTATTTGTTTGTTCTCTCGGCTTTATTTGTTCGTAAATGATCTGAACACATTTCCGCACCACCTTTCAATAATGTCTGTATTGTTCCTTAGATCTAATGGAAAGATTCTAAACAACTGTCAAGATCAAATTCGACGTCCTAGTGTACTTTGTTTTAGTACTTAGATGGATGTTTTTTTAAACTTAAATGATTTGAACAGATTTTCGCACAACCTTTCAATAATGATTATATGGTTCTTTAGATCTAATGAAAAGATTCTAAACAACTGTCATGATCAAATTCGACGTCCTAGTGTACTTTGTTTTAGTACTTTTTTGTATATATTTACTCTTTCGGCTTTATTTGTTGGTAAATGATTTGAACACATTTCCGCACCACCTTTCAATAACAAACAACTGTCATGGTCTGTCATGTCTCTGGCTTCGAGATTAAAATATATCATTGCTTCCCACTGAGCATTACTGCCAACTGAAAATGGTGAGTTATTTGAATAATAGTTTTGATGATAATGCTAGATTACGCTGTTGACTAAACTAACCGTTTAGAGTGCGCCAATAAGTAGATACTTAGGTAGTTGAGGTTATCTAACCATTTCAAAAGAAAACTTGATTTTCGAACACTACTTAATATTCATTTAATCCCACAATTTCTTTGATTTATTCATATGAAGCCCTAAATTAGTGTACTTTTTTCTTGTATCTTGTCGGTCATTCATTAACAGTTTTGTCGTTTGATGACACAAGGTCTGTGTCGAAACTAAAGCCAGATTTATACGGATCTGCCAAGTGAGTGACAGAAAAAAGGTAAGTGTTTGATCATTCAGGCCTAGCCTTTTTCATTAATTAAGAAAACTTTACAAATTACAGGATGAAAATTTTCTGATTTCGTCTTAAAAATTAAAATATTTGTGGAAATTAAACAATTAAGTACACATGGCATTGGTTCGTAACTCTGAGATTCTTAAGAACATTTTATAACATTCTATAAGCTGCATACGTTCATGCTATAAGTTAAACTTCTTTGACTACAATTACGTTCATAAATATTTATAGTAGCTTGTAGCAAAACTTACAGTGCACAAAGCACTCTTTATAACCGAATGTGTAATTGGGTTCTTCTATATAAATGAATATTTTGAAAGCATTTTCTATTCATGAAACATTTCTCCGAAATCAATCCTCTTACAAACCCTCCCCACCCCCCACATTGCTCCGCAAACAAGTTCGCGACGTAACCATGACAATAGAGAACAATTTAAGTTTGCGTATTAGTCAGAAATGCAATGCTGCCGCCGACTCGTTTTAAAATCGGGCCCGAAATGCAGGTAACAAGCTGGTGGACTCAGGGAACTTTTAATAAAGTTACAACAAAAGTGGCAGAAGGAGAACTGGCGAGAAATTAAGGATTCCATGGACGATAAACAACTCCAAACTAAAATTAGAGTTGGAAAGTTGTTGTTGACGAAAACTGAGAAATTGTGATAATAACATCTGCAACACTGGTTGCGGTGAGTTACATTGGCGAGTTAAATTATTATGATGGCAATGTGGGCTTGGAAGTTCAGGTACGTTTCAGAATTATGGCCGGCAGGGCGTTCTTGTTAATAATCGTTTAGGGAATTCTAAGCTTGACAAAAGAAACTATAATTTGGGAATTGCATGTTGTTAGTCGGCATACGCAATAATTATTTTTAGAAGAATCGATATCAAATAAACGTTAACCCATAATGTTATTATTTTTTAACTAAACTGACTTTACCGTATCAATCAACAAAATTATATAAAACGCTTAGCATAGGTTCATTGTTGTGTAATTTAAACATTTTTACACTTTCGAATGATTTTTTTCCGTTTTTTCTGACATCTTTGTTATAGCCTTTTTCCTGGAAAGATTAAAAAAGATCCGCTAGAGGCAACACCAGCGGAAGGTACATATGTTTTTTTTAAAGAACGTCAAACATATAGAAATATTATAAAATTAACAGAAGATGATGTCCCTGCGGCGAACAAATTTGGAAATGTTCAAGATCATCGTGCCGGAGACTTGAGGCGATGGCTTGCATGTCGTGGCTTAACCATACCAGGTAATAAAAATGTCCTAGTTGAAAGGTTAGTTGTAGTTCATTGCTCAATATTTAATTGGATTTCTTGATGACTACTAGCATTTTTACCACGCTTTTATTAGGCTGACCTGTATGTATGTATGTATGAATGCATGTAAGAGAAACTTGTCTGAAGTCATTGATTGAGATTGTAGATGATTTAGCTTGTTTCATAGAGACAATAGATAGAAATGTTTCTCAATTTTATAAACTATCTATGAGATACAGTGTGAACAAGATGATAAAATCAATTTTCCCAGTTGTTTTTACGGGACGTTTCTAGTTTTTTGTAGCGGCTCCAACCATCTAGTACCAGTCGTTTCTACGGGAAGTTTCTAGTTTTTTGTAGTGGCTCCAACCATTTCCGAATTACCCACCGCTCGATACAAAATCCAACGATTCAAGTCGCAATTATTATCCCTCATTTACGGCTACCATTATCTTTTCAATGAAAACCGCATCTACTTTTATAATTAACATTTTTGTTTACAATCACAAACCACTGCACTTTTAACCAGTGCTCGAGTTTCGCTTGTTTATCAGTTCACCAACATGCAGTTGCGGTTTCGTTTATCTTTTGTTATGCCTATGAATATTTTATTATTTGAAATGAAATGTAATTACCAAATATTTGGGAAACTTCATTATTTACGTAATTACATTTTTTTTGCTTAAAATTGCCATCATAAAGAGATAACGCCCGGACTAGGCGTCTGTGGCCCTGGTTTAACAAAAGCAGAGACTCGAACGAGTCCGCTCTCGCGATATGACCGATAAATTTATTGGTGTTCAAAATACGTTTCGTTCATCCCATTGAATGAATATGTTCTTAAGATGATGTATTTTCCCTGCCAGCTGCACTGGCTTTACACCCCTGCGACAAACCTAGAGAGCGGCCGTTTCCCGAATGACGTCATGGTTCGCCACCCCCGACGGAAGCACCCAGTTGAATTCCGATCGCCAGCCAGCAAATTCCCTACGCACCGCATGCCACCGCATTCCCTACGCACCGCTTTACGCCAGCCACCGCGTTTCCGAACCCGCGCACCCCCGACCTACTTCCACCCCCGTTCCTCCCGCGTACTGATGCAACCCCGCTATCCCTACCCTCTTTCCCAACCGACGCGTCCCGACGGAAGTCCTGACGTCTCCTCCCGGTAGTCCCGTTAGGTTAGCGCCCTTGCCGTTAAGTGTCCTGACGCCTCCTCCCGGAAGTCCCGTTAGGTTAGCGCCCTTGCCGTTAGGTGTCCTGACGCCTCCTCCCTGAAGTCCCGTTAGGTTAGCGCCCTCTATTAGGGGTCCTGACGCCTCCTCCCGGAAGTCCCGTTAGGTTAGCGCCCTTGCCGTTAGGTGTTCTGACAAGTCCCGTTAGGTTAGCAACATTCGAAGGTAAGTTAGCCACCTTGCCTTTAGGTTCGAGCTTGAGGTTAGTGACCCCGCAGACCAACCCCATCTCTACTTCTAACAGTTAACAAGGTAAATGGTCACGAAATATTTCACAACCCATCTCAGATCCGATCTAACAATTCACCGCACTTCTATACATCCATACCAACAAAAGTTTTCCGCTTACAATAGTTTGGTTCATAGACTTACTTTCTATAAAACAATCACCAGATAATTTTCTGAAAGAATTAAACATTATCAAACAGATAGTAATAAATAAAGGGTTTGAGATTGAATTAATAGAAAATATTCATAGAAATTAAAAACACATAAAGGCATTAAGAGATGTTTACCCAGACAGCAAGACTAATAAAGATCCATATAATAGTATAACCTATTTGGGCAAACCATGTTTAAAAATAGCATCCTTTTTAAGAAAACAGAATATTAACGTTGCATTCATAACAAACAATAGACTTGGAAAATTAATCAAAAATATCAAATGGAAAATCGATCCAAAAAACAAATCGGAAGTCTATAAATTGTCATGTGGGTCATGCCCTAAAGCCTATATCGGTCAAAGCACCCTAATTCTTACATTAGTCAAAAAACAGATTCCAATTATGCCGAATATTTAATAACAGAAAATCATATTTTCAAGGAAAATTTTAAATTATTACATTCAGAAACTAAAGGCAATAAATTAAACCATTTAGAATCACTGGAGATTAACAAACTTAAAAATACCGGTAATTTGTCAAAGGACCAGACAGAAATAAATAATTCACCTTTAATAAACCTCTTTAGTTAATCTAAAGAGGTATCCTTTCACCTATATAAAATTAAATTAATCCTTTTCAAAATTAAGTACCTGGTAATTATATTAACGGTCGAATATAAATAGAACTTCTTCAAGAAATACACAGTTAGTCTAGTTCTTGACAAAGACATTAGTCGAAACGCGTTGGACAGTTTTTTTAAAAAACGTAAATTGTGGAAATTGCAATTGTAGTATCAGTTAATCTATATATAAATGGGCAAAGACAAAACGATTAGTTACCATTTTCTCCTCTGTCTCTAAACCAATTTTCTTCATTTTGTTCTGTTTAGTAGCTACTGACAACTTTCAGTGCATAACGCTAATATTAATTTATAATATTGGTTCATTCATTAAATAAAATATAATAAAAATTCATTATTTATGTTCATACTGTCAACTCAAAACAACTAATTATATATGGAGGGAGCGATCGTTAGATGCTATTATATTCTTAGAGCATGTACTTCTGGAAGTGGCATGCAAGAGTTGTTATGGTTTAGTGGTCAAATAGTCAATGTAGTAGATAAGTATTGATTTTTCGGACGCGTTCCAGTAACTTCCATATTAAATATTCTGTTATAATGTGAATTTAATTATTTGATTAATATATTATTATCAGAACCTTCCCGAAGGTGTTGTGTAAAAAATTGTCAGACAGCGGACAATAGAGAATGTATTAGATATTTAAGTTCTCCTAGGGTTGTTAGTCCTCTCCTTTCTTTAATATCCCTGAACCGCAATTGACTAAAACTTTTAGTTTGCAAAGAACAATATTCCAATTATTATATCGAATATTTTGCCAGGAGCGGTTCAAGCCAAAAATTTGGGGGGTCATTTCTCCACAACTCTGTTTCTTATAAAAATATACTTTTTACAATTTCATGAAATAGGATCGAATTTCGACCACTGGGCGACCACTAGTTATTATAAATATGTCTGATTAACTTGAAAATTTGCACACATGTCAAGGGTCCATGACAATACAAATATTATTCACATTATAATATCCTGACCAGGGTGCGGAACCAGGGGGGTGGGCGATTGGGACGATTGCCCCCTCCGAGAGTTTCAAGATCATTCAGCTTAACACAATAGAACGCGGAATTCGTTCATCCACAAGCTTCAAACAAAGCTATTACTGAAAGTTTAAAGTGAAAATCCATTATTTTAATGCAAAAACTTAGGCAATACAATGTTTTCGAAAACATACAAAAGCTTAGGTACATTTCGTATGAGATTGCTTCCCTGACGTACCTGGTCGACCTCCTGACGTAGCTGATTGCCCTCTTGACGTATCTTACCGCCGCCATGAAGCTCGACTCTGGATCCGCGAATTGGTGAAATAAAATAATTTTTGTAATAAATCTGAAAACACTTAATATTTTCGAACCAGTTGAAGATAGGTGTAGGGCATTGTACATGAATTATGTCTAGAATTTTCAAGATAATCCAAAAAATAAATAATATACAGGGGTTTGCATTTAAAATAAGAAAGTTGATGTTGGCCACTGTCACATGACATACCCTATAAAAACAAATTTTGTTGAAAAAATGCGCATTTAAAAAGACAAATCGATGTGTCCAAGCGTTTTCCCAACACGCCATGCTTTATTGGTTATCGAATTTATTTCATTTCACTGTTTCACACTGTATGACTGTCCTTACCATAGCTTCATTTGTATGTCACTCAGTGACAGAAAATAAAGTAAGTAGTCGTGTGTTTATTCATCAAATATTGGCTTCTCACATAACTATTGTAATTTACTTTTTGTTTGGTGAAAACCCCAAGCGGCATCACGCGCAAAGATAAGAATTACAACGTGAAAAAAATGTAATATTTACACAAGCAACAAATAGCTTTCACCAACCAATCAACTTTGAACTACTCGCACGAATATCAATTTCGATTCCACTGTTTTTAACCGGAACTGTTTAGTTCTCTTGGCAACTCTGTTGATAGTGTTGACACGGTGATCCGCATACACTCCCTTGCTCCGTAGGTAAATTAGAGTTACTTCTAATCCGACCTCTGCAACGATGAGCAATGCTGTTTGTTGGAAGCTCATTACGATCAACTGGCCGCGAGTCGGATAAGGAAGGCCCCGCCATCGATCGATGTTTAACGGCCAACAATAACGTTGCGACATTCAAATTGGAGCTGATCATTAATTTGGTTTGATTAACGCCAATTATATCGTCTAACAAGTGATCGTACAATTAATGTCGGACCAATGGATTCGATCTGACGCTAAGCATACGGAGAGTGTTTGCATGTTTAACGATAGTAATGCCGATAGGCTATGTACTCAAAGAGGACTAAGCCAAATGATGTTTCAATACAATACGTAATAATTGGGGAAGCGTACAGTAATGGAAAAATCTATGTGCTGCAATTATAAATCAACACAACAGATATTAATCCCATTTACGCTAATAGGATACTGGTACTTTAATTTTTAACTTAGTTCTAAGTTCAAAATTCAAAGTAATGAAACCTGTTTGCAGGGCCTGGACAAAATTACCTAAAACTAAACATACATCCTAATTTAATGTGCTTCTTGGGAAATAACACCACAGTTTAAAGAAAGTTGCTGTATATTCCAAACGTTTCGGGGTCTAGATCAGACCCCGTTGTCAATGGTTAAGAAACTACGGATTAAAAAGGCACAATGTAAATTAAAATATTTGACAATGTGTATTATTTGATTTTTGACGTTACTAAGAGAATTTTGTTTGTAATATACAGGGTAGCACAGAAATTTCTAAAGATCATATAATCATAAAGTTCCTTTCAAATTGGAAGAATTTGAAAGGGAAGATCTTCAGAATTTTATGTGGCGCTCCTAGGTGCGACTTTGTTTTAAGATAGTGCATTCGCCAAAAATGCGACCAAATAACTTTGTTGATTCTGATCCCATTAAAATCATAAGGGAAAACCTAGGAAAAACCTTATGAACTATCCCGATATTGGGTTGTTCACAAGGACATGACCATTAGCAATTTCTTCCTTAATCATCGGCAACCGGGAACGACTGAATTCTACGGAAGTAGTAGCGATACAATCGTTTTCATTTAACAAAATTAAAGCAGACTCCTTTAGTTTTCTTTTGGTGTTGTGTTCTTTTTTGCAGAAATGCATGTACTTCTCTCTCTCTCCGTGTTGCCAATGAAGCTGTCGTCGACATACTTTAACCACAGTTTTGGTTGTGTCTCGTACCCCTTCAGTGTATTGTCTTGGAAACATTCAATGTAGATGTTGGCGATCGTTGGTGAGAACGGGGTGCCCATAATCAATCCATCTTCTTGCATTAAGGTAGCGGTTTTTGAGGCAACACCGTAGTAAGACCATGATATAATCTATTGGCAGGTTTGTCGCCTCCATCAGGGTTTCATCCTCAGTAAGTTTTTTTCTCACTATGTCGAGAGATTCGTCTAATGGTACGTTCGTGATTAGGTTTTCAACGTCGAAACTTACTAATTGGTGTTCTGGCCCAAGTTCCATGGATTCGTTGATTTGGACAAAATCATATCAATGTGGCAATCTGTACATTGGGGAGACTAAGCGACCACTGGACACCAGGGTTAAGGAGTACCGCATAGCTACTTAAAGGCGGAGCTAACAATGTCTGGATTAGCTATTCACCCATGGACCGAACACCTTAACATCCAACTGGGACCAGGCGGGTAATTCACAAGGACTAGCACCGGTATAAAAGAAAATTCATAGAAACGGCATACATAATCTCGAATGAGAATATAATTAGCGAGCCCAACGTCCACATTAAAAATGTTTGGAGACCTCTTCTTGAGCCACTGCCGCTACGCAACACCGACAACTCATCAGCAGGTACGGCGAGGCTGATTGGACGAGACAGGGAATTAAGCGACACAAGGAGCATGACTGGTTAAGAGTATGCATACGACAAATAATCTGATTTTCCCATCATAGTGTACAACTTTTCTTTATGTCTCTGGTAATTGCTCACTGTTGTATGCTGAAAACTCCTTGAATGTTACATTAATTCCTAAATTGCGAAACTTTAAACAACAACCGAACATAAACCAAAACAAAATAATGATCAGAATACAATTTATTCAAAGCAAATAATATAAAACGGTTTCGCGCAACCTAAAATTCTAACAAATGAATTTATCTTGTTCTTTGTGTTTGAGGTAATATATGTTTGAGCGAGTGAGAACTGTAAAAGCAAGGAACATCAAATGACGTTAAAATTTATCTGGATATTTAGGCAACCATCATCCTGTGATGTTACGCAAACACCGCTCAGGCCCCAGCTTCTTGTCGCCTCCTTGGAGTTTGAGTTTTTCTAAGGTAACGGCGACTAGATGACAGGAACGTTTTGCCCATAATAAAGCCATTGGTCCACTCGGCCATCATTAGCACATGCACTTGAAACGACCCTTTTCAGTGAGGGAATCCGGGTTGAAAAGCCAAACATTAGCTTTTCATAGTTAATGACGACAACCGCCACATGATGGCGCCCAAAGCTGTCTGCATGGGCCCCACCCCGCAATACTCCAAATTCAAATTTAAAAATCATCTTCATTTTCAGGCCCCATTTGGATTCAGAACCGGCTCTACTACCGAATACCCGTAGAAAAACTTCCGAAGACATGTGGAGCAATACGAGGGCTGCCTTTTATATTTCGGGATTGGACCACCCTAGTGTTGCAATCTGACAACTGACAGCTCTATCGTCAACTTTGACATTTTTGAGGTTATACGTACGCAGAAAGTTTTGACATACGAGCGCTATGTGTTGTTTATAGTAACTAAAATGATTCATCTCGGCCAAAAAATGGAATTAAATCATGAACCTTTTCGTGCAAATATTTTTTACAACTTTCTACGTGGATTAAGTCAGCAAGAGTGGATTGATGAACATAATTTAAATTTTGGCGACGAAACTCCATCAAGAACCACTGTTTATCGATGGTATGGTGAATTCAATCGAGGTCGTAGTTCACTCCAAGACGAATTTCGTGAAAGTCGTCCAAAAACAATTGTTGTTCCGGAAACCATTGATGCTGTGCGCGAACTGATATTGCAAGATCGTCATGTGATCTATTGTGAGATTGAGTTAACCTTACACATTAGTGGAACCAGCATACCTTCAATATTGCATAAACATTTGAATGTCAAAAAAATTTGTTCGCGTTGGATCCCACACAATTTGTCAATCGTTCAAAAAAAAGGCTCGTGTCGATTGGTCGAAAGAAAAGCTCAAAAAATACAATCGCGGTGCTTCAAAACACGTTTATGACATAGTGACAGGTGATGAATCGTGGATTTACGTGTATGAGCCCGAAAGTAAACAGCAGTCGACTGTATGGGTGTTTCAAGATGAGTCGAATCCAACAAAACTTGTTCGCGCACAAAGCACTTCCAACCAAATGATCGCCTGTTTTTTCGGAAAAACTGGACATATCGCAACCGTACCACTAAAACAACGCAGAACAGTCAATTCTGAGTGAGGAGAATGAGGTAAACCAACCGCCGAAGACGGATCACTCTTCACCACGACAATGCGAGCTCCCACACATCAGCTCAAACAACTGCATTTTTGACCACTCAAAACAACGATTTGATGAGTCATCCGCCGCCGCCGTATAGTCCTTACATGTCACCAAATGACTTCTTTTTATTCCCGTACGTAAAAACAAACTGAGAGGTCAACGTTTTTCGACACCTGAAGAACCGGTTGCTGCGTTCAGAATGCATGTTTTGGAGATACCTCAATCAGTGTGGAAAAAGTGTTTCGACAATTGGTTCAAATGCATGCAAAAGTGTATAGATCTTCATGCGGAATATTTTTAAAAACAATAAAGCGATTTTGGATGATTAATATTTGTTTTTGTTCTCTAATCCCGAAATATAAAAGGCAGGCCTCGTATACCGCATATTAACCAGTGCTAGCAACGATAAAATAGAATCAGACAATACTAAGATGTAGAATCTAGATCAAAGCAAAAAACAAAAAAGAAAGAATAGAGGAAGGATTCAAAATATTTTTTTTAAAGTTTTTGAATTTAAGTTCATTTAATATTATTTGAACACTCTTATACTTTGTAATATCTTGAGAAAATTTTAACAATTTCACTTCACAAGGCTAACTTTTATCAATTTTTATTGGATTTTTTTCTTTACACAACTATTGATTATAGATTACCCTTTGGCCTGGTTGAGTTGTAAATATAGGTATAATTATTTCAGAAAAATTTTATTGTTGGTAGACAAAACAGTTCATAATAATAAAATTTTCTTTTAATGTTATTGAAAATGAAATAAAATTGATATATTTTATGATAATCTTTATCAGTAGCTATTTGCTCAAACAAAATTATGTTTTCTATGCTAGCTTGAAATTGATGTTTGTGTTCCTTTTGAACAAACTTAAAAGACTGTGATCAAATCGTCAGGTTCAATATTTGAGATATGTAAGATATTTAACATACAAAACATATCTAATTGCTGCTGTCACAGCTTCAAATATTAGAATAATAATTTGATTTTCAGTACTTAGTTGAGAAATAACAATTTCAATTCGCATAAAATCTTTGGCCTTAGAGTTTCCGGTTTGGTTATTTCTTACATCATTTTTAGTTCCAAAAATTTTATGATTAGTAGGATTTTCATTGTTCGTTAATAACAACCCCTTATTACGCGTTTTGTGGGTTGAAAACAATTTATACACCTAATATAATCCTCTTTATTTTCGCCAGAATAATTCACAAGAAATTCCCTTTTAAAATATTTACTTTTTAAAATGTCAATAAACTCACTACCGAGTCACATGTTTACCAAGTTGCTATCTACTGAACTGAACTCTTGGTGTACGTCAGCCTTTTTATATAATCGAAGATCTCGATTTTTCTCGTAGTGACCCTGTCTTGCTAATGTTGATAATTTTTTATTCTGGAAATTATCGGTACTTTTGTATCCTTACTCGGGCAGTCAGAGGTTTTTACTCCCCATTTGTATTTTTGCAGATTTAGTTTGTATTGAGGATGATTAATTTCTATAAGGGTTTGTTAATTATTGGCAGCGTAAAATAAAATGCTTTAAAAATATTTTCATTGAATTTCTGGACAGTTGATTCTAGTATAATAAATTTGATTTTAGGGAAAAATTATTTTATTTTGATCTCTAATTAATTAATTTATTAATTTATTATACTTTTCAGGGAATGCATTTTGTAAATTTCCTGTGATTATTTCACAATAGTTCCTCAGCTATTAATGAAACCTCTTTTTTGTCTTCTTAAATTAATTTCATTAAACATTAGATGATTTGAATTAACATGGTATTTATTTTCAGTTATAAGTTTCCTACTAAATCTTTATATATATAAATCTTCTGTACGTGTGTTGGTCATTGAACTCCTCCTAAACGGCTGGACCGATTTTGATGAAATTTTTTGTGTGTATTCCAGGGGGTTTGAGGATGGTTTAGATTCAGAATACGGTCAACTAGATATTGTTTTTTTAGTTAAATTATTTATTTAAAAATTGTTGTTGATGTTAGCGCAACTTACATAGGATCCGGAAGACTGCGCTGTAGTCGCTGTGTCAAATATTCAATAGTGTGCTTTAGTTTCAGTTACGTCTTATAGATGGCGTTCAGATTATATTGTTACAGCTAATTTTTAAAAGTTTACATGGGACAGGACAACGTCTGTGGGGTCCGCTAGTGAGTTATAAAATTCTTATATAAAATCTTCACTATTATTAAAATTTAAAAAATAAAATAAGGATTGAAGTTCATTTGCAAAATTAATCTCCGTAATAAATGAAAATGGCCGATGCATTCAACATACACAGACTATGAAAATCGAAACTCAATCAACTAGACGAAGGCACGAGCCATAATGAGACTACATAGATGATGAATGTTCCTCTAACGATTCAGTAACCCAACGTAGCCTTATGATTAAGCGTATGTTTGTTATTCAAAGGACAGCTCGTCACGTTCGGATAAGGTCAGTTTGTTACGTCAAGCAGAAATACTGGACGTTTTGCAAGAAAATTCCTATGCCATAGTAACGGTTAATCATCCGTAACGAGGGTTGTCAACATGCTTAATGGACATCGCGGAAAATAAGCTGTGTATACGTTTTGCATTTGTGAGTCTTTGAAATACACAGCGGACAAGGAACAATAAATTATTTAGCAAATCTCTTACAGTAATTAAAATTGTTGTACAATGGAAAATGTGAGGCTATTAGAATTACACCTTCGATTCTTTTGGTTAGTTCCTCAAGTTTCTATTTGTTTCAAATAACATATATGTCTTAATATATGAGAAAAGAAATGATTTGGATTTTTAAGCAACTTGAATAAGAAGGAGGTTCTCTATTCGTTTATATCTACGTTTTTTATATGTTTGTTCAGCGATTACTAGCAAACAGCTTAAGGAATTTTGACCGTTTATATTGGATCCTGTTCCGGGGGATCCCGAACTGGTCCCGTATTTATTTCAAGGACATAGCTTGTATCCTTTTTCATATAGTAAGCTTTGGAGGTGCTGGTATTATAAAAATATGGAAATGTTTCTGTTCTTGGGATATAATAAATTGAAAAGAAATTGGTTTAATCAAAACAAATGTGAGTTAATCAGTTTCAAGGTGAAGATTCTCAATTAGTCTGTACATATAGTGTGTTTTCATGAATCAAACGATTTTATTAAGAATAATGTTAAGAGTAAAAGTTATTCTTCATAAGCAGATTTCCATGATCTAAAACGTATACTGTAATCATTACATGTCACTATTTTAACTGTAGATGAGGTTTGCAACAAATAGGAAAGTGAAGTACCTTTAACTATTGTTTATGTCTAAGATTGTTATCAAATAGAAATAAAAGGTGTATGAAAATTCTCAATTAGTCTGTATATACATCATAAATCAAACGAAATTATTTATGTTATAATTGTTAGGAGATATATTTTTCGTAAATATTTTTAATATTTAATATATTAAATTTATTGTTATTAGAATAGATGGTTTTTGCTCTATAATATAAAGATTTAATGACTATAGGGAACTGAAAATGATATAAAAATAATAAATTTATGATTAATGGTCCAACTCCATACAGCCCATTGTTGGGCATGAGTTTTACAAGGAACTTAAAATCAAGAGTGAAATTTTAGGTTCGAAGATTTGACGAACTTTTGAGGTCGATTTTAAGAATACGTTCTAAGAAGAGTCCACGAGAAGAAATACAAGGGCTAAGAAAAATGCCATAATATAATTTCACAGGTGTTCAGATTATATTTCAAATAAAATCTTTATTTTAGAAAATGGTTTATGGTATGGTATTGTGGATTCAAAATTCTGAATTGCGGTTTGTGTTTTGAGCAGTTTTTTTTGCAAATGATGGCATTTGAAATTAATTGATGTATTTTTTTATTAATCTAGATAAGGTTTCTGTCAACAAATACCTTCATCTTCAGATACTTTTTTATATTATTATATTCTTTTGCAATATTTAGAACTGAATTGTTTTACTACCATTTCTATGTGGTTTAATGAAATTAATTAATTAATTAATTTATAATTTACGGGTAAAAACCCATTTACATTACATACAATTATATATGAAATTATAAGAATACAAAGGAACGGTACAAAAATAATTAACAAACTAATATAAAACAACACTTAAATGATTGAAAATAATTAAATATAACTTTTGAGTTAATACTAACTTTAGCAACATTACAATTAGATAAATCAAGCCACGAACAGTTATTATCCATAAGTTCCGATATTCTTTCCATCGGCGATAACCAGTGATATTCAGACTCATAAAAATAAGAAGTGTGTCGTAGATGTCGCTTAGGAACGTGAAAATTTAACCTACCCAACAAGTCAATACAATCTATTTTGTTGTTAATGATTTTAAAACCAAAAACAATATCATTTCTTGTCAATTATGAGTACAGATCAGGAATTTTAAGTGCTTGTGCAATGTTACAATAGTTGTGGTTTGTAAAGTGCATAGGCTGACCACATTTGAAAGAAGAATAACGAAGAAAGGATCTACGAGGTCTTTCAAGTGATTTAATTTGGTAATCCCAATGGGGTCTCGAAATGACTGAACAGTAAGATAGAATAGGATATACAAACGCGTAGTACAAAATTCTGAAAGTTTTAAACCTAGTGAATTTACTTGAAAATGTCTTGATGAAGTTGACTTGATTAGTGGCTATTGATTTGACATAATCCAAGTGGAATTGAAATTTTAAATTGGAGTCGATATATACCCCGAGATCCCTAATTTCATCTACCTTCCCAAGATTAGCTCCTTTTAAATTATACGTAAACACATTAGGGGAGTCTTTACCAAAAGTCATGACAAAGCATTTTACTGGGTTACATGTAAAAAACACACATGTAAAGAACACCAATTTAGAAGTGAGTCCAGATCACTTTGTAGGGAAATTCTGTCTTGAAGTGACTTAATGCTTTTATATAGTTTCGCATCGTCAGCAAATATAGAAATTTGAGAATTTTTGATGTCTTGATTTAAACCATTTATAAAAAGTATGAAATGAATGAAATTAATGTTTATTAACAGATGTATACCTTGGCATTTTTTGAAAATAATCAGTTTTTTGTAGAGTAACTTAATTTTTAATTGTATTGTATAATGTTAACTTATAAACAAAAATGTAAAGTAACTTATATTAAAAAAAAACACTTCAGCTGACTTAAAATAAAAATCGTTTAGAAACCGTGTGCGATCAATCACTATTTTCAGACATATCTTTTTTTTATCTGATTTAATTAAGGTACAATTCAATTCAAAAATTTTAGTGTATTTTTACCTCTCTCTTTCTCCATCTCTAATATTTGTTATTTGTCTATATTGTCTAAATATATTTTAACTTGTTTATTTGTTTTATCATTTGGATCACTTTCTATAAATGTAACTAATTCACTCTATATTGCATCCACACTGTATATGCTTCTGTGTACTGGTCACCCCCATATAAAATATTGGTCTTTCATTTTCTAAATCACCATGTACAACTATAATTCTATTCAACACAATATTACAACGGTTCTGATATCTTTTAAACCAGCCTGTATAAGTATAAATCCGCTCCACACTATTGATCTTTCTATTTTTCTATTGCCTGAATTATTCCTGTATACCAATGATTTTACTTCGCCCAATATGTCTAGTATTCCATTTATGCAACTGTTCATAGTCTATCCTATATAAAAAATCACTTTTTTGAACCATATTTTATAACTATAATTTTACTGTACCATGTATTTCAATCACCCGGTATATGCCACTGCTTCTAAAAAAGTTTAACCCATTTCTATAATTTTACCCCGTCCTATGTCCTATAATTCAAATATCCTAGCTGCTTATGCTTATATATAACAAATTTACAAATTTTTAATACATCCTGAATAACAATAACTTTACCCCACCCTTACTTCAAACACCTTGTCTAAGCAACTACGTATGTTCCAAACTATATAACTGTTTTAAACCGCCCTGTATAACTGTAATTATACTCCACCTTATTATTCAACCATCCTGTATATTCAACTGCTTCTGATAATTTTTAAAGCCTTTTGTATAACTGTAATTATTCTCTGTGCGTTAAGGCAAATATTTGCTCGACTCTTCATTCAACCACCTTATATACGCAACTACAAATGTGCTACCCAATACAATATTTTTAGAACCAACCTATATAACTAATTGAATTCCAACTCATATTTCAACCATCCTATGTATACAACTGCTTATGTACCACCTTATATTACATGCACGCACGCACTCACCTACAACCGTATACCATATAGAAAAATTCGCCGACATAACAAATTTTCGTTTGGATAAACTAACGAAATATGTTTTGCCATTTCACCCGACTATAAGCCCCCTAACTTAACTTCGTCTCTAAAGGAAACTTACTTCAAACGAATGATAAAAATTTGACATTTACCATGATGTTTACAGTTTTTTGCATATATTTTTCCGATATTCAGAAAAATAGTCATAGAAAAATATACGGAATCAAGCTGGAACATATCTTTGTAGAATATAATGTATAATACTTAAATTTCTTGAGCGGTTTTAGAGAAAACAGTGAAGATTAATTGAAATTCACTGAAACCTAGTGCTTTATTTTCTTTCTGATTTTCTGGAAAACCATAAATCTCATGTTATAGACAATTATATGGGACCTTTCTGCAGTGTTCCTTAATATATATGCAGTTTAAATCGTCAAAATTGCCCACGCCGTTTTTGAATAATCGCGTCGTACATAAAAAAAAGTTGCAGATGAATTGATAACCTAGTCTTTTTTCGAAGTCAGTTAATAATTTCCTTCTGTTTTATATTGAGTATTACTTATACCACTTCTACCAACAACTTCAATAAAACTATCGAGTGTTTAAAATAAAACAAGTTTCATATTAGCCAGTCTAACAAATCTATATTTGACACTTAATTAAAAACTGTCTCAGGTATACAATAAGTGTACTAAACTCAGGAACAGATGTGAAGTTGCGAAAATCAAGTTGTCTTGTCAAGTAGAATCAAAGTTTGTTTCTGCGTTTGTTGCTGTTATTTGAATTTTGAATAAAAAGAAAAATGACAAAGCTTTTAGTGGTTGTGCCGCTCAAACCAGAATTTTTCATATTTAATAACACAATTCAAAGGAAAAATTTACTTTAAAAATAAATGAAAGAATGCTTTTATCAAAGTAGCTTATGAACTAACGAAAATGATGAATATGGAAAAGGCGAATTATCATACAAGTTTTCCAGCTTATGTTTACGTATAAAACGTTAAACACGTTAAATCTCCAGTGAAAGTATTACTCAACTTAAATTGGGAACCGAAAAAAAAATCTGTGATATAAAGCACAACTTTGTACACATGAGGGAATCCCTTTTAAATACTTTGTTACTCCGGAGTAACATTTAAGATAAATTATGCAATCCGAAGTTATCGAAGTAGAAGCTAAGGACGTTCCAAGCTAAAGGGAAGAGAAGATAGAGATCCTCTGGGACCACTTGTCGGCGAAGCTAATGATAACGGTTCAACGTGCAAATGAACGGCAAAATTGGACAACTCTGGAGAGAGCGATGGAGAACAAGTTGGAGAGAGAAAGGCGATCGACGTTAAGAATCTGGCAGAGTTGGTTGTGAGTTTGTCTTTAACTAGCGGCTACATTAAACTTTATATTGAATGTTTAGGGGAAGTTTTTAGAAAACATCTGGCTTCAAAGTTGTGACGAAGGTAGTTTGAGAGACTTTCGCATTACAGAATTTGGTTTGTCCAGGCACACGAGAACATTTATATTGTTGATCAAATGATTATGGCGATCTGGCTGAAGCGTTTTTATGTAAATTGAGATGATATTGCCAAACCAGATACAGCATTGTAAAATCTTGCAGAATTTGATGTAGAGTGTGTTGAAACTGTATTTAATAATTCCTGAATGATTCATGAGATAAATATGTACTAGTGACCACCCAGTGGTCAAAATCGACCGTATTTTATCAAATATTTACAATAGTAAATCCCCTATACAAGAAATAAGGATAAGGCGAAATCGGGAAATTAAAAGTAGCATCTGCTATGTAGAAAATTATATAAACAGTTATTTTCTTATATGTTTTTGTAAGTATATGTAAAGCGCTCTGAGCGAAGAGTCATAGAGGTCGTGATACCCCAATCCTGTAGACAAATGTCTTTAAAAAACTCGATATTGTTAGCCTTGAAAGTTAATAAACAGTATTGACAATAAATAAAAATTCAGGGAGTCTCAATATTACCTCATTTTCTGTACGAAAAAATTTTGTAGCAATTATGACGTGACCATGATCTTTAGTTCATAATACAAAAGAAATATTTCGACTATGTTGTACAAGCAACTGCAAATAGCTACGACAAAAGAGTATTTATTTTCTTTATTTATTTATTTATTTATTATTACACTATCCAACAGTACAAATACCAATTATAGGACAGGAACAAAAAAAAAGGAATACAAAAATGTTTTTTTTTATTACACTTATGGAAGAATTAAAAATGTCTAGTTTTACGGAGTTACAACTTTTGGACATAAAATACAGAAGTGAAAACTTTAAAATATTAGTTCTTGGCTTTGGTAGATAAAATGTATTATCAGTACGGGAGCTAGGTCGAGGAACATGCAGAGGCAATTGATGTCAGATGTCACTGCAATCTATGTGGTTTCTTAACAACTTACTTAGAAAGACAACTTAGTGAACTCTCCCCCGATAATGCAGACAGAAGTGAATCTCCTCAGTAGCACAGATTGAGAAAAATCTAAGAGATGATGTGAACCGTCAATTTTAAAAGCCAGAAATTTCATATCGCCTCTGAATATTTTCGACCAGCTCACTGTACTTATTGTACCCTGGGTGCTGAGATTTCACAAAGGCGTTGTACTGTTTGGTCTTGACAAAGTAACACCCTCTATATTGTAATCAAACAAAATAGGAGTTTGCCGTCTGGTAAAAGTCACGGCGTGACACTTTGATGCATTTAATGGCTGATCGTTTTTTTTACACCAGACATACACACTTTTCTGTAGCCTAAAACAGTCATTTACATTTTCTATTACAGTATAGATTTTAATATCATCAGCATATAGAAGATATTGAACATATACAACAATGATATTTGAAGACGCGAGATGTAAGACCGACATCTAGGATTTTCGAGAGAATAAAATGAGTAAACAATGTCATTTATAAACAAGACAAATAATAGTGGCCCCAATAAGGAGCCTCGAGAAACCCCCCGCGTGGACAGAATTTCTAATAACTTGAAAAGGCGGCACTCCACGTATTGCCTTCTGTTCGCAAAATATGATTCTCAGAATATAATAAGTGAGGGAGATACACCAAAATCTTTTAGTTTGGCAAGCAGAATGCCGCGATTAACTCTATCGAAAGCTTTTGAAAAATCCGTATAGACAACATCAACTTGTTTATTCAGAAATGTACTGAGTTAAACAAATAGATTAGTAATGGTGGATCTTTGTTTAACAAAATCATGCTGGTGTACTGTAATCTGACCTTGTACATGCAAGTAAAACAGATTATGGAAAACCATCTCAAAGACTTAGACAAAATTACAGATGATAGTGATAGGTTTATAATTTTCAGTATTGCTTTTGTCTCCTATTTTGATAACAGACCAAAATTTCATAAACACGTTTCGTTTTTATTCAACACGGAAGAGCAACCGATTTTTGGAAAACAATTACTAAGGCAAAGTTTATTGAACAAATTACTTAATTAAAAATATTACAATTTCTTTTGTAAATTATAACTCACAAAGTATATTAAGATTTTAGCCAGTATCACCCAAGGATATTTTATTGATCAATGTTAAAAATTTTCGATAAAAAAACAGCCGTATCACCGTGTGTTGGGCCCGCTCTCGAGTAGTTGTGGCGCTTTGTCTGTTGACAGTCGACGAGTTTTTCTGGTTTTTAACCGACTTCCAAAAAGGAGGAAGTTTTTTTTTTCACTTTTTTTTGTATGTATGTTACCTGATTTCTTCTCCTGTGGTGCACCGTTTTGAATGAATATGGTCTTGTTTCATACAGTATATATCTGGATTGGTGAAACTTCAAATTTTGGAAAATAATTTTATTGGTAAAGTGATAAAATTTGTGAATGAAGACATGCGTGCATGGAAATCGACCAATATCCCTAATATTTTACTCGATTTTTCGATAACTCTTTATGGATGTGTATAGTTTTTTAACGTTTAATCTATTAAAGAAGATCCTTAGGTGATCTCATATACGTTTCTGCGACGTGTAACTTGCAGTTTTCCAAAAAATCGCCGAAAATTCCAAAATTCTTATCAAAAATTTCATCCCAATGACATAACGGATTAATTCTAACGTAATAGTGCGGTAATTTTAGGCACTGGAAGTTTTAATTACGAATTTGAAAATTTTCTATGTTCATCTCAAGCATATAGGTAGTAAAGCATAGTATTTTCGGCTCCTTAAATCAATGAGTACCAAGCTCGTTTTGTCTGTATACCAGGCAAATACCTATTTAAATGCAAATTTTTCCATTTTGCGAAGACGGTGCTTTTGGTTGTCACATTCTCCCGGCCTAATAGAAAATTCAGTGACAACACATGTCAAACTTTAAACTGATATTTGATGTGTTTATAGACAGGGTGTTTAGTTATAGCAAACAAAATCACAAAGTAAAGTGATAGGAGTTGCATTTATATGAAGATTGAAATATAGGACGGACTAGAATGATAGTGGTCCGTAAGCAGCCGTATATACAGGTTGGTTGGAATATAGGGTGGACCGGACGTTTGGTGGTATAAAAATGTTGGAAAAAATGTGAAATTAAAATTATATAGGGTGATTAAAAAACTGTTATATGATGTGGACATAAGCAAATAATATACAGGATGATTGAAATATATACTGGAGTTGAATTATATTTATACACTGTGATTAAAAAATTATTTCTTTTATAGCCCATAAGAACTTGCATAAAGTGTGGAGAGGAATTAACGTTACACAGGGCGATAATATAAAACGTTACAAAATGAAATAATTTATGGGGTAGCCCACAAGGAGTTATATACTATGGTTGAAATGTAGGACGGATTTGACCCTGTAAATAAAGTTTGACTCCGTCCTATAGTTTACAGAAGACAGCTAACAAATTTATGCTTGTTCCTGGGCAGTCGTATGTACAGGATGGTTGGTACATAGGGTGAATTGGAATTATCTATAGTTATACAGGGTTATCAAAAAAAGTTGAAAAAAGGTTATATGGCGTAGTCCATAAGGCATAAATCAAGTTTGATGAATTAGAAGATAAGTACGCATTGAAGGATTTTAGATTAGCTTGGCACCGGCTTCAAAAATATACTAGACTGGTAGGTAATTAATTTGTACAGAATGAGCACCTTTTAAGGTTTACATTTTTTACTTCCTTTGTAGGTACCTAACAACATTGAATGTGTTATTTATTTCCTAGAGTTCTATTTTGTTATAATTTATTTAGCTTTTTAGTTATAGGTAGAAGTCGGTTATATTTTTTTAAAAATGTTTTATGTTCATCTGTTTTAATGTGATATTGATAACAACTTAATTAGAAAAGGTTACGGTGCAAATATTCGGAGCCACTTATGACGTATGCTTTGGGAAAAATTTACATCTATCGAGCAATCCTTTATGTACTATCCGTGAGTATCACCCACTTATTCATAGTAGTATTTATGCAGTTTACCAAACAGTTTAATACCACAGATTTCGGCTAGCTATATCCAAAAGCAAACGCGGTAATGCACTGACAAACTAACCGACTAATTCCGCGATTACTAAACTGATACTTGTGGAACACAATAGGTATCATCTAATCCTTTTAAAGTAATAGAGAAACAACCAGCCACCGTATTAATATGGACCTCAGTAAAAAACATTTCCAAGGCAGTAAAGATAAAATGATATTAGACAAATTGCTAATTTACTTGTGTTTTTTGATTATTGCATAAAAGCTTGTAGAAAGTGCCCCAAATATTTAAAGATATGAACATTATTTGTGTCAAATATTTTCTGTATATCGTTTGCTTCTGTGGATCATCAGATTTGTCAGGTTTTCTAGCAGGGAGTGCTGTTTTTGTTATAACACCTAACAAAATTAACTCTTCATTTAAAATTATCATTTATTTGTTAAAATAAATGAAATTTGCGTCATGAAGTAAATCAAAAGAATATAAAATATACACGTATGTATTTTAGACAAAAGCCTTTTATAAAATATTTTATGAAATATATGCTAATAATTAACTGATACTACAATTACAACTTCCACAATTTACGTTTTTTAAAAAACTGTCCGACGCATTTCGAGTAATGTCTTTGTCAAGGAACTAGACTGAGTATTTCTTGAAGAAGTTATATTTATATTCCATGAGTAAAATAATTACCAGGAACTTAATTTTGAAAAGGATTATTTAACTTTATTATAGGTGAAAAATATGTTATGAATGTTAATATAAATTTCATTACATATTAAACAAGGTAAAATATTTTATCAAATATTTTCCATTTATTCAAACCAAAATTGTATGCTTGTGCTGCTGTGGTGTTTTATATTGTTACATTTTGTTTCAATTTAAAAAAGATATATGAAGCATGTGAGATGCCCCCAAATTTGTATACTAGAACTTATTCAGGAATCTGGAACAAAAGGCAAGAATGGTTTTCAATTTAGAATTGCATTAAAATTTGTGATGCCACATTGCAATGTTGATGCCACACGTGTCTAATTTAATTGCTAACAAATGCACATTTAAAAAATTGTACTAGAGTAAATAGTGAAATTATACAATGTGCTTTATTCTCTATATTAACACCGATATGTGATACATTTATTGTTCACTTTTAAAGTACAAAAAATATTTTCTCAGCATAAATCCTGATCCTGATAAATCCGTCGAATGTTTTTAAGAGCCTTTGTACATCAACGCTAACAACAAGAGTTCGAATAATTTTCACTGCAGGCGTTTAAATTGTTGTTTCTGTATGTATAATATTTATTTTTGTTTCTATGTATATTTGTAAGATTATATAAAATTAGCGTTTTTCTAAAGCAGGTATTAATAATTTATATTTAAAAAAGAACCGACTTCAAATGACTTAAAATAAAAAGCGTTTGGAAACCGTGTGAAATCAATAAATATTTTCTGACATTTTTAGGGTTCCGTATATACAATATACGGATACCCTTATAATATCACTCCGGATTTCTGTCTCTGTCAAATCACAGCAATTTTCTCCTAAACTACTGGACGGAAATGGTTGAAATTTGGTATGAATGTATAGTTTGGTGACCCGATCAGGAGTACATACATAAAAGAAGAAATTTTGATTGCAGGGGCACATTCTGGGAGAAAATCTAAAAAAATATACCGTTCCCCCCTGATATCCAAAACTACTGAGCCTAAAATTTTGGAAAAAATATGAAATATAGAACGTTGCCCGAACTTTACAGGAAAAATAAGGAGAAGCCATTAATATTAATTTTGGGGGGCAAATTATAGAATTAAATGAAAATTTAAAAATATTTTTTTTCGAACGCATCATGTAATACATCAAATGAAAGGTCCCATTCTGAGGAACATAAATATATTTTTTTCATAATTATAAAAATAATTAAAAAGATATTAACGAAAATATACCAGATTTTACCATTCCCCCCTTATCTCTGAAACTATAAATCGTAAAGCTTTGCAAAAAAATAGAGGTACTCGTATAGGGTCCGATCTGAAGTTTACTGAAAAAATAAGTAGAAACCTCTACTTTTAATTTTGGGGGTGGGGCTAATTACAGAATTAAATGGAAAATATAAAATTAAAATTGTTTCTAACGCATCATGTCATATTTCGAATGGAAGGGCTCATTATAACGAAAACAAATATATTTTTTTCATATTTTTAAAAGAAATATATTAAAAGATATTAACAAAAATATAAAAAATTAGAAAATTAAATACATATGTATTGTGATAAAAATCAAGCGAATCCTAAAGCAGATAAAATAAAAAGTCTATGTGTGGAAAATCAAAGTGTTTATTTTTATAAATTTAAAACGCTTCCTTATAATTGTACAATTTGCCCCCAAAACGAATATTAGGATTTTTATTTTTTTTCCCGTAAAGTTTACGTAGAGCTATTTTATCCTCAATGTTTTGGAGATAAAGATGGAAATGGTTCGATTTTTGCATATTTTCGCCAGTATCTTAACAATTTATCTTAAAAAATATGAGAAAAAATATATTTTTATACCAGATACTACATGATGCGTATGAATAAAATTAGTATTTTATTTTATCTTTAATTTTACAATTTGCACCCAAAATTAATTTTCGCTTTATTTTTTCTGCAAAAATTGGGCAAAGATCTATATTACCATTTTTTTCAAAATTTTACACTTGGTCGTTTCGTGGATAAAAGGGGGAATGGATCTAATTATACATATTTTTGTCAATCACTTTAAACAATTTATCTAAAAACATATGATGAGCTTGAAACCCCTTTTAAAGTTTTATTTTTCATTATTTTTTAAAATTTCCCACAAAATTTCATAATAGGGCTTTTTCTTTAACCTGCAACCTCTAGATAAGAGCCTATATTCTCTATTTTTTAGAATTTTAGCCTTAATAGGTTCTTAGATATAGAATAATTTTTGTTCTAGTTTTTCTCCAAATCTGTGATTTACTCTATTTCTTCTCCTGAGGTAATACTGATGCCGATTTTTTGTCCTTTCCGTCAAAAAGTTTCGGAAAATATAGATAGATACTGTGTGAAATAGTAGGGGATTTAAAAATAAAATACAGTCTTGGTTATAAAAAAAAATACTTTAATAGTTAGTGTCGTATTAAAATTATTATTTCAAGCATTATCTTAAACAAAAACTATTAACAAATTGATGTAACTTTCGATTCATTTGTCTTTGCTTAGTTAAGTTTGGGTGTTGCGCAAGGTGCTTGTGGATATGAGCAGCAAATGACCAAGCGGGAAAATGTGCTTTTCGCGGTCAGCTTTGCAAACAGAATCTCAGACAAGCTAATGATACATCAAAGTTCTGACGAGGGTAGCTTGCGGGTTTCGTTGCAATGAATTTATTACGCCCAGATGTATACTCCAAAGCAAATTCTCCATTAATCATTTTCATCTCACACAATTGTAAATAATTAAAAATTGTTGGGGAAATAGTTGTTGTTTGGTAGCGGGAGCTTTTTTGCTTAGAGTAGGCATAATAGTTGTAGTCTTTGAGAACAATGGGGATTATTAACACATGTTTAGTTTTGTAGGAACGAGGTAATAAGTTTGTACAATTCTACTTCGAGAGTGGATTTGTTTTTTCTGGTGGCAAATTTTATACACACATCGGATAAATTTAGGGATCTATTGTTTCGAATTTGTTTTGATTTAGGTGAATAACTAAATTTACAGATGAAGTATGTTTTTAATATTACATAAAATGACTTATTTTCCTCAAAGAATCTTAAATCATTGAATGAAAAGATAAAATAAAATTATTGTGCAAAGCTTATTTTTAGATTCTTACAAAATCTCCAGATTGTGTGTCCTTTACATTGATTTATCGCGCTGATCTATATCTATTGTAAATGTCCTCTTGCCGTAAACTTGTCCACTGTGTTGTCGAAAGCTCCTGGAATCGAAACACATGGTGAATGTTGAGTATAGGCGGAATAATTTGACGCTGAAGCACACCCTAGACATGTTCAGTCGGATTTAGGTCAGGGAGTTGTGCTGGCCCTGGTCAAACTTCAATTCCCTGGTTACACAAACAGTTGCTTATTATAACTGTTGATTGTGCTCGGGCATTATCATGCTTTATGTGGAAGTTTTGGTCAACAGCTACTGCAAGTATACTATCCAGATACAGCTGAGCTCTCTTTTTCTTCTTCCAAGGTTGGCCTTACGGCCGGTAGTGGTCTTGATCTTTCGGTCTTATTGACCATAAATAAATGGTTCAATAATGTATATAAGGAATTTTCAATAAATTCCATCGATTACTATATGCCTATATTTTCTTTTTATTATTTTTCACTTGTTTTATATCGTGAAACCATATGCATCTATTATATTACATCTGAATTCCTTGGATTACCTTTTCCTATTTTCCATTTGACGATCGATTTCTTTTCCGTATTTTTTCACTTATAGAATGGTTTAACTGATGGATACCAATCGACGTGAACTCTTGCACATGTGTTTATTAAAAAATATGGAAATTGAACTGTTTCTTGAAATAAAATAACTAAAAATTCTTCACCATTTGTAACTAATAGGTGTGATTTAGTAGATAAATATAGAAAACTATTTACATAATCGGCGCAGCCTTTGATTTCCATTTTGACACGCACTTAATACAAATTAACGCTAATCACTCTTAGAGCGAAGTTTTCACTATCAAAGCGTCTTAATGGGATTTCTATAACCAAAAATGGATTCATTACTTGGATGATGGCTAAAATACTCGGTATATAACTGGCTCTAAACCTAAGCTTCTAACATAAGACGAACACACGTGCGGCTGCCCCGACATCTTGAACGAGAATCCAGCTAAGCTCTCAAGAAGCAATTCAAAAAAACGAACCTTTTCCACGTTCTCCATTTCCAGATCGCCTCCAAACTCTTATTTAAGGCAAATCCTGGTGAAATCTAAACTTGGAATCAAACTGTAGGTCAATCATGAGCACCTAATTTCTGATATGCATCCCTCTTGAAAGAGGACGACATCTGATTGGTCACTGACTGAAGATATTGTCGTCGTGAAGACTATATCTCAGAGTATCGTGGTCAATAGTGACGTTATACAACCAATTCAGGTGCTGTAATTGTATGTTGCCTTCTAGTAGTTAAACATGCTTTGTACGCAAGACAATATATATGATACATACTGTTTCTGGACGAGAACCTTTATCCTTTGGGTTTCCCACAATAGAATGTCCTCTCGAACACTACATCTAGAGGAGAGCAGCAATTACACGAAACGGCTCTAGATTTGGAACCGCAGTTTCATCGAAAAAAAAAGATGTCAGTTTTACATCTCGCTTCTACAAATTTACCGTTACATATCAAATACATAAAAAGTAGTTCGAGAGGATATTCTATTGTGTGACGCGCAACTGATGAAGGTTGTCGACCAGAAACAACATATATCATTTATGTATATATTATCATGCATACAAAAGAATGACACATCGAAAATCAGTAGATATCGGCCTTTATTTACTTCTGAATGTTGTACGGCAATACTACCCGTTTTCGTAATATGTCTCTATATTCGACTTATGACCTGTTTGAGCTTGGCAGCATACTAGCTTAAGAAAGGCCTACCAATCGATTAAATGACGTAGTTCCGTAATAAAAAACACTAAATTTAAATGCATTTTATGAATAAGAACGCTATAAGATCACTAAATTCAAAGCTATAGATAATGTAACGAAGTAAGGAGTGCTATTTTATTCATCTGTGTTGTTCATCAACTTTTAATTCTTATTAAGTCATTGACAAGTCAAGGAATACCCAATGTTAATTATATTACCAACTATGACCTTATGGCTGATGAAAAGTGTGTAGAATTTGTGAATAGGAACAGCGAAAGATAATAAGAAACCTTAGGTGGAAAATCTTTCAACTGACCACGGCTCAATAGTCCGGAAAACAAAATCTCGCTGTTATACTCTTACTGTTAGCTGTTAGTTGTTTAGCAGTGAGTTAATTTGTTACATCCTTTAGCGTTCAGAAATGTATTCATTAACCCCTCTATCCAGATCGTATCGTAAACAGCTGTAGGATTTATGAAGACCACTCCCATTCTTTTGAGTTCTTCAAACCCTCTTGTGATAAATTGCGCACGGTCATGGTGTTTGCAACTGGAACCAGTTCGGCATCCAGCCTGTTCTATGGGTAGGGTCCCTGAAATTAGTAAACTTATTCGGTTGTAAATTAGATGCTCTAGGAGTTGAGATGTAACACTTAACAGAGCAATCGGCCGACAACTTCCTTGTGAATCGGCCGATGTACCAGTTTTCAGAAAGGCAATGATTTTCGATCTCCGCTTCGTAGTTGTTCGGATTCGAGGATATTCGTGAAGAACTTGGCTAGCCAGCGCTTTGTATTTCTTCTTCTTCTATTTCTTATTTAAGGGTTCCCCTGTGAACAGTGGTTATGTATAAAGACCCTTGATACCATCTACAAGTAATGAAAAACTGTTTCCGAAATTGAGATAAACCAATGTTCTTTGGCGTACCATAAAATAGTTTGTGATTGTTTAGATTAAACACATATTTAAATCGACACTTAAAATAAAACGTAGTTATATATATAACTTTCCATGAAAAAAATGATATTTAGTTAGGTTATGTACACACTATATTTATATTTAAGTCGAGGCAGACTAGGACATCCGGCTTATTCACTAAAAACTAACACAAACCAATCACTTCTTGAGCATCTTGAACACTTTATAAGCGTCATTGGGGGATTCTCGACTTAATTTTATCATCTCTATCTGCTAAAGAGCTAAATTTCCTTAATCTGACACACACATATGCGGCTGCCTTGCGATCTTAGCCGGAAGTCGCCGCTTTGTATTTACCCCACAGTGTGTAAGGAGTTCTAGGTTTATGTTGTCGAAAGCAGGTGACTTGCCATTTTCTATGATTTGGAGCGCTGTTGCCACTTCACTGGTATCAAAAGGTGAGAAGATGGTCTATACAAGAAAGTGAAAAGATTCAAACATTCTTCTTCAATCACTACATCTCTAGTTTTGCGTAATTGGAGTAAAACATTTTAAGAGTTTGGTATGGAAAAAGTTTAAAATAAGTTTATTACCATTAATAACCCAACTACGTTTATGACCAAAACATTTCTGATTACAACAAAAATAACACGCTACTAAAAATAAATTCGGCTTGTTACAAACATTTTCACAGTTCGGTTTGGAAAATTTCAAACAAGTTTCATTTTGATTTCAGGCAAAGTTGAAATATTTCCATCAAACTTGTGTATTGAAGGTAGTTTGTAAGCTCTCTCTCTCTCTCTCTCTCTCTCTCTCTCTCTTCCACTAACGAATTTGTTGTGTTCCGATCATAAATTTCTCGGTCTCTCCCAATATTTACTTCGTTGCCTGAGTAAACGGCCAGACGAAATGGCGTATCGAAAACTTATTTCTGTTCGAAATTACTCCAAGTTAAACACAAAGCGATAGATATTGAAGTTCGAAATTTTCTCAGAGAATGAGAACTTTGTAATACTCCGTCCACTGTTACTGCAGCTTGACAAAAGGAGCTATATAGATTATTGGAGAAGTACGGTAGTTGCTGGTTTACTGCCAGTATTCGACCATTGTATTCGATATTACACAGACGTGTTTGAGTTTCCTGTTCCATGTGTTATTGTACACATTTTAATAGACAAAAAACATATAAATGCATTTATAATTAGATATTTCGTCTGCATAAATACAACGCACACAAGAAGTTTCAAACTGAGTGTCACATAGAAAGTTTATGGCAACTACAAATAATTACTATACTTGTGGATTTTTTTAACCGACTTCCAAAAAGGAGGAGGTTATCAATTCGTCAAGTTTTTTTTTGTGTATGCTCAGTGATTATTCAATAACGACTTGGGCAAATTTGATGATTTAAATGGCATTGTATTAAGGAATATTATATAAAGGTACCATATAATTTTCTATAACGTGAGGTTTACGGTTTTCCAGAAAATTAATAAAAAAAATAATTAAGGGACTACATTTCAGTGAATTACACAAAATCTACAATGTTTTCCCAAAAACGGCTGAACCAATTTAATAATTTTAAATTGTTTTCTACAAAGAGGTGTTCCCATCTGATTCCGTAAAATTATCTATAACGTAAAACATACTGTTTTTCTGAAAATCGTAGTAATATTTGCAAAAACACAGTAAACATCAATGTAAATGTCAAATTCTCATCATAAATATGTAGCTTAAATGTCCAGATATGTCATGAAAGTATATTGTAAAAGATGTTTGTAACGGTTTTCATTGCAGTCGAGTGAAATGGCACAAAATATGTATTAAAAAGAAAATTTTTTAAGTGAGCGATATTTTCTATATGGTATACGGTAGTCTGTGTGTGTGTGCAGCAAGCAATGTGCGTACTTGAAATTTTGGGCGAAGTAAAATTACAGTTAGACAGGTGGGCTCAAAAAATATTACAAAAATGTGATGTTGGATGGTACATAAACAGTTCCATATATAGGATGTTTGAAATATAAAGTGAAATAGAATTAAACTTATACAGAGTGGTTCAAAAACTGTTGTATTGGGTCACACATAAGTAGTTGCGTATACAAGGTGGTTGAAATAAGAGTGAAGTAAAACTATAGTTATACAGAGTGGATAAGAAACTTAAGTAAGGATATTTAAGTTATAGGGCGGAGGATTCAGAAAATGTTAGAAACAGTTGCATATACAGCATGATTGAAATATAAGGTTGAGAGGAATAATAATTATATAGGGTGGTTAAAATCTTATATAGTGTGGAACATTTAAGTAGTTGCTTATACTTGACATATTGGATAAAGTAAAATATACTAGGTATACAGGGTGATTTAAACAATAGAAAAAGAGAAATCGTCAATGTTGTAGAGAGAATTAATATTTACATAGGGCGGTTGCAACATCGTATAGAGTAGATCTATAGTTGTACAGGGTGATTCAGAATCTGATAGACAAATAATTTATAACGTGTGACCAATACACAGAAACATATATAGGGTAGTTGCACTAAGGTGAGTTAGAGTTACACTTATAGAAAGAGGGCCAAATAATAAAACAAATAAAAACGGATATTATAAAAAATACAAATTAGAGAAATAGATGGAGAGAGAGAGATGAAGAGATAAGAATACGCTACCTTAAATCAGATAAAGAACGAACATATGTCAGAAAATAGTTATTGATTGCACACGGTTTCTAAACGGTTTTTATTTTAAGCCAGTTGAAGTCGGTTCTTTTTTAAATATAAAATCTGGTGTAATCATGTTACTCAGAGAACAGTCTATATATGGCACTCGAATCATAATTTAAAAAACTCTGAGATATGTGTCGGTGTTTATTCATTTGCTACCTTTTTCAGAAAATGGGGAAAATTTTAAGATGTGTGTGAGTGTGTTCAGATCGAGTTTTTAGTGTTTTAATGCAGGACAGTAGAGTGCCAACTTAAAAAATTTGTTTTATTTTATACTCGGGTGTTCCAAAAGTACTGGAACGGCTAAATATCTAGCTCAGATTGTTGTAGGATTTTTCCCTGACTATTCCGTGGCTACCTTGACCGTCAAGGTCATTTCAAGCACAAATTTATTATTATTATATTATTTTTATTTTTCATTACGAATGAAGAAACTGGAAAGAATGGAGAATTTTGCATTCCATATTACCTTGACCGTGACCTTCAACGTCACTCCAAGGCTATTTGAAGGTCAAGACCATTTTTTTCAGTTATATCACTGGAATAACATTTTGGAGTAAAATATTCTAAACAAAATTATTCCAGGTTTTCCCTGGCTACTCGATCTGTGCCTTGGTTTCTACTATTGTCCTTGATCTTCCCTTCACTGGCCGAGCACACGGTTACTTTACTTTATTGGCACTGACCTTGACCTTGAAATGACTGTAAAGGTCGTTTATCAGAATGGGAACTCAGGATACTAACTTTTTTGTTGTTTAGGAAGGGACTGAATATGACTTAGGCATGAACGTGGGTTTGACTTTGATAAAGACAAGGTCAATGACAAGGTCTCCACCGAGTAGCAACGGAAAAACTCTAATAGGTTTGTTTGGATTATTTTACTCCAAAATGCAATCCGAGAGAGATCACTTAAAGAAATTATTTTGACCTTGAAATAACCTAGCTTCAAGGTCAAGATCAAGACGCAAAATTTTTCGCTTCTTCCAAATTCAGCTCCAATTTAAAAAAAGCTTGTCCTTAAAATACTTTGAAGGTCAGGGTCAAGTTCCGAACCAAACCCGCCACTAAATATCCTGGGGTAAATCCTACAACAATTATTTGAAATATTTTTTTCTCCGAAACAGAATCCAAGCTAGATATTTGGCCGTTGTAGTACGTTCCCTATAACGCGTTTACTATTTACTTCTAGACAGAGAGAGAGAGAAAGATTTTCTGAAGCGAAAGTCTCATAACAGAAGGTGGCTATTAAACACGGGAGAATGGGAGTTGACTTGTGTTGCGTTCCTGTAATTTGTTTAGTTTATTGTTTAAATTTGATTGAATTACTTCATTGATTAAACTTCTTCACCTTTTCCAAAACCATCCGTCGCGCTAATGCTAGTTTTAAGCGTTTTTTGTGTGTATTGACTTCCGAGCTATTCGGACGCTATTGATTCCGCTTTTTGTTGTTATTGTGTTACGATTTCGCGAGTTATAGTTCCGGTCGTAACAACCGCTAAACCGCTTTCATTTGTTTCTTTTGTGTTTACAAAAGTGCATCATTTGTTTGTTAAACCCGCATTTTTTGTTTGCTCAATCAATGAACATTACGTCGCTATTTTTGTGTAACGTGTTATCCAGACGAAGCTCTAAAACAGTTCCTGCTGCTGCAGGGCTAGCCTCTGAAGAAAGAAGAACAAAGAAAACACCACCTGATGGGCTTCGACTTAAAAGGTTAGTGATTAACTTTTATTTGGTGATATCGTTTACGCGACGGCACGTGTTTCATTGATTGCTCCGCTAAAGGTCCTTCGTCAATTACATTCTTGCACTGAACCAGTATTGAACTAAAACCGCAACACCTAATTCCTACATTTTTTTGGATATTATATGTAATGTGCCATCGAAGACATTACAACTTGTAATTGTATAATTGTATAATTCGGGAGAAGCTATCGCTTCCATCATTCATTCTCAAATAACTGCCGCTCTTTTTGTTCCGCAACGCATTATTCTTTAAAGAGTGCCATGCATGGCCTTGTCCAAGTTCATGTAGTGTATATTTTCAATCAGAAATTACTTAGAATTGATGGAGAAAATGCCAATTAAATAAACTCAAAATAATAACTAAATATAATCAAAAAATTTGTAACAACTTGGTACCTTTGAGAAATATTACTCCCATGATGATTTTCTAAATATACTTTTCTATCTCACGCTTTGATTTAGAAAATTAGACTTCACATCAGAAACAAACCACGTATGCACTTTTCAAGGTAGCTGGCAGCGGTTTGGAGAACAAGAACAAAAATGCCCTTTTAAAAATTGTTGTAAAATTAAATTAAATTTTCGCTTTTATCTTTCAGCGCGAAGGGGAAAATGACAAAAAAAAACTGTTAGGAAATTCATTTCGATTGGTCGCTTAAATAACTAGAGGCCGTTGGAAAATTACATTTTCTCGGCTGCATCGAAGCGAAATAGCGGCAGCGAGCGCGCTGGAAGACGGAAGCAAAAATGGGGTAAATGCCTTTTCAATAATTTCACCCCTTATAAGCTCGAAGTAATTAATTAATGAAATGGGGGATGTTTGCGTAAACGAATTAATTATAGCCAGTTATTATGCAAAATTAATAAGGGTTGAACTGTATCGATTTGCGTGATGCGAGAGACGGTTCGTTCGAGAGGTGTTGATTTGTTGATCGAGTTTTTCTTGCCAACTTTTGGAAAAACGTGCCCAGATTAATGAGGCAGCCAGCTTGTTAACTATTAAAAAGCATCGAAGGGAGTTTGTAGCGATAGAAATAGAAGGCTGTTGTAGAAGACTTGTGGACCTAAGAATAAACTAGTTACTAACAAGGGAATAAATTAAAGAATTAGATAAATTAATCATTAAACACGAGCTAAAGGGATTGATCGAGAAAATTCGTGACAGTTCTAGTATTCGCAGGAATACATAGGGTTTACTTGACAGTACTAGGATTACAAAACCATATTCGTATTTTGTGTTGTATTGTATCGATCATAAAAAGAGATAATTTATATTTAAAAAAGAACCGACTTCAGCTGAGTTAAAATAAAAACCATTTAGAAACCGTATGCAATCAATCACTATTTTCAGATATATCTTCTTTTTTATCTGATTAAGGTAAGGTACAATTAAATTGAAAATTTTAGCGTATTCTTATCTTTCTCTTTTTCTCTCTCTCTTTCTCACTCTCTAATTTTTATTTTTTTTCTATTTTAACTTTTTTATTTGTTTTATTATTTGCACCACTTTCTATATATGTAACTAATTTCCACACTGTATATGCTTCTGCGTATTGGTCACCCCTCTATAACTTATTGGTCTATCATTTTCTGAATCACCCTGTACAACTATAATTCAACTCCATACAATATTACAACGGTCCGGATATCTTTAAAACCACCCTGTATAAGTATAAATGCTCTTTACACTATTGACTCTTTATACTTTATTTAAATTATTCCTGTATAACAGTGATTTTACTTGGCTCCATATGTCTAATATTTCATTTATGCAACTGCTCATGGTTTACCCTATATAATAAATTTACTCTACCATTTATTTCAACCACCCGGTATATGTAACTGCTTAAAAAATTTTTTTAACCCTTGTATATGTTCCAAACTACACCACTGTTTTAAACCTCCTTGTATAACCGTAATTATATTCCACCTTATATTTCAACCATCCTGTATATTCAACTTCTGAAAATTTTTAAAGCCTTGTGTATAACTGTAATTATTCTCCCTCTTATAACGCAAATATCCACTCTGTATAACTATAGGTTTGCTCCACTCTTATTTCAACCACCTTGTATACGCAACTACTTATGTCCCACCCAATACAATATGTTTAGGACCAATACAATATGTTTAGCACTACTCTGTATATATAATTCAATTCCAACTTATATTTCAACCATCCAATGTATACTACTGCTTATGTACCACCTAATATTACATGCAGGCATGCACTCCCCTACAACGTTATACCATATAGAAGAGTTCGCCGACATAACAAATTTTCATTTCGATAAACTAACGGAAAGATTTCACGCGACTATAAGCCAACTTAACTTATTCTCCAAAAAACGTTTACTACAAACGAAAAATGATAAATTTTACGTTATAGAAAAATATACTGAATCAAGCTGGAACATATCTTTGTAGAACAGAATGCATAATATTCAAATTGCTTAGAGAAAACAGTGAAGATTCATTGAAATTCACTAAAATCTAGTCCCTTATTTATTTTTGTGTCTAATTTTCTGGAAAACCGTAAATCTCATGTTATAAACAATTATACCTTTCTGTAATGTTTCTTAATATAATGCAGTTTAAATCATCAAAATGGCCCAACCATTTTTGAATAATCGCTCGCCATATATAAAAAAAGTTGCAGACGAATTGTAAACCTATAAGTTGGATAGAAATATTATAAACTTCCATTGTGCAGGAACTTGTATATACAGGGTGAGTTTTTTTGATGATCAGTATGGGGATCTCGGAAACTAGCGGTGATAGATCAATGGTTAAATTGGGAAAGATTAGCAGTTTTACTGGCCCAATTTAATGAAACTTTGGGATTTTTGTAAAGTCATGGCTTACTAGATATTTTGAAAAAAAAAAAGAAATTCTGTCGCTTTAGTCAAATCCCTCTAGCTCCTTTGTTTTTGATTTTATAAAAAAAGTGTAAATATTAAAATTTTTTGAGCTTGTCAACGGTATAATACTCGATACACTTATCGAGCTGAACTGACAGTCGATATTGATAAGTTTTCGTGTTAAAATGGAATATTCTAAGGAAGAAAAACTGAATATGGTGGAATTTTATATCATATTCCATAAAAATTCAGTTCGTGCAGCTGAGGAATACTTTCATAGATATTTTAATCTTCGCCAACCTGCTCTATGTACATTTAAGAGGCTTTACGATAGTTTACGCAGATATGGTCTTTTACTAAACTACCAAAGGAACGTAATAAAATTAACGAAGCAGCACAAATAAATATTTTGGCAATGGTAAATCAAAATCCATCTACATCAACTCGTGAGATTGCGGCAGAAGCTTGCACATTTCAACGAACTGTAGCTAGAGGGATTTGGCTAAATCGACAGAATTTCGTTTTTTTTTAATACCTAGTAAGCCAGAACTTTTTACAAAAATCCTAAAGTGTCATTAAATTGGGCCAGTAAAACTGCAAATCTTTCCCAATATAACCATGGCTCTATTTCCGCTAGTTTCCGAGATCCCCGTTCATCAAACAAAACTCACCCTGTATAACTTTTTCCGAAAATAAGAAAGTTACAGAAATTGATTTTTTATAAGGAGAGCAATATACGTTACAAGTTCATGACAAAATGTTCCTAACATAACACATCAAAATATGAATTATAAGTGACTAAGCAGTAGGTTTTAAAACGTTCTCAATCACAGACAAGGAATTTTCTTTCTCATGTACATGTTGGATACACGCAATTTGAAATTTTTCTAATTTTACCAAGTCCGTGGGATTTTATTAAAATTTTTAAAAACAACAATAAATTTCTGTACTTGCACCGAAATAAATCACCACATTTTTAGGGTTCCGTATATACAATACGGTATACGGATATAATATCATTCAGGATTTCTGCCTCTGTCACATCACAGCCATTTTCTCCTAAACTACTGGACGGAAGAGGTTGAAATTTGGTATCAATGTCTAGTTTGGTGACCCGATCAGAAGTACATATCGTAAATGAAAAAAAAAGTTTTTAGAGGTACTTCTGGGGGAAAAAACTAAAAAAATCGACCGTTCCTTCCCCTGATCTCCGAAACTACTGAGCCTAAAATTTTGAAAAAAATAGGAAATATAGAGCGTTGCCCGAACTTTACAGGAAAATTAAGGAGAAACCATTAATACTAATTTTGGGGGGCAAATTATAGAATTAAATAAAAATTTAAAAATAAAAAAATTTTCAAACGCATCATGTATTATATCAAATGAAAGGTCTCATTCTGAGGAACACAAATATGTTTTTTTTCATATTTAATAAATATTATTATCCGCACTTTCTGAGAAATAACACTACAAGTCATGAAAATTTGCTGTATATTCCAAACGTTTCGGGGTCTAGTTCAGACCTCGTTGTCATTATAATTGTAACTAAGAGAATTTTTTTTTGTAATAATAGGGTAGCACAGAACCTTCTAAAGGTCATATGATCATAAAGTTCCTTTCAAATTGGAAGAATTTGAATGGGTGATTTTCAAAATTTTATATGGCGTTAATAGGTGCGACTTTGTTATAAGATAGTGTATGCGCCAAAAATGCGACCAAAGAATTTTGTTGACTCAGTGATCCTATTAAAATCGTAAGGGAAAACATAGGAATAACCTTATGAACTATCCCGATATTGGGTTGTTCACAAAGACTGGACCATTACCAATTTCTTCATTATTCATCGGCAACCAGGAACGATTTTTATTTATCAAAATTAAAGTTTTCTTTTTGTCTTGTGTTCTTCTTTGTTTAATATAACTGAATTTGGAAACTGAAATAATAGATATCGTCAAACTTTTTAATTTTACATTTTAGAATTGTTCCATTTTTATTCATAGTTTCTTAGCCATTGACAACGGGATCTGACCTAGACCCCGAAACGTTTAGAATATACAGCAATTTCTCGTGCCTTGTGGTGTTATTTCCCAAGAAGTACTTAAACATGAAAAAATATGCAACAAATATCACTCAGAAAACAATTAGCACTATGTGCGCAAATGTCGAATTGGTTTTATATGGTGGAAAAGTGTACAATAACAAAATTTATATATAATATGCTCTAATTTATTACATAACCTAAAATATTCAAAGATGCTGATCTATTATTTAAACTTTATCCAGTTTATATTTACATAGAACTAGCGTTAGCGAATTCGGTTTTGGTAGCGTGATCAGAGTCCGGTACGCTACCTTCATGTGAATATAAGCTGGATAAAATCTAAACAACAGATCTGTTCCCACATCATAAACATTTGTCATCCTGGAACAGCACCAATGAATATTTAATAAATGAAATCATACTATATATAAATTTTTGCGATTCTGCACTTCTCTATGTAAACTTTATCCGTGCCAAATCTCATACTGCTTCTACTTTCCTAATAAAATTACAATGAAGATATCCTTCAAGAAACCCATTTATCGTTATGAGAGAACTATTGAAAATGTTGGATTAGGGTGATAAAAAAATATTGTCGTTTTCTTTTATCCGTAACGCGGCATACGTAGTTTTCCATTTTACCTCTAACATTTTCCGAAGGAAAAGCAAGAGCAGTAAAGCTGGAACGATTACGAATTCCAAGGACGTCGAAATACCCTGTTTCGCCGATATAGTTCTGGACAAAACAAAGGCAAGTTATTAATGGCTGAACGAAGTTATTATTGGGGTTAATCTTTCAAAGGGAAGGGTTCTGCAAACTTTTGTGATTTGTAGTCGAGATTTATTAGATTTTGACAGCACGAAAATTAAGATAGTAGAATTTGTGTAGCATGGAAATTTCTTTACCATTAATACGTATTAACAAAATTATACGACATTTAGATTAATGCGTAATTAGTTGTTAAATTAATCTGCCTATTCATTTTGATTTTATTTTCTTACTTCTTTTTGAAAAATGTTAAGTAATGGCAATTTTTAATGAAAACAAAGTGTAGCAGGACAATTCCGAACAATCGGCCAGTTTACTAGTTGTAAAATTCTTCCAAATTTTGGGTTTACATCACTGCAATTTTTTAACATATTTTGACATTTTTAGTCTTACTCAAGTTCTGGAGGTGTAAGGCTCAACCTCGGAATCAGATTCAGCACTGCAAAATACATACACCGTAATTTTTTGTTTGCCGGTGAATCTTACTAATTTGAAGCTGATAATCGGGAGTCCCTTGTTGGAAGTGAAACACGCCATTAAAAAAATAAAATTAGTTAAAGCCACATGCATAGACGCTCTTTCTGCCGAAACTTTGAAATACATTGACGAAGATGGCTTCTACCTTCTATATAATATTTACGAGAAGATTTGGTACTGTTTCATAAAAAGGAATCTTCCGTCTACCTAAAGAATTACCGTCTAGATACTTGAGCTTAATATTGCACTAGATATCATGCAATCTCGTTTGGAGGGTAACGTTGGCTGCCAGATCTCACTGATCCAGGCAGGCTTGTTAAAGGAATGCGGCACACGCGAAAAGATCATAAACCTGAGGCAAATTATCGAGAAGGCCATGGAGTATTATTTTCCATGGGTTTGATAACCTACAGTGTCCTAAGATTTGGGACATGGGTAGTCTGTCAACTAGTTTGTTTCATTCAACAACTTTATGAGTGTAACTTAGCCTACGTTACAGCAAAGTTTCTGAGCAAACAACAGAAACATAAGGAAAGATCGTTTGTTTTGAGACAGGTGCCTGACAACTGGCATGGCGGCGTAAATATTGGAGGAAACAGATTTCTTGTTTAAGATTTTCCGATGGCATTACCCTTATTGTCACCTCAGGGAACGAGCTATAAGACTTGCTAAAGATTTTAGAACAACACAGTGCAATATTCGGTCTTAGTATTAACTACAAGAAGACCAGGGTTATAATTGTAAACAGAGAACATGACAATGGTTTTGAAATAAAGTCAATGTATTGCAATCAGTTTTTAACCGACTCCCAAAAAAGAGGAGGTTATCAATTCGTCGCGTTTTTTTTGTATGTATGTTACATGATTTCTTCTCCTGTGGTGAACCGTTTTGAATGAATATGGTCTTGTTTAATAGAGTACATATCCTGATTGGTGAAACTTCAAATTTGGGAAAAGAATTCTATTGGTAAAGTGATGAAATTTGTGAATGAACACATGCCTGCATGGAAATCGACCATTACTCCTAAAATATTGGTCTATTTTTCGTAAACTCCTTACGGATGTGTAAAGTTTTTTAACGTTTAATCTATTAAGGAAGATCCCTAGGTGATCTCATATACTTTTCTGCGACGTGCAACTTGCAGAAAATCGCTGAAAATTCCAAAATTCTCATCAAAAATTTGATCGAAATGACATAAGGAACATTTTCTCATAGATATTTTAATTCCAACGTAATAGTGCGGTAATTTTAGGCACTGGAAGTTTTAATTGCGAATTTGAAAATTTTCTATATACATCTCAAGCATATAGGTAGTAAAGCATGGTATTTTCGGCCTCTTAAATCAATGACTATCAAGCTCGAATGAACATTTTCCCATTTTGCGAAGACGGTGCTTTTGGTTGTCACATTCTCTCGGCGTAATAGAATATTCAATGACAACACATGTCTAAACTGCTGTTTGGTACGTTTATACACAGGGTGTTTAGGTATAGTAAACAAAATCACAAAGTAAAGTGATAGGAGTTGCATTTATATGATGATTGAAATATAAAACGGAGTAAAATGTTAGTGGTCCATAGGCAGCCGTATATACAGAATGGTTGAAATATACGGTGGAGTGGACGTTTGGTGGTATAAAAATGTTGGAAACAATGTGAAATTAAAATTATAAGGAGTGATTAAAAACTGTTATATGATGTGGACGTAAACAAATCTTATACAGGATGGTTGAAATATATGCTGGAATTGAACTATATTTATACAGTGTGATTAAAAAATTATTTATTTTATAGTCCGTAAGAAGTTGCATAAAGTGTGGAGAGAAATTAATGTTACACAGGGCGATAATATGAAATGTTAAAAATGAATTAATTTATGGGGTAGCCCACAAGGAAATATAGGACGGATTTGACTCCGTAAATATGGGCTGGAATCTACTTCCTCCTATAATTTACAGAAGGCAGCTAACAAATTTATGCTTGAGCGTGGGCAGTCGTATGTACAGGATGGTTGGTACATAGGGCGGAGTGGAATTATCTATAGTTATACAGAGTTGCCAAGAACGTTGAAACGTTACATGGCGTGGTCCATAAGGCATATATATATATATATATATATATATATATATATATATATATATATTTTGGGCTTATTAAGTCAACGTGTACTAGTACATTTCTGATACAATGTATCATTGTGTAAGGTTGAGGCTTTTCATGTTACCTGGTCCTGTCTATTAAGGTTGTACATACAAAATAAAAAATAAAGAATGAAAGCCACTGTATTTACTCTTTTTGTTTATGAAATTTTTAACTATCTTCTGTAACTATAATTCTACTCCGTTCTATATTTCAATCATCATATATATAGGCTACTCTATAAATCATTTCATTTTCTAACATTTTTATAATCATCCTGTATATTATAATTCCTCTCACCCGATATTTCATCTACCCTATATATACAACTGTTTATGGGTTACGAAATGTTGCATTTCCATTTCCGCCACCCTGTATATGCATCTCAGTATAATATTTTTGTACCACCCTGTATAACTGTAATTCTACTGCGCCCTCTATTCCAAGAGCCCTGTAAATTCAACCGCTAATGGGCTTCTCTATATAATTATTTTATTAGTTATAATTGCACTCTACTCTATATTTTAAACACTCTATATATGCAACTGCTTATGTGCAACCCACGAAAAAAATGATTTCTAACATATTTGGAATCGCCCTGTATAATTGTAATATACAACTCCTTATATCTCAGTTAATTTAGAACATGAGAACACATAACTTTTTACCCATCCAAAAATCACCCATCGCCCAATTGCTATAAAAAATATTAAATATCGATAAAATTCTTATAAGATCCTACACATCAATTTGTATTGGAAATTTTTTTAAGAGCAGTTTCAACCTCAAGTATGTTACCTAATCATCCTGTATTGAAACTCTTGTAATTTCAAAACTCAGCTGTCAATTATTGTCCCAATCTCGTTCTTTCTCCGTAATTCAATTTTTCCCGAGCAATCGATTTGTAGACGCCTAAACCCCGAAATGAAATTTCGACAGTCATAGAGCAATTTGCGAGAATTACATATAATATATATAAATAAACAAAACATTATATGTATTATATTGTTAGATAAATAGGTAAAAATATATTTGCAGCATATCACATCTCGTTAAAAGAACATTTACCAAATCTTGATTGACTGCTTATATTTTAAACAACATATTAAAATTAATTTAAAAGATTACCTTATGGAATAAAACAGCAATATATTACTAATACTTATTCAATTTTCATTTGCACATGGCATAAAATAAAAAACATATTCAATTTGACAGGATCTGAAATAAAATGTATCAATTAGCTTTATAATGTCTAAGTGTTTATTGGGAAATTGCTGTATATTCCAAACGTTTCGGGGTCTAGATCAGACCCCGTTGTCAATGGCTAAGAAACTACGGATTAAAAAGGTACAATTCCAAGATGCAAATTTAAATATTTGACAATGTTTATTATTTATAATGTCTCAATAGTTAGTTTACTTACGTAAAAGTTTTCATCGGGGGATTATATCAAAACATTTAAGAAATACAATGCAATGAACCACCTGTTAATTTATGTTAAATAATACCTTTATTTGTTGACAATTTTTGTAAGTTCATTGAAATTGAAATTTTGAAAATTATACATTGAAAATTTTCTCATTGCATTGAGAAGGTACCTTAACCTAGCAGCTAACATTGTTAAGAAATGTCAAATTGAAATTCAATCTGCTAGAATGAGGTTGGCCGAGAAACGGGTGAACTGGTCGAGATATTAGAACCATTGCAATGATGTCAGATCTAACTATTTTTCTTCAATTTCACTACATATTTGTATTTATATCATAGGCTTTGTAATCTTAGGTAAATTGTATGAAACTATTATCCTTTAAAATAGAAACAATATAAATTAATAGTACTAGCTGTCGCCCAGTGGTCGAAATTCGACCAATTGTGTCAATATCTCTGGCAGGTTAAGAAACATGAAAATTTTATCGTGACATTCTCTCCTAGGACTTTAGGGAGAACAGCAATTACACAGAACGGATCCAGATTCGGAACCTCTGTGTGATAGTTTCCTCGAAAATCCTAGATGTCGGTCTTACATCTCGCTTCTACAAATTTTTTTCAGATATAATTCATAGAACTTTATTTGTGTTCAAATTCGTAATTCTTAATTTAATATGACAACAATTCAACTGCTAATGGGCTACCCTACATATTTATTTTTTCTAACACCCCTGTATAGCTATAATTGCACTCAATTCTCTAACATTTATTAAAATCCTCATTATAATAATTCGATCTCATTATATATTTCCACCACCCTGTATATGCAACTGCTTATGGACCACGCATAAGATTTTTTAACATTTTTCAACCACCGGGTAAACCATTCTGTATATGCCACTGCCTATGACCCACCATATTTACTCTTTTTGTTAATGAAATTTTTAATTATCTTCTGTAACTATAATTTTACTCCGACCTATATTTCAATCATTATATATATGGAACTCTTCGTGGTCTACTCTATAAATCAATTCCTATTCTAACATTTTTTATCACCATCCTGTATATCTATAATTCCTCTTACCCTATATTTCATCTTAACTATATATACAACTGCTTATGGGTTACAAAATGTTGCATTTCCATTTCCGCCACCCTGTATATGCATCTATGTATAACATTTTTTGCACCACCCTGTATAACTGTAATTTTACTGCACCTTCTACTCCAAGAACCCTGTAAATTCAACCGCTAATGGGCTTCCCAATATAATTATTTTATTAGTTATAATTGCACTCTATATTTTAAATACCCTAAATATGCAACTGCTTATGTGCCACCCATTAAAAAAATTATTTCTAACATATCTGGAATCGCCCTCTATAATTATGATATTCAACGATTACTTTACCCACTAAACAATAACAACGCTTGCATGCCACCTCCAGAAGTACATGCTCTAAGTATATAATAGCATTGGTTTGTCTATATATAATTACTCAATGGTTTGAGTCTGGCGGCAGCGGCACGCGGCACATTCATTTGTTTGGCGTTGACATTATTGACGTAAATAATGAATTTTTATTATATTTTATTTAATGAATGAACCAATATTATAAATTAAGATTAGCATTCTGCACTGAAGGTCGTCAGTAGCTACTAAACAAAACAAAAATGAAGAAAATCGGTTGAGAAACAGAGGAGAAAATGGTACCTAATCGTTTTGTCTTAGCCTATTTATATATAGATAATGTTAAAATAATAAAATATTATCGAAAATACATTGTTCAGTTGCCACGCAATACAAATTTCTGATTTTAGTTGACAAACTCTATTTAGAAAAACTTGCGAGTACCCAATAAATTGTCATTATAATATAATACAAAATTTTTGTGGATGAGTTCTCAATAGCATGATAATGTAGAATAACTTTCAGAACCAAACAAAATTTGTTAGTTTCTCGTTTAATTTAGTTTGTTTTTCTCATTCGAGTCAATCCGTCTTACTATTTTCTCTCCACGCAATCTGGCGGTACTGTGGACGTAAATTATGAATTTTTTATTTTATTTAATGAATGAACCAATATTATAGAGTCATAATCCTTTTCCAACCTCTTTTATTTCGATCAATTTAAATTTCTTTATTTCCCCACAGCCGGTGTTTGTATGTCATGGAAACGTGCCATTAGTTCTGACTTTTGGTCTATTGCCAATTTGCATTCCGCTGACTAATTTTAGTTTAGGCTCCACGCAAATTTCGAGATGACAAAGTGCCAAAAAGCCATAATTTCCTTTCGCTAGGCAAGGTCACGAAGGTAAACAGATATTTCTCTAGTTTTCACGATATTTCCTGTCCCACAAATCCCAAACGAGTGTAACTTCGACGTTACGTGTATCCAACAAATTTATAATTTAATTCTCCGTAATCTCGATATGCGATCGTGCGGAATTAATATGAGTCGTGTAGGATTTAGTGCGATGATAAACGACATCAAAGACCAACCCAGCTGATTATTCACACTCGGATATGCGACTGTATCTGTTTGACGGAAACTTGTACACGGCGAACATGGCGAAGTGTTTTTAGAGAATATTTTTACCAACAAACAGAAGATTTTTGTAATATGACAGAATAAGCACATGCATTTGACAGGATAAACGTTAGTGGAAAGAAGTGACTCGAAGTATTTTAAAGAATGCTCACCAAGAAACAGCCTTTTTAGTGAAATAATTTTCGCAGAAATATTTGAAGAAAAGCAGATCAATGGATTTGTCTACCAGTTTTCGAGTTTAATATGTGTATTTTGAATGTTTATTCAAGTAATTTGTAATTATTTCTACAAAAAGAGCAAATGATCTCAAAAAATGACACTCTACTTGAAAGCCAAGCTATCAACACACTTACTGAAGATTAGAATTCTACCAGCTGATGAAGGCAATGCAACTGTAATTTTAGATGCACAAGAATACAAAACTAAAAAAATGACAGACCTCAATAACCCAGCCACATATACAAAACTCAACCAAGATCCTACATCAGACATAGAAAAAACAGCAAGAGACATTATTTCACAACACATACTCGAATTTAATTTTCAGAAAGAAAACAACTTACACGTCACTACAGTAAACCACCACAAAAATATGTCCACAATATACACAAAACTGGAATCCCTTTACGACCTATTGTAAGCTCGATAAACTCACCATTGCAGAATATTTCAAAATTTTTACTCAAAATCATCAAACAAACAATCACACACCACATAAAACATTTTATTTTTGAAACCTGTGCCAAGCAAAGCTAAACTCCTTCATTGCTTACTTATCTACTACTTCATCAAAATTGATTGTTGCTTGGCACCGACAAAAATATAGTAGATTGGTAGGTAATTAATTTGTACCGAATGAGCACCTTTTAATGTTTACATTTTTTACTTCCTGGGTAGGTACCTAACAACATTGAATGTGTTATTTATTTGCTAGAGTTGTATTTTGTTATAATTATTTTTAGCTTTTTAGTTATAGGTGGAAGTCGGTTATATATTTTTTTAAATGTTTTATTTTCAACTTTTTAGTTTTTTTGAACTCAGGTAGTTTTCATTTTTATTTTTTGTTTTGTATGTATAACCTTAATAGACAGGACCAGATAACATCGAAAGCCTCAACATTACACAATGATACATTTTCATTTAAATTGACAGGACTAGTACGCGTTGACTTAATAAACCGACAATATATTTATGCCTTATGGACCACGCCATAACATTTTTTCATCATTTTTTGACAACTCTGTATAACTATAGATAATTCCACTCCACTCTATGTACCAACCATCCTGTAAATTTGTTTGCTGCCTTCTGTAAAATATAGGACGGAGTAGAATCCATCCCATATTTACGGAGGCATATCCGTCCTATATTTCAACCATAGTATATAACTCCTTGTGGGCTACTCCATAAATTATTTCATATTTAACATTTTGTATTATCGTCCTGTGTAACATTAATTCCTCTCCACACTTTATGCAACTTCTTATGGGCAATAAAGTAAATAATTTTTTAATCACACTTTATAAATATAATTCAACTCCAGCATATATTTCAACCATCCTGTATATGATTTGTTTACGTCCATATCATCCTATATAATCTTAATTTCACATATTTTCCAACATTTTGATACCACCAAATGTCCACTCCACCCTATATTCCTATATATACGGCTGTATATACTGCTAAACGGTCTTACCTATATGTCAATCATCATATAAATGCAACTTCTTCTATCACTTTACTTTGTGATTTTATTTGCTATAACTAAACATACTGTGTATAAACGCACCAAATAGCAGTTTAGAATTTGACATATGTTGTCACTTAATTTTCTATTAGGCCGGGAGAATGTGATAACCAAAAGCACCGTCGTCGCAAAATGGAAAAATTTTCATTTAAATAGGTATTTGCCTGGTATACAAACAAAACGAGTTTTGTACTCATTGATTTAAGGAGCCAAAAATACTATGCTTTACTACCTATACGCTTGAGATGTACATAGAAAATTTTCGAATTCACAATTAAAACTTCCAGTGCCTAAAATTCACGCACTATTACGTTGGAATTAAAATATTTATGAGGAAATGTCTGTTATGTCATTTAGATGAAATTTTTAATTAGAATTTTGGAATTTTCCCGCGTTTTTGCAAAACTTCAAGTTGCGCGTCGCAGAAAAGTATATGAGATCACTTACGGATCTTCCATAATAGAATAAACATTAAAAAACTGTACACATCCATAAAGAGTTTTCGAAAAATCGACTAATATATTAGGGATATTGGTCGATTTAATGATAACTCTTTCAGCGAGATTTCTGATATTATTAATATATTTTCTCTTACAATTCCCTACCTAAAACTAAAACGACTTTTCTTGCGACATTTGTTTAATTTATTTAATCTGATTTTTAGTTCATATAAAAAAGTGTAACCCTTCATATGTTCGCGATAGTTCTTAATTCAAAGCATTAATCAGTTTAATTTGAAAGTTTAACAAGAAAAGTTCTATTCAGGTTTTGTTGAGATGCTAAAATCAGTCATCTAAGCCTTTAGCTCAACTGAAATATCAGCATTGTCAAGTCACTTGGGATCGGGTACGATAGCGAAAATAAAAAAACAAATTACTTTTATGTTTTTTTGGGCAATAACACCACAATAGAAATAAAACGACGTATATTGCAGGACTACCAAACGTTTCAAAATCTATTCTGACTTCGTTGTCAATGGCTTTATATTTATTGATGTAGATTGTAATATGAAAATTTGATTTATGTCATTTGAAATTGACATTAGAAAATTTGTTGTTTTTAGATATACAGGTAGCACAAAAAATTCTAAAGATCATGAATTATAGTTAACCAGCTTTCAAATTAGAAGAATTTGAAAGAGTTGTCTTTAGAATTTATAAGTGGCGTTCCTAGGTACGACTTTGTTATAAGATAGCGCATTCGCCAAAAAGCTATCAAAGAATTCTATTGTTTCAGTGATCCCATTAACGTCATAAGGGAAAACCTAAGAAAAACCTTATGAACTATCCCGATATTGGGTTGTTCAAAAGGAGGTTACCATTAATAATTTCTTCCTTAATTGTCGGTAACCAGATACGATTAAATTCTACAGAAGTAGAAGCGATACAATCGTCTTCATTCAAAAGAATTAAGGCAGACTCTTTAATTTTTCGTTTTGTGTTATGTTGTTCTTTCTGAAGTATAGTTGAATTGTATTTTATGGCCTAGGTCTCAAGCATGTTCACAAATTTTTGATTTTTCCAAATTGTCGTTTCTTTATGTAATTCTTGTGTTCATTTATTCGTACGTTTAATGGTTTCGATGTTTCTCCAATATAAAATTTATTGCATTCGCAAGGAATCTTATATATGCATTTTTTTGAGTTCTGGGTTTTGTTTGTTGGTTTTGTTTTCGATATTAAAGATTTCAGTGTATTTCTTGTTTGGAATACTGTTTTAACATTAAATCTGTTGCCCACTCTATTCAATCTTTCTGACAGACCCTGTTTATATGGTATATATGAGTTAAACAGACTTGAACAGAAAACAAACCTTCCGACTCAACCCAGAACTTCTCTTAACACTACTACTTCTAAAGACAACAACATTACAGTTACAACTATACCATATATACGGGGTCCGTCAAAAAGATTGAAAAGAGTGTGCAACAGATTTAATGTTAAAACAGCATTCCAAACAAGAAATACACTGAAATCTTTAATATCGAAAACAGAACCAACAAACAAAACCCAGAACTCAAAAAACTGCTTATGTAAGATTCCTTGCGAATGCAATAAATTTTATATTGGAGAAACATCGAGACCATTGAACGTACAAACAAATGAACACAAGAATTTCATAAAGAAACGACAATTTGAAAAATCAAAAATTTGTGAACATGCTTGGGACCTAGGCCATAAAATACAATTTGAGAATTCAACTATACTTCACAAAGGACAACATAACACAAAACGAAAAATTAAAGAGTCTGCCTTAATTCTTTTGAATGAATACGATTGTATCACTTCTACTTCTGTAGAATTTAATCGTATCTGGTTACCGACAATTAAGGAAGAAATTATTATTGGTAACCTCCTTTTGAACAACCCAATGTCGGGATAGTTCATAAGGTTTTTCCTAGGTTTTCCCTAATGACATTAATGGGATCACTAAAACAATAGAATTCTTTGATCGCATTTTTGGCGAATGCGCTATCTTATAACAAAGTCGTACCTAGGAACGCCACTTATAAATTCTAAAGACAACTCTTTCAAATTCTTCTAATTTGAAAGCTGGTTAACTATAATTCATGATCTTTAGAATTTTTTGTGTTACCTGTATATCTAAAAACAGCAAATTTTCTAATGTCAATTTTAAATGTCATAAATCCGAGTTTGTATTTAGTGTAGAAACGCTGTAGGTAGCAGTAGGGTACCTACTTCTTGCAGCTGTACCCAAAATTAATACAACCAACATACAAGTTGTAAATATTATTGTAAATAAATAAGCCTTGCACAGCAATAAAATAAATTATTTTTAAATAATAAGTTACTCCAAAGAAATGAAAGATTATTTCCTACATTACCTTAATATTTGAAGGTTTATCAAGGAAATTTATGTCACATTTCTTTGACGCATACTGATTTTTGTATTAATTTTTCAGGTTTTCCGAAAAACAGGACAGAAATTTGGGATTGTTTCAGATTTTCCTTTCTTTAGAGGTTAAATATCAACTGAATTCAAAATCTGTATGTCAGCTTGAGAGAAGTACCTTAGAATTTTCATGGTTGGTGAGTGTGTTGGTGACAAAATTAAAGATCTTCGACAATAAATAGTTCATATACTATAGGAGTAAATATTTGTTCATTCTGGATTACGGCTAGTTTTTATTATTATCATTTTGGTAACTGAAAATTCCTTCTGCCAATTCTATCCACAAAACAGTTACCATGTAGTGGAGAAAAATATTTTTTGAATACGCATTTTTGTTTCACACAATAAAATCAAGCAGCTTTGTTACTTTTACTGGTTATAACTGGAACGCTTAGGCATTGTTGTTATTCGATTTTCTGTAGTATCAGCTACACAAAAAGGAATAAAAATCAACAAACTCAAAACCAGAAATGTTGGTGTAACGTAATTAATTTTTGAAGTCGAATTTTGGAATATTAATGGCATATATGAGATAACGGCAACCCGTGACTGCGGGTAATAATTTATACAAGCTAAATCTCATAAGCTTTGATAAAATCAAAACCAAACAGAGAAAGCTTTAATGCTCGATTAATTATTAGAACACTTTGCGTGTTTAGATTTTTAAGGGTTGGGTAACAAATTGAAAAATTAACCTTGACTGAATAAAAAATGAACAGATTCTATTTTAAATTAATGGTTAGAGATAACTGTAGCAACTTATTAAGCGTAGTGAAACCTGTTAAAATGACAATAAGTGGTGATGCTCAATTATCAAATATAACTTGTTTTGTTTCAGTAAATGACTAAGTAGATATATAAAAAACAAAAATTTGTTTCATTCGGTACAAATATCAACAATTTTGTCACGGGGATATTATTCATGAATTTTAAATATGCACTTTGTTTAGTTTAAGATTTATTCTATTTTTAATGGTTTGGGTTTTATATTTAACTTAATACTTCCTCGAAGTTTCTTTCCATCGTCTTGAACTGGTTGATCTCACAACGTTTCAAGGCGATGGGAGTCCAAGGAAACTTAGAGGAATGATTTATGTTGTCTACCAGCTTCAGACTAACATTAATAATTTGAGAATTTGTCACTTTTTCTTGAAGAATTTTGATACATTTATTTTTATTTATAATTTGTGCTTTTCTATCACATTTCTTAACCGACTCCAAAAAAGGAGAATGTTCTTAATTCGTCTGTATACAGGGTGTTCCTAAATTGGAGGTACAAACGAAAAGGGGAGATTCCTTGAATAGTTTTAGGAAGAAAAAGTCCCATAAACATGGGTACGCAAACATTTCGTTTTCAAGATACAGAGTGTTAAAGTTTCAATTTTTTTCAAGTTTTTTTCTCATAGTATCTGCACTTCACAAGATATTCAAATGAAATTTGGCATAGATATTACAGTTAAGAGTTTACACCTTGTGACATGCCAATCTCGATTGCAAAACTACAGGGTGATATTTTTTCGGGAACACTGTCCGCTGTTGTCCTTCAGAACTTTTTTTTGGTGAGCCACTGGTACTTTCAAAAATTCTAAAGAAAACCTTTGTTGTTATAGCAAACTTTATGTCCTCTTGTAGTTTTGTCGTATCTACTACTGATTTCGAGAAAAGAAAATTGAATTATTAAACTACCAATGATTCTTAAAGATTCTGTAAACTGGTATAATCATCAAAAAAAATGTATTACTGCAAGAAACGTACAAATCAAAAATTAATCATAATAAAAAAACTAAATAACAACAAAGGAACTAAACTACAGCAATTGTTGAAAATGTCCTCCCCCAACCCTTATACAATCTTCTGTTCTTCTTCTCATAGACGATCGAACTCTTTCAAACACTCCTGGAGTATTCCTAATTGTATCAAACGCGCCTATCATCCGATTTCTCAGTTCGTCTAGGGTATTCACTGGCGTTATGTACACTAGAGATTTCAGATGGCCCTATAGAAAGAAATCTAAACTATTTAAATCTGGGGATCTGGCGGGCCATGGCTGATGTCTACCTCGTCCAATCCTGTTTACATAATTTTCGATCAAATACTCCCTAGCCAAAAGTGAAAAATGAGCAGGAGCACCGTCGTGCATGAACCACATTTCACGTCGCATCATAAGAGGTATATCATCCAATAACAAGGGCAAATCGTTCTCTAAAAAATGTCTGTATGATTGACCAGTAAGTCGCCCTGGAAAGAAGAAAGGACCAATCAAATAATTGCCAATATTGCCACCCCACACATTTATTGAAAATTCCTCTTGAAGAAAAACTTCAATTTCATGTGGATTCTCCTCAGCCCATATATGTTCATTATGAAAATTTATGATTGAAGTCCTTGAGAAACAGGCTTCATCAGTGAATAGGATTTGGCAATCAAAATGAGGATTGTTCAATAGTCTGTTGAGGTACGACTGACAAAAAATAATTTTTGGATGACAGTCTCGAGGCAAGAGCGCCTGCACCCTCTGAATGTGATAAGGATAGAGCAAAGAATCCCGCAAGATCCGCCAAACAACTTGTTGACTTGTATTTAAGGTAACACTAATTTTTCTTATACTGGTTTCTGGATATTCTTCTATTTCGTTCAGCACTGCCTCTTCGAGTCGTGGTGTTCTCACACTTCGTGGTCTACCTGCATTAATATTTTTCGCAGAAAAAGATCCAGTTTCTGAAAGACGCCTGTGAATATTAGAGAACATCCGATGACCAGGCATCACTCTATTGGGATAGCGTTCCATGTAAAGACGCTTAGCTTCTCTTGAATTACCATTTCCAAGACCATACATGAAATGCATGTCAGCCATTTCGGAATTCGTAAAATTCGGCATGTTTTGATATTAAAATGCAACAGGAAGTTAGTTTGATGTGTCAAAACTAACAAAAAATTTATTCATTCACCACAGCCTACTAGGTAGGTAACTAGATTTCTATGACAATTCGGAATTTTCTGAGGATTTCAAGAGAATCATTCAAAATTTTCTTCTCGAAACCCGTAGTAGATACGACAAAACTACAACAGAACAAAAGTTTGGTATTACAACAAAGCTTTTCTTTACAATTTTGGAAAGTACCAGTGGCTCACCAAAAAAAAGTTCTGAAGGCCAACAGTGGACAGTGTTCCCGAAAAAATATCACCCTGTAGATCTGCAATCGAAATTGGCATGTCACAAGGTGTAAACTCTTAACTGTCATATCTATGCCAAATTTCATTTGAATATCTTGTGAAGTGCAGATACTATGAGAAAAAAAAACTTGAAAAAAATTCAAACTTTAACACTCTGTATCTTGAAAACGAAACGTTTGCGGACCCATGTTTATGGGACTTGTTCTTCCTAAAACTATTCAAGGAATCTCCCCTTTTCGTTTGTACCTCCAATTTAGGAACACCCTGTATATCTTTGTTAGGTGTGCTTATCGATTACTCGAAATTAGCTCATTGAATTTGGATCGTTTCAACTGAATTTAATATAAGGAGAGTCCCGAAATGTCCCACATTTTGATCAACGACATGACGTAAATTGTTATTTAGAAACTCAGCAAAAACATTTTCTAATATAGTAATCTTTGGCGAAGACGATGTTACTAAAGTCGCTGTTTAAAACCTGGGGTGTAATTAATTGAAAATAGATTCACATAAAACCATAATAAATGTTAGTTAACCAATTTCAATATGGAGATTCTTTTCATGTGTATATACAGTGTGTATAAATAAATTGGAATTAAATGGACGCATTCTTATGGATAATAAAAAAAAAGTTTATTCTTCACAAAAAGAACTGCATCATCTGAAACTAAAATCATTCTAATATGTAACTTATTTAAGTGTATACTAGGACTGTCAAAATTTATGAATTTTGCATTACAATGAAGTACTTTTATTTTTGATAATATCTAAAATTGTTGTAGAGCAAAGTTAATTAGAACTGCGTCACTAATAGTTTTAAAAGAAATAAACTGTTTAAAAATTGAAAAAAACTGATTTTATTATAAAAGAAGCGACTTTTAAATGAATGTAATTGGAGTTACAATAAATGATAAATAATTAACCGACTTCAAAAAACATGGATATTCTCAATTCGTCTACATGCTATTATATTCTATTCAACAGTAAACGAGGTTGTACAGATATATATATATATATATATATATATATATATATATATATATATATATATATATATATATATATGAATATATCCATAAAGTTAATCTGATTTGTGCTACTAATTATGTCTATATATCACTAAAAATTGTAAAATAGACTCCTAATAAAAACAAAAACTAGTTCAAAAAAGAACCACAAAAGTCCCTTGACTAAAAAGTAGAAAAATAACATTTTTTTCTTACAATTAAATGCTTAATCTGAAGTCAGTGCTAATATGAAAACCAACTTTTATTTACATACCCATACGCTAAATATATTTTTAGAAACAATCTTTTAACCTCTTTTGTCTCTTTGCCTTGAAACAGCAGTTAAATAAAAAAATACATTCCTCTTAATTTCAGTACTATTAACAAATAAAAAAATTAAATAAAATATAATTAAAAATAAACCATTTTCATATCTGCGAGTTTCTGAATTGGATTATTTTCAGTACAATATTTGATACGAAATGAAATGCGACATTTAGGATTACACATTGTACGACTCCCGATTTGGAGTCCCTGTGAGCTAGTTTTTCCTGAAACTCCTAGATAATGAAATTCATTTCGCGATAAAATATTAAAATCAGCTATATGGTCACTGACAAAAAAATCGTAACACCCAGAAGAAGATGTTTAAATTTAATATTGTTTTGGTAAAACTAAGATGCTATAGTACGGAATAAATGATTAAAATTTGAAAAAAAAATACCAAGGAGTTTAATTTTTTTTAATAAGTTTGTTAACAATGTGTCCACCACTGTTGCATCCCCGCAACTTGTTTATTTTTAGTTTTTAAAGTTGATTGAATTATTCAATGGATTTAAACTTTTGCACCATTTTCGAAAATTTGTCGTTGCGCCAATGCTAATTTATATTTGTACATTCTTTTGTCTCTAAAACAGAGAGAACTAAGACTCGTGTTGTGACCGCCGACGAGTTTGGGCGCTGCTTTTGATTCCGTCTTAAGACAGCCGCTTTTTGTTGTTATTCTGTTAGGATTTCGCGAGTTATTAGTTCCGGTCGTAACAACCGGTAAACCGCTTTCATTTGTTTCTTTTGTGTCTACAAAAGCGTATCATACTTGTTGTTTGATAAATCAATGAACATTACGTCGCCATTTTTTGTGTAACGTGTCGTCCAGATTACTTTAAGATCAGACGAAGCTCTAAAACAGTTCCTGCTTCTGCGGGGCTAACCTCTGAAGAAAGAGATTCTTAAGGCATCGTATCCCAAACATGTTCTAAGGGCGAAAGATCAGGAGATCTGGGCTGTCATGGCAATAGGTTCACATGGGTCTCTGCAAAAATCTTTAATGTAACTGGAGCACTAGTCTAATTTCGATTTGTCGAAAATTGCTCTTTAGAGGTCAAAGTCTTAGACGTCGATCTTCAACTTCATTTATGCTTCTTCGACGTCCAATGTTTCTTTTTTTCGGATTTTGGTTATTATCAAACCACGCTTGATAACATCTCACAACAGTAGTTGTAAATCTACTGGTGCGTTAGTAATTCCTCGAAACGATAAACCTCCCATAAACCAATAAGTTTACCACTTTCAAATTCACTTAGCAGGTGATACATTCAACTTACATGTACTCTAGGCATTTAAACATTACTAATCATGGATTTTGTATACCATCAAAGAATTTGTTTTTTTGGCAAATTGAAAAAAATACAAAAAACGACTACAGTATTAATTGATAAAAAAAGTTTACATGAAAACACATTCACCAAATTTCACCTAATATTAATCATTTACTACTTACTTGAAACATGTTTTACCAAAACAATATTAAAATTAAACATCTCCTTCTGGGTGTAGCGATTTCTTTGTCAGTGTCTACGTACTAAATTCATAAATAATTGTTCGAGATTTTAGTCATTTGAGAGGAGCGCAACTCATGAAGTTTTTCGATTAAAAACAATATATTGTCTTGTATTTAATGAAATATCTTCAAATTAATATTATTTGCAGTATATTCATACATTGTGAATACTGAGTAATTCAAAGCTATGTTAAAAAGGGTGTTTTTTAAAACAAGGATATATTTTTTTAAATTGACATGAAATTTACTTTATTCGAAAGATAATCTTCTGCCATTATAATTTGAATATGACTTCTGGCATATGACCCCCATGGCTGGCTCGGATGTAATCTAATCTGGAGGTCCAATTTTCGATGACTTTTTCCAACATTAACAATAACGCGGCGAATGTTGTCCTCCAAGTGGGCAATCGTTTCGGGCTTATCGGCGTGGACTAGCGACTATCCCCACAGAAAATCTTGGAGGCCAATTCACACGTCCGAAACGTGAAACCAAGCGGTGACCAAACGTTTCTTTCAATAACTCAGTTGTGGCACGAGCTGTGTGACATGTTGCCCCGTCTTGTTGAAACCACAGCTCGTGTGCATCATGATTGTTCAATTGATGAACGAAAATGTTAGTAATCAGGGCTCTATAGCGATCCCAATTGACAGTAACGTTCTGGCCAGCATCGTTTTTAAAGAAGTACGGATCAGTTATTCCACCAGCCCATAAAGCACACCAAACAGTCAGTTTATCTGGATGTAACGGTGTCTTAACATGAACTTGAGGATTATCATCACTCCAAATACGGCAGTTTTGTTTATTGAGGTATCCATTCAACCAAAAGTGAGCTTCATCACTAAACAAAATTCGCTTATGAAAATCGGAATCAACGACAATCTTGTTTTGGGCCCATTCACCGAATGTACGCCTTGCAAGGTGATCGTGTGGCTTCAATTCTTGAACGAGTTGAATTTTGTTAGCACGCAAACCAAGATCTTTCCGCAAAATCTTCCATAAAGTGGATGGACATATATCCAATTCCTGTGCACGATGGCAGATAGACTGATTCGGGTTTTCCTCTATGCTACGCCCTACAACAGCAATAGATTCTTCTGTACGCACTGTACGACATCTCAATGGATGCGTATTATCATGTAGAGTAAAAGTGCTACGAAAACGTTGCATTGTTAATCCAATTATTTGCTCTGAGAGAACCATGATTTTTGAAATAAATTTGCACAATTTGGAAGCGTTGTTCATGCGTCAGTCTATTCATGATGAAATGCCAAACCAAACTAAACATAAATCACTTGACAGCTGATAAGATGGCCGCCGGTTAAATGAGTGTTGCTAACTTAAATTTCTATACCTATAAAAAAACACCCGTTATTTGTATCAATTTAAAAAAATACATAATCATTACTTTATAACATGTTCTAGATTATAATACATATATCGTCTGGTTTCCGCCTAACATCAAACATCTGTTCGAAAATTCTGTACAAGCTAATATAATAACCTAAAGGAGTTAGTTGCCTATGTGTTTAAGAACTGCCGCGTGTATTTAAATGCTCTGATCTATGGAAAAACTTCAGATTTAAAGAATCCTTACAGTACAAAATTACTGGAATAGGATTATTGGATTGACATAAGTAATCTCTTTGGTTAATACTCTAATTATTTAATATAATATTTTTTTATGTGTTCGCTGGAGAAATGCCAGATTTTTATATATGCTTTATATAAAAGTATTTTATAATTAAGCAAGCTATGGAATGAATGTTTCATATTTTTTTTTATAAAATTTAGACATTTGATTATAGTTGGACCTAATATCTACAACAAATAATGTAAATAAAGAGTAGTTCGTGGGAATAAATAAAACAATAATTTTTTTAACAACAAATACAAAAAAAGGAGCGCGAGTTTGACTAGAAGGTTGTATGACAAAAACAGTCTTTAACGAGAACTTAAGAAAACATACCAGAAACAGTCTTCTTTTGCAAATTTGTTGCCCCTTTTTTGAGAAACTATGCCAAAAAAGTTGGAAAAAACGACTTCTCTTTGATTATTGAAAAAAAGTTAAAAACCGCTTTATATGGAACAAGCAGTCCTTCGTGCATAATTTTAAACTGTCACTTCCCAAGCATCAGGAAGTGTGACCATAAACCCTTAAGTTAAAATTAGACTATACTTTAATTTAATGTAAAAAAAATTCTCTTTTTAACAGAATAAACATAAAAACCAGGAAATGTTTTCTACATTACATTTAGCACTGAAAAAAGTTAAATATGGGTAAAGTCGAAAACTTTTTCGGCTCACTAGTTCTACAGGCTTGAGCTTCCTCGATTATTTGTTGCAGGGGTACACAACATAATTTATGACTCCAGACTCTATTTCAAAATGTGGACTATCTTAATAGGACAATCACAAAGAAAATGGCAAACAAACTTCTGCCAAGACGGAAACGTTTTTAAGTTTTTTTCTTATAGATCGGTTAACTGAATGAAAAACGATGGAGAGTATGTCGAAAAACATGTACTTTGACAGAAGAGCCTTAATACATATTTTTGTTGTTATTTATTGTTTAATAAAATAATATTTTAGACAAGTTTCTGTCACAATACTTATGAAAACTCAATTTTTCGATGCAGATAGATATTAACTATCTATTTGAACGTACTGCTCAACTACAAGTGTCTTTTTCTAATAAAAATTTTCATGTTTAACTTCTTGGGAAATAATACCACCAGTCACGAAAATTGCTGTATAATCCAAACTTTTCGGGGTTTGCCTACAGATAAAGGCAATGTTACAATTATTTTAGATAAAATTGACTACGATTCCAAAATTCACAATAAACCAAAGACAATATACAAAATTAAACAAAGATCCAACAACTTCTAAAGAAAACAAGATATACCGCTTACTATACAGTTTCAGACATGAATTTATGGAACAAGAACGTAAAAATCGTATTCCACACAATTCTAAACCGCCACATTTTTATGGGTTACCTAAAAAAACCCAGCATGCCATTAAGACCAATTTTCGGCTCTATAAATTTTCTATGCAATGAACTCTGAAAATTAAAAAAAATATATTTCACCCCTTACTGGTAAGTCTAACTCTCATCTTAAAAACAGCGCTCATTTCTTAGAAAAATTATCACATATATAATACAAAAATACTTTCACACTAGCAAGTTTTGACATTGTAAATCTATACAATAATGTTCGTGTCACCAAAACACTTCCCATAGTAAAATAACGATTAGAACAAGATTCTTTACTAAATCAACGTAACCAGTTTTCCGTTTATACAATAATGGATCTACAAACATTTTGTACAAAGACAACATATTTTCAACTTAATTGTGACTTCTACCCACAAGATTTTGGGATGGCAATGGGTTCCTGTCTGTCTCCTGCTTTAAGCAACATTTTCATGGGAAAAATTTGAAGAACAAACAATTTTTTCAAAAAATTAAAATGAATTTTCACCAAGTAAAGACAGAAACTATCATCAATGATTAGTGTATTTATAATTGAATTTAATATTATATCGCGAATTCATTTTGGACATCTAGGGGTTTCACGCACTGCTCACAGAGACGCCAAATCTGGAGTCGTCGTGTGAGTAATGCTGTTATACTGTGATTCAGTTGAGAGTAGCGCGACTAGTTAAAGTTGTCAACTACAAACAATGTGTTGTCTTACTTTCAATGGATTGAAAAATTTCGAATAGGTAGTACCTTAATTTCTTTAATAGGTTTTAATTAACCTACGAATTCTTTCGTGTAATTTCTATCATATGAATCACAGGGAAACGATGTTGGACACAATACGACTTTAGATTTGGAGTCTCTTTGAGCTGGTTTTTCCTGAAACTATTAGATGTCAAAATTAATTTCGCGATAAAATATGGTAGAGCAAGATATAACAATAATTATACTAGTGCTATACGAAAAATATATATAGCAAAACCTATATTAACCTGCCTCCAGAAATCCTATTTGCGTCTTTTGACACTCTTTTAGGTTGCACAGAAGCAATTATTTGAAATTTGTTCTCGGAAAGATACTCAGAAACTTTATGCATTCCGTTATATATTGTATGAGACTATTCAAAATAATACAAGTCAACCAGAAACGTATTTTCCACATAAAATTCCTTTAGTATTTTCTAACTCAATAAACTTTATATCTCGAGCACTTACTTCCAACAATATTTTATCGATGATTGTTAGGAATAAGTTTAACTTTTCTATTGGAAAAGTTTGTATTTCAATGGCTCTTTATATGTCAGGAAATTCTTTCTTAACTACTCGAAACCGAACTCAAGGCGAAAATAATCTGAAAATACTCGAAACAAATGCCATATAGGAATACTAACGGTGGGCTTTATTCATTGAAAGTTCCATTGTAAAACCAATTATTAGTTTTTCAAGGAATCTATTGTTTTCTGAGAAATGTACCTATAGTTCGTTTCAAACGGGTATTGTGTGTTATTGATATACGGCTTAATTTCTTTTTCCTGTTTATAATAACCAGGATAAATTAATAGCTCAGCAGCTGCCCTTCATCTGGGGTTTATATGGGATATATTAACATTTCTAATCATTTTGGAAACGCAAAAAAATTTGAATTTTTTGAAATTATTGAGGTTTTTGAAGATATTAACGTTTTTGACTGTTTTCAAGTTTTTAACGTTTTTGACCTATTGACGTTTTGTAAATTTTAGAAATATGATATTTTGACATTCTTTTGCATTTTACAAACACCTAAATGAACAAACACTTTTTACTTGTCTGCATATTAGTTCATATATTCGTATATAAGTTGCCATTACGAATGAAGATAATGAAGATGATAACTATCCTAAGAATTTTTACACTCCTTATTCATTTCTTTAATGGCATTTATAAAAAATGCCTTAACTATTTTCATTCCTAATACTATTTGTTAGCCAAATTCTATTAAGACTGTTTGAAGCGGCTAAAATTTATTGGTACACAGTTTCCTACCCTTAGTGGATGAATTTTGGAAAAAAATGCTTATATACATCCATATAACTTTCTCTTTAGTATATTGGTATGACAGTTGTTAAGTTTTGTACATAAAAAAACAAAAAATTCCATTTTATATTAAAAAAGATCTCGATATGTAAAATATAAATGTGTGATTTTGCCGTCAGCGAAAGTATCATATTTATTAAAATATGTGCTAATGTACCTCCAAAACCTACCAAAACAGACATATATGAAGACAAACAGATAGGTCTTTCCCATCCTTGAACAAGCCCGTTATAAATGTGGGCGAAACTTGGGAAAACTTTGTTTATATGCCGGTTTAGGTATATAAATAAATTAATTGGAAAAAATGAAGCGGTCCAAATTCGGAAAAAGCAGAATCAGCTATGCCTCTGGCCGCGAAAAGCTACGTTCTCAGCAAACAGATAGGCAGATAAACAGATATAGAAGATATAGACATACAGGCATATAGAAAGATATAGACAGGTACAGACATATATGGACAAATATAGACAGATATACAGATAAATAGATAATAAACATATATAGAGATAGAGATATAGACATATGGAGATAGACAGACATATATAGACAGATATAGATCGATATATATCGATATAGACAAATATAGACAGATAAACAGATAGACAGATTGACAAACAGACATATAGAAACATTAGAAATAGACTAACGGTCAGATGGTCAGATAGAGAGGTAGACAGATAGACCGATAGACACATTGACAGATAGACATATATGCAAATAGACAATGCAAATTATAAGGAAGTAATAACGAAACTTTTAGAAATAGTTTTCAGAGACATGGTGATGAAACTGGTAGTCCAGGAACTAGTACATAAAGGAGAGAGAGGTCTGAAAAAAAGATAGAGAGCTATTGAGGCAGGCTGTGAATGTCGGCAAACTAAACGTTAAATCAAAATTGCCCTTGAAATAAGAAGTAGAGATGGTTGTTATTACCTAAGAAACACATACGAACAAGATGATAAACAATTCGGGCAGTAGAGTAACGTTATAAATTGAGGAAGCGTGACACAACAGCGAAAATATATGAGCATTTCATAAGAGAAATATTAGTGAATGAGATAAGAAAGCCGGGTTGTTTTTGAATAATAGAACTGGTTGAACGTAGAGAATATAGGTGAAAAGGGATAATATATCTTGACAGCAAAAGAGGGAGGAAATAGAAGTTAGAAATAGAAGTGACGTTAACTAACTGAGAGAAAAATTAAGGGAGAATGATACGTAAAAGTCTTTCAGGGCCCTGTTAAATGTCCGTATGATCTAGTGCTAAGAATTAAGTTCCCCGAAGTGTGCCAGATAATAGTTTAAGCAGATAAACTGTCGGTAGTAATGAGGGCGAGGGTTCAGAAGGAATTGACGAGGACGTGAAATGAGGCTTTAAAACATAATTAAATGAATGGGGATTAATTATCTAGTCATGGCTGAGGAGTAAAAAACACTACTAGTAATGCTCATAAGATCTCTATCAAGGAGGTCCCGTTTATGTGTGGTGTGGGAGCATAATCCTTTCAAGGTGATCAAATATCTGAATGACAGGCTGAGATTTAATTAATTAAAGATGGTGGCACTCATTTAGCACAAAGGGATAAAATTTGTCACCTACAAGTCTTGCTGATACTGACATGCAGATACTTAACAGTCACGACGGAAGTGCTGTGCTATTGAACTAATGGTAGAGGAATGAAGAAAGACGTTCAGGGGAAAACAATAGAACTGGAGACGATTAAGGAATGTGACTGTAGAAGCTTAGCAAAGAAAATGGGTAACTAACAACGAAAATATACTATTGTCAAAAAGGCTGATTAAGTGTGTAACACAAAGTCTATAGATTGCCAATTTAATATGTCTGTTAATCACTTAATATCGCACTACGAAGCACAATATTAATGAAAGAAATCGCCGGTACAGAAGGAAAGATAAGGAAGATAGAAAAGGGAGTGAGTGCCGAAAAAACGATAGAATGCATGGTGGAGAGTAAGGAGACTTGAGAATCAGTTAGTAGGTAAATTGGATAAGTTTTAGATGTTCAAGTAAGAGAACAGAGGAAGAGGGTAAGCTTCTTGAAATAAGAACATTGATAGAAAGGGAGTTGCTTTCTTGCAGGGCAATGTCTTAACCTGAGTGACTAAAGTTATGTCGTGCAATAAATCAGTATACCCGGTGGGCAACGGAGGTGTTTTATTCCTATGACTTTCTTTATGGAACCTGGTATTCAGCCAGCGTGATTGATAACAACGGCGTCCATAAAAGTCCAGAAAAAAGTTCACCTTGCCAGAAAAAGGCATAACAGAAATGATTCTTTCTTATAGGATTTCATAGACTATATTAGATGACAGCTATTAGATATTAGATGCAAGTATCGGTTGAAACATTAGAAACATATTTGTTACATCAAAAGTTTTTAGGTGGCAAACTAAACGTTTAATAAAAATTGCCCATGAAACAAGAAGTGGAGATGATTGTTATTATCTAAGAAACACAGATGAATTAGATGATAAACAATTCGGGCAGTTAGGGTAACGTTATAATTGGAGAAAGCGGGTAGAAAGGGAGTTGCATTCTTGCATGGCAATGTCTGAACCTGAGTGACGAAAGTTATGTCGTGCAATAAATCAGTATACCCGGTGGGCAACGGAGGTGTTTTATTCCTATGACTTTCTTTATGGAACCTGGTATTCAGCCAGCGTGATTGATAACAACGGCATCCATAAAAGTTCATAAAAAAGTTCACCTTGCCAGAAAAAGGCATAACAGAAATGATTCTTTCTTATCGGATTTCATAGACTATATTAGATGACAGCTATTAGATATTAGATGCAAGTATCCGTTGAAACATTAGAAACATATTTGTTACATCAAAAGTTTTTAGGTGGCAAACTAAACGTTTAATAAAAATTGCCCATGAAACAAGAAGTGGAGATGATTGTTATTATCTAAGAAACACAGATGAATTAGATGATAAACAATTCGGGCAGTTAGGGTAACGTTATAATTGGAGAAAGCGGGTAGAAAGGGAGTTGCATTCTTGCATGGCAATGTCTGAACCTGAGTGACGAAAGTTATGTCGTGCAATAAATCAGTATACCCGGTGGGCAACGGAGGTGTTTTATTCCTATGACTTTCTTTATGGAACCTGGTATTCAGCCAGCGTGATTGATAACAACGGCATCCATAAAAGTTCATAAAAAAGTTCACCTTGCCAGAAAAAGGCATAACAGAAATGATTTTTTCTTATCGGATTTCATAGACTATATTAGATGACAGCTATTAGATATTAGATGCAAGTATCGGTTGAAACATTAGAAACATATTTGTTACATCAAAAGTTTTTAGGTGGCAAACTAAACGTTTAATAAAAATTGCCCATGAAACAAGAAGTGGAGATGATTGTTATTATCTAAGAAACACAGATGAATTAGATGATAAACAATTCGGGCAGTTAGGGTAACGTTATAATTGGAGAAAGCGGGTAGAAAGGGAGTTGCATTCTTGCATGGCAATGTCTGAACCTGAGTGACGAAAGTTATGTCGTGCAATAAATCAGTATACCCGGTGGGCAACGGAGGTGTTTTATTCCTATGACTTTCTTTATGGAACCTGGTATTCAGCCAGCGTGATTGATAACAACGGCATCCATAAAAGTTCATAAAAAAGTTCACCTTGCCAGAAAAAGGCATAACAGAAATGATTCTTTCTTATCGGATTTCATAGACTATATTAGATGACAGCTATTAGATATTAGATGCAAGTATCCGTTGAAACATTAGAAACATATTTGTTACATCAAAAGTTTTTAGGTGGCTAATCGATATAGTTATTTCTGCGGAATTTTGAGGTGCATCTACTGGGTGGGACGGGATAATTTGTTTCCGATGTTTTGCATGAACATAAAGTTTCATTGCAGATATATACCTTATTTTATCAAAGTTGTTATTGAATGCTGACGTTGTTATTTAAGATATTCATCAGATTCTGCTGAAAATCTTTCTTAGAGGATTCTTTTATTTCGGTTAATTCCCTATTAATAAATTGTGTGTATTTTTCTTTCATACTGTACTCTCGGGATTATTAATATTATAATACATTTATCTGTATTTGTAGGTATTTAATCCATTAAAACTAAATTTTTAATTTTATTTTGATGTCATAAATTTTAATATATTTGTTTTCTTTTTATCAGAGCAAAAAGATTTAGGGAATAAGTATTGTCGTAATGCTTTAGACCAAATTCTTCTTTTGAAGGAAATTTTTAGAATCTATGAGTATATTTGACCATTAATACTCATTATAACATTAATCTTAATAAACCTGGAGTTTTTTCATTTTGTGTTTAAGAGCTGACAAGGGTATTTTTTGGACTGTGTTAATTATTGTGTATGATTCGAGATTTGAAGGTAATTCCTTAATTTCACCATCATAGTTGTCAATTTATTTACTACAAGGATAAGGTGTTTATATTAGCATTAGTTGTGTATTTTGGAGTATAGAGAGGCTCCAAGAAGGCATACTATATAACGACCCTTAGAATAATTTGTAAAAGTAATATTCTTTTAGTTTTTTTATGTTTTGTCATTTATATAAAATACCAAATTTGAAAAAGCTCTGAACCCATTAAGGTAATCTAACATTACTATCATGGGGGATTTAAACGGTGATTACATATCCTTTCCGCTTCCATATCCGCGGGTTCGCTGAAAGCATTTCTAGTTATTTTATTGCATACAAATTGGAACATTCAGTTTGTGCATAGAACCACGTAAAGGATTTCGCTGACCTGCGGACCGAATCGAACGTTCAATAAATCAAATTCAAACCTACATGCCCAAAATTAACCAATAACACACTTTGATTGCACTACAATTCACGGAATTTCAATAAAATTTAATTCTAGTTTAGCAGTTGTCAATAAAATGTAATATCGGTCGCAGTGATGTAACTTTATTTAATATTACAGCGATTACAACTAAAAATGTTTCTCGTTAGTTTAGTTTTTTTCGTATTTAGATGAAAATGTCAGCTGATTATAACAGCTAAACTGCTTTTGAGAAAAATAAGTATTGTCGGATATTTTCAAAGTTTTCAACACATATTGTAATATTCAGAAGCTTTGAGAATACGTTTAACAAATAATATGTAGATCCCAAGTGAAAGATATTGTGTAGCACAATTGGGAATATTTTATTCCGTATGAATAAATTTCAAATAAAAAAGGATTTCTGTCGGAATTCGATTTCAATAATTTCATATTAGCGAGAACATATATGCTGGAGGGACAGATTCGGATATAGGTTCCTAGTATTTTCAGCTTCAAGGTTTCTGGAGAATACGATTTTAATAATAACATGCGTATGAAATAAACAAGGCATCTATTTATATACACATATATTCTTGGAAATAGTTTGAATTTAATTTTTCATTTAAATGTCTAATTTGCCTCCTAAATATTAATATATTAGGGTTTTCCCCTTACGACTTCCAATATCCTCTATTTGTTTCAAAAGCTTAGAAACAGTAATATTGCAGGTAAATGGGAGTAACCGGTGATTTTCAGTATTTATTTCTCACTATTAATAAAAGAAAATATTGGCGTGCCTCATAATGGACAATCTCATTTGAAAAAATAATATTACAGTTTTTGGTTTAGTTTCTCGGTAGGGCCTTTATACACAATTTTGTCAAATTTTAGAGAGATACAGGTGGGATGTAATTGGCCATTTTCTATATATTTTCTTGAATAACTTTTAACCGATACATTGTAGATTTTTAAATAATATGTACATGCATTTCTCATAATGAGCCTTTTTATTTGATATCTTACTTAAAAAAAAACTTGAATTTCTAGTTGCCCCCAAAATTAATACTGGGATTTTCGTTTAATGCTTTGTATAGTTATATCAGCAAAGATAGCATAAAACAAACAAGTTTCAATTTTGGGGGTAATTAGGGGAGAAATTTTACGAAAATTCACCATTCCCACCCCTTTATTATCGAAACTATGGAGCCTAAACATTTAAAAAAATAAAGAATGTATGGCGCTACCCAAAATTTACAAGAATAAAGCGAAAGTCAATTATTTTTATTTTGGGGGGCAAATTATCGAAATTAATTTATTTAAATATTTCAATTTCAATTACAATTATTTCAATTACCATTACAACAACCGGTAATTCTGACACCTAATTGCTGTTGCACTTGTATGTATCATTATCCCCACCAATACAAGCAAAATAATAATATAAAGGCATAACCTATCCTACGGACAAAAATAGAAGACTGAAACATATTAAAAATATGAATAATAATAAAACCTAAAACTAAACTAAAACTAAATGTTAAATATTTCTTTTAATATATTATAGTTAGCAAAGATGAATTTCCTACATACTTTGATGAAAACTTTACTATTTCGAGTATTTTTTATATCTCTAGGCAGCAAATTATAAAATTTTGGACCCAAGAAGGTTACAAACTTTAGATAAATATTATTATGGTTAATAGGTATTCGAATATTTTTATTTGTGTATTGTATATATGTTTAACATAATTACATGTATTGTTTGCTTTATGTATATATGAACAAACAATTACAATATACAGCGATCTAATATCCAAAATGTATTCAAAGTAAAGTAGATATGTGTGATATATTCTGCTTTTCCTATTAATAAGTTTTAAAATACAGTTTTGAATTGTTTTCAATGTCTGTATTGAATTGTTATACATGCCACCCCATACTAAAATTCCATATCGTATAAGAGATTCTATAAAAGTCCTACACACAATTTTTAAGAATTTGACACTTGAAATTCTCTCAAAACATAAATTTTATGTATCAGTTTATGAATTTTATTGGACAAATAATCAACAAGAGGGCCCCACTTAAGGTGTCTATCCATAATTATGCCAAGGTATTTTGTATGAGATGTTTCTTGTATCGTATGATCATTTATCCTTATATCAGGAAAGTTAGGTCTATTTGCAGATGTTAAAGAATACACGATATAATTGGTTTTGCTCCAATTTGGTGATAGTCTGAACGACTGCAGCCAGTTTTGTACGCTTAGGAATCCATTTATTGATTTGGTTTTTAATTCATCCCAAATTTTTGCTTCAAAAACAAGAGCAGTATCATCTGCATACGAAATTGTTAATCCAACCGTGTCCAATTGCAGTAAAGAGTTTATATATGTTATAAATAGAATTGGACCTAATACGGTGCCTTGAAATAAATAATAATAACAATAAACTATAATTTTTTCATGCCCATCATGTAATATATCAAATCAAAGGGCTCGTTATGATACAATTACATAACTTTAGTATATAAAATAATTTGTTTAAAGGATTTCAACAAAAATATGGAAGAAAATGCCCAATTCTCATTTATTTCCAGAACTATTAGGCCAAAATTTAAGGTTTCACTCACAAATATTTCATAAAAATACATTATTTGAGAAAACAAACCCATTCTTCTGTTTTATCACATTGTTTTTGACTGAAATACACTGAAATCAATTTTATCAGTAACACAAAGCTCAAAAATTCCTTGCGAATTTAATAAATTTTATATTCGAGAAACTTCTAGACCCATAAATGATCACAAAAATTACATAAAAAACGACAATTCGAAAAGTCAAAAATTTGTGAACATTCTTGTAACCTTGGTCATAATATACAATTTCAAAATTCAACCATATACACAAAGAAGAACACAACACAAGACGAAAGCTGAAAGAGTCTGCTTTAATTTTATTAAATAAGAGCGATTGTATAGCTAGTACTTCTATAGAATCCAGCCGTTTCTGGTCGCCAGTAATCAAGAATAAAATTAATAATAGTAATATCCTTTTGAACAACCCTATAACGGGATTGTTTATAAGGTTTGTGCTAGGTTTTTCCTTATAACTTTAATGAGATCTATGGAACATCAGAATTTCTTTGGTCGCCTTTTTGGCGAATGCACCATCTTATAACAAAGTCGTACCTAGGAATGCCACATGAAATTCTAAAGATGACTCTTTCAAATTCTTCTAAGTTGAAAAAAGCTTTGTTATTTCAAATAATCTTTTTGTGTTTTTTGTTCTATCCTGTATATATCAAATTTGTAGTAAATTCCCTTAGTTACTCAGTTTTATTGTCAAACATTGATTACGATATTTTTCATTGCAAATCCTTTTAATTAATATATTATATTTACTTAATAATTAAATGATATCATTGAAAACGGGGTCTAATTTGGACCTTGAAACGTTTGGACTTTTGAAATATACAGACTTTCAAGTTTATGTGGTGTTATTCCCAAAGAATCGAATGACAGCTTGATTGTAATTTTCGTCAAAGCGCATAAGGGTTCCATAAAAATGAAACATGTTGACATATTTAAAGATGGTCAAACACTAAATATTTACTTCTATCTATCACTCACACCACTAGATACGTATAAACGTGACTATAGTTTTTTAAACATTTTAAAATGACAACAGTATGTGTCGTAACGATAGGCACGTTTATAGGTATCTATCAATATTGACTATATCACAAAGAAAGCGCTTCCAGCATAGAATTTTAGTTCACTTGCTTGATTTTCATCAACAGCATAATTGAAAACGTATGGTCTGATTATGAGAATACAATGATTTTCAAACACCACATATTTTTCATTCGAACTTAATGAAAATCCAAGGGTGCTGTTGGTTTGATCGATTCCCTAATTCAATGTAAATGATACTTTGTAGTATTACAACTTACGATATTTATGCAATCACCTGCAGCTGGTTGTTTGCCGGCCGATTATATGGGAATATTAATGCATGATTATGATTTAGTACGTTTAATATCGTGAGGGTGTAGGTGGGTGAACAACCTCGACGTCGGGTCGTTATTGACCTGAAAAAATATTTGATTTAAAGGGATTTTTCGTGCTGGGGGTGCGTCAATTTACTTTCGGAATTAGAGCACTGTGCTACGGAAGTGTCATGTATTATGGTAATGTGGTTTTTGATTGGGTGAACTGAAAAGGCCAACACATTTGAAATAATAAAGTGGGATACGTCTTTCATATATAAGGATTTTCCTTATTTGGTCGCATTTTAATTTTACAAAAAAGTAGTTTTAATTTTAGCTTCATTTATTTTTACATAATAATGGAGTGTACAGATTAACGAAACTGTGAGCAATGACGTCAGAGACTGTATGTTTATTTTTTTTTTGAATATTACACTCCCAAAATGTATCACACTTAATAATTGCTATTATTATTTACGACTTGACCATACAATGCAAGGCAGATGCACACCCTCTAAGGCACGCACAACATGACTGTTCCTTAAAGAACGGCTTTTCGTCCAGACCAACTACTCCTGTTGCTGACATAACAATTGGTATCGTTCAGGTGTTGTTCATGTTCCACAGTCTCTTTATTTTAAATTCCAAATCCCTGTATTTATTAATTTTTTCAGCTTGCTTAATGTTTATATTATTGTTGTTGGTTTTTGCTATGTCAATTGAGGTTATTTACCTACTAAAACTATCTCTGGTCTGTTGTGAGCAACAATTCGATCGGTCAGTATGGTGTGATCCCAGTGAAGCTTGCAGTTGTTATTTTAAAACATATGGTTTGTATATAGTATGGTTCTTACTCTCTGTGATAGTTCAAGTTTCATTGTTTCAGTATTTTTCATATAGTTCTTTGTATTCAGTTGTAGCCAATGCTTGACAACCTCTTGTGTGGTGCTGGATAGTCTTAGGTGTTTGGCAGCCATATCTGCATCTGTCGTTGTTGATAGAAGGGTCTTTTGTATTTCAAATGTAAAGCCTTCCATTTCAGGAAACGTAGGACAAGAACTCAATCTTGGTTGATATCATTTAAATGTCTTCCATGAAGGGGTTTCTCTCACCATTTCAGCAGTTTCCGATCTGTTCACTAGTGGTGCAATTGGAATTGTTGTTCTGTCAGTCGCAGTGGTGTTGAGTCATCAACTTGGCATATGATTGTGTGTACATCAGAAAGTCTGCGAGTTTCTGGAAATGACTACACAAATTAGAAATTTGTTGATCTAATAGTTTGCTTATATGGGCCAATCCTCTTTCTCCTTCATACCGTGGTAGAGTTGTATTAATTATTAACAAATATCCCGACTTGACCATACAATGTATGGCATCACACTCCCTCTAAGGCACGCTAAGAGTGCCTTTAGGGGAAAATTCACTAAACCCCAGATATCCTAGATATCAAAAGGGTTTAGCTCTGTGGGAGCCCTTGCTAGGTTTTCAGGCCCGTGGTTGGAGTCGTGGCGGCAGTTTCCCATGAATTTTCTGACCGTCCGGGCTGGCCCTAACAAGACGGATTTTTGCATTTGTTTGTAAAGATGTTCGTCCAGACCGAGGTATTTTAGTTTGTTTAGTAGATGTTTTGGGACTAGTCCTGTCGTTGACATAACAATTGGTACAGTTGGTGTGTTGTTCATGTTCCACTGAGTCTTTATTTGAAATTTCAAATCTCTGTATTTGGTTATTTTCTCAGCCTGCTTGAAATTTATATTATTGTTGTTAGGAATTGCTATGTCAATTAAAGTTGTTTTCCAAGAGACTTTATCTATCAAAACTATATCTGGTCTATTGTGAGCAGCAGACCGATCGGTCAGTATCGTGCGATCCCAGTACAGTTGATATTTTCTAAAACAGATTCTGGTTTATATTTATAGTATGGTAATCTTACCGACTGTGATAATTCATGTTTCAGTGCTAGTTCCTGGTGAAGTATTTTTGCCACAGCATCGTGTCGTTCTTTGTATTCAGTTGCAGCGAACGCTTGACAAACTCCTGTAATCTGCGGGATAGATTCAGATGTTTGGCAACCGTACCTGCATCTATCGTTGTTAATAGAGGGGTCTTTAACGATGTACTTTAGGTAGTTCTTAGTTGGAATTACTAGATCTAGGATTGCCAATATAAAGCCTTCCGTTTCAGGGAACATATAACCAGAGATCAACCAGTAGTTCGACGCTGCACTGTCGACATAATCTTGGTTGACGTCATTTATATGTCTTTCATGAAGGGGCTTCTCTTTCCATTTCAGCAGTTTCTGATCTGTGGTCTGGTGGTGTAATTGGACATGTTGTTGTGTCAGTCGCAGTGATGTTGAGTCATCAACCTGGCACATTACTCTATGTAGATCAGAAATCAGAATTAACAATATTATTATTAATTGGGTTAAAGGTATAATTATTTTAAAATCAGTACCCTACCTTTTTAGAATCAATATTGTAAAAAGTATTTCGTATGCAGTAGGTGGTTACTTTCTAACAATTCACTAATGAGAGTAACATTTCTGAAGGTATTATATGTTATATTATTGTTAATCTGCTTGTTCACATTAAAAAATGAGTTTATCCATAAAACATAGAACTGAAGATCTTAAATTAGTTTTTTGTCGGGATAAGAACTCAAAAAGGGGTATGTCTTATGTTTGATAAAAATTATCCAGAAGGACTTATAACTCAATTCACAGTAAGCAAAATTGTAAAAAGTTTCAAGAGTTTGACCGTAGAGGATCTACCTAAATCCAGCAATTTTTTCAGATACTAAATGAAACTTTCTTTTATCAGTGGAAAAAAAATCCACATAACAGCGTTCGGAAAAATTTTTTTTACATGCGTGGATAAAGTATAGAAGTATAGAGTGTGAGAGTCATCTAAGATTCTTTTAGTAATGATATTTCTTTTACAGACAACTGTAATAATGATTCATTTTTTGCATAAAACATTGTTTTTTTTCACACGAATGCATATGCACGTTACATTGTGAAGTCAATGAGCAGATTTGTATATATGGGGCAAAAAAATCTAGCATTACACACAGAAAATTAATGTTTGCCAGAATTTGTTCGAAATAAAATCATTGGACCCTATTTTTTTCAATAGAACTGTAAACTTAAGCCACAACTCCAGAAATATTATTGAAACTAATGGAGATCAACAAGATGGAGCACTATGCATCCGATGTTCGACGAAATCCTTATCAACTCTTCCGAAATATGTAGCTCGGAAGAGAAGGACAGATTGAATAGCCACCAAGATCACCGGACCTCAAGCAACTGGTGTTTATTTTAAGGAGTATTTGAAAAATGTTGTGCATAAAAGTAAACCTGATGTCATAAACGGTTTAAAATGTCTAATAAGACAAGAAACAAGTAACATTTTGCAGATACAAAGTTCAGCAAGAATGTATTGTCACCCAGGGAGCTATCTAGCATCAGTTTTGATTTTAGTTATAATATTGTTCCACTTAGCTACAAAAATAAGCAAATGTATTTTTAAATGGGGTTTAACATATAAAAAATATTCTCGTTCACTGCTATACGAGGGCTGCCTTTTATATTTCGCGATTAGAAAACCCTAGTGTTGCAATCTGACAACTGACAGCTCTATCGTAAAGTTTGACATTTTTGAGGTTATACGTACTCAGAACGTTTTGACATAGGAGCGCTATGTGTTGTTTACAGTAACTTAAAGGATTCATTTCGGCCAAAAAATGGAATTAAATCGTGAACATTTTCGTGCTATTATTTTTTACAACTTTCGACGTGGATTAAGTCTTAACTTAATTTAATTTTTGGCGATGAAACTTCATCAAGGACCACTGTTTATCGAAGGTATGGTGAATTCAATCGAGGTCGTAGTTCACTCCAAGACGAATTTCGTGAAGGTCGTCCAAAAACAGCTGTTGTTCAGGAAACCATTAATGCTGTGCGCGAACTGATATTGCAAGATCGCCATGTGACCTATCGTGAGATTGAGTCAACCTTACACATTAGTGGGACCAGCATACATTCAATATTGCATAAACATTTGAATGTCAAAAAAAATTGTTCGCCTTGGATCCCAAACACGAGAGGTCAACGTTTTTCGACACCTGAAGAAGCGGTTGGTGCGTTCAGAATGCATGTTTTGGAGATACCTCAATCAGAGTGGAAAAAGTGCTTCGACAATTGGTTCAAACGCATGCAAAATTGTATAGGTCTTCATGGGGAATATTTTGAAAAACAATAAAGCGATTTTCGATGCTTAATATTTGTTTTTGTTCTCTAATTCCGAAATATAAAAGGCAGCCCTCGTATAGTAGTAAAAGTATGATTTATATATGTTTTTTATAAGCGGAGGTTATATTGCAAACCTAATGTTAGCGCTCAAGAAAATTACCTTAAAAAGATCACAAAAAGTTTCTTTCAGTGTGTTACAATTTTCTATTTATACCTGCAAAGCTTAGCTTATTTTATTATATCCATAAGAATAATGGAAAATCGGTAGAACTGACAGAAAGTATGATAGTGATGTGAACACGCTAGTCATTTTGATTAATTCCTTTGATAACATTTTGTGCCAGGAAAGAAGACTAACATTTCCAGCGTTCAATTCAAATATTGTAGAATAACATTATAAAATGAGCGCTGTATAAAATTACCAGGGTTTAGTAATGTTTGCATAAAAATAATATCCTTTAAGCTAATTGTAACCAACTCGATATAGTTAAAAACATATTTGTGACAGATTAATTTTGAAGTAAACTATAACAATAACACAAGCACACAAAATAAAAAAAAAAGTCAAAGTCCACGAAGGTGACCCATCAGGTTATACGTATTTCGGCTCACTGATTCGGAATCTAGGATCTATCAGACACCGTCATACAGCTCCACATACATCCAATTAGGTGTCCATTCGCACATCCAAAAATCACTTCATACACACATACGCATAACTTTATCAGCGCATCATCATTACTCATGACACTGCATCTTAGATACAATCTAGACACCCATACATCCACACATCAAAATATTCGCACATCCACACTTTCACACATATACACATATTTACTCATGAATGCATCTGTAAATCTGCAAATGCAGAGATCTGCATAACCGCAAATACATCCTGACATCTGTAGTAAATGCATTTTTTGCCATTTTAAGGTAAAAAAAGAAGACAGACTTCTTTTTTCAAGGTACATTTTCCTTGTGAGTACCAAGCTTTCTCTTTTTGGTGGGGCATCGTTAATTGTTTGATCTTATAATGAATTTGTACATTGTTTGATGTAGGTCTACCGAACTCGATATATAGATTGTAATTTTCATATTTCAATGGGCTTGAAAAATCCAGACTCTTAAAACCAATATATTATTTTTTTCAATTTTTTAACACTTTATTGATTTGACCCTCAAATGACCTTGACCTTGAGCTGATAAAGGTCAATCGACACCGGATTCGTATTCACATTTCTGAAAAACCCATGCATGAATTTTTCCCGATTTTTTTTACCCTTTTTTCCGAAATTGACATTCAAATGTTCTTGAAAACGATCTTATTGGAAAAAACCGATAGCAGAATCGGAATCAGCGACCCGAAAAACATATAACTTGACAGGTCCCCTTCGTGAACTTTGACTTTTTTATTTTGTGTGCCTGTGTAATTAGAAATTTAGTTTATTTTTATACTACTGACTTGTAATGAGCAATAACCACAAGACCACAAGCCTTAAAACAAACATATCTATAATTATTTAATCCAACAAATTGGTGAATGACTGAATAACCAGGAGCACGAACAGGTGGTGAAGAAAGCAAAGTGAAATAACTCTGAAGGGGGCAGATGTGACTAAGTGGAAACGTCATGTGCCCATTGTTCATCTGTTATATGATAAGGCTTCACCACATTTCACCACATTTGGCATTTTAAAATTCCTACCGAAAATGTTAAATATGATGCTCAAAAAGCAAAACTCATCCCAGGAAACCAAGTCATAGAGGTGTCAATACGAAAATTAATATCTTTTGGGACAGAATATTCTTCTCAGATTTAAAGCTGCTAAAAAAAAAAATTGCAGGTCAGCAGTTACCGCCCTTGGAAATCAGTCCACCAAAAAAATCTATTTTATCAGTTGTAGGCATATATATGCCTAGTAATATTTTATTAGCAAGGTAGCAAAAACTGTTTAACGCAATTCTCAGATATGCGTATATGAATGAAGTAATTCAAAGAGAGACAGAGATATATATGTCTGCAGTCGGGCTACTTCTTTTCCCAGACTCAGCCTGCAGTAGTAGTAGTAGCATAGTAGTATTAAGTATTGGATTAAGTGTTCCAGAAGTTTTGACAAAAAAATTAATTGAGCAAAAATTAGCAGGTAGTTCTTTAGAACTATTTTTTGTCGGGATAAATATATCACACTAATGTATGGACTCATTCGATTATCCGAAATTTCGATGTCTGAAATAAAATACTAGTTAATGGAAGTAGTTGAACAACATCCCTTCTGTGTTTGTACAAACATCTCTCACCAGAGGCGCCATCTGCAGGCATCGTCTCTCTCGGCGGTGACAGTCTTTCTGTATGACGTTACGCTATTGAAATTTAGGGTTTGACTGCTGACGTACGCCATAGAGATTAGTGTGGATTCTAGCAACATGGAGGTGCGGGTATAAGGTCATCGTAGGAGGTACTAACAAGAGAATGGCAACCGCGGCATAAATAACATCAAGCTGCAGACTTATGAATTAACTGGAAAAAATATCCTGTCCTTTAGGGCATCGATAGTAGCTTGATCCTTTCAGCGTTGTGTGTGACTAAATGAGCTAGACCCAAGATATTATATATGTGTATTCGAATACAAGTCCATAAAAAGGTGGGTCGTTGTCCTTGTTCTCGTATGGTAGCTAGGAATACAAGAAATAGGGGTAGTCGTTGTCATTGTTGAAAGATCCTTCTTCGCGGGTGTTAGCAGTGGTGTTTGGGCTGGTAAACAGTAAGTAATTTTAGGGTACTTAAAGGTGGATGTGTGAATAGGTTAAAAGCAATGACTACTAATATAAATGAACCTGTCTGTTTACAATAAAAATGGGTTAAAAGATGTTTACTGGAAAATAGTAAACAATTGCTAACCTATTCCAAACTTGTTTCCATTGTAACCCATAAGACGTAAATCAGGGCATTGTATTGTATTGATTATGTCAAGCAGGCAACAGCGGAAGCCTGTTTCTATACATTTTGAATTGAGGTTTACTTCGTAGTTCATACTGTGAAATGTGTTTTCGGTGTTGAAACTTGTTGGGAATCAGTGACTATTTTGTATAAGTGTAAAAAACAATAATAAAGTGTTAATTTAGTGTTTTATATGAAAGGAAACGGCATATTGCTTTGCCGAATTATCTTCTTACCGGTAAGTGTCAGACTATAAACTTGTTAACTGAGTTTTACAAAATGAGAAAGAGAGAGGCATTTTTAAAATTCCATTGACTACTGACGTACGCCATAGAGATCAGTGTGGACTACTAGCAACATGGAGGTGCGGGTATAAGGTCATCGTAGGTGGTACTAACAAGAAAATGGCGATCGCGGCATAAATGACATCAAGCTGCAGACTAGTGAATTAACTGGAAAAATATGCTGTCTTCTAGGGCATCGAAAGTAGCTTGATCCTTTCAGCTAGACCCAAGGTATTATATAGGTGTATTCGAATACAAGACCATACAAGGGTGGGTCGTTGTCCTTGTTGTCGTATGGTAGCTAGGACTACAATATATAGGGGTAGTCGTTGTCGTTGTTGAAGGATGCTTCCTCGGCGGGTGTTAGCAGTGGTGTGTAGGCTGGTAAACAGTAAGTAATTTTAGGGTAGTTAAAGGTGGATGTGTGAATAGGTTAAAAGCAGTGACTACTAATATAAATGGACCTGTCTGTTTAAATTAAAAATGGGTTAAAAGACGTTTGCCAGAAAATAATAAACAATTGCTAACCTATGACAACCTTCTTTCCATTGTAACCAATAAGACGTAAATCAGGGCATTGTATTGTATTGATTATGTGAAGCAGATAACAGCGCAAGCCTGTTTATATACATTTTGAATTGAGGTTTACTTCGTAGTTCATACTGTGTAATGTGTTTTGGGTGTTGAAACTTGTTGGGAATCAGTCATTATTTTGAATAAGTGTAAAAAACAATAATAAGGTGTTAATTGAGTGTTTTATATGCAAGCAAATGGCAGATTGGTTTCCCGAATTATCTTCTTACCGGTAAGTGTCAGACTATAAACTTGTTAACTGAGTTTTACTAAAGGAGAGAGAGAAAAATTTGTTTATGTTAACATATACTTTCTGATTTGTTTCCTGTAAACCCACCGACGTGCACCCCTCTCAAAGCCAAACCTGACAATTTGCCCTCCCACCACCCGTCTAAACCAAAAGTTGGCGATGCCTTTGATTTTGTATAAGGTAAAAAAGTAGACAATACACAGGATTGGGCTAAAAAATGATAATAGAAATCTAATTCAATTCCGTGGTCTGTTGTATGAGAATACGTGATAGAATGCATGTTAACACTGGCATAAAAAACCGATTGATTTACTTCCATACTCTTCGCAAATGGATTGTTTTCGTGTGGAATTAATATGCATGCGACTCATATAGGGTTTTTTAATTTTACAATTTAATTTGTCTGAACGTGTGACGAATTTCCATCAAACTTATTTTTTCCGTGCCACATCATCAATCAATGAAAAAAAACCTCGCAGAGAATTGACACGGGAATAATTGAAAATTGATGGATCGGTGTTATTGGTTAGCATTAACATTTTATTTTGTTATGTGGTAACACTTTTTTTTACTGTACTATGCGAGCGTGTTGTTTTCTGGTTTGAACAGTATCTCAGCGTTGATTGTGCTGCAATGCAGAGTGGATAATTATTTTTTAGTGATAATAAATTTTGGAAATTGCATTTTTGTTAGCATAATATTTAACCTTTGGCAAAATCTATAAAGGCTTTATATCGGAAGTTTCTATCAAAACAGGGGTGAGCAGTTCGAAAGTAATCTTTCAAAATGTCTTACAGACAAAGACAATTGCAGTGAGATAATTGATTTTACTCTCTTTAAGCCGAACTAGTTTATTTTAAATAATAGTTTGGTATTCCGATGAACTCCCATCTGGGAATAGTCGTTCCTTCAGTTGTTTAAATAACAAATATGTTTCACCTTAAACCTCATTTAAGATGTTCTAAAAATCTGGAAACCAGAAAATATGATGATAATAATTTATACTTACGAGAATTTTGTAAAAGGTAATTAATTGTAAGATTTAGGGTGGGGGAAAAGGGGGCACAATTAAATTTCTTGTCTCAACAGTGAATCTTGTTTATTCAACCCCAATATGGTATTGAAGCTGCTACGTACAAAAAATATATATACGAATAAATGCAGCTTTGAGAATAATTCTGTCAAATATTCCTCCCGCAGATCTACGGAGACTCTGTGCTGCGAAACGAGAATAGGCCAAAGCACCTCAAATGAAAATTCCCATTCAGACTGATCTTAATAACATACCTTGTCGCGTCTGCAAAATAGATACCCTATATGGTTAGGAGAGCCACTAAGTCTTAGATAGAAGTCATATATTGAGACCAAACCAGTAGTAGCAAACATTAGTTCAGTAGCAGCTGTATCCTAAATTTGTTGACAGGTTTCGATTTTTCTAGAAACCTATGGTGTCGTTTAAACCACTTCCATGCTGGCCACTAAAGGTTTGATAACATAAATGACAAAGTAGCTGTGCCCAACGACAAACTTTGGATCATATATCTATAAGATTACTTTTTTTTTCCTGGAGGCTTAGAGGAACTGAACAAGCTCTCCCCAGCAGGTATACAGTGGTTACACGACCTATCAGTCAATGTCTGAACTATACCCACATTCATATTTCTTTTTTTTTGCTGTTGAATATGGTAGTATTGTCCCATCTACACGCTTTTAATATGTTTTATCTAGTCTTATGCTCGACTTTTTTATATATAGATGTAGCATCTCATAATCTTATTCAAGTGGTAAGCTCAAGTAGAAATTTTCACATAAGATTCTTGTCTGTTTCTAAAAATTGAGGGGGTGGCTGAGGTCTCAAGGATGTTATAGTAATACCGAAATTTTTAACCTCCGAATAACACGTTCAATAATAATAAAAAAATATGTTTTCCTAGTATATATCCTGAGATCTATCGGTAAATGTTTTCACCACAAATTTATAAACACAAAATTTTGTAAGGTAACACCATATTTTTTTACTGAGTACTGATGAACAACTCGAAATAAGTGAATATAAGTGCAGCGATTCTAACCTATTATTAGAAAGTTTGTGATTTTTAACCGACTTCCAGAAAGGAGGAGGTTATCAACTCGTCGCGTATTTTTTCGCTTTTTTTTTGTATGTATGTTACCTGATTTCTTCTCCTGTGATGCACCGTTTGGAGTGAATATGGTCTTGTTTAATAGAGTATATATCCGGATTGGTGAAATTTCAAATTTTGGAAAAGAATTCTACTGGTAAAGTGATAAAATTTTTGAATGAACACATGCGTGCATGGAAATCGACCAATATCCCTAACATATTGGTCGATTTTAGCAACAATTAAGTTGATGAATTAGTAGATAAGTACGCAATGAAATATTTTAGATTTGCTTGGCACCGGCTTCGAAATATACTAGATTGGTAGGTAATTAATTTGTACAGAATGAGCACTTTTTAATGTTTACATTGTTTACTTCCTGGGTAGGTACCTAACAACATTGAATGTGTTATTTATTTGCTAGAGTTGTATTTTGTTTTAATTATTTTTAGCTTTATAGTTATAGGTAGAAGTCGGTTATATAATTTTTAGAAATATTTTATCTTGTTCACGACTGGGGACAGATCTCTTAGTCCTGAAGTGTGTATATTTTTAAGGAAATGTCAAAAATAATGAAAGTTTTGAACAAAACCCTATTTATCGGTTGACTTTGCAAAAAGTAATGCTGGTTTGATTTTTTAAACTTTTCTATAAAACTTTATAGGTACGACGTTTTTAATTTGCAAACTAACGTTGCGAAAACTAGTTGTTAGTTTCAACAATTCTGTAAATAACCCATAGAGTTTTTAAGCTTGTACTTTTGACTAATAAAACTCATATAAGTAAACACAAATCAAGTTATTACATTGTTGCTATTTTTATATCACAATTGATTCATTGAAATTTAGACTTTTCTGTAACTCAACCAATCGAAATCTAGATTTTCCGTAACTCAATTGTATTCTCATTTTTATAAACGGAATATATTCCGTTATCTTATGCATTCCGAACAACAAAATGCATACAGTTTAAGTCGTTTCACCCCGAGCTACATGTCATTCTCCAGAGGGAATATAAAAGAACGAAACTTTCTGAAATCAGTCTGGAATATACAGTATTGACTGGGCAGGCACTTGATGGAGTTTCGTTTTCAAATCCTGCACTAAAGGAAATCAAATAGTAAAGGGAACAATTCCAGGAAATTTCATTGGTGATCTCGAGTACATTGAATATAAATATATATTTGATATGAACAATATTGATCCAGCAAACCTTCTTTCACCAGAAATTAGTTGAATTAATTATTAATAGTAATTTATTAACCTCATTGAATGTAGTTGTCAGGAGGTATAACTAGAGCGATATTGCTTGAGATATAGAAATGCATTCGATATTGTTTACATAATTAAAATAATTTGGTCAAGTGCGAGTTGGACTAGCATACTATGGGTTCCGCACCACCTTCAAGATTCTAATATTCCAGTTTCAGACAAGCAGGGAATGAGTGCTTTTTTCTTAAATTTACCGTTATATATTTTAAAAGAAGCGTTTTAAATTTATAAAAAATATACACTTTGATTTTCCACACATAGACTTTTTATTTTATCTGCTTCATGATTCGCTTGATTTTGTAAGAATACATATGTATTTAATTTTCTAATTTGGCCCCAAAAATTAACATTGGAGTTTTATTTTACTAATAAACTTTCAGGGAAGCCTTTTATGATCTACTATCTACTGTCTAAATTTTCAGGCTCTGTAGATTGGAAAATAAAGGACAAAATAGGTCAAGTTTCAAAATATAAATTACGCAGCCCCACAAAAAAAAATTTCGGTGCCAAATGGTTCATATATATGTTCATGGGTTTTGGACGTCGCTGATTCCGAATCCGGTGTCCGTTTTACCTCATCAGGTCAAGATCAAGGTCATTTGAAGGTCAAATCGTGTAAATACGTCCGAAAAATCTGAAAAATTTCATACATACGTTTTTGGGGTCGCTGAATCCGATCCCGCTGTCCGGTTTACCTTATCAGGTCAAGGTCATCGAAGGTCAAATCGTGTAAATACGTCCGAAAAATCTGGCAAAAATTCATACATACGTTTTTGGTGTCGCTGAATCCGATCCCGCTGTCCATTCGACCTCATCAGGTCAGGGTCAAAGTCAAATCTAGTAAACCAAGGTGATTTAACAATTGATCGAGTATTTCGATGGCAAGATGAATTATGAATTAATTAATAATTCATTTTGCCACCCTATTCAACACAAATTAGCTTTTTTCCATAGTACGATTCATAGATTGACAACATTACCACTTAATGAAAATGACTTCGAAATAGAACGTAATATAATAAAACAGATCGCAACCAACAATGGGTATGATACTAAAATCGTCAATTCTATCCTACGTAAAAAACAATATCTCAAAACTATCCAAATGATATATCCGAAAACCACAGACGTAGATAAATCATATAAAATTATTACATATCTAGGTTCCCCTAGTGTTAATATTTCAAAATTTTTAAATCAGCAAAACATCAAAGTTAGCTATAGAACCAATAACTCTCTAGGCAAATTAATTAAGAACAATAAGAGCAAAACAAATAAACTCAAATCATCAGGAGTTTATAACTTATCATGCAAAGATTGCCCTAAAACATAAATAGGTCAAACAGGTAGATCTTTTCAGGCAAGGTTAAATGAACATCGCAATTCTTTTATAAAAAATAAACAAGATTCCAATTACGCAAAACATTTACTTGAATACAATCATAATTTTGACCAAGATTTCAAAATTTATTTATTTATTTATTAACGGGTTAAAAACCCTTTTACAATAAATGAAAACCATTATAATAATACAAGTATAATATATAATACAAAATATTACTTAAAAGCTATTATAAATATAAAACTATTATTGTAATCTTCTAACCATACTTTTGAAAGAAGAACAAGAAGAATCAAAAAATTCTAATCTCCCATGATAGTTGTTTGCAGTACGAAGAAGTCTAGTTATAACTTCGTTTTTACCGTAACTGGTATGATGAAAATCGGTAAAGAACAGATCAGGACAACGTGTTCTAGTAACGTTTGTATTGAATTTAATTAACTCCAATAGTTCAGGACACAGTATATAACCGTTTAACAATTTGTGTAAAAAACGCAATTCATATTGTGACCTACGATTTTGTAGCGAACTCATATTCAATTGTACACGAATATCAACACTATTATAATCATCCCCTACTAAGCCCATTTTAAAACCACAGAACCTCAAAAATTTATTCTGAACTCTTTCTAACTGACTGTTGTAGGTCATGTAGAAAGGAGACCAAATCATGCTGCAATACTCAAGACCAGAACGTACTAATGTACAGTACAATAATTTAAAAGTAGCAATAGAAAACTCCTGAGAATTTCTATAAATGAATCCCAACATTTTATAAGCTTGAGAGGTAATTTCGTTTATGTGTAGATTGAATGTAAGCTTTTTATCCATCGTTACACCCAAATCCTTCAACTGATTAACTTCAACAAGACTAGCATTTTTTAGTTTGTATGTATAATAAAACTGAGAATTAGCTTTAGTAAAAGTTATTTTAAAACATTTCTTCAAATTTAAATTTAAGACATTTATATCACACCAACGAGACAAATTATCTAGATCAGATTGTAAAGATTCACAATCGGAGATACATTTAATTGCCTTAAAAAATTTTATGTCATCAGCAAACATAAGAAATTTACTGGACCTAAATACAGTTGCCAGATCATTCACAAACAAATTAAACAGTAACGGCCCAAGATGTGAACCCTGTGGGACACCTGAAGTAACCTTAATTGATTTCGATACCCTGCCACCATAATTAACCATTTGTGTCCGATTCGATAAGTAACTTCCAATCCAGTCAAGTAAAGTATTACTAATTCCGTAACCCATGAGCTTTGCAATTAGAATCTCATGGTTGACCCTATCAAATGCTTTTGTAAAATCAGCATATACCGAGTCTACTTGCGATCCAGACTCCAAGAAATTTAATATAAAGTTATTATACAACACCAGGTTTGTAGTCGTTGATTTCCCTTGACAAAAACCATGTTGCTGGCCAACCATTAAATTCTTAAAATTATAACACAGCATTTTATTTACCAAAAAATCCAATAGCTTCGGTAGAGCTGACTGAATACACACCGCCCTACAGTTTTCAACTTTATCTTTTGGACCTGACTTATGGATAGGTTTTAGATAACTTGCTTTCCAGTAATCAGGAAAAATACCAGAGGATAGGGATGAATTAAACAACAATTGAATGGGTTTTGCTAAAGTGAACAGACATTTTTTAATAAAATAAATCGGTATTTCATCAGGACCTGTAGAAAGTTTCCATGGAGTATCCTGAAGCACATCAATAATGTATTTAATATCAATGAAATAACCCCTAGCATCAGCAGATTGACCAAAATTAAAAGCAGGAACTTGGTTCACAGAAATTTGGTTATAAACAGTGGAAAAAAACTTACCAAACAGATCAGCAATTTCCTGACTACTGTCACCCGCAGCACTTTCATACCAAATCTTGGAAGGTAAAACATACGAATTGCGTTTATCATTTATATACTTCCAAAAGGCCCGAGGATTTTGGGAAATGTTAGCTTCCGTTTTACAAACATGACTTCTATACAAATTTTTACTGAGTTTCTTACAACGACTTCGAGCTTCTGTAAAGAGGCAGTAATCATCTTCACTCCCAGTTTCTTTATATTTCTTATGAATACTTTTTTTCTCCTTAATTAACTGTTTTAAATCAGAATTGAACCATTTGGGAAAAGTAGATGATCTAAACCTCTTCACCGGAACAAATATCTCAACTAGGTTATATAAAATGTTATAAAAACTCTGAGTAGCTTCATTAATATCCTTATTCGATAAAACATTTTCCCATTCAACATCAGCAAGGTGATGATTAATCGCCTCATAATTCCCGTTACGAAAGTCGAAAAAGTATTCTTCGTACTTCAAAATAGGAGCAATGTAATTGATAAGTACCTCACAAGTAACCGGTGAGTGATGAACACTCTTAACAAAAATTGGGTCACAAGGCTCATTTACTATAACATTTGAGAAACTGGAAAAAATTAAATCAAGTAATACATCTCTACTATTATATACGTCATTAATTTGATACAAATTGCAAATACCAGCAGTGTTACATAAGTCCATAGCCGCGGAATTAGGATTACCTTGAACAGTAGCCCCAAAGCAATCATTACTCCAAATTGCATCAGGTAAGTTGTAATCACCACAAATGAAAAATTTTGACTCAACAAAATTGACATTAATTGATTCAATAGTCCGGCAATGATCAATGTAATACTGCCGGTTGAACCAGGAGGAAAGTAGACTCCACCGATCACTAACATTTGCCCATGACATTTAATAGAAACAAAAATTTGTTCCACATTATTGATAGGCAACACTATTTCACTCACATCCAAATTCTTCATTGTTGCAATTAACACCCCACCACCACGCAGCTTAAGGCTCGTTATTGGGCTTCTGTCAACTCTAAAGATGTTGTAATTATGTAAACCCAACTCAGAATTATCAAAGTTGGAATTAAGCCAGGTTTCAACCAACACAATGACACTGTAATCTGTACAGATGACCGCTTGTCGTAGGTCATCAATCTTCGTTCGCAAACCTCCTACATTTTGAAAATAAATACACAGTGAACTTTTTTTGTCATCAATATCCGTTCTATTTGATTGCTAGGATTGATAATTAATTTTCTCTTTGCACAAAGACAACTGCCTCAAATAGCTGGGACAGTTAATATCAAATACATGATGACTAAAATTAATATCCTTAAGTTTAAGTACATCTTTGGCATATAAACAATTACTACAAGCAAAGTTCGAACCCTTACTGCATTGATCCTTTTTATGATCTCCACCACATAGAGGGCAAACAAACCCTTTAATTTGACATTTTTCCGCAAAGTGGCCGAATTTCCAACAGCGAAAACACCTTAGAACACTAACAAATTCATAAAATTTGTAGCTACTCCACCCTAAATGCAACTTGTCACATCCAGAAATCAGATAGTTGAATTCCTTTGGAGACAATTCAATAATTACATTATAACAGTCATAATGTGACTTAGGAGACTTAAATTTGTGGACAAGTTTAACTTCAGAACTTGCTATATCTCCCGGTAAATTCTGACATTTCAACTTATTAATAAATTCATTGGAATCGATTAACTCTTCCGAAGGTATACCAATAATCTTAATCTTTGGATTAGCTAATTTTCCTAACTTAACTTCATAGTCGGAGCCCAACTTACGTTCAACATTAATTTTTAAGTTATCCAGTGATTGTTTATCCTGGCAGTGAATCATTACACGACCTTGCGCACCATTCCTTACTTCAGCAAGAGACACGTTCAAATCAGCCGGAGAGAGTTTTTGTGCCAAAACACCGCACTGTTTTGATTGAAATTTTTTGGTTTAATAATTAAGGGTTCTGTCTTTTTTGTTTTTACGACTTCAACCCAACTCGGTTTATTAACACCAACAATGCCATTTGCAGATTCCAATAATTCGATTAACTTAGTAGTTTTATTTAAAGTTTCTTGTGTTTTACAGATTTCATCGCCATTCTTCATTCGTGTAAAAACATCCACACATGGTAAACAATGATCACAAAACCACTTGCAGCCGCTATAATCTTGTTTTAATTTGATCAACTGGTCTTTAACTTTAACACAGTGAATGTGAAAAGAATTACAACAATAGTAACAATCAATAAACTTATTCTTGACAATAAAATTGTCGGAGCAAATCGAGCACGTCCGCATGCTTGGTTCGCTATCTACACTCATTCTACATACAGAAAATAAAGGTATAAAACTAAATTTATTAAAGAGTCTTGAAATTATTCGTTTAAAATACTCCGAAAATTTACTCAATGACCAAATAGAACTTAGTAAGTCCCCACCACTAAATTTATTTACATAATCAGTTAGTATTAGATATAATAATTTATCAAATAAATGTCAAAATGAGGCAAACATTTAGCTATTACGGTTTACCTGAATTACCCTAGAACCATAAAAATTGAACCTTCATATTCAATGGTAGGTCTTTGTGTAAATTACATCTGGAAAAACCCATAATCTGATATATCTCTTTTATTGTTTATCCTAATTTCTTAGTAATATTAACACAACTAGAAGATTAAAGAAACATTGTAATCTTCCTTTTTTATATTCTATTTAGTTTATAAGTATTGAAGGTACTACCATTGTATGACAATTGTCACAATTTTTTAAATAAAGTGTAAGTTTGTAATAATTGTACTACTCAAACCATCATGAATTTCAATTTCCACCAAGTATCAGCAAACTCAATCCAATAAATTTTTAGCATTAACAATAGAACAAATATTCCATAGTGGCTCCATTATTCGTCTCTAATGAAAGAGCGACGTTAATACCATTGAAAATCCACAAGTTTGCCAATGAATCCCGCAGAATAAAAGGGAAAATGAGAGGGATATTCAAAATCATTTCAATCATTACCTATAAGAGTACAATGTACAAAAATACCGCGCCATAAAGCCATTGAGCTTAAGTGGACGCGAACAAGAATCGCATTGGAAAGGCAAAAACCGATAGAGAGAAAAAGTGGAAAAGAGCGATCCACATCGAGGGAATATATATTTCCCAATAAAAAGAATTTTCCCATAATCACGTAGACGCAAGTTCGGCTTGCCGCTGGCTAGGGAATTGCTCATAACTCTTCAAAAATGAATGGATAATTCGGTATGAAATATTGGAGAAGTTCAATCGTTAAATTGATTGGTAAAATATTCAAATCACGGTAGTTTTTCAATTGGTCTGGGATGGGGTTCACTCAATATCGATTATAATGAATTTATTTAACCCTGAATTGCATTGAAGTTATAATTTCCATTTGTGCTCTACAAATAGAAAACTGGAATTATTTCGAACGTTTTTCCTATTAAATGGACATAATTGGGCTTATGAAGTATTACAAAAACCAGTACTTTCGCTTCGATTTCCCAGAAACATAAGCACATTCAAATCTAGTAAGCCATGACTTTTTACAAAGTGTCTTTAGATTGGGCCAGTAAAACTGCAAATCTTTCCCAATTTAACCATTGCTCTATCTCCGCTAGTTTCCGAGATCATATACACTCTCAATAACAATAATTTTACACCATCCTTACTTCAAAGACCTACTTATTTTTCAAACTATATAACTTTTTTAAATCGCCCTGTATAACTTTAATTATACTCCACTTTCAACCATCCTGTATACTCAACTGCTTCTGACAATTTTTAAACCCTTTTGTATATCTGTAGTTATTCTTCGTTTTATAACGCAAATATCCACTGTGTACAGTTTTGCTCCACTCTTATTTCAACCACCTTGTATACGCAACTACATATGTGCTACCCAATACAATATTTTTAGAACCACCCTGTTTAAATAATTGAATTCCAACTTATATTTCAACTATACTATATATACAACTGCTTATGTACCACCTAATATTACATGTACGCACGCACACCTTCAACCGTATTCCACACAGAAGAGATCGTCAGAATAACAAAATTTCGTTTTCAGAAGCTAATGGAATATTTTCTGTAATTTCATGCGACTGTTACTTAACTTCGTTTCTCAAATAAAGTGACTTCAAAAGTATCAAAACGAAAATAATTACGACATACTTTCATGGCATATCTTGACATTTAAATTATATATTAATTATGAAAATTTGACATTTGCCATGATGTTTACAGTTTTTGTGCATATATTTTTCCAATTTTCAGAAAAATGGTATGTTTTCCGTTTTAGAAAGATGTACTGAATCAAGCTGGAACATATCTTTGTATAATACAATTCATAATATTCCAATTGCGTGAGCAGTTTTAGAGAAAACAGTGAAGATTCATTGAGAATCGCTGAAATCTAGTCCCTTATTTACTTTTTGTCTGAGTTTCTAGAAAACCGTAAATCTCATTTTTTAGACAATTATATGGGAACTTTCTGTAATGTTCGTTAATATAAGGCCGTTTAAATTATCAATATTGCCCAAGCCGTTTTCGAATAATCGCTCGCCATACATAAAAAAAATGTAGGTTGGTTGGTTGGTTGGTTTGTGGCCTTCGCCAATAAGCATTTAGCCAGCCTCGAGTTAGAAGAGGTGCATAATTAAATGCGTCTGGGATAACCCATCCTCCTGTATATTAGCAATTTCAATAAAAAATCAAATAAAAAACTTATTCTTCCGGGACGGCCTGGACTTCCAGGTTAACTAAAATCTTCCTTCTTCCTTTCCCTTCTTCCTCTTAACTAGTGTCTGTACTTACTAATTCACTTAAACTCTATTTTCACTTCATGAGCGTCTCTCACTTCTAAAAGCGTCTATATTCTATACAACTACTCCTGCACGGGACCTTTTGGGGATTTATAATAGAACACTTATCGGACAATCACTACTTTCATATACTATTTCTTGTTAAACTTTAATTCTAACTTCTTTAATCTAATTTTTAAACTTAACTAGCTATTTACACGCGTGGGCCGTCCCGCCATTTTCCCGGAAGTCCAAAAAAAAAATGTAGGCGAATTGATAACCTCTTTTTAGGATGTCGGTTAATGGAAAAGCTGTGGAACCTTTCGTGTTTCACAAATGTAAACACACAGTTTTGCACCCTAACACCAAACCTTTATTTTAAACACTCAACGCACGTTTCAACAACTCTAAGTTGTCATCATCAAGGACTAAAAAGTAGATAAAGTAAAAGATCGGTTCGCCGTGGGGGGGGGGGTACTCCTAATGGTTAGGTCGGAAAACCGCTTGGTTCGCCGGGGGGGAGTCCTAAAAATTACCAAATAAAAAAATATACGCCTATTCAGCTATACCGTGCGAAGCTGAGATGGGTTAGCTAGTTACTAAAATAATGTTAACAAATAATTATTAACAGTTTCGAGCTAAGTGATTTAATATGTTCAAAGCAACAAATTATCTTGTGTCATAGATATATGTTTTTTATATTAGTATTACGAATAGTAGCTGTATTTGTTTATAATTGTTACTAACATACGAGGGTGAATCAAATATGAACTGGACTTTTGTTTTAAAAATTTATATTGATCTTACCAATAAAATTTTTCTACATAGTCTCTTCTCTTATGTATACATTTTTCCCACCGAATCGGAAGTTTTTTAATACCTTTCTCAAAGAATGAAACTGGTCGTGTTGATAACCAATTGCGCACAAACGTTTCTACACCTTCGTTCTACTCAAAGTGGTGGCCTCCCAGTTCTTCTTTAAGTGGCCCAAACATGTGGTAGTCACATGGCGACAAATCAGGACTGTAAGGCGGGTGTTCAAGGGTTTTCCAATGCATTTTGTTCAATTTTCCTTGAGTCAATGCAGCTGTATGTGGCCGAGCGTTGTCATGCAACAGAATCAAACTTCGGATAGACATATCCCGCCTCTTTTGCCGATAGGCAAGTTTCACTTATTGGAGTAGTTCGCAGTAATACTCAGCATTAATTGTACGGCGTTCGTGCAGAAAATCGATCAGCAGTACGCCTTCAATCAGCTCACGAATTTCGTAGATATTCGCCTCATTGGTGCTTGTCGTGGGGCGTGCATGAGGCTCATTTTCCACTGTCTCTCGGCCATCTGAAAACTTTTTATGCCAGTCATACACTTGGGTCCTTGAAAGTGTTTCATTGCCGAACTGTGCAGATAGTCGACGCAAAATTTCAGACGGTCTGACGCCCTCCCGCGCCAAAAATTTGATAACAACACGTTGCGCAACAGACGTATGCACCTCCTGCTCTGACATGATGCTACTAACAGCGCATCGACTACGCCTCGCCAAACCGACGAACTCCCCTCTTCTTAACATCCCTACCTAACATATATCGAGACGTCACGTCACTCGAATTACCTACAGGGCGAGAAACAGAAAAGTCCGGTTCATATTTGATTCACCCTCGTAGTATAGAATGCAGGGAACTTCGACAAAAAACACACGTTTGTGCCGTGTTTGTAGACCTCGCTCTAAATATTTAAGAAGACAATTCAAATAAAAAATTTAAAATGATTGTAGAAATATATTCTTTGAGAGAAGAACCTCAGTAATCTGTTAGTTAGTTAGTATATTATAATTAATAGAGAAGCTTATCTTAAGTCTCAAATTAGCTCGAATACTAAACCAACTGCTGGTATTATGAGTAACTTTTAGTATTCAAAACAAATTAACCTCCAACCAGGTAACGAATCTAACCAAACCTCACTTAACTTGGGGGAAAATGGAAATAATATTCAAAATAGTGATATTATAATGTTCACAAGTAGATAACTCATTTGATTTCCACACTATCAACAATAACAGAAAAACTGACCGGTTTAAGAATTTTCCCTTCTCATTAATTCAGTTTTCTCTCGATTACAGCGAATGTATCACTATTACACCTACACCTTCGTTATTTACCTCAATTAACAAACGAAAGCTAATATTGGATTTATACATTTATATTTACAAATAATTATCAGTTCATCTATTACCTGAAATGATAATGGACATCAATTTCGTTGCTGTTTATTATACTAAACCTTATGTTGACACGAAAACCAGCAATTAGTTTAAAGTATTGCTGTATGCAATCAATCGTATTGTGATAAGTGGCAAAGAAACGACAAAAGCTGCTTCAATCGTAGTGATTGACAGTGCGTGTTTGAAATATAAATATTATTTAAAAATTTGAATTTTCATTAAGCATTTCCACATATTTCTACCATTTCCGTCAGTGAATTTGAATTATTAATAGATTATTGAATATTGATTACTTTTCAATTTTACAATATGAATGTGAATTATTAATCGCTTGCAAACTACAATTTGCGCGTGATGCAAGTAACCTATTTTCAAAAATAAAATTATTAATTAAAAAAAAAACTTTTTTAAAAACAATTCAATATGTTAGTTGTACTATAATTATAATATATTTTTTTGATGACTGTGTAGGATGTTATTTATACACACGTAAAGCTTGTTACATACCAAATAAAACTATAATTTGGACATAAATAGATTTCTCATGACGTTATTACACTTTTTGTGTCAAAAAAAACTACTGCGATGTTAAGCATTCATCATTGTTACCTAGTCAATGGTGGCCAATTTGAACACTTGCTTATATTTTTTCTTATGCTTGTGTTACATTTATAGCTTTTAGTTGATTTTTTTTTTGGTTAAGTGATAACATAGATTTTTTTCAGAAAAACCCACTTACAAGTTATTTCAGAAGTCAGAAATGAACAAGTGTTCGTTACTAATTATCATAATTATAAAAAACGATACAAACATGAATTGCAAATTTCTAAAAAAATTGCTTATAATGAATTTATTTCTTCATCAAATAATAAAGTAAAAGCTTGCTGGAATATAATAAATCACGAATGGAATAAAAACAGAGAAACCAATAAAAATGCCTCACTTGATAGTTCGCTTTCACCAGAACAATTTTCTGATTTTTTTGTTAGTATTGCTGAAAATATACCAGCCATATCAGATCAAGATTTATTACATTTCAGAAATTTTCCTTGTCCTAGTTACTCTTTTTACTTAACACCAGTCACGAACGAAGAAGTTCACAATCCGTGATTTGGTTGTCTGGATTCGAATGAAATCAGTAGTATCATTATTAAGGAGACGTTTCATATCATATTAAAACGATTGACCAACTTGATAAACTCTATCTTTATCACTGGGATTTTTCCCGACTCGTTTAAATTTTCAAAAGTGATTCCTTTACATAAGAAAGGTGACACTGCTTTGGTAGATAACTACCGGTCAATATCAATTACATCTACTTTCAGCAAAATAATAGAAACATTAATCAAGCATCGTTTAGTTTCTTATTTTGAGGAAAATAACTTTCTAGATAATTCCTAGTACGGATTTAGGAAAAATCGTTCAACAACACAAGCAGTTTTGAGTGTTGTAAGTGGAGTGGTTGAGGGCCTTGAGAATGGCACCCATACAGCGATTAACTTCTGTGATCTTTCCAAAGCCTTTGACTGTGTCTCTATTTCATAGATTCCGCATCTTGCCATTGCCTTCCCTTTATTTGTTTCACGTGCTCCTAGAGATACCCAAGAACATTAATGTTTTGACTAAACAGTCTGATGTACACCAATATCGTACAAGAAAAGCAGGAACTATTCGAACAACCCGTTTTCGATTAAATAAGACAATGAAAAACTCGCTAAACTACAATGCCTACAATATCTTGCCAGAAGAATTAAAAATTTGAGCTTAAATAAATTTAGAAAGAGTTTGAAGAACTACCTACTAAAGTTTTGTTTTTACTCACTTGGTGATTACATGAACCACAAAATGTGCTCCCCGAATTTTAGTGTCTAATTTTTAATTATTTATATCTGTTCTTATTTTTAACATGTATTTCATATTTATATTATTTTAATTGTGATTTTTTTTTCTCGCTAAGAGTGTATTTTGGACTTGCTACAAACATTGTTTAATATGTACCGTAGTCAAATAAAGAAATCTAAATCTTAAAGTTTAAAAGTTCTGTATGTAGAATTACTAAATCTTTCAAATCGATATATCAAATATTTGAGTGGCCATTTAAAAAAATATATATGACGTCATACAGACCATTTAATGACGTAAAGAGAAATGTAATTGTCTTCTAAACGTTGCTTGTGGTATATTCTTGATTACTTTTAGGTTTTTTTTGGGCAGTAACACCACAATCGCAATAAAACGACGTATATTGAAGGAAAACCAAACGTTTCAAAGTCTATTCTGACTTCGTTGTCAATGGCTTTATATTTATTGATGTAAATTGCAAATGAAAATTTGATTTTTTTAATAACCAGCTTCGCACGGACTAGACGAATATTCCTACAATCTTTTATTTGGTAATTTTAACATCTCATACATTTTATAGCTACAACGATTCCTGAAATTACATTATTTTGGGATTTAATGTAAAGGGCTACACATATTTAAGGTGTTTGAGATTGTTGATATTTAATAAAGCGGTTTTCCGACCTAATCTTTAGGACTCCCCCCTTCGGTTGGGACGCTTGGACCGGGGTCCCGGGGCGCCTAAGGTAGTCAATTAATTTGCATGGTGTAACGGATAACAATAATCTTTATGAAATGCTGAAGTCAACTAATGTATTTAAAATGGCAAGGATTAATACGGTATTTAGGTAAATAGCTTTCCAATTACTGCTTTATAATTGCCTATTTTATAAGTATTAAAATTGAAATAGTATGTTATTCTTAAGAGATAGACATATGCCATCATGGTCTTTGTTGTAGACCTATATAAGATACACAATTCCACTATAGGTTATTTTGTTATGTTTCAAAGGGTATAGGCAGCATTTTTGTTGAAATCTCCCAGACGGCTTATTTGTTTCTGACACCTCCAACTAATATCGTTACATTTTAACCAATATGTACAAAACTTAACAAACCATATACTAAAACCTTCCTTGAGAACCACTATATCAATTAGTGAAAATAGGATGAGAATCGTTTTAGCAGTTTTAGACAGACAAATACACCGGCAAATAGACAGACGTGGCGGAGGGTTTTGTTTTATAATATAGTGATTTTTATTCTGGGCGACTGTTTGTCCCATATTGAGAAATGACGTAAAGGTAATTGTAATTGTCTTCTAAACGTTGTTTGTTGCATATTCTTGATTACTTTTAGGTTTTTTTTGGGCAGTAACACCACAAACGAAATATAACGACGTATATTGAACGAAAACCAAACTTTTCAAAGTCTATTCTGACTTCGTTGTCAATGGCTTTATATTTATTGATGTAAATTGCAAAATGAAAATTTAAATGTCATAAATCAAATTTTCATTTTGCAATTTATACCGGGCAAATAAAAACCGTGTAGGAACAATCACAATTTTCTCACATATAATATGTTTTATTTATCTGATTTAAGGTATATGTATAATTTTAGCCGTTTTTGAATAATTTTCTATTCAACTTTATGGATAAAATCACATTCCTCATTACTTTAAAATTTTAAACTCAACTGTTTTGGAGATAAGACGGGATTGTCAACTTTAACAAAACTTCTTCTCAGTACTCTCTTAACTCAGAATTCTTTCACTTTTGGAAGGGTATCCAAACTGTGTACCGAATTTCAAAATGTATAACACCCAAATAAATAATTTGGTCAAGTGCGAGTTGGACTCGCATACTTAGGGTTCCGTACCACCTTCAAGATTCTAATATTCCAGTTTCAGACAAGCAGGAAATAGTGCATTTTCTTATATTTACCCTAATATCTGTTAAAGGAAGCGTTTCAAATTTATAAAAAATATACACTTTGATTTTCCACACATAGACTTTTTGTTTTATCTGCTTCTGGATTGGCTTGATTTTTATCAGAATACATATGTATTTAATTTTCTAATTTGGCCCCCAAAAATTAATATTACACTTTTATTTTACTAATAAACTTTCAGCGAAGTCTTTTATAATCTACTGTCTGAGTTTTGAGGCTCTGTAGATTGGAAGATAAAGGACAAAATAGGTCAAGTTTTAAATTATTAAACCTGTTATTCAAATTATTAAAAAATACATATAGAATATATTTTTCAATACGGCCAAATAATAGAATTAGAGATTTTTTCATATTTTTCATATAAACAAAAAAATATAGGTCTTATAGTTTGGGGAATAACGAGGAGAATGGGTAATTTTTTTTAATATATTTTAAAATATTCATTTAAAAAAAATTAAAAAAATATATTTGTATTCGTCATAATGAGCCCTGTGATTTGATATATTACATGACCCGCTAGAAAGAATTATAAATTTTTATTTTCCATTTAATTCTATAGTTTGCCCCCAAAATGAATATTAGGGGTTTCTCCTTATTTTTCCAGTAAAGTTCACATGAGAGGCTATACTTCCATTTTTTTCAGGTTATGGAAATAAAGGGGGGGTAATATATTTTATATTTTTGTTAATATCTTTTACTTAATTTATTTTAAAAATATGGGAAACATATATTTGTTTTCTTCATCATGAGCCCTTTCATTTGATATATAACATGATGGGTTAGAAACAATTTTAATTTTATATTTTCCATTTAATTCTATAATTTGCCTTCAAAAATGATTGTAGGGGTTTTTCCTTATTTTCCAGTAAAATTCAGGTGAGGGGCTATACATTCATTTTTTTCAAAATTTTTCAGCTTATGGTTTTGGAGATAAGGGGGGGATGAGTAATTTTGTTTTATATTTTTGTTAATATCTTAATAAATTTATTTTAAAAATATGAAAAAAATATATTTGTTTTGGTCGTACTGAGTTATTTCATTTGATATATAAAATGATGGGTTAGAAACAATTTTAATTTTATATTTTTTATTTAATTCTTTAGTTTGTACCGCAAAATTAAAAGTAGAGGTTTCTCCTTATTTTTCCAGTAAACTTCAGGTCAAAACCTACACCTCATTTGATATATAACATGATGCGTTTGAATTTTTTTATTTTTAAATTTTTATTTAATTTTATAATTTGCCCCTCAAAATTAATATTAACGGTTTCTCCTTATTTTTCTTGTAAAGTTCGGGCAACGTTCTATATTTCCTATTTTTTTTCAAAATTTTAGGCTCAGCAGTTTCGAGGATAAGGGGGGGGACTGGCCGATTTTTTAGTTTTCCCCCCAGAAGTATCCCTAAAATCAAATTTTTTTCTTTTACGATATGTACTCCTGATCGGGTCACCAAACTATACATTGATACCAAATTTCAACCTCTTCCGTCCAGTAGTTTAGGAGAAAATTGCTGTGATGTGTGATACGGAACCCTAAAAATAGATCTTACAAGGATTAATGTACGAATTCCCAAAAACTCACCTATACAAAACAAGTATTAAAAACAAAATACAATAACACAGTTGCAAATGAAATAGAGAAAGGATTTGAACAACTAGACTACAGTAGAATACCAACATAACAACAATAAATATTCAAATAAATAAGAAGAAGCATTAAACATAAAATAGAACTCGGAAATTGTTATAGGTAGTTATTTCTAACAAAATATTTAAAATTGACTTATTCAAAAAATTCTTTGCTCTTCATCTTGATAGTATAGATATATTCAAAGTATATATTATTGAAACTTGTTGAAATGGTTTACCTAACTTTTATTATCGCCCATAAAGGTTGTGCCTTAACTGTTTAATGGCGACGTGTGTCCGTGGCATATGAAAATTGATCATCCGCCGTTCCTGTGCCCGATTCCCCGAAAGTCCTGCTCCAAATGGGCGCAGGGGCACTAGGGATAAACTATTTCAGTCATTAATATGGCGAAAGTTATGTCGTATCTTTTATAGTGTGCGAAGGATATCTAAACGCAGATGTGATACAATAGGGTGTATTAAAACCATAACAAATATATATTCATATGTCACCGAGATTTATACCACCGAACTAATTTGGCTTAGTTATTATTAACATTTATATTATAAAGGGTGAAATTTCACAACTAAACCGGCTACGAATCTCAAAGGTTAGCCATCGTTGTAGTGGTTTATTAAAATTTAAAATCACAGTAAACAATACTTATATCATCACAAGGTTTTTTGCAGATTTTTATAAATGATGTTAAAAAACATTTAGATGTAAACAAGGAAAACAAAATACAATGATATTCAGGGGCTTATCTGTATTATCAATCACTTTCTTTGGGACGCGGACAGGAAAAATGGACTACTGGGTATGTACACACCTTTTTTACTCTATCCTATTATTCCAAATAACTGGTGAAGTTTTCACCTTTGAAGAAGAGCTCTCCAAGTATCTTTAATTTGGACGCTGGGCTCGCTAATTATATTTTCGTTCGAGATTATATAAGCTGTCTCTATGAATTTTTTTCTGGTACTCTTCCATGTGAATTGCTCTAACCTGGTCCCATGGTCCCATGATATTATGGTGTTCGGTCCATTCGTGATAAGCTAGCCCAGAATTTGTTACTTCTACCCTTTGAGTAGCTGTGCGGTGTTCCTTAATCCTGGTGTCCAGCGGTCGCTTTGTCTCTCCAATGTAAAGATTGCCACATTCACACCATATGTATTTGGTATTGCTGGTGCGTCGGGCCTCGTTCTTGTTATCATGCTCCTCAATGTGTCGTTGCTTTTGAAGATCATTCTGATTCCATAGCAGTGTGCAATTCTTCTAAGTTTCTCCGACAAACCTTTAGTATATGGTAATAGTAGAGTTGCTACGGTGGTGTCCTCTTCCTGCCTAGGTGGTTTGTCCAGCTCTTCAAACACCTTGGTAACGATCGTTTCCGGATATCCATTTGTCAAAAGGTCTTCTCTAAGTTTCACTTGTTCTTCTTTGAGGGCTTCTGGTGTGCTGCAGATATTTTTGGCTCTATGGATTAGTGTTTTAATGATGCCACTAATCATGATAGAGCTCAGGAGTACAAACAAATTCGTCATGGTAAATATTCAAAATTCAACATTCTTGCTATTACATCTGTTTTCCCCACAAATTAAAAACATGTCAGGTCTTTCCCTAATTCGATAACCTGCCATTATTTGTCACAAACTAATACCCTCGCACTTGAACTGACAATCCACAACCGATTTGATTTGTTTTTGCAATTAATTTGTTAAAATGAAAATCAAATTATGATATCTACATCGAATATTTCGCAAATCACTTGGATAAACATTTTCGCACAAGAACCAATACAGCAAAAAAACAATAGTGGCGGCGGTCAGCTGTAGTTAAAAGTAAACATGTACAAGCTAGGCGTGTTTATATGCCACGTTGCAACATCTTTTCGGAGAAACGTACGGCAAATTATAACAGAATATTTAGAGTTTAAATAATAATTGTTGTTAATACAGTTATTAAAGGAGTATAAGCTATTAAGTATTTACATATTTAGTTTTACAAGCATTTTGAAGCCGGGAATAATCTATTATTCACTGTAATGAAGGCTACTTAACTTTTAACTTTTATATTTTTTTGGCAAAACTATAGTATATTTCTGAAAACGTTATACACCTTTTTGACTTGTTTTGAGTCGAAGTATTGATCCTCAAAATCATTGCACTAAGACAGTATACTTCCTGCATATATTTAGTCTGCCGGAGGGGCCAGGAATAAAATTTTCATCAATAATGTGTTTTTCCGAGTTTCTTGAACTGATGCACCTAGGAGTAACAGTGTGGCACCATCTCAGGATTCATCTTTTGATAGAACTATCTATATAGATTGTGCCGTTTTGTTGTAAAAATATAAATCGTCAAACTGATATCAACTAGCCCAAAAATCAGTCTATCCCTATTACAAGAGAAAATCGATATGTTTTGAGATATGAATTAACCTTGTCGTGATCTCCGTGTTGTCTATTTAGTTGTCTAACTCCAAAAAATTCTATTCTCATACCCTGGTAGATTGCCACAATTGTTGCGGCCTCCCACACTATTTAAATTTTTGCGAAATCATCAAAGGATGAATTTATGAAATACATTATGTGTTTAGTATTTCCATTCAATCTGGGGTTAACAATAGGCTTTTGTTCTTTTAGCGTCACTTCAAATGTTCGATAAATTGTTTTTGAATTATATAATATGAACAAAACATCACAATTTCTATAGATTTAAACGCTGGAATTAATGATCTTCTGTCCGTATAATAAAATAATGATTTCAAATTCAAAATAATAGAATAAAATGTAGCGCTTAATTTGTTTTAAATTATATTTATTTATTTTTGTTGTGGGTAAAGAGGGTGACGTTTGTCAGATTCGTTGCATCTTCATTAACAGTACGAAGATGTTATTGGTTTTGTAATATAACAGATTTCAAATAAAACCAGGGTTGGCTAGACAAATGATGTTGATACTAAATCATAACAAGTAACTCACGTTTATGCTACAGATTGTACTCAAGATTCCTAAAAGAACAATCTCATTCATATTATTTGTTGAGTACACTATTGTTTGAAAATGTGAGGGTACTTTTTGTACAGTTTCAAACGGATTAAATAAGCTCCATTTGGAACTGTACAAAACTTTAGTCTACGGGACAAAGTTTTTGAGACACCTACTATACTGTTATTTATTGAAAAATATAATTTAGAATATTGCTTTAAATATAATGCTGAATCCTATTTATGTAACCGCTCTAATGGTTATAGGTTAAACATATTTTTTGTGATTCCAAGCTCCAAATATTACAGGTTTTCGAACCAAAGAATACTATTGCTTCTTGGATTTTCAGACTTTTGCTTTGAACAAGAGGAAATTCGTGGAGATTTGCGAAATTCCAACATTTCTTTTTTGCTTTTGTCATGAATCCGAAGTAAACGGGGATTCGGGTTTCACCTAAACCCAACGTTATTTCTGGGTGGATATGGAATCTTTCGAGCTTACGGGTCTCATCAGTTAAGCGAACAAGCTAGTAGTTATGTCATAAATTTGATATTTCGAATAATTCAAGAAGTGATTCTTCAAAGAAGGAGAACTAAATTGTTGTAATTCCCAAAGGCACAAAGGTTGTACCGGTGTCCGCGTTTCTCGAAGGTTCACAAAATCTGGATGACTGTTGTCTTTTCCAAAATTCTGGAGAATGCCTTCTGCCTATAAGCCAAGTTTTTTGAGGAATTCTCGTAAATACCCTGAATACTCTCTGAGTTAATTAAATGTTTTTCATAAATTGCTGTTAGGAGTGACTACCAAGATTATATTTCAAAATAGATATTTGCTTTTTAAATCAATCAAGAACTACTTAGTATTCGAATATAATATACAGTGATGGGCAAATGTGTGGAACCAAGTAAATATCTCGGGAATTATTAGAGATATCAACATGAAATTTGGAAGGTGGATACTGCAGTAGATTGCCTATTTGTTTCCAAATTTTTTTAAAATTTTGAACTTCCTGTTTTACCGGAAGTAATGTCGATTTTAAAATTTGCAATGAAACACCCTGTATAGTATTTTAGTTTCTGATGAAAAATTTTATTGCGATTACAAAAATATCGGATTTGATATTGGTTACTTCCATACCTACCGAGATGTTAACAGAAACGTAACTAAGGAAAGGAAATAATCCATGGTAGCTAAACTCGGTTCAGATTTCATTTACGCCCGATATAAACAAACCGCTCCGATTTGTATTTCTATTGGCCAATCGGTGGCATTATACCGTCACAGCCAACAGCACTGCTTGTTCCATAGTCGAATACACGTGCGTTTGTTTAAATCAGGCGCAAATTAAATCTGAATCAAGTTTAGTAGTCCATGAAATTCATTGCAGAAGTGATAGTAGTTGTCAAAATAAGTTATTAGTTTTTTTTTATTTGAACGTAAAAAGATTGTATTGTTTTAATTTGATCGTAAAATGACCGAATTAAGTGAAAGAGAAAGAATAGAAATATTAATGATGATTAGGAATGGGGAGAGGAAAAGGACGCATCAAGAAGTTTGTGACCTTTTTAACATTGTTCATCCGAATACACAAATATCCCGTTCAGTAGTGACGAAAACTTTGCGAAGGTACACAAGTGGAACAGTTAGCAATTTACCAAAAAGTGTACGGTTAAAAAGTGCAAGTAATGAAGGTGTAGCTCAAAATGTTACTATATCTTTGGAAGAAAATCCTCACTTATCAGTAGAAAGGGTATTAAGGCGAGAAAAATATCATCCATACAAAATTCGCCTCGTTCAAGAACTCTCCGAAGACGATTTCGAAAGACGTTTGTAATTGTGTGAAACGATGATGGATATTTGTAACCGTGATAATAATTTTATAAGAAATGTGGTGTTTTCAGACGAGGCTACATTTTGTTTAAATGGTACGGTTAATCGACATAACTTATTGGGTACAAGAGGCTCATACACAACATCCCCAACAACAACAGAATCGTGGGACCCTTCTGCCAACAAGAAACTTTAAACGGACATAGGTATTTACAGCTTTTGGAGACACAAGTTATTCCGGCATTGGAGGTAAATGGACAATTACCAAATACTATCTGGTTTCAGCAGGATGGAGCACCACCCCATTACGCTCGCACTGTTCGAGATCATTTAGATAGGACATTTCATCACAGATGGATTGGAAGAAGGGGTCTTATGAATGGCCTGCACGAAGTCCCGACCTTAATCCGTTAGACTATTTTCTGTGAGGTTACTTAAAGTATAAGGTTTATGATGATAGACCAAATAATTTGCAAGAATTAGCTGCAAGAATAACTCAAGACATCCAGAGAATTACACCAAGTAATAGCTAATGTTACTAGATCATTTAAAAACCGACTTGCTTATTGTCAAAAAGTAAAAGGTGCTCAGGTTGAACATCTAATACATTAAGTTTAGTTAAGTTAAGTTTCAATGTTTTGAAAATCACTTAGTTAATAATTATGATTATGTATTTCTTTAATGGATATTAGATTTTTCCTTTCCTTAATTACTTGTCTGTTAATATCTCGGTAGGTATTGAAGTTAACAATATCAAACCCGATATTTTTGTATTCACAAAAAAATGTTTCAACATAAACTAAAATACTATACAGGGTGTTTCATTGCAAATTTTAAAATCGACATTACTTCCGGTAAAAGAAGAAGTTCAAAATTGTAAAAAATTTGGAAACAAATAGGCAATCTACTGCAATATCCACCTTACGAATTTCACTTTGATATCTCTAATAATTCTAGAGACATTTGCTTGGTTCCACACATTTGCCCATCACTGTATATAATAAATAAGTTAGAGTTTCACATTTTTGGTTGTTTTTTTTTACTACCTAAAACGGACTAGTTTGAAATCTCTCCGTCAGAAAAATGCAGACGTAGAGCATTTATATTCATTCGTTATTATAAATTCCAGAAGAATCATCAAGAATATTATATTTTATACTGAAATAACACGTATCGCAGCAGAAAACGTGTCATGTTTATTCATGTTATGAAAATAATCAAACACGGAAGTCGCGATCTGTAGTATGAAGGAACAAGAGCTATACAGTATGTATATACGTTGAAATATGAAGAAAAAAATGGAAAATTCAAGTCTGCACGTTCAGTTCGTGGGAGTAGAAAAATACGTGAAGGCGTTTGCCGAATTAATTTTATAATACAGGTTAATATAGAAAACTGCACACATGCTGTTATTGCTTTTCGCGCTGTAATTCTTTTATGAAACTTGTTATTCCGTCTATCGATTTGCTTCAAACTTTGCAGATTCATTGTTCATCAGTAATAAGTAAAGTATAGATATATTTTTATTAAAACTATTTAAAAAAATGGTGCGAAATGGGTTTGTTAAAATAAAATAAAGAAATCGTATTCATTAAGCTAAAATTTGGCAGATAGGAAGTTGACCCCAACTAAGACATGATTTGGTAAATTTATATTCTGAATAGGACAATGGTGGGGGAGGGGGCTGAATTTTGTATCAATTTTTTTATGGAAACATCTGATTTGTTTGAAATTTTAGAGAAACGATTTGATAATAAGTGATTAAGATTTGCATATGTCATTTTTCCAACTACACTTTAAAGGCGGTGAAAATTGTCACAATTAGATAGATGGCTCAGAGGCGGTATGTTTTTTGTTCTACTAGAATAATAGATGTCAGTAGTATATGTTTTGATTTATTCAACACTGAATGGTTGTCAATATTATTTGTTAATATTGCATGTAGATGCGCCAAATTAAAGGATTTACAACATAGTATAGAGTGTGTCCAAGATTTGGCTTACATGTCTTGCCTTCTCGAGAATGTATTAATATATTATTAAGGCACTTTTTAATACTAGATTAACGAAGTAAAAAATTAAATTTCAGCTTGCTTTGTTTTCGAGATATGTTCAGGAATTTTGAAATTTCGTATAGATGTCATGATGGATCTTTGCATTTTTAGAAAGAACTTGTCAAGAGTGTTACCAGACTACCTACGCTCTAAAAGTCAAAATTTTTGTTTTTTATAATAGTATATGACTATGTAGGTCGGCCATAATAAAACAACAGAAATCTGCTTGTCAGATGACTCATCGAATTACCTTGAAATTAATTGATTTATAAATGATTTCACTTAAGGTTCATACAGTAGCAAGAGTGTTAATAATTATTTCAAAAAGTACGTTTGGAAGTTTATTTTAAAGCTAATAGGAACACACAACCTATTGAAAAATATCTATAAACAATATTTCGAGTCTATGACACATCTTGCTCTTCCTTTTGGAAACATTTTCCACACAGCAATATGAGTTTCCAGAAATAGTTGCCTCTTACCTTTTCCTTCAATTTCTCTCAATTTTCTGACATAGAAAATGCATGCTCTATTTTTTTGAGTATCCCCATAAATAAAAATAAAGAGGTGTGAGGGCTGGTGACCTTGCCGGTCAAGCTGTGAAACCGTTATTAGAAATAATTCAATCAGCAACACTATTTGTTAAGAACTCCATAATCTTTGTGCTACTCTTGTCCGAAGTTTTATTTAAACTAATAGTTATGTATTTCGTTAGATGGTATGATATTTCTAATCACTGGCAAAATTCCTTCTTGCAACAGTTACAAATATACGTTTCCAGATAGAGTTTCTTGAAAAATAAAGGGTGCAATCAAACAGTTATCCGAAATACAAGAATGATGTTTGAAGTATTTGTGAGAGTAATAATCCCAAGGACTCTATATATACATAGGCAAAGACAAAACGGTTCGGTACCATTTTCTCCTCTGTTCCTCAGCCGATTTAATTTATTTATGTTTTGTTTAGTAGCTATTGACGACCTTCAGTACAGAATGTTAAATTTTTGTTATAATATTGCTTCATTCATTAAATAAAATGAAATAAAAAAATCATATTTTACGTCCAAACTGTCAATGCTAAACAGTGCCGGCAGACTGCTTGGAAAAACAAACTAAATTAAACAAAAAACTAACAAATTTTGATTGGTTCCGAAAGGTATTCCACATTATCATTCTATTCAGATCTCACGCATAAAAATTTATTTGGTACTCGCAAGTTTGAAACTTACGTGGTTTGTCAACTAAAATTGGAATTGTGTATTTTGTGGCAACTGATCAATGTGTTTCCGATTATATTTTATTATTTTAACAATATGCTTTCGATTTACGTTTTTTCATACAATTTAACTAAGATTACAAAGCCCCATGATATGAATACAATTAGTCAGATTTAAGATAAATAGTTAGATCTGACATCATGGCATTAATTCTAATGTTCAGGGCCAGCTTCGATTTTGGGAAATTTGATAATTTTATTTCAGTTTGACATATCACAACATTGTTAGCCGTTAGATTAATCTACATTTTCAACTCAATGTGAAAATTATCAATGCATTATTTGAAAAATTTCAATTTCAAAACACTAACAAAAATAGTCATCGCTAAACTTGTGTGTTAAATTGAAATTATTGAGATTGTACATACATTGCAGTATAAGGTTTACTAATATGTAAGTATTTATGTTTAGTAGTTATTTATACGGCATTTCCATAGTTACTTATGAGTTGATTTCTTGCATTTTCTTCTTAGAAACTGAAATAGTAATTGTGAAATATCTGAATAACCGTAAAGCATTTTGGAAAAAAAAAATATTATATTTAATATTAAATTATTATTTGATATACCATTCTTGCAAAATCATTCCTGTTAATACAGTGTAATAAAATATAAATACACAAATGCAAAATAGTTTGATACCATTTCCTTCTGTTTGGGAACCAATTTTCATGAATTTTTTAATTGCTGAAATTAAAAGTAATGAATCAAACAGTCAAAATTTTCCGTTAATAACAGTTATTGTTTCCATCTATTCCATACTGGCTAAACTAGCGCCATTATACTTTTCACCGCTAGATGACAAAGTTACTTAATATATTTTCTAAAAATTCAATTCAAGACTTTTTATAAATTCTTCATTTGTATTTCTAATGTATTCAATAATAATATGATGTCATGAAAATTGTTATAAATTTTGATTTCAGGAACAGATCGTGATTTGATTCTGCTTGTTGAATATGTGTTAAATAATTTTTTACTTAACCCTAGTAAGATAAACTTATTTTTTTGTACAGAAAAGATAAACAGGCGCCTCAGAGGCGCCAAATTTTAAGTACTGATTTATTTACATATTTAAATAGAAATACTTTTTTTATGTATGAATTAAATGTTACATTATTATTAATTAAAAAAAACACAAATAGGTATTATTATTTGTTTATTCTAAGGAATAATGTTAAATTTTCAAAAATGTAACAAAAAGTAGAATTTTTTTACAGTACTAACAATTTTAAGTTTTTTTTATGAATAGCTAACTTTTTATAACATTTTGTCTTACTAACTAATAAGTTACAATATAATCAGTCTCAAATCACAAAAAATACTGAAAAAATCTCAATTTATAAACATTTGTTGCAAACATCTTTTTTATGTTCTCCACAAACGGTATTTTTACATTTCGTACAAGTCATCTTAGACATTCTCTTTTTTTTTGTTGTACAAATGCTACAATAACGCCGCACTTTAGTCGGAGGTTCTTCATCAGCTTCTTGAGAAAGTTCTAGATTAGCCTCTGGTACTTGTGGTAGGATCTTCTCTATATTTTCTCTCAAACTTCTTTGCAAAGTAGGAATGCGCAGTCTAGATCTCATCCACGGTGCACACAGTTCGATCGACAATTGTTTCATGTACTCTCTACGGTTTATTGGTTTTTCTTGTTTTGTTAAAATATTGTGAGTGTAAATTATATAAGAATTGACAAAAGCTATGTTCAACATGCCATAAAACATTGTCATCGGCCATCTGTTAGTTTTCCTAGAACAAGACATCGAAGAACACATCTGATCAAAAGTATCGACGCCGCCTTTAGTCTGGTTGTAGAACATAATGATCTCAGGTTTACCAGTTGTTGGATTTATTGCAACATCTTCATCGCACGATGACAACATATACACCATCTTTGAAGGCTTCGGCTTGTATGATGCTAGGGTCAAAGGTCCATCAAAACAGAACATAGATGTACCAACAGGTCGAGAACGAGTGTTTTTCAATTCTTCAGGAATTTCCCGTTTGTTTGACCGAACAGTACCCACAACTGTCAATTTATACGGTTCCAGAAGCAATGACTTTGAAACAGGGATAGATGTGAACCAATTGTCACATGTTATATTGCGGTGGGAACCATGAACTGGCTGAGATAACTCCTTCAAGTAATACTCTCCTTGCGGCAAACCATTTGTATTTGTAGCTTTTCCAATGTATGGCAAAGCATTTATCATATAATAGGTCCCACTATCGCACATCATAGGAATTTTTATACCATACTTATTTGGTTTATTTGGTATGTACATCCGAAATGGACATCTACCACGAAAACCAAGTAGTTGTTCATCAATAGTGACATTACTTCCTGGGGAATAATTCATTTTGCATTGAGCTATAAACATATCCCAAACCTTTCTAATTGGAATAAATGGATCTTGCTGGCGACGATCAGGACGTAAAGTTTTGTCGTCCATTCTGAGACACCTGACAATAAAGTCAAACCTATCTCTACTCATTACTGCCACATATCTTGAACCAGTAAATGAACTGTCAAACAGCTCAACTGTTGATAAATGATTATCTTTCATCGCAGCGCTCAGAGTAAGTAGTCCTATGAAAGATTCGATTTCAGTGGCATTTGTGTCTGCAAATGTCAAACTAGTCATAGTATCAGAACGTTTATTCGATATCTCTACATTGGTCCACTGAACAATTTCTTGAATGATTTCTTCCGTAATAAATAATTTGAAGCATCCAAGTGGTTCAAAAATATTTCTGCACATACGACTAGGACCTCTATTTGAGCGAACTATATTGATCGCAGCTGTTCTGCCACTACTTTGCCCTTTAGAATTAGCCCAAACATGCCTGCTCTTACCTCTAATCACTCTTTGCGGCGGGATTACTATGCGGTGGTCATGTCTTTGATTTTCAGAAGTTGTTGAGGTATCATTCGGACTTTCTTCGATAACTTCGTCTATGTATTCATCTTCAAAATCACTCTGAACATTATCTTCATTTATATCGTTCTCCGTCTCGCTGTTACTGCCATCCTCGGTCTCTTCCTCTTCCTGCATCAAAAAATAAGCAAGTTCGCTGTCTTCCAACCCTTTTCTGCGCGCCATGATGTTAAAACGTTCCTAAAAACCATTTTAATTAATTTAGTAATAATAAATATCTTTATATTTACCATAAATGCGTAATAATAGGTAAAAAGTAAAAAAAACTAAATCACTAATAAATGTGCGAAAGTTACACAGAAGATAAACTTGCGCCTCTGGAGCGCAACGCAATGTCATAGCGGCGAAACTAAAGTACTTACCGAACAGCAGCGGTCGTCCCTCGGGCGTGTTGATTGACGACTGAGTTAGCTGGAAAACACAAGTGTAAACTCGCGCGGGTTAAAAAGAGACAGCGATATATCTGTTTCGCGGGCGCCTCTGAGGCGCAGTTTATCTTTCTAGGGTTAATTATAATGGTAGTGAACTATTTTGTATAGGTACACAAAAAATGTTGAAAAACCGCAAATCCATTTAGGTATAATTTCTTGAAATTGTTAACAATGATTTTGGTCGAATTTCGTCCACTGGACGACCACTAGTTATTATAATTTAACTATAAAATCATACCACACATAAAATACAAACTTTTTTTGCAGTCGCCTTTCTTTCAAATTATTCGGATTTTGGGTATTCTCTCTAGACAGAGGTGCATGTACGTGCGACGTTATTTACAACCAAATTATTGGCTATCGTAAGAGTTAATACAAATCGTTACAGCTTATGCGGAAACACATAGTTCGACTGCTTCTGCGACATCCGTGTCGAATTCATCACCACAAACCCAAACAGTGGCGAAGAAGGAAAAAAAAGCCAAGAACCCAAGGGCTAAACTCTCTCATCCACAGACATCTGAGATGGTAAACAACGCTATCAAAGGTTTAAAAGAACGTGGTGGATCATCTTTGCAAGCCATCAAGAAATATATTGCTGCCAACTACAACGTCGATGCCGAGAAAGTAGCGCCTTTCATCAAAAAATACTTAAAGTCAGGCGTTGCTTCAGGAGTTTTAGTTCAAACTGAAGGAAAAGTGCACCCGGTTCCTTCAAATTGGCAGCTTCGTCCCCTTCAGGAGCTTCAGCATCGAAACCGACCAGCGGAGACAAAAAAAAACTGGGGCTGGAGGTAGAGCAAAGAAGTCACCTGCAAAACGGCAGCTTCCAGCGATAAACCCAAGCCGACAAAGAAGCCGGCGGCTGCGGGAGCAGCAAAAAAAAACTGCCAAAAAGACTACGACTGCAACCAAACCTAAGAAAGTTGCCGCAACTGAAAAAGAAGACTTCGACTCTGAAATCCACCCCATCGACAACAACTTCATCGTCATCATTATCAGTGTCGCTTGTATCCAAAGGGAAGTCTCCTTCGAAAGCAAAAAAAAAACAGTAAAGGTGCCCCTACAAAAAAACCGAAAGCTCCAAAACTGAAAACAGCAAAATTCACGGCATCCCAGAAGGCGAAGAAAGCAGCTTTTCCCAAGAAGAAGAAATAAATAGAAAACAATTTCATCGACATTATTTAGGCTCTAATGGCGACCTTTATTGAAATTCTGCAATTTTTAAAGTAAGTTTAATCTGTCCAAAATATTTTATATTTAAAATCGGGGATTTGTAATTATTTCCCTAAAGACCCTAAATTAAACGAGCAATATATGAAAGAATGCGAGGTTGGAACTAAATGTGCAGCAAATTTACAAATTTCAGATTGTTCTTAAATTTTTCTCACCGATTGAGAATTAAGTTTTGAAAAAGAACCAGAAGGCTAGCAAATTGATTACTACGTGTCTCCAGAAATTGTTCTTGTATACATGTGCTGCAGCTTTTTGTGTTCCCGTTATCTTTTAAATAAACGTCTATGAGGTCTAAATGTTCTTGATTTGAATAATTATTAGCGACCATGCCGTTACGTAAACCTTTGGAACGTACGCAAAAACACAAACACACGAAACAGTTATAAGGTAATTAGACAAGTCAAAAAATGGGAAGCAGACTTCGTCTGTTTCGTTTTGGCTGCCAGGCGTAATCACAGCCTACTATGAAAGAAACTGCAATTTTAACTCGATGTGAAGCAGTACCTATAACTATGTAGTTAATATTATTAATTTTGCAACTATTTAACCTTTTCTACTATCTACAACAATCAGAATTCGTTAAGAAAATCAAACCACGGATAAAGGCTGGTACAGAAATAAAAACCAGGACAGTTTTAATGTAATTTATGCTGTATAAAAATTTCCAATGCTGATTTGGTGTTTTGGTGTCTTGGTCTTTATTGACTACAACATTACACTCAACATTTTTTTGGAAAAATTTGAAGAAGAAACAATTTTCTCAAAACAGATTAAACCTTTAGTTTGGTGGCGTTATGTTGATGACATATTCGTTATTTGGGAACATAATCTTGAGGATTTACATGCATTACTTAACGACATAAACAACAAAGAACAAACTATTCAGTTTACACTAGAGCTTGAGCAGAATAACAACTTACCATTCTTAGACATTTTAATAACCAAAACACAATGGACATTTGAAACAGAAGTTTACAGAAAACCAACTCATACTAACAGGTATCTCAACTTTAACTCTAATCATCCAAGTTCAGTAAAAAGAGGTAACCAACTTCAAACTTCACCAAGCAACACTGATTCCCAAGATAATCACATTAATACAATAACTATACCATACATACAGTGTCTATCAGAAAGACTAAAAAGAGTGGGAAACAGATATAATATCAAAACATCATTTAAATCAAGAAATACACTAAAATCAATTATATCAAAAACCAAACCAAATAACACAACTTAAAATACAAAAAATTGCATTTATAAAATCCCGTGTGAATGTAATAAATTCTATATTGGAGAAACCTCTAGACCTCTAAATGTTCGAATACACGAACACAAAAATTACATAAAAAACGACAATTTGAAAAATCCAAAATTTGTGAACATGCTTGGGACCTTGGACATAAAATACAGTTTCAAAATTCAGTTATATTACACAAAGAAGAACACAACACCAAAAGAAAACTAAAAGAGTCTGCTTTAATTTTGTTAAATGAAAACGATTGTATCGCTACTACCTCCGTAGAATTCAGTCGTTCCTGGTTGCCGATGATTAAGGAAGAAATTGCTAATGGTCATGTCCTTGTGAACAACCCAATATCGGGATAGTTCATAAGGTTTTTCCTAGGTTTTCCCTTATGATTTTAATGGGATCACTGAATCAACAAAGTTCTTTGGTCACATTTTTGACGAATGCACATCTTATAACAAAGTCGCACCTAGGAGCGCTACATAAAGTTCTGAAGATCTCCCTTTCAAATTCTTCCAATTTGAAAGGAACTTTATGATTATATCATCTTTAGAAATTTCTGTGCTACCCTGTATATTCTCTTAGTAACGTCAAAAATCAAAATAATACACATTGTCAAATATTTTAATTTACATCTTAGAATTGTCCCCTTTTCAATCCGTAGATTCTTAACCATTGACAACGGGGTCTGATCTAGACCCCGAAACGTTTGGAATATACAGCAATTTTCTTTAAACTGTGTTGTTATTTCCCAAGAAGCACTTAGACATTGAAAAATATGCCACAAGTATCATTCAGAAAACAATTACACTCAATAATACAACTTTTCCCTTAGATGCCTAAAAACCGAAACCTAAATTCTTTATGTAAAGAGATAACGTTTAATAAAAAATCTTTTGACGACACTATTGTTCCTTCAGATATTCAGACATTTCCTACTTTTTTATGACATAAGTTTGAATAAAAAAACGAAAGCTAGGATGTAACAGATTTATTCAAACGTTTACCCTGAAGCAAAATCTATCGTTTCCCTGTGTATCGAACCTCGACCATCCGAAATTATTAAATATGTGTTTTATTTTCCCGACCGCAAAAAACAGCGTGTACCAGGTCAGAAAACGGTGGTCCTTTTCCTGAGTAAGATCTCTCCTGTTGATTAAAGGTCTAGGCGTCGCAGAGAGAGAAACCCCTCTCAATCTCAAACGTTTTCTGCTTACGTGCTCTGACCGACAACATATTTTCTGACATTGTTTCGGAGCGTTAGCTCTCTCACAAAAGCCTCGCTGACCGTAATATATCAGCTGGGTTTCGGAACATAGAACATATGTTCGCATCAGCCCTCCTCAAATCGCTCCTTTCATTAGAATTCTAACCACGTTCCTTCAACATTACACTTTTTCATCAGACAATAAAATTCCTGATTTTATTTTTCTATGGAGATGAGAAACGATGCATCGCTGACAATTAATTTTCGGGTATCGGACGTTCAGCCAACAAGCCGGAAGTAATAATGTTTGCTGTAGACACTTGCAAGAAAGCCTGGATCCCGTTCACTTTATTACTTGTCTGTAGCCCAACACTGTGATTTGCAAGTGGTGAAGTGAGAAATTATAATACACAGTTTACTTAAAAATTACAAAAGCCTGAGTAAGAAAAAAAAAATAGAACAATCTATTTTATTCTATTTCAACAGATTCGTCTTTAAGATTTATAAACTATTTTGGGGACCTAAAAAACTTCCTTGAGAGATGTAAATTGCTGACAACATATTTTTTAAGGGATTACCAAAACAAATGTATGAAAATAAAATATTTTTCACCTATCGTCAATCATCCTCTCCTCGTTAAATGGAAAATAATATTGAAGTGTCTAAATCGACTGCTCAGAGAATTCTTAAAATGTACAAGTATCGTTCATTTGTAGAACATATTAATGAAGGACTTCGAGTTGGTGACTTACAAAGGAGAAGATTGCCTTGCAATTGGTTCGTAGAAAAATGTCATGAAAATCTTCAATTTTTATTTAAACTTCTCTGGTCTGATCCTTTCCTTTCTTAAATCCTGAGGTGCGCCATAGACTGAGGCGGAGTTTTAAGTATGGCTAGGAATTATAAATGGACACGTTCTTATTAACATTTTTCATGATAATTTTACTGCTTACGTCGACCAAACTTTAGAACATTTGTCTATTTAAGATGTAGCGAACATGTCAAACAACAATATGGAAATAACTGGATCCGAAATCGAGCATTGCTTGTCTGGTCTGCTCGCTCGCTGAACAGACCTGACGTCTCTTGATTTTTGCATGTGGGGATACTGAAGAATACAGTTTATTGTACTATTATAAAATTGTAGTTTGTCTGCCTGTTTGTTTGTTCGGACATCTCGGAAGAACTACAGAACTGACTTTGCTGAATGTTTTTTCGTTGCAAAGCCTATAGTTTGACTGATAACCTGGTATACATTTTATCTTCCTACATTGACATAAACAGTAGATGTGGCAAAAAAAGTTCTACGATGTTGGGTAACACACAATTACTCTATTGGTTTTACCACACGCACCAAATATTAGATACTTGCATTAACTTAGCTTGTTTTTTCAAAATTCTGAATGAGCCAATACATCTAACATGTTTCGATTTAAAAAAAAGATCAACTGATATATCAAAAGTAATTTTACAGGGTGTTCCATATATAGTAGAGGTGAGACATAGAGTGGAATAGAATTACATGAGTTAAAAATCTTTAAAAAAGTTATATTACATGGCCCATAAACAAGTAGTATACAGAATGTGCTTGAAGTAAGGTGGAGTGGAATTAGTTTTACGGGGTGATTCAAAAAGAGTTAGATTGGGTGGGCCATAAATAGTTGAATGTACCAGGTGGTTGAATAACGGGTTTATTGGAATTATTTTTATACAGGGTGGATAACAAAATGTTATATTGTTTGGCTCATAAGTAATTGCATATACAACGTGGTTTAAACAAGGGTGGTATAGAATTATAGTTAAAGAGGATGGATAAAAAAAATTGTAGAAAAAATATGTTATGTAAGCAGTTATGATATTAGAATTATGTTCTTGAGTTATTATAATATTTAAATAGTTTGAAAAATTTGTAGAAGCAGTTGTGTTTATATAGGGTGGTTGAAATATAAGATGCAGTGGAATTATACATTATAGGGTTGTAAACAAAAATACTTTATATGCACAAGTAGTTTTATATATAGGATGGTTGAAATATGTAGCGGAGTATAATTACAAATATACAGGTGGGTTCAAAAAATATTATAAACAAACGTTATGATCTACAAGCTACTCCATATACACAAGGGTTTTAGGGTTTTAGAACTCTAAGTATGCAGGGTGGGATAAAAATGTTATATTGGGTGGCCCAAAAGCAGTTGGATATACACGGTTGTTGAAATATAGCGTGGAGTAGAATGATAATTATAGAGGGTGGTTAACAAATTGTAGAAAAATTTTGTTATATAAGGTAGAACATGAGCACTTGCCTGTATGGTGTACCTGAAATATGGCTTGAAGTAAAGTTATAGTTACACGGGGTGATTCAAACAAGGTTAGAAACATTTCAAATAACAGGTAGTGAAAATGAAGTGAGCAGAGAAATTATATTTTATAATTTGATTAAAAACAATATGAGCAAAATAGGTTGAAATATTGGGTGGAGTAGAGTTATAGTTAAGTATTTAAAAAATGTTATATATACATAGGTTTGAAGTAGAGATATCCATACAAGGTGATTAAAAAAATGTTTGAACAAAATTGTTATATACTGTGCCCCATAAGCATGTTAGACCGGATAGTTGAAATAGAGGGTTGGGTAGAAATAGGTAGACATAGTTAAACAGAATGGAAAAAAAATGTTCGAAAATGGTCATACAAGATGGTTAAAAAAAGTTGAGTAAAACTGTTATATAGTGTGACCAATAAGCAGTTGCAGTTTGAGGTGAATTATCTTGCGGATTGGTGGAATTATAACTATATAGAGTGCTAGAAAAAAATATATATTAGGTGGCCTATAAGTAGTTGTAATAACAAGGTTATGGTTTTACAGGGTGGATCAAAAAATGTTAAATCCATGAACAGTTGCATCCTACTATATGGAATACCTGAAATTATGGGGCGAAGCAAAATTATAGTTATACAGTGGGTTTAACACAAATGTTAGAATAAGTTGCAGATAAAGGGTGGTTAAAATATAGGGTGGTGAGACATTATACTTTACAGGATAAGCAGTTGCAGAGCTGTAACATAGGATGGAGTAGAGTTGCAACTAGTTGATTAAAAAACGTTATATTGCATATGTACAGGATGGTTGCATAGGGTGAGGTAGAGTTACAGTTGTACAAGGAGGTTCAAATCAATGTTGAATGTTGTTATATAGATTGGGCCCATAAGCACTTGCAGCTTGGGTGAAATATATTAGTGATTTTGGATTTATAGTTATGTTGGGTGGTATAAGAAGGAAAGCCCATATGTTCCATAAGCCATTTCTTTTTGCAAATAATTGTACATTCCTTACGCGGGTAAAGGCTAGTGACTTACGAGGGCTGCCTTTTATATTTCGGGATTGAACAACCCTAGTGTTGCCATCTGACAACTGACAGCTCTATCGTAAAGTTTGACATTTTTGAGGTTATACGTACTCAGAACGTTTTGACATACGAGCGCTATGTGTTGTTTACAGTAACTTAAAGGATTCATCTCGGCCAAAAAATGGAATTAAATCCTGAACATTTTCGTGCGATTATTTTTTACAACTTTCGACGTGGATTAAGTCAGCAAGTGTGCATGGATGAACTTAATTTAATTATTAGCGATGAAACTCCATCAAAGATCACTGTTTATCGATGGTATGGTGAATTCAATCGAGGTCGTAGTTCACTCTAAGACGAATTTCGTGAAGGTCGTCCAAAAACAGTTGTTGTTCCGGAATCCATTGATCTGTGCGCGAACTGATATTGCAAGATCGGCATGTGACCTATCGTGAGATTGAGGCAACCTTACACATTAGTGGGACCAGCATACATACAATATTGCATAAACATTTGAATGTCAAAAAAATTTGTTCGCTTTGGATCCCACACAATTTGTCAATCGTTCAAAAAAAGGCTCTTGTCGATTGGTCGAAAGAAAAGCTCAAAAAATACGATCGCGGGGCTTCAAAATACGTTTGTGACATAGTGCCAAGTGATGAATCGTGGATTTACGCGTATGAGCCCGAAAGTAAACAGCAGACGACTGAATGGGTGTTTCAAGATTAGCCGAATCCAACAAAAGTTGTTCGCGCCCGAAGCACTTCCAAGCAAATGATCGCCTGTTTTTTCGGAAAAACTGGACATGTCGCAACCCTACCACTAGAACAACGCAGAACAGTCAATTCTGAGTGGTAAAAAACCATCTGTTTGCCAATTGTCTTCCAAGAAATGAGGAAAACCAACCGCTGAAGACGGATCACTCTTCACCACGACAATGCGAGCTCTCACACATCTGCTCAAACAACTTCATTTTTGACCACTCAAAACATCGATTTTATGAGTCATCCGCCGTATAGTCCTGACTTGTCACCAAATGACTTCTTTTTATTCCCGTACGTTAAAAAACACTGAGAGGTCAACGTTTTTCGACACCTGAAGAAGCGGTTGCTGCGTTCAGAATGTTTTGGAGATACCTCAATCAGAGTGAAAAAAGTGCTTCGACGATTGGTTCAAACGCATGCAAAAGGGTATAGATTTCATGGGAATATTTTTAAAAACAATAAAGTGATTTTCGATGATTTGTTTTTGTTCTCTAATCCCGCAATATAAAAGACAGCCCTCGTATAATACGGTAGAGGAACTTGACGTCGCTGTTGTTCAAGCCATTGAAGAAATGCCTACACAAATGGTAATAGATGTATGTAAATCTCTAATTCATCAATCGTCTAGGAGTATTAATAATAATGGTGGATTTTTCGAACATTTAATTTTTTGTTTTTCTCGGTTTTTTAATTGCACTTGGAATAGTGCAATGTTTTTCTTACCCTTTTGGAAAGTCCCATGTAGTGACTTTTATCTACGACATATGGTATATTTCATTATATACTAAAATGGGGGCTTAGAATTTCATGAAATTGAATTGATATAAATTTAATATTTAAGTAATTTGATATATTTAAAACCATATTTAATTAATTATGATACAACTTCAAATATTATAAATACCTGTAAATAGGTTTGATGTGTCCATCTCTATACCAAAGAACCATATAAACTCTATCGTCTCTAATATCTGGTTCAATGTCACATGGCAATGTAGCACTTCTCGAGAGAACAGCATCCACGGATTGGAAAACTGAAATTGGAAAAAATTATAATAATGCAAGGTATAAGCTATCTGCGCTATAATTGTATTATTTATACAGGTTACCCAAAAATTGTATCAGACTAATTAATATGCAGTCCAACTATATATCGTTCTAGGAGAGACAGGTCGACACTTTCGCCACTCTCGAAAGACAGAAATGTTAAAAAAAATGTTTCAATTGCAGACGTTAGATTTCGATAACTGATATCACCAGAAATGCGTGAACTGAGATTATGGACTTCCCCCTTCTTCAGATATATACATGAGCAGGAAATCAGCTTATGTTAATGCGAAGTTGCTAATTCAGCAATATGTAGCTCGAAAGCCTCAAGGCATAGTTCTCAGACTAAATCTGCTAAGATGTTAGAAATTGCAGATGAAAATGGTATGATTCCCTTTAGTTTACCAAGTCACAGTAAACAAGTTCTACAACCTTCACATTGCAACTCTTGCAAGCCTTCTTTAACTTTTTATGCAGCTGACATTAAAAACCAGATTCTTGTCAGCAAAGAACAAACATCAGTCTCTACGTATCTGGAACTCTAATTGACAATGTGAGGATCCGAGTCACTACACCCTGGAGGGTGCTTTGGAAGCTATTTCGAGGTTTAGAGTTTGCAGTATTTCCCACGTAATTTGGGTGCCTTTCAAGAGAGTTTCTTTGCAATACTGATATATCTGTGTGACTGAGGAACTTCTTGGATTGTAATTACTTGGTCACTCTTCTTGTTGCCAAATTTAGACGACGATGAGGATCTCCTTGGCAACTTTTTCTCCAACACGAAGTTCTTCACCACCAAACTCAGACTCAACTTGCGCGCCTTCCCAGGAGAACATTACTGCTAAGAAAAATAAAAATAAGGCTAAAGTTACATACCAGGCACAAACAGCAAATTAACGAAAATAAGCTGAAGGACAGCTTAAGGGGAAATTTCTCGAATTTGCCGAAAACACAATTAGTCGCCTTGTTCCCAAGTACAGGAAAAAAAATAGAAACGTTTTCGATGAAATAGTCGAAACTCTTTTTGACGGCTCAGAATTTTCTTAGAGTGCGGTATATATATATATATATATATATATATATATATATATATATATATGTAGAAGATTTCGAAGATTATGTAAAAACCAAATAGAAGACAAACTGGAATCATTTTATGAAGTGGAAAAATTTTCTGCATGTAACCTGTACAATGGTATTTGTATGCTAATGGCCCATTTGAATAAGTTAGGCAAATAGTCCACATTTACGCCAATGTTGTCCCAATAATGCGGATTATGCAGCTTAGAGAATGACAGCCCCAACTTGCAATAACGTACAGTATGAAACCCTATTTGTATGTTTGTGTCTATATCTCGGTCCCACTCTTCTCTTATATTAATTTCAACGGCATATATATATATATATATATATATATATATATATATATATATATTTGTTTCTATGCCATTTGCCAAACTTTAAACTTCGGAACCATATATATAATTACGAGGCATAATACCATTAAATATAACGTTTATTAATAAGTGTTTACCTTATTTAAAATTAAAATTATAGCACAAAAACTACTGTAAACTTGATGACTAAACTAAATTGTACTCTGACACCCTCTATAGACTTTTTTAAATATCAGAAAAAAACGTCATTAAACCATTCCTCTATTTTTTATATCTCAAATTGTAATCAAAGTTTGGTAGAATTGAAAACTGCATCCAATTATGCTATGGTTTTATTCCATCTTTTATTGTCTTGCATGTCGTCCCTTTTATGGTAATTTTATGTCTAGGTGGTACTAAAAAAAGCTAAAAATTGAGTTGGAAAATTAATTAAAAAAACATTATTAAAAAAAGAATATTGTAAAATCTAGGACTATCAATTATATTACATATGTCATCATGATCAATGAGTTTTAAAGAATTATGAGAGGTAATAGAATTTCGAAACCTAGTATCACATTACACATTATTTCTTTTGTTCAAATAAAAATCGTTCGTTAAGCTCATAATTCCCAATAAATTGCACACCTTCCGAAATAAATTGCCAATTACGGCACCTCTGGATACATAATTAGATTAAATGATTTTGTAGCATCTGCGTTTAATGAATGGTTGACAATGCCGAAAAACAATAATATATTAAACAACACATATTTAGTCATGTGTACGTACGTACACATTATATTCATGTCAGTTGCACCGATGCATCCAATATAACTCTCTCTGCCGTTGCAGTGATCTGAATTTCTGGATTTTCGGGACAGCGAACATTGCAATTTACATGCAAGATTATATAGTAGGTTTATTTCAAAACTGTCGATTATGTAAATATACGAATTGCCAATACATGAGAATATTCGATATCAATTTCACACAATGTATGTTTTTGGACGCCGACAATAATAGAAAAATATTCAGCGGTTACAAAAAAAAAATATGTGTTTCTTGTAATCTATGGGCCATGTTGATATGGTGTAAACGATATTTGTAGAAATAGTTTTATTTTTACTATTAGTTTATATTTAGGTACTATAAAATTATTTGCTGTTAAATTACAAATCTTAATTAAACAATATTGTTTGTTTGCAGGGTAATTATAATATTTTTCTTATGATGATTTGAGTAATACACTTATTACAAACTTACACTTTATTTACAAAAAAAAGTGACAATTGTTTCGCGTCCGATGGAGCTTTATCATACAATAAATCATCATGAATTTCAACTTCCACCAAGTATCAACTCAACCAACTCAATCCAATATTTTTCTTATTTGTAAATGATGGATTTTGGCAAAATTTGGAATAATATAGCTTCTTTATGTATGAAAACTTTGATGAAATTCTATTTATATATTTCTAATATCATCTAATCATTAATTAAAATTGTTGTGGCAAACATAGTTAAATATTATACAGTGTGAAACAGCCAAATGGAATGCGAAAAACACTTGGACACCCATTTTTTTCAACAAAAAAATATATAGGGTGTGTCATGTGACAGTGGCTAATACGAATTTTGTTATTTTAATGCAAGCCCCTGTATATATTTTTTGGATTCTCCAGAAAATTCTAGACTTAATTGGTGTATAATGTCCTACACCTATCTTCAACTATTTCGAAAATATTAGGTTTTTGAGATTTATTAAAAAAAGTAACATTAAAAAAATAAAATTATTTTATTTCACAAATTCGCTTGCATTATACTCAATACTTAAGTCCCATTTAGCTCCCGATATCGAGATAGTAAGCTAAAACCATTACTGGGGACCTTTTAACAGATTTGAAAAAAAAGCATCTTCTTGTCTGCCTGCATGACAGTGGTGATCAGTATCAGTGCCAATTTCCTTAACTGTATGGAATAATATCAGAAAAATGGTTCATTTAAAAGAAATGCACAAAATAACTACTCTACAAATGATTGGTTATGTAGATAATAAAGGGAGACAAATGAAAGTTTCTCGCTTATTTCACGAAAATTTTCCAAATTTGCCGCCCGAAACAATTTGTAAAATAGCAAAGCAGTTTCGCGAGCTTGGTCATATAAGCAGACAAAAAAGGTAGTTGCCAATGCTATAAGCGATAATACCAAATTGGATATTATGCGTGAGTTTCAAGAAAACCCACATTGAGCTGAAAAATTAATTAAATATAATTCTGGTCGAAAAGCAGCCCCACTGTTCAACACTAGCCACACATCAATTTGTCGAGTATTAAAGGAAAGTAAAATGCATCCCTATAAAATCATGCCGATTCAGGAGCTCCTAGAAGACGATTTCAAAAGAAGAATGTATTTCGGTGAACAAATGATGGTAACGTTAGATAACAATCTATTGAGAAGATGTTTTGTTTTCTGATGAGAGCACATTTACACTTCACGGTCATATTAATCGTCAGAATTGATGATATTGGTTTAATGAGAAAATGTTAATGTTTGAGCAGAAATAAATATTTAGAACTGCTCTAAAATAATATCGTGCCAACTTTGACAATCCTGATCTAGTAAACCCACAAGTTCCTGCCAATACAATACGGTTTCAGCAAGATGGAGCAGCGCCCCATTACGAAATCAATGTCCGGCAGTATCTGAATCAAATTTTTCCAAATCGGTATATTGGGAGGCGCGGATAGAATCACCAGCACGATCTTCTGATTTGACCTCATTGGACTACTAGTAACGTTAGAAGACATATCAATACCAGATTAATGGTTTTTTGTTTTTTGATTTACATTATTAAGAAATAATCAGTATTACTTATTAGGTTTTTAGTGTAATGTAGCGAGTGAAATAAAATATTTTTTTAATGTTCATTTTTATAATAAATCTGACAACACTTAGTATTTCCGAAACAGTTGTAGATATTTGTAGGACATTGTACATGAATTATATATTGAAACATTTGAAGATTCCAAAAAATAAATAATATACAGGGGTTTGCATTTAAAATAAGAAAGTAGGTATTGGCCACTGTCACATGAAACACCTTAAAATATTTCTTTTAAAAATACAAATCGACGTGTCCAAGCGTTTTTCCTTAGAACCCCTCCTTTATTTGTTATCGAATTTATTCCATTTCTCTGCTCCACACTGTATACACTGAATATGGAACAGTTGATTTCATTCAGAAAGTTTCTTGTTTTACCGGTAGTTATGATATATTCTAAAAAATTAATAATACTGTTAATTGTTTCATAAAGTACCTGGATGAGCCAAACATGTGGAACTGAAACGTAGGCCTTCTGGTACTTCCTAGCTCACTCCAGTTGCTTTTCTGAAATTATTTTGTTCAGTTCACAGTGTCTAAAAAGGTGATGATTAATGCATGAACTTATTTTTGAGTGACAAGTGATTTGCCAAAACTTTGCTGACTATGTTCAATTGTTCTACTTCGTTAAGTAGTAGGTAACACCATGTGTGTCCATGGATAAGTATGTCATTTATAAGAGTCTTTACTGCATCTTGCGTAACATACATTGTTTTGTTTTTATTATCCAGTACTTTCCAACTATAGAGATTCTTAACTATATTGGAAGTTACATCTGTTGTGCACGGCTGATATTGCATCTCATCACAATTCCGAAATGCAGCCTCCTCCTTTATTAATTCAGATGCCTCTGTGCTTTACAGAATTGCTTATTACCGTTGTACTGGGATAGCTGTGGTCTTGATTATTATTGACGATTTTGTTATCTAAACGTCCTAAACTAGTTGTATAAAACTTCTCTCTTCAAAGTGTCATTTTTTGTACGCAATACAATATAAATAATAAATATTGTTTCTGGTTAGGGAACCTTCATCAATTAGGCTTCCCACAATTGAATGTCGTCTCGAATACTTCTTTATGTATTTGATACATTTCGCTGAATGTGAAGACGCGAGATATAAAGACCTACATCTAGGATTTTCGGGGAAACTAGCACACAGAGGTTCAGAATCTGGAGCCGTTCCATGTAATTGCTGTTACGTGTAATTCCTATGTTAGAATGTCACGATGAAATTTTCAGATTAACTTCACCTGTCAGAGATATGGAACACTCTCTTCGAGGTGTCATTTTTTTGTACGCAAGACAATATATATAATACATATTGTTTCTGGTTAGGAAACCTTCATCAGTTGTGCTTCCCACAATTGAATATTCTCTCGAACACTTCTTTATGTATTTGATATATTTCGTTAAATTTGAAGACGCGAAATGTAAAGAACGTCATCTAGGATTTTCGGAGAAACTAGCACATAAAGGTTCCGAATCTGTAGCCGTTCCATGTAATTAACCTAGGAATTACAGGTAACAGCAATTACATGGAACGGCTCCAGATTCGGAACATCTATGTGGTAGTTTCCGCGAAAATCCTAGATGTCGGTCCTTATATCTGGCGTCTTCTAATGTATAAAACTAACCGCTCAACTGCAAACTCTTTTCTGTAGAACGTAGGCCCCCAATATGTCAAAGTAATAACGCTGGCTGAAACAGCAATTTATATGCCATAACATAATGAAAAATCTGATTACAAAATACTCAATTTTCTTTGTACATCTAGCCACAACGACAAACCAAACGGGCTGTGCAGAGCACACAGGTATAGAGAAGTAATGAGCGGAATGATTTTGGATACGTGATGACGACGGAAAGCAAAGGAAAATGTATAAAGTATTCATCACGCATTCAAATCGACTCAATGCCGCCGATTGAAAAATACCACCTATGCCTGTGTATTGAATCCTCAGTAAGCAACAGTCATAACAATGATTGATAAATGAAAATTGCCACTTCCGTCCGTACAAATCATTTCAACATGCTCGTTTACTTTGGAAATATCTTTTTCCTGCACGCTTACGTACGCCTACTATGATTTACATGTTGATACAGACGTTTGTTTCCATTATTCACAGGCGGGCGTTCAGAGGTCGTTTGTGTGGCATGTTCCGAAGGGTATCGTTGAGCTGGCGACGGAGAACAAAATGAATTTAACAGTACATTATTATATATACGTTCTTTATAAAAGGTTTTTAAGAAAAAATGAAACCATAAGTTTTTAGAAATTCAATATCTACAATCCGATTAAATAATATGCAGTGTGGAGCAGCAAAATAGAATAAATTCGAATAGAGGAAGACGTGTTGGGAAAAACGCCTGGACTAGTTATTATATAGGGTTTGTCATGTGACAGTGGCCAATACCAACTTTCTTATTTTATGGAAGCCTCTGTATATTATTTAATTTTTAGATTCTCCAGAAAAATTTAGACATAATTCAATGTACAATGTTTTACACTTATCTTTAACTGTTTAGAAAATCTTAAGTGTATTCCGATTTATTACAAAAATTAACATTAAAAAAGAATTATTTTTTGCCACAAATTTGCTACATTACACTAAAAACCTAATAAGTAATAATGATTATTTCCTATGAATATATAAAAAAACAAAAAACCATTAATGTCTTATCTAAGTTAAGGGGTTTGGTTTTGTATGCAGTACTTTTGATATATTTCCACAAAAAGTAGTCAAATGGTGTCAAATCAGGAGGTCGTGCTGGCCATTCTATCGTTCCGCGCCTCTCAATCCACCGATTTGGAAAAATTTTGTTCAGGTACTGCCGGACATTGCTTTTGTAATAGGGCGGTGCTCCATCTTGCTGAAACCCTATGGCATTGGCAGGTACTTGTGTGGATATTGGATGATGATATAAGTTTGTCAAAGTTGGCGCGACAATATTTTGGAGCAGTTCTAAATATTTGTCACCATTCAAGTTGCCACCAATAAAAAAGGGTCCTACGATATGATTTCTGACAATGCTTGCCCAAACATTAACTTTTACAGGATAATGCGTATGTTTCTCTGTCATCCAGTGAGGATTCTCATTAGACCAATAGCAACAATTTTGACGACATGACCGTGAAGTGTAAATGTGCTCTTATTAGGAATCAAAACATATTCAAATTGGATCACATTGTTAACTAACCTTGCTATAATTTGTTCACAGAAATACCTTCTCCTATCGAAATCGTCTTCCATGAGCATCATTTTATGAGAATGCATTTAACTTTCTTTTAATACTCGTTTTAATACTCGAAAAATGGATATATGGCTAACGTTGAACACTGGAGCTGCTTTTCGACTAGAATTATGTGGGAGTTTCTTGTAACTCAAGCATAATATCCAATTTTGTATTATCACTTACAGATTTTGCAGCTACTTTTTTATCTATCTTACATGACCAAGCGCGTGCTTTTCTATTTTGCTAATTGGTCCTTGGGAAACAGGTGGCAAATTTGAAAAATTTTCGTGAAATAAGCGAGAAACTTCCATTTGTGGCCGTGTATTATAGCCATAACCAATCATTGGTAGAATGGTTATTTTGTGCATTTCTGTTAAATGAAACATTTTCTCATATTATTACGTACAGTTAACGAAATTCAAACGACAGTAGCATTGAAACTGATCACCACTGTCATGCAGGCAGACGACAAGATCAGTTTTGACGAAAATACACTAAACTGTATTTTTTTCATATCAGTAAAAAGAGATCCAGGAATGGTTTTTTGCTTACTATCTCAATATCAAGACATAAATGGGAATTAAGTTGTGAGTGTAATGTAGCGAATCTGTGAAATAAAATAATTTTATTTTTTTAATGTTAACTTTTGTAATAAATCTGAAAATAGTTAATATTCCCTAAAAAGCTGCAAATGGCTGTAGGACATTGTACATGAATTTTGTCTAGAAATTTCTGGAGAACCAAAAAAATAAATAATATACATTCCATTTAAAATAAGAAAGGTGGTATTGTCACATGACACACCTTATATAATCTTTTATGTTGAAAAATTGTGCATTTAAACATACAAATCGACGTGTCCCAGAGTTTTTCCCTACAAGCCCTCCTTTATTCGTTATCAAATTTATTCCATTTGACTGTTCCACACTGTATAATTTTCTCTAATCTCCAAAGAAATATACTCTTGTTTAGCTAAATTGTGTAGGGTAATAAAATACTAAAATCCACAATTACGAAACATTTTTATACGAGTACTGTCTAACTTCGCACGTACTGGAAGCCGATAACAGCACCTATACCGTGTACAAATGTGAATGTAAACCTTCCGTGAACCCATTCAAACTCAAACACAAAGTTTCATCAAAATCGGGCTAATCGAAGAGAGTATTCAATATCTCTGAAAGGTGAAGTAACCTGAAAATTTTATCGTGACATTCTAACCTAGGAATTACGGGAGAATAGCAGTTACACGGAACGGCCCCTCTGTGTGTTAGTTTCCCCGAAAATCCTAGATGTCGGTCTTACATCTCGCGTCTACAATATCAATGATGCCAAAAATTTAAATGTCAAAAATGACAGAAATGTCAAAAATGGCGTAACTGCCATAACTGTGGGAAATGTCAGTTGTCAGAAATGTCATAATTGCCAAAAATAACAAAACTGTCAAATATGTCAAAAGTTGCAAAGGTAAAAAATGTAGGAATTACAATTTTGTAAAAAAATTGTGACATTTCAAAAATGTCAATAATTGTCTTCTAAACGTTGTTTGTGGCATATTCTTGATTACTTTTATGTTTTTTTTGGGGAATAACAATAACAATCTGTAGAATTTAATCGTATCTGGTTACCGACAATTAAGGAAGAAATGATTAATGGTAACCTCCTTTTGAACAACCCAGTATCAGGATAGTTCATAAGGTTTTTCCTAGGTTTTCCCTTATGACGTTAATGGGATCACTGAAACAATATAATTCTTTGATCGAATTTTTGGCTAATGCGCTATCTTATAACAAAGTCGTACCTAGGAACGCCACTTATAAATTCTAAAGACAACTCATTCAAATTCTTCTAATTTGAAAGCTCTTTAACTATAATACATGATCTTTAGAATTTTTTGTGCTACCTATATATCTAAAAACAACAAATTTTCTTATGTCAATTTACATGTCATACCAAATTTTCATTTTACAATTTAAATCAATAAATATAAAGCCATTGACAACGAAGTCAGAATAGACTTTGAACCGTTTGGTTTTCCTTCAATATACCTCGTTTTATTTCGATGGTGATGTTATTGCCCAAAAAACATAAAAGTAATGTCAATAATGTCAAACATGCCATGTTTTTAATTATTAAATTAATCAGAACTACACCCCTAATAAAATAATCTATATATATATAAAAGAAAGTCGTGTTAGTTACTTCGCTTATAACTCAAGAAAGGCTGAACCGATTTAGCTGAAAAGTGACAGGGAGGTGGTTTAGAGCCAGGAGAAGGACATAGGTTACTTTTTATCCCGACTAACCAAAAAAGGAGGGTAATGTTTTTAGTGTATCTATCGCGGGTAATCCGCTACGTAATACCATCTCAATGCCAACAACTGTCAAATCGATTGATTTCAATCACTCCAAATCATTCGGAAATCCGAAAAGCTAAGCATCGTCGGGCGCGGTTAGTACTTGGATGGGTGGCCGCTTGGAAACACGGCCTGTCGTTGCCTTTTTTACTGTTGCCGGGTTAGTTACACCATTTATATCTTAAGATCGGCTGGACCAATTTTAATGATCTCTGATTTGTTGGATTCGAATAGCAGAATCTATATAAATAAAACAAAGTCGGGTTAGTTACACAATTTATAACTCAGAAACGGCTGGACAGATTTTGATGAAAGTTGGTATAAACTGCAGGGAGTCCGCGAAGTAGTACTTTACAAAACCTTAAGCATGACAGCATATATAAATCTATATATATATATATATAAAAGAAAGTCGTGTTAGTTACTTCACTTATAACTGAAGAAAGACTGAACCGATTTAGCTGAAAATTGGCAGTAGTTTAGAGCCAGGAGAAGGACATAGGTTACTTTTTATCCCGTTCGACAGCATTCCCGTGTGCCTTGACATGTAACGTCAGTCACTATAAAACGTGGTATAACAAAAAAGAATCAGACTTGGAATAAAAAAATTGACGTATAATGACAGCTATGTAATGACATATGGATGACAATTTGATATTTGTAAGAAATCAATAATAAAACTATTTCTATTATTATTGCCCATTCGTATAAACAGTGAAGTGAACTATAAAACTCGGTATGGTTGAAAATTTTAAGTTTTTAGGTGAAGTGAAGTTTAATTAATAATGCCGCGACCAAGACGATCGAATCTTTTGTAGATGTTTGCGTGGGTCCCTGGATGGTTTAGATTCACAGTTAAACCCGGTAGATGACACTAAGAAGGGGTTCTAGAAATTCCTTTTACTTTTGACATTTTTTTCGCACATTAATATCGAGTTTATCAAATTCTAATATTAATAAAACATTTGCTGAACCCGGTAATAGCCTCAAGCCACATTTGGACAGAACAGCGTCTGTCGGGTCCGCTAGTTTACTATATAAAAATAATTGCAGTCGGAGTAAAGATTAAATCCTTTGCCTACATTGCATGCTATAGTAAAACTAATATTTGATAAAACATTAAAAAAATATATAACAGACTTCTACCTATAACTAAAAAGCTAAAAATAATTATAACAAAATACAACTCTAGCAAATAAATAACACATTCAATGTTGTTAGGTGCCTACCCAGGAAGTAAAAAATGTAAATTTTAAAAGGTACTCATTCTGTACAAATTAATTACCTACCAGTATAGTATATTTTTGAAGCCAGTGCCAAGCAAATCTAAAATCCTTCATTGCATACTTATCTACTAATTCATCAAACTTGATTGTTGCTTTTTAGTTTTTTTTGAACTCAGGTAGTTTTCGTTCTTTATTTTTTATTTTGTATGTATAACCTTAATAGACAGAAACTGGTAACATCGAAAGCCTCAACATTACACAATGACACTTTCTCATTTAAATTGACAGGTAAATCTTTACGAACAAAATGTACTAGTACGCGTTGACTTAATAAGCTCAAAATATATTTATGCCTTATGGACCTTTTTTCAACTTTTTTCGACAACCCTGTATAACTATAGATAATTTCACTCCAACCTTTGTACCAACCATCCTGTAAATACGACTGCCCACGGACAAGCATAAATTTGTTAGCCTTCTGTAAACTATAGGACGGAGTAGAATCCATCTCATATTTACGGAGTCAAATCCGTCCTATATTTCAACCATAGTATATCACACCTTGTGGGCTACCCCATAAATTATTTCATTTTTAACATTTTATATTATCGCCCTGTGTAACATTAATTTCTGCACAATTTATGCAACTTCTTATGGGCTATAAAAAAATAATTTTTTAATCACACTGTATAAATATAATGCAACTCCAGCATATATTTCAACCATATTGTATATGATTTGCTTATGTCCACATCCTATAACAGTTTTTTAATCACCCTATATAATTATAATTTCACATGTTTTCCAACATTTTTATACCCCCAAACGTCCAGTCCACCTTATATTCCCACCAGCCTACGGACAACTATCATTCTAGTCCGTTCTATATTTCAATCTTCATATAAATGCAACTCCTTCTACCACTTTACTTTGTGATTTTGTTCGCTATAACTAAACACCCTGTCTATAAACGCATCAAATAGCAGTTTAAAGTTTGACATGTGTTGTCACTGAATTTTCTATTAGGCCGGGAGAATGTGGTAACCAAAAGCACCGTCTTTGCAAAGTGGAAAAATTTGCATTTAAATAGGTATTTGCCTGGTATACAAACAAAACGAGCTTGGTACTCATTAATTTAAGGAACCGAAAATACTATGCTTTACTACCAATATGCTTGAGATGTACATAAAAATTTTCATATTCGCAATTAAAACTTCCAGTACCTAAAATTACCGCACTATTACGCTGGAATTAAAATATTTATGAGGAAATGTCCGTTATGTCATTTCGATGAAATTTTTGATAAGAATTTTGGAATTTTCGGCGATTTTCTGCAAAACTGCAAGTTGCACGTCGCAGAATGTATATGAGATCACCTAAAGATCTTCCTTAATAGATTAAACGTTAAAAAACTATACACATCCATAAGGAGTTATCGAAAAATCGACTAAAATATTAGGGATATTGGTCGATTTCCATGCACGCATGTGTTCATTCACAAATTTTATCACTTTATCAATAGAATTCTTTTTCAAAATTTGAAGTTTCACCAATCCGGATGTATACTCTATTAAACAAGACCATATTCATTCAAAACGGTGCACCACAGGAGAAGAAATCAGGTAACATACATACAAAAAAGCGAAAAAAAAACGTGACGAATTGATAACCTCCTCCTTTTTGGAAATCTGTTAAAAATATAATATTTCAAAATGGGTAGATGTCACACATAATATTGATTATATTACTTTCCTTTATTGAAAAGGTGTAAATATTAATCAGATACTTCTTTATAAATATATTTTTTTCCATCTAAAGTTTTTTATTGCGATTATTTTTTTATACGAAATAAAAAGTTTAAATTAAAATCCTGTTTTTTGTATACTTGCACGAGTAAATTTGACGGTGCATTGTGAAATATCGAAAATATCATCGAGGTATTGAAAGCTTTTTAATAACTGAAGAGCAGAATCACGAAATGCGTTGCGTAAGCGAAAGAAACAAAACACCCTTAACAACAAAGTGTCGACATGAAAGAAATATTCCATCATTTCATCGTGTTCCACCTCCTCCGCAGATCAGTCAACCAGAAAGGCTTCAAACGACATTATCAGTATACCGTGTGCTTTCACGAGGAGATGACAAACAATTTTCAATAAGACTGTCTACCAGATGCGGCTGCGTTATTTTCCCGTCACATTACAAAGGGCCTCAATCAAGCACATTCGCAGACAACTGTCGAAATTTGCTAGCGAACTGAGCAAACATCGGAATTATTCCTTGTATGGAATTGCCGAGGAAATAACCTCTCTCTAAACAACTTTCAGAGCTTTGTCGAAGCTGCTGCGGTTTAATTGCTAATTTAGTGGCTCAGTTATGTCAACAACATGTTCTTCTAGTATTATGCTGGTAGAGAGTATGATTTATTTGGTAACGCTCACGGAGAATACATATCTCTCTCATTCAATGAAAGTTTAACGGCTTTGAGATTACAGGAAACTACCAAATTAAAGGCTAAAGTCAAGTTTGAAGTATATATGTATGTAATATAGGAAATCTCTGATGGAACATGGGATTTCGCGTGAGGATGATGTGAATATTAATGGAGCGTCACTTCGGTGGTTACTCGGTGAAACGGGTGAAATTCTGTTCGGATTTGTGTGATTTCCAGTTTAATCTGAAATGAGTTTTCAACAAGTTTTTTATGCTTTACTTCCCGTCACCTTAAGGCACATAAATTGTGGCATTGGTGACAGGTGGCATCAAGTTTAAGCAGATATTCAGGGTGTTTGAAAAAGAACTCCCTAGTTTTAATGTGTCATAGAATCTGTAAAAAGTGATATACACTATTCTAGTTTGTGGTGTTTGATTCAGCAACTGTCTAAGTTTTGCCCCCCTGCAGTTGGCAGACCTGCTTGGTCTTGAGACGGCGCCAGGGAACAGTTCCCTCAGTTGTGTTCGGGCGTGCAGTGCGGTGCAATGGCTACTCCGCACCAAAAAGCGCAGTGTGTTATTTGGTTAGTGCAAACTGAGTCTGTTATAACAGTCCATCGTAATTTCAGACGTCTGTATGGTGGTGAACCCCCTACACCAAAAACTATCCGTCATTGGCTAAATTCTTTCAAGGAAACCGGTAGTGTTTTAAAAGCGAAATCACCGGTAGGCCAAGAACTTCTGAAGATGTTGTTTAACAGATCCGTGTTTCGTGTGTTCGGAGCCCAAAAAAGTGATTGGCCAGACGTAGTCTACAATTAGGCGTTCCTAAAGGTACGGTCTATGATGTTGTACGTAAAAGATTACATTTGCGTGCCTACAAATTGCAACTGTTACCTGAAATAAAACCAACTGATAAAATCAAAAGGCTAGAGTTTGCCATTGACTTTTTAAACAGAATTGATGATGATGAAAATTTTTTGAAAAAAATTTTTTTTTCTGATGAGGCTACATTTCATGTAAGTGGGACAATTAATCGTCATAACTGCAGAGTTTGGGGGGCAGAGCATCCACATGAATTTATTCAGCATCATCGTGACTCTTCCAAAGTTAATGTTTGGTGCGGCTTGATGGTTGACCGTGTGATTGGTCCTTTCATTTTTGTAGAACGAACAATAAATGGAGACATTTACTACGACATGTTGACAGAGTATGTCTTTCCCCAAATGGAAGATATTGAGGCGAAAAAAGGACTTGTGTTTTACCAACAAGATGGCACCCCTCCTCATTACAGTAACCATGTGCGCGCGGCTCTAGACACTCGCTTTCCGGGAAGGTGGATAGGGAGAGCTGGCCACCACGAAGCCCGGACTTAACTCCTCTGGACTTTTTCTTTTGGGGACACATAAATAATTTTGTGTAAAAAATCCGAAACATAAACCATTTACGGGAAAGAATCGCCACGGCGGTTGGGACAGTTACACTTGATATGTTGGTGAATACATGGCGAGAATTTGAATATCGTCTCGACGTGTGCAGGGCAACAAATGGATCCCATGTTGAAGTTTACTGATGTTAAGCAAAACTCGAAGGTTCTCTCTTTCATTGTATGTACTTGTTGATGTAGTTTCTCATTAATTTACACATTAAATTTATACCTAAAACTAGGGACTTCTTTTTCAAACACCCTGTATTTAATGCCCGTTTATTCTAGATAAATAACAATTTACCGAGTAAATACAAATATTGTACACAGTAAAGAGTTGAAACAACATACATTCAAGTAGAGATATTGATAATAGTTTCCAAATAATATTAAATTGTAATAAGTAATATCAAAATGCTTGCAGAAGAGGTCCTTTATTGTTATCTAAACGATAGTTGCGGCACATTTGGTTTTATTTTTTCTGAGTTCTTTGGGAACACCACCGCATAAACTAAAAAGTCTGTATATTTTTAAAAAATCCTAACATTTCAGGGTCTAACTCAAACCCCCTTTTCAACACAAACGAACAAGAAATTAAAAAAGTAGAGGATACGTAATGACAAATTTCGTAAATCACAATTTGTTGAATAAATTAACAATAGTATGATGGCAAGAAAATGTGTATATTATTTCTTATTCAGGAACATAATGTTATTTGATTTTACTTATTGAGTATGCCTGAAATTATTATGCTGTGCGAAATATTTTTTTCTTAATTACAATGGTTGTGACCTATTTTATATAAGTACACAAAAAGTTTATAATAGTAGAAAAGATGTTGGAAATTAGAAATTCCATATAGGTATATTCTCTTCAAATTTTTAACAATGATTTTGGTCGAATTTCGACCACTAAGCGACCGCTAGTCACTTTAAAATCGTCATTTTATTGTTCATTGATTAATAATTCACCAGGTCTCACGTATATAATCATTTATCCTAATGTTCCCAAACCTAAGACCCACTCATATGCAATACAGAAGAAAATTCAAAATAGAGGAACCTTAACAAAGCAAGCTGGACTCTCAAAATCGGAGCTCCGTCCACATATCTGGATCCTTCTTGGAAATATTAATTGCTGTCTGAGAAAAACAGCGGAACCCAAGTCTAAAGTTTTATAGAAATTAATGTTAGATGTGCTCATCTTTGAAATTATTGTTTGGAATATTTTTCAAATGGGGGGGGGGGACTTTCCGGATGACTCAGCCGTTAAACCAAGTTTCTGCTTCGCAGTTGAATGTGTAATTATGATGTCGCATTAATCGCTGCTATGTTTAGGATTTACACAAACCTACTATTGCCAGCGTCTTGTATTAGTTGTATAGTGATTTTTCTGGCAACCAACCAAGTTCGGTACAATTATAAAAGTTTAAAATTTCTAGTTTTGACTCATTCGACTGATTCATTCAGGCACCTGGTATAAACAGTTAGTACCAACTTATTCCGTTTCTGAAAAAAGGACACTTTGGCGCAGTTATTTTTTAAAGATAATACTGTCCAACAGCCCTCCCATGTCTTCACTGTTAAGAAATGTATTAGAATCTCTGATTTAATTTTTCTTCCATCATATACCAACATAATCTTCAAATTTTACTAACAAGAGAATTACTATTAGACTAGATATCTTATGTTTAGATTTGTAATGTACATTGGCTACTCTACTATCAATAGAATAGTTAAATATTTCCAGCATTTTAACTTATATGCCGGTATGTCTCACTATATCAAGCATTTTTTCATCATTTTGCCAAAAAAGGAGCGGCAGTCAATTGAGACTGATTGATGAAACGAAAGCTTCTTACGAATTATACATTCCGCTCTTGTTATATCCCTGTCTCTGGTTCTCTTTCCTTGTGTCATCAATAATAAGGGATACAAATTTCAGGAGAATTAAAATATTTGTCACTATTTTGTTACGAGTATTAAGCCTAAAGTGTAATTTAATTGTTTATTTAAATATAAGTGGCAAATAAAATTTCTAATATTTCGAACATACTTCTTGCAATATACAGTGATGGGCAAATGTGTGGAACCAAGCAAATATCTCTGGAATTATCAAAATGAAATTAGGAAGGTGGATACTGCAGTAAGATTGCCTATTTGTTTCCAATTTTTTTTACAATTATGAACTTCCTGTTTTACCGGAAGTAATGTCGATTTTAAAATTTGCAATGAAACACCCTGTATACTATATATACAGATATATATCCACATATTTAGAACTATATCATTCAACGTATGACAGCCGTTTCGAACCAGGAGTTCTCGTCAGATACGCTTCCTTGAATGACAAGTTCTAAACTGAAATACTTGGATGTTATACACATCAGTAAGACAACAGTCAGTGTATTGAACCTAATAGATGTCGGTGACATCTACCGTCTATTGAGTAATTTAAGTATCTGAAGGCATACTATGCTATAACATATACCATACTCTTGACAGATGGTTCGAGTGTTTTATATAAAAACACATAAGTAAATATATATACAGATATATATACTCATATTTAGAACTATATCATTCAAATTCAAATCATCCAAGTATTTCACTTTAAAACTTGTCATTCAAGGAAGCGTATCTGACGAGAACTCCTGGTTCGAAATGGCTGTCATACGTTGAATGATATAGTTCTAAATATGTGGATATATATCTGTATATACATTTACTTATGTGTTTTTATATAAAACACTCGAACCATCGGTCAAGAGTATGGTATATGTTATAGCATAGTGTGTCTTCATATACTTAAATTACTCAATAGACTAGATGTCACCGACATCTATTAGGTTCAATATGTGTTAGATGTGTATAACCTCAACTATTTCACTTTAGAACTTGTCAGGAAGCGTATCTGACGAGAACTCCCGGTTCGAAACGGCTGTCATACTTGATGATATAGGTTCAATACACTGACCCTGTATAGTATTTTAGTTTCTTCATATACTGTTGAAACATTTTACTGCGAATACTGTTGAAACATTTTATAATACAAAAATATCGGGTTTGATATTGTTTACTTCAATACCTCCCGAGATATTAACAGAAAACTAATTAAGGAAAGGAAAAATTTAATATCCATTAAAGAAATACAAAATCATAATTATTAACTAAATCTAAGTGATTTTTAAAACTTTGAAAATTAATTTAACTAAACTTAATGTATTAGATGTTTAAACTGAGCACCGTTTACTTCTTGACAATAAGCAAGTCGGTTTTTAAATTCACTAGTAACATTAGCTATTAGTTCTGGTGTAATTCTCTGAATCTCTTGAGTTATTCTTGCAGCTAATTCTTGCAAATTATTTGGTCTACCAACATAAACCTTAGACTTTAAGTAACCCCACAGAAAATAGTCTAGTGAATTAAGGTCGGGACTTCGTGCAGGCCATTCATAAGTACCCCTTCTTCCAATCCATCTGTGATGAAATGTCATATCTAAATGATCTCGAACAATGCGAGCGTATTGCGGTGGTGCTTCATCCTGCTGAAACCAGATATTATTTGGTAATTGTCCCTTTACCTCCAATGCCGGAATAACTTATGTCTCCAAGATCTGTAAATACTTATCTCCGTTTAAAGTTTATTGTAGGAAGAAGGGTCCCACGATTCTGTTGTTATAAATGCCGGCCCAAACGTTCAATTTTTGGGGATGTTGTGTATGAGCCTCTTGTACCCAATTAGGATTACTTTGCGACCAGTAGCGCCAGTTATGTCGATTAACCGTACCATTTAAACAAAATGTAGCCTCGTCTGAAAACACCACATTTCTTATAAAATTATTATCACAGTTACAAATATCCATCATCCTCTTGGACTATTACATTAAAGTTAGTCGTTATGTGTTCTAAATCCATAGAAGTGACGTTCTTCTATGATCTTGGAGTTAAGGTTACCTCGTTTTAATATTAAATTTACTAACTTTGAGGCTCTCGGTGGGGCAATCGCCCCCATAACCCTCCCCCTTGGATCCGCCAATGACAGCACTCTCGAGTTCAAATCTCTGTGGGCTAGTTTTCCCTGTAGCACTGTCAATGATTATTCGAGATTTTCATCACTTGAGGGCAGCGCAAGTGATGAAAGTTGCCGGATATAAACAATATAGTGTTTTGCGTTCAATGGATTACAAATTCTGGAATAGATATTATCATAAAAAAAATTAAAAATAAAAAAAATAAAATGAAATTGCATACTGTACAAAATACTTGATCTGGGAAGGTATGTAATAGAGAAAGAGCTACTAAAATTATGTTTGATTGTTTTAGTATATTCAGCGAATTCATAGTAGATATGAATACAGAATGTTTTACATATTAATGCGAACTTTTGACCAAATATCGAATTATTAGCCACACTCCAATTTATTTTGAATATATATTAAATTATTAATTAGCTTATTATTAAAATCTAGCTAATCATGTTGATTACAAATTACTCCTAAAACTTTCATCCATTTTCATTATTATTCTCAAAAGTTAATCAATACGCAGATAGCAACTAATTACGTTGTTATTGGAAAATTCCATAGATTTGAATTTCAGCTTGTATTTAATTATTGTCTGATTAATCATGTTTTATTTTGCAAATAATAATATTACTATAATTAACTGTCCTACAAATTATCACACAAGTATTGGAAATTTTCGCGATTTACATATTTTCATGTAATGTATTTATTGTGGACTCACTGTTTCAGCAAATATTAGTTATTCGCTATTCATTTATAATTTGATGAGTAATCAATTTCAAGCAGGTCGCATGTTTAAAAATATTAGAAATTCAAATATGGTCGACTACGAAGGTATTAATAATAAATGCCAACCATTGTTTAAACGAGTCAGCATAGTAATATTGGTTCACACTGGATGCTGATTTTACAAATATTTTTAGTTTTATCATTCAGCTTTGTTTTTTTTTCAGTTCATTCTATATCATTAACCGTTATCAATTCAACGTGATTTTTTTTGTATACAGTGTGGAACAGCCAAATGGCATAAATTCGTTAAGGAACAAAGAAGGGCGTGTTGGGAAAAACGCTTGGACAAGTCGATTTGTATTTTTAAATATGCATTTTTTCAACAAAAAAAAATATAGATTGTGTCATGTGACAGTGGCCAACACCAACTCTCTTATTTTAAATCCAAGCCTCTCTATGTTATTTAGTTTTTAGATTCTTCAGAAAATTCTACACATAATTCATGTACAATGTCCTACACCTATCTTCAACTCTTATTTTATTTCACAAATTCGCTTATTACACTAAAAACCTAATAAGTAATACTGATTATTTCTTAATAATTAAAAAAAAAAAACAAAAAAAAAACATATAAAAAATGTTCAAAATGCTCGCCGTAAACGTCTTGGCAAAATGTTAATCATTAGAAATGTCTCAACATCTCAGGCGTGACTGATATAATCGCAAGCGTGAATCGTCTTTTTAGGTCATCTAAGTCTCAGTGTTGGGTCCTCCGTTATTCCTCATACGAGGTGTGGCTATTAAATAAAGGGACTGATAAATGACTTGCTCCATGCCAAACTTTAACAGGATCTATTACGGATTCAAATCTCGAATCTGCTGAGATCTGGTGAATCCTGTTGAACTGCTGATTAACAGATACCACAACACGATTGCTCAAACTCTTTCAAGTCAAGTACGTCAAGGTAGTAATGTTGATTAATTGTTTGACCTTCAGGAACCCAGTTGAAATAGACTTGCTCAATTGATGAATTTGTTTTGCATGGATTGCCAATATAAGGCTCAGTAGTCTCAACATTTTTGGTAGTAAGTCACCCAGCCTAACAGCAACTAATACTTAATACGGTCATTGTAATCAAATTAGCAATTTTTTCCACATCGACTGGCTAGAGCAAGCCTGATGAACATCACTGCCATGAAGTTCAATTAGGGGTCTAACGATTGTTTATCCTGGTTGATTGATGCGCACTGGCAGAAGCCCATGACTTGCCAATTTTAACAATTATTGAATCTCTAAATCCTATGTAAAACATAAAACTTTAATGCCTCAAATATACCAGTAGAGCCTTAGTCCGAAAAATAGTGCAATACCATCGACTCTAGAAAGGATGCACATGAAGTTCTTACTGACACCTGCGTAAGTTTCTTAGCTGGAGCCTGTCACTTTACTGCAGTCTTTAATATGTCCTATGAGATTTTAAATTGGGGTCATTCTCCGTGCTCTGCTCATATTTTTAAGTTACAACACAGAATCAAAACAGCTGCAAAACACAACGATATTTACTCCTATTCAACCAGGAAAGGAGGAGAATTAGTTCTCAGCTACTACAGATTGCAACGAACGAGAATGGGTACTGCCTATTATGGCATTAAATTTTTTAATGAACTGCCAGCAGAAATAAAAAATTTAAACGTACATAATTTTAAAACAAGAGTAAAAAAATAACTTTTAAAACACGCCTTTTATTCTTTTGAGGAGTACATAGGAAGTAATTTTAATGTATAAATGTTTAACGTGTTTGCCTCTATAATGTACATTGTTGTCTATATATTTGTAAATAGGACATTTTATTTTTTTACCATTTTAATAATATTTTATATATTCTTTTGTATACATATTTAATACATTTCATATTTGTGTACCTTTGACTTGTAAAAACACACAGTGGTAATACTTTACCAATAAATAAACTAAACTAAGTTGAGGGGTTCAGTTTTGTATACAGTACTTGTCATAACCCCACAAAAAATAGTCCAATAGCATCAAATCAGGAGATATGTTACTTAATGCCGGTGAGAGACAAGAACCCATTGCCATGCCAATATCTAGTTGGTAAAAGTCATCGTTTAATTGAAAGAACTTTTGGTGCAATATGTAGTAGTCCCATTATTGTTTCAATTGATAACTGAGTTCGTTGACTTAATGAAGACTCCCGTTCTCGTAGTTGTTTTACTATAAGAAGTGTTTTGGAAACAGTGACATTATTGTAAAGATTTAGTATATCAAAACTTGCTATTGTAAAGCTATTTTTGTGTTCTATTAGAGACGGTTTTTCCAAGAAATGTTCAATGTTTTTTAGATGAAAAACAGAAGTTAATGTAAGAGGAAAAATAACGTTTGAAAGAAATTTTGAAAGAACATTTTTCATTGAAATTTAGTCAAAAAGAGTGTTATACATGCCTTAGTTCGGTTCCAAATCTAAATAAGTATTTTCAATTGCCTTTAATTTAGAAATTTGTTTGACACTTTCAGACAGGAATAATACAACAATATTTGGCTGCTACATCAAGGAGCCACGCCTCAGAATACACTTGAGATGAGGCAATACCTAAATCAAATGGATTGGAAGGCGTGCATTTATCGAATGGTGCCCGCGATCACCCTATATGAATCCTCTAGATCATTTTCTATGAGGAAGAGATAAGAAGAATTCATTTAATCATAGACATCTGAATGGGCGGATACGAGGGCTGCCTTTTATATTTCGGGATTAGAGAACAAAAACAAATATTAATTCACGAAAATCGCTTTATTGTTTTTCAAAATATTCCCCATGAAAATCTATACACTTTTGCATGGGTTTGAACCAATTGTCGAAGGACTTTTTCCACTCTGATTGAGGTATCTCCAAAACATGCATTCTGAACGCAGCAAACGCTTCTTCAGGTGTCAAAAAACGTTGGCCTCTCAGTTTGTTTTTTACGTACGGGAATAAAAAGAAGTCATTTGGTGACAAGTCAGGACTATACGGCGGATGACTAATCAAATCGATGTTTTGAGTGGTCAAAAATGCAGTTGTTTGAGCCGATTTGTGAGAGCTCGCATTGTCGTGGTGAAGAGTGATCCGTCTTCGGCGGTTGGTTTTCCTCATTTCTTGGAAGACAACTGGCCAACAAATGGTTGTGTACCACTCAGAATTGACTGTTGTGCGTTGTTCTAATGGTACGGTTGCGACATGTTCAGTTTTTTCGAAAAAAACAGGCGATCATTTGCTTGGAAGTGCTTCGTGCGAGAACAACTTTTGTTGGATTCGGCTCATCTTGAAACACCCATACAGTCGACTGCTGTACACTTTCGGGCTCATACGCTTAAATCCACGAATCATCACCTGTCCCTATGTCATAAACGTGTTTTGAAGCACCGCGATAGTATTTTTTGAGCTTTTCTTTCGACCAATCGACACGAGCCTTTTTTGGAACGATTGACAAATTGTGTGGGATCCAAAGCGAATAATTTTTTTTGACATTCAAATGTTTACGCAATATTGAATGTATGCTGGTCCCACTAATTTGTCTCAATATCAGTTCGCGCACAGCATCAATGGTTTCCGGAACAACAAATGTTTTTGGACGACCTTCACGAAATTCGTCTTGAAGTGAACTACGTCCTCGATTTTCATCGATGATATTTCGTCAATGCATAATGATAAAAGCGTAAATGAACGTAAAAAAACGGAGATAATTGAGTTTTACAATTCCACAAAAGGTTGAGTGGGGATGCCTTAGATCAAAAATGCGAAATAACTAATTTTCCACTCAGTAGCTCGCACTATAAAACCCTAAAATTGAACACGACGTTGGGTATGGTGGGGGCCGCGCGGCGTTATTATGATTTCGACAATGCATCATGATAAAGGCGTAAATTAACGTAAACGGAGATAGTTGAGTTTGATAGGTTGAGTGGGGATGCCTTAGATCAAAAATGCGCTAATTACTCAGTAGCTTGCAGAACACGACGTTGGCCAAGTGTAGTATTTGCTGGTAAGTATTGCTTGTGTACATGGCTATGTGTTGTGGAAAGTTTCAAATGCAAAAGGATGAAGCGAAAGAACTACATAAATTTTTTTGGCATAGATCTCATCAAATATCACATCTTAAACAGAAAAACCGAGAATTTTAAGAATATATAATTGATAATTCCTTAGCAGCTGACGGCGCTTTTACCTTCGACGTCTAATGTCACTATTCCAAGCCAAAACGTCTTAAAAAACGGCGCTGTCACTTATGTAACAGAAAAAAAGATGTTAAATTTTCTACAAAGTGCAATAATTGTTCACAATTTATTTGCAAAGTACATAGTAGCAACAAAACAATATGTGATAATTGTAAGAACTGAAAAAAGTGTCATAATTGTTTTCATGACTGCTAAGATTGGAAGTCATTTCAATTAATGTTTTTTTTTTGTGAAATGTTAATTAGAGACTATAAAGTGATATTTATTTTTTAAGTTCATATATTATAGATTAAGTAAAACATTATTAGATTTTACCATAAAATTCCAATAAGAAATTTTCATAGGTTTTTTGTAACGAAAAAAAAATACCAAAAAGCTGTTACTTTTTTTTATATCTCTTGTAGTATCTAAGTAAGAAGATTTATATAGCTAAAAAGAATCGATTACAATAATCAAGCCAATTATTTATCATTTATGAGCACTTATTCAAGTACACGTATGTAAAATTTATGATACCAGTTAAGGTTTAAAGGAACCATTAATATAGAAACAATCAGTCACTATTGGGCAGTGCAAAGTAGCAAGAAATTAAAGATAAATAATGAATGTTTATGAAGCAAAATTTCACTTTTATGTACAATGCTATAATAACACAAATCGCAGCTGACAAAAATAATTACACGAACATCCACTTTACCTGCGCTTTCTTGCCATTATACTGCTAAAACTGTTATAAGATTAATTATGTTGAATGCAAACAAGATGCAGCGTGCTGCATTTTAGGATTACTCGAAGCAAAACTGGGCAATTTACATGGATTTAGTGTATCATGTTTCCAGTGGAATAACTAGTATAATAGCAGATAATCACATCAAACAAGCCTTTTGATTTTAACACGGTAATTGAATCTATTTGTCCTGCTCATCTTTATTAATAGCGAAAGTTGTGAGAGCGTCATTTTAACAATTATTAGTAAGAAGTGGTAATTGCTGGTAATTAAGATATAACACCACCAAATTAAATTAGAGGTTTATAAATAATAGCGTATTTTTGTTTGAAACTTTATGAACTAGTATTGAGTGAATCAGGTAATGTTGCATCTAAATTTGGTTTAAAAAGCAAAAAATGATATTTATGTAGTGTGTATGTTTAAGTTGTAATCACATGGAAGACTTTTTATTACCAATATTACAGAAAAAAAAGTTATTCACCATGGTCTCAAAATTAAAATGAAACCATCAAATGTCAATTTTGACAATATGGAAAGCTCTTATGAAAACAAAGATGATAAAAATTGAAAACTACATCATTGGTGTCTACACATCTAGTTAATCATAAAACGTTAAAAATGACTTTTAAAATTTTAAGTTTAAAAGTAGGAACATTAATGCTTGTATACTCTCTTCGAGGTTTCATTCCTTTGTACGCAACTATATATATATTATATAACATATTGTTTCTGGTCGGGGAACCTTCATCAGTTGCGCTTCCCACAATTGAATGCCCTCTCGTACACTTCTCTATATACATGTGCGAAATTTATTTATCCTCCGAGTTGAATACTGATCCCTCCTGAAAGCATTAGTAAAAAAAAATTAAAAACATGACGAAGTTTTGCACTAGTTCTATTTCTAATGGCACCTTAGAATGGTCTTCTAGTTGCTTTGTCTATATGATCTGGTTATATATATATATATTATATATATATATATATATATATATATATATATATATATTATTCCATTGAAGTGACAGTTTTATGTGACCACTTCTGCTTGTTGGTGACACTATCGATTGGTCTTCGATAGGTCAGTTGAGGCCCAGTAATTTTTTCAAAAATTGACCTATCATTTTTCTAGAAAGATATCTAATTTGAAATTAAAATATGGTGGAGTTGATAATATAGATGCAAAAACTCTAATAGTGTTATCTAGACATATAGCACTACCACTTGCTCACATCATAAATTTAATTATACAGAAAGCAATTTGGCCTGGGGCACTCAAACTAGCTGATGTTACACCAATCTATAAGGCTAATAATAGGGACAATATCGCAAATTATAGACCAATATCCTTAATATCAAACCTAGCAAAAATTTTGGAAAAAATTATCTACCACAGACTACTCGATTTCATTAAAAAGAATAAAATCTTATCAAAAATACAAAATGGCTTCATGAAAAATACTGGTACAAAAGATGCTCTAAATTTTATTACTAATACAATTTATGAAAAACTTGATAAAAGTGAACCTATTGTTATTACATTCCTTGACGTAGCCAAAGCTTTTGATACTGTTAACCATTCAATATTATTAGATAAATTATACTGATATGGAATTAGAGTTTAAACTCAGTTCAAGCTACTTGACAAGTAGATATCAGCGAGTAAAAATATGGAATGACACTTAAGTGCAGTCATTCAGTAAAATTAGGAAACAGTAATGTTCCACAAGGTACCATCTTGGTAGTCCCCTACTATTTATTTTATATATAAATGACCTACTAGTTGATATACCAGAGGGAATTATATTATCTTTTGCTGATGATACGGCTGTGATATCAACAGGAAAAACATGGAATGCAGTTGAAACGCAAATGAATTACTACCTTAATTTGATAAATAAATGGCTTGCCTTAAACAAATTGTCTCTAAATAATAATAAAACGGTTTTCATGACATTCGGAAAATAATTGTCATATATTTCAATTTTATTTTATAAATTTATATCCATTGAAAACGAAATCCGACAGGATTTTGAAACGTTTGGTTTTAAAATATACACAAGTTTGAACTCTGATGTGGTATTATTCCCAAGAAAATCTAAAATAAACTAGAAGATGCCACAAATAACATTCAGAAAACAATTCGGAAACTACTGCAATAGTGTTCCCCGCCATATAAATATTAAGATAAATACCAAAAAATAAGAAGGGTAGAAAGTTGTAAATACTTAGGAAATTGTTTTGACTATAGAATGAGATGGGACACGCATGTTGCGAATTTATTTAATAAATAAAACATCTAAATACTGAATAGTCTTTATATTTCGGAATCACTATGGCCAAAATTATGTTAAGAAACTTTCGGACTGATACATTAAATGTTATTACTTATGCACTTTTTCGTATAGAATATTATCTGCTATGGTAACATAGCTTGGGGAGGAATTAGTATTTTAACTAAACAACTTTTATTACAAAGTTTACAAAATTAAACTCCTGAAAATTTTAGATATATAAAAAACAAACTTTTATCGAAAAAAAAAACCACTAAATCTGAACCAAATCTTTGCTTTTGAGTCTCTTAAATACTATTAAAACACGTTTTGGTCTAAATCTATTGTATAGTTTTCGCCTATTTATAAAATCCAACAGTTCTACAAGAAATAGAACTATTATGATTCCAAAAAGAAATTGAACTATAAGCAGTAAAAATAGTTATGCCTTAAAGCTATTAATGTTCCATTCAACAGCCTACCAAATGATTTGACCACTCTAAAAAAACTTGTTGGAACACTGTGAAAAAGAAAATAAAACCATGGATCTTGGCCAATAGGTTTAAAATTCTAAATAGTAGGATAGTAAATTATATAGGGAGAAATCGATATAAGTTCTAAAAGATTCTTTATCACCTGTATATATTAGTAATAATATTAGTAACCTAAGATTTTTCATAGGTCAAATTATGATTAAGGTTAGTGTTAAGATTATCAGATCTGCTAACAGGTAACTGAGTTTACCTCTGCAGGGTTTATTATATTATACCTAATGTAAAGTATTGTAAACATTAACTGATAAATAAATTAAGCCGGTGCATGCGCTTAAATAAATATTTGGTTGCATACTGTACCTAAGATGAGGGTTAAATAATGAACTGTGTAATAATAAAAACTAATATAAAAATATTTCCAATGAAATAATATTAAGATGAAAAAAGTGGACGCATAATAATCTAATTATAAAATATAATAAGATGTGACTGAATAGCAGTTTCCTAATTAATTTGCATTCGAAAATGATATTTTTTTTAAATTAAATTATTTCTTACAAAAAAACGCTATAGGTTACCTTATCGAAAAAAGGACTGGACCTTAACGAATCTAACGAGACCTTGGACTAATGTTATTAACACTTTGTAATTCTTTAGATGACATGTTAACTAATGAAACAAAAATCCGACAAGATACAGTTTTTAGTTTTTGTAATTTCTCTTACAGAACAAATTTGGAAAACAAACAAATCTAAAAGTAAATATATGTCTTGAGGGTTAGTAGTTTATATACATTAGGGAAAATTGCCTTCGGCTAATGGGATAAAAATTTAACTGCAACAAAAACTCTTATTTGTTTTCCAAGGGAAATCTAATTTATCGATTATCTTTTAGTGTTACGTCCGCAGCGTCTATGTATTCTTCCATTAACTTCTTTTTCGGAGTTTATGGAGCCAGAGTGGAGCTTAGAATACTTAAGTGCTTGGCAAATTAACGCCTTGTATCAGCGTGGATTGTGTTTATAAGGCTTTGGACAATTACACGGTAAATACAGTTTTTTGAGTAAAAATACAGTCAGAATATTTAAGTTGCATAGAAACAGAATACTCTTCAAAATTATAAAACAACATTTTGTTATTAACTCACTAATTACATACATTCTGAAAGGCGTGAAAATACGATTCAAAATTAGATTCGAGTTGTATTTTTAGAGACTTTCTAGATCAAAAACTTTAAGATATTTTTCTATATTTTACTGACATTTATCTAAAACAAATAATCCAAAGAGAATTATTTATTTACAGTGATTTTTAAAGATTTAAAGTTTTATAGTTCATCCGTTGTCTGCAAATTCTCAAATCGGCCTTTAAACTGAAGATTTTCTAATTTTATTTCATGAAATATTTTGTGTGTCCCATGAGACACAGTAACAAATTTGAATTTTATATATTTTCTATAGACATAAACATACATTTAAATTAAATAATAGTAAGTTATTTTATCTGTTACATGTTATATAAACGCATTTATGTAACGGGTATGAAAAAATAAGTTATGTTATTTATAATTGATTCCTAAGGGCTCAAGTAGTGAATTTATACTTTTTGACTAAAATAAAGTTAGTTATACTTTTTGACTAAAATTAAAGATGAAATACGTCTAAAGAGAAAAAAAAAATAAAAAGGAGTTATCGTTTGTCCAGGCCAAATTGCATATGGATGTCACTACAGAACCCTTCTACTATTTTAAGCATATCATGCAGCTGTTGTTTCGTAGCTGCAATCAACTTTAAGTCGTCCATGTATAACAAATGGTTTATCTTCAATGCTTGTCGTTGTTGTAGGAGTTGTCGTAGAATTTTCTGATCTACACAGAGTCATATGTCAGGTTGATGACTCAACACCTTTTGCGACTGAGAGAACAACAAGTTCAAATATACTACCAGACAACTGATCAGAAGCTCCTCAAATGGAAAGAGAAGCCCCTTCATGAAATACGTATAAATGACGTCAACCAAGATCATGTCGACAGTTCAGCGTCGAACTACTGATTGATCTCTGGTCATATGTTTCCTGAAACGGAAGGCTTTATATTGGCAATCCAAGATCAAGCAATTCCAACTGAGAACTATCTATAGTATATCGTCAAAGACCCTTCTATCAACAACGATTGATGCAGATATGGTTGCCAAACATCTGAATCTATCCAGCATATTACAGGAGATTGCCAAGGGTTCGCTGCAACTGAATACAAAGAACGACACGATGCTGTGGCAAAAATGCTGCACCAGGAACTAGCGCTGAAACTTGAGCTATCACAGTCGGTAAGAACACCCTACTATATATACGAACCAGAATCTATTTTAGAAAATAACAACTAGAAGCTGTACTGGGACCGCACGATACTGACCGATCGGACTGTTGCTCACAATAGACCAGATATAGTTTTAGTAGATAAAATCTCTACGAAAACAATCCTTAATTGACATAGGAATCCCTAACAACAATAACATAAATATTAAGCAGGCTGAAAAAATAGCCAAAAACAGGGAGTAGGTATTTCAAATAAAGACACAGTGGGACATGAAAAACACGACTGGACGAACATCTTTACCAACTAATGCAAAAAGCCGTTCTGTTAGAAACAGTCCAGACGGCCAGAAAATTCAACCACGGGCCTGATAATCTGCCAAGGGCTCCCACAAGAGCTAAACCCTTTTGATATCTAGGATATTTGGGGTTAGTGAATTTTCACTTAAAGGCAAGTTATGCGTGCTTTAGAGGTAGTGTGCTGCCATATGCTGTATGGTCAATTCGAGGAAGGAGTTATAAGTGACAAATTCAAGAAATAATGTCAAAAGAATCAAAATAATATCAACGTATTTTCATACTATAGTTTATACTCGTATAAAAGAAACATCATTTGGTTTCTGTGAAGTTTGTGAGAAAAGTTAAAACTACAATTAAATTAAAAATGTAAATTTGAAAACATATAAAAGAAAAATTGAAATATGTTAGACCTTGATATACATTGGTTATTAAACCATTTTTGCAACCAATAACAAGAACGGGAATAAATCGTTGCTGTTTAATTAAACTTATTTCATAATTTAAATTGCAAATTGGTCCCTAAGAAAAAAAGTGTATTTTATAATTTCGAAAGTATACCTTTACATAAAACTAAAAGTGCTTGGAGAATATTCTTGTGGTATCAAGCAAACATTTGTAAATAAATATGTGACATGAAGCATTCCAAAATTGAACAATTCGAATATCACCCTGTATCATTAAAACTTATAAAGGATTCTATACCGTTCATTGTCCAAATCGGTTATATATAGTGCATTTAGTGGAAAATTACATTCTTATTAATTGATTAGTCGATTATTTACTCGAGTTTGTCGCTTGAAATATTTCGGTTTATCGTTGAAGAGATGACCCTTAATTCGCCATAAATGATTCATATGCAAACTACATACATACTTGTAGAGTATCATTTGATTATCAATCGTTCAAATTTCTACAATTAAATCAGTGACAATCGGATTATCGAAAGGATTTTAATAACGGAAATAATTTAATTTCTAACTAGATTTATGCTCACATTTATTCGGAAATCAATTAATTGAGGATGTGTAAGTGATTCATTAACGCAATTATATAGCGTGTTTTAAAAATAATAAATGTTGCTGAAGTTTATCTTAAATTAAATGACACTTATAACATTTTGCTTCAGTTGAAGTAGGCAAATAAGATACTAGTGTGAGGACATTTAAAAGTTTCATCAACGTAGGCTTTGACAGATGTTCTGCTACATCTACAGCCTCTCAAAAGAAAATTATAATTAATAATATAAACAAATGCAATTAATTTTACTAGTCGTATCTCAAGCCAATTTAACAAATCGCCAAAACAGCAGGACAACATTCGGTATGTGGATACTTAAAAAAATTGAGACAGTATCTATAATTGGTGACACTAGTTCCTGACTTTTGTAACATCCAATTTTTTGAAAATTAAACAAAAATCTTTTAAGTTTCATAATAGCAAATATACCAATGAATATCAAAAATACCTAAATTTGTTTTATTTATAATGCTTAAATGTTTGCATTGCACAATCATGCTTACAATTAAAGTGCCAAGAACAAGCAGCTCCATCACACTGGAACCCGCTTTGAAAAAAACCTAATTTTTTTAAAGCCTATTTTAACTACAAACGATACTAATATATATACTAAAGTTAATTTTTTTGTAGTTTTATTAGTTCATTCAATCATCTCTAAAATAAACTTCCTTAAAAGAAAACTAAAAGAGTCTGCTTTAATTTTGTTAAATGAAAACGATTGTATCGCTACTAGCTCTGTAGAATTCAGTCATTCCTGGTTGCCGATGATTAAGGAAGAAATTGCTAATGGTCATGTCCTTGTAAAAAACCCAATATCGGGATAGTTCATAAGGTTTTTCCTAGGTTTTCCCTTATGATTTTAATGGGATCACTGAATCAACAAAGTTCTTTGGTCGCATTTTCTTATAACAAAGTCGCACCTAGGAGCGCCACATAAAATTCTAAAGTTCTCGCTTTCAAATTCTTCCAATTTGAAAGGAACTTTATGATTATATGATCTTTAGAAATTTCTGTGCTACCCTGTATATTATAAATAAAATTCTCTTAGTTACGTCAAAAATCAAATAATACACATTTTCAAATATTTTAATTTACATCTTAGAATTGTGCCTTTTTAATCCGTAGTTTCTTAACCATTGACAACGGGGTCTGATCTAGACCCCGAAACGTTTGGAATATACAGCAATTTTCTTTAAACTGTGGTGTTATTTCCCAAGAAGACACCGATTGGTATGTTTTACGTTATAGAAAAATGTACGGAATCAAGCTGGAATATATCTTTGTATAATACAATTCATAATATTCAAATTGCGTGAGCAGTTTTAGAGGACCTTTCTGTAACATAATGTAGTTTAAACCATCAAAATTGCCCAAGTCGTTTTTGAAAAATTTTTGGAAGTCGGTTAAAAAGTGATAGATATGACATGTATGATGGGCTTCGATTAAGTCATGTTTTCTCCAGAACACACTGGTACTGATTTTGTCCTATTAAGTTCTCACTTTCTATCGTAAGAAGAAAATCGGTCTAAAGAGTGTCAGCCAATTGTATTTTTCAAATAGTAGAACGATCCAAAAACAAAACTCTCTTACTGCAGTTTTCGTGTAAACGTTCAGATTATAGATGTCTAAAAAAAATTCTATCATTCCCTGTAGTGTATTCTTTCCGTTCAAGAGTAATCATGTCGGCGAGTAAAAAGTTTCCGTTAAGTCGGAGCATTATAATTCTGCTCCTTAAAGAAAAACCAAAAGCGCAGACAAAGTCATTTATCAATGTTCAAACGTGTGAAAGTTTTTATTCTAATAGTAAAAAAAAATCGTTTGTTTTCTGTAGGCATGTTGACGGAAAACCCATTTTCAAGGCGAGCGCCGCCTGGATGGATACAAACAATTGGGTGTTGTACGACGGGCGAAACGGATCAAGTGAACGTCAAAAATAAAAATGGCCGCCGATATTTCACGATCTTGATTGATATAAGGAAATAAGGAAGGAATATAAACACGACTGATCTGTATGGAATGAGAAAATGTAGAACACGTTATCGCATAAATATCTAACAATGATAAGATGAGGGAAATAAATTTTATTCAAAAAGTCTTCAAGTAGTAACACAGGAAATCTTCGAAGGGCCTAGTTTTACAGTATCTTAATGTTTTGTAAAAAGTACAAAGATTGTTATAATAGAGCAAGACTTTTGTGTGAAAAATTTGTTCAATAACAAAATGCACTTTACTGAATCGATTGCTTTCTAAGCAGAGTTTTGGTTTAAATAAAAAGAATATTGAATACTCTCTACGAGGTGTCATTGTTTTGTACGCAAGACAATATATACAGGGTGAGTTTTTTTTGATGATCAATATGGGGATCTCGGAAACTAGCGGAGAAAGAGCAATTGTCAAATTGTGGAAAGATATGCAGTTTTACTGGTCCAATTTAACGACACTTTCGGATTTTTGTAAAAAGTCATGACTTACTAGATATTTCGAAAAAACGAAATTCTGTCGATTTAGTCAAATCCCTCTAGCTCCTTTGTTTTTGATTTTATAAAAAAAAGTGTAAATATTCAAAATTGAAGGGAACTGTATCCCGAATATGATTGTCATGTCCTCGTTTGCGTGACAGCTTTCGTGTTCGAGATATGACACAAACTTATCTTTTTTTTAATGGAAACCATAGTTGGCTATGACCTCCAAAAATTGGACAATTTTAGAGCTTTTCAACGATATAATACTGGATATAGTTATTCACAAAAATAACGGAGTTATGGATGCATTTCTCTCTTATTTTCACTTTTAACGTAGTTAGCCATGAAATAGATTGATTTATTAAAAACTATTCCAAAAATATTGAACGATTTTTTTATTAGGTATATCAGATATAACGAAAAAACTAAATAAGTAGGTACTTACTACAAACTTAAGAAAGTAAACCACATAATAATAGTTACAATTTATGTTCGAAAATTCCACTATTGTTATTTAGACAAAAATTGCCTCTTTTTAAGATTGACATTACCGCTTTCCTCACAGACCGCCTATCAATTTCTTCAATTGCTTGTAATACCGCCTCCCTTAGTTCATCAATGGTCTCATACTTTCTTTTGTACACTTTGTTTTTAAGCGCACCCCATAAATAGAAGTAAATAACTGCCAAATAGGGAGACCGGGGTGACCATTCGCGTGGTCCATTTCTTCCTATCCAAGAGGTTGGATAGATATCATCTAAGTGTTGTCTTACTAATAACGAGTTATGAGCAGGTGCTCCATCATGTTGGAACCACTCAATTTCTAAACGAGTTCTCAAATTTAAATTATGCAACATGTCTTGTAAAAGTGTATCACAAGAAATGCAAGTAGCGCTCCCCAGTAAGTGATTCGTCATAGATAAAAGGGAATTTTATCTGGGGTCGTCTTTGTTCTACATGGAAAGGTTTTTCTTTAGCCCAGATATGCTCATTGTGTGTATTGAACATACCGCAGTTAGTAAATCTAGTTTCATCTGACCATAACACTTTTAATGCAAACTGTGGATTGTCAAGGCACCATGTACAAAACAAAATACGTCGATGTTCGTCACCAACATGCAAAGTTTGAGAAACTGAAAGTTTGTACGGGTGGAACTTGTGCGCTTTCAGTACCTTTACTACAGTTCGTTGAGATGTGCCAGCTTCTGCCGCAATCTCACGAGTTGATGTTAGATGGATTTTGATTTACCATTGCCAAAACATTTATTTGTGCTGCTTCGTTAATTTGATTACGTTCTTTGGTGGTTTAGTAAAAGATCCATATCTGCGTAAACTATCGTAAAGCCTCTTAAATACATAGAGCAGGTTGACGACTATTAAAATATCTATGAAAGTATTCCTCAGCTGCACGAACTGAATTTTTATTGCATATGATATAACATTCCACCATGTTCAGTTTTTCTTCGTTAGAATATTCCATTTTATCACGAAAACTTGTCAATATCGACTGAGAGTTCAGCACTACTAATGGAATTACTCTCAAATGAGGAAACGTCAAAGTAAAAACAATCTTTTTCATGGTTACCTACGTTAAAAGTGAAAATAAGAAGAGAAAAACATCCATAATCCGTTATTTTTATGACAAACTATATCGTTGAAAAGCTCTAAAAATGTCCGATTTTTTGAGGTCATAGCCAACTATGGTTTCCATTAAAAAAAAGATAAGTTTGTGTCATATCTCAAAAACGAGAGCTGTCACGCAAACGAAGACACAACAATCATATTCGGGATACAATTCCCTTCAATTTTGATACTTACACTTTTTTTATAAAATCAAAAACAAAGGAGCTAGAGGGATTTGACTAAATCGAGAGAATTTCGTTTTTCCAAAATATCTGGTAAGCCATGACTTTTTACAAAAATCCGAAAGTGTCATTAAATTGGGCCAGTAAAACTGCAAATCTTTCCCAATTTAACCATTGCTCTATCTCCGCTAATTTCCGAGATCCCCATACTGATCATCAAAAAAAACTCACCCTGTATAATATATACTGTTTCCTGGTTAGGGTACCTTCATCAGTTGCGTTTCTCACAATTGAATGTTCTCTCGAACACTTCTTTATGTATTTGATATATATCGTTACATTTGAAGACGCGAAATGTAAAGGCCGACATCTAGGATTATCGGGGAAACTAGCACATATCTCTGACAGAAGTGAAGTTAACTTGAAAAATTCATCGTGACATTCTAACCTAGGAGTTACGGGTAACAGCAATTACATGGAACGGCTCTAGAATCGGAACCTCTACGTGCTAGTTTCCCCGAAAATCCTGGATGTTGTTCTTTATATTTCGCGTCTTCAAAAAGAATATTGTCCATTTGGCTTGATAATTAAAAAATGCCGTCAAATAACTGAGACCAGTGGCGTATAGTTTAAGGAGCTTGGCTTATTTAACATTCCCAAGCACCGGGGATGGGGATGACTGTTTTTATTTTAGATGTAAAACTCTGTACATTTTAAAAAAATCCGACTTATTATTTTTTCTATCTGTGTTTACATGGTGCTCTATTAATTGCCCTTTTCCTACTTTTGATTATTATTTAATATCTTTATGGAAATTTATTGAAAATGTGTCTAGCCCTATTTCATTGAATTGCTAAACAAATACTCATCTTAAAAATAACTAACGGGTTCTAAACGAACAAGTCGACTCTCGTCTCAGCCATGTACGGCAATATAATTTTGCAAAATTTTACAATAATCAGCAGCTTTAACAAAGACATTTACATAGATCTAGACCTGCAAAGACGGATGCAGAAGGGAGCGATGGGACCGATCACCACCTCCGAGGGCCTCAAAATCACAGTGATTTCGGCACTGAATCAAAAAATAAAATAAAATAATTCCAAGAGCTTAAAATAATGTAATTTTTGTGGCTTTAACTATTTTTGAGATAATGTCAGGAAATGCAATAAAAGTTAATTTCCTACGAGACCGCCTCACCCGTCTGACTCATGAGATCGCTCCCTCTGACTACCTAGGTCGCTTGCCCCCTTGACTACAGGGATCGCCACCACCCTGAAGCTGGTCACTAGATCTGCCCCTGAAACCCTGCGTTTGATATAAACACTCTAATTATTTCAAAATTTATTTTAACTTTTTCCAAATCAATCCAACATTTTTGGCTATTGGGAATGCTGTGGAACCTTTGGTGTGTCACAAATGTAAAAACACAGTTTTGCACTCATAACACCAAACTTGTATTTTAAACACTCGACGCCGTTTCAACAACTCTAAGTTGTCATCATCAAGGAGTAAACCAACTTTTTTTCGTTTCGTGTTGTGTTCTTCTTTGTGTAATATAACTGAATTTTGAAATTGTATTTTAAAAACAACGTCCCAAGCATGTTCACAAATTCCGAATTTGTCAAACTGTCGTTTTTTAATGTAATTTATCTGTTCGTTTATTCGAACATTTAGAGCTGTAGACGTTTGTCCAATATAGAATTTATTGCATTCTCAAAGGATTTATAAATGCAATTTTTGGTATTTTGAGTTGCGTTTAGAATATGTTTTTGATGATAGATTTATTTTAGTGTACTTCTGGTTTTAAATCATTATTTAATATTATATCTGCTTCCCACTCTTTTCAGTCTTTCTGGAGAGACCCTATGGTTGTTAGCAATCGTTTGGTATTCGATTTTGTTTATCTCTTTATTAATCATTTTTTCTGGGTAACTGTTGATAGAAAATACATTTTTTTGTAATCGTTTTTTCTTCATTGAATTTGTTGATGTTAGAGCAATTGGTCTTTGCTCTGTCATATAGAGATTTGATGATATCCCTTTTTAGTGAATTTGAATGATTAGAGTTAGAGTTGAGATACCTGTTAGTGTGAGTCGGTTTTTGTCAACTCCTGTTTCAAATGTCGATTCTGTTTTAAGTTATTAAAATGTCCAAGAAAGATAATATGTTATTTTGTTCAAGTTCTAAGTTACACTGAATAGTTTATTCTTTGTTGTTTACATCGTTAAATAATTCATGTAGGTCTTCAAGATTATGTTCACAAACAACGGCTACGTCATCAACATAGCGCCACCAAACCAAAGGTTTAAACTATTTTGAGAAAAAAAAAACAAAAAACACACCTCAAAATACAAAAAATGCCTTTATAAAATTTCTTGTGAATGTAATAAATTCCATATTGGAGAAACCTTTAGACCTCTAAATGTTTGAATATAGAAACACAAAAATTACATTAAAAAACGACAGTTTGAAAAATCCAAAAACTCCAAAATTTGTAAACATGCTTGGGACGTTGCACAAAGAAGAACACAACACGAAACGAAAACTAAAAGAATCTGCCCCAATTTTGTTAAATGAAAACGATTGTATCGCTACTACCTCTGTGGAGTTCAATCGTTCCTGGTTACCGATGAAGTTTCTGTTCTACCCTGTATATTATCAAATTAAATTCTCTTAGTTATCACATAAGTTAGATAATAGATATTGTCAAACATTTTAATTAGACATTTTAGAATTCTGCGTTTTTTCATAATTTCTTTGCTACTGACAACGAAGGCTGACCTAGACTCCGAAACGTTTGGAAATATGATATAGAAATTTTGTTACTTGTGGTGCTACTTCCCAGAAAGTGCTTAAACATTAGCAAAATTATTTTGGACTTGTACATATATATTTATACATTATGCTTCAAGCCAATTGAAGGAAAAATAAATCTTAGAGGAAAAACTGAGCCCAAGCATGAAAAGGTTAATATGTTGTTAATCGCGGATGACTAAATAAGCAGAAGTTTTGCAACAGTTTTTATTTAAGTTAAGTATGTAAATAATGTCAAGGAAACGAAAATTATGGCTTTTGAAGGAAAAAGGTCTGTAAGTTTTCATATAATTTTAAGTAACCAACCCAGAGGACTTGTAGTCGACACCAGTTTCCTTCGATGCAATAATAAAACAATGTTAGCAGACGTTTTAATTTATGGGAGTCAAACTTGGACAAGGAATTAAAAGAATAACCAAAGTTGACAAATACCAGAAATAAAGTTCTTAAGAAAAGTTGAAGCTTGCACTCTTAGAGAACAAACAACAAATAAGAAAAAACGATGTCATAGTCAAATTGAAGGAGAAAAAACGAATATAATATACAGAAAAAATTAAATACTCCAGAGTAGCCTAACGAAGTAATAAAATAAGGAAAACCATAATGAGCTGTACTTAGAAAAAGATGGATTGATTCATAAAGGCAGAGCAGGCTAAAAGCTATGTACCTTTGAAGTGACAAGATAAAGAAGAATAAGCAAATTGGTATAGTAAAAATACATTCTATAAGAACGAATAATGCATGTCTAATGTTCACCAGGAGAACAGCTGCCATGCTTTATATAAATTGTTAATTTTAATATAGTTTTGTTTACATTTTGTAAAAGAATATTTTTATGTAACTAGATTACGAATTTGTTCAACAAATAAGTCCAAAATGAATCAACTTTAATGTTTTCTGGTGAAAAACAAACCTCATCAATACTATTCCACAAACACGGCAAGGGTAACTTTTACCCGCTTAAAGTGATTATTTTGTTTGCGAATTTTACAAGTTTAGACAAATCGCTGACTGCTCAACTTTCTCACTTGGCCAAAGTGAATGTCCGGCTAGAGGAAGTTTGCCTTCGTTTACCACTGGGGAATAAAATCCACTGCTCTGAGAATTCTCTTGATATTTTGTGTCCTATTTGAATGCGGCGCGGTCAGTAAGAAACGGGAAGTAATCAGAGCTATTGCTAGAGGTCGCTCTTTTACCGAACATTCGGAACGAGGATACTGCCCACAAAGCACCATAAAACACCGAGCGGATACACTTATCAAGTAGTTTACTGATATATTCGCGACTATCTCAAACAAAAAGACTTATCCTTTCAAAGTAAATGACTTCCTCTTGTCCACCCCAGTTACGAAGCTTATTTCAGAGAGAATTATGTGTTTTTAAAAGGGATTTAAGATGGCAAATAAAATTAAATTTGCCAGTGGAAGTGCGAGATTGGGTAAATGTTCGGGAAACTGTTATGGCTTTCGTTTCGTTTTGATGAGACTGGTGTGCATGTAGAAGGAAAATGAATTCTTCTAGTCAAGCGGAATGATTGAAAGTACTGCGTTTGCTTGAACGCTAAGGTATTTTATTGATATTTTCAAAAGTAATCTTTAGTTCTTTACCAACAAGAACTAAATATTAATTCTATTGAAGACAAATGTTCAAAAGAAAAGAAAAAGTTTCGAAACAAAATTGAAACACATGCAGTGGTTAGTACCCCTGTGAAACCATTTTGAATGGAAGATCTTTCTGGTCCACGAATTAAAGACCATTTTATATTTATAACAATAAGAATATAAAATGCATATTCAATAATACAACTTACTAAAATTATTAAAATAATTTATAATTAAAAACCAACCGACTTTAACTGACTTATACTAAAAACCGTTTAGAAACCGTATGCAATCAATCCATATTTTCTGACATATCTTTTTTTCTCTGATTTAAGGTACATTTCTGTTGATTATTTTAGCGCATTCTTAACTCTCTCTTTTTCTTCTCCCCACTCCCCTCCCTCTCTAATTTGTATTCTTTCTCTATATTTTTCACATATTTTTTTAACTTTTTAGGGTTCCGGATATACAATATACGGATACCCTTATAATATCACTCCGGATTTCTGCCTCTGTCACATCACAGCAATTTTCTTCCTAAACTACTGGACGGAAGAGGTTGAAATTTGGTATGAGTGTATAGTTTGGTGACCCAATTAGGAGTATATATCGCAAAAGAACAAATTTTGAATTTAGTGGTAGTTCTGAGGGGAAAACTAAAAAAATGGACCGTTCCCCCCTGATCTCCGAAACTACTGGGTCTAAAATTTTGAAAAAAATAGGAAGTATAGAACGTTGTCCCGAACTTTACAGGAAAAACAAGGAGAACCCATTAAAATTAATTTTGGGAGGCAAATTACAAAATTAAATGAAAATTTAAAAATAAAATTTGAACATCATGTAATACATCAAATGAAAGGTCTCATTCTGAGGAACACACATATATTTTTTCATATTTAAAAAAATAATAATTAAAAAGATATTATCTCCGAAACTATTGAACGGAAAGTTTTGAAAAAAACTAGTGGTATAGAGTCTGACCTGAAATTTACTGGAAAAATAAGGAGAAACCTCTACTATTAATTTTGGGGGGCAAATTACTGAATTAAATGGAAAATATAAAATTAAAATTGTTTCTAACGCATCATGTTATACATCAAATGAAAGAGCTCATTATGACGAAAACAAATATATTTTTTTCATATTTTTAAAATAAATCAATTAAAAGATATTAACAAAAATATAAAAAATTTTACCAATTCCCCCCGCCCCTTATCTCCGAAAAACTGTAAAATTTTGAACAAAAATAGAGGTATAGCGCCTTACCTGAACTTTACTGGAAAAATAAAGGAGAACTCCCTAATATTCATTTTGGGGGGCAAATTATAGAATTAAATGGAAAATAAAAAATTATAATTGTTTCTAACGGATCAAGTAATGTATCAAAGGGCTCATTATGACGAATACAACTTATGTTTTTAAATGTTTTTAAAATAAATTAATTAAAATATATTAAAAAAATATTTAAAAAAATTACCCATTCCCCTCTGTATTTCCTAAACTATAAGACCTATTTTTTTTTGTTTACAGGAAAAATACGAAGAAATCCCTAATATTAATATCGGGGGCCAAATTATAGAATTAAACGCAAAAAAAATATAATTTTTTAACGCATCATGCATATATCAAATGAAAGGGCTCATTATGACGAATACAAATAAATATTTTTCATATTTTTTAAATTAATTGTGTACAAGATATTAACATAAAGATATAAAAAATTCTCATTTGCCCTTTATTTTCGAAACCATACTACCTAAAATTTTGAAGATAATTAGGGGTAATGGGGCTCACTTGAAATTTATAAGAAATATTATTAGAAAACCCCCATAGTAATTTTAGTGACAAACTATACAATTAAATGGAAAATAAAAATTCTAATTTTCAAACGCATCATGTAATATATCAGATAAAATGCTCATTATGTGAATAACAAATATATCATATTTTTTAATCATTTGTTTAAAAGATACTAACAAAAATATTAAACATCGACTTCATTCCTACTTTAGAAACTACACGATTTATATTTTGAAAAATATATTTTATTTGTTTATTTTTGAATAATTTCTTGAATATACACATCAGATTCAAACTTGTGTATAATTTAAAATCCTGTCGGATTTCGTTTTCATGGATTAAAACTATGACAATTATTTTGCACAAATATGTTTACGTCTTCCAATATACAGAGCCTCAAAAAATTCAGACAGTAGATTATAAAAGGCTTCCCTGAAAAAAAAATTTTTTTAGTAAAACAAAACTCTTATGTTTCCTAGGTGTACGACTTTTTTATAAATTTAAAACACTCCGTTTAAAAGTTATTACTGTAATTCATATCCCAGAAAATGCACTCATTCTACGTGCTTTTCTGAAACTGGAATATTTGAGAATCTTGAAGGTGGTACGGAACCTACTTAGTATGTGAGTCCAAATCGCACTTAAAGACCAAATTAATTAACATTTGTTCTTCCCGGAAAAGCCAGTTGTTTGTTTTTTATTTGGATACCAATTTCTATAAATGTAACTCTAAGATACACCCTATATTGTAACCACTTGCCAATTTATATATGCTTCTACGTATTGAATCACCCAATATAACTTATTAGCTATTAGTCATTTTCTGAACACTCTATAGAATTATAACTCATCCCGGAGAGCAAGCACGACGTAAGACGAGCGCCCTGATATCTTGAAAACCAAAAAAATAGTATGTGTATAAATATTCTGTTCCACCCTATTGACTGTTTATATTTTACTATTGTTAAATCACCCTGTATACCTATAATTGTACTTAGCCCCATATGTCAAGTATAGAACAATTTCTATACCCGCAATTTTTGAACGCACATTGTATAAGTAACATACAAACTGCTACAATGTCCCTAATGTGAGAACCACCATTATGGAAATTCTAGAAGAAATATTCAACTTATCTATCAACCAATGTGTCCAAAAAAATTTGTTATAAGCAACTTCTGTATGTACTGTACAGGCTTCAAACATAACTTTGCCCACGTCTAAAGATTTGATCGACCCTTTGTCCACATTACTAAATAGGCGTCTTATAGAAAAAATTATTCAGATAAGAGTATTAGAAAACTTTCCGAACCTAATTTGTGGTGATCTTGGGTTTGTCATGGTAGACGTCTTGGATAAATATCTGAATATAGTTTTTCTCCTTCCTTTTCTATTGCTTGGCTAAACTGGAGGATTCCGATTGGCACTGCATTGATGCTTAACCTTTAGATGACATTTAAGATCATGGGCAGGATCAAAGTCAAGGCCATGCTCGAATGCAAAGTGTTCAACACTATCCCCCACCGCTGACTTAAAAAAACCATAGTGTTACTTCTCTCTTCTTTCAACCATCTTGAATACGCAACTATTTATGTGCCACCGAATACAACATTTTTTGAATCACCCTGTATAACTATAATTGTATTCCACCTTCTGTTTCAACCTTTTAATATATGACACTGCTTATGTACCACCCAATATCACATTTATTTTTAAGATTATTTGATCCCACCCGTATAATTGTTATTTTACTTCGCTCTCTATTAAAAGATTGCGGCGGCATAACAACTTTTAGTTTCAATACACTCATTTCACTCGACTGTAAAAGCTTGGTTTCGAAAAGTAAGACTTGAAATGTATCCAACTGAAAACAGTTACAAACACACTGTACAATATATGTTTATGACTAAAATTTGCAATGATTGCAAAATAATCATTTGTAATAAAAACTAAAATATTTGCTATTATGGGAGAAGATCCACAAAACCGAACACATTCAAAAAATGGTAATAAATAATAAACTTTCAAAACAGGTCAATGGCTGTAATTAGGGTATGAAGTAACATAGCTAAACAAAACGGAAACTAATTTAGCTCTAAAGGGCGAACAATCACGAGACAAGTAAAAAATATAGCTAGCAAAGAAACACAAATAAAATTTTATTTGGCAGTTACTAGTCAAACAATGGACTGTACTAGGACCTCACAAATCAAAAAACATAATAGAAACACAAGAATGACATTGCACTGTAAAATAAAATAGTATACGAAACGTAATGAAATAAGAAATTCTATCAGAATAGAAGAACGAGTTCAACACAACTAAAATGAGAGAGATACAAATAGAAAAATACGAAGCGAAAAGGATGGCGTTATAAATTAATATAAAGTAGGATGACCACTTAAAAATGGGTACCATTATAAAAAACTATCCTAATGACTGCGCCATTTCCAAAAAAAACACTGATCATAAAGAAAAGCATACGCGTTGAATCTACAGCTTTTTTGTCTGGAATCAAACAATCAGGGGTCATTTGATCAGGTTGTGACAATGACAATCAAAACCAGATACAACATTGTAGTGGGCATAGTCATAACTCATTGAATGATATTCATAAATTACCAACAAGTGTAAGCTCTAAAACACGGAACAATATTGCCAGTTTATACAAGATTTCATACGAATTCTTGTTTTATGTATGATAAATTATCTACACATGAAGTCGTAAAAAATTACTAAATTAGCTCTCTCATTTCATACCGTGTCTGGCGTTAAGCAAATTTTATGACTCGTAAACACAAAGGAGGCACACATCAACGTGCCACGCCGTGAGCTCCGAAGAGGGAACGCCTGAGAATCTTTTGTGGAAGATTGCGAAAAACGCCATCTTGAAACGGAAGATTAGATGAAAATTGCCGCAAATTTACTTGTTTAAAAGGGTATATCTTCGCAGACGGAAATTTCTTGATATATGCGGAGCTACAATTCAAGAGGGCATATAAATCTAGTTTATATTTGTCTGCTTAGTGATTTACAGTCTTTGGATGGAATGAAAATCTCGGCATAAAATGAATGTATTATAAAGTAGTGTTATACTAAGGCTGAAATATTAACTAATATGAATAATGTAACGAAACAAAGCTGAGCGATGTAAAAGAAGCACTATATATGTATAATTTTTCTTATGTTTACATCCCATTACTGATTTTGTATTGTACGAAAACGATAATTTCTGACGTTTCACTAATTTGACACTTAAAATTTTCAAAGATGATAAAAGCGAATTGATGTGTCAGCTTTTAGAGAACAATGTCGAATTCCCAGCTCGTGCCTTTGCTCCATTGCTTGTAGTTATTTCAGCACAGAACACTGGATTGGATTTTGAAAAAACATTCTTTTTCCAAACCTTGACTATTCCAACAAAAATTTCAAACGCTACTATTGAAATTATCAATGATGTCTCTACACATGTTGAACATCTTTCCTTTCTGATACGGTCTGCAATTTGTACAAGTATTCCATGAACCCGTTAATTTCTGATGTTCCACTAAACTGAAATTTGATATTTTCCAAAAACGAATTTTGATGTCTAAGCTTTTGGAGAACCAATCGAATTCCTACCTCGTGCCGGTACATTTGCTCCATTGCCTTTATTTATTTCTGTACAGAACACTGGATCGAGTCCTGAAACAATATTCTTTTTCCAGGCCTTGATTATTCCATCAAAAATTTCAGTTGCTATTGAGATTATGAACAATGTAGGTTCTTCCGAAGCTACTCTCCTCAACATGTTGAACATCTCTCCCTTCTGATACGGTCTGCAACTTGTACAAGTATTCCATGAAAAAGGTAATTTCTGATGTTTCACCAAACTTTTTTGGTATTTTCAAAGTTGCGAAAAACGAATTCTGATGTCTAAGCTTTTGGAGAGCAAATCGAATTCCAACACCGTGCTGATACATTTGCTCCATTGCCTGTATTTATTCCTGTACAGAACACTGAATTAGGTCCTGAAACAACATTCTTTTTCCAGGCCAGCCAGCTGCTCTCCTCAACATGTTGAAGATCTCTCCTTTTTCTTACGGTCTGCAACTTGTACAAGTATTCCATAAAAGCGTTAATTTCTGATATTACACCAAACTGACACTTGACATTTCCAAAGAAGACAAACACGAATTCTGCTGTCTAACCTTTTAGAGAACAAGTTTAAATCCCCAGCTCGTGTTTGTGCCCTTGCTCCATGGCCTGCATTTATTCCTGCACCGAACAATGGATTGGGTCCTGAAAAAACATTGTTTTTCCAGGCCTTGAGTATTTCAATAGAAATTTCAGTTACAGTTTGAAATTATGAATGATGTTGGTGCTTCCGAAGCTACTCTGCTCAACACGTTGAACATATCTCCTTTCTGATATGGTGGTAAAGTTGTACCTGGCATTATAGATGTCAAACGTGAAAATTTGCCGAAGATATTCTCGGCAGAAGTTGCGGATTTGGCCGCTCATTGTATGAGTATAAGCTGTCCCACTACTGCTTCAGCTCTACATAGAATCGATATGGTTTGAAGGACTGGTTAGGGTGGTTGCTGCTGTTACAGAGGTTGAATTCAAAAAGAGCTGCTACCATTAAGGAATTTATTAGAGATCCAAGAATTCAAAGATGATAAAGAAATTCTGAAACAGATATATGTATATCCACTGTCTGCGGATCACCGATGCATGTTTGAAGCGGGCGTCGATGGTGTGTGTGGGGGAGGGGGCACTGAAGTATCTGCACCTTAACAACCATATCACAAGCTCAGAAACAAATTGACTATTAGAAAAAATATATTAAAATAATGAGAATTACGACTGGAGAGTATTGGTCGTGTCGTGACGGGATATATTGCAAATGGAAAAGCTGTGGCATCTTTGGTGTGTCACAAATGTAAAAACACAGTTTTGCACCCTAACACCTAACCTATAAAATAGAGAAAATTGTTATTTAGATTTGGTTTGGTTTATTCCTTGATAATGACAACTTAGAGTTGTTGAAAGGCGTGTTTAATTAAAGGTTTGGTGTTAGGAGGCACTCTTTATACCTACATTAATTGTTGGCATATGATGATTGCAAATTGCTGACAAGAATATATTTATACAATTAAAATAAAAATATTTTGTAAAATATTAGGTAAAATCTGAACAACGATTTTTGAAATTGCACGCTGTTGATTCATGTCTTACTATTATTTACCAACTATTTTATAAAAAGTGTGCTATCATGGATCTTCAAATAAGCTATAGGTATATCTTTGGCCAATAGAAAATATTTTTTCAACAAAACACTAACGTTAATATTTTTACTGCAGAATTGTATGTCAGTTCAGATTTGGTTATCTGTGTCCCAATTTTCGTTGATAAACAGTCTCAACATCATTCCACTCTATTACCCGAAGCTGTAAATTTTGCAGTAACGGAATCGGCGAAGTCTACGATTTGTGCAAACAGAACAGCCTTTCTTGAAGCTTTCTCTTAAATAAATAATACTGTAGTTGCACCTAAAAGATTTAATAATACGTTATTTAGTGAGTGGAACGGGTACATTTATGTCTCATACACATGCCGAAAGCCCTATGCGCTATTTATACTCTGGCCAAGTCTATAAATTCATTCGGATAATGCAGGTTGTTTGTCGTGGGCGGTTCTCGTATTCCTGTTACGTTTCCAAATTAAATTTGATGCACGTAAACTTATTTTCTCTATAGGACGTTGGTGTCACCGTAACGACCTGTTCGTCTACCTTTTAGAGCAATGCAGACAAAATAGTTCCAGTTATAATATAATATGGAGGTTTCGAAAACCGACTGAAAGTGTGAAATCAATATTCTTTCTAGTTTGAGAGTTTCACCTTTGTAAATGTTACTTGCGAGAAATTGGCGCCCAACGTGGGCAACCAATAGAAGGATCAAAAATAAAATATTAAAATAAACGTATAAAAAAATTCATTATTATGAACTAGGCTTGGTTACGGGTGAGAACCGCGTCTGAATTTATTAAATGCTCGACGTTTCGACTCCTGTTTTGGAGCCATTATCAAGAGACAAAAGTGAAAAAAGCTTCAGGGTCTAGATTGAACTCGGGGCCTCAGTCCGCCTACTCTCCGAGAGTCACTAGGTAACTGAACCATTTCTGTTACCTAGTTACCATTTTAGTAGACCACGTAATATTCCTTACTCGCAAAGGGGTTTTGTGAGTGTTGTATTACATTTTTCAATGTGAAATATGAGATTCATACGAAATATGTATTTTGAAATTAAATCTAGTTTTGGGACAATAACAAATATTCAAAAGCAAAAATTGCTCGAATACAACACAGCTCTGCAGTTTGTATAATAACAAACTGTAGAGTTATGTGTGCAATGATTCCAGAACAAATACAATTAACGAGTATTTTTCCGGAATTTTTTCTAAAAATGACAATTGTAAAGAGAAAATTAACTATATTCAAATTTAGTATCATAAGTCAGAGTGAAATATTTAATGCTATCTGTAGACAGAAATCAAACGCCGCAGGAAGAGATGGTATTTCGTTACCCATGATCAATCTCTCCTTGCCGGTAATACTGAATCACATTACTCACATCATAAATTATTGCCTTGAATATGGCTATTTTCCTAGATCTTGGCGAGACGCTGTTGTTCGGCCAATTAATAAAATTTCCACTCCTGCTGCTGTGAGTGATCTACGTTCGATTGGTTTACTTCCAGTCCTTTCGAAAATTTTGGAAAGAGTGGTCTGTGAGCAAGTCTTGAACTATGTGAGCATCAATAATCTTCTGCCTTCTACACAATCTGGATTTCGGAGGGGGTATAGTACTGCCACTGCATTGCTTAATCTTACTGACAATATTATACGAGGAATCGATGGAGGTCGGTTATACTGGTATCGTTGGATTTTTCAAAGGCTTTTGATATGATAGACCATGACCTATGTGCCAAGTTAGCTTATTATGGTTATGATGACCGCTCCCTCTCATTCTTTAAATCTTATCTCTGGAGGAGATCGCAGACTGTTTCCCTGAGTAACATGTTTTCACAGCCAAGAATGGTTGTTTCACGGGTATCCCAGGGATCCTTACTAGGGCCTCTCCTGTTTCTTCTATATACGTCAGACCTGTCGAAAATAATTTCGAACTCAGATATTCAATTATATGCAGACGATACCCAATTAATTTAATTCATTATTTCTCTTCTTCAGAATCACCGGCAAATGTAAAGCAGATATTAACCGAGATTTAGATGCTGTTTTCCAGTTTTCTACTCCACACATTTTGAGTCTAAATGCAAATAAAACATCTGTAATCCTATTTTATTCTAAGCCGAGAAGAGCTCAACTCGAAAGCACTATCCAACTCAGATTGAATGATACTGGATTGAATTATTCTGAAATTGTTAAAATTTTGGTTTAATTACGGATAGTTCACTTAGCTTTCGATATCATGTTAAAATTCTACTGAAAAAATGTTACATACGTCTAAGACTCTTGTATATTTATAGGTATATAATAAATTATAAAAAACTCTGTGAGTCATTAGTTATATCAGTACTTAATTATTGTAATATTGTTTACTACCCCTGTTTGGATGTTTCTTCGAAAAGGAGACTACAGGACGTTCAAAATTGTTGCTGTAGATACGTGTGTAATCTGCGCAAATATGATAGGGTGTCGGCTAAGATTTGTGAACTAAATTGGCTGAAAGTCCAAAATAATTTTAATTTTCTTTTTCTAACCTTTTTGTACAGATTGGTAAAGCTGAGTTACCTGAATACATTTTCAAAAAGTTAATATACAGACAACATATTCACAACAGATTGATAAGAGATAGCTTAATAGGGCCAATATACGGTACGATTTGTCTGTACGATTGATCTGATGAAAATCGTGACGATTGATCGCATCGCAAATTGACGCTCATACACGAAACGACTGGTCGTACGTAACGATCGATAATTTATTTACTTGAAACTGAAGTATAAACACGCGTTCTAATAATTCAATTCGTGCCTAATAAAATGGAAAATGAACTTCTTTTCCTTACCTATGTGGCGGTAACTTTGATTCGACTACAAAACAAAAAAAGAAAGCCTAGAAAAATGTGGGTTAAGAAATGGCTATTAAAGAGAAACCAGTATTCGCATATAAATATTTTAAAGGAATTAAGGTTCCATCCAGAAGATTGGCATAATTATATGAGAATGACGAAACCCACGTATCTAAAATTATTGAAACTGGTATCACCTAAAATACAGAAAAGCGATACAAGCATGAGACAAGCTGTCAGTAATCACGAGCGTCTTAGTGCAACTTTGCGTTTTCTAGCCACTGGACGATCATATGAAGATTTAAAGTACTCAACGATAATTTCACCCCAGTTATTGGGAAAAATCATCCCAGAAACCTGCGCCGTCATTTATACAGCATGTCATGACTATTGTAAGGTGTCGATTCATCGTTAGGATATTCATGATTGCATGTGATTTTGTTGCGATTTCCGATATCGTCTTCGATGAAGTAAATCGTTAACGATCTTGATATACACTATCGATTCGTCGTTTCGATCAGTGTGAAGCGACGGATCCTACAGACAAATCGTACCGTATATGGGCCCCTTAACACTCACAATGCCTCACCATCGGACCGCACTGTTCCAGCGAAGTTTTTCCTACAAGGCCCGGTGAAACTATTTTATGCAAATTACGCCTATGTTTCATTGCCAGTATCTTCATTTTGTAAAGTAATTAAAATGCAACTATTGTTGGGATAGTAAAAACATATTTTATAAGCTTTTTGTGATTTCTCTATTAATTGTTTCTTTCTGTGATATGTCTTAGTGTTATAAGTTTCCTACAAAGGTTAACAGTTAGAGTAGCTTTAAGCTAATCTTCGCCTTGTAGGGGCAAAGCCTTATCTTCTATTTTGTTTTCTTTTATACATATTTTTTGTAACCTGTTTGTCATACTTCATACTTTCATGTAAATGCTTGTATGCTAATAAAGACGACTTATTATTATTATTATAATGATGACGCGTTTCAGTTGCTTACGCTAGATTTTGATCACCATTGAATTTATTCTGATTACTATTATAAAAGAACTTAGCTGATGTTTTCCTTACACACAAAAAAATACAATTTTCAAAATACTACCAATAATATTTAATAGATTTGGGCAATCCAGCTTCAAATGTCTCTTCAGTTATCTCAAAATAGAACAGTGACTATTTTATCCACAAAATACGTACATCAACCGTAACGACTAAACTTGAAAAACCCCACATATGCTCACATCATAAACGATCGAGTTTTACTCAATAAGTGACGTTTTAGTACGTCGATTTTATATGACTTTTCGTCGTTGTAGGGTGTTACAGTATTTAGCTCAAAATTACACCAAAAGCTGCTGCACTCCGATATAAAATATAACTTCTCACACTCAATCTTTGACGCATGAATTGCATTCGAAATATATTATATATTTTATGGCAACAGTTTTATTGCAGTACATAAATCAATAACAGAAACTACAGAATAAAATAATATCACAATAAATAAGTTTTGTACAAAAACAAAGACATAAAAACTGTAACTACGTGAATTATATTCTTTCTTGTCTTTTTGTTAAGGCCTTTGAGTTTAGGATCGAAATCTGTTTATAACAGAAGCTTATTTCTACAGTAGACCACTGAATAAATACATACAGTGGGAGATTTGAGAACTTTGACAGAATAGATATAGATATATTTTCTCACCATCGTTAAAAATGGGGCAAACTTTTGCTACTTTACAAGTTTCAGGAAGTAATTTCGAACAATACAGAACAATACGTACTTTCTAAGGGATTGAATTATTCAATCACAACACAAAATATACCTAAACTAGATCTGATAGTTGTGATTGAAGACACAGCCCAAAAACTCCCTCCAGAAGTGTCCAGTGAATACCAAATAAGAAATAAATTACTTCTAGAGAAGCAACACAAAATGAAACACAATCTTACTCCTACAGAAAAATATGCCGTAGAAAAACTTAAAAAAGACAACACAATTAAAATTCTACCTGCCGATAAAGGTAACGCTACGGTTATACTTGATAAAAATGATTACAACACCAAAATGTTTAGAAGTAAGGAAAAAAGAACATCAGTATAATATTTCCAGAAGACATGTGGACAAATCAAATTTGGCCAACCATATATTAAATAGCACCGGAAGCCATAGGATAGATTGGGATAAAACAAAGATCTTGTTAAAAGAGGAAAATTTAAAAAAGAGAAAACTTAAAGAAGCCAGCTGTATGATGATAAACAACACTGCAATCGGAGCACCTGCAGCCGACCTTCATTTGGACTGGAGGAATTTACTGCTAACAGAACAAAAAAACGGTAACCTCAGCGTCAAGTGATCGCCAAACGACAAATTGTCAGTGTCAAATTTTTTGACAAGCAACAAATTCAAGATCAAAGCGAAATTTTTTTTAGAAAAAACCTCGAAAACAGCACTAAACGATTGACAACGACTCCAGACTCGGAGTTGAAACGTCTCCATACACAGATAAGTATTACACAATATACAATACATTACTTATATACAGGAATACTGGTTGATCATTTTATGGACATCTTTTTCTCTCAGAATAATTGTGAGGAAGAATCTCTGTACTGACAGCCAGTAATCCGGCCAATTTTACGAAATTGCCTTACTACACTTTGTTCTACATATACAATTTTTAAATACTTATCTGTTGCAGGAAAAAAATTGGAGGAGAGAAAACCCAATGAACAGACAAAATAAGTTTCAGGAATTTTATTGCATTAATGATAAGCGAAATATATATTTATTAGGATTCCCGATAGTGCTCGACCACAATCTTTTAATATAGATGACAGGATGCTATCGAGTCCAAATTGTCTTCAAAATGTTATTTGTCGCATATTAGTGATTATTTTTATGTTTTCTTGGGAATAACACCACAATTGTAATAAAAAACTGTTTATTGAAAGAAAAACCCAACGTTTCAAAGTCGATTCTGATTTCGTTGTCAATGGCTTTAAAATATGTATTGAAAATGTATGACTAAAGTGTTTGGAGATTTAGAACGTCTATGTAAGACGCTTGCCTGAACCAAGAATAGCCTAACATTCTTGTGCTGACGTCGAGAAATGACGTTTATTCCTAAATGTTTAAGATTTCGTCAACCCTACTTCGGTGGAAGAATACAGAAAATATTGGAGCGAGCAAGTTTCGCAGTCATTAGAGACAAAATATCCAATTTACATTTTCAATACATGTTTTAAAGCCATTGACAACAAAGGCAGAATCGTCTTTGAGACGTTTGGTTTTTCTTTCAATATACAGCTTTTTATTTCGATTGTTGTGTTATTCCTAAGAAAGCATTAAAACTAATCAGGTCAGATCGGTGATCATACTTCATTTAAAGTAATGGGTAGAGGTTTATATGAATGATACTTACTATATCTTTAGATTTATCATATTGAATATTTTGATAATTTACTATCCCAGGAATCACTCAATTTTGTGTTCTCGTATGCACATACGACCAAAGTTTGTTAAGATTTCTAGATACTTCTGACTGAATACCTTCAAGGTAGTTGTTATAGGTGGTTTTTATTTAAGCTCTGACAATATTGAATTCAGTAAGAATGAGTATATTCCCCTGTGCTCTAAATTTTATACGATATTTGTTTTTTAATTTAATATTTTTGAAGATATTACTATCATACCATGAAGGAGACTTCTGAGGATAATTTCTGTGCAAGAGAACACATTAAAGGTCAAAAATCTCATAAATTTTTGCATAATGATATTCCAATTCGACTTTTAGATGTCCCTATACATCGCTGGATAGTATGCATTTTAGAGCGGAGCCTCTAGGTTAGTTTTAGATATGGAGGATTCAGCTCGTATGATAAGTGCATTAATAAATAAGGCCGGATGATGACTATCTTCAGGAACCAATGGACACTCATCATGTACAACTATAGAGGAATTTTGAGAAACTACCATATCCAATAGTCGATTAAATTTTTTTTTCAGTAAAACATGATTTTTTTCAGTAAAACTAACCACATTGAAGTCTCCCTGTAATATCAGGTTCTCAGAGTTTACACAATATAATTGTTCCAGATGATCTAATAATGCCTCAAATTCATCAGAACATATCGTATCAGGTATATACAATGAGAAGAAATATAAAACTTTATAACCTAATTTATATTTTACAACTAATACATCTACAGCAGGATATTGCTGATTAATTAACATAAACTATTTCTGACCTTATGTTACCTTTAACTGCCACAAGGGTGGGGCCTAGTTGCGTTTTCAACGAGTTGAAATTGTCTGTCTTTTCGATATACTACATATGTCAGTGTATTGAACCTAATAGACGTCGGTGACATCTACCGTCTATTGAGTAATTTAAGTATATGAAGGCATACTATGCTATAACATATACCATACTCTTGACAGATGGTTCGAGTGTTTTATATAAAAACACATAAGTAAATATATATACAGATATATATCCACATATTTAGAACTACATCATTCAACGTATGACAGCCGTTTCGAACCAGGAGTTCTCGTCAGATACGCTTCCTTGAATGACAAGTTCTAAAGTGAAATACTTGGATGTTATACACATCAGTAAGAGAACAGTCAGTGTATTGAACCTAATAGATGTCGGTGACATCTACCGTCTATTGAGTAATTTTGAGTATTTAAGTGAAGGCATACTATGCTATAACATATACCATACTCTTGACAGATGGTTCGAGTGTTTTATATAAAAACACATAAGTAAATATATATACAGATATATATCCACATATTTAGAACTATATCATTCAACGTATGACAGCCGTTTCGAACCAGGAGTTCTCGTCAGATACGCTTCCTTGAATGATATGTGGATATATATCTCTATATATATTTACTTATGTGTTTTTATATAAAACACTTGAACCATCTGTCAAGAGTATGGTATATGTTATAGCATAGTATGCCTTCATATACTTAAATTACTCAATAGACGGTAGATGTCACCGACATCTATTAGGTTCAATACACTGACTGTTGTCTTACTGATGTGTATAACATAATTTTTAAAAGGCCTTATTTTATTATCAGAAAGTTCTCCTAATCTTGCAGACAGTGTATTTGGTTTCGTAAACCTAGGACAGTATCTAGTATCTAAAGCCTCAGCTGTATCACTTTCAGATCGGGATTGAGGTGATCCGACATCTTGAGTTTTGTGAAGATTATGCTCATTTATTTCCGTAATTGGAGAAATCTTAGGTGGTATAGTACTGACAGATTTCTGGATTTTCAAGATCTTCGTATCATTTTGTTAAGAGAGTATCAGTCGTTTCAAGTAACCAACTTGGTTTCCTATATTACTACATGCTAAACAAGATCATGAGTATCCTAGTCTGGTTCTGGGTGAACAGTGATGCTGGAAGATGATGATGATGATGTCCAGCTGCAATTTATCTCTAGTGATAATCTGTTACAGAAAAGAAGTGAGGAAAGGAAATCCCAATGAAAAGACAAAAATATTGAATATTGAGCAATCATTACAAGTCTTAGAAAAGCACTTTTTTGACAGACAAATAACCGAATAGTAATTTTTTCCTTAACTAGACATGATTTTATAGTGACTACAGCACATTATAATAGTTATTATTAGTTCATTCGATGTCATCATCAGTAATACCGGCTTTTATAATTTGGTTTTTCGGCTACAGCATCCTATTTCTTTTACAGTTTTCTTACAAGCTTTCGCTATGATATTTTGGCAAATTCTTGAACGTAATATGTGGGCGTTAAATAATCCCACAGGTTTTATTGTATGAATATACCATGCCTTTAGTCGGTAGTATAAAAAACGGAAAATACAATAACTACATTATACAATCTTCTTAAATTGCCTAATTGAATTTGCCGAAAAGTTTCTCTTTAGATACATTAAATCTATAGACGTTGCCTCAGATATAATAATTTCACCATTCAGTAAGGCTTTAAGAGTGTCAGAAAGTGGGTTTTAGACGTCTACGCCGCATCAGGAGTTTTCGCAGTCGCTCTTATTGAATGGAATTCCCTTAGGGATTCCAAAACACGAATCATTTACCTCCCTGATTCCAGTTTGACAGTTTGTGAAGGTCCCGAAGGAAACGTACCTCAAACTTGAACGAGATATTACTGAGTTTAAATTTAATTTTTTTAATGATATACTTGTTTGTATTTGTCATCAATCCCGAAACGCTTTTCGTTTTAAATGTGAAAGTGACAATAAAAAAGAAAAATGTCTCGAGTATACAAAGACGGTTCATACCCCTAAATTTTACAAAATTTTGAAGTTTTTCTAAACCCTACATATAGTCTTGTATTAGGTGTATCTTATGTTCTGCTTGAATTTGTTGTGTTTCAGAATTATTTTTATTCACTGTGACACTTCCACTGATAAAAGGAGAAGGTAAGTATCCAACAATAACTCGTCGGTCGCTATTATATTTCGCTCATTTATTTTGTATGTCTACAAAATGATCAACCAGTATTCCTGTATTAAGTCTGTGTAATACTCCTGAGTCTGGAGTGCGATCGTTTAGTGAATGAATATTGTTTTGTTTGCAACAATCAAGTTTGATGAATTAAGCAATAGATAAGTAGGCAATGAAGGATTTTAGTTTTCTCTTTTTTATTTTCTTCTTTTAACAAAATATCCCACTAGATTGGCTGCCGGTAATTAAATTGATAGGCAGAATGAGTCCACCTTTTAAATGTTTACATTTTTTTCTTACTTCCTTGGGGTACCTAACAATGTATTTTTAGAATCTGTTGCGTTAAATTTATTGGCCTAGCTTAGATTGTATAATTTGGTTATAGTATTATATGATGGTTAGTGCAGATTTTTTGTTGCGAGCTGATATAGTTTTAGTTATAAAGTCAGGGATGATTTTGAAGTCGGTATTCTTTGATATATTGACTTCGTCGTAAAGAAATGAAGATTATTTTTTGCTCTATATTAAGCACTTCACACCTTTCTGAGATGAGTGAAAATTACTATAAGTAAGTGGTTTGTTCTATCTACATCAAGATAAGCAAGTTTAATTTTCCATCTTTCTTGACTGTTGATGTAATCTAGGAATAGTGCGTTTCAGCACCATACTCCCAAACCACAAAAATGTCATCAACATTCTCCACCACACTATTGCCTATGAATTTTCTGTCATGATTATTACTGTTATAGAAGAAGAACCCATGGCCATGATAAAATCTCCTTCAAATTAAAAATATGTAGTGTTTAAACAAAGTTCGGTTATTCCAGTGTCAATAATTCGGGTTTGCTTGTTGTAATTTATTTTTTATAATTTGTAATGATTTATCAACAGGTACATAACTAACTAATCGAATACTAGTATATCACTGTTGATGATAATGCTAAAGTGTTTCGGTTTAATTATATTTAGTAAAAATTTTGATATGTTTTGTAATGGTGAATTTATTGAGCTTACAATGCATTGGCATTGTCTTTATATAACGCCAAATAAATCTATAGAAGTGTTTTCGTTCTAGGAGTTAATTCTTTTTTGTGTTTTGTTATTGTCTGCGGCTTTTTCAATATTTTGCGTAGGATCTTTTTTGATTAGAATATGATCTTGTTATTAAGGTCAACTTTGGTCTTGTAAAATCAAGAGGAGAGAAAACCCAATGAACAGACAAAATAATCGACCTCCTCATTTTTCGAAATTGATTTAGTGTGTATTTTTAACCACCTTCAAAAAATGAGGATTTCGACCATAGTTGGATAGAATATACTTCTAGACTGGTCACATACTTGTTTAAATTTTTTTCAAAGACATGCAAAAATCGGAAAAATCTTGTAACCGACTACTTAATGTAAATATATGGTGAATGCGCTAGTATTTAAAATAATTTAGTTATTGTTATTCCAAATCTAGGATGAAATGATATTAAATTTATTAAAAATATATTGGAATTCTGTTCTCAATGACATGGTCCATTTTGCAAAAAAAACGGAAAAATCTTGTAATCGACTTCTTTAATATATCATAATATATGGTGAATGCGCTGGTATTAAAACATTTTGGTTATTCTAATAGAAATCTAGGATGAAATTAATTGAAAATAGATTGGAATTACATCAAAATATTTCCAGATGAATGTTTTCAATTTATCTGTAAATATTTAGGGTGAACTTAAGTTAGAATAGTATCGAAAATTTTCTTATTAATAATATTTAGAAAATAATATGTTATTTTCTGAAGGATATTTGTGGCATATTTTTTTCAATGTTTAAGCACTCTCTGGGGAAATAACACCACAAGTCACGAAATTTCTGTATATTTCCAAACGTTTCGGAGTTTAGGTTAGACTTTGTTGTCAATGGCAAAGACTATGAAAAAAGGCATAATTTTAAAATGCAAAAATTAAAATGTTTGATAATATCTATTATTTGACTTATGACGTAACTCAGAGAATTTAATTTGATAATATACAGGGTAGCACAAAAACCTCTAGAGATCATATAATAATAAAGTTCATTTCAAGTTAGTTGCCATAAAAAAAATTGCATAGTCTTGAAACATAAAACGAAATCAACATATATGTTACTTTTATCAATAATTGTATACGAGGTTTGTCAAAAGAATGCATTTCCCTTAATAGTGAAGGATTTACCATTTCTTTTGGCAATTTCGAAACTGGTTGAATGATGGGTAAAAGCTCTGTGTCGCTATCATTTCCTGTCAATACTATTTTTATACAAGTTTATCGTTATCCATTATACAAGGTGGTTAAAAAACTGTTATATGTAGCCAATAAGCAGTTTTATATGCTTACATAAATTCTTTCAAATCTATCGGGACTTTTAGAATTATAATTATACATGATGGTTGAAATACGTGAGAAACTAAATGTTTTATTGGGTGAAATATAAGAAGTTGCATATACAGAGTAGTTAGAATATAGAGTGTAGTGGAGAGAAACTGTAGTCATACAGGTTGGTTTGAAAAAATATAAAAATAATTATATTGTGAAACCCAGAAGCAGTTGATTACATATGATAGTTGAAAGATAGGGTGGAGTAGGACATATGTTATACAAGTTGTTTTAAAAAATGGCAAAAGAATGTTTGTTATACCTGTAGGGTAGTCCCTTAGCAGTTACAAATAAAGAATGGTTGGTGTATAGGGTAGAGTGGAATTATAGTTCAACCGGGTGGTTCAAAAAATGTTAAATTGGGTGGCTATTGGCAGATGCATATAGAGGGTGGTAGCGTATATGTTGGAGTATAAATATAGTCATGCAGCTTGATTTAAAAAATTCTAGAACAAAAGTGTTATATTTTTAGTTCATAGGCAGTTGCATATATAGGGTGGTTGCAATATAGGCTCGAGAATAATTGTAGTTATACAGGGTGATTAAAAAAGAAATGTTTTATTGGGTACCCTAAAAAGTGTACTATGTATACGATAGCGGAATAGAAATAAATTTATAGTAGTTGGTTAAAAAAAATCCAAAAAAGTGTTTATAATATGGTCCACAGGGAGTCGCATATACAGAATGGTTGGAATATAAAGTGCTATTGTTATACAGGATGGTTGAAATATAAAGTGCTATAGTTATATAGGGTGGTACACACAATTCGGTCCATAAGCATATAGAGAGAGGTTGAAATATATTATGAAGTGGAATTATTATAAAAAGTGTCTCAATAAAGCTAAAATAATACAAATTCATTTAGTCTCAGGATAAATTTATGACCATGGCATATTTACATATGCGAATCCAAATTTATTTGAAACCTTGAATTTGCAAGTGAAGTTCTGTTTCTGAGGCAAAAGCAGTTAGGCTCAAAAATGACAAGAGAGATGTGTATGTCTGCATACAGGGTTTATTTCAGAGAAGTAGAGAGGCAAACTGAAATGTATGCATGCTTTTTTGATGGCTATAAGGACTCATAAATTGTAATAGACCTGTATTGGAATCTAACAGTAGAAGTTCGTGTAGAGAGAGACTATTCAAATTCAGTTTACATAGAAAGATGAGTATGAGACTTCTTCTCTTCAGTACTCCAAGAAGATATTTACCAAATCAAAAGAACAAATGCAGGCATATTAGTGAATGACATCCGCATTAATAACATAAGATTCGGGGAAGATAAAATAGCATATGCAGACAGCGCAAAAGGTCACCAGAAATAGCCACGTGGCAAGAAGTAAACAATACTGTGTGGAAATAAAGGTTGAAAGGACTAATTACATGGTCATTAAAAAAACACAAAATCAGATATTACAGTAAATAACAGGTAGATGGAATGAGTTGAAACTCGCACGTACCTGGGAACATACAGTGTGGAACAGTCAAATGGAATAAATTCGATAACGAATAAAGGAGGGCTTTTAGGGGAAAACGCTTGGACACGTTGATTTCTATTTTTAAAAGCGCATTTTTCAATAAAAAAATATATAGAGGTGTGTCATGTGACAGTGACCAATACCAACTTTCTTATTTTAAATGTAAGCCCAGTATATAATTTATTTTTTGAATTCTGCAGAAAATTCTAGACATAATTCATTTATTTCTTAATAATATAAAAAAACATTAATGCCAATTTAGAAAATATTTAAATTGTTCGCCGCGAACGTCTTGGCAACTTGCCAATGTGGTCTTCCAACTTTTTAGGTCATCTAAGTTGAGGGGTCTAGTTTTGTATGCAGTACTTTTGACATATACCCACAAAAAGTATTCCAATGACGTCAAATTAGGAGATCGTGCTGGCCATTCTATCGATCCGAGCTTCCCAATCCATCAATTTGGAAAAAAAATTTCAACCAAAAAGTTATATGGGGAGCGTATAATTCGTATGCGTATTATTCATGTACAATGCCCTACACATATCTTCACTGATTCGCAAATATTAAGTGTTTTAAGATTTATTACAAAAACTAACATTAAAAAACTACAAATGATTGGGTATGGAGGTAACACAACGCTAATTTCACGAAAATTTTCCAAATTTTCCGCCTGCAAACGAGTTTCTCTAGCTTGGTTATGTAAGCCAGATAAAAAAGGTTGGTGCCAATGCTTTAAGTGATAATACGAAATTAGATATTATGCTTGAGTTTCAAGAAAACCCACATAATTCTGGTCGAAAAGCAGCCCCACTGTTCAAAGTTAGCCACACATCAATTTTTCGAGGACTCAGGAGCTCATGGAAGACGATTTCGATAGGAGAACGTATTTCTGTGAACAAATGATGGTGACGTTAGATAACAATGTGATCCAATAAGCAGATGTTTTGTTTTATGATGAGAATACAGTTAGTCTAATGAGAAACATACGCAGTATCATGAAAAAGTTAACGTTTGGACGGGAATTGTTGGAAATCATATCGTAGGTCCCTTTTTCATTGATGGCAATTTGAATGGAGATGAATATTTAGCACTGCTCCAAAATAATGTCGTGGCAACTTTGATAAACTTACATCCTGATCCAGTAAATCCACAGGTTCCCGCCAATACAATACAACAAGATGGAGTACCGCCCCATTACGAAATCAATGTCCGGCAGCATCTTAACCAAATTGTTCCAAATCGATGGATTTGGAAACGCGAATCAATAGAATGGCCAGCACGATCTCCTGATTTGACGCCATTGGACTACTTTTTGTGGGGAGATGTCAAAAGTACTGTATGACCCAAAAAGTTGGAAGACATTTCTATACCAGATTGGCATTTTGCCAAGACGTTCGCGGCGAACATTTTAAATATTTTCTAAATTAGCATTATTGTTTTTTTGTGTTGCTTTATATTAATAACAAATAAATGAATTGTGTCTAGAATTTTCGGGAGAACTCAAAAAATAAATTATATACTGGGGCTTTCATTTAAAATAAGAAAGTTGTTGCTGTCAGATGACACACTCTATATAATTTTTTTATTGAAAAATCGACGTATCCAAGCGTTTTCCCAACACGCCCTCCTTTATTCGTTATCGAATTTATTTTAGTTGGCTGTTGCACACTGTATGTTAATGACCAGTCAGACCGTTCCCAAGAGATTAAGTGCAGAATCGAGAAAGCAGGAGCAGTTTATATAAAAATATCTAAACTTTTTTGAAAGCTGATCTCAATCTAAAAACAAAAATGAGAGTATTACACTTACTACCGATTTCCACTTTATATGCAGCAGTGACATGGACTCTCATAGAAAACCACAACCGTTTTAGATGTGGATGTACCGGCCATCCTAATGATACCTTTGGTCTGCAGGGTATAATATGGGCTAGAAGAGGACCGAGAATTGTTTCATACTGCCATCAGTAAAGTAAGGATAGCCATGCGGGTTTCTAACATTGACGGACTGGCTAGTTATTATTCATCTAGAACAGTCTTGACTGAACAAACTAGTAAACAAATTGTAGTTTTTATTTAGCAACGAATAAGCTTCTTAAAAGTGTTCGTGCTAGAACTCTAGCGGGCGGATTTTTGAAATCTCTAGTGCTTTAAGTTTCCTCGTAACTATCCCTGATGTCTCTTGAAATTTCTCACGCAATAAGTCGAAAGCCACAGAACGCGTGGATGTGCTGACATGTCTATTAGTTGGTCGAGTTGTAAATGGCCTCATTAAAAATAGTCATAAGTTCCAAAACACTTTGCCGGGATTAGACGCAAAAGATTATGACTCGAAGTAATTATGGACTTGGAAACGAAACAAGCTGGAGTGTGCACACAATATGAAGTTTACGTGTTATGATGAGTTAATGGTTTTAAACTTGTTGACACAAGCTAATTATTCTCGCATGGTTTGTGGTTCGTATCAACGCTTTCAACACGCTACGGTTAAATTTCCTGCTGTTTATTATGGAGGTGAAATAATATTAGTGTCAAGGAAAAGATTATCTAAAGTTATGAAAAATATTCAAAGTTGACACTATGTAGGTGAAAGACGGAAAGCAGATATAATAAATTACTTTAAATTCGTCTGTAGTGCTAATTCAGTAAACGTACTTGTTGATTGAACCAATAGTAAACTAGTCAAATAGAATGAAAGGACTTTTAATTATTAGAATGTAGATAAAAATTATTACGTGACTTTTGGTTTTATCTAAAATTAACAGATTCTGGATAAAGAGAAGTTGAAAGGTGATATATATTCACCTACAACCAAAACAGTTTTTCTAGACAGTCTCCGTCAAACTATACATACTGTTTGCCACTCCGGAAGCTTTAGGACATCAGTTGAAATCCATCTAAACGGTTAAATCGGTTCCATGCCAAATAATATCTTCAAAATCCGATCTCGAAAATAACAGCCCCAAAACCTAGAAAATTCTAACTTTAAAAATCCCTAGTTAGAACATGGCTCCAAACGTAAAACAATCCAGCATAAAAGAGGATTCAAAACGTGCAAATATCCATCGTAAGTCAAATCCACGGTAACTCAAAATTCAGCGTAAGTCAAGACTCAAATATACGGAAGAATAACCCCTCCTTAGAAAAATCTTCCTTAGGGAAAATCCTCCCTAGGATCCTAAAATTAAATTTGCACGGGACGAATTTATTTCTCTAAAATTGCTCTGCTTACTTCACAACGAAGGGCTAATCATATCCAAAGAAATCTCAACCATCAACGCCTCTTTATAACGGTATTCTTCACCAAATAATACCATCAATAAGCCATCATTTCCTGACGCGGACAAATCGAACAACTAACTTAAGGGAACGGCATTTTAGTAGCCTACAGAAATAGCACCACGCCGAGGCACGTCTTCACTCTCTTCGAGAACAAAAGGTACTCGCTTTCAAACGGAACATGGAACTCTCCTACCACAGAAATGGGCAGGTCTGCATTTAGCTCGGTCACGAAAGGGATAATGAAACGAAAAATATGAAATAAATAATCTAACAACGTTTTTTATGGATGGCATCAAACTTAATAGACATTGTATGCTGGTAGCAAGAAAGCACAGCCCCAGGTATAGCCAGCTTAACGAAAAGTCGAACAGACAATGGACGAGGTACTCAAGGAGGCACTATAACGCTAAGTAGTTCAGTGAGCCTACAAAAAAACAACTCTAGCCACAGCAACTCAATCATATTAGAGGCACATAGTCTCCCTCAACTAACTCATAAGATTAGTCAAGAAGGCTTCAAGTTTTTACACGTTACAAATAAACTCAAATTTAGTATCACATTACAAAGTATTTTTGTTTCGTTTAGCTACCGAACTACACAAAAATACGTCCCATTATTAAAACTTGAGTGTAGTCATCTACAAAAATATTACATCTATATAGGAAAAGTATAAAATTATACGTTTCTGTGTAATATTAACAAGTTTGTTCTGCATGCCGTAGCATATTTAGGTATTTTCAGATAAAGCAAGTGCTTATTTTTAGTGGTTTTACTTTAACAATTTAAATCCGTAGTATACACCTTATAACATGGGATTATAATTGAGCAAACAGAATTGCTCGTCTCTTAGTTTGAAGTGGCTATAAACATTAGAGAAAAATACTTCCCGTGAGTGCAATGAAGGTTTCCGCATAAAACGAGGCAAACTAGTAAGAAACGTTTTAATTAAATACTGAATTTTAAACTGCTGAAGTTGGTCTGTTACATGGCTAACTTCTCAGACATTTTTAAGTGTACATTATATATTCTGGGTATCGTTTTCCTTTTGTGTACACTGTGCTTTTTTAAAGAATTATTTAAGATTTGAGGCTGCAATAATAAAATAAAATTAAGCCGTCATTGCTGTACTGTAGTACACATTTATAGACTTGAGTACTCAATAAACTCAAAATTTTATATAGAGGTAAATGAATTGGGAAGTTAACAATTTTGTTTAATATCTTCCACAAGATTTCAAATAAATCCTGCTACGGAGTCTTTTTAACCGGCTTCTAAAAAGGAGTAGGTTCTCAATTTGTCTATATATACAGGGTGTCGTAAATTGATTTATTTAAATAGTAAACATAGATACAACTAAGTAAAGATGTAACTGATTAAATCTATCTCACAATAAGAGCACTGTATGAAGATACAGAAAAAGAAAAAACTGAACTCCATAAAGACAGTTTTTCAATATAATATAGTCATTGATGTTTCTGTCCCATCTTGCACCAGATCACTAACAGCACAAAAATGAACATAACAGTGATTGCAGATATTATTGTAGTAATATATTCTGCATAGTTGATTTAAGCAAAATGTTAATTCTAGATTATTCTGTCATCAAGTGGTGGTAACAGAAAATTAATTTTGATCAGCATTTCCGGTGAATTAATGTTTTTATGAAATAAATTGAGCAACATTTTAAAAGGGTACATTTCTTAGTAAATGAAGGATAATAAATAAAACCTGCCTTAATGGTTTGCTATATTCAATTAGAGAGTTATTATGAGTTTTGAAGAAAATGCATTTCTGAAACCTATGAGTTCCGTCTACTGGTATTCTATGTCACTTTAGAGAAGAATGTCATATTATTGCTCCACATATATGCTAAAAACGTACAAAACAATATTTATAAAATTACTACATTCGAAATACCAGTAGCATTTTATGTCATATAGGCAATATGATTGGTAAAAGTCATCTTATTATCCATTTAATTGCTTGATGCTGGTTTTCACATTTCTGAAGAAGTTTGTTGTTAATGTTAAAATACGAAGTTGAGAATAGTTTGTTTTCTGGTAAAACTGATAACTTTACATTTTCCAATATTCAGTTGAATTTTGTTATGGTTATATCAAATTTGAATGGAATTTAAACAGCAGTAGTAATGGCTGAGAACATTTCTAGATCACCCGCAAAGCAACAGTTTACATGTTATGCTGAGACCACTTAAAACATTAAAAACAATAGAAATAGAGAGGGCCCTAAGTTTGACCCTTGGGGAACGCCGATGTTGAAACGAAATCAAAAGATTTTTATCAAACAAGTTCTATTTTTAAAAGATGATTTCAAAAAAGCTATAGTTTTGTTATTTAAAAGATTTTTATTAATTACTAGCTGTCGCCCAGTGCTCAAAATTCGACCAATTGTGTCAATATCTCTGGCAGGTTAAGTAATCTGAAAATTTTATCGTGACATTCTATCCTAGGACTTTAGGGAGAACAGTAATTACACGGAACGGATCCAAATTCGGAATCTCTGTTTGATAGTTTCCTCGAAAATCCTAGATGTCGGTCTTCTACAAATAAGTAACGAAATTCAAGTTTTTTTTAGATATAATTCATAGGACTTTATTTGTGTTCAAATTCGTAATTCGTAATTTAATATGACAAAAATTCAACCGCTAATGGACTACCCTACATATTTATTTTTTTCGAACTTACCTGTATAACTATAATTGCACTCAATTCTCTAACATTTATTAAAATCCTCATTATAATAATTCCATCTCTTTATATATTTCCACCACCCTGTATATGCAACTGCTCATGGACCACGCATAATATTTTTTAACATTTTTGAATCACTCGGTATACCATTCTGTATATGACACTGCCTATAAGCCACCGTATTTACTCTTTTTGTTTATGAAAATTTTAACTTAATCTTCTGTAACTATAATTCTACTCCAACCTATATTGCGTACAAAGGACTGACACCTCGAAGAGAGTATTCAATATCTCTGACAGGTGAAGTAACCTGAAAAATTTTATCGTGATATTCTGTCCTAGGAGTTAAGGGAGAACAGTAATTACACGGAACGGTTCCAGATTCGGAACCTCTGTGTACTGATTCTCTTGAAAATCCTAGATGTCGGTCTTACATCTCGAGTCTTCAAATGTAAATATTGTGTTAAAGTCCAATTTGATGTAAATTTTAGGGTCGACTTTTCAAAATTGTGTAATGGTACAAATTGCCTCTATAATATTTGTGATGAAAAAACAAGGTTACCAAGTCAATCCATTTTATTTGGACAATAGGACAATAAAATTTTGAAATTTCCCAGATTTGGGACTATTTGCAACAAAATTCGCAAAAAAATGTATAATTAAATTAATTTCTAAACAACAAATTTGTGTCTCGAAATAAACTAGAAAATAACAAGTACAAGTATAACGACAATCATTTTCCTTTTAATCAAATAAATACTAAAAACCAATAGTTCAAAATAGTTTTGGGTAACAAAGACAAGTAAAATCTAATTGTCAATGGTAGTAGATATATCTAAAACTGAGTCACTTTCTTATTTCATAAATCTGTAATTATGTCCTAGCTAACTTTTTCCCTAGAGGAAAATCCCCTAATATGTCAACCCTGTTAAAAAATTTATGACGTCACATCTCAAAACACGTAACAATCGTTCGAAGGCAAAGTTTACTACAGATAAGAATAAAAATACTACAAAGATTTTTGATAAGATCATTTTCTAATAGCACTTATGCTTTAACCAGAATTGAGGAGGTTCGATACTTTTGCCCAACCCCGTATAACTACAGTGTGCTAGAAATTTGATGACGTGATGGCCTATGGCTGTTTGCTTCAGCCTTCTTATTTCGTATCTACTCTGGTATGATGTGATGCGAATTTAACGGTGTGTTGAAGTACAGAAATAGAACATTATCAACAGTAAATATGTTTCTCAGACGCTTCATTTTTCTCCACTAACATGATGTTAACATTGTAGAGAACTTGAAAAAGGAAACGCAACGAAATATTTCCACCATAAAAATCCCAAAGGAACTTCGAAATATACCATTTTTCATTTCCAGCGAGGAGAGAGAGAAACTCCACCCGTTCTATCCGTCATTTCCTTTTTCCCGTATGAGAAATAAGCTTCTGGGGATTTACGTTCGTCTCAACAGGACCTTTATTGTACTCGAGTCGTCCTAGTTTCATATGAAATTTCTCCCAACAATTGTTGATGTCCCTTCGAGTAATTCACACATAAATGAACAATAAAGGACGGTAGAACACTCGAACTGTTGATACTGCCTTGTGAGTTTAAGCAGAAACATAGTTCGCGTACTTGGTTGCAAATTTTAGTAGCACCGGTTGAGGTGGACATCAATCAATATACAGGGTAAGTTTAAATGGGAGCAAAATTGCAAAATTTAGTGCTTGAACAAATGTTGTTTGTAAATTTAAATTTGCGGAATACTTTGGAAGATATCAGAAAAAAACAAGGAGATAGAGGTTCCAGTTGCTTTTATTGTAGATTGGCCCTCCGACATTTCGATTTTCATCTATCATCAAGAACTGCTTTTTTCTTATGGATGCCACAGAAACATAGTGCATTTGATCTGTAGCCCACTTAAAACAGGGAAATCCGAGCATCTGATCATTACAAATACCAGCCCATATATTTAAATTTTGGATAGAAATATTTTTATTATTTCTATTCACGAGACTAGAGTTTGAAGAAGTGCTTTCGGCAGTTCAAGTAATGATTTTCAAGAAATCTGGAGCATTATTTCGAATTCTTTTTTTTTTGAATAACTAATATATATGAGAAAATTTTTTGTAGCAATCATTTTATAACAATACTACAATACCTGTTTCAAAATTTACTAATTGTCTGTTGTTATTCTTTACTTTTCAAATCCGGTATATGTTATTGATACTTCATGACTGCAAATCTTACGTCCCAAATATACTCATGATGGTTTTAAACGTCTTAATTTTGACTAGAAATTGATTCCAATTTAAATACTTTTATGTATTTACCCAGAACAGTTATTTACTTTCTTATCAACTTCTAACATACCATATAATATTTTCTTGAATGTATAGATTTTTTCTATTTGCTGGTTTCTTTTATAAATTTTCGCATAAATATTTATTGTTGTTATGTTGGGTTGTCAACATGTGATTTCATTAATTTTGAGGTTATATTCAGTTACCATAGATATATCAAAAATTTTAAACGGGATAGTCGTTGATTTTCACTCAATCATCAACTGAATAAAAAAGAGAAATGTCAGTGTCAATACTTTTTTTATAATACCATATATTGTCATCAGCAAAGATCATTTTCCTTTAAAATTTTATATTAACTTAATAGTATTTCCTTCTTTATATTTTAACTAAATGTTGCGTCCCCGCAACTTGTTTATTCTTAGTTTTTAAGTTTGATTGAATTATATAACCTTTTTCCAAAACTCTCAGTCGCGCCAATGCTACTTTATATTTGTACTTTTTTTTTCTAAAACAGAGAGAACTGGGATTCGAGTTGTGATCGCTGACCAGCTCGAAAGGTCACTCTTTTTTTGAATCCGTTGTAAGATGGCCGCTTTTTGTTGTTATTGTGTTACGATTTCGCGAATTATTAGTTCCGGTCGTAACAACCGCTAAACCTCTTTCATTTGTTTCTTTTGTGTTTACAAAAGCGCATCATTTGTTTGTTAAACCCGCTCAATCGATGAACATTACTTCGCTATTTTTTGTGTAATGTGTCGTCCAGTTTAAGAACATTGAAGTCGTCCACCACTTCTTCTGCATGCTGCGGGGCTAGCCTCTGAAGAAAGAAGAACCAAGAAAACACCACTTGCAGGGCTTCGACTTAAAAGGTCAGTGATTAACTTTTACTTGGTGATTTCATTTACGCGACGGTACATTGTTTTATCGATTGTTCCGCTAAAGGTCCTTCGTCAATTACATACTTACTTTGAACCAGCATTGAACTAAAACTGCAACAACTAATTCATACATTTTTTTTCGGATATTATGTGTAATGTGCCATCGAAGATATTTCACTAAATTTATAATAAAAATCCTAATTTAAATTTGATAGCTTGATTAGTGATTACACTTTTATCTTTGCCTAAATCTTTTAATTATCTACATTTTTTTATATGATTTGATTCATTGCCACCAACAATCTACCAGTTTAATTTCCTTTTTCCTACACTTTTGAATTACAATTTATTTTTCTCTATGAATTTTATTCAAATTCAAATTATCTTGTTGTCCCCTTTTTAACTTTTAAATTTTTACCATCAAGCAATTCCAATTAAAATTTTATAATTAAATATTTATTTTTACCAGAATCTTCTAATTATCCCATGTAAATTTGTCAAAACAGTTTATCACGTTCTATTTGTACTTAATTTATTCTCTTGATCTATTTTCCCATATAAATACTTTATTTCATTCCAAATTTTTGACACAATTTTGAATGTAGTAGTCAAAACTGTGTTATGACAAGACATCGGATTATATGCACTATCAAAATGCCAAAATATGCATGCAAATATGCACTAAAAAAGGGTAAAATATGCATAAAATATGAACAATCAAAAAACATTTACAATTAGAATTTACGTTTATTATTAATATCATTATAATAAAAAATAGAATATATATATTTTAATATAATATTTAATAAACTATAAGTTATTATTACGTAAATAATAAACTTATTTATTATAATTCTTGTGACAGTACAATAATATATTTTTCTAGGTTTTCTGCAGCAAACTTGTGACGTTTGTCACTTAATATTAATTTAGGCAGAAAATAACCGTTCAACATCAACTGACGTTACCGGACAGAACTTAAAATTTGGCGCTATTTCTGCAGATACCTCCTCAGGCAAAGTTTGACCGGTGCCGTTGATAAACGCGTCAACTTTCGTTATGCCTTCAAAACCGGAGTTTTTGCACAAAACTTCATTCAATTTGCCACAAATCTTTTGCGATAGTGAACTCGGAAGGGCGTTACTCTGTTCAATCATTTTTTCTATTATTTCCAAGGACTGGCACACACAGGACAATTTTTAGTTTCTAGTTTCTCAATTGCATCGGGTATATTGCTGAAATACGTTGCAATAATAGCAATATTTTTTTTATTGAAGGCTTCTCAAATGCCAGCTGGCTTGAATCGATTGCAATGGCGTCATATCTGTCAAATTTTCCAACTACTTCTTTTATAGCTTCGAAATTTTCAGCATAAAACATTACGGCTTTCAACCAAGTGCCCCATCGTGTTAATATGGGTTCTGGTGCGCTGGATTCGAGTGTGGGAAGCGGACGTGTCGTCTACATAATACAACATGCCAAACACATGTACTATTGAAATAAGTACTATCAATGAAAAAGTACCAAAATATGCAATAACGCTATAACAATAGAATTATATGCATTTGCATATTCAAACATGCAAATGCATATAATCCGATATCTTGTTATGACTTTTACGTTATGCTTCTTTTATTGCGCTTGGAACAGACATTTTATGACCCTCGCATAGAATACAGAAAACTTCGTTACCATGAAGAAAATATTTTACTAGAGAGCTTTAGAGCTAGTATCTTCTGGAGATGGCCTGCAATGCACAAATGGCGTGGTAAGACTAAAGAGAGAGGACATGAGGCTATTTGACTCGATTGGGAGCAGCTTCCAATAAACTACAATGAGCATGTACTTTTAAAAAATGTATGTATTTCCATTTTATTTTACCCATACTTTTGAATTAGTAATTATCTTACTCTATCTTATAATTTTAACGTTATAATTTTGACATTTACCATATCATTTTACAATGAATTTACATAATTTAAAACTGATAATGATCTAAATATGTGTCATTTTGTGTCCCAGATGCCTAAATTTGTGATTTTACTTATATCCCCAACTCTAACATTACTTATAAACTGAATCTACTTTTTGGATATCTGAACATTTATGATGGTCCTAGCAACTTTCTTTTTAATGTAAGTATTACTATTTTATAGAAATTTGTATGAAATAATCTCTACTTTTTGAATCCTAACATTCATATGCCAATTGTTCATTTTTGATACATTAATATGTTTTTACTTCCATAACACGTTTCCTTTTTTTACTTGTCTGGAATAACAATTCATTTCAAATATGTAACATCTTATCATTTTATCTACTTTAAATTTATTTACAATCAGTTAAATCTACAGATCATAAAATATATATTCTTGCAATTTCCTTTTTTATTATTATTTATTTTACTTTCTCATGACTCTTAACTTGCTCAAAATGATTCCCATAATTATTTAATCATTTAATTTGGTTCATTGAAATACATTCTCCTAGCGATTCTTAATCAATTGCAAGTAATTCAGTTACACGCTGAGAAAATAGCAGGAAATGCTTCAGATCAACATACAATATTTCTTCCTATTATGTTCCCTTATATCGAACAATTTGTGCCAAAACTATTCTATAGAAGAATAATTACTATAAACTGCACAATAGTCCCAACTATACAAACAATGGCCAATATATTTCCAGCATATATACCCGTCGTTAAAATTGTTCTACAACAATCTACCAACAACAATACTACTAATCTGTCACTTAAATGGAATGGCAAACACTCCAATTTGTAATGGAGGATAAATATAGAAAGGCTGCAGGAATTCTGTTGAGTTTTAACATGTTTAGTCGAACAACAAGAAATCAATATTTACTTAATCAATCATTAGGAATAGGTGAGGAATCGACGCAATAAAAATACAAAATGGTGTCATCAGTCGAGACAATATCTGCAATTATATGCCATTTGTTCGGTTTTTCTTATTTACGTTTTATCATGGCAAGTTTTTTTAAATTGGGAGAAGAATAAGGTAAAATTTAATGGTAATATATAAATTATTGTCATCAAATCTCTATATGACAGAGCAAAAACTAACTGTTCCAACATCAATAAATTCAATGAAGAAAAAAGTTTATAAAAAATTTACTTTCTGCCATTCATTACCCAAAAAAACGAACACAAATTTTACATAATAAAAACAACAATTTGAAAAATCAAAAATTTGTGAACATGCTTGGGACCTTGGTCATAAAAAACAGTTTCAAAATTCAGTTATAATACACAAAGAAGAACCAAACACCAAAAGAAAACTAAAAGAGTCTCCTTTAATTTTATTAAATGAAAATGATTGTATCGCTACTATCTCCGTAGAATTCAATAGTTCCTGGTTGCCGATGATTAAGGAAGAAATTGCTAATGGTCATGTTCTTGTCAACTACCCAATATCGGGAGTTCATAGGGTTTTTCCTAGGTATTCCTTTATGATTTTAATGGGCTCACTGAATCAACAAAATTCTTTGGTCGCATTTTTAGCGAATCTTATAACAAAGCGCATCTAGGAGCGCCACATACAATTTTGAAGATCTCCCTTTGTAACGGGTGAACTGCTGTTCTCCCTGTTACATTGCTGTTTTTCTAATAATTGTCGCATGCAAATTAATCTTCCATATTTTTCAAATTGCTTTACTAATTATATCGTTTTCTAAACTATTTTTTACCAGTATAAACTGCTGTCTTTAGCTAAATGAGTGAATATGTAAGTAAATATTTCAATTTCTACCGCTTACGCTAGCATGCTTCTAATTGCTAAAATATCTTATATATGAAATATATATATATATATATATATATATATATATATATATATATATATATATTTCAAACGAATTGCGGGTAGCAGCCAAAGATTAATAAGTGTACTCTTTTTTATATGAGAGCTTTCGGAATTCTTTTATTCCTTCGTCAGTCAAATACTGAAAAAGTTACAAATATTGTTGTTGTTATAAGTACTATAAATGAAATAAATGGTAACTTACTAAAGTTGAGGTTCACAAAATAAAATTAGCATCTCTAGAGAATTAAAAAATGTAACATTTAGTTTTATGGTTGTACTTTCATGAAAATAGATCCAAATTTGAATTTTTGATGACAAATATAAATGTGAAACCATAGAAATGTCGGAGGTAATATTATAAGGGATGAGAGTTTTTTTTTTAAGTTTAAGAAAATAAATAAATAAATAAATTTCCAGACAAGTTCCAAAAGTAAGTAATATATGCAAATATATATCACAAAACAAAAACGTATGGGTTGATTATTATTTTATATATACACATATATATTAGTATCAGTCATCAATAGTATCAACTGAAGTATTGACAGAAGAGTTTGCTGTTAGTCTATCATTATCCAATTTCAACAGGTTACAATAAATCACATTAAGATCCCGTACATCAGTCCGTCGATTAATGCTGTTATCATAATTATTGATGAAAACCATTTCTAAGAAATTTCGTTTAAAAGTATTACGTTCTAGAGCTAAAATTTTTGTATTTTCAAAATCCGCACTGTGGTGATTATTAAGACAATGTATGGCTAAAGAGCAATTTTCTTTTTGTAGCCTAATATCACTTTTATGTGATGTTATTCTATGTTTTAAATTTCTAGATGTTTGCCCTATGTACGTAGCAGGACAATCATTGCAATTAATTTTATATACTACGTTGGACTTAAGGTCTTTAGGTGTTTTGTCTTTAATTTTATTGAATAAATCACCAACCGTTTTTATGGATTTATATGCAAATCTTATACTACGTTCATTTTTAAAAATGCTTACAATTTTGGGAGTAATATCTTTGATGTATGGAATTGAAATATAATTCAGAGCAAGATCAATAATTATGATAACAGCATTAATCGACGGACTGATGTACGGGATCTTAATGTGATTTATTGTAACCTGTTGAAATTGGATAATGATAGACTAACAGCAAACTCTTCTGTCAATACTTCAGTTGATACTATTGATGACTGATACTAATATATATGTGTATATATAAAATAATAATCAACCCATACGTTTTTGTTTTTGTGATATATATTTGCATATATTACTTACTTTTGGAACTTGTCTGGAAATTTATTTATTTATTTATTTTCTTAAACTTAAAAAAAAACTCTCATCCCTTATAATATTACCTCCGACATTTCTATGGTTTCACATTTATATTTGTCATCAAAAAATTCAAATTTGGATCTATTTTCATGAAACTACAACCATAAAACTAAATTTTACATTTTTTAATTCTCTAGAGATGCTAATTTTATTTTGTGAACCTCAACTTTAGTAAGTTACAATTTATTTCATTTATAGTACTTATAATAACAACAATACTTGTAACTTTTCAGTATTTGACTGACGAAGGAATAAAAGAATTCCGAAAGCTCTCATATAAAAAAGAGTACACTTATTAATCTTTGGCTGCTACCCGCAATTCGTTTGAATACTAAATTTTAACAGCCGTTACCATTATAATTAGATATATATATATATATATATATATATATATATATATGAAGGTATTTCAGTAGGAATATTTAGAGTACAACCCTGTCGATCTACGTATCGCCGCCAAACAGCCTAACAATACGAATCGTCGAATTGTTTTCTTGGACATCGATTAATTTTTATTAAAAAAATTTGAATTTTTAAACATTTTTATCGTTGAAAAATAAATAACCTTCATTAGTTAATTAAAGGGAAATGGAATTATCCCCACTCTCTTCCTTTACTAGAGATCGTGAAAGTTGACCGGGCTCTGATCTCTCTGTAACATTTTGACTTCCGAAAAGAAAGGTGGTGTGCTGCTGCAGTGGTCAGTATTTTTTTTTGTTTAAAAATTCAACAATAACAGTACGAAATTATCTAATATATCGCTTTATCGTAATTTTATCGTTTGGATAAATTCAGCCGAAATTTTTAGTAATTTAACTGAACGGCTATCTAATATTTTTTCTCTTTTCGTTTTTTAATAGCATAGTTCAATTGCCGAACAGTAATTTTTAATTATTGCTGTGTTGCTTGGGAACTTACTTCCATGTGTACTTGGGCTAGCGTAGTGAACTTCTAAACTCCCCAAAAAGGGGACAGTTTTATTGAATATATTGTCATAACTATATGCTCCGTGGCCATTTCATTTTTTTCTCGCTCTCTCTTGCCTGGCCTGCTTATTGTTTAATGGCTCAACTAGCCCAACTTTTAACCTCTTGTATAAGAATTATTCTGCCTTTATTTTGAACATTTAGGAGAAGAACCCATACAAGATGAGAGCATTCCTGTGGAAGTGATAAAGCCATTATAAGGATTCAAATTCAGTACAATAGAGGAGCTATTTTTCCTCCTGATCATTAATAGAGTGGACATCTCCACAGAGTGTTGCTGGAAATGAGAAAAACCAAATCAGGGGTGAGTGATATAAATTTTTTATATTGCTAACTTCATTTAAGGGTGCAACATATACGGGAGTATATGTGTGATTTTGTAACTAAATTACTTATCTGCTGCTTTGCTGTTTTTCTATAAGTTTTTGTATCCACCATTTTGAATTGAAAATTTAAATACGTCTTTTTTTATTGCTTCTCTTGGAAGGTTCGTCTTTAAGGGTAAGACAAAGTCAGATAATTTTTTTAAAGTTGCCAATTATCGCTTATTTACCTAGAGTTAAATAAACCTCAAGTATAGATTGTATGTATTTAATTTTTGTATCATTTGTTGAATTTGGTTGAACCAGAAATTACCAGCCCACGGTGTTCACAGTACACCCTTATTTGTTATTATGTATTTGATTTCTTTATCTTGAAGTTATTTTGAAAGAACCACTAGTTCATCTGAGATCCCTTATTGTATTCATATTTAGCTGATCAGTTAAAATTAAATAGTATAAAAATTGTTTTCCTGTTCGGTAAATTATCAAGTTTTGTAAGATATTTAATTAGTTTGGTTATATTTTGTATTTTTTTGTAAATGCTTAATTGTAAATACCTCTGTTTTCTCTGTACATACCGTTCAAGTCAATTACATTTATTTTTGTAACTGTAATGACACAGAGATTACCTTATAAATTGAGGAATTAAGGAAATAATTAGTAATTGTTTGGGTTTACTCCTTGAAGATGACAACTTAGAGTTGTTGAAACGGCGTTGAGTGTTTAAAATAAAGGTTTGGTGTTAGGGTGCAAAAATGGGTTTTTAGAGTTGTTTTCTGAATGATAATTGTGCGTTCTCTGATTTTTAATTAATTAATCTTTGGGAATAACACTGCTTAAACTTGAAACTCTGTATATTTCAAAAGTCCAAACGTTTCAAGGTCAAAATCAGACCCCGTTTTCAATGGCACATTAAACAAAATGAACAAGAAATTAAAAAATTATTCGCAATGACAAATATCGTAATTAAATTGTGATTACGCTATTTGTCAAATAACAAATTAGGTAATAAAGCAGTTTAAGATTCATCGCTTGTACTGAACATGAAACAAATAATTATTTTAACCACAGTCAACTGTGACAATGCCCCACACTGAAAAAGCACCTATAAGCAACTGATACCCTAATAACTACTTGTGTTCGCTAATGTCAAACAAAATATAGGCCGGAACCATTTTCTACATAAAAATATTTGTCTGAACGTATTGTTATACAGTAATGGGAAAATGTGTGGAACCAAGCAAATATGTCTGGAATTATTAGAGATATCAAAATGAAATTTGGAAGGTGGATACTGCAGTACATTGCCTATTTCTTTCCAATTTTTTTTAAATTTTGAACTTCCTGTTTTACCGAAAGTAATGTCGATTTTAAAATTTGCAATGAAACACCCTGTATAGTATTTTAGTTTCTGAAAAACATTTTATTGCGAATACAAAAATATAGGGTTTGATATTGTTTACTTCAATACCTACCGAGATATTAACAGAAAAGTGATTAAGGAAAGGAAAAATGTAATATCCATTAAAGAAATACATAATCATAATTATTAACTAAACCTAACTGATTTTCAAAACATTGTAACTTAACTTAACTAAACTTAATGTATTAGATGTTCAAACTGAGCACCATTTTTTTTTTGCAGGAATACCAAACGTTTCAAAGTCTATTCTGACTTCGTTGTCAATGGCTTTATATTTATTGATGAATTGCAAAATGAAAATTACTTCTTGACAATAAGCAAGTCAGTTTTTAAATTCTCTAGTGACATTAGCTATTACTTCTGGTTTAATTCTCTGGATGTCTTGAGTTATTCTTGCAGCTAATTCTTGCAAATTATTTGGTGTATCATCATAAACCTTAGACTTTAAGTAACCCCACAGAAAATAGTCTAGTAGATTAAGGTCGGGACTTCGTGCAAGCCATTCGTAAGTACCCCTTCTTCCAATCCATCTGTGATGAAATGTCCTATCTAAATGATCTCAAACAATGCGAGCGTAATGGAGTGGTGCTCTATCCTGCTGAAACCAGATATTATTTGGTAAATGTCCATTTATCTCCAATGCCGGAATAACTTGTGTGTCCAAGAGCTGTAAATACCTATCTCCGTTTAAAGTTTCTTGAAGGAAGAAGGGTCCCACGATTCTGTTGTTATAAATGCCGGCCCAAACGTTCAATTTTTGGGGATGTTGTGTTTGAGCCTCTTGTACCCAATTAGGATTACTTTGTGACCAGTAGTGGCAGTTATGTCGATTAACCGTATCATTTAAACAAAATGTAGCCTCGTCTCAAAACACCACATTTCTTATAAAATTATTATCACGGTTACAAATATCGATCATCGTTTCACAAAATTGCAATGGTCTGTCGAAATCGTCTTCGGAGAGTTCTTGAACGTGGCGAATTTTGTATGGATGATATTTTCCCGCCTTAATATCCTTCCTACTGAACGACGGCTAATTCCATGCATATTGGCGAGGTCGCTAGTGGATAAGTGAGGATTTTCTTCCAAAGATATAGCAACATTTTGAGCTAGACCTTCATTACTTGCACTTTTTAACCGTCCACTTTTTGGTAAATTGCTGTTTCACTTGTGTCGTACCTTTGCAAAGTTTTCATGACTACTGAAAGGGATATTAGTGTATTCATATTTAAAAAGGTCACAAACTTCTTGATGCGTCCTTTTCCTCTCCCCATACCCAATCATCATTAATATTTCTATTATATCTTTTTCACTTAATTCGGCTATTTTACGATCAAATTAAAACAATACAATCTTTTTACGTTCAAATAAAAAAAACAATAACATATTTTGACAACTACTGTCACTTCAGCAATGAATTTCATGGTCTACTAAATTTTATTCAGATTTAATTTGCGTGTATTCGACTATGGAACAAGCAGTGCTGTTGGCTGTGACGGTATAATGCCAACAATTGGCCAATAGAAATACAAATCCTTACCGAGCGGTTTGTTTATATCGGGCGTAAATGAAATCTGAATCGAGTTTAGCTACCATCGATTTTTTCCTTTCCTTAGTTACTTTTCTGTTAATATCTCGGAAGGTATTGAAGTAAACAATATCAAACCCGATATTTTTGTATTCACAATAAAATGTTTCATCAGAAACTAAAATACTATACAGGGTGTTTCATTGCAAATTTTAAAATCGACATGATTTCCGGTAAAACAGGAAGTTCAAAATTGTAAAAAGTTTGGAAACACATAGGCAATCTACTGCAGTATCCACCTTCTAAATTTCATTTTGATATCTCTAATAATTCTAGAGATATTTACTTGGTTCCACACATTTGCCCCATCACTGTATATCATTACAAATCTTAGAAGTGAATATTTTCAAGATTTATTTTGCTCCCAGTGTTTCTATAGACCATCATATATCACACTTAAATGCGATAGTTAAAAGTTCGAATAGATTAGTGAATGGATTTCATTACGTGATGTTCCGTTATGTAGAAAAAAATTACTTAACGATGTAATATACACTTTATGCATGCAAAAATTTGTAGTTAGCACAAGAATGACTGTTCAGTTTGAAATCAAAGACTCATATTCTGCAAATCACTGTCTACCCTTTGAGACTGAACACCTCGCTTCAAATTACAGACTTCGTGTCACTATTAATATCGCTAGTGTTGACACACCCTGACTAGTTTCATATCTCAACCTACACTTTTTATTTTTTTAGTGATAGTAAACATGATAAAATGACGTTGTAGGCATTGTGTTTCAGCTCTGTGATTTTACAAAGCACGTCAAGCATCTGAAAGGCCTGACAGCTCGTAACGCGAACTATTTTCACTGAACATTCCTTTGTTGGAATTGTGGGGGAAGAATTGTGGTTACGAATTATCACATACTCAGGGTGTATTACTTGTAGAGTCTATTTTAAATTTTTGGAATGGAGTTGCGAGTTCGTTGCTGGAACAGAAACTGTTCTGAAGTAATATGTAAAATACTCGAGCTATTGTCATTCTCCGTGTTTCGGAATTATATATCTGAAGATAATTTTCACATTTGGAGCTTAATGCTAAATTAAAGTTTACATTCTGCGTTAAGGCTTTTGATTGTATACTTATAAGTTGTTTATGCCATTGCCAAGTAAAATTGTTTAGGTATGTCTCACAGTTATAAATATGAAACAAATTAGAGAGTTAAAGTACCTACTTGGCGCAGTCTACAGGATTTTCAATGTAAATTTCTTTTCAAACAATAAGGTACTGACGAATCGACGACAAATATGGATTTTTCACTAGCAACACTGCGAATTACCAGTGAGTACGCGAGACAAAGCATGGAAGTACATCCTCTCGTTATATACACTTGGTTCACTTAAAGTCTCCTATGTATTGTCTAAGTACTTCTTGGAAAATGACACCACAGTTAAGAAAATTGCTGTATATTCCAAACGTTTCGGGGGTCTAGGTCAGACCCCGTTTCTTAACCATTGATAAGAAACTTGGACAAAAAAGGCACAATTCTAAGATGTAAATTAAAATATTTGACAATATGTATTATTTGATTTCTGACGTAACTAAGAGAATTTTATTTGTAATGTACAGGGTAGCACAGAAACTTCTAAAGATCATATAATCATAAATTTATTTTCATAATAGAAGAATTTGAAAGGGATATCTTCAGAATTTTATGTGGCGCTCTTTAGTGCGACTTTGTTCGCCAAAAATGCGACCAAAGAATTTTGTTGATTCAGTGAAATCTATATATAAATAGGCAAAGACAAAACGATTAGGTACCATTTTCTCCTTAGTTTCTCAACCGATTTTCTTCATTTTTGTTTTGTTTAGTAGCTACTGACGACCTTCAGTGCAGAATGCTAATCTTAAGTTATAATATTGGTTCATTCATTAAATAAAATATAATAAAAATTCATTATTTACGTTAATAATGTCAATGCCAAACAACTGAATGTGCCGCCGCCGCCAGACTCAAAACATTGAGTAATTATATATAGACAGACCAATGCTGTTATATACTTAGAGCATGTACTTCTGGAAGTGGCATTCAAGCGTTGTTATTGTTTAGTGGGTAAAGTAATCGTTGTATATTATAATTATACAGGGCGATTCCAGATATGTTAGAAATCATTTTTTTCGTGGGTGGCACATAAGCAGTTGCATATATAGAGTGTTTAAAATATAGAGAAGAGTGCAATTATAACTAATAAAATAATTATATAGGGAAGCCCATTAGCGGTTGAATTTACAGGGTTCTTGGAATAGAAGGTGCAGTAGAATTACAATTATACAGGGTGGTGCAAAAAATGTTATACATAGATGCATATACAGGGTGGCGGAAATGGAAATGTAACCCATAAGCAGTTGTATATATAGTTAAGATGAAATATGGGGTGAGAGGAATTATAGATATACACGATGGTGATAAAAATGTTAGAAAAGGAAATAATTTATAGAGTAGACCACGAAGAGTTCCATATATATAATGATTGAAATATAGGTCAGAGTAGAATTATAGTTACAGAAGATAATTAAAAATTTCATAAACAAAAAGAATAAATATGGTGGGTCATAGGCGGTGGCATATACAGAATGGTTTACCCGGTGGTTCAAAATGTTAAAAAATATTATGCGTGGTCCATGAGCAGTTGCATATACAGGGTCGTGGAAATATATAAGGAGATGGAATTATTATAATGATGATTTTAATGAATGTTAGAGAATTGAGTGTAATTATAGCTATACAGGGGGGTTAGAAAAAATAAATATGTAGGGTAGCCCATTAGCGGTTGAATTGTTGTCATATTAAATTAAGAATTACGAATTTGAACACAAATAATGTTCTATGAATTCTATCTGAAAAAAACATGAATTTCGTTACTTATTTGTAGAAGCGAGATGTAAGACCGACATCTAGGATTTTCGAGGAAACTATCACACAGAGGTTCCGAATCTGGATCCGTTCTGTGTAATTGCTGTTCTCCCTAAAGTCCTAGGATAGAATGTCACGATAAAATTTTCATGTTACATAACCTGCCAGAGATATTGACACAATTGGTCGAATTTCGACCACTGGGCGACAGCTAGTATAAATAAAACCATAAGGGAAAACCTAGGAAAAACCTTATGAACTATCCCGATATTGGGTTGTTCACAAGGACATGACCATTAGCAATTTCTTCCTTAATCATCGGCAACCAGGCACGACTGAATTCTACGGAGGTAGTAGCAACACAATCGTTTTCATTTAACAAAATTAAAGAAGACTCTTTTAATTTTCTTTTGGTGTTGTGTTCTGTTCTGTTCTTTGTGTAATATAACTGAATTTTGAAACGGTATTTTATGAATTTTCAAATTGTCGTTTTTTTAAATATTTTTTGTGTTCGTTTATTCGAACATTTAGAGGTCTTTATGTTTCTCCGATATAGAATTTATTACATTCACAAGGCGTTTTATAAATGCAAAATTTTGTATTTTGTGATGTGTTATTTGGTTTGGTTTTTGATATAATTGATTTTAGTGTATTCCTTGTATTAAATTTTGTTTTGATATTATATCTGTTTCCCACTCTTTTTAGTCTTTCTGATAGACCCTGTAAGTATGGTATAGTCATTGTATTAATGTGATTATCTTGGGAGTCAGTGTTGCTTGGTGAAGTTTGATGTTGGTTGTTAGGGATTGTTTGGTATTCGATTTTGTTTAACTCGTTATTAATAAATTTATTTGGGTAATGATTGACAGAAAGTAAATTTTTTAAAAACGTTTTTTCTTCATTGAATTTACTGATGTTAGAACAGTTGGTCATATAAAGATATGATGATACATCTTTTTACTGAATTTGGATGATTAAAGTTAAAGTTGAGATACCTGTTAGTATGGATCGGTTTTCTGAAAACTTCTGTTTCAAATGTCGATTGTGTTTTGGTTATTAAAATGTCTAAGAATGGTAATTTGTTATTCCGTTCAAGCTCTTGTGTTAACTGAATAGTTTGTTCTGTGTTGTTTATGTCATTAAGTAATGCATGTAAATCCTCAAGATTATGTTCCCAAATAACGAATATGTCTTCAACATAACGCCACCAAACCAAAGGTTTAATCTGTTTTGATAAAATTGTTTGTTCTTCAGATTTTTCCATAAAAATGCTGCTTAAAGCAGGAGACAGACAGGAGAACCCATTGCCATGTCAAAATCTTGTTGGTAGAAGTCATTATTAAGCTGAAAATACGTTGTCTTTGTACAAAATGTTAGTAGTTCCATTATTGTATCAATGGACAATTGAGTACGTTGATTTAGTAAAGAATCTTGTTCTAATCGTTCTTTTACTATGGGAAGTGTTTTGGTGACAGGAACGTTATTGTATAGATTCACAAGGTCAAAACTGGCTAGTGTAAAAGTATGTGTGTATTGTATACGTGATAATTTATCTAAGAAATGTGCGCTGTTTTTAAGATGAGAGTTAGAGTTACCAGTAACTGGTGAAATAATTTTCAAAAGGAATTTTGAGAGCTCACTGCATGGAGAATTTATGGAGCTGACAATTGGTTTTAATGGAATGTTGGGTTTATGAATTTTAGGTAACCTGTATGTATTATTACGAAGATTATTCTTGGATTTCTACTGCGGAAATCTTATGATGAAATAAAATCAGTTAAGAAGAAATTATATTGAAAAAGAATTACAATAAAAAAATTGTTAGGCTTTCTACAAACTACAATAAACAATATTGTAAGGTCACTAGTCATAATAAAAATTTTAACTATGTTAGGTAAGTAGCCTCCAATGTCGTTTGACCAAGCGTCAAAACGACGGCATTTTTTATGGAATGAGAAGAACAAAATGGGATATTTTAATTTTCATTTCAAAGAATATTACCAGAAATTAGCTATAAATTGTTGTGAGCTGTTTAACTTGTGTCTCGGGAATATTTCAAGTGGATTCCATTATTTTATACTGGAAGTTTGGCTTACTCCAGATGATTACATCTTAGATGTTGAAACGTGCGTAGAGTGAAAACATAAAAAGTTTGGTGTTATGGTAGAAAACTTTGTATTTACATTTCCATTATTTTGAAATAAGATTCTAATAAATGCTGTGAGGTTGCAAGTGGCCCAACGCTATATTGTTTATATCAGTTTGTCGATTAGATCTATACTTTGGCCACAAAGGGTCCGTAAAAAAAGTTTCGCAGAAATGTTGTAGGGTTTTGGGCCAACAATACTCTTTTGAGTTTTGGACGGCAAAAAACCTTTTCCGAACCGAATTGTTTCTTCTAATGGAAGTTACCCAATTTTTGCAGTGGAGAGGTATACCAAAACGTCCACTATACGAATATAATAACTGGTGCGAAAATAAGGGAATTTATTCCTTTTTGTTTCTTTCTAGGTAGTTTGGTTGGACAAAAAAGACCTTAGATTTCAGCCAACCCTATAGAGAAAATCAATTGGGGAAAAATCTGTCCGAGCTACTCGTTTGGTCCTTTGCGAAAAATCTTTGGGCAATTAATCTCTCACACTAGTCAAAAAATGGAGTGGAGCGGCATCTTGCTGAAACTTTAAGTGTCTGGTGCCTTCATATGGCTACAGAATATGCTGTACGACTGGATGAACTGCTGGCACAATTTCATGCAGCATTTGCAAATACAGTGAACCAGCCAAATTGTGTTCAATAATGAGAGGAAGCATGGGAGCGGACATTTGAGCAACGGAAATTTATCAAAAGGGCATCTGTCTTCCACTAAGTAGTAAGGTCAATTCGGGGGGTTCCAGATATTCGTCTCAAATTGTTTATATGAGCTCCCATTAATTTTTTGTTATCATTGAGTTTTTTTCATGACATAGAGCATGTATTCTTGTTCACCTCATGTCAGATGGCTGTGACGCCCTCATTCTTTAGTAATGGATGGCCTGGTCCAAAGTTGGTCGATTGTCAGAAGTGTCTTAGTGGCAGACTGCCACATGATCTTAATTTTAATTTGTAAGGGTGGTACTCAGCCTCCTTAAGGACACTGTAGACTGTTTATTTTTGAAAAATCTTAGTTCCTTGGAGATGACCTGAGGGTTAGTAATTCAGAAATGATAGACTTGTCAAAAACTCTGATACCCATTCTGTTATGATTTTACAATTAGCTGGAGTTACATTATGTTCATTCCATTGGGATCTTGATAGATGACCGGAAAACGAAATAATTGCAACACGCTATGCAAGGGAAAGCAACGCAGGCTCTGGCAGACATCATGGAACAAGGAAAAGAAGTTAAGCCTAGAAACCTGTTATATCCTATACAAGGTATACGGAGACATCCTAAAACAGGTATTCGGATTTGTCAATTCTTTGTAAATCATTTTAGTTTCAGTGTTACGTTTTCTAAAAAAAGTTAACATCACTAGCCTCGGTAAGATAAAACGTAAAAATAGTCTAAAAATATTAGAGTTACTGACCAGTGGTTGATCCAGGATTATCATTCTGGCGGGTGGTTAGGCCTCGTTTGTGGGATCCTATAACCCCTCAAGGTAGTTTTTACCAAATAAAACACTAAAAAAGGATACAAGTTGGCAGACTTGAAGGGGAGGGGGGCTGGGGGGTGCAGGGAGGAGGGGCTTGAGTCCCATAGCCTCCCCTTGGATCAGCCTAAGACACTGACAATCCTAGAATCACTATAGTTCTTAAAAATCATTTTTTGTTTAACTAATAGATATTTATATTATATGAATTTGAAATAACAAGATTAAAATTGAATTGTGTAAAAGACATGATAATATTTCAAAGATGGAAAAGAATCGTACATAAGAAACAATTAGAAACATTATTGAATCATACAAAAGAGTAGATTTCAATCTTCTTATAGTGGTCTCGCTCAAAAGCATATTTGAGTCTATTGTCACCCTTCTTTTATTCTGTTTATTGTTCTAAAAAAACAACTGCAGAGAAAATATCTCGTAATTCCAAAAATTTGCTACACTTGGAGACGATCAAAGGAATCAAACCCACAGAGCCAGTACAGTTTTCCCCAGTATCATATAAATAGATCGAGACATTAACAAGCGGTGTTGATTCGAGGACCATGTACATTGCCTTTGCATCGGAAGTTCTCAAAAAAATATTAAAATTCTGCATGTTGTAGGTTGCAGGAATCAATAAACCGAGTAAACAATGGATACTGTAGACAAAGGAAAAATAACGTACCTGAAGCTTTTGTTAGTGAAATACGTGGATGTGAGATATTTCATGGAAAAGCATAATAAATATTCCGTATTAAAAAGTTCCATCATGATTTCTTGGTGAGATGAAAGTTCGGAAACAATGTGAAGTTTGAAATTAACTTTCACATTTATGAAAAACGAAATAATATTATTATATTGTGCTGTCTTTGAAACATGGAGATGCGTAAAATAATTAATCACATCTAAGGTAGAATAAAGTAGCTCTTCCTTTCAACATATCATCATGTACATGAATTTTGATATTCTTCTTTGTTCATTTGATAATCTACGAACTTTGATTTTTATTTTCAAAAATAAGTTTACCTGTTACAGCAAAATATACTACAGAGGTAAAATATTTACCAGTATGTAACATTGATGGTATTAAAACTAAACTAAAAGCTACACGCAAAATTATTACCCACTAGTGTCCCACGATATTTGTTATAAAGTGTTAGTTAGCTATTTGCTTACTACATATGCGTTCCTAAAAATGCTGTAGACCATGTATAATGTTTGATATTGCAGATACATGTCACAATTTTTAACGGAATACACGAACTGGAAACTTGGCTTAAATTGCATTTGGTTACTATAAAGCCTCTAGCTTCTATCATCGTATGGAGATAAAATAAATGCCACTTTTTGGGCATAAGGCAACTTTTCAATGGAGATAATGAAATAGTGTGTGATATGGGACTATTAGCTCCTCATAGATAATGACACAGAATCCTAGTTTTCGGTAAATGTAGGTTAATATTAACTAGTGATTTTAACCGAGTAATCTTCTTTTATTTGTATACATACAGGGTGTAATATAATAAGGTGCAATTACAGTACATTCTGCATCCGTACAATCTGTATGCTAATGCTCGCGGTATACCTTCTGCTACAGATACTTTCACTTTGTATATGTGTACAGGACGTGTACCCTATATATTAACGTCTTGAATACATGCACCTCAATAGTTCGCTAAGCTTCACCCTGATTACAAATATCCCCCATACATACAACCTATATACTATTGTTATGAAAATCTATTCAGTCCGTGCCTGGTTTCATTCCGTGAGACATCAACCGCTGGGATAGAAAAACAATAAGAAATAGAGGATTCGATGCTGATTTTAAAAGGAGCGGCCCATCAACGCAGCAGGCAGTTAAAGCGGCGAAGACCTTATGTTGTATGAGTCAGCTGTTGTGTATATTTGATGTAAATAAAAGTTCTAGAAAGTGGTAGTGAATATTAGTTTTTAAATTTCAATTGAACCGACGAAGTATATAACAAATTTGGTGATCAGAAGTGCAGGATTAAGTGGTTAAAATCATAATTTGATTTATGGAAAGTATGAAAAAGTTCAATTAAAAACACGCTGCAGAGTGAAGTAAGTGAAGTACAAGATAAAATCAGTGCCATCCAAAACAAGGTAGAAACAGAAATGAAAAAAAAAGCAACAGGACTTACAGCGAGGAAAATACCAGAACACCATGAGTACCAAAGGTTCCGTTAGCAAACCACCCACATAAGATGGCAGCTCATCTTGGCCCATGTATAAACGGCAATTTGAAGCCGTGGCTACAACTAATGGATGGGATAACCCAGAAAAATCTACGTCTCTTGTAATTACCTTAAGAGGTCCGGCCTTAGAACTCATCCACAGCATTCCAGTCGATTTCGACAAAATCGTCATTCTGGACAAGAAATAAGGCAATCAATCCTTGAGCCAGGTATAAAAGTCCAACTCAGTGGAAAAACGCAAAAATCCGGTGAAAGCCTCCAAGAATTCGAAGCAGAGATTAGACGGTTAGTACACTTGTCCTACCCAGACCTGTCAGAGGAAACGAAAGACCAGTTGGCCACACAAAGTTTCATAAACGGTATCAGAGATGTGGGAGTAAAAAGAAATTTAAGACTGAGTGGCGTCAAGAAAAGTAATCGGGCGAAGTAGAGGCCGTCATGAACATGTCAAAGTCGAGGGTACGAGCAGTTTCCTCCAACGAGGAAGAGCCATAGTCACCATGTGAAGCATTGCTGACTAGTATGAAAAAACTAGTAGAACAGCTATTCAGCAGGTTTGGTGTCTCGATGGAACTACATTCAGACCAGGGGCGTAACTGCGAATCGAATGTATTCTAGAAGGTCTGGACATGTTGGGGATCAGGAAAACGAGAACAACACCATTGCACCTACAGTCAGACAGAATGGTGGAAAGATTCAACAGGACCTTGGAACAACACCTATCCAAAGTCGTCAGCAATAACCAGCGTGATTGGGATGAGCATATTCCCTTATTCCTGTTGGCATATCGCTCAGCCGTACTTAATAGTACAGGCCTGACTCCAGCCAGGGTTCTATTAGGAAAAAGGCCACTCTATATTTTATCCCCTGAATATGCAACTGCTTATAGGCCACACAATAAAATATTTAGTTTCTAATATATTTTAATTAAAATTCTACAAAGTCTTTTACTTCAACCAATTTATACAGGGTGTTTCTAAAATAGGGTTCCAAACTTCGGCTGTGTATAGAAGAAAACGTCGCTATTAATATGTGCCTTAAAACTCACCCTTAGGAAGTTATATGCCCTCAAACAAAACTGTTTTTTTTTTCGTTATTGACAAAACGGTTGAAAATAAATAATTCCATAAAATATATGCTTTTTAGTGTTTTAGGCTATGCGTTGTCTGTTGTCTAATGGAGATTCAGTGAATCAAGGCAATATTTATCAATATATAGTAAAAATAACTATACAAATTAAATCAGTCAACTGCGAGTGAATTAGCTCAAAGTTTCTGATGAATTCGTATTTAAATTCACTCAGTCGTTAATTAATTCGTCAGCCTACTCTAACATATTAGTTTGGCAACTCATTTGTCAATGAAAATTCTTGAGAAGCGTAATTAAATATATTCCTTGTAACTCCTCTTAACTTCGCCAGCAACCTAACGACTCATTTTTCGCATCCGTGAATTAATATTTGAAGGGTCTTTTGATCTATACAGGATCGTATAGCTAAATTTCTGAAGCTATTCGTTTACTTTTACGAACAAGTTGTTGTAGACTTCTTTGACTTCTTCAAGGTTCATTAAGTGTAGCCTTTATGTCATGAAACAAAATAACGTTATAAAGTTGACACTAATACTTTTAGACATTATTTCATTAGCATTACATCTAAAGGGCTTTTCGTGTTACTAGTTGAAACTGTAATTTGTTATAGATTTAAGTCAAGAGATATAAAGTAAAGCCCGATTTCCAACGAAATATTTCTTCGTGTAGTCTTGACCATAAACCTAGTTGACAACAGTCTTAGAAGGAACTAGATAATAATAATAAAAAAATAATAATAACCTGAGTGCTGGTCGGGTTAGAACAGCTATCCCCTGACCTACTACCCAGCGTTCCATCCTTCAACAAAACCCGCCCGGGATAGTCTGGTTTTTAATCATTTCATTTGGGAAGTGACAAACCCTCGGGTTCGAGTTATCTGAGTCAATTGGAAATATCAGCTACGAAAATAGAGATGCCTGGGAGGAAAAGAACTGCTGCCTGGTGAGTGCAGGGTTCTGAGGACGCGGGCCCGTGCCTAGAGCCAAGGTGTCACAATGTTAACTGACGTCCCGCATGCTGTCATGTTCAGCGCCGGCTCCAGACATGCCCTGGTGAACTACAAGCAGAGCTTCTTTTCGGAAGCATCTACTCGGTGGTTCCATTTTCATGGGTGTTGTCACGAATTGACAAAGGTAACTCGGATCCATGGGGTTGTCACTTACCAAATTGAATGATTTAAAAACCAAACCATCCCGCGTGATTTGCGGAGAAGGATGGAACGCTTGTCGTAGGTCAGCCGACAGCTACCCCTTTAGTCTCCTCATAAGTCAGGCGGTGGATACCATAGTGCTATTCTAATCTATTCACCACACGGGGAGTAATGACGTCAGTGGCAGGGTGCTGAGGACCCGTCCAAAGAGCTACAGCTCAGGAACCACAAAATAACTCACAAATGCAGTAACAGGGACAGCAAAACCTATACCAACGGAGAATGAAAGAGAACCATGGCCGCAGGAAGTATTGCGCAGGATTAACGCCATAGCTTATTCAAGTGGGACTGAAAAGACAGCGCATTAAATGGACTAAGGCTATAAATTAATTCATAATGCTAATGTTTTACAGATTTACGACCTGGGATAGGACAAGACTGGAGATCGGCGAGTGCTTCCCCAACAGTTCTATCGTGAGTAGCCCAACAAGCTACCGAAACAGCGAGTCGTGGATTAATATCGTGCAATTTGAAAAATTGGTCTTATTTCGGCTGAACGACCGGAGACAATAAAGAGCGAAGTTGAGTGCGAAGAATTTGGTCGAAACACAATCCAGAGCCTCAATCATTTTCATTTTTGGCACATAGAGCGGACTGCCTAGACCAACTGTTGTAAAATTATTACGTCAAAGCAATTGGGTATCATATTGCTGGCAATCAACAAATTTATCTTGCCAAACTATATTTTATATGCTAATACATTAGAGTCGCTGCTTATTTGCAATGTGTTCTTTAAATCTAAAAATTCCGTCCACAATAAGGCCAAGATTTTTCTTACTCTCACAAGTATGAACTCTAATGCTTTGTGTTGATGCATTATCAAACATCTAAAGGGCTAAAAATTACCAACCTTCATCAGTTCAGTTTTTTATGAGCCTCTTTGCTTCCAGTATTGAGCGTAGTTCTCCATATCTCTCCTGTTGCTGTGCTTCTCTGATTCAGCTGCTACATTTTTGACATCGTCATAAACGTTATAAAGGTCATGCTGTCATTATGTTAGTATCTTCTCCGTTTCTTAGTGCTTTTTCGTTTTCGTTTGTTAAGGTTACGATTTGATGACCCACTTCTTTTCTTCTCAGTCATTTAATTTTATTTTGCTTATTTAGTGTTCTTTCAAGTATTTGTTCGTCATTGGTGACATGTCTATTCTGGTTTGCATGTAAAGGTCGACAGTGTAGTATCCTTGTTGGTATCGTTGCTTTCCTTTCTTGTTTGTCCTTTAAAATTCTCCTATGTTGCTCTTATCATTATGGTTGTTATATTTTCTATTCATTTATTTGGATCGTCGTAGTTGTAAATGTTCTCTGTGTATTTATGTATTGTTTGTCTTCTTTTTTTCTTTGTTTCTAGTTTTAAGGATGTTGCTATTTATCTTTGCTCTTACTGTCTTATGATCACTTCCTGTACTGGGAAAACTGTGGAAACTTTGGTGTGTCACAGATGTATAAACATAAAGTAAACCAAAACTACAAAGTTTCGCTCTATTCTATGATGATGACAGCTTCGCTGTTGAAGTGTGCGTCTGGTGCAAAAATAAAAGTTTGGTGTTAAGGTACAAACCTTTGTTTTTATACATCACTTCCTGTACTAAATGTGTTTTAAACTGTTAGATATTGTATAATCTGTTTTTAACATTTTAGGATAAAGGCAATTTCGTTTTTCTGTTCCCATATGGGCTGATCCATGTCCATTTTAAGTGGGGATTTTTGTCAAAAACGTATTCATGGTGTATAAGTTTTGCAATTTTAAATAATTTGGCAACATACATGTTACGAATTTGAATGTATAAGACTTTTTAGTTTTATGTTCATACAGTCAGGACGTATGCTGCTCAGAACGTAAATATATACATCTGTATCTCGTGGAGCACCTTGCCAATAAATTAAAAATCAATGCGCCCCATTTGGAATTTATTGCTCACAAAACTGTGTACAATTGGACGGACTCATCGTTCTAAATATTTATGGCGAAGCTCCGTCCAAACGATGTTATTTGCATGGATTTTTGAAACGGTTCCTTGATATACGTGAACTAGCACTGAAAATGTCACAGGAGTTTGCTGGAAATCACCTGGAAGCGCATTTGTATTCTCCGAGAAATTTCCATCTTGTTGACGGCCAACTGGAGTTACATAAAGTCGTTCTTGCATATGTATCGAATATTCATAATCTCTGTGAAATTTACTAGTTGTTGAGCTTAATGTAACTTCTAAGATTGTCTTGTTTTCTATGGAATGTCATCTGTACAAATTATATTTTTAAGTAGTACTTATAAAGTATAAACTTTTCTTCTTCTACTGGAAATGCCTGAAAAACAGCCGAAAATGCTCTTAAACCTGATGTGGTTCCTATTAACCAGGAACCAGTTTTAATACTTAAGTATAAAAATTTATATTTAAAAATGAACCGACTTTAGCTGACTTAAAATAAAAACCGTTTAGAAACCGTGTGCAATCAATCACTATTTTCAGACATATCTTCTTTTTTATCTGATAATTAAGGTAAAATTTAATTGAAAATTTTAGCGTATTATTATCTCTCTCTCTCTTTTTCTCTCTCTCTTTTTCTCCCTCTCTATTTTTAATTCTTTTTCTATATTTTCCAAATATATTTTAACTTTTTCATTTGTTTCATTATTTGGACCACTTTATATAAATGTAACAAATTCACTCTATATTGCATCCATACTCTATATGCTTCTGTGTACTGGTCACTCCTATATAACTTATTGCTCTATCATTTTCTAATTTAACCTGTACAACAATAACTCAACTCATCACAATATTACAACGGTCCTGATATCTTTAAAACTGTCTATAATTATAACCCGTTCTACATCCTATAACTCTATAACTTGCTTCACCTTGTCTAAGCAACTACTTATGTTGCAAAGCAACTACTTATGTTCCAAACTATATAATTTTTTTAAACCGCCCTGTATAACTGTAATGATACTCCACCTTATGTTTCAACAATCCGGTATAGTCAACTGCTTCTGACAATTTTTAAAGCCTTTTATCTAACTGTAATTATTCTCCGTTCTATAACGCAAATATCTACTCTGTATAACTATAGTTTTGCTTCACTCTTATTTCAACCACCTTGTATACGCAACTACTTATGTGCTACCCAATACAAGAGATTTAGACCCACCCTGTATAACTAATTCAATTCCAATCTCCGGAATAACAAATTTTCGTTTTAATGACATAATGGAATATTTTCTGCAATTTCACGCGACTGTAACTTAACTTAGTCTCTAAAATAAACTGACTTCAAAAGCATCAAAATGAAAATCATTACAAACACCCTGTTTGACATACTTTCATGGCATATCTTGACATTTAAACTAGTTATTTGTGATGAAAATTTGACATTTACCATGATGTTTACAATTAATAGAAAAATGTACGGAATCAAGCTGGAACATATTTTTGCATAATTTAATTTATTATATTCAAATTGCCTCAGCAGTTTTTTGGAGAAACACTGAAGAATTGTTGAAAATAGCTGAAATCTTGTCGCTTATTTACTTTTATTTGATTTTCGAGAAAACCGTAAATCTCATGTCATAGACAATTATATAGGACCTATCTGTTCCTTTATACAGGGTGATTTTTTTTTGATGATCAGTATGGGGATCTCGGAAACCAGCGGAGAAAGAGCAATGGTAAAATTGGGAAAGATTTGCAGTTTTACTGGCCCACTTTAATTACATTTTCGGATCTTTGTAAAAAGTAATGGTTTACCAGATATTTTGAAAAAACGAAATTCTGTCGATTTAGTCAAATCCCTCTAGCTCATTTGTTTTTGATTTTATAAAAAAAGTGTAAATTAAAATTGAAGGGAATTGTATCCCGAATATGATTGTCATATCCTTGTTTGCGTGACAGCTCTCGTTTTCGAGATATGACACAAACTTATCTTTTTTTGAATGGAAACCATAGTTGGCTATGACCTCAAAAAACCGGAGTTGTGGATGCTTTTCTCTCTTATTTTCACTTTTAACGTAGGTAGCCATGAAAAAGATGGTTTCACTTTGACGTTTCCTGATTTGAGAGTAATTCCATTAGTAGTGCTGAACTGACAGTCGATATTGGCAAGTTTTCGTGATAAAATAGAATATTCTAACGAAGAAAAACTGAATATGATGGAATGTTATATCATATGCCATAAAAATTCAGTTCGTGCGGCTGAGGAATACTTTCATAGATATTTTAATCGTCGTCAACCTGTTCTATGTACAATTAAGAGGCTTTACGATAGTTTACGCACATATGGATCTTTTACTAAACCACCAAAGGAACCTAATCAAATTAACGAAGTAGCACAAATAACTGTTTTGATAATGATAAATTAAAATCCATCTAAATCAACTCTTGAGATTGCGGCAGAAGCTGGCACATCTCAACGACCTGTAGTTAAGGTACTGAAAGCGCACAAGTTCCACCCGTACAAACTTTCAGTTTCTCAAACTTTGCATGTTGGTGACGAACATTGACGTATTTTGTTTTGTACATGGTTTAGAGACATGCCTTGACAATCCACAGTTTCCATTAAAGATATTATGGTCAGGTGAAACTAGATTTACTAACGGCTGTATCATAGGGTCTATTATTCTGGGGCCTTTTATCTATGACGAATCACTTACTGGGGAGCGCTACTTGCATTTCTTGCAATACACTTTTCAAGACCTGTTGCTTAATTTGAATTTGAAAACTCGTTTAGAAATTGAGTGGTTCCAACATGATGGAGCACCTGCTCATAACTCGTTATTAGTAAAACAACACTTAGCTAATATCTATCCAAACACTTGGATATGAAGAAATGGCCCAGGCGAATTGTCACCCCGGTCTCCCAATTTGGCAGTTATAGTTCTATTTATGGGGTGCGCTAAAAAAAAACAAAGTATACAAAAGAAAGTATGAGACAGTTGGTGACCTAATGGAGGCGGTATTACAAGCAATTGAAGAAATTGATAGGCGGTGTGTGAGGAAAGCGGAAATGTCAATCTTAAAAAGATGCAATTTTTGTCTAAATAACAATGGTGGATTTTTCGAACAAAAATTGTAACCATTATTATGTACTTTAATTTCTTAAGTTTTTAGTAAGGGCCTACTTATTTAGTTTTTTCGTTATATCTGATATACCTAATAAAAAAATCGTTCAATGTTTGTTGGAATAGTTATTAATAAATCAATCTATTTCATGGCTAACTACGTTAAAAGTGAAAATAAGAGAGAAAACAATCCACAACTTCGTAATTTTTATGAATAACTATATCGAGTATTATATCGTTGAAAAGCTCTAAAAATGTCCGATTTTAATGGTTTCCATTCAAGAAAAGATAATTTTGTGTCATATCTCGAAAACGAGAGCTGTCACGCAAACGAAGACATGACAATCATATTCGGGATACAATTCCCTTCAATTTTAATATTTACACTTCTTTTTCAAAAACAAAGGAGATAGAGGGATTTGACCAAATCGACAGAATTTCGTTTTTTCAAAATATCTAGTAAGCCAGGACGTTTTACAAAAATCCGAAAGTGTCATTAAATTGGAGCAGTAAAACTGCAAATTTTTCCCAATCTGACCATTGCCCTATCTGTACTAGTTTCCGTGATCCCCATACTGATCATCAAAAAAGACTCACCCTTATAATGTAGTTTAAATTATGAAAATTGCCCAAGCCGTTTTTGAATAATCGCTCGTCATTCATAAATAAAATTGCAGATGAATTGATAACCTTTCTTATTTTTGGAAGCCGGTTAAAAAAACTTTTTAACTTCTTGTTTGTTTATTCAAATTTTCATTTTCTCCTTACTATAGCAACTATGTTTTACGAAAACAATATTAAGTTTAAACATATCCTTCTGGATGTTGGATTTATTTGTCAGTGAGTATATAAAGTAAGCACTTTAATTCTATAAATTTTCTCTTAAACGAACCAAATGTAATTAAAATTGGCCCATAAAAAAATATCCAACATGAAAATAAAGTTTTGTTCTTGTGATCGAGAATCCTACATTGAAAAGTGTATTAATATTTCTTATTCATTTATTAATTTCCCAAACATTATATCAAAATAAAATCTTGGCTAAGGAATTTCGGATAAGAACAGATCCCTTCAATCACTTATTTACCTGAACAGTAATTGCCAGTAGGTACAGCAAATGGAATGATCTCCTAAAGTCTAGAGTGCAGTTTAAGTTTTCGGATCGAGCAAGAACTGTTTAAATTGCACGATAAAATGGCAGTTTACACAGAGTGGTCCATTAATTATTCTTAGATGTTCACTTTAACGCACATTAGGCAGACACTGCATGTGTGGGTTTCGCTGATGGCTGAATATATAGTAATAGTGTTATCTATTAAAAAAGTTACGATTACACAATTACACATAATTAATTTGTCACTTTGATGCGAAATTCATAAATAATGTATTAATTGATTTTACTTCAAGAAGTTTTGTAGAGAGAAATACACAATCACGAAAACAAATATAAAATTGATTTAATAAAAAATATTATAAAATAAAATTATCCCCAAACATTAGATCACGTTATTTTTCATAATATAGTTAGTTATATCAACTATGTCACCTATAGTTAAGTTATTTTTTTAAATTATTTAGCCATTTAGGACAACAAATAGGCCGTAGGTCCAGTGTAGTTTTCACAGCTTAGTTTAGTTCAATTGTTGAATATTATAAAAAGATAAAGTTAATACAAGACTTATAATCACAAAGAAAAATAATAATAACAATAACTTGATAATTGAAATTTGTTAATTTGAGTGAATTTCTTTAACTTCTTTTTTAAAACACGTGAAAGTGGTGATAACTATATCAATATTTTTACAAAAGGGATTGTGTAACATACAAATTCTGACAAGAGTACTTTGTAGAGAACTAGTAGGTCATAGGATGTTATAAATACTATGGGTTTTAAGACTGAGAAATCAAAGAAATCTAGTTGTTTTCTGAAGGATACTTGTGGCATCTTTTTTAATGTCTAAGTGTTTATTGGGAAATAACACCACACTTTAAAGGAAATTGCTATATATTCCAAACGTTTCGGGGTCTAGATCAAACCCCGTTGTCAATGGCTAAGAAACTACGGATTAAAAAAGGTACAATTCCAAGATGTAAATTTAAATATTTGACAATGTTTATGATTTGATTTTTGACGTAAAGTGTGGTGTTTTTTCCCAATAAACACTTAGACATCGAAGAAATCTGTTTTGAATTTTTTTAAATCTTCTTTTATGTCACAATGAGGGCTCCATATTACACTTGCAAAATTAAGTCTACTGTAAATATAAGCATAGTAGACAACTTTGATCGATTTTTCATCTCTAAAGTCTTTACAAGTTGTTATCATAAAGCCTAGCATTTTATAGCAAGTACTGGCCACATAATCAACATGGTAACTAAACGTCAACTTAATATCTACTATTACGGATAAGTCTTTTATTTCAGTTACATTTTGAACATTTTTCCCATTAATATTATTGTGAGATGTTATTGGATTTATTTTTTTGTGAAAATTATTAAATTGCATTTTTTGATATTTAAAAAAAGATTATTTTCTGTGCAATATTTATGTAAACTGTCTAAGTTTTCATGAATCTTGTACTCAGCCACGGAATGAACATGAGAAAATAATTTTAAGGCATCAGACCTTTACATTAAAATCAAATCTTCAGATAAAAGGTCTAATAACAGCAACATACCTTCCAGGCCAGACAATAACGCAATGACCATCGGACCGATCACCCGTCTCAGAGCGAGAGCTCTAATTGTCCAAAGCAAACAAGACCACGCCCCCTCCGGCCGATCAAACTAAGACGCACAGCAGCATCTACTCATTTTGTATTACACTTAGTGAGTAACAACATCGAATATTCTGATGAAGATGAGTGAGATCGCATCGAAACGTCAAACTGTCTTTTCTAAAACAACTAAACAATACTCCCGAGAACGTTCAATGGTATATATATATATATATATATATATGTTTTAGGTGGTTTCCGGGAATTCATCCGCGTAGTTGATAACTGATCCCTGCCGGGATCGATGGTAAAATGACGACGTTTCGGCAGAGTCACATCTGCCCTCTTCAGGTCGGTTCGCATAATTCTCGTAGCCTTCTGCTTTCGCTTCTAGTTACTCGAATACTTATAAGTAGAGTATCTATTCGTTTAACAGATATTAACAATAGACAAAACGAACTTAATAATCTTCAACAAACCCTTCGACAAAACGGTTATCATCGGGACCACATTCTTGCTTGACGTTTCGCCAAAATCTTATCTGGCATTTTCAAAAAACGTTAGACAATAGCTTTTGAATATGCCAGGAGAGATTTTAGCGAAACCTCAAGCAAGAATTCAGCCAAATTCAACAGACGAACGGATGTACAAGAAGAAAAGTTCGACCATATACTTAAAACCAACCCGACTAGCGCCAAATAGAACAATAATATTATAAAATTAAAATATTAAAAAACTTTATTTTCCTCTCTTGGAAACTGAGGATGTAATTATATCGGAATTACTGGCCAGCAACTTTCCTATCTCCATAAAACCTTTAAAAGATGAAGTAAAGTTGTAACTTATTGGTTTTCTCTTGGAACTCACTTTGCAAAAATTGCCTTGTATATTACTTTAAATTCGAATCATAAAAAGAAGTAGGGCGCGCTTGAAGGAACATCGTTATAGCACCTCATAAAGTGTACAACGCTTAAGGCACGTTGAAGATAGTCTTCGGACGATACAAGAATATATTATGAGGATTTATTGGCAGGATAAATAAGGCAACGCCGAAGATATACCTTGTGATTTGGAAAACAATATATACACTATCTTGAGTTATTGCCAGTGTTATGTATGGTGTAGGGGTTGCTTTGTTTTAGCAATTTCATTTGTCGGAATATATTTTGTGAAACAGAAACAAAATGTAAGTATGTGATTACAGCTCTACAACATTGAATATAGAGTGTGAAATTGGAATTTGTAAATTTGAATATGGAGAAAAATTGAGGCATGTAAAAATTGGTGTGTGTTGTTGTAATTTGCACTTAAAGCTTAAACAAATCAGAAGGTCATTTAATATCGGCCATATTTAAGTCTGGTGATAAGAATATTGTAAATAACTATAGGCCAGTATCTTTATTAAACTGAACGGGTAAAATTTTTGAATAAATTCTGACTCAAGAGCTATTCTTTCTGGTTAAAGATCGTCTTACCATATTTCAGCACGGATTTTTTAAGAAAAGATCAGTAGCTACTAATTTAGTGCCTTATATTCAGTATATTTATAATTGTATTGATAACGGTCAGTCAGTATGTGCTGTGTACACCGATTTTTCCAAAGCATTCGACAACGTACATCATCCGACACTGGTCGCCAAACTTGTAAATTTCTTATTTGTTCATATATCTCCGACAGAACCCAGTATGTTGCTCTAAACAATGTGATGTCTAGAGTCACTCCTATTAATTCGGGTGTTCCACAAGGGTCCCACCTGGGTCCCTTATTATTTAGTATTTTCATTTCAGACGTAGTTGAATGTATTTGAAAACAAATTTGAAAGTTGTTTTTTCATTTCCAAGAAACGACATTTTTGTAATACCTAACCAACAAAACGGTAGCTAATAACTCCACAGCTTAAGCAGTAGTTGAATTCTTGAACTCGACTTAATGAAACGTTCAGACTTGTTTAGCCGATGAACCAGTGAGCAGTGACGCGTGGTGGGGGACGCTACTCGACCGAAAAATAGAACAAAATGGATCGGCTGGACTAAATTGCTTGCTAAACTACTCGACTAAATTTTCGTTCTTTAGACACAGATAGTTACTAAATTACTTGCCACTTGACTAAATTACTAGCACAGTCAGAACTAGGCTTTAGGGACAACCTGTAAGATAACCTATTGTATAATAAATAAATAAATAAATAAATATATTCAGAAATGTCTTTTCAGTGGGGATGAAATTCAAATTTAAAATGAATTACTTACATAAGAGCGAAATTAATTCCCTATTGGTTATAATATGAAAACTTTATATAGAAAGAGCACGAGAAATATATGTTTTAGAAGTAGAATATAAAGTATCTTACTTAGTTTCTAAGTGTTTATTGGGAAATAACAACACACTTTAAAGGAAAATTGCTCTTTATTCCAAACGTTTCGGGGTCTAGATCAGACCCCGTTGTCAATGGCTAAGAAACTACGGATTAAAAAGGTACAATTCCAAGATGTAAATTTAAATATTTGACAATGTTTATTATTTGATTTTTGACGTAACTAAGACATTGAAAAATATGCCACAAGTATCCTTCAGAAAATATCTTACTTAGTTGTTGTATCATGCAGTATTTAAATTCGGAAACAGAAGGGCATTATAATCATTTTGGAAAAATATACAATATCAAAAGTTGATTCCTTATTTTTTTCGAAAACAGTTTTAGGTATACGTGCCAGAAGCGTAGCAACCAACCTTCCAGCAGTATGAGATTACAGAAGTCCAGGTTATAGGAGCCCCAACATATGGAATAAAAAATTCCAATAGTGAAAATGTTTTACATTCACATTCTAATAGGTCAATATTATCTTAGCTCTGATTTCTGTAATTTGTAAGCGCAATGGAAATTAACCCTGAATTCTGGGGGCAATTTCATGTACAGGGTTTTTTTAAGTTGCCAAATGTTTTAGAGGATGTTCGCTCACAGAATAATTAAATAATGCTTTACTAAAAATTGGTATTTGGTAATTAATTAAACTGCGGAATGTTTTACATATTTCACAACAAATTTTGGCAGCAAGCTCTCTATTTTCCAACAATGGAGGTGTTAAAAAAGTTGGCATTTTTGTTTTTTACAAATGTATATCATAGAAAGTATGCTTCTTATTACGGAAAATCAACACTTAGTAGAGAATCTAGAAAAACTGTGCTAATTATATATGACTTCTGTGTGGATATATTTTTTACAAATGTATATCATAGAAAGTATGCTTCTTAATACGGAAAATCAACACTTAGTAGAGAATCTAGAAAAACTGTGCTAATTATATATGACTTCTGTGTGGATATATAAATTGCAACCTTGTAAAACCACGTATATTCATATGAACGTAATTTCCAAAATAAACCATACTCCAACGCACCAATTTATAAAATTTTATGAAGAAGTTAACAATGTTGCTGAAGCAGCTATTAGTTAATATCACCAAATTATGTATAAAGAACTCTATGAACGGACTAATATTAAGTTTGACAACACTGCATACACCTAAACAAGATGATCAGAGAAGAAAACTGACTACTAAACTCAGTAAATAAGTGACAATTCATGCTCTGAAATTCTTGTTTAAACTCTGAAATTCAGTAAATCTATCCACAAAAAACTACTAAAATACTTGCTGATAACATTTAATTACTTTCATCCCAATTTTCTGGAGGTAAGATTCTAGTTTTTGACCATGTTACTACCAAACATAGACAAGAATAGACTTATCCAGACTTTGGATATGACCACTGTTTTTAAGTTTTGTAATATGTAATTGTACAGGTGTTTATTGGGGATTGTTCATAAAGTACCTACGTTCGCATACAGAGAGGTCTCAGTGAGTTTGACGATATGTGACAGGGCGGACGGGGATCTAAGGAAATGTGACCTACGCATTTCATCAAACCTTTCTAATTTATCTTTTGTCTTCATTGATTTTATATCCCTTTTCTGATACAATAGATATATTTTAGACATAATAGCTTATCATCTGATACATATATATGGTGTAAATAATTTTTAAGTGCATATATTTTAGATGGAGATAGTATTTACCAAATAAAACAAAAAACTCTTATAACACTGTGGTCTATAGGCCTTTATAAGCGAGAAAATTCCATGTTAAGTAAATTATTGTCCATCCGGCAACGCGGTAAAATCAGAATCACTTTAAGTGCGAATAATAAAGAAATTTTTTGAGTATTAAATAATTATATTTTTGCGAGTGCCGTTTAATTTATTTAGGTAAATCAAAGTTGAAATATTATTTTCAATAGTGTACGCTTTTAACAACTATGTATCAAAATGAATATTTATATTGAAGCAGGAGGGACACAAAATCGTATTTAAAGATCGTAATAATTAATGTATTTAATTCTGTTTTAACTTCAAAAAAATACACTTAATAGTGCTACATCAGCTTAAGAAATACATTCTTCATAATATACCGGGTGATCAATCTGAAGTGTCCTGAGTTGTCAATACATAAAGTCATGTGGCAACAGTGTGCAGTTGATATTGAAAACAAAGACACAGAATAATGAGTGTTACGTGTTAACGTAAGTCAATAACTTTAAACGTTGCAGAAAATACAACTAAGGAAATGACTCTAGTTCTTAATTAAGAAGTTAGTAAAAGAAAAACATTAAAAAAATATATAACCGACTTCTACCTATGACTAAAAAACTAAAAATAATTATAACAAAATACAACCCTAGCAAATAAATAACACATTCAATGTGTTAGGTACCTACCCAGGAAGTAAAAAATATAAACGTTAAAAGGTGCTCATTCTGTACAAACTAATTACCTACCAATCTAGTATATTTTTGAAGTCGGTGTAATTGAACAGATTGACTTTGGTACCAGAGAACGTCTAGGAGCCCTAATATTGAACAATTAACAATATTCTACTATTAAATGGAAAATTTGTAAATCGTGCTTGAAAATTACTTGAAAAGGAAGTTTACATCAACTGATAATCAAAATAATGGTCAATCTGGTAATAATAATTTGCAAAAACTAAACTCTAAAAATGTGCAAATAAATAAATGTCATATTAAACTAGAATAAGCGTTACCTGCATTGAGAATGATAAATATTAAATGCACAGTTAACAATGGCATTAAGGATGGGAATCATTGATAATCATAAAGTATCATTTTCTTAAATATTGATGTTGGATGTAACCAGTGCAAAAATAGTGTTGATTTGAATACAAATTGATGCAAGAGTTGTGTTTATGGTTATATTTTTAAAAAGTGTAGGAACAGTGCAGTCTGCCTTTATTGTTATTGGTGGAGGGCTTTTTTTAGAGTATCCTAATGACAATGAAACAATTTTGTAACCTGCTGCAAATATAATAATAAAAATCAAAATAAAGGGTTATAGACGACAGAACTGAAAGAGTGGTATCTATAAATTTGTAATTAATAACAAATTTTAATACACTTTACAAGTATACTTTGTTTCTGCATTATTTGGAAATATATTGATATAAAAATTAGAGTGGTATTTACCATTTTTAGCTTAAAATGTAACCTGGTAACACATAGGTACACCTTTACTTTAATCACTGATGATCAATGAGTAAATATATTGTAATGTTTTTATTGTCACACTCGGGTCCAGTTCAATTCTCGGATTTATTTAAAAACACAGTTCAACTCACTCTAATTTATTTCCACTACTGTAATACAATTTATATTCAAAGAAATATTTACAATGTATTTTAACTCTACTGCAGTTGAATACTGAATCAATCCCGTCGCCAGCTGTCCGTATTTATATATTTCTCTCAGAATTCTCTAGTATGTTAACGAGCCATCGGAAAATGTGTTCTCGAAGCTTTGAAAAAATTCGACGAATTCCCATTATAGTCCTCGGGCCGTTAGACAAACAATATTTCAGCTTCCCAAAAATATCGGAGGAATATCGCTTCGACGAATTGAATGATGGCCGATTACACCAGCTATCGAATGAGTTCTCGTAACAATATAAAAAAATAATAAATATGGATATGAGGAAATATTTGTTTAATTACTATGTTTTATTAACATAGTCATTATTAAAAGTAAACTTTTATTATCTAAATATAAAGAGTACGAGTTTGGGATAAACAAACTGTGATAATTGTCACAATAAGAGAGAGCCCCTAGGAATTTATACTGAACTGATAAACAACATATTGTTAAATGACAAATTAGCAAATCATGTTTGAAAAAGAAATTTACATCAAGTGATACATTATAAGCATAGAGACCAAATTTATACTATTATATTATGCAAAAACTATAAATAAAATTATCTAAATAACTAAACGTTGAATTTGAAGGGTTCAAAAAACCCATAATTATAGTTACCAGCATTAAGTATGATATATGTAAGTAATGTCATGCTGGCTTAATAAATAGTATTAAGGATATGAATCTTCTTTTTTGCATTTATTTAAATTTGTCAAAAAACAAACTGTTGAGATCCATAAATCGATGTTCAGTAGGGTTAAAATCCCTAGAATATGTGTACTCCGAATGTATTGCCGACTAAGTGAATTTGAAAGAGGTCGAATTATTGGTTTATGGGAGAAGGGTTATCCATTTCTAGAAATCGCTAACCGCAAGAACAGAAATCCAACTGCTGTAATAAGATGGTGTCAAGCGTGGTTTGATAATACCCAGTAATGAGAAGAGTTGCCACCGGACGTCAAAGGAGCATAAATGGAGCTCAAGACCGACGTCTACGACTTATGGCTCTTAGAGACCAATTTTCGACAACTCCAAATTTGGCTGTAAGTGTCCGAACGGTTCTTTTGGACTGACTGCAGCATTATCTACATCATCATGTGCTACCTATGAGCGCTCACTATAGACGGCAAAGACTACAGTGGTGCCAAGAATGACAACATTGGAATGTGGAATGACATAAGATCGTCTTCTCTGATAAATCTTGAACATGCTTGGCTCGACATGATGGGCGAAGAAAGGTTAGACGAAGTCGAGGAGAAAGACGTCAACATTAACTTGATGTGGAGCGACATGTAGACTGAACAGTAGCCGTCATAGTATTGCAGAAGGAAGTAGGTCACGTTTCTTCTTTGATCGAAGCAACATTACAGCTCAACGATTTCATCAGGATTAGTGGAGACTTATGTTGTACTCCTTTGCCTTAAACGGCTCATGGATCAAATATTTCAACAAGATAATGTTCGGCCTTATGTTGCTCGAGTTTTGAAGAGATCCATGTGAATCTGTGACCATGGCTGTCCAGATGCCCCGATCTTCCGTCCATAGAACATGTTTGAGATGGGTACAAGGCTCGAAAATTTACCCCACCGACCTTGGCATTCCGCAAGAAGGAATGGGCTAACTAATTTAATTAACGCCAAGACGTGTTGGAAAGTGTATAGATAATAGCTATGGGCAAATACATTATTAGTGGATTAAAAAAAAGTCCTTGATATTTTGTATTCAAATTGTAATCGTTTACTCCTTATTATAGCATCTATGTTTTACCAAAACCATATTAAATTTAAACATCTCCTTTTGGGTGTTACGTTTCTTGGTCAGAGAATTTATTATTTATCATTTTACATTTGTTACTACATTGGTGAGTGCTGAAAATACATACCACCTACATATTTTATTTTCCTGAGTAGAAATGTCCGCGTGAATTCAGCTCATGTACACGGCAGAATTCTGGGGTTAACATTGTTTGTTAAATCGGAAGGTCCCAATAAAAAAAAGCGCCACGTAAATTGTATCCTCTGCAGCAGATTGAATGGCTCTCTTAGTAGTGTCTATTCACTGTATTGCATAGGTTGAATTTGGAATTTCGGGCAATTGGCAGCACAAAAGCATCCCCGTTCCGACCAATTACTGGAGCCGGGATAGATTTGTGATTTTTCTCTTCGGTCTTTCGCTTTTTCACAATGCCGTCGTTCTTCTAGAGATGCGTTTTCTCTTGACACGAGTCTGCGCGTCGCTCTCTTCTCCTGTGTGTTCTTTTGTTATTGCGGTCAGGCTCAAAAATGACGCTGATGGATTTGTATTTTTTGTTGGCAGGCTCGTAATAAGGAACGGTGCCGAAATATTCTATATATACGACAAAAAAATGAAATATTAGCACGAGCTCTCCTCGTTGTATCGTGTGAGGGCTTTTATTAAAAAAAATCCAATTAGGTGTAAATAGAAACGAAGAAAAAAGGAAACATTTTCCCTTTACTGTTAATAAATGCTGGTACAGATTTAATTTTGAAATAGTTCTCTTAGTACAGGGTAGACCGATTGGGAGACAATTTGGGGCGTTATTGCCGTTATAGTTATTACAAAAAGAGCGGCAGTTATTTGAGATTGTATGACGGAAGCGAAAGCTTTTTACGAAATATACTTACAGTGTCTCGTTATTTCACTGTCTCTGTTTATTTGTGTCATTTTTAGTTATGGATCTAAATTTCAGATAAATTAAAATAATTGTCACTATTTTGTTTCGTCTCAAGTATTAATCCTAATGTGTCAGTTAATTCTTAATTTAAATACTGTGTGTCTGCTTAAGTTCGCACCATACGGGAAACTTCTTTATTATTGGTTTTATGAAAAAAAAAAAGATATTCTTTGTAAAAAGTTCAGCATGGTCGTAAACCTAAAATGTAACCCTCACATTTTTTTTTCATTCGTTTATAAGGTATGGTAGAAAATATGAATTTGGCTCAAGGGTACCTTTATTTTTGACAATATCGAAAATTGTTTTTAATTTTGATAATTTTCAAAATTTGTTTTCAAAAAAGTGTCTTCTTAAAATGTACCAGAGTTTTATTTTTAATATTCAGTAGTTTCTGAAATATTAAATAATTAAACTCAAAAAATCGGAAAAACAGTGAAATTTTTAATTTAGAATATCTCTTAGGAAAAATTTTTTATTTTTTTTCCTTTGGCAGAACTTCTTTTTATGATGAGACAAAACTCTCCACCAAAATTCATCCGAATCGGTGGGGGTCGCGTTCAACTATTTGTCAATTTGACATGGAATGACCCATATGTATAAGTGTGGGTCTCCGTTAACAGGCTTTTACTTTAAAAAATAAATACCTAAGGGTTTCATAACTTAATTTTGGAGTAAAGGATTTAATATGTTCAGAGTGTCCAAAAAAGAACGGGATTCAACCTGATAGGTTTACCGAGAAATTATACTTAAAATTACCAAAAACTTTAGATGTCGATTTTACAGTGTTGCAGTTTTTAAGGCGAACGTTTCGTTGGCAAAAAACAACATCAACATTTATTTTAATATGGTCCCGTTTCTTTATATTTCTAAGTTAAAAGTAATAAAGACGTCTTAAATCGGTGCTCGTAAATGACTCTAACAATTTACGAATTTAGGGGTTTCGATCTCTACAAATCGACTGGGCCTAATTGCCTCTAAAATAGATCATGTGAATAATTTATCTAATATGAGTAATGTATGTATGTTTAAGAATATTGATCATCAAATTATTCTAATATTCAATGTTAGAGATTTTGAATAAAACATTACATGAGTGAAAAGGGAATTCCCTTAGAGGGTAATTTGCAAGGAATTAGAAAGTAAGTCTAGTACTTGGAATTTTCAAAAGATATTATCTAATTGATGTGCCCGGCGTTGTACACTTAATTTGTATCTTTTTCTTCTATTTAAGCTTTCCTTAATACTTAATTGTTGGGTTATTCTCTCTGGGTGAGGAAAGTATATCGGATTAACAGGTTCCCTGTTCATTATTGTAGTTATTTATTTCGTGAGAAATTTCCCTTCTCCAATCGCAAAACTTAGGACTGTATGTATTTTATTGGAAGTAATTATAGGAATTTGTACCAGTATATATAAAGTTTGGTGCCGACCAGTAACTCCAGATTTGATATATTCATAAAGCCAGACTAAGAAGGATCCATGCTGGTCTTAGATCATAAAGTAGTTGATAGAATTTCTACTACTTTATTTCGTGCAGCCCAAGAATTAGTTTGTCAAGCGAGACGAGGCCGGCGACTAGTGCTATTGAAATTCCTTGAATCTTCGACAATTTATGAAGGAAATTTCTCGGCGACTTATTTTTCTGCTAGAGCTTTCGAGAAGAAATATATAAATACCCAGAGTCGACGAAATGATTCATTAAGTATTCGATTGCTGTATACTAAACATCAGGTGTTCAAGATAAATTGTATGTAGTTGTGTGAATATAATGTTAGTAAGTTTGACTGTTTTTAAATAAATCCAAGAAAGAGAGGGTAAAAACAAACACATTAAAGTATTTTTCTGTATTTTATTTTTATCATGACATGGCCGGTATATTATAGTTTCCGCCTTTTGATGGTATTGTATGTTTTTTTGGTCTTACCCATCGAATCCAATACAGCCGCGGTACTAACGTGTTGGATCCAGGGTAAGTTTAGGATACGCAATACTCGCGTGCGGTAGGCGTGGCGACTGAGCGACAAAGGCCAATGACACGAAGCCGCTTACGGAACCAAAACAATATTGTCGAATCTCTACGATAATATTGCGAACGGACCTGATGAGGGCAGATGTTTGGTTGTGACGATTGTTTCCAGTAGCAATAACATGTCAAATTCCCAGAAAACATGTGATGCATTGTAGCATATTTACTATCCGCAAATACAAGAATACTGATATTGATATATTGCCGAGGATCAGCTCTAAGCTACACGTAACATACATTTCTCTGAGAGGTATGAGAAACAGTTTTCCAAAATAATTTCCTCTTCGATGTTTTGAATTAGCATCCGAGTGTGAATTACAACACTCGCCGATTCGGCAGCATCCGAAGGCGACCAAGAGTAAAATTTGGTCGCGCATTCTACCCTACCGGCACAGCGAATAACTTTAATTCGCCCCAAAATGCCCCGAGCTTACGCCATTTTGTCCTCATTACCCCCATTAGCCACTAATGCCCGCTCGAATACATTCCCGGTGAATTTGTGTTACACGAGGAAAGCGGAATCGTCCGGCGTTTTGTACTGATTGTGATTGTAAGTGTGTAAAAGTGTTGTTTTGTGTTTTCCCAATGCGATTTTCAAATTTATTTGACGAATTTTAGGAGCATATTAAGTTCAAGTTTTAGAGTATGTCACTCTATCGATTTAAATTCGTTAAGATAAATTAGACATGTAGATAACTATGAGGAACTGGACTCGTGTGAAAGTATAATGTTATATAAAAACAGTGATATCATGAATACGAATTCGGACAATGGTCCAATTCCAAAAAGCCCATTGTAATATTTTTTCTCCTTCTTTTTCCAACGTCGTCTCCCTGAGAGACCAAATGGCCTTGGTCTTGCGATCTTATTGGCCAACAACTAATATTTACCGCTTTTTGAATAGTCTATCTTGATTTATAATGGTAGAATAAGTTTGGATGTATTCATCTATTTACTTCAGGAGCCACACTGGACTTCCGGATTGAACTATTTATATATAAATAGGCAAAGACAAAAGGGCTCGGTACCATTTTCTCCTCTTTCCCTCAATCGATTTGCTTTATTTTTGTTTTGTATAGTAGCTACGGACGACCTTCATTGTAGAATGCTATATTTGATTTGTAATATTGGTCCATTAATTAAATAAGAAAATAATAAAAAAAAACATAATTTATATTCATACTGTAAATGCCAAACAGTGCCACCAGACTGCTTGGAGACAAAAACATAAGATATGTTGACTCCAATGTGAAAGACAAACTAAATTAAATGTAAAATTAAAAGTTTTGGCCCTTCGCTAAAGTTATCCTACCTAGTCATGCTATTGAAATAGAACAGATGAAAAATTATAATCCATTATAATCGCCGTTTATTGGGCGCTTGCATATTTGCAGTTTACAACTTTCATTGCATTGTAAATATGGTTTGTCAACTAAAATCAGGATTATTTTGCACCTGATCAATTTATTTCTGATAATAACTTCTTTATTTTAATCTTATACTTTCATTTAGAGTCCTTTTATTTTTGTCGGATAAGTTTCACATAATTTCAATTCACAGAAAACAAATTTCAAAAAATAGGTGTATTTAACTAATATTAATTAACAGTATGTGCTTCGTATTTCATTATATTTTCCACATAAAACTTTAATGAAAATATACTGAATCTTAGGATATTTTAAATTTTTTATATTGAAAATGATTTAATTAAATTAATATTTTCTTACAATGTTACATTATAGTGCCCAGGTACCTTAGGTACATTTAATCTTACATTGCTGGCTTTAAAGTTTACGGCCTAAATGTACAAAAAAATTAAAATTCAAAGCTCTTCATGACAACAGAATCCACTGCGTAATTATATATGCTCGGTTGGTTTTCAAATGATAAAAACGACAGTGGGTGTGTAACGGTCTCTCAGACTCTCAAACCATGCGATGACCATCTTTTACTGTCTTTGGAGTTGCCTATAGTTCAATAGGAAAATAATTAGTGTTGTAAATTATAGATCAATATTGATCTTTCGGCCAAATAGTACTAAGTTTCGTAGAAAATAATATTTCTAATTTGTTGTGATTAAATTCTGTCGCTAATATAATATAATTTTCACAATAGCCCGGAGAGTGTTGTGCTACAAATCATGAATCAGTGGACAACAGAAATGACATTAAATATTAGAGTTTTCATGTAAATTTAATAATTTTTTTGAGTGTCTTACACTTCTTAGAGCGTTCACGAGGATAGTTTTGCTTTTCGTTTACAGCTTAGCTATTGAAACAGCTTCGAGTGTGGAAAATCAATATGAACATCTCCTTTCTAGAAGCCTTAAACTCAAAAATTTGTGTTGAAAGTTATGGTAGTTTATATAATCTTGTAGCCTTTGAGATTACAAACGAACGGTTGTATGCACAAACATCAAAAGTAGGAATTTAAGAAAGTGAGCCCCCGCTTTTGTTCTAGTTAACCTTGTTGTTCATATAGTTGATGGTGGAAGCCATCTTACTCAGTCCAAGAAAATTAAAAAACTTCTAGATAATAAAAATCAAAAAAATGCTCTTCTTCCTATTCAATCTCAAAGTTTCAAATTTAGTGACAGAGTAGTCAATTATTCAAATATCCATTTTAGTATACAAGAACAGAAATTATTAAGTAATGGCCCCAAATTTACACCCTTTTTTGATACCAAATCCTATGCTGAAACTGTCGTATCAGAAGTAGAATATGCTCTAAAAAACACTAATAACTCCAATCACACCAAATGTAAAGTCTTAAAATCTATAACTTTCGCTAAAATACCACAGAGCAATACTAACAGATCATTATTAAAATCAGTTAAAAAAAATTAAAGACAATAATCTCACCGTTACCAAAGCCGATAAGTCAAATGCAATAGTTATCATTCCCACAAAAGACTATCAAGATAAGTTGTCGACTTTCATAGAATCAGACCTTAAAGAAATTAAAAAAGACCCAACAAACGACATTCAAAAGAAAATAATTCGTCCTGTAATCTCTTTTATAAATACACCTATTAGAAACCTAGCAATGAAATTAAACTCACAGTTCAGACGCCTAACTAATTTTAAACCACAGTTTGCTATAAGTAATTCTATAAAACTTACAAAATCAATTCAAAAACAAAATATCTCTGGGAATGGTATTCTAGTATCATTTGACGTATCGAACATGTTTCCGAGTCTCCCACCCAAAGAATGTCCTTAATATCCGACATCCTTAATAACTCCAGACTCAACCCCATAGTACAAATGGACATGAAAAATGCCTTTGAATTGTACCTGAGCCAAAATTATTGTACATTCAATAATAAATTGTATGACCAAAAATCAGGTTTGGCAATGGGTTCACCTCTTAGCCCATTACTGGCTGATATTTTCATGTCTCATTTAGAAAAAACCGTAATGTCCTCTGAGCTTAGCAAAAAACATATTTTATTCTGGTATAGATATGTCGACGACATTTTAGCTTACTTTACAGGCACAAAGAGACAACTTAACACTTTCCTATCATTCCTTAATAATGTTTAATTAATTTTTCAAGTTTACTCTGGAAACTGAAAGTAACTCATCTATCCATTATCTAGATCTCACCCTCACCAATAAACATAATAAAATCACGTTCAATGTATTCAGAAAGCCAACATTTACTGACACTACTATACCAAATTCATCTTTTAGTCCACACTCACACAAACTAGCAGCCTACAAATCGGTGATACATAGAGCTCTTACATTACCCCTTTCCAAAACCGACTTAAAGAACGAACTGAATATCATAAAGAGCATAGCCATTAATAACGGATGTAACCATAAGTTAATTAATAAATTTATTTCCCGGAAAGAAAGTTAAATTGCGCAAAATTTAATCTATCCAAAAATCAAAGATAACAATGTTCAATATAAATATGTTAGCCTTACTTATTTTGGAACCACAAGTGAGAGAATAGCGAAACTTTTGTCAAAGCATAATATTAAAGTTAGTTTTAGATCCCAATCAAAATTGTCAAATCATATTTTTAACGCCAAAGATAAAATAAGTGATAAGTTCTTAAAATCTGGAGTATACAAACTAAAATGTTCAGAGGGCAATAGCTTTTACCTTGGTATGACCTGTAGAAATTTCAATATTCGATATCTTGAACACTTACGTTCCTTTAGATTAAATAAAACTAATTCAACATTTGCAAATCATTTTCTTACTACAGGGCATATATTTCCTAAACTACAAGAAAAAGAGATCATTCACTATAACAGTTTTAAGCCATTTATTGAAACACTTGAGAACATAGAAATTTACAAAAGCCATAATAATTCCGTTTCTTGCAATTTACTACTTAATGAGCAGGTAGATTTTAAAAATAGCATCCTATTTGAAATTTTTAATAACTAATAATCAAAAATGATATATTTAAATTTTCTTAATTAGTTTACCACTTTGTTTCTATGCAATATTCTTATACACAAAAATGCCATATTTATGTAATCCTTCCGAGAATTTAACACATACCTACTGTTGTAGACAAGACCCTTTCGGTGTGTTTCAAAATGTTTTGTTGTCATTCATGAATTTGTTTCCGTTTGAAAATGACATAGTATTATCGAAACTAGTCACGGTTTTTTAAGTTTATTTATTAAAAAATAAATACAAATGGCTCTTAAAATTAGTATCCGTGGGCTGTTCGTGTGGCTAAATCGTATTCAAAGGTTGTCCAGGATATGACTTTGATTTTAATTACTAGGACAATTTCATCATAGGTCTTCAAATTTCCCAATTTTGAAAATACCACATAAAAATAGGGATTTCCATTTAAAAATCAAGTTAAAATTGATTCGAGATTATTCTTAAGGCCACTTCAAGGTACAACCTTACGACATTATTCCTGAACGTAGTACTTAATTACCATTGCAGGGCTTTGTGCCAAATCTCCTGAGTATTATTCAGCTGAAGAAATCTGGTAGAATCTAAAATAATGAACTTTGAATTATTTAGGATCACAGCAATAGTGGTCTTTAAGGCAGTGAAGAAATACCCGTTGCAATAAGTATATCAGTTCAAAAGTGGCTTCAGTTGAAATAAAGAACCAGCACAACTGCTATAAGAAACATCGGATTGGATATGATAAGGGCTCTGAAGCATTTCAATGGATTTATTTACAGCAATGTTTTTACAGTGTGTGCCGTTTCCCGCCACCAATACGTTATTGTGTTGTACCTTCTGTAGCCCTTTTACGTTTGCCGAATGGAGTGTACTGCCAAATCTTGTTAGGCCACATTCGATTCAAATATGGCCGGATATTGTGTATTTGAGACAGTTATTTCAAGTCCCCAGGATTCGTCCTCTGCTTAAAGTTTTTTGTCATATATGCTGCTTCTTCTCTATCAGCTATGATGACCAAAATAAAAGAGTCATTAATTTGTACTCCCATATTCGAATAACCCCGTGCCCACGGTTACAGAGCATGTGAACTAAATATTTTATGTAGGGTAGGGGATAGACCTGATTAATTTTTACTCACGATGTAGTTGTATGTTATACAATTCTTTTCTGGTCCTCACGTTTATACTTGTGTTATCAGGACCTTGAAACAATTTGCTTCGTGGTACGTGATCATAGGCTTTAAGATCAATGAATTCTAAGTTCCCAGTTCCTTGCATGGTGTTTTTCTCTTGCACTTTGGCATTTCTTATGCGCCTATATAGCTTTCTAATGGAACTAGTCACACTCTTCCCTCTATAACTTTTTCTTTCGCCCTTCTTATGTATCGGGTTTTTGCATGGGTGTTTCCACTCATCTGGAATGCTTTCTTTTCCTTTTTGGTATTGTGTGGATATTTCTGCTATAACTTCTTATACTTCTCTAGGACTTGGCTTGATTACCCCAATTGGAATATCTCCAGGGCCAGGAGCTTTATTACATGTCATTGTTTTAAGGTCTTTGTCAGTGATTTCTTCTGCTCCTTTCCTTTCCAAGACTCTTATCTGGAGCTTCATGGATATATTTGTCACTGGGTGCTGCTTAATTTCTTAGCTGAGATAGTTTTCCGGATAATGTAACTTTTTAGAGAGACATACTGATTCGTCCTTGAATAATTCTATGATTCTTTCGGTTTGTTTGGTTTCAGAATTTGTTTGAAACCTTTTCTGGGTCTTTTCTAGTCATAAAGTGTGGCAGATGTGTACATCCATTGTAACTGGTGCTCAAAATAGTAAGTAACCTGAACCACACTCCGCAACAAGGTAAACTCGTATATCTGTTGTCTTTACAGTTGTCGTTTGTTTCGGAATCACATAGTCTATTATTGATTCTAGCCGTCTTGTTGATTGGACCCAAGTATATTTGTGCATTTCCTTGAGGTTGAGAAAACCCTTCATTTTACGCCAAGAAAACTATTAACTTAAAGCACTCAATCGGGTACCAATGGCATTCACAGTATGTTCAGTTCTGTCTTCGTGTTAAAATCTTCTAGGATTAGAATTTCATTAATTTTATTGACTTTTGATATAACATCATTTATCTCTACTTCAAAATCATCTTTTAAGATGAGATTTGAAGTTTTAAATGTTCAATATATCTTTTTTTAATATTAGTGAATTTTTTGTGACACTACGGTTTGGGTTTTCTAAGAACGCGTACATATTTTGTCTGAAGTTTATTTAAAGCTGTATGCCAATAGTTAATAATTCGCCTACATAATTTCAGAGGGAAATTTCAATAACGGTGTGGGTCGGCACAATGATTAATACGTTCTCAGTTCACGTACTAAAATATATCTCACACTACGCGTTGCTAGTTATTTGAGACTGCAGTAATATATTACGCCGTAGACAGCAATTGATAATTTACATGCAATTCTAATATAGATGAGGATAATTATCTTTACTGCCAGAAATGTTAGAATTAATATTATATAGCATGTGCAAACGCCGAATAATATATTATCATCAGTACCAAGCTTTCGGTGTTTCTTTTCTAGGTGGGAGTTGGCATGCTCTTTTGTACATATTGTAACAAGTAAAGATCCAATGGTCCCACTTTGTGTATGACTCTTTATTACAGAAAAGGAATGAAAATCGTAAAACATTTTAATAATAATACTAGCTTTACTATTCAACAGTTGCCCATTTACAGAATAATATACAATTGAAATTATAACTAAAGTTATTGCATAGTGATTGAAAAACTAATGTTTTTGCAGAAAGAAATGAAAGAAAACAAAAAATAAAAGGATACAATAAAATAAGAGTAAAAATTGTAGAATTAAAATAGTAAAAATTTAAAATTAAAAGTAAGAATAAAAAACGTGAAGCTTAGATACAATTATACAGGGTGTTCCTAAATTGGAGGAACAAACGAAAAGGGGAGATTCCTTGAATAGTTTTAGGAAGAAAAATTCCCATAAACATGGGTCCGCAAACGTTTCGTTTTCAAGATACAGAGTGTTAAAGTTTCAATGTTTTTCAAGTTTTTTTCTCATTGTATCTGCACTTCACAAGATATTCAAATGAAATTTGGCATAGATATTAAAATTAAGAGTTTACACCCTGTGACATGCCAATTTCGATTGCAAATCTACAGGGTGATATTTTTTCGGGAACACTGTCCACTGTTGTCCTTCAGAACTTTTTTTTGGTGAGCCACTGGTACTTTCAAAAATTCTAAAGAAAAGCCGTGTTGTTATACCAAACGTTGTGTTCTCTTGTAGTTGTGTCGTATCTACCGGTTTCGAGAAAAAAATCTTGAAATCCTCAGAAAATTCCGAATTGTCATAGAAATCTAGTTACCTACCTAGTAGGCTGTGGTGAATGAATAAATTTATTGTTAGTTTTGACACACCAAATTAAACTCCTGTGTTTTGAAAATTAAAGATGGTTGCATTACAATTATTAGGAATTCCGAAATGGCTGACATGCATTTCATGTATGGTCTTGCAAATGGTAATTCAAGAGAAGCTAAGCGTCTTTACATGGAAAGCTATCCCAATAGAGTGATGCCTGGTCATCGGATGTTCTCTAATATTCACAGGCGTCTTTCAGAAACTGGATCTTTTTCTGCGAAAAATATTAATGCAGGTAGACCACGAAGTGTGAGAACACCACGACTCGAAGAGGCAGTGCTGAATGAAATAGAAGAACATCCAGGAACCAGTACAAGAAAAAATAGTGTACCTTAAATACAAGTCATCAAGTTGTTGGGCGGATCTTGCGGGATTCTTTGCTCTATCCTTATCACATTCAGAGGGTGCAGGCGCTCTTGCCTCGAGATTGTCATCCAAGAATTATTTTTTGTCAGTGGTACCTCAACAGACTATTGAACAATCCTCAATTTGATTGCCAAATCCTATTCACTGATGAAGCCTGTTTCTCAAGGACTTCAATCATAAATTTTCATAATGAACACATATGGGCTGAGGAGGAGGAGAACCCACATGAAATTGCAGAAGCTTATTTTCAAAAGGAATGTGTGGGGTGGTAATATTGGCAATTATTTGATTGGTTCTTTCTTCTTGCCAGGGCGACTTACTGGTCAATCATACAGACATTTTTTAGAGAACGGTTTGCCCTTGTTATTGGATGATATACCTCTTATGAAGCGACTTGAAATGTGGTTCATGCACGACGGTGCTCCTGCTCATTTTTCACTTTTGGCTAGGGAGTATTTGAACGAAAATTATGTAAACAGGTGGATTGAACGAGGTGGACATCAGCCATGGCCCGCCAGATCCCCAGATTTAAATAGTTTAGATTTATTTCTATGGGGCCATCTGAAATCTCCAGTGTACTTAACGCCAGTGAATACCGTAGACGAACTGAGAAATCGTATAATAGGCGAGTTTGATACAAATAGGGATACTCCAGGAGTGTTTGAAAGAGTTCGATCGTCTATGAGAAGAAGAACAGAAGCTTGTATAAGGGTTGGTGGAGGACATTTTCAACAATTGCTGTAGTTTAGTTCCTTTGTTGTAATTTAGTTTTTTTATTATGATTAATTTTTGAGTTGTACGTTTCTTGCAGTAATACATTTTTTGATGATTATACCAGTTTATCGAATCTTTAAGAATCATTGCTAGTTTAATAATTTAAATTTTTTTCTCGAAATCGGTGGTAGATACGAAAAAACTATAAGAGAACATAAAGTTTGCTATAACAACAAAGCTTTTAATTACAATTTTTGAAAGTACCAGTGGCTCAACAAAAAAAAGTTCTGAAGGACAACAGTGGACATTGTTCCCGAAAAAATATCATCCTGTAGATTTGCAATCGAAATTGGCATGTCACAAGGTGTAAACTCTTAATTGTAATATCTATGCCAAATTTCATTTGAATATATTGTGAAGTGCAGATACTATGAGAAAAAAACTTGAAAAAAATTGAAACTTTAACACTCTGTATCTTGAAAACGAAACGTTTGCGGACCAATGTTTATGGTACTTTTTCTTCCTAAAACTATTCAAGGAATCTCTCCTTTTCGTTTGTACCTCCAATTTAGGAACACTCTGTATATAAAACCCCAACAAATTGTCCACTGCTGCCTTCTGAAGTTAACTGAGAGTACAGGCGAAAATATCACTTGTACAGCATAGTACATTAAAATTAGAGCACGTTTTGTGTACTGGCGAACTCACAAGTATGTTTGTTCTTGCTCTGCTACGTTTGAAGATACTCAAGCTCTAGTACAGCGACTAGCAACATTAAAATTCAGTATACTTAAGATAGCAAAACCGTCGATTTGTCCATGAATAACTTTATCCAATAACCCTAACGACGCGAATCTTCTTCTATGTTCCACCTGCGTCATACTCGTCCAGATACATAAATCATTAGTACTAATTTTCTTTACTGCAAATAAGAATTTTTTAAAATCTTCTTTGGACTCTCCATAGATGGCCTGTGGTTTTCGTAGAGTGGACTCCAGATCACACTCGCATACTCTAATTTAGATCGTACGTACGCATAATACAGTATTTTTAGGGCATTGATGTTTGTGAATTATCTACAGTTACTAATTAGAAGCCGTCTTTATCAGATCCGTACGGTGGTTTTACGCATGTAAAGTATGTAAACAGATTTACAGTTTCATTATCATAAAAACTAGTAATAAAAAGAAATATAAACGCATTTGAACATCCTAGAATGATGATCTGGCATTGAAGATACTTAGTTCACAATTGATCAGCTTTAAACTATAGAGACATCTAGTATATGGCTGTATAACAACCAGGACCGTAATTGACGAACTTTTATTAATTAGACGAAGTAGATTATGATGTCAATTTGTACTAATTAAAAAATATTGATAGCCTGAAGTTCCTCCAAGTTTCCTTGGACTTCCATCGTCTTGAAGTGGTTGATCTCACAACGTTTCAATAGCTGTGTATCTGCTATCGTCATCAGGTGAATGATAAGAAATTCAGAGTATCCGTCGTATTTATATTATACCCTTAACCGGTCATGCTTTGCCGGTCATGGCCATTGGGTCTTATCTGGTACAATCAGCGTCGTCGTACCTGGAGGTTGGTTGCCGGGGATGCGTAGCGGCACAGGCCAAAGAAGATCTCCAAATATTTTTAATTTAGACGCTGGGCTCGCTAATTATATTTTCGTTCGAGATTATATATGCCGCCTCTATGAATTTTCTTTTGTACCAGTGCTCCTCCTTGTGAATTATCGCACGTCAAGGACTTAAAGCACTTTGTCGAAATCATCGGATCCATGGAACTTGGGCCAGAACATCGCTTAGTAAGTTTCGACGTTGAAAACCTTTTCACGAACGTACCACTAGACGAATCTCTCAACATAGTGAGAAAGAAACTTACTGAAGACGAAACCCTGACGGAGAGGACGGAGCTGCCAATAGACTCAATCATGGACTTGCTTGAATGTTGCCTCAAGAACTGCTACTTTCAGAAGAAGGACCGGTTCTTCATGCAAGAAGATGGATTGCCTATGGGTTCCTCGTTATCACCAACCATCGCCAACATCTACATGGAATGGTTCGAAGAACATGCACTGAGGAGTTTCGAGAAGCAGCCTAAGCTATGGTTGAGGTATGTCGATGACATCTTTATTATTTGGCAACATGGAGAGACAGAACTACAGGCATTTCTGAAGCACCTGAACCAATCACAACCATCCATTAGATTTACCATGGAGATGGAAGAGAGTGTGTGCCTACCGTTCCTTGATGTAAAGTGTCAAAGGACTAAGACCGGAATCCAAACAACAGTCTACAGGAAGGCTACGCATACAGGATTATACCTTCACTACAATTCCAACCACCCGTCAGCAACGAAAACTGGCATCATCAAAACACTAATCCATAGAGCCAAAAATATCTGCAGCACACCAGAAGCCCTCAAAGAAGAACAAGTGAAACTTAGAGAAGACCTTTTGGCGAATAGATATCCGGAAACGATCATTACCAAGGCGTTTGAAGAGCTGGACAAACCAACTAGGCTGGAAGAGGACACCACGGTAGCAACTCTACTATTACCGTATACTAAAGGCCTGTCGAAGAAACTTAGAAGAATTGCACACAGCTATAGATTCAGAATTATCTTCAAAAGCAACGACACCTTGAGAAGCATGATAACAAGAACGAGGCCCGATGCACCAGCAATACCAAATAACTGTATATCAGTATACCTTATGAATGTGGCAATCTTTACATTGGAGAGACAAAGCGACCGCTGGACACCAGGATTAAGGAACACCGCACAGCTACTCAAAGGGCAGAGGTAACGAAGTCTGGGTTAGCTAATCACGTATGGACCGAACACCATAATATCAACTGGGACCAGGCCAGAGCAATTCACAAGGAGGAGCACTGGTACAAAAGAAAATTCATAGAGACGGCAAATATAATCTCGAACGAAAATATAATTAGCAAGCCCAGCGTCCAAATTAAAAAATATTGAGTTTGTGTAACACAGTACAAATAGTATTTATTACTTACTTAAGTTTTGGAATGACTATACATACCTGAAACAATAAAACATAGTATCAGAGAAGTCTTGAACAAATAATTCAGTAATAAATAGATTATTATCGAACAAATTGAAAAATTTTGTCAAAATTAAGTGTTTAAAGTGGATTCGTTCCCAAACTGGCAATAAACAAGGCGATCAATAAATTATTTTTTAATGATTTGGATAGAACATGCGTTATTGTTTGCCACATTCTTATTCTTAAATCTTCTGAATCTGATTTATTGTCTAAGTAGCCTCACGATATAATTTGTTTATATGTTCAGACGATTTACCAAATTTTTGGATAGGTAGATGAGGAACTATTGACTGACCAGCCAAATCACGCCCGTTGTTGACCCCGCTGGTTTGTACAGAATATTGTTTCGGGTTCTTAGCTTAGCTGTTAAATTTATTATTTGTTTGTTAATACCAAGGTATGTTTGTTATGGAGTAAAATTTTACCCTTAAAATTATTTTAGGTTGTTCGATGGTATTCTATTATTAAGGTGAAATAACATGTCTACTTTTTCGTAATACTTGGTACGAGACGCCATCTCTGTAACTAACTACGTAGCATGTTCATATCGTCAGATAAGTATATGTCTAACTCTCCCATGTTTGCTACATTTAATTTAAGCATACATAAATATAGGGCTTGAAGTAGAAGTCAGATGTATAAAAGTTGAAAAGGAGTGGCGCCAACACTGATCCCTGAGGAAGACCATTATTAAGCAACTTTGGATTGCTCAGCGTAGCTCCGATGAATATTTGGAGGATTCTGTTGGAAAGCAGGTTGCTTACCAGTGATGTTAATGCTTGCTCTTTATGGAAGAAATTTGTACGAGGGTGAATCAAATTTGAACCGGACATTTGTTTTAAAAATTTGATTGGTACGATCAATACAAATTTTAATACATATTATTTTTCTACATAGTCTCCTCTCTTATGTATACATTTTTCCCACCGAATCGGAAGTTTTTTAATACCTTTCTCAAAGAATGAAACTGGTCGTGTCGATAACCAATTGCGCACAAACGTTTCTACACCTTCGTTGTCCTCAAAGTGGTGGCCTCCCAGTTCTTCTTTAAGTGGCCCAAACATGTGGTAGTCACATGGTGACAAATCAGGACTGTAAGGCGGGTGTTCAAGGGTTTCCCAATGCATTTTGTTCAATTTTCCTTGAGTCAATGCAGCTGTATGTGGCCGAGCGTTGCCATGCAACAGAATCACACTTCGGATAGACATATCCCGCCTGTTTTTCCGATAGGCAAGTTTCACTTGTTGGAGTAGTTCGCATTAATACTCAGCATTAATTGTACGGCGTTCTTGCAGAAAATCGATCAGCAGTACGCCTTTCGAATCCCAAAAAACTGTTGCAAGAATTTTCCCTACAGAAAGACGGGTCTTGGCTTTCCGCGGTGCTGTCTCTCGGCCATCTGAAAACTTTTTGTGCCAGTCGTACACTTGGGTCCTTGAAAGTGTTTCATTGCCCAACTGTGCAGATAGTCGACGCAAAATTTCAGACGGTCTAACGCCCTCCCGCGCCAAAAATTTGATAACAACACGTTGCGCAACAGACGTATGCACCTCTTGCTCTGACATGATGCTACTAATAGCGCATCGACTACGCCTCGCCAAACCGACGAACTCCCCTCTTCTTAACATCTCTACCTAACATATATCGAGACGTCACGCCACTTGAATTACCTACAGGGCGAGAAATAGAAAAGTCCGGTTCATATTTGATTCACCCTCGTATATTAGCGTCTCTCATTAGACCGTATTGTAAGCAGCCCTGAGGCTGCTAAGGCTTCTTATCTTATAGAATTAAAGAAATGTTACGATATTACTATCGAATAACAAAGTCGCACCTAGGAGCGCTCACAAAATTCTTAAGATAACTCTTTAATATTTTTTCTATTTGAAAAAAGCTTTATTTTATATGACCTTTAGAATTTTTTTGTGCTACCTCAAAAGTAAATTCTTTAGTAATGTCTCTTATTTAATGTAATATTGGCAAAAACATTTTAATTTTAAATAGTTTCTTTATTGTCTCATACACCGTGATCTGTCCTAGACCCAGAAACGTTTGAATTTTACTTAAATATATATTTCATTTTTTCTGTGATACTTCAGAAAACAAGTAAAATGTCTCCAAATCTATCTCAGCATGTTTATTTTTTTTATCTTGATAATGCAAAAATCGGAGAAAGATCACTTTCAAATTCAAGATAACAATTTAACCCAATAGAGGTCATTTTGGAAACCTCAGCCTCAGTATTTTCTTTTGACTATTTTAACAATAATATTTTTTAAGGGTCTATTTTTGGTATATCATCCTTAGCTAACTTTATCCGAAAGAAATATCAAAAAATTTAGCAAATATGAAATTCTTTTCCTTTTAGGGTTCTGTTTATACTATATACTGAACCCTTATAATATCACTCCAGATTTATTCCTCTTTCACATCACACCAATTTTCTCCTAAACTACTGGACGGATAAAGTTGGTATCAATATATAGTTTGGTGACCCGATCAGGAGTACATATCGTAAATGAAGAAATTTTAATTGTAGGGGTACATCTGAGGGCGAAAACTAAAAAAAATATCGTCTGTCCCCCCCGCCCCCTCTTGTCCCGAAACTATTATAAGTATAATTTTGAAAAAAATTACAGATATAGGACCTTAGTTTATTTTTTCCGGAAAAATAAGGAAGAAACCCCTAATATTAATTTCCGGGAGCTAATTACAGAATTAAATGTGAAATATGAAATTAAAATTGTTTTTATCGCATCACATATCAAATCAGAGAGCTTATGATGACAAATACAAACATATTTTTTTTCATAAATATAAAATAAATTAATTAAAAGATATTATTAAAAATATTAAAAAATACCCATTCCCCCGCTTTATCTCCGAAACTATATGAAACAATTTGAAAAAACTTTACTGAAAAAAATAAGAAGAAATCCCTAACATTAATTTTAGGGGCAAATTACAGCATTAAATAAAAAACATAAAATTAAAATTATTTCTAACGGATCACGTAATATATCAAATCAAAGGCTCATTATGACGAATACAAATATGTTTGTTTCATATTTATAAAACGAATATTTTAAAATATATTAACAAAAATATAAAAAATACCTATTTCCCATTTATTCCCCAAACTATAAGACCTAAAATTTTTTTTACAGGAAAAATACGAAGAAGTCCTTAAAATTAATTTTGGGGGCCAAATTGTAGCACTAAACGGGAATTACATTTTTTTTTAACGCATGATAAAATACATCAAATGAAAGAGCTCATTATGAGGAATGCAAATATATGTTTCATAATTTTAAAAACTTAATTGTTTACAAGATATTAACAAAAAATATATAAAAAACTCCCATTTTCCGGTTTATTTCCGAAACCATACTACCTAAAATTTTGAAAATAATTAGGGGTACTGGGGATCACTAATTTATAAGAAAAAATAGTAGCAAACCCCAATATTAATTTATTAAATTGTTGAATTAAATACAAACTAAGAATTAAATTTTGAAACACGTGTAATATACCAAATAAAACGATTTTAAAGATAATAATAAAAATATTATTCATCTACTTAATCCCACTTTAGAAACTATAGTATCCAAAATTTTGAAAAATATATTTTATTTGTATATTTAAATAATTTGTCAAAAAATTTAATAATTTATGTAAAACTTGACTTATTTTCCTGTTTTTCTTCCAATATACAGAGTCTAAAATTCAGACATTAGATTATAAAAGGCTTCTCTGAAAGTTTATTAGTAAAATAAAATTATAATGTTAATTTTGGGGCCAAAATAGAAAATTAAAACAATTTTTATAAAAATCAAGCGAATCATTCAGTAGATATAATGAAATACTGCGCATTTAAAAATACAGATGGACGTGTCCAAGGGTTTTTCCCTAAAGCCCTCCTTTATTCGTTATCGAATTTATCCCATTTGGGTGTTCCACACTGTATAGTGGCAAGAGAAATCAAGAGTCTAAAATGAATACTGGTTTGAAATATTTTGAGACATCGATAAGAGCATAGGAAACACAAAAGGAAATAAAGCTTGGAAGGTTATCAAACAAGTAATAAGTCCAATAAGCTTTCCACTGTGGATACAATACTACAAGACTTTTCTGAAGACAGACCTTAGTCTGCAGAAACAAATAGAGCAAGAACACAATTATTTTTATGAAATTTCAAATGTAACGATGAATAACATGTCAAATACAAGAGTACTAGTGAAAAATGGCAAAGCTCCCAGACCTGGATGTATTAACATTGAACTAATAAAAGCAGGGCCTACAATCATCAGTGAACTGCTCACAATACTCTTTAATAAGTGCCTCTAGGGTGAAGAACCTCCTCCAGAAAGGAAAACGACTAATTTCACCAATATTTAAAAAGGGACATTAGTTTTCTGAGTACTCTGACTAGAATATATGAAAAAGTATTTAATTTAAGAATTGAAAGTTGGATGATTCAGAAGAGCAGAAAAGGTTTAGAGATATTGAATAAGCTATGATCAGCAATGGAAAAAAATCGTATTAACGAAGCCTGTATAAATGCAGTTAATAAAAGTGTATATTTTTTATAAATTTAAAACGCTTCCTTTAAAAGATATTAGGGCAAATATAATGCGATTCCAACTCGCACTTGACCAAATTATGTTTCTTAAGATTCCTAGTTATTCTACTACAAGCCAAACACTACCCTGCATTTTTTTTATAGTCATCAGGGAAACCGAATTTCATTACAACTTGGAATAAAATGAAGGAGAAAAATCATGTCAGTTCCCTACACTTCGGAAATGCGTGACACCACCTCGCCTAGGGTGACTGTTTAAACTTCCTACGGGAGAATTATAACATCCGAAAATAATTATACTCTTCCTGATTGAAAGTTCCTGTCTACCCGTTATCCAATTAGGTTTACTTTTCGCAACGCAACTATCATTCAAATGCCGTTCGTTCGGTCGTTCCCTCTCTCGTTTTCGCTAACAAATTTAATTTTCGTGACGTATATATCGACTGCAATGAGCTATGAAGAAATTAGCCGGGAGCTATTTTTGGTGTATTCCTTACCGAATTCAATTATCTTTACTAAGTTAGTTAATTACAATGTTTTCCCAAAGGGAAAGGGTTAATACCAAGAATCCGAGGATAAAACGAAAACCTTTTCCGAAAAAGCTTAATTTTGGTAAAGCAAAATATATTATTTCTATGCGGAATCGCATTCCTGGGTAGAGATCTGCTTCAGGCGGGTTTTGAGATAGGGAAAGGCACATAGTTGGTCGACTTATACGCCTAATAAGGTTTCAGGGATTTTATTTGTAGTCCACATATAAGGAACAGAAAATGCTTTTTATACAAGAATTCCACGGTGGGAACTTTTAATCTGTAAAAGTCAGTCATGGTGATCAGTTGCAAAACTACTTAATCTGTTTTCCAAAACATAATAAAACTTTACTATCGTTGCAAAACAGACGGTGTCATGAAATCAAATGATGAGTGACAAAAGAGGCACAAACAAACAAATTTACTTCCATTTCCTTCTGAGGTCTAACCAGATTCTCTGACTATTCGTTCCATAGTCTGCGTCCTCTTCTTCACTCTTTTTAATTCTTCTAAATATTGTACATACTTGCATTGAGCCCCTGCCATCTACTCTTTTTTATTAGGGTTCCGTATATAAAGGTTGTTCCAACTTGAGGTTAATTTTTAAATTTACTGCCATTTATATTTTTTGTACTAGAATATCATATGTTATTTGTCAAATGACAAGTAGGAATATTCCGGTTATTAAAAATGGAGAGATATACGATTGAGCAACGCGTGTTTATTATTTTAAATTTGGTTCAAGTTGTGCACAAGTTGGAAGAAAATTTCGTACAGAATATGGAAGAAAAAATTGGACGGAAAAAGTTGAAATTTGATACATGGATAGAATATGATGACACGATCAGGAGTACATTTCGAAAAGATTAAAAAACTTTACCATTTTATCGTGGATAATACTGATACTAAAATTTTCAAAAAATAGGAAATATAGAGTGTTGTCCGAATTTTATTTTTAATATAAAATTAAAATTATTTCTAACGCAACATGTAATATATCTAATCAAAGGGTTTATTGTGAGGAAAACATAGATTTTTTTCATATTTTTTAAATAAATTATTCAAAAGATATTAACAAAAAATAAAAAAAACTATGAATCCCTTCTCCATTATTTGCGAAACTATAAATACTTAAACAATTTGGTTAAAAGATATTAACAAAAATATTTAAAAATACACATTCCCACCTTTATTTCCGAAACCATAGTTCATAAAATTCTCAAGAGTATAGGGCCTCACTTGAAGTTTATAGGATAAATAAATAGAAATCACTAACTAATAATTATTTTGAGGGGCAAATTACAGAATTAAATGGAAAATATTTAATTATTTTTGTAACGCATCATATAATATATCAAATGCAAGGGCTCGTTATGAGAAATACAAATATATATTTTCCATATTTTAAGTCATTTGTTTATAAGATATTAACAAAAATTTAAAACATCGCCTTGTATGACCGAAAATACACGAACAAAAATTTTGAAAAAAATAGAACTTGAACTTTCCTTAAAAAATGAGTCACAAACCCTGACATTAAGTTTGGGGACCAAATTACAAATTTGAATGAAAAATGAAGAATTTATTATTTTTTTCAATATATCAAGTGGGAGAATGAGGAATGCAAGTATATATTTTTTATTTATAAATTAATTTTCACCAAGTTATCAAAAATTATATACCCATTAGTAAAAATAACACACAAATTTTAACAGTAATTTATAAATTAAATGAAAAAAAAAAATTTTATTTGTATTTTTTAAATGATTTGTTTAAAAGCTTTAATAATTTATTATTTAAATATGTCCCATCGTTTCCTTTATCTTTTAAACTACTGAGTCCAAAATTCAGACAACATATTATATAGGTCTTCACTGAAAGTTTATGGGTAAAATAAAGCGAATAGCCAAATCTTAATTTTGATGGCCATTTAGAAAATTGAATAAATCATGTAGCAGTTAAAATTAAAAGGCTCTGTGTGAGAAATAAAAGTTTATAATTTTTATAAATTTAAAAGGCTTAGTTTAAAATCTATTAACGTAAATGTAAGAAAATCAGCTCATTCCCAGCCTGTATGAACTCGCACTTGACCAAATTACTGTAACCTGAACATAGTTCTTTGTAAATTTTATCACTTTCTTTATTTATTTCTCCTCTATTCACGTCTACTTTTAATTTCATCAAATTGCCTGTCTAATATATTAGGCACCGGAAAGGATGTTGAACTTCACTCATATACATATTACACTATTTGAAATTATGTTAATGAAAAAAGAGAATAATAAGAGGACTATGACATAACAACTAATTCACTACTTAGCGCCTTATTATTAAATAAAGCTTAGCCCAAATAGTCGCATTTAATAAAAAGTGTGTTTTTAGTTTTTTTAATTCAAAAAGTGATAGGCAACACAGAAAACTTTTTGTCATTTTTCAGTCGGGTCATTGTGTGTTCGTATTTTCGTATTTAATAGTAGTAGTAGTATTATGCTTGAAGAGTCAAATTATATTTTATTCCTTAGGTCCCAAGCATGTACACAAATTTGAATTCTCCGGATTTTTGTTTCTCTATGTATTTTTGGTGTTCATTTATTCATACATTTAGACGTCTAGGTGTTTCTCCAATGTAAAATTATGCCATACGTAAGGAATTTTTTAAATGCATTTTTTTGAGTTAGAGTTGTCTTGTTCGATATATGTGACTTTAGTGTTTTACCTGTTTTGGATATTATTTTGGCATTAAATTTTTTGCTTACTGTTCTCTCTTGAGTTCCATTATCAATACTTCAGTTTATACTGAGTATTGAATGCGTGGCATATATTAGGGGTACTTAGTGATTTCAATGACACTATGAAATTTCTCAAAAATAAATTTTTGTAGACATTGGTTGAATAGAATGAATTGCCTTTCCAATATATTTTGTTCCAAATGACCATAGATAGGAATCACCATACTTGTACAGGGGTATGGATACCAAACTTCCTTGGTGCTTTTGGAAGACATTTCTAAGTATAAACGTAACCTAATTAACACACCGAAAATGTGCTACAGATTTGCTAGATACCGCTTCCGTTTTCGATGAACTTTAGAGAAAGAAATATTGTAGTTGTTATAAGAATGTTAACTTTACCAAAGCTAATTCTTGTCTTATATTTTCGACTCAGAGGTATACTCTCCATTAACCTAAGAATTTACGACTAACTTGATAACTGCAATAATCTATACAGGTTTTATTTGCCTGGCAGAAAACAATAGGCAGGATTTCAAGTCACTAGATCTACGCAACTAGAAACTATTTTGGGTGTTCCTAAAGGTAGCGTTCTGGGTCTTCTTCTTCTATACTATTGTATATTATTGATCTAATACTGTTTGTAGTTATTAATCAAGAAAAATCATTTTTATGCAAATCATACAATGTATCCGAAATTTAAATCAAGTTTTCTATTTAAAACTAAAGGCCAATCAATAGAACAAACTCGTTTATACAAGCTTCTCGGTGTGAACATGGAGCAACCAACCTTTGCGACAAAAACATTTGCCCTGTGGAGCACCAGCGGCCTAAATATTAAATTAATTTTGAAAATTATTACAAGTAGACGATCAAAGTGCGCAAATGTCAGAGTTATTCATTTCATAGAAAATAAACAAGTTTAAAATACGAGAGGATGAACACTAATAAGATTTAAAAATCTCAAATGAAGATTCAGGAGTCAGAAACCATATTAAAAATGAAATATGGACGAAAAGATATTTTCCCGTACTAAGACTAACTTTTCATTCCTTTCTCATTCTCTCCTTTTATAGAATGATCTAAGTAAGTTTGTTAGCTATGAAACTAATTTCAGTAATGTGAATAGTTATTCGAAACCAATCAAGTTACCCACGAAACCCACGAAAGGCTTTCATAATCAAGAATCTCTCCACAAAAGCAACCCTGTACAGGAATCACCCAATACACAACATTCTGTAAGAGGATGCGGAACGTTTTCCTGACCAGGGATCTGAAATGGTCCCTTTATTGACAAATTTGAATGTTTCGCTTAAGTAATCAACAGAGATACACGAATAGACCCTTTTATGTCCCCTGTGGCATTTCGTACTTGGAAAACTAGCTGGCCATGAATGCGTGTTCAGTCTAGCGATTGTTTCGAACATGAAATGATTCAACATCCCAAATCTTACAAGTCCACTTCAAACTCTGTTGGAAAGTGGAAAACTGTATGGTCAAAGTTTGCTATTAGTCGACAAAAAAGTACTCTTGTCTACCTATAGAGCAAAGAGCATCGATCCTTGTATTCATGTGAACAGAGGATATATTAACTACAATTGTGATATATATATATATATATATATATATATATATATATATATATATATATATAAATATATTTACAACAATTGTAGTATTTGTTTAAAAATAAGTGCCCTGGTTAATATTGGGTCAACATTTTCTAGTTCCTTGACTAAACGCCGAAAAGAAATTATTCACTATACGAAATCACATATTAACAGACAAAATATTTTATAAAATATCTCTGATGAAATATCTTTGTGAAAGTTTATTTATATAACTGAATCAACATATTAACACACACCTTACGACGAACACATTCGTTCAGTCATTTTCTCACAAACACACTTTGAAACTTCACTTTATTAAACCTGTCACACTAACACGCAGATTGTAAGATTGTAAATGACTAACGCTTTGGATCTATCAAATGATGAAATAATAACTGGCCTCCTGAAGAAGGGTAGGTGGTACTTAAAAGGATTATGTTGAATTGTTTTATGGTTCTGATGATAGTTTTGAATACACTCCTGGAATTTTATTAATAGATAATGTAAGTTGCCAGATTGAAGAAAGTTCAAAACGTTTGTCTCGGTTGAAATTCTTGGGATTTTTGGCGATTTCAACAGCCTCTCGGAATTCTGTGGTGAAATAATACGGAGATTTGACCACGATAGAGGAGTTGTCGAAGATGATTTGGTGACCCGTTTCGTGATGATGTTAAGCTATATTATATTTAACAGTTATGACGTTGATTGTTAATGAAAATAAAAATGGGCTGTGCCAAATTTGTGTGTAGAATTTTATATCAAAACTCTTAATTTCTAAGTATGACGAATTCTGATTTTGTATAGTGTTCATTATAAACATATAAATCGTACATATGGAAATTAAACTCTAAAATCTTATAATGAAAATTGTTTGTACTATTGTTGGTGGATGTGCAAAAGCTATTAGAAAAAAATCTGAGCGGGTTTTAAAGACAGTAACTCTGCTGAAAAATGATGTATGTCAGTGATTGTTCAGAAAAATTAATATTACAGGAAATTACCATATAATTTTCTATAAGGTGAGATTTAAGGTTTTACAGAAAATCACAAAAAACAGTAATTACTGGACTACATTTCAATGAATGGTCACTGTTTTCTCTGAAACGGCTCAATCAATTTGTTTTTTGTTAATTATATTCTACAAGTATATTTCGGCCTGATTCCGTATATTTTTCTATAACGTAAAACATACAGTTTTTCTGAAAATCGGAAAAACTTGTGCAAAAAAGGTTAATATCAATGCAAATGTCAAATGTTCATAATAAATATCTAGCTTAAGTATCTCGTACAGAGTGTTAGTAACGGTTTTTATTTTGATTCTTTTGAAATAGTTTCTTTTTGAAACGAAATTATCTTATTGGGCCTACAGTCAAGGAAAAGGGCAGAAAATATTCCGTTAGTGCATCAAAGCGATCTTTTCTATGTGGCATTTGTTCATGTGATATTGGGTGGTACATAAGCAGTTCCATGTATAGGATGGTTGAAATATAAGGTAGAATTGAATTACAGTTATACAGGGTGGTTCGAAAAGTATTATATTGGTTGCCACATAAGTATATTTATCCAACCCGTCCTCCTCAACAAGACCTATAGACGAGAAATCTTGGACCAAGTCTCAAGATCTGCCAACTAAACATAGAAGGAATAAGGTGGGCTAAATGCCAAGTTCTTCATAAAGTTTTAGTGAGTAACGTTGGTTGAACTTATAGTGAAGTAAAACTCTAGTTATACAGAGTTGATCAAAAAAATGTTAAAATTTTTTTAGATAAGCAAATGCAGTAAGGAGATTTGCGTTATTGCCTTAAAAAAGGTTATATAGGGTGGAACATGAGTAGTTGCCTGTACAAGATGGTTGAAGTAAGGGTGGAGCAAAGTTATTGTTATTCAGGGTATATAAAAAAATAATTATTAAGCATTTGGGATATTTGAAGTATAATATACTCATAGAGATTGGCTCAAACATTTTTAGAAGCAGTTGCATATATTGGGTGGTTGAAAGAAATGGAAGAGTAAACTGATAGAATTGTATCTTAAATCAGATAAATAAAAGAATGGTTTTTATTTTAAGTCAGTTGAGGTCGCAAATTGATTGAAAAGAAATGGCAACATCGCGATAACTTCCAACCAACGTCTGTATTCGTAGTTTTTGTTTGCTTGGTTTGTTTACATTCTAAAGGCTAGTTTGTAAGTGTGCAGTTGTCGTGAAACGTTCATTTGTAATGAAAAATGGCAGAGTTTTACAAGAAGTGTATTAAATGGTACAGTTTGGTGAAGCTTTTTTTTGGTTGGTAAGTACTTACATTTGCCTAAGGGAAAGATATTAAAGTAACTTATTTGTTTCTGAATAACTAAGTTGTTAAAGTAGATTATGTATAATAAGTGGCATTGAGTTATTTCTCAATAATATGTAATATCAGCATAACTTCGGGAACTTTTCTCCCAAAAATTAATAGCAAAGGCTTAATGTATTTCAGACATATATCACCAATAATTTATTTATCGAATTAAATCTGATTCTCCACAGATTAATTCTAATTGCTGAATTGCTCAATAAAAACTATAGGTGTTAATTTTTTCAAGCCCGCGTTATGAATAATAATAATTATTTGCTATTAAAGGCCTATACAACATTTTGTTGGATTTGGCGCACTCAATCTATTTATTAAATGTGTTATTAAAGATCTAATATCTCCTACGCTTCACCACAGGTTGCTTTGACACAGGCTGTATTCGAATATGTAAGGTGTCTATGCTGGAAAATAAATCCTTGACAAAAATGCTTTTATTTGATAGACACCGAGAACACTTTTGCAAATATCTCAACACATTAGCTAATTTTCTAAATAAATAATATTATATTAAAATAAATACACTCATGTAATTTTCACTTAAATTTATTTACTATTGACAATTGTTTCACCAGGTTACTGGCTTCTTCAGATTACAACGTAAGACTAACAGTTAAATGCCTTAAACTATTACAAAGAACTATGGTGATGCAATTACAGAGGTATTTAGAGGTTTATTGAAGCAGGTAGGAGGGGATTATCACTATTAAAAAAGTACAATGGAAAAATTATGGCTGTAATGAGTTTATATAATTCTGTTGAAAAGATTAAGTAATGGGGATGAATTGGTTTCGGTTTGATCACTCAAAACGTATGGTGAATTTTTGTTTATGTTAATTTGTAATGACTCTAAAAGATATAATTTTTTAATTTTATGTTGTAAATGTAATACTTCGAATGTATTCTGAGGTACATGATTTTCATTCAATAAATGGTCGGCAAAAGTTGACTTATTATAATTGTGGCACTATCGACAATATGTTAACTAAAAAATTAAATAAAAAGGCTTTAAATGAAGTATATCCTACTACCCCCAATATCAAACCCAAACTATATAAAAGTATCACATTCATCGGTTCCCCTTCTCAAAAAATAGCCCAATTTTTATTAAATAGAAACAGTCATACAGCTTTTAAAACAGATAACAACTTAGGAAAGCATATAAGAAACAATAAAGATAAAATCAACAAAAATAACAACTCGGGTGTCTATAAGTTGACATGTGGTAGTTGCTCTAGTTTCTACCTCGGTCATACGGGAAGATCATTCAAGACAAGATGGGACGAACATACCAAAGCTTTTGAGTGCCACAATTATAATAAGTCAACTTTTGCCGACCATTTATTGAATGAAAATCATGTACCTCAGAATACATTCGAAATATTACATTTACAACACAAAAGTAAAAAAATATATCTTTTAGAGTCATTAGAAATTAATAAAAACAAAAATTCACCATACTTCTTGAGTGATCAAACCGAAACCAATTCATCCCCATTACTTAATCTTTTCAATAGAATTATATAAACTAATTACAGCCATAATTTATCCATTGTAGTTTCTTAATAGTGATAATCCCCTCCTACCTGCTTCAATAATCCTCTAAATACCTCTGTAATTACATCATCATAGTTCTTTGTAATAGTTTAAGGCATTTAACTGTTAGTCTTACGTTGTATTCTGAAGAAGTCAGTAACCTGGTAAAACAATTGTCAATCGTAAATAAATTTAAGTGAAAATTATATCAGTGTATTTATTTTAATATAATATTAAAATGAATTTTCATCAAGTAAAGACTGAAACTATCATCAGTAAATAAATAATGTTTTAGGAAAGTTAGTTTATTCTTATAAATAATTGGTTGTAACACTATATAAGGAAAACAAAAAATATACATATATATTTAAAAATTCGAATTATTCAAGGAATGGACCTAAATTCGTTGTCAATAAAATTATGAATTTCCGTACTTCAAAATTATATTTTATCATACTTCAAATAAATGTGCAATTCATATCTAAAGTTCAGCGCTGCGTAATATTTTCCAATTAATATGGTGACTAATAATTCATAAGCAAAATATTCCGTTCTCTCGCATTTCAAAACCCATCTCAAACGTAGGTGATGTATTATTTTCAGAGAGAATGCTTTTCCAATTAGTTTAAAACTGCTCCCTATACAGTCGACACAAAGGAATCACAAAATGGATACAGAACTTTCCTATATAACATTCTAACAGCTAATGGATGAAATTTGTACGAATCCTGCTAATTAGTTCTTCCGTCCTTGGGTGTAACGCACCCGACATCGACTGTAAATCCTTGTAGCAAATTTAATTCCTAACTCTTGTAGAAAATGAAACAGATCACTGAATACGAGATAATCGAACACATTAATTTGTTACAGGAGTTTCCGTTAAAAATGTTCATTCTATTTTGCAATAGAACGGTTTTTAACTACTTTTTGATTGTTTGACGCCTCACAGGTTGTTGACACAATAAAGAAAAAAGTCCCATTGTTTTATGTATATCGATATAGGTACATACTTTACTTGTCCCTCGGTCGCTTAAAATTGGAGCTTGATAAACGTCTTGACCAGGGATCCAATACTACCCAAGTCATGTTTTTTTATTAATAGACAATTCAATAGTAAAAACTTCTACAAGTATGTGAAACGTAACCTAACTAGCAGAATTTATACTATGACTCTTAAAACTTCAGCAAGTGAACTGATCAGCGATCCTAAGGAAGCTCCCGATTTGTTTGCTGCAGAATTTTTCAATTATTTTTCATTGAACCTCAAATCAGTCAAGCTAACAGCCCTGTTCTTCGTGTTTTCGAATCAACAATTGACATCATTGAAATTACCGATGAAAAAGTTCTTGCCGTTCTTAAAGAGATTCGTTTGAATTATAGCACAGGACCCGATAATATTAACCCTGTGTTTTCTCCAGTAAGTTAAGGTTCTCTGCTTCCCACTTTAACTAATTTGTTGAAGCATTCCTTTGAAGAGTCTTATGTTCCGGCTGATTGGAAAAGCTCAATAGTCGTCCCAGTTTTTAAAAAGCATGACAAATTAGTAGCCAGTAACTATCGTCAAGTTAGGCTAACTTGCCTTCCTTGCAAATGTTTAGAGAAACTAATTGTTCGGAATTTAACTGATTACTTCATCACTAATGGGAGTTTAAGTGAGACAAAATACGTTTTTTTACCAAAACGTTCAACAATGAGTAACATGCTATACTGTGTTAATGCGTGGACCAAAGCTGTGGACAATTCTGATCCTGTTGATGTGATTTATCTATAGTTTAGAAGAGCTTTTGAACAAGTTTCTCACAACCGGTTATTATATAAACTTGAACAATATGGTGTTCGGGGAAAACTTTTAGTATGGATTAAAAACTTTTTAACATGTCGGTCTGTTCGAGTTCGGGTCCACGATGAACTCTCTGAATTTTAAGTGATAAGCGGTGTTCCTCAAGGTTCAGTATTCGGGCTTTTGCTGTTTAACGTGTTTTTCGCTGCCGTAGCTTTGCTATTTGGTTCCGATGTAGTGCTTTATGCAGATGAAACCAAATTTTTCGGAAATCCATTAGCCACAGATAATCAACTAGTGATAGTTCAAAATTAGCAAAGTGGTGCAGTGATTGGTGTCCTCATTTAAACTCCGACAACTGTTTGGTATTGCACATTGGTTACAACAACCCAAAAAATCAAAGAGACCTTAGATTAATTATTTCTAACGATTTGAAATGGTCTGCTCATATTTCTATAATTACATAAATGCCAACTTAATGGAATATATAATTTCTTTGATTTTCAAAAATAAGTCCCCTACTTTTCTAAGTAAAATATACAAATCTTACATACGGCCATCACTTGAATTCGCAGTTCCTGCATGGAATCCATACTTTGATAGCGCTTAGAAAAGTTGGGAATTACTTCCCTTACAGACAGGCGATTACGTGGTGATCTTATTCAATCTTATAGGATGTTGGTATGGTTTTTATTCGATGAACTTAAGCATGTTCACAATTAATACGAATAGCCGACTATAGTGTCATAATTTAAAACTGTGTCCGAAAAGATTTTATAAGTTGTGTCGACAATTCTTCATATCCAACCGAATCCTACGTTCATCGGATTCGCTGCCCTCCGAAATTGTAAATGCTACATATATATTTTTTAAGACATTATGTCATCGATATGTTAATTCTATGCCCTTATAGTTTAGCAAAGGCTAACTCAACAAGTGTACCATGATGCAGTTCTATCGGCAATTTGTCGTCTGCACTGCTTCCCATCTAATAATAATAATAATAATAGAAGGGTTCTCTAGTGACATCCATATGAAATTTGGCCTAGACAAATGCCCAATTCTTAATATAGTTAAAGGCAAAATACAGCAGGGGCACTTCCAAATGGGAGATGTCATCTCAATTGAATCTATGGGGGAAGGTCATACTTATAAATATCTTGGAATAAAGCTGGCTCAACGTATTGATCACTTATCTATGAAAAAGAACCTAACAGCAGAGTTTTATAGAAGGGTAAGACGACTGTTGAAAATCAAACTAAACAGTAAAAATCTGTTTCAGGCTATTAACACGTATGCGTGTTCAGTGTTTAGTTACTCTTACCGTATAGTTAATTAGTGCAAAACTGACATTGAACAATTGGAACGAAAAGTTCGAGTTTTACTAACAAAAGCTTAAAATTACCACCCAAAGTGTCGAACGTACAACTTCGCCACGGTATGAAGGAGGAAGAAATTTCTATTTTGCGTAGTTATTTCCAGAAACTCGCGGAATTTTCTGATCTACACAGAGTCATGTGCCAGGTTGATGACTCAACATCACTGCGGCTGACAAAACAACATGTCCAATTACACTACCAGACCGCAAATCAGAAACTGCTGAATTGGAAAGAGAAGCCCCTTCATGGAAGACATATTTAATGACGTCAACCAAGATAATGTCGACAGTGCAGCGTCGAACTACTCGTTGATCTCTGGTCATTTGTTTCCTGAAACGGAAGGCTTTATATTGGCAATCCAAGATCAAGTAATTCTAACTAAGAACTACCTAAAGTACATCATTATAGACCCTTCTATTAACAACGACAGATGCATGAACGGTTGCCAAACATCTGAATCTATCCAGCATATCACAGGAGGTTGTCAGGCGTTCGCTGCAACTGAATACAAAGAACGACAGAATGCTGTGGCAAAAATACTTCACCAGGAACTAGCACTGAAACATGAATTATCACAGTCGGTAAGATTACCATAATATAATTACAAACCAGAATCTGTTTTAGAACACAAAAACTACAAGCTGTACTGGGACCGCACGATACTGACCGATAGGACTGTTGCTCACAATAGACCAGATATAGTTTTGTTAGATAAAGTATCTCGGAAAGCAATTTTAATTGGCATAGCAATTCCTAACAATAATAAAATAAATACTAAGCAAGGTGAGAAAAGAACCAAATATACAGATTTTGAATTTCAAATAAAGACTCAGTGGGACATAAACAACACACGAACGGTACCAATTGTTATGTCAACGACAGGACTAGTCTCAAAACATCTATCTTTACAAATAAATGCAAAAGTCGTCCTGTTACGAACAGCCGGGCGGTCAAGAAGTTCATGGGAAGCTGCCGCCACGACTCCAACCACGGGCCTGAAAACCTGGCAAGGGCTCCCACAGAGCTAAACCCTTTTGATATCCAGGATATCTGGGGTTTAGTGAATTTTCCCCTAAAGGCACTTATAGCGTGCCTTAGAGAAAGTGTAATGCCATACATTGTATGGTCAAGTCGGGAAATTGTGAGTGTGCTGCCATAAATTGTATGGTCAAGTCGGGAAAATTGTGACACAATTCAGGGGGTACAGTCAGCTCTGAAACAAATGACAAAAATCAGGGAAATGGACATTTGCCCCTTATCAAACAGCAATGGGGCAGCGTGGTGAGGTATGCCTCAGATCCCATGTAAAATTTTGAAAATATTCTTCATCTTCTCAATCATTCTAGACAATTCTTCCCACAAGAAACCCCTGAGCTCTTCGTCTGTTCCTTTAAGATCTTAAGTGCCTCTGATCAGCTCTTCAGCTTTTCTCTTCATTTTCACAAAGGCTGTGTTTTTTCAAATTGACTTATATTAAGTCTCTAACAATATCGCAAACAAAAATTTGGAATGTTTATTAGAACGAAGTAAATTGTGTGCTTGTATTGCATATTAATTGGTTGTTATATTTATTGATTTGCTATAATTATTGATTTTATATAGACGAAGAGACTCTTAATACATAAACTGGTACTTGTCTCTTACAAAGGAAACTAAGTTAAGTGGGTATTTCAAGATCAAGTAAGTGTTTGTCGGTCGGAAGGAAGTGTCGAAACCAGTGCAATTTCAATATTTGCATTTCATTACCGCACTCTTGTATTTGCATTTGTAAGCGAGAACCGTCGTTAAAAAGCCTTCGGTTCAAAAATTAGCTTTATGCTAGATGGTTCAAATTGAAAAACAATTTAATTGAATTATTTCGAGATTCAGCTAAATTAGTATATTGTGTAACTAGTGCGAACTCGAGCGAAACTTCGCTCTCGTGAGCAATCGACAACTTCGCACGAGTTGCACATACTATTTTTTATTACGTATGCGGAGATAATTAGAGTACAAAGAAAGGGTGCTGGGGCGAAGCCCTGGTCGGGTCCAGGGGCGAAAAAGTTAAAAGAAATAAAATAAATTTATTTTTAACAATGAAACGAAACAAATTAATCAAAATTATAACTTTTATATACAAGGTAATCAATTTAATTTGCTGTACCCCCATTTAAATAAATTTAATTAATTTAATAACCTTTGTAGCTAAGAATTCGCGATCAGGAGCTTCACGTAGAAATTGATCAATTTGTTCAGCACTCAATGTCTGGGCTTTCTTACTCTTAAAACCTTTACCATTCTGCTTTAAAAAACTGATTAATCTTGAATAATTATGAACATTGAAATTATGCTTTATGTCCACCATGCTTCGCAACATTGAATATTTCGCCCATAAAGTTGACGGCAAAAGAGTTTCGGAAAGCTCACTAAAATAAGTCAAAAATACCTCTTCAGAGAGACTTGTAATTCGTTGTGCTGTTCGCCAATGCATAAAGTGTTTGTTTGCTGATTCATATTTAATTCGTGATGTTGCAGGAGTCAGATTATTAATCACTTCATTTGCTTTTTTAAGAATTTGAGGCGGTATAGACTCATCATTTGGTGTTTCAAAAATGTCTGGCGATATAGATTCATCATTATCACTTTCATCAGTTTCCGGAATCCAGTCAGGATTACTATTCATGTTTGTTTTTCTTTTAATTTTTATTTAAACTTATTAAATTGCGGGTACAAAATAATTTATTTAAATGCCAACCTCACTTTTTTAATATTGACACTTCGAGACTGTCTTGTTTTTCTTGCTGTTTATTTTATTTATAAGCTTGCTTGTGAATTTGCGTGTGCAGATAAAAAATTGGGTGCGAGAAGTTTACTTGTCGCACTCAAATCGACATTAAATTTGCTCAAAACTCGTGTGGTAATTGTGAAGTGGGAAATTAGCGTCTTTTCGACTCCAAAAGAAAGCAAAAAGATACTACTTTCCCCGCATGAGTAATAAAAAATATATTTATTCTAGCTGATTCTGCTTTTTCCGGAATTTTCGAACTAATTTATTTATATTTCTGAACCAACATATAAACAAAGTTTTCCGACGTTTCGCCCACACTTATAAGGGGATTTTTCAAGGATGAGACTTATCTTTCGTCGACTACATTTGTTTGGTCTTTTTCTCACAAAAACACATTATGAAACTTCTCGCAAGGAAGCACAAATTGTAAATGTTGGTGAAATATTATACGGCTTCCCGAAATTTTAGGTTAAAGAAGGGTAGGAGGTACTTAATGGGATTATTTTGATTGGTTTATCGTTCTGATGATATTTTTGAATCCGTTCCTGTAATTTTACTAGTAGGTAATGTAAGTAAGTCTTTTGTTGATGAGAATTGTGTTAAAATGTAAATGCAGGGTTGCTAGATGGATGCTTCTCCATAAGCACGAGGTTAAAACAGTCTGCAGACCACTATCCAAAATCTCTTTCTCCGAAGGATTCACAAAATCCTCTTCCATCCAAGGGTGTTTATTCCATTGTGTGGCAGTACACATCGGTGAAACAGGTCGATCTATAAACACCCATCTATGAGAGCACAAACTTTATTTGAAAACGGGCCTCCTTACAAACTCAGCTGTAGCTGAACATCATCACGAAAAGCGCCACTAAATCCTCTTCGACAGCTTCTGTGTTGCATCCAAATCTAAGTATTATTTCACCAGAAAATTCCGTGAGTACGTTGAAATCGCCAAAAATCCCAAGAATTTCAACCTAGACATCTGGCAACCCTACATTCACATTTCAACACAAAGTTTCATAAAGTGGCGGTTCAAAGTGTGTTTGTGAGAAAAAGACTAAACGAATGTAGTCGCCGAAAGGTAAGTAACATTTGTATTTCTCATCCTTGAAAAAGCCCCTTATAAGTGTGGGTGAAGGGTCGAAAAATTTTGTTCATATGGTTGTTCAGATATATAAATAAATTAATTAAAAAAATACGCCGTCGAAATCCGAAAAAAACAGAATCAGCTATGACTCTGGCCGTGAAAATCTACATTCTCATCATTTATTTCAGTTGGAAACTTGACTGACAAAAAGAGTGTCTAAATTCAAACACAAAGTTGTGAGCTAGTCAAATTTAACCTAAAAATATTTGCAATAGGTTGCGGAATTTAGTGGTGTCACTGTACTTTCTCTTTGAAATTCAATTTTAACGAGACAAAGTGTAAATTCTATCAACTAATTGAACACTAACAAATTTGAAACAAATGTTGCTTAATTGCTAAGGGATTTTATGCTTTATATACTTTCCAATTAGATTAAAACATTTTCGAACAAAAATCTATAGCCCTTAGACTGAATACCGTGCCCCTTTGACACACTTGGTTTTATTAAAAGTTCACAATAATTTTCTCGAACTACACGTGTAGTAAATTTTTCTATAAAGGCGTTGTGCAATAACTTCCGTATCACACATAGCAGCTTTTACAGTTTCCGTTTAGTCGAGCAAAAAAGCCTGAAAAGTTAATTCACATCGAAATGACTGGCTGTCCAGAACGTGAAAACTTCTCGGCAATAAAAAATGCATCCGACACGGTATAAAAAGATTCCAACTACCCTCCCATGGAAAAATTACACGGGTCCTAGTGAACTCCACTCTATAAAACTTTGATAAAACCCGGCGACCCATCATAAAAATGTTATATAAGTTCCATCAATAATTTTAAATGTCCTACATAAATAAGCTTTGTCTAAAATTTTATTGGCCTACAGGCGGAATACAGTAATGGCCTCCATACCCAAACTGGACTCAACCAGACGAAACGGTCTCATTTGCGTTTTGCATTAAGGAGTTTTATGACAATGGCTGGCGCTATCGTTTCAAGTGTTGATAGATGAATAGTCGAACGATAAAAACGGGTATAGACGTAGATGTGTCTCATAAGAGGAGGATTTTATTTATTGCCTGGTATTATTGTTTAACGTGAGCACATTTATATAACGAAAGTCGTAATACTAAAATAGTAATAGCCGTATGTCTGTCTCTGCAGTTATTATTATCTACGTTATATCGTGAATTATGGATGGATGTGACAGAAACCGTTGTTGTGGTTTTATAATTTTATCAGCTGGCGGTTAAATTTATTGATACAATTTGTAATAACGAGAAAAATAAAATGGAAACAATAAATAATATATTCTTTAAGACCAATGTTTTCGTTCTATGTGATATAATACTTGATATTGTCATATCATTTTAGTGGTACTTGTGGTAGTAGTGGAAATTTTATGGGTAACATAGCTTATTTTTACATATAAAGTAGATGCTATTATATGGCAACAATTATATGAATATAATAATGTATTTATTAAATATATATATTTTAAAAATATACAGGATATACACTTTAGGGTGAAGCAAAATATTTATTTATGTAATTTGACTGATTTTATTTGATTTTAAATTTGTTTGCTCCACGTTGGGCGCCAAATTGTAATGATGCATTTCTATATTTTACATAATTTTTACTTAATTGTTAGTTAATTGATATTGATTGAACTTTTTATTTGTCGTTGGGTATGCCACGTTGTTGTGATGTAGTTATTTATTTTCGTGTTTTCGATTCAAATTACAAACTATTGAATGTTAAGTAAATGAAAATAAATAAATTAATAGCGCACAATGATAAATTGTGGCACTTTGAGGAGTGATTAAAAGTGTTTTATGAATCTATTTTTGGTTTGGTTGATGCTAACAATGTAATGGCTGTTTTATTTTCGTAGACCCTTGCTGCATTCAACTTTGACCAAATCTAGGGACTCGCCATAAAATTATAAGAATACAGTTCAGTAGAATAACAACGGGGTTTCTGGAGCGGAAGTGGCTTAGGGCTGCGCATCTAGTGTTTTGGGTGTGGTGTGCCCCCGTAGGGTTCCTCTGGGGGCTCCGTTGGGGGCCCCCGTGTTGTGTGTATGTCGGTGGAGGGCCCCGTGTAACGTTATGTGAGTATAGGTTATGTGTGATTGGTGTGGGGGCCGAGGGGGCCCCGTGTAAGGTTATGTGTTTATAGGTGTGCTTCCTCTGGGGCTCCGCTGGGGGCCCCCGTGTTGTGTGTATGTCGGTGTCGGGGGCCCCCGTGAACGTTATGTGAGTATAGGTTATGTGTCGTTGGTGTGGGGGCTGATGTATGGTGTAAGGTTATGTGTTTATAGGTGTGCTTCCGTGGGGGCTCCGCTGTGGTCCTGTGTTGTGTGTATGTCGGTGGAGGGCCCCCGTGTAAGGTTATGTGAGTATAGGTTATGTATCGTTGGTGTGGGGGCTGATGTATGGTGTAAGGTTATGTGTTTATAGGTGTGCTTCCGTGGGGGTCTCCGCTGGGGCCCCGTGTAAGGTTATGTGTCATTGGTGTGGGGGTATGGTGTAAGGTTATGTGTTTATAGGTTATGTTGTCTTTGGGTGTGTTTCCGTGGGGCTCCGCTGTGGCCCCCGGTGTCATTGGTGTGGGGGCTGATGTTTGGTGTCCTATGTGTGTATAGGTTATGTGTTTATAGGTTATGGGTGTGCTTTCGTGGGGCCCCCGGTGTGTGTTGGTGGTGTCTGGATGGTGTGTAATAGTGAGGTTATGTGTGTTGTCTTGCGGGTGTCGTTCTTTAGGGGGGACCTGATGGCTGTTATGGGGGCTGGTGTGTTTGATGAAAAGTGAGGTTATGTAAAAGGGGCTGAAATGATGATGATATGGTTGACGTTGTGTTTTGTGTGGTGACAGGTTGTAACGTCGTGTGTTCTGTGGTTCGTGTCCGTGTGAGACTGTGATAGGTGAAGAGTGTTTTTGTGGAAAATGCGTTCAAGAAAATAAAAGATGTTTATGGAATATATATTTTTAAATAACTAAGTATATCTTTTCTACAGATACAGCATTGTTTAACCTTAAATGAACAATCGGTACAACAAACAGTATGCTTGCATGGTAAAAAAACTATACTAAGATCTTTTTTAAGACAGATTCTGCAGTGTGGTGTTTGAGAGTTTTGTTCATCACTTTCTTCACGTAATAGGATGCATGTACTGAACATCTTAGAATGTCTTTCCTGAATGTCATCTGTAGGTAGTATGTCCTTTAGTTCGATACCACAATTGAAACAAATAATTAGGTCCCCATGCCCAGTATAAAAAAACCCAGCTTTTGCTAATTCATGAGGTCTTTGAACTAATGCTTTTGGCCAGGTGTTGTATGTTTCTAATCTGCTTTCAAATGTACACTTATTATTGTATACAGGTAATTTTGATATGGTGTCGTCAATATGAAGGAAAGGACACAATGGACTCCATCGTAAGTGATCTATAAGAGGATCGTCATTAGGCATCCATTTATGTCCCTCAGTTTTGCAAAAGGGACATATAACTACATCGTCTCTTCCAGAGTAAATGAACCCTGCTGCAGCCAAACTTGTTTTCGGAAAAGAACTTGGCCATTTTTCAAATGTTGCCAGTCTCATTTCAAAAGATTCAAAAATATTATATGTTTGTTCTTCCATTATTGTTAACTCTTAGAACTTAGAAAGTGAAGTGAAGGAAAATGTTTAGAATTTGAATTTAAATGTCTTTTACGATTTTTTGTAAATGGAATGAAAATCTGTTTATAAAAATATATAATTTTATTAAATAATTGAATATATATAACATTATAAACTAACCAACCTAACCTAACCTAATAAAAAATTAAATAAGTGGGCTGTTTGCAGGTGAGCTCCGCCGTTTCTGTTTTTGAACCTGTAACAACAAAAAATATATAAGGTTTTCTGGAGAGCAATAAATAAAAGGAAAAATAAAAGAAACAATAATATACCTTAAATTAAATATTTTTATGAATCCTTATTGATAAGGAACAAAAACAGAAACTCATATTGCAGTTATGGCAGTACTGACTGCCATAATATTGGCGTTGCTGCCACTGTATGGGGGACCGTGATTTAGGAGTCTTTTCACTGTAACAATATATATATATATATTAATATAATAAGAGAAAACAAGTTTGTATATTTACCTTTCACTCGGTTGTCCCCCTGTGGGTGCAATGGGTGAATCAGGCATTGTTTCTGGACACGTTATATTACTATAAAAATAAAAGAAAAATTTAAGATCATGAAGCAAGAATTAAATTTTATAAATTTACCTTGTACTGGAATCCATCTTGTGAATTTTTATGGATTCTTCACAGAAACAAAAGTGCAGATCGCACCCATTTTGACAGTCCTGACTGCCTATAGGGGAGCTCACCTTTAATCCACTGTAATAAACAAAGATATATTTGAACATATACATAACGAGAGAAATGCTTTGTAAAAACTTACATTTCGTCCACGAAAGAGATATATGGATTTATTAACAAATCCATTTTTATGAACTCATTCGGTGGAGTTTTCGTTGCCTCTCTTTCGAATCGAAGAGAGGGACTATCATTTAATCCACTGTAACAAAATAAAAAGAGATTTGAGAATTACTCAAAAAGAGAAAATTGTTTGAAAAACTTACTTTTCGTCGAAATACCTCTCAATATACATGGGAGGAGTTAATCTATTTGTTAAAAGCTGCAGTTGGGTATATTCACTCCTGTCCCATGGTTTTTCTTTAGCTGCCTTCTCTCGATTTTGCATCATTGTAATTTCTTCTTCAATTTCTTCAAAAAAACTTTCACTGAACATTTTGACACTTCTTGCAACAATTTACACGAAACTAAACTTTTTATTGTTAATATATTTCTTATATATCCTGCGACATTTCCGTTTTTAAAATTTATCTACCATAATCTTCTATAAACATTCATTGTACTCCTAATCGCAGTTAAGTGGTAAAAATTATATTTCCTAAGGAAAATCATGTTGATATTAGAAAACCCAATAAATTTACTGTTTAAAAATTATATAAATAATAAAAACCTCAGAAAATAGATTGATTAAAAATTGCGTAAAAATGTATATGTTATCTTAGTAAACCGGAACTGAACAACCGCAAAAAGATCGCAAACACTCACGTCATGGTTTTTATCAATTTCCGGTAAAATATCATTATTTACAATTTAATTAAAAAAAGCGGAAATTAACGACCACATCCCAACCACAAAAAGTTATGTTATATCTTTATCAGTTTCCGATGAAATTCCAATGTTTATATCATATCTTAGTAAGGCGGAACTAAACAACCACAAGTTTGTTGAAAACAATTAGCTCATTGTTTTATCAGTTTCCGGTGAAATACCATTATTTATATTTTATCTTAGTAAAGCGGATTTGAATGTTTACATGTTAGCCGCAAACTTGATGTAAGTTTATTTTAGAAATCAGGAATTTAAAGACCACAAACATTTATGTTCCCAATTATGTGTTTTAAATGTGGTATTAGTGGTGGTGATAATCGTATAAATAAGGAAATTCAACCGCGTTTTTTTATTCAGAGTTCAAATTACTTTGGTTGTATCAACTTATACAAAGTTTTTGGTACAATTCTTCGACAGTCTTTGACGAAATATTTTCTAATTTCTCAATACATTGAGTGCTGATAAAAAGTAAGTTTTTTGTTTTTGTTTGTATTACATTTTTTGATTATTTCAAATTATATTTTTAGTAAACATGAATTTACAAGCTATAATGTTTGTGCAGTTGCGGAACGCAAGCCCCTGATCAAACTGAAAGACCTGCCAGAGGGGCAAAAATTTAAAATATTGGCAGCAAGGGTAGTGAATGGCAAATACGGAGAGGCAATTCTATTAGATTTAGAAGAAAATAGCTGTTTTTTGCCACAACGAGTGACAGCAGCCTTTAAGCCCCAACTTAAACACTGTATTCCAGGGAAATACGCAGTAGTTTTCCGAGGACTTGAGGAAGCAACTGGAAAAATACCAATCAATTACAAAGTTCGAAATAACCGAAATTTAGAGGATTCAAAGCTACTCCAAAATGCAGGTTAGTACTGACATTAAATCTATTTTTCATAAGGCTTTTGGGTTATTACAAAATTCAAATGATGAAATGAAGAATACATGGTTAAAACATATTAATAGCCAAATTCGTCTTCATAATAGGACAATAAAGAAAAGTAAATGTGATCTTGGGCTTTCAAATAAATTGCAAAGTGATTTATGTTATTTAAAAAATTTGCGAACTCAAATTAAAACTTTATTAAATCCAATTGTTAATGGTGATAGAAAACGTAGTACAAGGGTTCAGTGGGAAGATGTAGAGTCAGCTTTCATGGGTAGAATTAGGACTGGGGTAATTATAAATTTAAAACATAAAGATATTATTCAATTCTTAGACGATGCATTTTATCTTATCAAATCACGTATTTCAAATATTTTGAAATCTTATCCAACAGTTAAAGTAAACACTAAATTTTGCGGTGAATTCATAAAAACTTCACAGGGCGAGGAAATATGTGAGTTTAAATATTTTAACACAAAAAATGTTCTAGTAGATCATGGAACAGTACTTCATAGTTGGTTTCTGGAATTTGTTAAGGATAAAATTTTATCAAAATTACAAGAATTTTCTGAAAAAGATAGCGGATTTTCACTGAGTAGGATTGTAAATTTAGAAGTGAACATAAACAAATTTTATTTTAGTAATAATGCAGGGTCTTCTTATATTAGATTACCGGAGGAAATTTCTAGAAAACATGCATGTGTCAATGTGAAAAATTATAATGATAATGCCTGTTTTGCATGGGCTGTAATGTCAGCTTTATTTCCAGTTGAAAACAATTCTGACAGACTATCATCTTATCCAAATTATAAAGACATTTTAAATTTTGATGGTATTGAATTCCCTATAACTTTGGATCAAATTTCTAAATTTGAAAAATTAAATAATATTTCAATTAATGTTTTTGTTTTAAGTTTAGAGGAAATCAGAAATAGTTTGCAATATGTTACTGTACCAGCCCGACTTTGTAAAAATAAGTTAGAAAAACACATAAACCTATTAATGGTTCAAAATAAATATTTTAGAAAAATTAATGACTATGATGCAATTCCTGTAGACAATGATACCTCAGAAATATCTTTTCATTTTTGTTGGATTAAAAATTTATCTCGATTAGTATCAACTCAATTAAATAAACATAAAGAGACAAAATTCATTTGCGATATTTGTTTAAATTATTTTTCTAGTAAAGATCAATTGGTAAATCATACTGAGTATTGCTCTGTAATAAATAAATGTAAAGTGTCTTTTCCAAAAGAAAATTATGTTGAATTTAATAATTATAAAAGCAAACAAAAATTACCATTTGTTTTATACGCTGATTTTGAATCAATTCTTGTTCCCTATAAAGACAATGAAGCTTTAAATAAAAAAACCAATAAGTATCAAAACCATATTCCTTTCAGTGCAGGGTATTATTTGAAATGTTCATACGATGATAGTTTGTCCTATTTTAAGTCATACAGGGGAAAAGATTGTATGGAATGGTTTTCACAAGAGTTGCAGGAGGTTGCTAAATTTATTCAGTTAAAAAATAAAAATATTGTTCCTATGAGAATTCAGCCTAATCTTATATCCGATAATGGTTTTTGTCACATATGTGAAAAACCTTTTGACAAAAATTCTGTTATAGTAAAAGACCATGACCATTTTACAGGGGATTTTAGGGGATATATCATGCCCATAATATTTGCAACTTAAATTTTCAAAAGGGTGTTGTCATACCAGTTGTATTTCATAACCTCACCGGATACGACAGTCATTTTATCATAAAGTGTTTGGGTAAAACAAGTCAAATTTCACTATTACCAATTAATAAAGAGAAATACATCTCATTTACTCAGTATGATAATGATACAAACATAAAATTTCGATTTATAGACTCATTTAGGTTTTTAGGAGCATCTTTAGAAGAACTAGTTTCAACACTGTCGCAAGATAGATTCCAAAATTTGAAATCTGTTTTCAATTATTTGAATGATTACTCTTTAAATCTTCTTACTCGTAAAGGTGTTTTCTGTTACGACTATATTGATTCTTGGGAAAAATTAGAAGAACCTACCCTTCCTTCAATTAAGCACTTCTATAACAAACTCTGTGACACTGAACTTTCTGCAGACAATTATCAGCATGCCCAAACTGTTTTCTCTCATTTTCAATTGAAATCTCTAGGTGAATATTCTGACTTATATTTAAAAACTGATGTACTGCTTTTAGCAGATGTATTTGAAAATTTTCGTACTAAGGCGCATTCCACATATGGGTTAGATCCAGCTTGGTTCTATACTATGCCAGGTTATACGTGGACATGCATGCTAAAGTATACCAAATGCAAATTGGAAACAATTCAGGACGTAGATGTTCTTCTTTTTATTGAGAAAGGAATTCGAGGTGGAATAAGTCAATGCTGTAATCGCTATGCTGAAGCTAACAATCAGCACTTACCCAATTTTGATCCCGAAAAGGAATCTTCCTATATCCTCTATCTAGATGTCAATAATTTATATGGGTGGGCAATGAGTCAGCCACTACCACATGGGAATTTTCAATGGGTGGAAAATGTGGAAATTTTTGATGTTAATTCCATATCTGATGATTCTCCAGAAGGTTATATATTAGAAGTTGATTTAGAATACTGTGCAAGTCTTCATAAAACGCACAAGGATTTGCCATTCTGTGCTGAACATTCTATCCCACCAGGGTCTAAATTACCCAAATTGATGACAACACTTTATGATAAACAAAAATATATTATCCATTATAGAAATTTAAAGCAAGCTCTACAGTATGGGTTGAAACTTAAAAAGATTCACCGCATATTGAAATTCAGTCAAAGTCCATGGTTAAAACCATATATTGATTTAAATACCAAACTGCGAACTAAAGCTACTACTAATTTTGAAAAAAACCTTTACAAATTGGCAAATAACGCAGTTTTTGGTAAAACAATGGAAAATATAAGAAAACATCGGGTCGTGAAATTAGTGAATAAATGGGAGGGACGGTATGGTGCAAAAATTTAATATCGAATCCAGCGTTTCATAATCGCACTATATTTAGTGATAACTTAATGGCAATAGAGTTGAACAAATTAAATATTGTATTTAATAAACCTCTATATGTAGGGATGGCAATTTTAGAAATTTCAAAAACATGTGTGTACGATTTCCATTATGGATATATGCTTAAGAAATTCCCTGGTAGATGCAAACTGTTATATACAGACACAGATAGCTTAATATATGAAATAAAGTCTGATAATGTATATGAAGAAATTATTAAAGCTGACATATGCAAGTTTGACACAAGTGATTATCCTCCAGATAATCAATACAATATACCTCTTGTAAATAAAAAAGTTCCTGGCCTCATGAAAGATGAGGTTAATGGTAAAATCATTAAAGTGTTCATTGGTTTGAGATCAAAGATGTATACATTCAAAATATACGATACTAATGAGGATAAATGCACAAAAAAGTCTAAGGGGATCAAATCTAGCATTGTTAAAAATAAAATATCTTTTCAAGACTACCTTAATTGTTTAACGGATCACAAAGAAAAGTTCATTTCTCAAAGAACAATTCAATCGTTTGCCCATAACATTTACAGTATAGAACAAACCAAAATAGCCCTTAATCCTTATGACGATAAGCGTCAGTTACTACCTGCTTCAACAGATACCCTTCCTTGGGGGTATAAGGAGTAGCTTTGAATCATATTTATTATATTTTTAGGATTATATATTAAATAAAATATATTGTTAAATTAATATTTTTAGGATTATATATTAAATAAAATATATTGTTAAATTAATATTTTTAGGATTATATATTGTTAAATTAATATTTTTAGGATTATATATTAAATAAAACATAACATATTGTAAAATTTATATTTTATTTTTATTAATTACAATAAATATTGTTCTATTCATATATTTGTATTATTCTCATTAACAAAGTTCTCAACTGCTCTATTACTCCCTCATGTGGACATGGAACATTGAATAAACTCCAATTAAAAACTCCTGCTTGAACAACTCTTCTAGAAAATTCATTATATTTGTAATAAGTGTTTTGACGAAAAAAATACATATGTCCATCAATGTAACGGAAAGCTGATGTAATATCTTCTGGGACACCTGGAAACATATCCTTCACACGTCCTCTGTTGGATATTTTATTATCTCCATTAATTTCATAAAATGAGACATTGTTGTACCAAATGTAAAGTTTTCCTGAATATGAACTAAATACTGTGTTAATTCTACTATTCTTGGGTAAAACAATGTCAATATTTTTTTGAATTTGTAAACTGGGAAAGGATACCTCATAAAAATGATTATCACTAACAACAATCAAATTACCGAAGGAATTCTGGACAACATGTGAAATATGTGTAAGCTCTCTAGGTAAGTAATCTGCTAATGTTTCTGGTTCTGACGGAATTTTCGGGTCATTTATATTTATCTTCCACAGTAATTGCTTGTCTATAATATAGAGTCTATAACTTGTAAAATCTGAGGCATATGCTAAAAACATAGATTCAGGACACTTAACGTCACACAAATTCTTTGTTCCATTTCCTGTTTTCATCTTTTCAGTAGTATACTGTTTCTTTATTGATGGTGTTGTAGGGTGAGGTTTATTAACGGCACCATACAAAGTTTCAAGTGCTAATTTATCATCATCATTTATTTCTGTTATTTGTTCTTGGTACCAGGGATACATAACAGCTGTTTGAACTTTGCTATGAGCTAAACCCAGGGTATGACCAATTTCGTGAGTTAGAACCATTAAAAAACTAACTTGACCTTCAGGCACATTACCATCAAGACCAAAATACCAATTCTCTTCACTATCAAAATGAATTTCTCGGCATATATCGTTTTCAGGAAAATAAGCATGTGCTAGCACACTCCCCTTACCATCAAAATTGTTAGGACATTGTGTATTTCCCTGACAATTGTACCGGAAACTATGTACTTTAGGCATAACAGTAATTGTTATATCAGGATTAGGTTTAGGAATTTTAAGCTGTTTAAAATATATATTTGATTTTTCTTCCCACATTTTAAATGCTTTTTCGGCAACACGAAGATGTTCAATTTGTGCTTGGGGAAAATACCAGTTCAAATACGTCTTATTCCATTTGGATACCAATGCAAAATTATTTTCACCAACTGTACATCTTGGTCTGTTCATTAAATTAATTGTTTCTTCATTCAATGTTCCATCTACAGGTAAATTATACTGTTCTTGGAAGTTTACTAGTACAGAATTAAAGTCAGTTTGCGTGTTATTCTCAATGTACCCATAATGTTCTAAATACTGCTTTGCATCATGTTCATCTATAACTGTTGCCGCTAAGGACGGTAAAAACAATGGTACTAACCACAGGAAGTTCATTGTAGGACTAACTGAAATCTAATTGGGGTTCAGTAATTATACTGATTTAAAGTCTTCTAAAAAGTGCTGATGTCATATGGCTTAGATAAGAAACTAGCTTTAAATATAATTAAATCATATTGAGAGAGTTTAGTTTATCTATGTATTCGCCACAGTGCAAACCTAAAATTACAACCGATAAAAGTAATAAGAAAATAGTTTGGTTGAACCAAAATTGGAATAAGTTGTTTGAGAAGAGAAAACTTCCACCTGCACAGTACCCATTAAATAGAATTCAGCCATGGCAGTTTTGAAGGAAAGTTTCATAATTTTAACTGCAATTATAAACAACATCTTATACATTAATTCTCCACATGGGGTTAAAGATGCTGCAATATGTTTTTCGGCTTGTGATAACAGGTCTCAGTTTACACTAATGAGAAAAACTCTTGTAAATGATGGGAATCTGCCTGTATATTATTTCGAACTACCTCAATCCACTAATCTATTATATAAACTAAAGTTACTATTTCCTGATGGAACAGAAGGAGACACACAATCTTTTATTAAGATTAAGGAATCAACGTCACCTAGTGACTCATCAGCAACAACAAATACTTATGAGACAGCAGAAACCTCAACAGCTTCATGCATGTGTAATGAAACTTCATCGCTAAAAAATAGTGACTTTCCAATGGACTTGCAAAGTGATATTAAAAATACATTTATTCTTGTGTGTTTGATAATTTGTTCATTTCTCATTCTCATTTTAAAATTTGTTATAAAATATCTTAAAAAAATGTCTGTAAATGTATAGTGATAATAAATGAAACAATTTTTCAAAAATACATCTTTTATTTCAGTGATACTGTACATTCAACATTAGTATTGTTATAAACCCAATCATGTATAAGATTAACACAGTTTATAGCACATGTAAATTGTCCTTGTTTATGATTTAAACAGACTGGATTACCACCATTTTCCATTTTAGGGGTCGGCTCCTGTGCCCATCCGTCCAGTGTTTCGATGTTGACAACTTTTATCTCCTCCAAATTCATTTCTTCCAATTTCTTAACAAGTAAATCATATTTCTGATGACCTTTAACGAAAATACAATTTATATCCGTCAAATGGGTCCTTATGATGTTGTTTATTTCTATATATTCAATATAACCACTGGAATATCTCAATCCATGACATTTACGTTCACAATAATTCACTGTCTGCCTTTCTTCCTTAGATAATGTACAATATGTCTTTGGGGGTTTGAATAAATAATGATTGAGTTGCATCCCAATTCTAATAGCCATTTCTTTGAAAATAAATTCATTATTTTGAAGATTAAATCCTTGTATATCTACTGTTGCTGTCTTCATGATGGTCAACAATCAACTACTACTACTACTGGATTGGTACTGACTTAATATATATGCTTAACAACCTCACTGAGTGGGAGGAATTCCATAATAGTATCATGAATAATGATACATACCACTCTAGTATTATCAGGGAAACCTGTTTTCGATTCAATATCTAACTTAATATCAACCGTTGTTGATTTCATAGTTTCATCCCTTCTTGAACAATCTATCACGAATAGAGGTCGTGATTTAAACGCAACGTAATCAACAAGAGGATGTTTTTCACCAGCATAATTCAAATAAAAATCTGTATAGTTCTTATATATTTCACTGTATTCGTTATTGGTAAAGTCTATCATCATTCTCTCATTCGGCCAATATTCACTGTTTAATGTTAAGCGAATATTGCTAATATCAATATGATCAAACTCTGTGGGATTTGCTGAAATTTTACCATACTTGTTTGTTTGGAAAGCTACAATTACGTAACGTGGGCTTTCTTCTGCTGAGGATGTTTTTACACTCCATATTTCTCTACTACCGCCAGCTTTCAAAGCAGGTAATTCATGCAATTCCCATTTTCTAAATGGTAATATAATAGGAGTATCCTGTTTAATTGATTGTAAAAGTTTATACTTTAAATCATCATTGGGAAAGACATGTTTGACTTTTAATTCTATGCTTTCAATCACAATTTTGCCGGTTGTATTAGCATCTCTAATGATAAGACAGTCGTTATCATTTCGAGACCTTACTAACCGAAGTGTTTGTTTTCCATACATTACCATATTATAGTCGTTGAAAATACTAAGTAAATGCTTCAAAGGAATCATCAGTCGGAAAGATTTGTCTGTATTAATAATGGGGTTGTGAGGGTAATTCCATCCAGCTACTGTTAAGTCCTTGGAATTATTTGGATCATAGCACAAATATGATCTGATAGTACTAACACGTCCTGGATCTCGAACTGAATCCACTTCTTTTCCGCACTGTTCGTAGGTAATGCTATCAAAGAAAAAGGCCCCAGCATTAGGTGCCAATAAAATATCACCATTACCATTATTGGTTTTTTCAATTTTTCCTTTTATGTAAATGGCAGACTCTGCCATTAAAAACCAGCAGTCTGCCTGGTTAATTGTAATTTCAACAATATCATTATTACTAAATGATTTCACATACGGATAATAAGTTCGCACTTCTACCCTTCGAATGGAATCATCAAAATTTGGTTTACGGAATACGTCAAACATTTGAGTTGACATGATATCCTAGTGATTGTAGAAAGAGCTTGTTAGAAGAAGTAAGTTTCCTCTTTGCTCGTTTCGTTGGTACTGAATTCTCTTTTTGGAGATTTATGATTTTATACTTGTTGACAACCAACATCCTAAAATTGTTTAAGCTCTAACCTTACTATTATATCTTCACCTCTAAAATTAACACAATCAAAATTTTGGTTGAGAACTCTTAATGTGATATTGTTAATTTCAAAACGATTTACTGGTAAATAAATAAGATGTTGCGGTGTTTCGTCAATGGCAAAACCAGGATCAACCCTAACAGCAAATTCGTAAATTGTATGTGAAGGTTTTTCGTTGTAGAATGCCCCAGAAGTATTGTTGGTGTCTATATGAATCGTTCTTGTTTTTATTATATTGACAGGTATATCAGATGCGTGACGAGCTTTTGGTTTAAGAATACGTTTAGAAAATCCCAATATGGGTCCTATACTATCTTCTGGTTGAAAGTCAATAGTATACTTGGTACTGTATATTTCACACTTTAATGTATTATTATTTGGTTTCAAAGAAAAAATATCTTCTGGTTGATTCTGTAGAGAAAGAGCCTGTCGAATATATGATTCAATGTCACTTATCTCGTACGAACCTTCAGGAATGTCTATTTCAATCTTCTTTTGGCCACTGGTATACAGATAAAATTTTGCACCTTTTTCAATATTGGAATACTATTGTATGAATGAAAACTTAATAAAGCTAATCCGTAATTATAGTCAGGATTTAACAGTATTGGTGGTTCGAAATCAATTGAAAGTATAGAAGTGTGACCCTTCAACGTTAGGATCACAGACATGACTGAACATTTTCATACCAATCATCCCTTATTATATAGAAATCCCAAACATAAATGTCCACAGTTTGTTTGGTCATAAGTTTGGTAAGGATAACTGTTATATTGAATTTTTACGTGGGGTCCGAAATAAGACACCAACTCTTTAGGTGGTTTCAAATCTCCAAAACTGTCAAAATATTCCACAGAAGCACCATTTTTCATATAAGCTACCCAATGCGTACCGGGGTTTCTATTTATGTCTAAGTTAACAATAGCTGTTTCTTTACTATGTGGTTTGCGTGGTAATGTATCTCGCATAAATACTCCCCGGAATTTTGATATATTTAATCTTTTAGCGTATTTTTCAAGCTCATGATTAAATAATGCTCGTTTGGGTAGCTTTATTGGAAGTTTTTTTGTTTCTTTAGGAAAAGACCGTACCCACCTTTCCGATACTTTTTCAAATAAAGACCAGAACCTTTGCGCCCAAGTTCTTCCATGGCACTATTATGACGATGATTTTCCTCCAAAGTCTTTTTGGCATTTTTAGCGTCAATAACAGTTTTCGCTATAGCACTGGCACCCCCCACCAATGAACCTAATGCAGAAAGTCCTGCAAAGATTGGTATTAATGGTAAAATACCTCCTGTTTTTGAATTAAATGGTATTATTCTGGGTACCCGAATTCTTTTGCGACCGCCAGCTTTTTTTATTCTCATTCTAGCTATTCGTAATGCCTGTAATGATGGTTTGAAAATATCTTTCCGGGTTTGAAATCCTTTCCCTGATGATTCAAAAGATTTCTTAAGCGCTTCTAAAATGGGTACGAGAACATGTTGTCGAAACGAAAGAGCACCTCCACTACATTTCTGTTTAACACCAAGTCCAAGTTTTCTTTTTGCCTTCATTGTATTAGTTGTAAACCAAGCAGCGGTTTTTTCTCCTAAACTGGCGTCTTTGGCTTTAACTCTTTCCCAAGCCCTATTCTCTAGTTCCAAATCTGCTTTATGACGTTCACTGAGAGATTTATGGTGACTGTAAGATATATCGTGTTGACGACAAGCGTTATCCAATTTATTAACACCAGTCTGGCCCTTTGCAAGACGTTCTTTGAGTTTCGTACCTGGTCCACAAAACTGATAACCTGGTATGTGTAATTCAACAGGTAATTTATTAATTAGAGTGTTAACTATGCCAGAACCTCCGTGCTTGTCGGCAACTAGCATAATACTAACCAAATAATTAACGAACTGAAATTTTATATATATTTTTGGTAATTAAAAATTACTCTATATATAACTGAGATTTCTACACCCCCTAACTTAGTCTATATAATGTATGCATTAACACAACAAGAAACAACTCTGCCAATTGTAAATTTGGATTTCGTAGAAGGAAGTGGGGGTGATAAGAAACATGGAGAACTGTTACCAAATTCGTTTCGAGCCATTTTCTGTGGTCCCAGCGGTTGTGGTAAAACAAATGCACTATTATCTCTCATATTCAACGAGAATGGGTTAAGATTCAAGAATGTGTATGTTTATTCAAGGTCATTATATCAACCAAAATATCAACTATTACAAGATGTGTTAAAAAAAGTCAAAGGTCTCTCATATTTTCCATTTAACGATAATGAAACAGTAATAGATTTAAGCAACGCAAGGGAATGTTCCATTTTCATATTTGATGATGTTGCATGTGACAACCAAGCCAAAATACGAGAATATTTTTCTATGTGTCGTCATAAATCCATAGATGTTGCTTACTTATGCCAAACTTATAGCAAGATACCTAAACAACTGATAAGAGATAACGCAAATTCTATCATTCTATTTAAACAAGACGAAACGAATCTTAAACACGTCTTTGATGAGCATGTTTCACCAGACATGTCATATGAAAATTTTAAAACACTCTGTGCCGAATGCTGGAATAGTCCATTTGGATTTTTAGTGATCATTAAGGAATTTAATCTCAATGATGGAAGATATCGAAAAGGTTTTGACAAATATATAAAACTTACAAATCTCAATACACCGTAGTATACAGAATGTCAGCGATCGATAAACAAGTTGCTGATACTCTTCGCAAGAAAAAAGTAAAACAACTTGCAAAATCAATTCGAAAAAAGTATCTCAGTTTAAAATTGGGGAAATCCGAACATGATGAAACATTAAATAAACTCTTTCAACCAGTAGTAAAACCGCTGAAGCAATTAGTCAATAATCAGTTATTAGCTTCAAAGAATAAAGACCCCCAACCATCGCAACCCATTAAACGCGAATCATTGGAGACTCACACTGTTGTGGACAACGAAGACGATGATGACGTGTTTCATGATACATCAGAAGCAACGAATCCTTACATTATTGATTACTTGAATAAAAGTTACAAAATTGATAAAATATACGGTCCTCAGTATGCCAATGATAGATGGGTATTAGGGTCAAAAGAAGTAGCTTTTGATAGAAATGGTAATATTAATATTGATAACACAATGTATAAAGGAACCCAGGACTCTATGAACTTATTTTTATCAGCAACCGCAAAATTATAATGAGGATGATTTAAAAGTCTATAAAACTCTATTAGAAACCACTAATGTTCACCGCAATACTAAAGGAAACCTTAAGGCATCCAAACAATACAAATACCGGAATATCATTAAACCATTTTATAATATCTCAGATCACGCTGTTCCAAGTAATTCAACAAGCGTTACGGTCTTTCAACCAACAAAATGATTTTTAATCGATACCCTATTGAATACCGATATTGGGATGATCCTAATGAATTGTGTGAACGTCTAAAACTACTAACAGCGGCTAAAGAAGCCGGAAATACTTCAGTTGATAATGAAATTATTGCGCTAATTAATGAACTAAAAGAAGGTAATATAATACGGTAAATCTGTTAAATTTAAACAGTTTTACCATGAGTGTGGACAAGTTTGGTCGAACATCTGTATCACCTTCATCACACACACCATTACCCACATTGAGATTACCATTCAGAATTGAACCTGATGGGAATTTTGACTTTGGAAATATATCAATTTATAATATTAAGGAACCTAAAAACAATTCAGATGCTGCAAATAAGAAATACGTTGATGAAGCAATTCAAAACGTTAAGTTAACCTTGGAAAAGCAGCAAAATGACGTAATTAGTAAATCTAGTCAGCAATTACAAAATACTATTATGATTTTATGGAATCTGCAACAAACTATATAAATGAGAGGAAGGATGCTCTGCAAGAGGCATTAAATAATATAAATCAAACATTTAGTGAAGTTAAAAGCTCTATTCAAAACTGGAACAGAAACATGATAATTCAATTGCTTCCATTACCTCAAATATAAATCAAACAATTAGTGAAATTGAAGAGCTGAAAAAGAGAAATGATAGTTCAATAATCTCCATTAATCAAGCATTTACCGAACTTAAAAGCTCTATTGATGTGCTGGATCAGAAACATATAACTTCTATTAACCAACAATTGAATGCACACCAAAACGTTATTAACGATGTGCGAGCCTGAATGAGTAAGTATTTTACTGAATTGCATGGCGTAAAACAACTAGAAATAACATTGAGAAAAGACTTAAAAGACCTTAAACATAAGTTTGACCTTCAAAACAATGGACAAACTATAAAGTAATTGCATTTTAGTTGATGGTGATCCTTCTTAGGAACAACATGAAATGCAGCACTCTAAAGAAAAAATACAAATTATCAAGGAACTTCATCGGCCAGTGAGAAAAAATTTTCCTCGACGTCAAACCATTATTAAAGGGTTTGATGAAACATGGCAAAGTGACTTAGCTCAATTAAACTTATTTGCCAAAGAAAATAAAAATTATAATTTTATTCTAGTTGTAATCGATTGTTTCTCTAAGTACATGTGGGCAAAGCCCCTAAAAACAAAATCTGGTGAAGAAGTAACACGAGCGTTTGAAGAAATCCTCAGAAATGGGAGGCAGCCAAAACATATTCAGACTGACCAGGGACGAGAATACTTCAATTTTCACTTAAAAAATTAATGCACAAATATGGAATAAACCATTATAGTACATATAGTAACAAAAAGGCGTCAATTGCAGAGAGATCCATACGAACTTTGAAAGAGAACTTATTTAAATATTTCAGCTTAAATGGTACCTAAAGTGGATTGACATATTACCTTCCCTCGTTGACAACTACAACAATAGGATTCATAGTACAACAAAAATGCGCCCTAGTGATGTAACAAAAGATACAATTATTAATTCATTTAGAAATATGACAGTTGTAGGTAAGAGAAAGTTCAAAGTTGGAGATATAGTGAGAATAAGTAAAACAAAACACGTTTTTGCAAAAGGGTATACCCCAACTGGACCACAGAACTATTTAAAATCACTAAAATTCAATTGAATAACCCAATTACGTATCTTCTAGAAGACATGTTTGGTCAGCCCATTCAAGGCGGTTTCTATGAAGCTGAACTTCAGAAAACAATACACCCTAACATTTATTTGGTAGAAAAAATTTTACAGCGCAAATCTGGTAAAGTTAAAGTACGTTGGTTGGGTTTCAATGAGTCACATGATAGTTGGATTGATGAGAAAAACATCTTATAAGTGGGGGAGATATTCATTTACCATAACCTGTATACCAGACGACAGTTCCAGTTTAACTATCAAACGATCAAAATGTCGAGTGAAGAGCCTACTTTTAGTGATGATGATGATATGGAAACTGTTAATAGTGTTTTGAATCAATATGAAGAAGAAGCAAAATCAGAAAAAGTGTTACTATTATCCCAGTGCTTTCGACTATATAGTTCTTTTTGTACAGTGTCCTGTGGCTTGAGTCCTGCTAGATGCTTTGACCCAGTAATAGTTCTACAGCGAGAAGATGATGAAAAAGTTATCTTTAATAAATCTGAATGGTTCAAAGTTACAGAAACATTACGAAAGTCTCTGGATATATTTTTCACAGAAGATGATGAAGAGAACGACTTTTTACATAATCCTGTACTATGTGGACAATTCCTTACTGTTAGCCTGTCGTCAACCAGTGATCTTGATAAGTCAATAAAGGTGCAGAAATTTCATAACAGTTTGTGGTTGAGTCAATTTGATATTGAAGAAATTTTAAACATAGACACTCATTTACTATCACACAGGGTAAAATTACTTGAAAGTATTAATTTTTATACATATTATTTAAATGTAATAATTACTGTTGATAAATGGTTGAATTCTACATGTAAAATAATAACAACCGATACTAAATGTTGTAGTTTAAATGTTTATAGTTTCATACATGGAATATGTGATTCTAGCGATAATACATTATTAGCCAATGCTCTTAGAGAATACATATTTTTTTATTCACATGAAATTTATAATAAATTAGGTATTTACTAATAGTTTTTTCATTTTCCTTTATACATTATATCCCTCAACATTATTCATCATAAAATATAACCATACCTTTTCCTAACATATGACAGAAAGTGGGATTGTTGTTAAGATGACTAAAGGATGTATCATGTGACGTCACAGAAAAAGTGGAGGGAGGCCCGCTAAGAGGGGCCATGATTGTCAGATTTCCATATTTCCCTAGATCCCGGAAAAACAAACTTAGTGCTTATTGTTTCTTTAAACAGCGATGAGAAAAATCCCTATACCTAGGGAAAACACACGATTGAATTGATTATCTTGGCAATGTAGCATCATGATGATAGCTAATGGAATGTGGAATATGCATTGTATGCTGTCTTGACAAATTTAGAGCAAAATGCTAGTTCAAGTTTAAATCGACCCTCACAAAACACAACGTCAACCACGGAACAAGAAACTAACCTAACCCTTCACCTATCACAGTCTCACACGGACACGAACCACAGAACACACGACGTTACAACCTGTCACCACACAAAACACAACGTCAACCATATCATCATCATTTCAGCCCCCTTTACATAACCTCACTTTTCATCAAACACACCAGCCCCCATAACAGCCATCAGGTCCCCCCTAAAGAACGACACCCGCAAGACAACACACATAACCTCACTATTACACACCATCCAGACACCACCAACACACCCGGGGCCCCCACGAAAGCACACCCATAACCTATAAACACATAACCTATACACACATAGGACACCAAACAGCAGCCCCCCCACCAATGACACCGGGGCCACAGCCCCCACGGAAACACACTCAAAGACAACATAACCTATAAACACATACCTTACACCATACCCCACACCAATGACACATAACCTTACACGGGGCCCCAGCGGAGACCCCACGGAAGCACACCTATAAACACATAACCTTACACCATACATCAGCCCCCACACCAACGATACATAACCTATACTCACATAACCTTACACGGGGGCCCTCCACCGACATACACACAACACAGGGACCACAGCGGAGCCCCCCACGGAAGCACACCTATAAACACATAACCTTACACCATACATCAGCCCCCACACCAACGACACATAACCTATACTCACATAACGTTACACGGGGCCCCCACCGACATACACACAACACGGGGGCCCCAGCGGAGCCCCCAGAGGAAGCACACCTATAAACACATAACCTTACACGGGGGCCCCCCTCGGCCCCACACCAATCACACATAACCTATACTCACATAACGTTACACGGGGGCCCTCCACCGACATACACACAACACGGGGGCCCCCAACGGAGCCCCCAGAGGAACCCTACGGGGGCACACCACACCCAAAACACTAGATGCGCAGCCCTAAGCCACTTCCGCTCCAGAAACCCCGTTGTTATTCTACTCAGTTCCATCAATAATTTTAAATGTGGTACATAAATAAGCTTTGTCTAAAATTTTATTGGCCTATAGACGGAATACAGTAATGACCTCCATACCCAAACTGGACGCAACCAGGCGAAACGGTCTCATTTGCGTTTTGCATTAAGGAGTTTTATGACAATGGCTGGCGCTATCGTTTCAAGTGTTGATAGATGAATAGTCGAACGATAAAAACGGGTATAGACGTAGATGTGTCTCATAAGAGGAGGATTTTATTTATTGCCTGGTATTATCATTTAACGTGAGCACATTTATATAACGAAAGTCGTAATACTAAAATAGTAATAGTCGTATGTCTGTGTCTCCAGTTATTATTATCTAAGTTATAACATGAATTATGGATGGATGTGACAGAAACCCTTGTTCCGGTTTTATAATTTTTACAGCTGGCGGTTAAATTTAATGATACAATTTGTAATAAGGAGAAATATAAAATGGAAATAATAAATAATATATTCTTTAATACTAACGTGTTCGTTCTATGTGATATAATACTTGATATTGTTATATCATTTTAGTCGTGCTTGTGGTAGTAGTTGAAATATTATGGGTAACATAGCTTATTTATATATTATATATATATATATATATATATATATTATATATATATATATTATAAAGTAAATGCTATTATATGGCCACAATTATATGCACATAATACTGTATTTATTAAATATAAATATTTTAAAAATATACTTTAGGGTGAAGCAAATATTAATTTATGTAATTTGACTGATTTTATTTGATTTTCATTTCTTTTACTCCAAATTATAATGATGCATTTCTATATATAATTTTTACTTAATTGTTAGTTTATTGATATTGATTGGATTTCTGATTTGTCTTTGAGCATGCTAATTTATTATGATGTAGTTATATATTTTTGTAATTTCGATTCAAATTTCAAACTATTGAATGTTAAGTACATGAACATAAATAAATTAATAGCATATAATGATAAATTGGGACACTTTTAGGAGTGATTAAAAGTCTTTTATGAATCCCTTTTGGTTTGGTTGATACTACCTATATAATGCTTGTTTTATTTTCGTAAACCCTTGCTCGAATCAACTTTGACACAGTTATGTAACTAAAGTCCTAATACTAAAATAGTAATAATGTCTGGGTCTGCAGTTATTATTATCTACGTTATAACGTGAATTATGAATGAATGTGACAGAAACCGTTGTTGCGGCTTTATAATTTTATAGGTTGGAGCTTATATTTATTGATGCAATTTGTAATAACGTGATTTATAAAATGGAAATATAAATATATATTCTTTAAAGATAACATTTAGTTTAATATAATGTTAGTTACAGGTAAAATACTAAGAGAAACAAAACAAACTTAATTTTATATACAAAATAATAAAAATTGTAATAATGTGAAACATAAAATAAAAATATGAATGTTATATACTTTAAAACTAAAAATATATGTTATATTATTTCATGCCATTCGGAATAGTAGTACTATCACAGAATAATTGCCGTCTGGTATAAATTTCTTTTTGCGCATGTGCGACAAAGCCATTATATTAGCAGTTCACAGATCTCAGACACAGAATAAACAAACTGTCGACTATTTTATGTTATAGAATGCTTGTGTTTGTGCCATTTTAGTGTAGGTTATGATCAAAGCAATATCAATATAATAAATAATTAGGTTTTTGAATATTATTTAGAACATAGTTTAATAATGCCGAAAGCTATGTACTATATTTTTGTGTTTTTGTATGGAGCAATTTTATAAGGTATTTAGTATCAATTTATCATTTATTACTAAATAACTAAAAAAATCAAAGGTTCCGAGAAGAGTTACTATGAAGAACAAAACGAACCTGATTTTATATACAAAGTATATGAGCTTATATAGCTCCAGATTTATGTCTAAAAAAGTGTATGAATATATTAAGATGAAGTAATTATCTATTTACTTTTGTACTAAGACTTTTTATTGGTTTTGAATTCTTTAGTTAACGTAGGGCGCCCATTTATATTCACTCATTTATATCTTTTATATATAAATTTAATATGGGTGTTACTTTATTGATTTTGTTTTATAATTTACGTTGGGTACGTATAGTTGTAATGTTATCGATAAATATCTGCTAACTAAAATAAATAAATGAATAGCACAAGATAATAAATTAGTGAACTTGTAGGGATGTTGAACAGTTTTTGCGCATGAAACCTTTGAGAAATAATATTTGCCTCTAGACTCGTTTTATCTCTGCACTTGCCTTATCACTCTGACGTCGTTGGCGTTGACCTAAGCGCGCCCAACATCTATTGATGTTAAACATTGCTAAATCCCATTGACATATGCATATGGTGGATTTTTTAGTGGATGCCTCTTTCGAGGAAAAACTAAATATGTACAATATCAACGTTAGTCTAAAGCTGGTAAACAATGGAACTCGTTCCTCGAAGTTTCCTTGGATTTCCGTCGTCTTGAAATGATTGATCTCTCAACGTTTCAATAGCTTTGGATCTTCTATCGTCATCAGGTGAATGATGAATGTGGCAATCTCTACACTGGGGAGACTAAGAGATCACCAGGGGTAAGGAGCACCGCATAGCTACTCAAAGCAGAGAGCTAACAAAGTCTGGATTAGCTAATCACGCATGGACCGGACACCACAACATCAACTGGGAAAAGCAAGGGTAGTTCACAAGGATGAGCACTGGTATAACAGAAAAGTCATCAAGAGGGCATACATAACCTCTAATGAGGCGTCCAAATTAAAAACGTTTGGAGACCTCGTATTGAGCCACTGCCGCTACGGATCGCTGACAACCAATCGCCACGTCCGGCTACGCTGATTGGACGAAACAGGGGATTAAGCGACCCTATGAGCAATACCGGTAAACGGTCTAAATACGACGGGTAATCTGAATTTCCCATCATTCACCGAATGACGATAGCAGATACACAGCTATTGAAACGTTGTGAGATCAATCAATTCAAGACGATGGAGGTCCAAGGAAACTTCGAGGAACGTACAATATCAAGTCCATCGGGCTTACAATTTCGGGGATCTCGTGAGCCGTATATTCACTGGCCTGTTATGTAACTGTTCGATATTTAATTGAGAAATCGATAATAAATTTGAATTTGTCTAGCGTTTCTAGTTTAACTGACTGGGACCGCGACAAAATCTATTACATACCCACCATTAGACTACAGTATCATAATTAATTTAATAGCCGTCTAGGTTAACGAGATAGTTTAACAAGAAGATTTTATTATGAGAAAATTTTACGTGTTCGTAAAATATAGCATGGGCTAATTTCGTTTTATGGTAGCTGTAAAACTCATTAAGGTTTTAAAGCGCATTACATTTGAACGAGATTGCATAAGAAGTAAAATCTAACTGTAATTTGGCACGAGACCGAGTCCGTTTAATGCTTGGAAGTGATATAAGATGAAGCTATACGGAATTATGTGTCATACTGTTGGAAAATCGTCAGACTGAGTGGAATACAGAATTCAGCTCCCAACAAATTCGAATCAGGATAGAGTTTTGTTAAATAAATATTTTCGAGTAACCCAAAATTGGGTATATACTTCTGCATTTGTAGCTTTTATATATAAAATCATAATTAAATTAGCTCTTAGGCTTCTTCGCCTAACTGATGAGACCCGAAAAGGTCGAAAGCATCCATAATCCACCTTTAAAATCGTTGGGTTAAGGTGAACCCCGAATCCCAGTTTACTGCTTCGGATTCATTTGACAAAAGCAAAAGAACTTTTGGGATTTCGCAAATCTCCACGAACTTTGTGGCGCGTTTGACCCTTTTGTTCAAAAGCAAAAGTCTTTGAATCCAAAGAAGCAAAAGTATTCTTTGGTTCGAAAACCTGTTAGTTTTGGTGCTTGTTTCGACTTCGGTTCGTCTCCTTCATCCAGGGAAAGTACCCTGAGACAAGTTGGAATTTTCTCTAATAGAAGTGAATCTACAGAAAGTTTTGAGCAAAGACAAAAGTCAAAAGTGCATAGCACAAAAGACAAAAGTCGCTCGAATTTGTAGAACTCGCGCAGATGCCGACACTGGCACAGCCTTTGTGTCTTTGGCAAAATGAACAAACTTTGTTCTTTGCGTTTGAGAACTACTTCTTGAACCAACAAAATTAAAATCATAATTAAATTAGCTCTTAGGCTATATATTATATATATTATCTTAGGCTATATATTATATATAAGATGTGAAATATATATGTTTTCCTGATTATATGATAGGAATACCAATTTCGAAATTATTCTACAGTAGGTCGACAGATCATTCCATCAGTTCAATCGCATTGGCTTGCATTATTTTTACTCTGTAACACATCTTTATTTAAGCAAAAGGTTCTTAACGGAGGCCCACGTTTACATATACTAAAATAAACGAGTATGGTAGCGAAATGCAATATTTACATTGTTTCTAGATATCTTTCCGACCCAGTCGACCCTTCCGACCGTCATAACAATTGCTTGACCTTGAAATACCCATACAACTCAGTTCTTTCTGTAAGAACAGAGACCAGGTTAAACACTAAGAGTCTCATCGTTTGTAGAAAATCAAGAAAATAAATAAAGCAATATAACATCAACAAAATTTATGATATTGTAACGAAATTTCCTTAAGCCGGCCTTGGTTTCATTCCAGCACGACACCGATCGCTTTTAGGAAAAAAATTTTCCCGAAATGACTCGGCAGCTATAGAATTGATGATTGATTTTACGAGAGTTTTCGATGCTGGTTTTAAAAGGAAGCAGCCCACTATCGCAAGTCAGTTAGTACAGCGAAGAGCTTTTATGTAGAATTGTTATTGTGATTTGAATCAGCTGTTCCGTATAATTTGATGTAAGTAAAAGTTCTAGAACAGTGGAAGTGAATATTAGTTGTATAATTTTAATTGGACCCACTGACTATATAACAAAGCAACACAATCGTCTGTTTGCAATATTTTAAATTAGCGATTTTATATACATCAGAAGTCAGATCACGACGAAAAAGGCAACGTTATTTGAAATTTGTTTTCTAAGTTCATATTATAAACATAAAATATTGAGGCTTCTGAATAATAAATAAAATTACCATATACAATAACAGAACAAAATTTGCTTTACCTTCTAATAAACATTCCAATTGTTTATTTGAGATAATTTAAATTAGAGACTTGACACATGTCAGAAGTCAAAAACACAATTAAATAGTAACCACAATGGCGCTGATGTAGAAAGAGCATATAATGTGAATTGCTAACTATACAACAGCTATTTTGATAAACAGTCTGTTTTATCTTTATTTCTAGAGGTCATGAAATCTACGCTCACAAACTCAAGGTACACTGTAAACGTAATTTTTAAAATTCTGGGCTGGGCTAAAGGGTTTTGCAGACATTAGAACGGATCGTAACAGTAAAAAATTGCCTATGAATATTCTACAAATAATAGTTTTCGGTGTTGCCAGATTGCTTCAAAATTTTTTTAATGGCAACACCGTTTTTTACTCAATTTGACAAATTCGGACAGCCTAAATAAAAAATCTTGTCACATTTATTTAGTAAAGTGGTCTTACAGCAATCACCAGACACAACTAATGTAATATGCAGTCGACAGCAATTAGAAGAATGTAACATTAACATTAACATTTTTGCTTTTTGATACGAGCCATCATTATTGTGAATAGAACAGAAACAATAGCTTAATTACATGGTATGATCAATAGACAAAATTGTATACCGGGTGTCAATTAAGTTGTGGGACGGCAGAATATTTGTTAACTACTTCATTTCTGGACAGGTCAAGGTCATTTCTTTAGTAACTTTGGCGAAGGAATCCGACGGTGACCTTGGATTTCAATGGTAAAACAAAACATAGTGAAAGGATAGGGAACTCACGCTAATCAAGCACCCCAAGGAAAACAGATCTTACAACGTCCACGTCGTTGTTTCCGGGTAACGCTAAAAGCAAGAAGAAGGACGATAGTAAGGTCATCATTTTACAAACTGCTGTCTGAATGTAAAATTTCCCACTCTATCGATTGCTGCTACTGAAAATGAGGTATTAGGTCAATCGAAGGTCCCCGTTGAGTTCTTCGTTTAGACATTTGTTTGTTTTGTTTTATTACTGAACTCGCGAGGTTTTTAAGGAGTCATTATTTTACCTCTATTCGACCTCTAGGGGTTACTTCAACCTTAATACATGGGCGGACGTAAAATTTCCTGCTCTTTCCGATTTTGCAATAAAAAATAGGGTTCTCATTTAAAAAAATGAGGTTGATCTCAAAATAACCTCAAAAATGTGGTTCAAGGGCAAATCCAAGGTAACCGTCAGATTCCTTGGTCAAAGTTACTAAAGGAATGACCTTGACATTTTCCAGAAATGAACTTAATTCACACCCGGTATATTGGTTTGACAGCAATCATTTTTGAGTTGAAGAATCAAGAAGATAAAAGAATGCAAAAGCTAGCATATTGTGTGGAATATGAGACAAAAAAGTGATCGAACCTACGGTCATTGATAAACATTTAAACGATAACGCCATTTGAAATTATTGAGGGACGAAATTGAGTTCTTTATTGATGAACTACCGTTAGCAGAAGAAGTCAGTTCTACTTCCCACAGGATGGAGCACCACTTCATTCGACGCAAAATGTGCTAAATTACGTTCATGAACTGCCGCCAGGAAGATAGAGAGGAGAAAGATGTCCAGCCGAGTGACCCACTAGGTCTATTGACCTCACACCTTTAGACTTTTTCATGTGGGGTTTCTTAAAAACCGCCCTTAATTCTGTAGATGAACCAAAACAATCAATTGGACGTGATATGAATAACATTACTCTGTTTATGTTGGATAATGCTAGTAATGATGTTGTTAAAAGACTTTATTACTGTATATTGTAATATAGTCAGTAAATTCCTTAATTGCTGCATTTTTACGAAATTTGATATTTTATTATAAATAGTAAATGTTGAAATTTAGGTTTACGAACAGTCACGAAATTAAATTCTACATTCGTGCAGTTTAGGATTTTACTTAATATTTCAATTTTCTCTGTCAGAGATTTAAAATAAAAAATATATCCCGTATTTAAAAGCAGACTGGTGTGAAAAATTGTGATTTTTGTTTAAAAATCTGAAAAATATCTTATGATTTTACACGGAACGTACAGAAGTAGTGTATAAGCACGAATTTTAGATTGCGCTATTTTTTTATCTGCTAAACAGAAACGTGCTGGGAGAGGAGAAGATTCAACACCGCCAGTTACTAAGCTGCGTTCGTTGAAATCCTATCAAACTGCTTTTGTATCCTGGGATTATACGACTGTTGTGTTGAAATAGTATTACAAGACCTCGACAAATCGTAAACGGTATGGGAAGCTCTCACTGGAAAACGAATTATTCTCGCATCTTCTAGAAAGAAATGGCGGCCGTAACAATGAACGTATCAGGAATTTACCTCCTTTGGAAGCTAAAGGTAATTGCAGGCAGGAATCGTATGTCATTGTGAAGTAAAGTAATTATTGAAATATCTAGAAATGACAGATTTATAGAAGCGAGACTCATTTTTAACACGAATGCTAAAAAACAATTATGATTTTATGTTTTCTTCGAGATTTTATAATAGATTGAAGGAAAGATGTTTCTAGTTGAAGGAAAAACAACTGATGATGTTTCAATTCTGTTCTAGGTACTTCCTGAATTTCGCACTAGGTCCCTCGGATGGGTTACTTTTGGCTTGGGAAAAGTACTTTTAAGAAATAACCAACTAAATAGGTGGATTGATTTCCAGATTACAACGTGAAATAGTTTTATAAAAATAGATATACTGGATGTAGCTTTTAATGTTTATCGAGTACGTGCTTTGAAAGTATTCTATTTGACATGAAATCTCTGGATTTTTGGACCTGGACTGCCACTAATGGAAGTTTGCTAGATTTATTTGGTATGGCTATTAACAGTGTTAGGATTAATATTGTACTCATAGTGGACCTAACTGTAGTGTTCTTTCCCTAACTCACATAATTCCCTTTGTAAGTATGATGTCAGTGAATTTCTCCTAAATGGCTGGAACGATTTTAAAGATATTAAATCACATAACTCTCCTATAAGTGTGTATGTCACTCTTAAGTAAGTGGACCGATTTTAAAGAATTGTTTTTTGGTGTTTGAGTGGCTACCTGGACAGTTTAGATTCACAGCTGGACCAGACAGCTGGCGCTGCGAGTTCTAGGATTTTCTTGTTAATTTTTGACAATATTTTTTTAAATTTTTTGATTGGTATGTCAGACGATATACGTTGAAGTACTGCGTTTGCTAGAACAGAGACTACAGTGTGGAACAGTCAAATGGAATAAATTCGATAGCGAATAAACGAGGGCTTGTAGGGAAAAAACGCTTGGACAAGACGATTTGTATTTTTAAATGCGCATTTAGCAAATAAAATAATAATATATATAGTGTGTCGTGTGACAGTGGCCAATACCAACTTTCTTATTTTAAATGCAATTCCCTGTATATTATTTACATTTTGGATTCTATAGAAAATTCTAAACATGATTCATTTACAATGTCCGACACCTATCTTCAACTGTTTCAGAAATATTAAGTGTTTGCAGATTCATTACAAAAATTAACATTAGAAAAAGAAAATTCACTACATTACACTCAATACTTAATTCCCGTTTAGCTCTGGATATTGAGATTGTTAGCAAAAACCGTTCCTGTGTTCCCTTTTACTGATTTGAAAAAAAAGTTTTGTTTATTTTCCTCAAAACTCATAGCTTTAGGAGTCCTGTTGTCTGCCTACATGGCAGTGGTAATCAGTGTCAGGTCTCATTTGAATTTCGTTAACTGTACGTAATAATATCAGAAAAATTGTTCATTTAACAGAAATGCACAAAATAATCATTCTACAAATGATTGGTTATGGAGATAACACATGGACCAAAGTTTCTCGCTTATTTCAAGAAAATTTTCCAACTTGGCCGCTTGTATCCCAAGGAACAATAAGCGAAATAGAGCGGTTTCGCGAGCTTGGTCATATAAGACAGATAAAAAAAGTATCTGCCAAAGCTCTAAGTGATAATAGGAAATTGGATATTATACTTGAGTATCAAGAAAACTCATATAATTCTGGTCAAAAAGCTGCCCCACTGTTCAGCGTTAGCCACACATCATTTTTTCTAGTACTAAAGGAAAGTAAAATGCATCCCTATAATGTCTACTCAGGAGCTCAAGGAAGACGATTTCGATAGGAGAAGGTATTGCTGTGAACAAAAAAAAAAAGAATGGCATATATCCCTTAATGGTATCTTATAGGTCAATATTGGCAACCTTCCATCTCTGCTTCTTTGAGCACGAGGAGAAGGACCCATGCTATTATCTTTATATTCTAAATAACAGAAAATATTTCGATTGTGGTTTGATCAATAGCGTTAAGTTTAGGGTCCCCAAAATTAGCTTAAAACTACTCTCATTTAATCTCTTTTAGAAGATGTTTTGTTTCCAAATCGGTGGATTGGGAGGCGCGGAATGATAGAATGGCCAGCACGATCTCCTGATTTGAAGCCATTGGACTAGTTTTTGTAGAGATATGTCAAAAATACTATATACAAAACTAAACCCCTCTACTTAGATGACCTAAATAGACGAATCACGTTTGCGATTAGATCAGTCACGCCTGAGATATTGAGTAACGTTAGAAGATATTTCTATACCAGATTAGCATGTTACCAATACGTTTGCGGCGGGCATTTGAAACATTTCCAACATTGACATTAATACCTTTTTGTTTTTTTTATATTATTAAGAAACAATCAGTATTAATTATTAGATTTTTAGGGTACTGTAGCGAATTTGCCGGTGTGTAGAACTAAAGTTTGTGAAGCTTTTAATTGCTTATCTGAAAGATCAATAAAACTTTTACATATTTTTATCTTAAAAGAAGTTAATCAAACCTCCCTAAATGTCTTTGATTTTTCGCAAAGAATGGGAACTCATATGTAAAGGCTAAAAATAACACTGGCTTATCACTAACTCCTGTCATGTCTATTTATTAAACGATTTTGATGTGAAATTTATGTTCTCATTAAACTTGAAAAGTATCCTTGGATTCGTAATACACCTTAAAGAAAACTGCATGATTTTGTAAATATTATTAGTGTATGCAAAGTTAGCCATTCATATCAGATTGTAGTATCATATCACTTTTGTTAGGAATTGCCTTCGTTTTGTCCAAGCGGTTAAAGTTTATAAAACATTTTTCTAATTAACATATAAGTTATAGTATAAAATGTACTGGTATTTACATATTCAAGGATATGAAAGTGACCCTGCTTAATAAAACATCTTGCTATTAATCAACAGTAAAGAGGAAGTAGGTATAATATGAGATAAACAATATTTATAAGCCCAACAACCATAAATCTATTTTTCTGCAGTGTTTTTTTTAAATAGAATTTGTTCTAACTTGCTTGCTGTTTAACTGACAGGGTAAAGTGTGTCCATTAAGATTGAAGAGCAGTTAAAAGGCGTCATAAAGAAATATCCAATTTTTGTTTTAGAGGTGATGTATTTGAAACAACATTTAGTTATCCTTGAAAATGTTGTATCTCCTCTAAGAGCCGCATTAAAAATAACGTTCATTTTATAGATCATAATGTCTTTGAATGGCACATAAATCTTTATTTGTAAACAGCTATCCATCTCTTACGTATTTTCTGGACGGATGCAGGCATAAAAATATAAATTGTTATACAATTTTCCCAAAATTGTGTAGGACAATGTTTATAGAGAGCAAATACACACTAAACTTATGAAATGTTTTTATCATAAACTAAATGAATACTTTATAATAAACTTTATTATTTTGATACAAGCGATATTTATGATACCCCTGTTTTAGTTTTAATATAAGGTTCAATTAGCATAGGTGCAATACGACAAACATACAAAATAACAGCAATAGTTTTCAAATAATCAATATCTCACACAGCAGAGCATGAAATATCTGAAGAAATATTTCACTGAAATATTTCTGCAATATTCCTATGTCCACGACAAAACTTCTACTAAAATATTTCGTCAAATATTAGAGAAATATTGCATCAATAATTCATGAAATATTTCAAGAGAATTTTAGTCGGGATATTTCTAAAAAAAATTTAAATGATATTTCAGAAACATTTCTATACCCACAATGAAAAGAAACTTTTGAAATATATCACAATCATTACAGAAATATTCCATGAAATATTTCAATGTTTTTGTCGCGAAATATTTTATAATTCTCCAAAACAAACATGAAATATTATATAAATACTTTTAAATATTTCTGTAATATATATTTAACTATTTTTGTATCTGCCACAAAAGGTGAAATATCACACAAATATTTGATAAAATATTACAGAAATATTTCATATATATTGCAAAAATATCTTAGAAATATTTCAAGATGTGTGGTTCAGTCTCACGTCTATGAATTCGTTTATTAAGTTAAGATTTTTTTGGATTGGTTTAACATTGACCCTTTAAAAGCCGGTTTGCAGCAATTTTGTAGCGAGTGAAACTAATGTTGCAGTAAATGATGGGCATTTGGTAAAAGGCCGGCAAAAAATGAGGAAGCATTTGCAGCAATCCCTGAATTTGTGAAAAATATCTAAACAACTGCCAAGAAACTTTCAACCTCAAGCAATTTGCACCTCAGATGCGTCGTAGGTATCTTTAGAATGACATTCTGAGTTTGGGTAGCACATATCTAATACTTTCCCAAAGCCCCGTATAAAAATTTACACAGCAGCAAGTCTCTTTATACTTGAAACTAGAAGATCTATTTCGGTACACGGAGACAAAACGTCTTATATTGTCCAGAATATATCACAAAAAATAATATTTTTTAAAATAAGGTAAATGCACTAACATACAGAGAACAAACCATTTATTAACAGTTTATATGATGCTGAATTTAGACATGATTATTTCCAACATGCGCATACTACATGTGCCACAATAAGGTTTTTGGAAAACTATTATGATAACTAGGTTATTTCCACAAATTTTTGGCCAGCTAATTCTCCAGTTTTAACGCCCTTAGATTTATCCTTTGGGAATTCTTAAAAAACAAAGTTTTTCAAAATCGGTTCCAAAATGTAAATGACATAGAAGCAGCAATTAATGAAGAAATAAATAATATATCTGCACAAATCTTGCACCAAATACATATATATAATTCATTATTATCAATGATTCCCATCCTTAATGCCATTCATTAACTGTGCATTTGATATTTATCATACTCAATGCCGGTAACCCTTATTCTAGTTTAATGTGGCATTTATTTATTTGAACATTTTGAGAGTTTAGTTTTTGCAAATTATTAGCATCAAATTAACCATTATGCTGATTATCAGTTGATGCAAACTTCTTTCTTAAAAATAAATTGCTAATTTTTCATTTAGTAGTAGATTATTGTTAGTTGTTCAATATTAGGATTCCTGGACGTTCTATTCTTCTGTTGATATATATCGAGTTCATACTCTTGTTTTTATATAATTAAGAGCCAGAGTCATTTCTTTGGTTTCATTTTCTGCAATGTTTGAGGTTATGAGTGTTATGACTTATGTCAACACGAACTGACAGGAAGTTTTCAAATCATTTAACTGTCATAATTAACAAATTAAAAATTATGCCAACTCATTATTGTGGCTTTATTATCAATACCAACTGCACACTGTTGTGTATTGCCAACTTAGGACATTTCAGATTGATAACCTGGTACACCATGGTTTAAACTAAATAATAGGTTTGTCCCAACTTGATGAAAAACTGTACATGAACGATTCAGCGCATGCCAGTTATCTCAAAAGCCTATCAACAAGAGCTTTTTGTACCAACCAAAACGTATACTGTATATGAACGGTTCTCGTACGGTTTTCTTAGTTCAGGGTTTTTAAATAGTTCATTCTCTTACGACTTGCGCAGTTCCAATCTCGAAATACATGTTAACGTCAACATTCTATGCCATTTAGAGGTTAAGTAATGAAAATAAGATTATTTTTCATTAAAAAAACATTGAACCAAATAAAGTATTAGTAGAACAGAGAAAATTATATTGATGTACGAGTGTCTATAATGGAAGCAATGTACAATTGGGGGTAAAATTATGTTTTGTTTTATATTTTTATAGCAAACAATTAATGCATTTAGCCCGAAATCAAAATGTAACGTTGGTAATTTGTTATTTTTCTCCGCTATAGTCACTACCATTGTGAATAAATTAGTTACACTTATTAACATTATTTCTGACCAGTCTGATAATTGCAGACAGTGATTTGGTATTATCGCAGTTTCGAAAACGTACCAACTTAGCTCTAAAACTGAAATCGTACAAATCTTAGGTATGCGCCTTGAGTAGTTCCTGAACTCGCTACCGTGTGATTCGGTAACGATACAATGCAACAAGTTGGGCCAAACTTAATATCATTTAAGTGATATTTGGTGGATGCGCCACGACAAATTCTTGGCTTAAATATCTATGGGTTAGAGGATTCTCAATATGAAATTTAATTACTTCAAGCTAAGAATGAATCCTTTTCTCAAATTTGATTTGCAAATTCTCGAAGTAGAGACTGTTGAGCAATGCAATTATAATCTAAATACTTAGAAGAGAAGAAAGTTAAGTAAAATTTTTGAATGAATTGAATGACTACAACACCTTTTGAAGAAAACTCTCTACCCAACATATGAATTTTCCCCAGTGGCCTGTATAAATTACTAGGCCTATACAATGATATAGCAATAAACTATCACTTATTCCCTACATGACACATTTATTATGGACTGTCACAGTCGACATCAACCTTAATTAGGTTTCCAGGCACGTTTTCCCCAAGGATGCTGCACTGTACCTAAACAACGACAAATTGAAATGTACTGTTTGAAAATGTATCAAACTTTCGAGCAAGCGTGTGCAAACATTTTATAATTTACTCATGATGCATATTTGAAACTAAACTAGATTGACGAGACGGATGTTTGTGTGACTAAACATGCGAGTTATGGCTGAAATTTTGTGTTCTACTCGCCATAACAAATTTAATTTTATGTTGATATGGAAAAAACACATTTGGTGATGGGTGTTGTCTGGTGGTTTCACAACCGTAATATCAATATCGAAAAATTGTATACTCGAAATGTAAACAATGGGATAACAGTGCTCTCAAATTATAATCATAATTGCAGGGTGAAATTGAAATTCAGGTTGTACGTGAATGCAATTACGAGTTGTGGAGAGTTTTTAGTATAGTTGTACATAATGTTGTTTTTTAATTACATATGTTTTGGTAAAATAAACTAAAACTAAACATAAATGCAGTATTGGTATCTTCGTTAACGTCAATGTATATTTTTCTGCGTTATATATGAGTGAAGGTAAATAAAAGTGACTACAAAGCTTGTATAGTTTGTCAATTGAGAGTTTTGCATAAAGAGTTTGTTTAGGTTGTCAATCGAAAATTTTTAACGATTCTACATTTACATGAAGTTACTTTTTTGATGTCCCTTATTAGTATTTATTTTCTGTTGTTTTTTTTATTTAAGTTAACCGCGACCTAGGTACAAAATAATGTTGTTAGATTATTCATATGACATTTGACGAATGCGCCAGAAACATTTTTATTCTTAAATACAGGTTAAAGAGTTTTCAATATGAAACCTTCTATCTTCTATATCTCTCAATACAATTAGTAGGGCGCCGTAAGATTTATACCTCGGAATCCAGGACAAGACACTGAATCTTTATATGAACTTTGGAAATGTGTTTTTTATAGTATATAGAAAAATATTTTGTGTGTATTATGAATAATTATTAATTTTTGGGAGTTTTCCTTTATTTATATTAGTTTAAAGGAAATTATTACAAACTTGATCTTGGGCCTCACGGGACTGCAGGTGAGGGGGGGAACTAGAGGGGACAACAGCAGCACTTGGGTGTTGTTAACGCGGGCCCTAACAGAATAGGACACCTGTCAACTTGCTAGGCTCAATACGTAGGTGTTTTTTTTTGGCTCCGAAAAAAAAAATTGATTTGTTTTTATTCGCAATTACTGTATATATTATTGTGCAGTGAGTGTAATAAAAGTTAATTACATAAACATTATTGCGTTTTACAAACTTTGAGAATAGTGGCATAGCTAGAAAGTATTTATTTTTTATATATATTACAAGCTTTTAAAAAAAAGTACAGAATTGTTGATCAGAAAACTGCCATTTCAACGTCTTGATAGGGAAATCTCACAGGATTTCTAGACCGATTTACGATTTGAGAGTTCAGCAGTAATGTCTTTGCAAGAAGCTAGTGAAGCTTATCTAGTTGGTATTTTTGAAGATACCAATTGTGTACTATCCACGCGAAACGTATAACCAACATGCCGAAGGACATACATTTGGCAAGACGTATAAGTGGTGACCGCGCTTAAAAAATATAATTATACAAACTGATCCATGTACCGGATGGTTAAAATATACAGGATTGTACAAAAATGTTATATTGGTTAGCCCATAAGTAGTTGCATATATAAGGTTGTTGAAAGGGTGGAGGAGAATTTTAATTATAGAAGATAGTTAAAAAAAAATTTACACCATTTTTTTATATGGGATAGAACATGAGGAGTTGACTATGTGGAGTACCTGAAACATATGGAAAAGTAAAGTTATAGTTGCAAATGTGTTTGTAGAAGGGCCAAAAGCGGTCACATATACAGGGTGGAATCGAGTGGAACTATAGAGTGATTAAAAAAATGTTAGAAAAAAATGTTTGGATGGGTTTTTCATAAGAAGTTGCATATATAGGGTGGTTGACATATAGGGGGGAGTTGAATTGTAGTAACACCATGTAAATAAGAAATGTATGAAAAAAATATTATGTTAGGGAGTTTAAATTAGTTTACATAGCAAATGTCCGATTATTTGGATATATGTACGTTTATGATAAAACCTTGAATTTACGAGTGAAGCTCGGTCACCCAGGTACTTTGTTTATTAAATAGAAATATCTACGGCCCAAACTTAAAAAACTTAATTTGGGCCTGGCACGATAATATTTGTGTGCCGAAACACGCGAATTATGGCTGAAATTATGTAATTCTACTCATAAATTCATTTCAGTTGGATGAGGAAATCCACACATTTTGTTGGTATGCTGAGTACTGTTTGGTGTTTACACAAACGAAATATCAATAGTGAAAAACTGTATACGCTAAGTGTAAATAACAGGATCATTCTAGTTTCAAATTATAATCATAATTGCAGGGTGAAATAGAAATTCCTAGTATACGTGAATGCAATTTTATTGTGCATTTCGTTGTTTTTCAATCAAGTATGCGTTGGTAATATGAACTATAATTTAAACCTCATCAACTGTCAAATTATGTTATTTCGCACAATAAATTAATAAAATTAATTAAATGCTTGTTTATATCACCATGACGGTGGTACATGGAGAATGTGTAAAATTGCTTATGAAATCAAAAAATCTGTCAAGTGGCGCCAATAACTAGAGAGTAATCATATTTATAGAAACACAAAATATTTGAATAGTTTAAGTTTGATAAAGCAGAGTTTGCCATGATCTTGGCGCTGACTGTAATGTAATGTAGGCACCATATCAATCACCATTGAACCATCCATTTTTTTATTCCACTCGAAGACAATATCCCCGTCAGATTATTTTACTACATTGTAGTATCCACTAGTATCCAAATAAATAGAAATAATTTCCATTATAAATCCGTACCAATTTTGTTATGTTTGTATTGGTAAAATGTGTAGGTACGACACTGTTAATTTTTTAATGTTAAATTATATCAGATGTTTATTTAAACCATAAAATGTCAATGTTTAAGTATTTCTTGGGAAATAACACCACAGTTACGAAAATTGCTGTATTTTCCAAACGTTTCGGAGTCTAGGTCAGACCTCGTTGTCAACGGTTAAGAAACTGAATAATAAAGGCACAATTCTAAGATGTAAAATTAAAATATTTGACAATATGTATTAAATTATTTCTGACATAAAGAAGAAGAAGAACACCAAAAGAAAACTAAAAGAGTTTGCTGCTATCTCCGTAGGAGGCAATCATTCCTGGTTGCCGAAGAATTTGCTAATAGTCATATCCTTGTAAACAACTCAATATCGGGATAGTTCATAAGGTTTTTCCTAGGTTTTTCCCTTATGATTTTAATGGGATAACTGAATCAACAAAATTCTTTGGTCGCATTTTTGGCGAATGCAAAGTCGCACCTAGGACCGCCACATAAAATTCTGAAGATCATTCTTTCAAATTATCCCAATTTGAAAGGAATTGTACCCTGTATAATACAAATTAAATTCTCTTAGTTACGTCAGAAATCAAATAATAGATATTGTCAAATATTTTAATTTTATATCTTAGAATTGTGCCTTATTTATTCAGTTTCTTAACCATTGACAACGGGGTCTGACCTAGACCCCGAAATGTTTGGAATATACAGCAATTTTCGTAACTGTGGTGTTATTTCCCAAGAAGTACTTAAACATTGAAAAATATGCCACAAATATCATTTATAAAAATGTCACCTCATGTTTTACAATATTGATTGTGGAAGCCGTTACTTGTGATACTAGATCATATTCATAATCAAAGAAAAACAGAATTTAACTCAATTTTATATCACGTTTAATTTTCACTTTGCTGTGACTAGTTTCGGCAAAAGGCTGTGTCATTATCAAATGGTCAGTTCGCTCTTGTTTGATAATGGCATAGCCTTTTGCCGAAACTAGTCACAGCAAAGTGAAAATAAAAAGTGATATAAAACTAAGTTAAACTCTATTTTTCTTTCACTATGAATAAGAATGTAACATTCCGGTAATAACATTACCTATACTTCTGAGGTAAAATGTAATAAGCCTATTACCTTTTTTTATCTTATGTTAATCTTGAAGCGTTCTGTAATGCAGTGTAAGATTTATAGAAAACCGTACATAACAAATTCTAAAAATTTTATATAGTCAATTACACAAACTCTTAAGAGTACCCTTAAATAATCAGTCTGCCAGTCACGAACCTTATAGTCAGTTAACCATTTTTTGTGATTTTTTCTCAAAGGATATCCAAGTTGTTTAAATCATATAGAAATATTGCCATCAAACTCTTTAACACTTTAGACAACTCTTTCTTAAACAACATGGATACTTTGGAAATTATACAGCAGAGTAGGGATTCAGAATAATCTAGTGAATCCTGTTGTTCTACTTTGGTAGGGCGTACATATCTTTAAATGTTCGGTTAAAAAACATCTTAGATGTCAAAATATAAACAATTTACTAAACACCTATTGTAACGAAAATGGGATTTATATTTATATTTTGGTAATAAACTATCTAGAATTATATTGAATTCCAAAAACTTGTCCTCGCCTGCGTAAGCATTTAGAAAAAATAAATAGTGAGGTTTATATAGATTTTTTGACGAACATTTTACAGCCTACATTACATGGCACAAATGCAATATATATATATATATATATATATATATATATATACAATTTGGTACCAACAAGATGGAGCTACCCCCATTAAGCACGTATTGTCAGAAATTATAGGAACGGGTGTTTTTCCAACAGTAAGACGGAAAGACGTCGAACGATTTAATGTCCGCCTAGTTCCCCCTATTTGAGTCCTCTCGACCAGTACCAAAATTTTACATTTTCAAAACAAATTATTATTATTACACCAAATTTGAGAAACTTAATATTGCTGAGCAGAAAATGAAATCTCTTCTGAACAAGATGACAAACGACCCCTTTCTTATTTAACCTTTTTGGGCAATCATTCAGAGAGGGTGCAAGATGGAGGTAATATTTTGATACTTTAAGTTGTGAAACTGACAATAACAAATCGACCAGTTCAGTTTTTTTCACCAAGGTCATAACAAGGCAGAGGCGGATCCAGACACATACTTTCCCAAGGGCGATCCTGTACTAAATTTTCCAAAATATAGTTTAAAACCCATATTTCTTGAACTATAACATTCGAAATGGTCGTTGTGTGGTTAAAACTCATAGAAGTAACCTTCTGCTAGGGTCTTGGAGTTAAATTACCTGGTTCCAATATTAAATTTACTAACTTTGAGGCCATGGGTTGGAACAATGCGACTTAATATAAGACTGCAGCCTCATTGGCGCATATAGTTGGTACTACAACTCTTAAGTGACAGCCTTGGGTTCGTTACGCAACAATGCAACACGCTTCTTAAGTTAGTTATTGAGGACGATAAAAGATGGCGTTAACGATTATTTACAATTGTTTTACTGATACTCTCTTCGAGGTGTCATTCCTTTGTACGCAAGACAATATATATAATATATATTGTTTTTGGTTAGGTAACCTTCATCAGTTGCGCTTCCTACAAATGATTGTCCTCTCGAACACTTCTTTATGTATTTGATACATTTTGTTAAATTTGAAGACGCGAGATGTAAGACCAACATCTAGAATTTTCGAGAGAATTAGCACACAGAGGTTCCGAATCTGGAGCCGTTCCGTGTAATTGTTGTTCTCCCTTAAATATTTCTCCTAGGACAGAATGTCACGATAAAATTTTCAGGTTAATTCACGTGTCGCGTACGCTTACAAAGGAATGACACCTCGAAGAGAGTATTCAATATCTCTGACAGGTGAAGTAACCTGAAAATTTTATCGTGACATTCTGTCGTAGGAGTTAAGGGAGAAGAGCAATTACACGGAACGGCTCCAGATTCGGAACCTCTGTGTGCTAATTCTCTTGAAAATCCTAGATGTCGGTCTTACATCTCGCGTCTTTAAATGATTTACTGATGTCAAATATGACAATATCCGGAAATTTCCAGTAATTTAACGGAGACATATTGCCATGAGGGGGGTTGTGAGGGGTCATTTAATTTTCTGTAGAGGGTGAGAACAAAAAAAGTTATTTTAACTAATAATAATGAAAGCGAATGACCTATATATTACCTTCATAAAGTACTTTTGCCACGTTTATTTTTTGTAGCGAAACATTGTCCGCTGGCAATACTAAAACTTTCCGAATCGGATACAAAAAATTTTCTGAACTTTCCCGCAAAATAATTAACAGATGGGATCGTTACTGTGCCGGAGACTCATCAAAATGTTTATAATTTACTGAACAAAATCTGCAAATGGAATAGTTGATGAGTAAATTTGAGTGGTTAATTACTGGATAATTTTGAAATAGACGGAAAACCGTACAAACAGCTAGGAGCGAAACAATTATATTGTCAGTGATATATTTGGTAAAAGTTTATTTCGCATTCCAGTTTGTGAAATAGTCAGTCGTTATTTGATTGTTCGGCATTCAAAATTTTCCCAATTATAGAATATAACAACGCCCACTATTAATTCGGAATGTTTCGGGGAGGTATTTATTCATCTCTGTTATATTCCAAGCAAATTTAGAGAGTAAAGAGGATATCTATGTTTCTAATTTGATTCTATTTATTGCAGGCAAGCTGCTGAGAATCCTAAATTATTACAATAAATCAACAATGAAATAATTTCTATTTTTGGACGTGTTGGTTGAGCGATCAAACAATAATTTTACTACAATTATTTACAAAGAACCAGCACATGATAGTAGCTTGTAGAATTTCTATTCAAATCACTGTTTGAATTTAAAATAGGTTTCATTAGATCCTTATGTGACAGAGCGAAAGCAGTTTCATCAACACAAGAAACTTATGACAAAAATTAGTTTATTAAAATAATTGTTTTAAAAGAACTAATATCCAGGAAACTTCAGAAAGTAAACAAATTATTCAATAGGCATTAAACAAAGAAACCAATAGCTGCAGATACAACAACACGTAACTTAAATAACAAGGCACAAACACATAACAACTTTGAAAGTATAAACGTTTTGGAGACAAATAAGAAGTAAAAATGATATTTAAAACCGATAATACGCTAAGATCAAGTTTAACAGAAACAGAAGCAAAAAAGCTACTTAAAAAGTTCCAAAAATTGTGTGTACAATATCCCCTGCGTGTATAGGAAAACATATCCCGGTAAAACATCAAGAGGTCTCCAAATAAGAAAAAAATGTATCAAGAAGACATATTAACATAGTTTTTACTTTTTATAATATAACTTTTAAATTAAGAAATGTTGTGTATTTAGATAAAATATACTTTATAAGTACAGTGTAATTATTTATAAATCAGAAAAAGTGTAAAACAAGTAACTAGTATTTGTATCATAACGGTAGAAACAGTTCGACTAATTGATGAAATAAAAGAATTTCACCTAATTAATCTTAAGCTCCCATAAGATGCCATACCAATAGTTCTTGAAGGCCTGCCAAGTTATTGTCCAAAAAACTACCCTCCAAGATGTCGGTCTTTACATCTCGCGTCTTCAAATTTAAAGAAATGTATCCAATACATAAAGAAATGTTCCAGAGGACATTCAATTGTGGGAGGCACAACTGATGAAGGTTCCCTAACCAGAAACAATATATATTATATTATATTTTGTCTTGCGTACAAAAGAATGACACCTCGAAGAGAGTATTGAATATCTCTGACAGGTGAAGTTAACCTGAAAATCGTGACATTCTAACCTAGGAATTACGGGTAACAGCAATTACATGGAACGGCTCCAGATTCGGATCCTCTATGTGCTAGTTTCCCCGAAAATCCTAGATGTCGGTCTTTACATCTCGCGTCTTCAAAAAACTACTACCATATAAAACTTGCTACTTGAAAATAACTTGAAAACGACCATAAGGACTAGCATCGTTTAAAGTTTATGAAAATTCCAAAAAAAATTAATTAAGTAAGTGAACAACTATACTCAAGTTCACAATATTGTTAATGAAGAGCTAAATAAATTAAGTGAAGATTGTCAACTACAAATTAAATACTAGTAAATCTTTTGAACTGTAGCATTATTTACACCATATTGGGCTACCTCTAACCGCTGAGCATCCAAGGCACCGACTTGGTGAAGAGTACGACATCATTGGAGAGTGTGGCATCAGGTAGTCTTCTCTGATGGATCTCGATTCTACTTGGATGGACATGATACCCGAAGAATTGTTAGACGAGGTTGACGAGAAAGAAGTCAACCTTAACAGTAGGCGTTATGCTATAGATTGCTATTGCACATACAAGTAAGGCACCTTTAGTATTTGTTCGAGTCAACAACAAGTAGTGGAGCCGTATGTACTCCCTTACCTTAATCGGCTCATGGATCCCACATTTCAACAAAAGCTCGACCTCATGTAGCTCAAGTAAGCCTAAACTGTTTTGAAGAGACCGATGTGAAACAGTGATGTCACATCAAAACTAACTAAAATGTCTTGGGGTTCAATTTGTATCTCTGACAGAAGAGCTACGGAATGGAATGAGTTTAAAACATGTGAGGGAGATTTTCCATTGAATGTCTTAAGAATGTCCGCTAAATATTTGGCAATGTTGTAGGTTGGACAGCAGATTAGGTTCACTTGTTCTTTATGAATTTTCGGCAGGCCATATAGGCGTGGAGAGGTGCAACTCCGAGGAATTAGATATTTTTGTGTTGCTTTGGGAATGTTCGACTCTCTGAATTAAAATTTAATATTAAAAAAGATTTCAGAAAACAAATTAATATTCTCAATTTTAATTTTATACATTTAAACCATGCTATTTTAAGATGTCTAAACATATTTGTTAGTCTCTTAAATGTTAGTTTAAATATGTCCCTAAAAGCATACAATAGACGAAGATTCCACTACCTAAGGAGGGAGTCAAAAGATCCCCCAAGGGACAACTTACAACCTACCCCATCAAATTCTCTGAAACGAGTTCTATACAGTTTAGACGCAGCGACTATGACTATGGAAAAGCATTCCCCCAACACCCACATTCCTTCAATTTTGATCAAACGCCCGCAATTGGTTGTGAACTGAATGGGACGAAACAGATACTGAAAATAAAACTTTATATCTGCAATTCACATAATATAGTTGTTTGTTTTATAATGATATATATGTGTAGCGTTTAAGAGTTTAAAAACAGGAGAATAAAGAAATTTAAAGCTGGCGATTTCTTAATCAAAAGAAAACAACCTTTAAGTAATATCGAGGGGCATTCTGATGAACTCAATTGTATGTTTTTTTGAATTCCGTACTTTGATCCGTTGTTTCGTTTGAGTATTCTCCGGAAGCATTGAACATATCCCAATTTTTTTTCCATTATTATAATAATTATATTCTTTCAGTGAAAACCCTAGGTGTCGTAATTAAATATACAGATATATATCCACATATTTAGAACTATATCATTCAACGTATGACAGCCGTTTCGAACCAGGAGTTCTCGTCAGATACGCTTCCTTGAATGACAAGTTCTAAAGTGAAATACTTGGATGTTATACACATCAGTAAGACAACAGTCAGTGTATTGAACCTAATAGATGTCGGTGACATCTACCGTCTAGTGAGTAATTTAAGTATATGAAGGCATACTATGCTATAATATATACCATACTCTTGACAGATGGTTCGAGTGTTTTATATAAAAACACATAAGTAAATATATATACAGATATATATCCACATATTTAGAACTATATCATTCAACGTATGACAGCCGTTTCGAACCAGGAGTTCTCGTCAGATACGCTTCCTTGAATGACAAGTTCTAAAGTGAAATACTTGGATGTTATACACATCAGTAAGACAACAGTCAGTGTATTGAACCTAATAGATGTCGGTGACATCTACCGTCTAGTGAGTAATTTAAGTATATGAAGGCATACTATGCTATAATATATACCATACTCTTGACAGATGGTTCGAGTGTTTTATATAAAAACACATAAGTAAATATATATACAGATATATATCCACATATTTAGAACTATATCATTCAACGTATGACAGCCGTTTTGAACCAGGAGTTCTCGTCAGATACGCTTCCTTGAATGACAAGTTCTAAAGTGAAATACTTGGATGTTATACACATCAGTAAGACAACAGTCAGTGTATTGAACCTAATAGATGTCGGTGACATCTACCGTCTAGTGAGTAATTTAAGTATATGAAGGCATACTATGCTATAATATATACCATACTCTTGACAGATGGTTCGAGTGTTTTATATAAAAACACATAAGTAAATATATATACAGATATATATCCACATATTTAGAACTATATCATTCAACGTATGACAGCCGTTTTGAACCAGGAGTTCTCGTCAGATACGCTTCCTTGAATGACAAGTTCTAAAGTGAAATACTTGGATGTTATACACATAAGTAAGACAACAGTCAGTGTATTGAACCTAATAGATGTCGGTGACATCTACCGTCTAGTGAGTAATTTAAGTATATGAAGGCATACTATGCTATAACATATACCATACTCTTGACAGATGGTTCGAGTGTTTTATATAAAAACACATAAGTAAATATATATACAGATATATATCCACATATTTAGAACTATATCATTCAACGTATGACAGCCGTTTCGAACCAGGAGTTCTCGTCAGATACGCTTCCTTGAATGACAAGTTCTAAAGTGAAATACTTGGATGTTATACACATCATCAAGACAACAGTCAGTGTATTGAACCTAATAGATGTCGGTGACATCTACCGTCTAGTGAGTAATTTAAGTATATGAAGGCATACTATGCTATAATATATACCATACTCTTGACAGATGGTTCGAGTGTTTTATATAAAAACACATAAGTAAATATATATACAGATATATATCCACATATTTAGAACTATATCATTCAACGTATGACAGCCGTTTTGAACCAGGAGTTCTCGTCAGATACGCTTCCTTGAATGACAAGTTCTAAAGTGAAATACTTGGATGTTATACACATAAGTAAGACAACAGTCAGTGTATTGAACCTAATAGATGTCGGTGACATCTACCGTCTAGTGAGTAATTTAAGTATATGAAGGCATACTATGCTATAACATATACCATACTCTTGACAGATGGTTCGAGTGTTTTATATAAAAACACATAAGTAAATATATATACAGATATATATCCACATATTTAGAACTATATCATTCAACGTATGACAGCCGTTTCGAACCAGGAGTTCTCGTCAGATACGCTTCCTTGAATGACAAGTTCTAAAGTGAAATACTTGGATGTTATACACATCATCAAGACAACAGTCAGTGTATTGAACCTAATAGATGTCGGTGACATCTACCGTCTATTGAGTAATTTAAGTATATGAAGTTATACTATGCTATAACATATACCATACTCTTGACACATGGTTCGAGTGTTTTATATAAAAACACATAAGTAAATATATATACAGATATATATCCACATATTTAGAACTATATCATTCAACGTATGACAGCCGTTTCGAACCAGGAGTTCTCGTCAGATACGCTTCTTTGAATGACAAGTTCTAAAGTGAAATTCTTGGATGTTATACACATCAGTAAGACAACAGTCAGTGTATTGAACCTAATAGATGTCGGTGACATCTACCGTCTAGTGAGTAATTTAAGTATATGAAGGCATACTATGCTATAATATATACCATACTCTTGACAGATGGTTCGAGTGTTTTATATAAAAACACATAAGTAAATATATATACAGATATATATCCACATATTTAGAACTATATCATTCAACGTATGACAGCCGTTTTGAACCAGGAGTTCTCGTCAGATACGCTTCCTTGAATGACAAGTTCTAAAGTGAAATACTTGGATGTTATACACATCAGTAAGACAACAGTCAGTGTATTGAACCTAATAGATGTCGGTGACATCTACCGTCTAGTGAGTAATTTAAGTATATGAAGGCATACTATGCTATAACATATACCATACTCTTGACAGATGGTTCGAGTGTTTTATATAAAAACACATAAGTAAATATATATACAGATATATATCCACATATTTAGAACTATATCATTCAACGTATGACAGCCGTTTCGAACCAGGAGTTCTCGTCAGATACGCTTCCTTGAATGACAAGTTCTAAAGTGAAATACTTTGATGTTATACACATCAGTAAGACAACAGTCAGTGTATTGAACCTAATAGATGTCGGTGACATCTACCGTCTATTGAGTAATTTAAGTATATGAGGGCATACTATGCTATAACATATACCATACTCTTGACACATGGTTCGAGTGTTTTATTATATAAAAATACATAAGTAAATATATATACAGATATATATCCACATATTTAGAACTATATCATTCAACGTATGACAGCCGTTTCGAACCAGGAGTTCTCGTCAGATACGCTTCCTTGAATGACAAGTTCTAAAGTGAAATACTTGGATATTATACACATCAGTAAGACAACAGTCAGTGTATTGAACCTAATAGATGTCGGTGACATCTACCGTCTAGTGAGTAATTTAAGTATATGAAGGCATACTATGCTATAATATATACCATACTCTTGACAGATGGTTCGAGTGTTTTATATAAAAACACATAAGTAAATATATATACAGATATATATCCACATATTTAGAACTATATCATTCAACGTATGACAGCCGTTTCGAACCAGGAGTTCTCGTCAGATACGCTTCCTTGAATGACAAGTTCTAAAGTGAAATACTTGGATATTATACACATCAGTAAGACAACAGTCAGTGTATTGAACCTAATAGATGTCGGTGACATCTACCGTCTAGTGAGTAATTTAAGTATATGAAGGCATACTATGCTATAATATATACCATACTCTTGACAGATGGTTCGAGTGTTTTATATAAAAACACATAAGTAAATATATATACAGATATATATCCACATATTTAGAACTATATCATTCAACGTATGACAGCCGTTTCGAACCAGGAGTTCTCGTCAGATACGCTTCCTTGAATGACAAGTTCTAAAGTGAAATACTTGGATGTTATACACATCAGTAAGACAACAGTCAGTGTATTGAACCTAATAGATGTCGGTGACATCTACCGTCTAGTGAGTAATTTAAGTATATGAAGGCATACTATGCTATAACATATACCATACTCTTGACAGATGGTTCGAGTGTTTTATATAAAAACACATAAGTAAATATATATACAGATATATATCCACATATTTAGAACTATATCATTCAACGTATGATAGTCGTTTCGAACCAGGAGTTCTCGTCAGATACGCTTCCTTGATTGACAAGTTCTAAAGTGAAATACTTGGATGTTATACACATCAGTAAGACAACAGTCAGTGTATTGAACCTAATAGATGTCGGTGACATCTACCGTCTAGTGAGTAATTTAAGTATATGAAGGCATACTATGCTATAATATATACCATACTCTTGACAGATGGTTCGAGTGTTTTATATAAAAACACATAAGTAAATATATATACAGATATATATCCACATATTTAGAATTATATCATTCAAGGTATGACAGCCGTTTTGAACCAGGAGTTCTCGTCAGATACGCTTCCTTGAATGTCAAGTTCTAAAGTGAAATACTTGGATGTTATACACATCAGTAAGACAACAGTCAGTGTATTGAACCTAATAGATGTCGGTGACATCTACCGTCTAGTGAGTAATTTAAGTATATGAAGGCATACTATGCTATAACATATACCATACTCTTGACAGATGGTTCGAGTGTTTTATATAAAAACACATAAGTAAATATATATACAGATATATATCCACATATTTAGAACTATATCATTCAACGTATGATAGTCGTTTCGAACCAGGAGTTCTCGTCAGATACGCTTCCTTGATTGACAAGTTCTAAAGTGAAATACTTGGATGTTATACACATCAGTAAGACAACAGTCAGTGTATTGAACCTAATAGATGTCGGTGACATCTACCGTCTAGTGAGTAATTTAAGTATATGAAGGCATACTATGCTATAATATATACCATACTCTTGACAGATGGTTCGAGTGTTTTATATAAAAACACATAAGTAAATATATATACAGATATATATCCACATATTTAGAATTATATCATTCAAGGTATGACAGCCGTTTTGAACCAGGAGTTCTCGTCAGATACGCTTCCTTGAATGACAAGTTCTAAAGTGAAATACTTGGATGTTATACACATCAGTAAGACAACAGTCAGTGTATTGAACCTAATAGATGTCGGTGACATCTACCGTCTAGTGAGTAATTTAAGTATATGAAGGCATACTATGCTATAATATATACCATACTCTTGACAGATGGTTCGAGTGTTTTATATAAAAACACATAAGTAAATATATATACTACAGATATATATCCACATATTTAGAACTATATCATTCAACGTATGACAGCCGTTTCGAACCAGGAGTTCTCGTCAGATACGCTTCTTTGAATGACAAGTTCTAAAGTGAAATACTTGGATGTTAGAACTTGTCATTCAAGGAAGCGTATCTGACGAGAACTCCTGGTTCGAAACGGCTGTCATACGTTGAATGATATAGTTCTAAATATGTGGATATATATCTGTATATATATTTACTTATGTGTTTTTATATAAAACACTCGAACCATCTGTCAAGAGTATGGTATATGTTATAGCATAGTATGCCTTCATATACTTAAATTACTCACTAGACGGTAGATGTCACCGACATCTATTAGGTTCAATACACTGACTGTTGTCTTACTGATGTTTATATCTAGAAACAACAAATGTTTCTTATGTCAACTTAAACGTCATTTATCAAACTCTCATTTTTCATTGTACATTTTCAATACATATTTGAAACCACTGAAAATGAGGTCAGAATAGACTTGGAAACGTTTGGTTTTTCCTTGAAAGTACAGTTTGTTATTTCCAACTTCAAAATAACAACAAAGTAACTAGAAAGAAAGATAATATTTTTCTTTAACACTAATAACCATATCCTATTAATCTAAGAATCAAACAAAGATTGGATATATGCATGAGAAACCACACACAGTTTTAACTGTCTGCAATTCTTTGAATCTGAAATTTCTCCAAGCACTAGGATTTGAGATTTGTATGAAAAATTTAAATCATTCAAAAATCGATCTCTAAATTTAGTTAATATTTTTTTCATAAAGAGAGAGAGACCCATTATAATTTCAAAAACCTGTATGTGTACTTTCTTTAATAAGAACAGTCGACATAAAGAAAGCGTTAAATTTGTTTCACAAACATCTCATTTGCGGCCACTTTCCGAAAGAAGCGCCCTCGTTCATCATTAGAACTTTGTCTTTTTTATCGAGTTCTTTTTGAGATACACTCTTGTTTCGAAAACGAACGACACAGAAAAACCCCACATAAAGTATCCGTTAATGACAAGCCGAAAGCTCGGCGCTAAAATCCGTTTACTTTACATTTCGTCTGCTTTTTTCGCTTCGCTCTGACCGGCTTCGTTATTCCGATAGAATCATCACCCTTTGCTGACTCAAGCAGACGGTAATCTCTCATGGCCTGAAACTATCCCAACTAAACCCCTGCCGATCCTGTAATGTAGCCCGCAGATCATTAACATCATCATAGATTCCCTATCAGTTGTGTGGAAACGATGCTTTTATTGTTCCATGCGTCTGTGCCATGCCGACAGAGCTGCTTGTTAGTCGGAGGTGCCCGCTGAGAAATTTCTCACGGGAATTCGTTGACTGACTTTGAGAATTCAATAAATTTGATTTGAAAACTGTATAATGTCATCGAAAGTATGACTTTTGATCAAATAAAACTATCTTGCCGGCAATGATTGATAACGAAGGCTTTTCTGCGCCTTTAAGTAGGTAGAAATTTGAAATTTATAAATGGGAAATAAAATGTGTTAAGGTACCAAGGCAATTTTGAATAAATAGCTATAAAAAGATTCATCAACTTCAATAATGAAACAAAAAAGTAAAAATTAATTCAAATATATACTTAGAACGAAAAACATATGTTCTATAAAACTGTGTTAGACTTTGGTACCAATCCTGAGAAATATACACGGTCTTCAAAAAGTCCGAGTACGGCTGATTTACTCATTGGGAAAGCATTGTAGAAGTAAAAGTTATGGATAACTTCTAATGTTTTCCCCCTGCTACCCAATGGTTATGTTCGTTTTGACCTTGACTATGACCTTAAAGGTCATATCAAGGTCAAGTCGATTGTTTCAAATGGAAACCCTTGATGGTCAGTGAAAGTCAAATTGAGATAAAGCATGATTAGGCTCCGAGCCACGAGGACTATGAGGGAATACGGTGAAAAAATAATTTTTGAGGTTGCTAATGACAAATCTGAGGTCATATATTGAAAACTCATCAGATTTGTCATCAGCAACCTCAAAAACTAAGTTCTCACCGTAATCATGCTTTACTTCAATTTTTTTATTTTCCGTTTAATTCTATAATTTGGGCCCCAATATTAATATTAGGGATTTTTCATATTTTTTCTGTAAATAACAAAATTTAGGTCTTACTGTTTGGGGTATGGGAATGGGTAATTTTTTCAAAATATTTTTTTAATATATTTTAAAACATTCATTTAGAAAAAAAATAAAACAATATATTTGTATTCGTCATAATTTGTGATTTGATATATTACATGATCTGTTAGAAACAATTATAATTTTTTATTTTCCATTTTATTCTATAACTTGCCCCCCAAAATGAATATTAAGGGTTTCTCCTTATTTTTCTATACCTCCATTTTTTTCAAAATTTTCCAGGTTATGGTTTCGGAGGGGGGATGGGTAAAATTTTTTATATTTTTGTTAATATCTTTTAATTAATTTATTTTCAAAATATGAAAAAATATATTTGTTTTCGTCATAATAAGCCCTTTTATTTGATATATAACATGATGGGTTACAAATAATTTTAATTTTATATTTTACATTTAATTCTATAATTTGCCCCCCATAAGGGATATTAGCGGTTTCTCCTGATATTTCCAGTAAAGTTCAGGTGAGGGGCTATACCTCCATTATTTTTTAAAAATTTCCAGCTAATGGTTTCGAAGATAGGGGGGGGGATTGGTAAAAATTTGTATATTTTTGTTAATATTTTTTAATTAATTTATTTTAAAAATATGAAAAAAATATTTGTTTTCGTCATAATGAGCTCTTTTATTTGATATATAACATGATTGGTTAGAAACAATTTTTCTTTTATATTTTCCATTTAATTCGGTAAATTGCCTCCCCAAATTAAAATTGGAGGTTTCTCCTTATTTTTCCAGTAAACTTCAGGTCAGACCCTATACCTCTAATTTTTTTCAAAACTCCACATTTTATATTTTTGGAGATAAGGGGGGGGTGATAGTTAAATTTTGGTATATTTTCGTTAATATCTTTTTAACAATTTTTTTTAAATATTAAAAAAATATATTTGTGTTCCTCAGAATGGGACCTTTTATTTGATGTATTACATGATGCGTTTGAAATTTTTTTTATTTTTAAATTTTCATTTAATTCTATAATTTGCACCCAAAAATTAATATTAATTTATTTTTCCTGTAAAGTTCGGGCAACGTTCTATGTTTCCTATTTTTTTCAAAATTTTAGGGTAAGTAGTTTCGGAGATCAGGGGGGGGGAACGGTCGATTTTTTTAGTTTTTCCCCCCAGAAGTAGCCCTAAAATCAAAATTTCTTCTTTTACGATATGTACTCCTAATCGTGTCACCAAACTATACATTGATACCAAATTTCAACCTCTTCCCGCAGTAGTTTAGGAGAAAATTGCTGTGATGTGACAGAGGCAGAAATCCGGAGCAATATTATAAGGGTATCCGTATATTGTATAAACGGAACCCCAAAAATGGTCATGGTAACATTTGGAGGTGAAATTTTCCGAAAAATGGGGTTCCTATTTGAAAAATGTGACTTGAACTTGATATGACCTTTAAGGTCATAGTCAAGGTCAAAGCGAACATAGCCATTGGGTAGCCGAAGAAAAATACTAAACCCCGTGTATATTTTACATAGGAAAATAAACAGCTTTGTAAATTAAAAAAATCTTACTTAATAAAGCTGTTTATACGTGATTTCAGACATTATATACACACTGATAATGATATAACAATAATAAGGAGATGTTTTACAATTTTGCCACGGTATGAAGGAGGAAGAGGATTCACAGATCTAAGCAAACTATTAGATCTACAAATTTCTATTTTGCGTAGTCATTTCCAGAAACTCGCAGAATTTTCTGATGTGCACAGAGTCATGTGCCAGGTTGATGACTCAACACCACTGCGAGTGACACAACAACATGTCCATAAATGACGTCAACCAAGATTATGTCGACAGTGCAGCGTCGAACTACTGGTTGATCTCTGGTCATATGTTTCCTGAAACTGAAGGCTTTATATTGGCAATCCAAGATCAAGTAATTCCAACTAAGAACTACCTAAAGTACATCGTTAAATACCCTTCTATTAACAACGACAGATGCAGGTACAGTTGCCAAACATGTGAATCTATCCAGCATATCACAGAAGGTTTTGAACCGTTCGCTGCAACAGAATACAAAGAACGACACGATGCAGTGGCAAAAATACTTCACCAGGAATTAGCACTGAAACTTGAATTATCACTGTCGGTAAGATTACTATACTATAAATACAAACCAGAATATGTTTTAGAAAATAACAACTACAAGCTGTACTGGGACCGCACGATACTGACCGATCTGACTGTTGCTCATAATAGACCAGATATAGTTTTGGTAGATAAAGTCTCTCGGAAAACAACATTAATTGACATAGCAATTCCTAAGAACAATAATATAAATATCAAGCAAGCTCAGAAAATAACCAAATATAGAGATTTGGAATTTCAAATAAAGACTCAGTGGGACATGAACAACACACGAACTGTACCAACTGTTATGTCAACAACAGAAGTAGTCCTAAAACTTCTACTAAATAATTTAAAATACCTCGGTCTGGACGAAAATGTTTACAAACAAATGCAAAAAGCTGTCCTGTTAGGAACAGCCCGGACGGTCAGGAAATTCATGGGAAACTGCCGCCACGACTCCAACCACGGGCCTTAAAACCTGGGAAGGGCTCCCACAGAGCTAAACCCTTTTCATATCTAGGATATCTGGGGTTTAGTAAAGGCACTCATAGCGTGCCTTAGAGGAAGTGTGATACCATACATTGTATGATCAAGACGGGGAAGGAGATGTTTAAATTTAATAATGTTGTGCAAAACATAGATATAGTAAGCAGTAAATGATTAAAGTTTGGTGAATGTCTTTTCATTTAAATCTTTTCTTATCAGTAAATATTGTAGTCGTTTTGGAATTTTTTAATTTACCAAAATAACAAACTGTTTGATGGGATCCAAATCGGTGTTTATTTTAAGGTTTTCTGAGTTCTTTGGGAATAACACTACATAAACTTGAAAGTCTGTATATTTCAAAAGTCCAAACGTTTCAAGGTCTAAATCAGACCCCGTTTTCAATGGTATTAACACAAAATGAAAGAAATTAAAGATATTAAAAAATTAAAAGGATTCGCAATGATAAATATCGTAATTATTTTTTAAATTTCTCTAATTTCTTTCATTTTGTGTTAATAACATTGAAAACGTTTAGACCTTGAACCATTTGGAAGAGGTCGAATTGAAGGTTTATGGGATTCCGGATTTTCATTTCGGGAAATTTCTTTTTTCAAAAAAACTACTGCTATGAGGTGTTGCCAAGCGTGGTTTGAAAACTCCCAAAATCGGAGAACAGTAGGCACCCGATGTCGAAGGGGCACAAATGATGTTCAACAACGATGTTTAATACTTATGGCCTTTATAGACCGATTTTGGACAAATCACCATTTGGCTGATGAGTAGTTATGAGAACAAGGTCATCTTCTGAGTGTCCGTTCTGCAACATTATCAACCTCATCGTGTGCTACCTCTGACCGCTGAGCATCTACGGCAACGAATACAGTGGTACAGAGAACGACAACATTGGAATGTCATCAGGGCGTCTCCTCTGAGGGATCTTGATTCTGCTTGGATGGACATGATGACTGAAGAACGGATAAACGACGTCTAGGAGAAAGACATCAACCTCAATTTGATGTTGAGTGACATGTACACCGAACGGTAGTCGTTATGGTATTGAGTGCTATTGCACCTGTAAGTAGATCATCTTTAGCCTTTGTCCGAGGCAACTAGACAGGGCAACAACTCCACTGTCAAAACTATATTAAAGGAGCACGCACCTAGTTGATATATCCTCAACCCTATCGATTTGTATGCAACCAATATTTTAGATAGTATTTGAATTGTGATAAAATATTCTCATGATAACAACACCTATGAAAGCTTCCCAGAGGATCTGAAAGGGGCCAAAATCCAATAAACTAGTGTTTTACAGAGAACTCAATATCTTCGATATAAAAAATAATACTGGGGTAAATCTTCATACATATACCAGTCTAAAATAAATAGACGCAGGTTTTTTAATTATGAGAAAACTCAGTTCATTTGAAAGGGGCCAAGCTTTTTAAGAAAAATACAGTACTTCTCGGGAACAAGAAATAATACACCTATAAGCATTATGATATCAATTGCCCTAATAGAGATTTGATGTGATATTTTGCGAAAAATCTATTATTGCATTGAGGGGAAGAATTTCAGTAAAATCGACAAAGATTTATAAAATGGAAATAAATTCCAAAATACTAGAAATTAGTAATGTCAAGAATGTTAACAGCACCAAACAACAGAAAAATATAAAATTTGACGAGATTATTAAAATTATTGTCACAAATGTGAAAAATCTAAAAAATATAAAGTAAAACGTCAAAAATGCCAAAACGAACACATATTGCTAAGTGTCAACGTCACCATAAAGCTGGAAAATGTCGAATATGACAGTCAACGTTGCAAAACTCAAAACCACCAGACATACAAAAATGTCAGAAACGTCAAAAATGACAGAAATGTTAAAATGTCATGTCAAAATTGACAAAAATTTCAAGTATCAAAAATGTCAAAAACATAAATATTAAATTGTCAAAATGCTAAAATGCTAAAATTAACACAAACAGGTAAAAATGCCGCTACCGTATAGCTGTAAAACGTCATAAGTGTCAAATATGGCGAAAATGAAAATCTAGGTTAAAACAATCGAAAACACCAGAAATATTGAAATGTTAAAAAAATTAAAATGTCAAAAATATCAGAAACGTTAAAATGTCAAAAATGTCAAATGTCAGAAATGGCAAAAATTTCAAGTCTCAAAAATGTCAAAAACAAAAATATTAAATTGTCAAAATGCCAAAACTAAAACAAATAGCTAAAAATTCCAACGTCACCGTAAAGCTAGAAGAAGTCATGAGTGTCAAATATGTCGAAAGTGACAGAGACGGTTAAAAAAATCGAAACCACCACAAATATTAAAATGTCGAAAAATTTAAAATGTCAAAAATGTTAGAAAGTAAAAAATGTTAAAAATGTCTAAAATGCCACATGACCAAAATCACAAAAATTCTCAGAAATGTTAAAAACAAAAATATTAAATTGTCAAAATGTTAAAATTCCAAAATTAACACAAACAGCTAAAAATGCCGCTACCGTAAAGCTGTAAAACGTCATAAGTGTCCAATATGTCGAAAATGACAATCTAGGTTAAAACAATCGAAAACACTAGAATATTGCAATGTCAAAAAAAATAAAATGTCAAAAACATCAGAAACGTTAAAATGTCAAAAATGTCACATGTCAAAAATAACAAAAATTTCAAGTCTCAAAAATGTCAAAAACAAAAATATTAAATTGTCAAAATGTTAAAATTCCAAAAACTAAAACAAATAGCTAAAAATGCCAATGTCACCGTAAAGCTGGAAGAAGTCAAATATGTCGAAAGTGACAGACACGGTTAAAAAAATCGAAAATAGCTAAAAATGTCAAAAGTATCAGAAACGTTAAAATGTCAAAAATGTCACATGTCAAAAATGTCAATAACAAAAATATTAAATAGTCAAAATGTTAAAGTGCCAAAACTAAAACAAGTAGCTAAAAATTCCAACGTCACCGTAAAGCTGGAAGGGGCCATTAGTGTGAAATATGTCGAAAATGACAGCCACGGTTAAAAAAAATCGAAACCACCACAAATATTAAGATATCAAAAAAATTAAACTGTCAAAACTGTTAAAAATCACAAAATTTTTAAATCTCAAAAATGTCAAAAACATAAAGTTAAAGATTAAAAAAATCGAAACCACCAGAAATATTAAAATGTCAAAAAAATTCAAAATGTGAAAAATATCAGAAACGTCAAAATGTTAAAAATGTCATGTCAAAAATGACTAAAATTTCTCAAAAGTCTCATAAATGTTAAAAAGTAAAAAACGTTAAATTGTGAAAATGTTGCCTCATAAATTTCTCTCATGAATTGTGATAATTAAATACTTTTCACAAAAAATCTAAAAATGTGTTGGATGTGAAAATTACCAAACGAAAAAAAGTTCAAGTTAAATACGTCAGATACGCCAATTTGTCTACGCTGTGCGTAGGTAGCGTTGGCGGGTCAGCTAAGCTTTCTATAAACTTTACTGTTTTCAAAACTAATATATTCACTAACTCTATATGTAAATAGTTTTTATGAGTGCTACAATTAAAACCAAGTGTTTAATTGCCAAAAAGTTTGACAAGGCACTTGCGGAAGCAATTTCCATGATTGACGTCCCGTTCTCCCCTTCAATATTCAACGACCTAAACGTCCATTTTCCGCCGAGAGTTCGGTGTTTACATTTCCGACATCTCTCGACACATGGAACTTAGCGGTTACTAGTGCTAGGACTACGAGAGAACTTGTTTAATTACAATATTTCATTCCCCCTATGCCCTTTGAACGATACTGTATCCGCAAGCTCACTGTATAAATACAATTTTCCGTGCAAGTGGAACCCAACTCCGGAAAATTTGCATTTAAATTTTCCTATTTCAAAAGTGTCTGGACGCTAAGAGGGCGATAGAGGGTTGTGATCTCGGGTATACTTTTGCCCATATTAGAACAGGATCAATAGTATGCATATGAGGTCCCAGTATGTGTGTAGGTACAATTTCGAGTCCCTTTTCTATGTTCTATTTGAGCAAGCTCGATATGAGAATTTCATAAAAATATTTCAGATATATTCCTTTACGGTATAAGGAGGAATATTTGCAAAAAATAAGATAGCTTTCGGATATTTGGCATTGGTATTCGGGAAATATGGGAATATGCACTCCTGTAAAGTAATTTAAAATATATAGGTTTCGATTTTTTCGGTTGTTGTTATTGGGCTAGTTATTTGAAAATAAAATGTGCACCTTCATGGAGATCGAGTAAATTATTCAACAAATTTAAGATTACTACCTACTGCAATACTTCCCCAAAATGATCAAAATTTGTTATCACAGGTGAATTGTATTTAGCTTTGGATTCTGTGATCAAAATATTGCAATTTTCATCTTGTAAGCATCTAAAGGTCTTCAATTAGGATAATTAGGAGTATATTCCCGTTATCCTTGGTGAGAAAGTTTTCTGCAGATGCAGAATTAAGGAGTATTAGACTTCATGGTTATGTCCACCATTTTGTTGGGTTTTTAATTAAAATTATTATAAAATGTATAATAATATTCTATTGCAAAGCTCTTGTTTTATACTAATTCTGCTGGCACTATCATTTATAATAAATTAAGCGCCTAGTGAGTAGACTCAACAAGTAAGTATCTGGATGATTTATATCGGTATACAATAGGGACGATACCTCGCCCATGTGAAATCTGAAAAGGACATTAAAAGTGATTCGTGATTTTTCAAATTATTATTAGAAAGGAGGCGGACAATGGGAGTTTCTAACAGTTTTAGAAATAATCACTTTCTTGGAAACAAAAATGTATTAATATGACCCTAATCTCTTCTAGAACATTCAACTATTGAATTCAAACGAGGTCAGGTTCAGTTTCTGTTCCTCAAGTGGGGTGCTCCCCCCACCTTTAAGTAAGGAGACTAGAAGATGCTGTAAGTTTAGCAAAAAATCAGAGATGTCATAATTCATTCTGCGAATATTCAATTTAATTATTATTTATCAATAAAAAAGTTGTAGGCCAAAAATGCCAACATCACATAAAAGATGATACAGTACGACAAAGACATAGCTGGTTAGACGGAACACATTATTGCGAGCAAACAATGTAAAATTTTCCGGAAATTTGGAGCAGAAAGAATATTACCTATTTTACGAAAACGGCATGGTATTTTGGAAATCTAAGCATATGGGAAGTGAAATTTGAACAAGCGTATAAACTTATGGATGAAGGAAGACTGGGAAATTAGTACTTAAAGAGTTAAACGAATTTTTGTTCTGTCAATATAAAAACTATAAACAAGCGACAGGGTATGACAGTCGCAGTATTAAAATTTTAGCAGTTGAAAAGTAAATATTGTTTAGGGTTATAAATTGACTTTTATCTATCTCAAAAAAATTTGACAGAGATTTTTTTTTCCAAATTCAAAAGTTGATTGATAAAGTGACCATCAGCCAGAAGATTCATAAAAGCAGTTGTGCACAGAAGCTGTTCAAGTACTGTCAGCATAGAAACAAATTTATAAAGAGAGCAGTCAAAATAAGGAGCAGATAGTAAGGAGTGTTTGATTGAGATGACAGAAAACTTATAAAGCAGGCAGATTGAGGAGCAAGCAGATAAAGGAGCAGACAGTAAGCAGGTATTATAACCAGATTATAGAGAGAGCAGGTGTACTGAGAAGCGGTATGAAGTAGCAGTCAGATAAAGCAGTAGTTACAGACAGAGCCTGTCAACACAGGTAGATCAAGACAAGAGGATAAAGTGGTTGGTGCTTTAAAACTTGAAGTAATCAGGTAGTACAATTTTGCATTAATGTATGTTCTAAATTCCAAAAAACGGCACAATTGTCAAGAATCAAAAAACTAACAAAGTCGTTATAATTGTTAAGTATGTCGAAGAACTAAGACATGTCAAAAATGCCAATAACGTTAAAAACGGCAGAAATGTCAAAAATGTAAAACATGTCGACTATATTAAAAATATCAACAATATTAAAAATGTCGCAAATGTCGGAAATGTGGAAAATGCTAATAAAGTCAAGCGTGAAAAATGTCAAATTTGTCAAAACTGTAAATAATATAATAATGTAAAATAATCAAATGTCAAAAATGTCAACTGTCAAAAATTTCAAATGTCAAAAATGTCAAATGCCAAAAATGTTAAATGTCAAAAATGTCAAATGTCAAAAATGTCAAATGTCAAAAATGTCAAATGTCAAATGTCAAAAATGTCAAATACCAAAAATGTCAAATGTCAAAAATGTCAAATGTCAAAAATGTTAAATGTCAAAAATGTCAAATGTCAAAAATGTCAAATGTCAAAAATGTCAAATATGAAAAATGTCAAATGTCAAAAATGTCAAATTTCAAAAATGTCAAATGTCAAAATGTCAGATGTCAAACTGTCAAATGTCAAATGTCAAAGATGTCAAATTTAAAAAATGTCAAATGTCAAATGTCAAATGTACAAAATGTCAAATGACAAAAATGTCAAACGTCGAATTCCAAAAATGCCGAAAATGAAAAGAATGTCAAAATTATCAAAAATGTCAAAAATGCTAAATATGTCTAGTGTAAGAAAAACACAAAATGGTCAAAAATGTCTTTCAAATACGATAACAATGTGTAAATTGACAAAAATGGCGCAAACATAATTCAGAGTTGAATAGATAGATATATTGAGCTGAGGTAAAATTTTAAAATGAAAATAAATGACAGAATGTGTAAAATATCAGCAATGCCAAAAACGGTAGAAGGGAGACCAATGGTCAACACCACAAAAATATGAGGAACACGAAAACGTAAATGAATGTTAAAAAAAATACTCAATTGTCAAGAATCTCAAAACAGTAAAAAAATGTCAAAAGTGTCACTTAAAGTCAAAAATGCATTCAAATTTTAAATATGTCAAAATATTTTAAAATGTTTAAAAATCTTTAAACAGTACAAAAATGTCGAAAATGCCAGTAAATGTGAACTGTAGAAAATTCCAAAAAAGTCAAACACTTTGCACAATTCAAAAAAGCCATAAAAGTTAAAATGCAAATATATTAAGATTGTCAATAATATCCACGATAGAACCTGGCATACCTATCGTCGCCAAGGGTTTGAAATCTGTTCATTTCACAATTTTTATGTACTTTTTGCAAAATTATATAGAATTGTTTGACACATGCTGTCTATTAATGCAGATACTACACTATATACAGGGCTATTCATAGTGTCTCCCAAATGAATCACCAAAAATACTCAATGTTCCATTACAAACTTATCCAAACATAGTATGATATGACATGGAAACGGAGGCGGTTGGATATCAAAACCACAACCTTCTGCGAGCCCCAGGTGAGCGCACGTAGGCAGCACTCAATATCCTCTGTCTAATTTAAAACTTAATAGGATTTCATCCAGCAATTTAGTCTCCGTTCACAACGTGTATTTTGCTATACGAATGTGATATACGTAGAACTTGTAAAACGAATCAAATCAAATATTCATTAGGTTAGACTCGGTGTTTTTCCGTCGTGATACACTCGGCTCCATCACGGTGACATTGAAATCTGAGCTTGGTTGAGCGAAATTAAAGATGTAACTAAACGAATAGAATTGAGTTATTTTTGGGCAAGAATTATGCATAATTTCTTTATGATATCTAGTAATTTTAAGTCATAGTTTATTGGGATGGAACTGCTTATCGCACTTTAAAAACCGACTCGAAAGAAAGAGCGGCAGTCATTTGAGACTGATAGATCGAAACTGATAGATCGAAACGAAAGTTCTTAAGAAATATACTTCCCGTCTCTCGTGGACTCATTGTCCCTATTTCTCTGTCTTTGTGTGATTCTTATTAATCGATATACAGGGTATTTTTTGATGATCAGTATGGGGATCTCGGAAACTAGGGAGATAGAGCATGTAAGTTGGGAAAGATTTGCAGTTTTACTGGCCCATTAATGACACTTTCGGATTTTTGTCAGGCTTATAGATATAATTCAATTTAGTCTCCCTCTAGTCCTTTGTTTTTGATGGGAATATAAATTAAGGGAATGGTAGATATGATTTTTAGTCATGTCCTCGAAGCATCTCGTTTTCAGATATGACACAAACTATTTTTTTTAAACGGGAAACCATAGTTGGCTATGGACATCGGACATTTTTAGAGCTAACGATATAACTCGTCATAAAATAACGGAGTTATGCTTTTCTCTGGGAAATTTTCACTTCTAACGTAGTTTAGCCATGGAATAGATTGATGTTATAATAACTATTCAAACGATTTTTTGTTAGGTCTAGATCAGACCCCGTTGTCAATGGTTAAGAAAAGTCTACGGATATAAAATTGACATTACCGCTTTCCTCACAGCCGCCTACAATTCTTCAATTGCTTGTAATACCCCTCCCTTAGTACCAATTCTAAAATAGAAGTTATAACTGACCAATGTGTAGCTATTTGATTTTTCCGACGTAACAAAGTTTGAAATTTATCTAAGTTTGTCTTATATACAGAGTATAAGCACTCCAGTTGGAACCATCAATTCTAAAGATCTCATATTCAATTATGCATGTCTTGAAAGTTACTTTCAAATTAGCGCTCCCCAATAATTTGAAAGGGAGAGACGCTATGATACCACACCAAACATTTAAACAGAATTTTATGTGTTGCTCCTAGGTGCGACTTTGTTCTATATTCGCCAAAGGGTTTTCTTTAGCGACCAAAAACTTTGGTGATTCATTGTGATCTACTGAACGTATGCTGTTAGTAAATCATAAGGACAACACCTTAATGGAAAAACCTTATGAACCATCCCGATATTGGGTTGTTCACAAGGACATGACCATTAGCAATTTCTTCCTTAATCATCGGCAACCAGGAACGACTGCCGCAATTCTACGGATGTAGTAGCGATACAACCCTTTTCATTTAACAAAATTAAAGCAGACTCTTTTAGTTTTCTTTTGGTGTTGTGTTCTTCTTTGTGTAATATAACTGAATTTTGAAACTGTATTTTTTGACCAAGATCCCAAGCAGGTTCACAAATTTTGGATTTTTGAAATTGTCGTTTTTTATGTAATTTTTGTGTTCATTTATTCGAACATTCAGAGGTCTAGAGGTTTCTCCAATATAGAATTTATTACCTTCACACGGGATTTTATAAGTGCAATTTTTTGTATTTTGAGTTGTGTTATTTGGTTTGGTTTTTGATATAATTGATTTTAGTGTATTTCTCGTTTTAAATGATGTTTTGATATTTTATCTGTTTCCCACTCTTTTTAGTCTTTCTGATAGACTCTGTATGTGTGGTATAGTTGTTGTATTAATGTGATTATCTAGGGAGTCAGTGTTACTTGGTGAAGTTCGATGTTGCTTGTTAGGGATTGTTTGGTATTCGATTTTGTTTAACTCGTTATTAATAAATTTATTTGGGTAATGATTGGCAGAAAGTACATTTTTTATAAACGTTTTTTCTTCATTGAATTTATTGATATTAGAACAGTTGGTTTTCTGTAAATTTCTATTTCAAATGTCGATTGTGTTTTGGTTATTAAAATGTCTAAGAATGGTAATTTGTTATTCTGTTCAAGCTCAAGTGCAAACTGAATAGTTGGTTCTGTGTTGTATATGTCGTTAAGTAATGCATGTAAATCCTCAAGATTATGTTCCCAAATAACCAAACCAAAGGTTTAATCTGTTTTGAGAACATTGTTTCTTCTTCAAATTTTTCCATAAAAATTTTGCTTAAAGCGGGAGACAAACAGGAACCCATTGCCATGCCAAAATCTTGTTGGTAGAAGTCATCATTAAGTTGACAATATGTTGTCTTTGTACAAAGTGTTAGTAGTTCCATTATTGTATTAATGGACATGTGAGTACGTTGATTTAGTAAATAATCTTGTTCTAATCGTTCTTTTACTATTGGAAGTGTTTTGATGACAGGGACATTATTGTATCGATTCACAATGTCAAAACTTGCTAGTGTGAAAGTATTTTTGTATTGTATATGTGATAGTTTTTCTAAGAAATGTGCGCTGTTTTTAGGATGAGAATTAGACTTACCAGTATGTGGTCAAATAATTGTTAAAAGGAATTTTGAGAGCTCACTGCATGGAGAATTTATGGTGCTGACAATTGGTCTTAATGGAATGTTGGGTTTATGAATTTTAGGTAATCCGTATAAATGGGGCGGTTTAGAATAGTGTTTCTGGATATTTGTAAAATTTTTCATGTTTATGGGAAATTGTTTGCTGTATATTCCAAACGTTTCGTGTCTAGGTCAGAACCCGTTGTCAATGGTTAAGAAACTATGAATAAAAAAGGCACAATTCGAAAATGAAAATTAGAAAGTTGGACTATAACCAATCGTATCGTCAAAAAAAGATACTATTCGTGTTTGAAATTATCATTAATATAAACTAACAAGCTGACAGAAATTTTAAAATCTGTCTTATTTTGACTGGAAGTTATTTTAACATTAATTCAATTTTTTTTACTATAATTGAAATGTCAGAAAGTGTTCTCATAGATATATCAATTGATTATGAAATTTTCCTTAAGTTTTTTAGTTGTAAACGAATTCATTCAAGAAATAGAATTTCATTTAAAATAACAAAAGTAGAGTCAACTTCCGGTATAACCGGAGTCCATTGTTGAAAATTTTCTATTTAACAAGAGCACCCAGAATCATCTGGCATTTTTTCATATATATAAAGAAACTGCAACAAACAGAACTAATTACCTTCCATAAGTTCTGACTTTTTTAAATTTAAAAATGTGTATGCTAAAACATACTAAAAGGCTACTTTCGTAGAACCCAAATAATTATCGTTAATTAATAATTCTAGGTAATATTGGGGCACTCCACGACGTCGCTGCCAGATCATGGTTTTACCTATTAGAAGAAAAAGGACCTTTAAAGAATGAAATACATAAATTAATATTTTTTTTGCGAAATTAAGTGCGACATCTACGATTTTCAGGAAAATCTAGCTCACGGAGACTCTAAATTAGGACTCGCACCGTGTGTAACGCTGTTTCCCTAGGATTCATAGGATAGAAATCAAACGAAAAAAAAATAATTGGATTTTGCTATGTAAACTAATTTAAAGTCCCTAACATAATAATTTTTTTACAATTTTTATTTACATGGTGTTGCTTCCTCATATATTTCAACCACCACATTTATATTTTAACATTTTCGTAAACTGTATAACTGTAATTCCGCTCCACCCTATATATGCAACTTTTTATAGGCTACCAAATATAACATATTTTAAATCAAACTGTATAACTATAATATCACACCACCATATGTTTTAACTACCCTGTATGTGTATATGCATTTGTTTATGGCCAGCTATTATAATTTTTTTAAACCAGCATGTATAATTATAATTCCAGTACATCCTATATTGCAACCACCTTGCAAACGCAAATGCTAAAAAGCTACCCTATAGGTATAACATTCTATTAACACTTTTTTAGCGACGTGCATAACAATACTTTTTCTCCTCCCTGTATGTCAGCTATCATTAATCCAACTGCTTATGGGGTACCCTAAACAATTATTTGTTCTCGCTTTTTTCTAACCATACTATAATTCCATTTGACGCTATATTTTAACCATCCTGCATAGCAACTCTTATGGACTATCTAACACATCTAACATATTTTGAACGACCCTGTATAATTATAATTTTATACCACCAATTCATATTATATGCATCAAATTAACATGCGAAATCATGAGATCTTGCCTGCCAATTTTTTCACATTGAAAACTTGATATGTCTAGCTATAAAAATATATTGCTACGAAAATATGACCGAGGAATAAAATAGTTACATGTTCAGAATTTACAAATACAATTTGTATTGAAAGAATATTTACAATAACAGTTTCACTTTCAAATAGGTCACCAAATCACCTTGTATTGAACGCCTTGAAATAGAAAGTAGCCGCCTTGGCTACTAATAATTTAATTTCTCAGTAAAACCATTTTTCCCAAAGATGAGACTCTCACCAGTCGATTTCTATCCATCTAAACTTCCAAATGGAAAAATTTTATCAAAATCGTTGGAGCCGTTTTTCAGAACTCAATTACATATATACATATATATTTACATATAAACAAATCTTGCTCGTATTATAGTATTAGCTAATTAGCTAATTACGTACATGCTTACATCTGTAAGGATTTGATGATAATTTATTATGCAACTGAAAAGAAATTATTGGTGGAAGTTAAATGTTTGTGAATGTTTTTTAAACAACAGACGATAAAGACAATTTCGGAGTGTGCCAAAATTCGCCCATCCAACAAATTTGTGACATGATTTATGTTTTTATATTTCATCACCAATTATTAATATATTTTATTGCTTATTCAAAGCGAAATTACATTAAGGCAGTAATATCCTGGGGAATAGCTTTATCTGATCCCTTAGATTATGTATAATTGATCTGGTATAATTGATTAAACAAGTTGTGTTCGGGTTAATGTAGTTGTTATCCCTAGGCTGTTCCTCTCTAATCATCCCCAGAAAATTGATTGGTTGAAATTCAGGTAAACTTCAAAACTCATTTCATCGCAAGGAGGCATTAACTGCCAAAACTCACAAACTAAATGCCGAGCAAATTCGAATGGTTTACTTTTGTAGAACCGCTGCATACCGATCCATTTAAATATTTCATCTCGATTTCCTACGACAGCGTCTCAAAACTTTCAAGTAATATAAGTTCGCGAACAACTCGTATTTGTAGTGCCGATACCACGTCATGAAATAAAATATAGAGTTCGAGGTAATGCCTCAGATTTTTAGTTTAAAAACTTTCGGTCACATGACAAATGAAGGGAGCTGCAAAATATTCGAAACTTTCATTACACTTTTCGAATTTTGTTACCGAAATTTAACAGAATGTTGGTACATGTAGTAAAAACTTCTGAACCCCAGTACAGTCTGTTCTTACTGAGAAATTTTATTGTACGATCATAAAACATAAATGGAGTTTTGCTGTGAGACCGGAACACTTATGGGTTTGTGTGACGTGTGTCTCTTACTCACGTTAAACTCCAAATTTGATCTTCTCAAGCACATCAGCGTTGAATCGCTGTTCTTGCTGAGGTTTCTGAATTTTGTTCGCTCTTTGCTCGAATGGTGCGTGAGGCTCTAACAACCAAACTCTGTTGTATTTCGGCAATATACTTCACTCTTAACTTCGTTCCTTATTGTGTTCAGGCGTTTCATCGGAATAGAGTTTGTTTTCAAGATGACCTGTGACTCTGTTACGTAACAGCTCAGACAGAACTGCAATTGGAGTATTTTATGTGCTGTCCGCTCCTGATCTGATCTGAGTTGATTGTTACGCTGTTGCTGTGATTGTAGTTGTAGCTCCTGGGCTATAGCTCTTTGGGCGAAAGTGGTGCGACTCTCAAACACCCTGGTACGTCCTGCCAGTCCAGCGCCGGTTTCACACATACTCAGATGATCACCAGACATAGACTCTTTTCCGAGGTATCTATTTCGTAACTTCCTATTTTAATGGGAGATGTCACCAATAGAATATGATGACTTAGATAGCTTGAACCCGCTGGGTGTGACGTCCCAATTGAAACGATAAAAACTATACTTGTAGACGCGAGATGACATTCTATTATGGGAAGCGCAACTGATGAAGGTTCCCGAAACAATATATATATATATATATATATATATATATATATATATATATATACATATTGTCTTGAGTATAAAAGAATGACACCTCGAAAAGAGTATTAAAAACTATAATGAGGGAATGAAAAGAAAAAAATAGGGTAGATCAGTGATCAGCTGCCTCTTCTGTTGCCTTCTTGCGACAGATGGGGAATTCCATGGAGACAGATGGAGCTATTCTATACCGGTGACTAAATTATTGTTAAGAGAGAGAGGAGAGAGAGAGAGAAATCTAGTTCCCTCTAGGGAGAAAGAACTTAGGAGCATAGAAGCATAGAAGCTGTCAGGTTTTATTGTGTTACAAATTAAGTTGAAATTTTTCTGCATGTCAATGCGCTTTCTCTTGATACATAGGTTTTATTTAATAATATTTATTGAGGATTTACAACTCGGGATGATCAAAATGGATGCTAAGTATTCATATGGCTACCCTGAAATGTTTATGCATATAAAATGTATAGTCAGTTTCACGAAAAGTACCGTAACGTAATATGGGAACCAAAGCACATAGATGTTAGAAAAAGTAGAGTGTCCCTTCTAGAATAGGATAACCATATAGTTTCTGCAGGAAACATATTCTAATGATTCATATCCAAAAAAGTGAAAGATACAACGAACTATTTACAGGTGTAGTCTGACCTGGTTTTCAATGCTGTTTCTAGATATACAGGTAGCACAAGAAGATCATGTATTACAGTTGAACAGATTTCAAGTTGGAAGAACTTGAAAGAGTTGTCTTTAAAACTTATAAGTGGCGTTCCTAGGTACAACTTTGATATAAGATAGCGCATTAGCCAAAGATGTGATAAGGAAAAACTTTATGAACTATCCCGAGATGGCAACTCTTGTATTTTTCGTTTTGTGTTATGTTGTTCTCTGTGAAGTATAGTTGAATTGTCAAACTGAATTTTATTGTCTAGGTTCCAAACATGTTTCAAATTTTCGATTTTTCAAATTGTCGTTTCTTTATGTAATTCTTGGGTTCATTAATTCGTACGTTTAATGGTCTCGATGTCTCCAAAATAAAATTTATTGCATTCGCAAGGAATCTTGTATATGCAGTTTTTTGAGTTCTAAGTTGTGTTAGTTGGTTTTGTTTTCGATATTAGTGATATATGTGTATTTCTTGCTTAGAATGTGGTTTGACATTAAATCTGTTGCCCACTCTTTTCAATCTATAAATTATTATGTCTTCCTTGTATGTCTTGGATGTTAGAATTTTACAACAGATATTCTCAATGTTTGTTGGCAAATCATCTTTAGAGAATTATATTAGTAGTAATTATAATGATTGTATAGATGAAAATATTTCAGTTTTATATCACATCTATTTAAGTTGACGTAACCAGTTCGGCATAAGATATTTTATTATCAAACGATTACAAATTGTTCAGTCAGATAGACACTTAAAAAGAAGAGATTTAATAAATTTAATTTTTTAGAAAAAACCTTGAAATAAAACACTAAACTATTGACAACTACTCCAGAGTCGGAGTTGCCTCCAAATACGGTAAGTATAATATAATATACAATGCATATCTTATACCGGGTGTCAATTAAGTCCCGGGACGACTGAATATTTGCTAAAGTACTTCATTCCTGGAAGAGTTCAAGGTCATTCCTTTTGTAAGATTGGCCAAAGAATCCGATGGTGACCTTGGATATGACCTTGAAACTAATTTTTGAGGTTATTGTGAGGTCAACCTGATTTTTTTACATCCGGACATGTATAGAGTTATGAGGTTGAGGTAAGCCCTAGAGGTCAAATAGAGGTCAAATAATGACTTCTTTTGGCTTGAAATTTCTTACTCAGGAGTTTGGAGGTCGCTAAGTTAGAATCAAGTACCGAAATTTCGATTTTTTCCAATCCAAGTTACCGATTTCAAGGTGGTGGATTAAAATCATAGAAGTAGCATACGTAAAATTTTCCGCTCCTTTCGAATCCGGTATCAAAAATAAGGGTTTCCACATGAAAAAATGAGGTTGACCTTCAAATGACCTTGAAAATGAGGTGTAAGGTCAAATCCAAGGTCACTGTTGAGTTAGTTACCTAGGGTATGATCTTTGTTTGTTTCGTTTTACAATTGAACTCGCGAGATTTTTAAGAAATTTTTCCAGAAATGAAGTACTTTAGGAAATATTCAGCCGTCCAGGGTATTAATTGACACACAGTATACTGGAATACTGGTTTACATTTTGTAGACATACCTTTGTCTAAAAATAACTGTGAGGAAGGATTTCTTTACAGACGTCTAGTAACCCGGGCAATTTTACGAAATAGCCTTAATACGGTAACACCGTGGCAGCGGCGAATTAAAATAATAATTGGAGTTAGAGCGTCCAATTGCAAATATTTCTCTACTTCTGAGGGTGTAAGGCCTAGCATTGATTAAGAAATGATTACTTAAATATTCGGAATCAAAGAGATTATTAATTATCTTATATAAGAAAAATATGTCAGAACATTTCCTCCTGAATTCTAGGGTTACCATGTTGTAAAATTTTAAATTTTCAGTGTATGGATGAAAATGTCTTTCCCTTTTAAAACGATAATTTACAGCATTTATAATTTTTTTTTTGGACGTTTTCTATTCTAACAATATATTTATGATAAAAGGGATTCCAAACTGTCGAAGAATATTCTAATATAGATCTAACAAGACTGTAGTATAGGGTGGTGAGCGATCTGACATTTTTGAAACCTTTGGTTATTCGTAATAAAAAATCCAACATTTTTTGAGCCTTTTGAACAAGTAATTCAATATGTATTTCAAACGACAGTTTGGAATCTAATACAACCCCAGATTCCTAACGTGATCTACATACTTCAATTTGTCACCTAGTAAATATAGATCACAAGGGGTTCGTGAGTGACTAGGTTTTCTGGTGAACACGATGGAATGACATTTATCACTATTAACAAAAATTCTGTTTCTTATACAGTAATCAGAGAATCTGTTTAAGTCATTTTGCAACTTTACATAATCAGAGGTGTCCCTGATAGTTCTGAAAATTTTTCTCCATATAAAATTTTCAAGTACTTATTTGTTGCAGGAAAAAAATTTGAGGAGAGAAAACCCAATGAATAGGCAAAATAACTCTACATATTTATATTAAGTTCATTAATTAATTTCCTTTTTTTTCATTTACCTCCAACAGTGTGCTTTTCTAGTTTGTCAAATTTGGGTTTATAGAAAGCTTTTGTTAATTATGTTTATCATATATTATGTTTAACTTTATTGCAAATATACAATTTTGTCACAAATTAAATTTGTCAAATTCCGAATTAGATCCTGTTTATTATATTTTATGGGGAACAAATGAAGTAGTAATTATTGCAAAAATTCTATCAAATAAAAAGCTTCCGGAATTACTGTTATTGACGGACCCAAAAACACACACACACACACAACAGGAGTAAACAGAACTACAATTAATTGAGCTTCATGGCCCTCGGCGAACATCCATTAATAATGTGTACGTAAAAAAATTCGGAAAATTGCACTATATGTTTCGCAATCACAAAGTTATTGTATTGGAAGCGTAATATGATCCGCATATCCATTTATGTTATAGCATGCATTAATAATATGTCAAGTGAGTAGGTGGGTGTTATATTTGCGCGATACTTGCTCGTTGAAATGATTGACATTTTGATTATTTACATTTTTTGTACAGTGCTGATTGTGTTGATGTTGTAGTAAGGGAATCATTTTTTGCTTTACTGCTAATTTATTTATTTATTTATTTATTTACCAGATACATTCCACGCATATTTACATAGTAAATCCTACAAGGTAACAAAGCTACCTGCTCGTAGGCTGGTATATACTTACAAACTAACCACTAAGTAAACTAATTAACTAAAATTAAACTAATTGGATAAAATAAGTTTCATTGTACTTAATATATATACACATATACACACATACATATATATATATATATATATATATATATATATATATATATATATACATATACACACATATATCAAGTTGTCCATAACACAACAGTTGTATCCTAAGTATTTTAAACATTTTTCATAATCCAGGGTTTAAGTTTTGTTTTAATCTTATTTATCTTTTCTGTTGCCATTATTTTAAGTTTATTTGGTAAAGAGTTAAATGTTATTATTGCTCTATAGTAACTATTCTTGACGCTGACAGTTTTACTTCTGTTGGGGATTTGAATGGTTTTATTTCTTGTTATGCTCGTAGAATTATTGAATACATTACTAAGCGTTTTATAATGATATACTACAGATTCACATGTAAACAGTTGTTTAATGTTGAGTGGTTATTTTTGGTTAGGTATAACTTGTTTCTTTTCTATAATTTTTAGTAGTCTATTTTGAAATCGCTGAAGCATTTGTAAAGTGTTATTATATGCTCCTCCCCATGCTATTACTCCGTAGCTAATAACGCTATGGAAAAAACGTAGTATAACATAAATAAGGTTTCAGTGTTCATAGATTTACTTAAATTATAGAAAAAATATATAAGGTACTTAGTTTTACTTAAAATATATTTAATATGTAATTCCCACGTTAACCTATAGTCGAGAACTACACCCAGATATTTAAAATGTTCTACCCTTTTTATATTGAGTCCATTGATATTAATGTTTATGCGTTCAGGAACACTGTTAGAATAGTTGCCAAAGGTAATATACTCAGTTTTGTCAATATTTAGTGATAATTAATTTACAGCCAGCCAATTACTTATTTCAATTAGGTAGTTGTTCATGTTAGTTTCAACTTCCTTCCAAGTGTCTCCACTAGCTACAACAGCCGTATCATCGACAAATGATATTACAATACCGTCAGGCAATAGCTTTAAAAGTTCATTAATATATAATATAAACAGAAACGGTCCTAAGACAGTTCCTTGTGGAAGACCTGTACTAATCTGAGAGAATTCACTCATTATATATTTGTTTGAAAATTGTTTGAATATTAGACGTTATACTCTTTCTTGGTAAGACTCACAATAGACTTAATAGAAATAAATTTTCTGTGAGTTCAAGAATACTTTTTAGATCGAAAATAATCTTTTTAACCGACTTCCAAAAAGGAAGAGGTGATCAGTTCGTCGGCAGCTTTTTTTATGTATGCTCAGTGTTTATTCAAATAAGTCTTCGACAATTTTGATGATTTAAACGGCATTGCATTATGGGATATTACAGAAAAGTACCATAACGTACTTCTGTAACGTAAGATTTAGTGTTTCCAGAAAATCTGGAAAAATCATAATCATTCTATAAAATTATATTCCAGCCTGACGAAGATCAGAAAAACATGTGCAAAAAACTGTATATATCAATGTAAATGTTAAAATTTCATCATAAATATCTAACCCAAATGTCAAACGTTTTTTATTTTAAGCCAGATGAAGGCGGTTCTTTTTTAAATCTATATGTAAATAGGCAAAGCCAAAACGATTAGGTACCATTTTCTCATCCGTCTCTCAACCGATTTTCTTCGTGTTTGTTTTGTTTAGTAGCTACTGACGACCTTCAGTGCAGAATGCTAACATTAATTTATAATATTAGTTCATTCATTAAATAAAATATAATAAAAATTCATTATTTACGTCCATAATGTCAATGCCAAACAACTGAATGTGCCGGCGCCGCCAGACTCAAAACATTGAATAATTATATAAAGAGGGACCAATGCTGTTATATACTTAGAGCATGTACTTCTGGAAGTGGCATGTAAGCATTGTTATTGTTCAATGGTAAAGTTATCGTTGTATATTATAATTATACAGGGCGATTCCGGATATGTTAAAAATCATTTGCATATATAGAGTGTTTAAAATATAGAGTAGAGTGCAATTATAACTAATAAAATACTTATATAGGGAAGCCCATTAGCGGTTGAACTTACAGGGTTCTTGGAATAGAAGGTGCAGTAGAATTACAGTTATACAGGGTGGTGCAAAAAATATTATACAGAGATGCATATACAGGGTGGCGGAAATGGAAATGCCCATAAGCAGTTGTATATATAGGGCAGATGAAATATAGGGTGAGAAGAATTATAGATATAGAGGATTATGATAAAACATGTTAGAAAAGGAAATGATTTATAGAGTAACTCACAAAGAGTTCCATATATATAATGATTGAAATGTAGGTCGGAGTCGAATTATAGTTACAGAAGATAGTTAAAATTTCATAAACATAAAGAGTAAATATGGTGGCTCATAGGCAGTGGCATTTACAGAATGGTTTACCGGGTTGTTCAAAAATGTTAAAAAATATTACACGTGGTCCATGAGCAGTTGCATATACAGGATGGTGGAAATATATATTGAGACGGAATTATTATATTGAGGATTTTAATAAATGTTAGAGAATTGAGTGCAACTATAGCTATACACGGATGTAAGAAAAATTAAATATGTAGAGTAGCCCATTAGCGTTTGAACTGTGGTCATATTAAGTGAAGAATTACGAATTTGAACACAAATAACGTCCTATAAATTATATATGAGAAAAAAATTCGTTTCTTATTTGTAGAAGCGAGATGTAAGACCGACTATCTGTTCTCCCTAAAGTCCTAGAATAGAATGTCACGATAAAATTTTCAGGTTACTTAACCTGCCAGAAATATTGACACAATTGGTCGAAATTCGACAACTTGGCGACAGCTAGAATAAATTATTTTCTTTCACGCCAGAAATTCACAATTAATAACACACTACTTTTCTTGGACTAAGTAAGTCATTACTTGTAGATCAGTTCATCCACTAATGTCTTGCTCTTGCTGTGCGGCCGCCTTTATACCATATTTCAGTTACTCTCGATTGTTCTCATAGTATCCATGTCTGTCTAATTTATATGAAGATTACCTCTCGACAGGGATTTTGAGAATTTCCACTCTATGGTGAGGTTATGTACAAAGCGAACCACATATTCACAGTTTATGTATGTTTAGTCCCAAAATATGTATTGACCCTACAGATGGCGTTGTCGACGAATTATTAAACTTCATATATAAAATTATTGGATAGTTTGTTACTAATCTTGTAACTTGCGAGGGATTTAAAGTCATATTCACATATTCAACACGATATCTCATAGTTATAGTAGTATCTAATAGATGGCTATGATTGATTTATGTGTTGCAATATTTTGTACTATAATATGCTTTTACCTAGAAGCAGTGAAAGATTTCGAAGTGAAAATCAACAAGGTTACTCCTTGTAACAACTGGTGCCCTCACCTACTGTGTAATGGGGAAAATATTATAAATAGGCCCTGAGAGAAAAGGGGAATGCTGCCACCACCCGAAGAAAATTTGTCTTGGAGAGAAAGACTCCGGGAACCCTTCTCTATAAATGTTGGCTGAAAATAAATAATATAAAAGGAACTTTACTGCCCCTTATCTGCCTTGACTCTCAGTCCTTGATAGCTTCCGGTCTTCGTCACCTAGCCTCCTCTAAGAGGGTAAGTTCCCAGGCTTCGCAAATGCTAGTGGTTGTATGGGAAGAAGGAAGGAGTTAAAAGTAAAAAAGCAAAAAAATGACATATATATTGAAAATAAAATTAAAAGAAAAAAATTAGAAACAATAATACCGCAATGTAACTAAAAGACAACTGGAAAAAGACTTTAAATATTGTTAGTTAAACAATCTGACCCGTGAGGGGTTGCTAGTCCCCCATCGGGCGCGTCCCCAGGTGGCGGATAGGGGAATGCCTCCTAGATATGGGAGGTGCCGGGGAAATGAAATACCCGGGGCGGACCAAAACTAGCACTGACCAGTGGCAGCTGGCTGGTCAAAACTGGTTACAGGCACAAGTTAATATAACTTTGATGGTTGTAACACAGACAACAACCGGCGGAGTGGAAACCACAAAAACGGCGATTGTACAGCGATGAGGAAGGCAAAGGGAAACCACCTCATCATCTATCCCTAGTAAAATCACCATGAGCTTACAACAAAAAGAAACAGACAATACTGATCATGGAAATCGGAAACCAAGATCCGGCAGGGGAGGACAATCACAAACAGACGACAGGGCCTCTCAGGTCGTCAATATGCGAAATCCCTGTCCTTTGAACATGAAGAAAACCAGGAAAGAACGCTTAAAGACGAGGCTAATGATAAACGAAACGAAGTTGAAGATTACCACAAATCACGAAACTAAAAACAATTTCAAGATTGCGACATGGAATGTCAGAACAATGTTTGAACCAGGGAAGCTGGCTAATGCATGTCACGAAATGGACCGCTTACAACTGAGTATATTAGGCATAAGTGAAACAAGGTGGCCTCATACAGGCAATACTAGATACATGGGAAAAACATTCTATTACTCAGGCAACAACAACCCAGACCACCGAAACGGAGTAGGCATTGTACTAGACGAAAAATCCAGTCGATCAGTAACAAACTTCATACCTCATTCAGACAGAAACTTACTGATTCAACTGGCGGGAGACCGCGTCAATATAAATATAATTCAGTCATACGCTCCAACGGCCGACAAACCTGATTCTGAATTGAACTCCTGGTACGACGAAATAAAAACCCTTCTAAAATATACCAAACCGCAAGATGTTAACATCATAATGGGTGATTTTAATGCAAAGATTGGCCGCGGAAGAGTGGATAATCTGATCGGAGATTATGGTCTGGGCGAACGTAACGACAGGGGGGATAGACTTATAGAATTCTGCCAAGAACAGAATATAGTTGCCACAAACACTTGGTTTAAACTACATCCTAGGCGATTATATACTTGGACTTCTCCACAGCATACAGTGAACCGAATCGTAAGGAATCAAATAGATTACCTTCTCATTAACCATAGACACCGCAATGCAATAACAAGCGCCAAAACCTTCCCGGGAGCCGACATAACATCCGATCACAACCCGGTGGTCGTCAATGTTCGCATAAGACTGAAAAAGATAATTCACAAAAAAATTGAGAACAAGGTGGATATCACGCTACTTAAAGAGGAGCCAATCAGGAAAGAGATAGCAAAGGAACTAAATAACCAGCTACTAACGATGAAAACAGTAGACGCCAACGACGACAGTGTAGACGCAAAGTGGCAAAGAATCAGGGACATAATGATATCAATAACTGAAGACAAACTAAAATCGAGCACGAACAGGAAAAAGAAGGAGTGGATGACGAAGCAGATCTTAGAGCTAATTGATAGAAGGCGAGAACAAAAGGGAAAGAACGAAAATGAATACAAACGGCTAAAAAAAAGGGTTAAGACCGAAATCAAAATAGCAAAAGAACAATGGATGCGAGTACAGTGTGAAGAAATTGAGGAACTCCAACGCAAGAACGACACATATAATCTATACAAAAAAATCAAAGAGCTATCAGGTCAAAATAAAAGAACACAGAGCTCACTAATAGACAAGGAAGGACAACTAATAACTGAGGTCCGAGAACATATCCTAACATGGGAAAAATATATTTATAACATGTTCAAAGCTGAAAGAATTGAAATGAACACAAATAATGCAAACGACACAGGACCAACAATAATAAAAAGTGAGGTAATAAACGCAATCAGAAATCTGAAAAACAATAAAAGTCCAGGTCCTGACAATATTCACTCTGAAGTAATAAAACTCCTTGACGAAGACAATATTAGCTACCTCACAGACTTATTCAACCAAATATATACATCCGGAGAACTACCACAGGAATGGCTGAAATCCACATTTATTCCCATCCCAAAAAAAGCACAGGCTCGTACATGTGCCGAATATCGACTGATCAGCCTAATGAGCCAAGTACTCAAAATCCTCCTGAAAATTATTCATAACAGAATACATCCAAAGTGTGAATCTGTCCTAGGGATGGAACAGTTCGGATTTAGAAGTGGTCTAGGAACGCGCGAGGCCTTATTTAGTCTCCAGATACTCACTCAGAAATGTCATGATCAGCATAAGGACCTGCATATATGCTTTGTAGATTTCGAAAAAGCATTCGACCGAGTGCAACACGAAAAATTATTTAAGGCCCTCGAGAATATAGGGCTAGATGAGAGGGATACACGGCTTCTAAAAAACTTGTACTGGCACCAGACCGCTAACGTAAAAACTAACAACGGAATATCTGAAAACGTCAATATTTGCAGGGGAGTCCGACAAGGTTGTGTACTATCCCCAACACTCTTTAACATTTACTCCGAACATATATTCAATGAGGCACTCAGTAACTGCACAGACGGAATTAAAGTAAATGGTGTAAATATATCCAACATCCGTTACGCGGATGACACAATACTACTGGCTGATTCTGACACGGGATTACAACGCATAGTTGATAGACTTTACACAACATGCGAAGCATATGGAATGTCCATCAATATCAAGAAAACCAAGATAATGTCAGTATCACGGAATCAAAACATCCCTATACCTATCCTAATAAATGGGGTAATGTTAAAGAGAGTAGACCGCTTCAAATACCTGGGATGCTGGATCGACGCAAAACTAGATCCTGAAGTTGAAATAAAGGCCAGGATAGAACAGGCCCGAGGCAATTTTAACCGTCTCAGAAACATACTGTGCAATCAGGACTTGGATAAAGATCTGCGCTGTAGACTATCTAAATGCTACGTGTGGTCCACCTTACTGTATGGTGTCGAGGCATGGACATTAAAAATCACCTCCTTGAATAAACTGGAAGCCTTTGAGATGTGGACATACAGAAGAATATTGAAAATTCCTTATACAGCCCACGTATCAAATGAAGAAGTACTTAGAAGACTGAACAAAGAGAGAGAAATCCTTCACACTGTAAAAATAAGGAAAACATCTTATCTTGGTCACGTACTAAGGGGAGAGAAGTATTACATCCTCCAACTCATAATCAAGGGCAAGATTGAGGGAAAACGTTCAATTGGAAGAAAAAGATTGTCGTGGCTCCGAAACATAAGAGCCTGGACGGGACTGAATTTTGAAGAACTGATAAGAACGGCTGAAGATCGAGAAGCCTTCGCCATGGTGATCGCTAACCTCCGATAGGGAGATGGCACCGGAAGAAGAAGAAACAATCTGACAAAACAAATGTAAAATTATGGTTGTTAACCAACCCCAAAATACAATAATAACTTTATAGAACACAATACTAATTATACCCACTAATACTGGGGATGAAAGGGGCAATTCCACCCTCGTTAAGCTCTATCGGTGCCTACTACAATAAGTCTTCCCTTATATCGGCAACCGTTGGTGAGCCAGTTTATCGAACGAATATATGAGTATATCCCCAGGAATATATATGTATATATGTATGAAAACACAAGATAAAACAAAACCAAATTTAAACAATACATCACGACAAGAAAACAAAATTTTTGCCGTTCGTTCCGTTTATCGACTCAGGCAGTCAGATGTAATCCTTACAAGTTCGCGATCTGGCTTTGCGTACTCCGACGCTGCTTCGTCCCTATCACGAGGTTTCTTCCCGGCCGTTTGGTGGTCTAAGAAATCTCTACCCTGGATTCAGAATCTGAACCTAGAACTCTACAGACAAACCCACAGGTTTTTGGCACTAACACTCCTCTGTTAGGAAAATGTAAAGGTACTCACCGGATGCGAATTATCCTTTAATCTCAAAAGGTTTACCTATGAATCAAAAGAAAATATACCTCACTAACTTTCTAGCTAGCTAAAGACTAATCAAAACACACTCGCGACTCTCGCGGTTCCCGTCCCTCGGCGATAAATTTTATAACAACTCTTTAATTTACTTCCTAGCGCCCTATTTGAACAGGTGAAACGTTCCTCTTTGTGTCCGTCGAGCCACGTACGACTCCTTTTCTTGAGTTCCGACCACGAACTCGTTTGGAAATTGGACTTCCTCTTGAATCATGGCCCACTCCCATATGGGTACCATCTTCGCGAATAAGTTAACAACAAAACCCCCTACCCCGTGAGTTTTTCATTATCTGATTGGCTGCATCTTCCGCCATAAGCCGACTTGTCCTACGCATGTCTCTTTCTTCCGAATTTAAAATTCTAGTACAAACTTTTAATTAGGCCGGCAACATCAGCGATTTTTCTCTAACTGCGTATAATAGGCCATCTTTGTTTTTTTTTTGTTTAAAATGTTGCAACACAGTTTGTGTTGACCTGGTTTTTTAACACGTACAGGATTTCAACTTTCTCCTAACCCTGAATCGACAAAAACACAAAACGGAACGATAAACATAAACTATTCATTGCGTCAATAAAATTATTACAACATGGAAAACGGGTTAAGTTTCGCAATATATGCAAGTGGTATACATTGTGTGAAATTTCACAATTTTAGCGACGTGTTTCATGTTCTGCAGTACGAGCGGAATTTACTAAACGCCGCAAAAGCCAAGGCGGTTTTTAGTTCACTTACGTGATTAAATATTAGCTAACATCTATTTGCTAAAAAAATTAAGAAAAATTGGCCTTATGCCCTCTTGTAAACATCATCGGCATGTTACATCCTTGATGATGACAACTTACAGTTGTTGAAACAGCGTTGATTGTTTAAAATAAAGGTTTGGTGTTACGGTGCAAAACTTCGTTTTTACATTTGTGACACAGCAAAGCTTCCACAGCATTTCCATTAAAAAATGCCTTAATAACTAAGTTCCTCAAAAAAAATCAGATTTATTTTGAAAAATGCATAGCTATGACAACAAACACGATATTTTTTTCACAGCCAACTAATTGAAAAAGTGTTTTTTTAATAGTTTACATTTTCTGTAATCCGAAAAGCAGCCTATTAGACATGGTTCTAACGCTCTTTTTATGTGGTATTCAATGACGTATAATTCAAAAATGGCGGTCATAAGAAATAAAAATCTAGAATGACTAGAAAAAGAAATTGTTAACGTCAATCCATTGGCCGTAGTCGCTAACACAAAACTACAATATTTTACCAAATTTGATTAGACAATGGCGAATATTTAATTAATTTCAATACAATACGGTTTTAAATAGATATAACTATGCAAGTAATGTGTTAATAAATAAAGTCGCATAACTTAAAATTTCTGTAGAATTTGTAGATTTTAAAAATCTAGAGCTTACTGTGTGTCGGCTACTGATATAACTAGGAAAATGTCTGCCGCACTGTTGTAGGTATTCAAAACTAAAACCGCTGACTCTTATAGAATACAGAATAAGTTAATAGATTTTTTTCGAATTTACGTGTATAAAAGGAGCGTCTGCGGATTCCAAAACTTTTCATTGAATATTTACAATGGACTTGCGCAATCATAAATCTCCATGAAAAACTGCAAATTGAGCAACCCTTACACATAAGCCATACACCATTGAATTGGTAGAGGGGCCGAAATGCGATATTAAAAGACCTTGCCCCGGGTGGCCGGCCATCTTTCAGGGCTTATCTTCCGGAGGTTCCCCGCAAAGATAAGACTCCGCTGGCCACATGCAGGGATTAAGATAAAGTCGCTTGACCGTATTTGACAGTGTATGGATAATGGATAACGGTCAGACGCAACGATGATTTTTTTCCCATATAGGTGCTTGCTTAGAGATAACTTCCGAGAGGAAGCATTTTTCAGAACAAAGACGCCGTTGATTGGATTTGCGGAAAGTTTTGACGAAAACAAAAGCGAAAGCTCGGAGGGTTGACGTTGCACGGGTTTCGGGGAAAGAGTTTTCTTTTCAGAAGGTGTAATTTCGTATAGACGTAAAATTTAATGGAGATATGATTGAAATTTTATTACGTGTATAAGCTATAATGAAATTTTATTTTTGGGTCTGACAGTTTTAGATGAACGTTTAGTAATTGATTGAGAAAAGGGTGAGTCAAACTCAGCAAATGTTATTAAAATTCAGAAATTCTATCTACTAAGAATTGTGGATAACTCAGCTTCCGAATTAATGAAAACTAGTGATCCCCAGTGGTCAAAGTTCGAACCTATTCCATCAAATTGTGAACATTATTGAGGTTCGGTAGTCAAAAGTATATGTCTAATAGAAATAAAGTTGAGGAAAAACCGGAGAAGATAGCGTCATGAAAACCCCCTCCCCCTCAAGTCGTTCATGTCATATTGACAACTCTGATGAAATAAGAAAATATGTGAGAATTTAATCAAATATAGGTATTCCAAATAATTTTGAATAATGCGTGATCCCCCAGTTTTTGGTGAGATTGCACCTTGTAACCTAAAAGTATGTCCAATAACTGATTGTCAATATGTTACACCACATCTTCGAAAGATTGTGAAATTAATGTACTAATAAAATATTTAAATTCACAACAAAAACTTACAAAATAATTATAACGAAAGTTACTGCTACTTGTCCCAAAAACCAATACATACTGATCTACTACATTGACTATTTTACTTCTGAACAATAAACAACGCACCTCTAACATCTCTCAATAGTTTTACCGTTTTCCAAGGAAAAATATTTTCAATAAAAATATATTTCTTTGTAAAATAGACATATGTACCTAACTTACCATAATAAATCGGTAAATGCATTGAATTTCTTTAATTTTAAATGCACATCATTAAAAAGGCAATCACATGTTTATTTTAGGTAAAAGCCTTGTAATAAAACCAGGACTTTGCAGAACTGGAACCATGTAATATAAAATAAATTGTTTATTAGATAAAATCCATGAACACAATACAGTAACTAACTGATTTTCTACCCAAAAATAGTTGAAAGATTCGGCCATTAAATATATTCAAATATGTAGTTATAACTTTTAACAAAAAAAAAAAAATCCCTTTAAAACAATTAATATTATATTAAATTATAAATTAATATTAAATGTAATATTTAAAACATTAGAAAATACCTACATTTTTTGATTTGAGACTGAAAAAAATCAATAATCTTAAAGTAAGTAATAAAACGAAATAAAACCTTTATTTCACAGTTAACGATTTCATATCGTAAGCAGAAAATGAAATCAACCAACTCAAAAGTTAGTATGAAGGTGTTATATTTACTATTACATTCCAAATAACTACAAAACATCAATAAACCTTCAACCAAAATTTCAAAATTCAATATAATTTCATTAAGTTATATGAAGCACATATAAAGAAATGACTATTTCTGTTTTGTATGGAAATATAAAGAAATATGAGCACCTGCTGTTAATTAATGATAAATAAGTAATACTTACATTTGTTTAAAACTTTTCGTAGTGAATGAAGCTAAAATTTTGAACTTTACACATTGAATTTACCTCATGCTATAATAATCTTACACCAAACAATGTTCTGAAATGTCAAAATTCAAATTAAGGCGCTACATTAAAGATAGCTAGATACATAACTTTTTGTCTTGAATATTACAATCAGTGCATTAACATTTTTTGTAAGCTTATTCACATCATATGCAATTTATACGGTAAAGATTAAAAGAATATTTAAATTGAAAGCTTAACATTACAATTAGTAAAATAACAGAAATAAATTCATCAATTGCAACATATTCTTATTTTAGTTGACAAACCATATTTACAAATCAACGAAAGTTGCAAATTTGGAGAAGCCGACGAAGGGCCATTATTATGTCACACAAATGTCATACAAATTTTCTTGGGTTCAAAATTCCAAATTTGTTACTATATAGTTAAATTTAATACGCCTTTCATAATTTTCTCTCCAAGTAATCTGGCAATACTGTTACTTTTATCTGTTTGGAATTGACAGTATGGAAGTAAATAATGTTTTTTATTATACTTTATTTAATGAATGAACCAATATTATAAATAAATTTTATCATCCTGCACTGAAGGTCGTCAGTTGCTACTAAACAATACAAAAATAAAGAAAATCGGTTGAGAGGCAGAGGAGAAAATGGTACCTAACCGTTTTGTCTTTGCCTATTTATTTATAGACAAAATATTGAAGGCTTTGGTAAAGCGTTTGTCGCCATCTGCATAATTTTCTTATCGAGAATAATGTTGACGTCATTCATGAAATGCAAATTGCCATTGAAGAACAGCAGGAAAGATCCCAGGATATGTTCTTGCTAGCCCATGTGTACAAAACCACACAGGAAGTGCTACTTTAGTAAACTTTCCCAGTGGACAGTATATGTGAGGTTATCATAAAAGTCAGTAAATAAACCATTAAAAAATATTTTATTGTAACAGTATATAGGGTGGTCCAAATTATGGAAATCCCTGAATAGTTCTTCAAGAAGGCATTTTTTGAAAAATGATAAATACAAAAGTCTAACGGTGATCTGACGGCCACGTCAAGGGCAAATGCTTTTTTCAAATGAGAATCCCCATTTTTTATTGCAGATTCAACAAGTGCAGAAATTTTCTGTCCAATATGACCCTTAGTAGAAATCCATTTCACCTTTGTAGTGGTCAAGGACATGATCAAGGACATTCCTGAGAGTAATCAAGGATTCCATACTTTTGGAGAACCCTTAGTGAGTTTCTTACGTAGTTGGTTTTGTAGGTCCCTTTAAGTACTTTTGTTGATTACTTGAATGGCTCCTCTATATAGGTCTTCAGCTATAAACCGCTAAGACAGTTAAATTTGGCTTATATTTACTTAATCATTGATGTTAAACACCGGTTAATTTACAAGGCTATATGAGGTAACAGTAAAAATACTGGCGCATTTTCCCCATTATTAACAAAGTCGGTATTTATAGAATTAGGATACATGTTGCCCCTTATATCTTCACATCCTTATTGTGGATGGACCATAAGAGAAGCTAGATAATCTTAATAAAACTGGAACAGATAACTCCGTTATTTAAATCCTGCCGAAACTTTGTCGTGCTGTTGAGGAAGGTAGTCAGTGAGACTACAGAACAGAATGTGCTGCAGTGTAGAGCGAAACTTCTGAACAAATTTACCAATAAATACTGTTGATGAAAATGGTAAAATCGGAGATCAACTTTCCGTCATCAAGAAGTAATGAATGGTCAATGCTGACCCAGACCCCCCCCCTAACTGGCAGCAGGCTTGGTTAAACGTATTGTAACTACAGCAATACCACTTAATGTTTAGAGCCAGATACATAAAACATTTTACGACTGTACTTACCCTGAGTTCATAAATAGTGGCAAATACAAGAGTATGTCAGCGAAAGAGAAAATCATACGAAGTAAAAACATCAAATTGTAACTGTTTACTGCCAGAAATATTAAAATGTTGCCCTGCGAATAATAGTTGGGTCTGAATCCGGCTTAACAGGCATGGTGCAATGTTGGGTTATACAAACGAATCGCCGTATTGCAGCAGACCGCTGAGAAAATCAACGTATTGATTTCCTAAGGTTTTAGATGCTAGATACTACTTGTCTAGCTTTGAGTTTTAACATACTCTCCAGATTGTTGTTTATTACATCGCACTTATTTTCGACATATTCTATATTCCCATCCGCTTTCAAAACTGGTAATACTATTTCTGAGGCTCCCTGTATAAGTCCAAGGGTAGCTGAACATATTAGTTCATGTAGACGGATGTTTGTGGCATCTTCGTTTATGTGTACAAGTTGGTCTAGTTAGCGAGATTTTCTACCATTTCAAATAACGACCCGCAATAATTTATCTAATTAGTCTCAGTTAAACAACAAAGCGATTTCAAGAAGTGGAATCTTCTAAGAACTTTCCTTTCTCTTAAAAAGACTATTTAAACTGGACAGTTATAGAATTTCTACCATTTACAAAATTCCAAGAACACAGCTGGATGCATTTATTTCGTTTACTGCCTTTCCGAGATTGGAAAAATTGTGCAAAGCAATTGAATCCCACCTATTCGATATGTAGCTCTTGAGCGGATAGATTTACGATAACTGGAAATAAAATTGATATACGTGATGGGATCTGAGTCGGTTTAAACTTACAAGGGATATCAGTTTAGCGGGAACTTCTATTCGCCAAAATAAAGTTGTTAGCCCGTTAAATTATTGGTATTACACAACTTATGGAACGCTTGTTGGTAGCGTGGAGAATATTAAAAGAGCCATATTTCGAGATTCGACATTTAATTGTCATATTCTTCTTAGTTATTATTTGGCAGATTTTCAGCTAGGTCGATATAAGTCTGCTTTGTAAGTATATGTAAGCAGCAGTTAAGTCTTTGCGCTTTCAGCGGCAGCAATAACGCCCATAGGCTCGTTAGATCAACCAATTGTTTTTGTAACCTACGTGTATTTTAAATTTGATCTGGCGATTACTTTATTACGATCTGTTTTTGTTCTTTAATTGTTAATTACGCGCCCATCGATATTCTGAAACAATATTCAATGTTAATTTTTTCTATAAAAGAATTAAAATGAAACAAATGCAAAAAACCTCTGGAAATTTGTCAAAAAAAATTAACAAAAAGTAAAATAATAGTGAAAGAGAAGGGTACTACACATACAAAGGTTGAAAGTGAATTTATTAACTTCTTTATAGATATAGGGCAAAAACTAGCAGGAAATTTATCAAAAGCACCAGATCCGTTAAATGCTAGACACAAATTAAAAACTTCATTCTTTTTAACGGAAGTATCTGAAAAGGAAGTACTGGAGGTTATTAAAACATTAAAAAATAAAAGAAGCCCAAGTGTTGACCAAATAAAAACTGGAACAATCAAAACACTGAGTAATGAAATTGCTCCATTAATTACCAACTTATCTGCCGTACAGGGGATTACCCAAAACTTCAAAATGACATTAGTTGTCCCTGTACAGAATAATTTGGTCAAGTGTGAGTTGGACTCGCATACTTAGGGTTCCGTACCACCTTCAAGATTCTAATATTCCAGTTTCAGACAAGCAGGGAATGAGTGCATTTTCTTATATTTACCCTTATATCTTTTAAAGGAAGCGTTTTAAATTTATAAAAAATATACACTTTGATTTTCCACACATAGACTTTTTATTTTATCAGCTTCAGGATTCGCTTGATTTTTATCAGAATACATATGTATTTATTTTTCTAATTTGGCCCCTAAAAATTAACATTAGAGTTTTATTTTATTAATAAACTTTCAGAGATGTCTTTTATAATCTACTGTCTGAATTTTGAGGCTCTGTAGATTGGAAGATAAAGGGCAAAATAGGTCAAGATTTAAATTATAAATTATTAAATCTGTTATTCAAATTATTAAAAAATACAAATAAAATATATTTTTCAAAATTTAAATATTGTAGTTTCAAAAGTGGGAATTAAGTCGATGTTTAATATTTTTGTTAATATCTTTTAAACAAATGATTTAAAAATATGATATATTTGTAATTCACATAATGAGACTTTTATCTGATAGATTACATGAAGCGTTTGAAAATTGAATCTTTTCCATTTAATTGTATAACTTTTCTCTAAAATTACTATGGGGTTTTCTAATAATTTATTTTCCGTTTAGTTCTATTATTTGGGTGCCAAATAATAGAATTTGGGACTTTTTTCATATTTTTCCTATAAACAAAAAAATTGAGGTTTTATAGTTTGGAGAATAACGGGGAGAATGTGGAATTTTTTTTGAAATATTTTTTTAATATATTTTAAAATATTCATTTTAAAAAAATTTAAAAAACATATATTTGTATTCGTCATAATGAGCCCTGTGATTTGATATATTACATGACCCTTTAGAAACAATTATAATTTTTTATTTTCCATTTAATTCTATAATTTGCCCCCCAAAATGAATATTAGGGCTTTCTCCTTATTTTTCCAGTAAAGTTCAGATGAGGGGCTATACCTCAATTTTTTTCAAAATTTTCCAGCTTATGGTTTCGGAGATAATGGAGGGGATGGACCAATTTTTTTATATTTTTGTTAATATATTGTAATTAATTTATTTTAAAAATATGAAAAAAACATATTTGTTTTCTTCATCATGAGCTCTTTCATTTGATATATAACATGATGGGTTATAAACAATTTTAATTTTATATTTTCCATTTAATTCTAGAATTTGCCCCTCAAAATATATATTAGGAGTTTCTCCTTATTTTTTCAGTAAATTGTAGGTAAGGGGCTATACCTCCATTTGTTTTTCAAAATTTTGCAGATTATGGTTTCGGTGACAAGGGGGGGGGGTAATTTTTTTATATTTTTGTTAATATCTTTTAATTAATTTATTTTAAAAATATGAAAAATTATATTTGTTGTCGTCGTAATGAGCCCTTTCATTTGATATATAACATGAAGGGTTAGAAACAATTTTAATTTAATATTTTCCATTTAATTCTATAATTTGCCCCCCAAAATTAAAAGTAGAGGTTTCTCCTTATTTTTCCAGTAAACTTCAGGTCAGAACCTATACCTCTAATTATTTTCAAAAGTTTACGTTTTATAGTTTCGGAGATAAGGGGGGGGGAATTGGTAAATTTTGGTATGTTTTTGTTAATATCTTTTTAAATATATTTTTTTAAATATGAAAAAAATATATTTGTCTTCCTCAGAATGAGACCTTTCATTTTATATATTACATAATGCGTTTGAATTTTTTTTATTTTTAAATTTTTATTAATTCTATAATTTGACCCCCAAAATTAGTATTAATGGTTTCTCCTTATTTTTCCTGTAAAGTTCGGGCAACATTCTATATTTCCTATGTTTTCCAAAATTTTAGGCTCAGTAGTTTCGGAGATCAGGGGGGGAACGGTCGATTTTTTTAGTTTTTACCTCAGAAGTACCCCTAAAATCAAAATTTCTTCATTTGCGATTTGTACTCCTGATCGGGTCACCAAACTATACATTGATACCAAATTTCTACCTCTTCCGTCCAGTAGTTTAGGAGAAAATTGCTGTGATGTGACAGAGGCAGAAATCCTGAGTGATATTATAAGGGTATCCGTATATTGTATACAATACAGACCAATCTCTCTAATAACCACATTTACAAAAATTACTGAAAAACTCCTAAAAATCAGACTAAATTCATTTTTGCAAAAATTTTATATAATCAGCAAAAAACAGTTAGGATTCACGGAAATCCTTTCAACTACAGACGCCATCAATTCATTAATAAATGATGTTTACAAAGCTGTTGATAAAAATTAGATTTTACTAAGGCCTTTGACATAGTTCCACAGTTCCACATAAACAACTACTAGAGGTTCTAGAAGATACCGGAATAAGAGGTACGGACCACAAACTATTTCAAAATTGCTAAAGTAACAGAAAAAGCAGGAAGATTACAAACTAGCACAAGCGGATGGAGAAAAATGAAAATGGGAATACCCCAAGGCACAATACTGATCCCCTTCTATTCTCGTAGTACATAACTAATCTGTTCAGTATAAATAGATCGGGAAAGATCTTCAGTTTTGCTGATGATGCAGCCATTATATAAACCGATGACTCATGGCTGTCGCTAAAGAAACATGGCAGAACATGATAATTAAAAAAAATACTGAATGGTTTCAATATAAACGCCCCACAATAAACTTCAAGGAAACAAATTATGTACCCTTAACTAGCTACAAAAATAATTTTCCAGATTTCCAAACTCTGCTTATAAATTGATGGAGTATCTGAACACGAAATAAGCAAACAAAATAGTATAAAATATTTAGGAGTAACGATCGATTCTCACCTACTTTGGGACAAACATGTCAACAATATATTAAGACAGCTAATATAAAAGTTTAGATTTGTAAACAACATATTGACACTAAGCGAACTGGAAACTTTGCTCTAATCGAGAGTAGATGACAATATGGAATACTTGATTGGGGTGGAACTACTCAAAACCACCGCAGACGCTACAAAATAGGGTAATAAAGATAATTTATAGAAAACATATTTTGTATGACACTAACCTAACAATACAGAGAAACCGGCCTTCTCGATCTTAGGCAATTATATACATACAATGTATTGATATTCACATATAGAAATAGAAACCCATACTTGAATAAACAAAATCAAAAGTACAATACAAGAGGTAATGAAAAACTAATAGTACAAACACCAATTGCTCAAAAACGATTGGTCAACGAGCTTACACTTATTTAAGCTGTAAGATCTATAACTCACTCCTAGACATATACAAAACGTGATATGGTATTATTGACTGAAGCATGAGAGTGTATATCCTGGAGACTAAATAATTGGTAGATATATAAAATAGGTTGACTACTCAGTATTGGTTCGTTTAGTTCGTTTAATTTAAACATAAACTATGTACTAAAATGTAGAAAATAGATCCATTAATCTGACTGTAACTATCAAATTATAATGAAATAATTATGTTTATTCAACACCGACGAATACATATAATTATACACTCATGCGCAACCCTTTGAGGGTCTTAAATGGGAGGAATGATATCAATAACAACAGAATAAAAACTATTTAAATAAGTCGTGTTTGACTAAAGATAATTAAACTACATCAACTTTCAAATTAGTTCAATAAAGATATTATTATTACTAAAGTACATCGTTAAAGACCCTTCTATCAACAACGACCGATATGGGTGCCAAACATCTGAACCTATCCAGCATATCACAGGAGGTTGCCAACCGTTCGCTGCAACTGAATACAAATAACGACACGATGCTGTGGCAAAAATACTGCACCAGGAACTAGTGCTAAAACTTGAGCTATTACAGTCGGTACGAACTATATATACAAACCAGAATCTATTTTAGAAAATAACAACTACAAACTATACTGGGACCGGACGATATTGACCGATCGGACTATTGCTCATAATAGATCAGATATAGTTTTGGTAGATAAAGTCTCTAGAAAAACAACCTTAACAACAATAATATAAATATTAAGTAGGCTGAAAAATAGTCAAATATAGGGATTTAGAATTTCAAGTACAGAGACAATGGGACATGAACAACACTCGAACGGTACCAATTGTTATGTCAACAACAGGTGTAGTCCCAAAACATCTATTAAACAATTTGAAATATCTCGGTCTGGACGAACATCTTTACTAACTGATGCAAAAAGTCCTGTTAGGAACAGCGCGGACGGTCAGAAAATTCATGGGGAACTGCAGCCACGACGCCAACCACGGGCCTGATAACCTGGCAAGGGCTCCCACAGAGCGAAACCGTTTTGATATGTAGTATATCTGGGGTTTAGTTAATTTTCCCCTAAAGGCACACCATGTGTGCCTTAGAGGGAGTCCGATGCCATACATTGTATGGTCAAGTCGATCTAATGGGATGGTGTCAGCAACCACAACCACAACTGTCTTCTAAACGTTGTTTGTGGCATATTCTTGATTACTTTTATGTTTTTTTGAGCAATAACACCACAATAGAAATAAAACGACGTATATTGCAGGAATACCAAACGTTTCAAAGTCTATTCTGACTTCGTTGTCAATGGCTTTCTATTTATTGATGTAGATTGCAAAATGAAAATTTAATTTATGACATTTAAAATTGACATTAGAAAATTTGTTGTTTTTAGATATACAGGTAGGACAAAAAATTCTAAAGATCATGATTTATAGTTAACCAGCTATAAAATTAGAAGAATTTCAAAGAGTTGTATTTAGAATTTATAAGTGGGGTTCCTAGGTACGACTTTGTTCTAAGATAGCGCATTCGCCAAAAATGCGATCAAAGAATTCTATTGTTTCAGTGATCCCATTAACGTCATAAGAGAAAACCTAGGAAAAACCTTATGAACTATCCTGATATTGGGTTTTCCAAAAGGAAGATACCATTAATAATTTCTTCCTTAATTGTCGGTAACCAGATACGATTAAATTCTACAGAAGTAGAAGCGATACAATCGTCTTCATTCAAAAGAATTAAGGCAGACTTTTTTATTTTTCGTTTTGTGTTATGTTGTTCTTTGTGAAGTATAGTTGAATTGTCAAATTGTATTTTATGGCCTAGGTCCCAAGCATGTTCACAAATTTTTGATTTTTCAAATTGTCATTTCTTTATGTAATTCTTGTGTTCATTTATTCGTACGTTTAATGGTCTCAATGTTTCTCCAATATAAAATTTATTGCACTCGCAAGGAATCCTATATATGCAGTTTTTTGAATTCTGGGTTTTGTTTGTTGGTTTTGTATTCGATATTAAGGATTTCAGTGTATTTCTTGTTTTAACATTAAATCTGTTGCCCACTCCTTTCAATCTTTCTGACAGACCCTGTATATATGGTATAGTTGTAACTGTAATGTTGTTGTCTTGAGTAGTAGTAGTGTTATTGCCCCAAAAAACATAAAAATAATCACAACTGGGTGACAAGCAATAACGCTAGCGAACCCACTGGCAAAACTAGTATCAAATAAAACTTTTTTATTTTATATTTATCATTTTATAATTAATATAAAAACTCATGGGAAATTAATAATATTAAATGTACTGGAAACAATGCTGTACTAAAAAAAATATTGCGGTGTATTCCATCAAGTGAATTATTAATTTTCCTCGAATTTCCACCTATTTAACATTCCTGTAACAAGCACATTTATATTCATTACGCCTATTTTCAATGCCCATTTACAAGCAACCTATACATAAACACTCGAACACATGCAGGTTTTGTGGTTGGTGTTTGTTTGCTTAGGGTTACAAGCCATTTGAATATATTTACTAGCAGTTGCAATAGTTTTTGCGATATATTCGGTAATCCGCTAATTGCGTGCGTACACAAACGTTTTATCGATCGGCATCCGGTGTTCTCTCATTTTTTAGGTTATTTCATTCCGAAGTCAATTTATGAGAGATTTAGCCCCGAGCTTTGCCAGAAATCTGTGCAATAAACTGCCGCAGGAATTGAATTTAAATCCCGCAGGTAGGTTCATCATAAACATTTTTTGTATAAAGCCTAAAATTGAATGGGAATGTTCATTCGAATCGGCTGCATTTTCCCACGGAATTCGATTCTAGTTCGTTTCCAATGAAAACACTGAGTATGTGGATGTTAACTTCGTATGCCGAAAATGCAAATTCGATTGATTCTACTTAACTATTAAAATAGTAGGAAGTATACAAACATAAGAGTCTCTTCCGTTATGGTGCACTGTATAGAAATAAAATGGCGACACCATGTGTGATTTGTTTGTGTTACACCTATAAGAAGGCTTCTTCGCTGTCAGAACGTGTTGGATTATAAACGATGGTGAAAATTCAAATAAATAAATGTAAAAGACATTGAGATTCATAAGAAAAAGCTTATATTACAATGCACTATAAAAAAAAATTCACCAAGGACTTCATAAAATCCAGAACGTCTTCTTAACCACAATCCTAATAAAAAGCTCTGTTACTCCCTTTGACAGACGAGAAAAAGGGTCAGCACCTAAATTTGCCTGAATTGTTGGATGATGAAGCCACTGCAACAAAATGCTATCGTACTATAATGTCAACTATCATCTGCACTATAATTTGTAGAAACTGTAGAGAAAATCATCTAAAAAATGATAGGTATTTTGTGAATGATTGTTGAGGAAATCTTTGATTATTTTGTCTTTACAAAGGTATTGCTCTCCTCAATTTTTTCATACAACAGATAAGTATTTGGACCTTAATAAAGTGTGTTATCAGTCATTATGGAATTTAATTACAAGATTTTATACAAATTTTGTATAAACATTATTAATACTGGCTATCTGACTTAATACTGAGGGTTCCGTTTTTCTGATTTTCTAGCAGTGGAAACTTATTTTTTGTGGTGGAAGTAGTAGGTAATAATTATTAGTAATCATATACAGCTGTTATTGTGAGTAAATAGGCTATGTTGGTTCTAGCACAAAATCGACCAAAAATACATGTAATTTCCCATAAGAGATTCTAAGGTTAAATTCCCCGAAAATTTACCACGATGACCTTGAAATCGGCAACATGAGTCGGCTTTTTAGGGGTGAGATAAGGTGTAATTAGTGCCATTTTGGCTTAAAGTGGGGGTGTCGACGGTATATTTATTTATTTATTCTATATGAAGGCATACTACGCTATAACATATATATACAGATATATATCAACATATTTAGAACTATATCATTCAACGTATGACAGCCGTTTCGAACCAAAAGTTCTCGTCAGATACGCTTCCTTGAATGACAAGTTCTAAAGTGAAATACTTGGATGTTATACACATCAGTAAGACAACAGTCAGTGTATTGAACCCGTCTATAGACGGTAGATGTCACCGACATCTATTAGGTTCTATTCTATTGTATGTACAGGATGGTTGGTACATTGGTTGGAGTGGAATTATTTATAGTTATACAGGGTTGTCAAAAAAATTTGAAAAAAGGTTACATGTCAATTTAAATGAGAAAGTATCATTGTGGAATGTTGAGGCATTCGATGTTACCTGGTTCTGTCTATTAAGGTTATACATACAAAATAAAAAATAAAGAATGAAAATTACCTGAGTTCAAAAATACTAAAAAGTTAAAAATAAAACATTTTTAAAAAAATGTAACCGACTTATACTTATAACTAAAAAGCTTAAAATAATTATAACAAAATACAACTCTAGCAAATAAATAACACATTCAATGTTGTTAGGTACCTACCCAGGAAGTAGAAAATGTAAACATTAAAAGGTGCTCATTCTGTACAAATTAATTACCAACCAATCTAGTATATTTTTGAAGCCGGTGCGAAGCAAATCTAAAATCTTTCATTGCGTACTTATCTACTACTTCATCAAACTTGGCAGATGCATATACAGGGTGATGCCGTTGATGCTGGACTATAATTCTAGTCATGCAGCTTGATTTAAATAAATGTTAGAACAAAATTGCTACATTTTGTAGCCCATAGGCAGTTGCATATATAGGGTGGATGCAATAAATGTCGGAGAAGAATTGTAGTTACAGAATGATTTTAAAAAAAATAGATAAAGACATTTTTTATTGGATACCCTACAAGGTGTTGTATTAATAGGATGGATTGAAACATAGGGCGGTATAGAAATTAATTTATAGTAAGGGGTTAAAAGAAATTCTTGGTATCAAAATCTCCAAGTGGGTAAATTTCATGAAAATCGTTAGAGCCGTTCCATCAGTGTACACTAAACACACAGTGCGTTTTTTTTGGCGGGTTTGACCTCAATATTCGATTGAAATATTAAAATTGACATCTCAGGAATAGTTTGAATGGGACAAAAAAAATTGAAATTTAACGTTTATCAGGATAATTTTTTCAATTTGTCTGGATTTAAGAATTTTTAACGAATATTTGAAAAACATACGCTCGCTGGTCTAGCCCTTCTCGAATTATGAGTCTAGAGACGCATTTAGGGATTCCTTTTTATTCATATAGAATTGATCAACCCATTGTGTGCGTACCATTTGAGTAAATTGTCATAGATTCGGTAAATACATGTTTGCCACTGCTAGTTCGCATCCTACATACATACGTGTGAACTGATTCGGTTTATTCAAGGTGGGCTCAAACATGCCTGACTTGATAATCATAATGAAACTCCGCTATGAATGATATTATGATAAATATAGTGAACAAAGCCGTATTTGTTCTCGTTAACCGGCATTCATTGCTAAATGGCTAAACAACTAATAATTAGCGAATAAAAGATTCGTTAACGAACTGACATACAGAAACAAAACGATATTTTGTATCGTGGGTGCGTGATGTTAAAACGTCAAGTGATTATTTACATAATAGTGATGATGTATTGATTCATATTTCAATTTAGCGTTTGCAGAATACAAACAAAGGATTTTTTTCGAAGAATTTTAGTGTTGGTAAATGTATCAGGTGACACTGAATTCAACAGATATGAAATAACTTTATACAGTGACGTCCGGAAGTAAGTGATAAATTCTGCGTAATTATTAATGTAAACGAAAATTCCTCAGACAAGCCAATTTTTATGCATGAAAAAAAAATAATGAAAAATATTGGCGTGTGATGCCGCGTTTAAAGGATTTGCAATTCTCTATACAGCAATAGAACATTATAGCAATATTATAGCAATATAAGATTTTGTGCAAAAAATAAGGAATATAAAAGTTATTTTGTCTATTCATGGGTTTTCTCTCCTCCAAATTTTTTCCTGTAACAGATAAGTATTTAAAAAATTGTATATGTAGAACAAAGTGTAGTAAGGCAATTTCGTATATACATATACAAGTTTTTAAATACTTATCTGTTACAGGAAAAAATTTGGAGGAGAGAAAACCCATGAATAGACAAAATAATTCAAGACCTCCTCAACAATCTTTTCGAAATATAAAAGTTGTCCAAAGTTTACAGAAAAAATAGGCAAAATCCTCAATATTAATTTTGAGGTGAAAATTTTAGATTTAAATTAAAAATTAATTTTTTCAAACGCATCATGCTCTGTATCAAATAAATGGGCTGATTCTGAGGAACACAAATATATATTCTATTATATTTTAAAAAGAATTAGTTTAAAAGATATTAACAAGAATATACAAAAATTTACCCATCCACCATTGATCTCCGAAACTATAATACCTAAAATTTTGAAAAAATAGTGATTTAGATTTGAATTTTACAGGAAAATAAGGAGAAACATCTAATATTAATTTTGAGGAGTAAATTAAACAGAAAAGGGCGCTTTATCAGAAATACAAATATATTTTTTAATATTTTAAAAATAATTAATTTAAAAGTTATTAATAGAAATATACCAAAATCTACACATTCCCCTCTTTATTTACGAAACTAAAAGACTTAACTGATGGAGATATAAGGCCTTTCACGAACATTCCAGGAAAAAAAAGAGAAACCCCTAATATTAATGTAATATTAATTTGGAGGGGTAAATTACAGAATTAAATAAAAAAATAAAAATTAAAATGTGTCATGTAATATTTCAAATCAAAGGGTTCGTTATGAGGAATACAAATATATTTTCTTTCATATTTTTACAATAAACTTTAATAGGATTTTTTTAAATAAAAAAGAACATTCCTCCCTTTATTTTCGAAAGCCAATTAGCAATATAGCAAGAACATTACAGAAAAAATTAAGAGAATATCCTAATATTAATTTTGAGAGCAAATTATGGAATTAAACAGAAACTTTTTCAACCACATCATGCAACATATCAAATAAAAGGGCTTATGATGAGGTATATAAGTATTTTTCGTTCTTTTTACCTAATTTACTTAACAATTTAACTTGATTATCTCTACACAGTCTGTGCAACATGCTACAATATGCATAATAATTTATTTCAAAATTTGCAAAAGTCTCTAGTTTTCCGTTTTTGCAATATTTTCAGTTTTCTCTTTGATTTGGGGCGGGATCTGGTAGAGCTTCAGAACCCATATGAGCTCAATTCCCATTTTTTTTTACAAATAGCCTCCTATTTTTGCTATACTCTGTCTCTGAATTATTACATCTAGTAATGACAAAAGCATTGACATTGGAAGGAGACATTTTATCAGCAATGCCTACAAGGCATTTTGTAGAATTATAAAATAATATTGCCTCTGGTTTACCACTTTCTGGATCGACTGTGTTGTCACGGTGGAAGAAAGAAAGCAATAAAATATTCTGGTTTTTTCGAAGAACATAAAACGAAGCCATCATGTGCGTTCCAAAAGCAAATATAGTCGACTGTACCGGACGATATCTGCATTGGTAAGAATAGCTGGCAATTGTGGCTTATGACATTTTAAAGTACCTACAACCCAACCTACAACTGTCAATCTGTGGTCTGTTTTAAGTTGCTCGACAACTGAGCAAGAGGTAAACCAGCGATCCATCGTTACTTTCCTGCCCAAACCGCTGCAGTAGAGTTATCTAGTTTGTAGGGCCCAGGTGGCTGCTGTCCTGCGTAAATTTCCATATGATTTGTGTAAAAGGTTCTAGCATCAACAGCAGCAAAAACGGTTATACGGTACTTTTTGAGCTTGTCAAAAATTACATTTCCCCGAAAGGCAAAAAGCATTTCGTCCGGAATAACGTACTGACCTACGGAATAACAACTTTTACAATTCCGAACAAATGTGTCGAAAATCTGTTATATGGATCAATTTATCTGTTCGCTGCCTTTCAGCTCTAGTATTTTTGTCATCAAGCCGACTTACCCTAAGAAGAAATCTAAACCACCTTTATGACCTAGCCGCAATAAATATTTTGCTTCCTAATTCATCTCGCCCCCAAAATGCTTTTACATTTTTTCGAGATTTATGATCTAGTCCTGCCAAATATGGCAAATCAAGATATGCTCGTTTTTATGAAAAAATAGTGTTTCTTTTACATGTACATAAACATTTGTATAGTGTACTACATATTCTACGACATTACTAAACAAAAGGCTCCACGATTGAGTCGGAGTACTTGAATTTCTCGGAAAACCAATAAGTACCTGGTAAATGTCGAATAGTATTTTCTTGTATAGAATGGACATTTCTAGGCGGTGTATGTTTCAGCCATTTGATCCCATCTAATATAGTTGCCTTTCTCCGTCTGTGACATTCCCGTCTTCCTCGTACTTTTGTTTAACCTCTGTCATTTCTTGCTCAGAATTAATTTCGTGGTTACTAAATATATCTGCCCCAGCATCAGAAATAGACCTATCGTAATCATAAAGCTCTTTGTCACTCGGAACTTCTTCATATAAAGCTTGAAAGCACTGTACGAGGGCTGCCTTTTATATTTCGCGATTAGAGAACAAAAACAAATATTAATCATCGAACATCGCTTTATTGTTTTTCAAAATATTCCCCATGAAGATCTGTACACTTTTGCATGCGTTTGAACCAGTTGTCGAAGCACTTTTTCCACTCTGATTGAGGTATCTCCAAAACATGCATTCTGAACGCAGCAACCGCTTCTTCAGGTGTCGAAAAACGTTGATCTCTCAGTTTGTTTTTTACGTACAGGAATAAAAAGAAGTCATTTGGTGGCAAGTGGTCAAAAATGCAGTTGTTTGAGCCTATGTGTGAGAGCTCGCATTGTCCTGGTGAAGAGTGATTTCCTCATTTCTTGGAAGACAACTGGCAAACAAATGGTTGTGTACCACTCAGAATTGACTGTTATGCGTTTTTCTAGTGGTACATGTCCAGTTTTTCCGAAAAACAGGCGATCATTTGCTTGGAAGTGCGTCGTGCGCGAACAACTTTTGTTGGATTCGGCTCATCTTGAACCACCCATACCGTCGACTGCTGCGTGTTTTCGGGCTCATACGCGCAAATCCACGATTCATCACCTGTTACTATGTTATAAACGTGTTTTGAAACACCGCGATCGTATTTTTTGAGCTTTTCTTTCAACCAATCGACACGAGCCTTTTTTGAACGATTGACAAATTGTGTGGGATCCAACGCGAATAAATTTATTTGACATTTAAATGTTTATGCAATATTGAATGTATACTGGTCCCACTAATGTGTAATGTTGACTCAATCTCAGGATAGGTCACATGACCTTCTTGTAATATCAGTTCGCGCACAGCATCATTGGTTTCCGGAACAACAACTGTTTTTGGACGACCTTCACGAAATTCGTCTTGGAGTGAACTACGACCTCGATTGAATTCACCATACCATCGATGGAGTTTCATCGCCATCCTTGATGGAGTTTCATCGCCAAAAATTAAATTAAGTTCATCCATGCACTCTTGCTGACTTAATCCCCGTCGAAAGTTGTAAAAAATAATCGCATTTTTTGGCCGAGATGAATCCTTTAAGTTACTGTAAACAACACATAGCGTTCGTATGTCAAAACGTTCTGAGTACGTATAACCTCAAAAATGTCAAACTTTTCGATAAAGCTGTCAGTTGTCAGATTGCAACACTAGAGTTGTCCAATCCTGAAATATATTTCCCTTTCATAGAGATCCATATTACTAAAAAAAGTTGTATTAGTGTCATTAACGTTTTACAATATCAAAAAAAACTACCTTAGTGTCATGATCACAATAATCAAATCATATCAAATCAAAAAATAACAACCTGACCGCTTACAGATTTTACGGTACACTAACCAACAAAATACAGCACCTTGTTGCCTTAATCTTAAGTATTCCGGGAATTCCCGTAACAAACATTGCCATCTACTGTGGAAGTTCCTATTAAATAATCATCGAAAGTGCCATTATCATGGGCGCTACATATTTTAAGAAGTTATAAGAATACAAGACGATGGTTTATCAGGAAAAAATAATTTGTATTTCAAAAACTTTTTGTTATATTCCTGAAAGGTACTGCAAAACCCAGATTTGTATATTAACTCTTTATATAAGAAACAGCCTCTTGCGTACTACACTTGTGCTGACAGGCCGCCTTCGTGCATCGAAGTGTTAACTTCATCTGTTATAGATATTGAATACTCTCTTCGAGGAGACATTTTTTTGTATGCATTCTAACCTGGGAATTACGGGACAACATCAATTACATATAACGGCTCCAGATTCGGAACTGTTGCGTACTTGTTTCCCCGAAAATCTTAAATGTCGGGCTTCACATTTGGCTTCTACAAAAAATATAAAAAAGTACTAAAGTGTAAACTGTATCCCTACAACTAATGATTTTTGAAGGAAATCTAAATAGTTATTTATCTAAATAGTTTGCATATAACGCCATTAAATATGCAATATGTTAACTGTGTGTATTCATTTAATAAGGAATTTGAATGCTGCTCTTTATTATTTTGCTCTATTTCTCTAAAACATTTAATTTTCGTATAAATATTCGTTACGCGGCTTATAATGCTAACGTCTTGTTGCCTGCGTATGCAAATGAGCATTTAAGCTACAAAACACCCGACTACTCCTGAAATTGTCATTATTTATTTCCGAGTCCCCTTTGCCTACATAAATATCCCTTTAATGACATTTCAGGTAAAGTTTAATTCATTTCTACATAATACGTTAATTCCACCATGTTATGTAGATAAAGTGTGTACAAATAATACATGCTGAACTTGAAGTCTGGTTAAATGCTATTTAATACCGTCGCTCTAAGTTGCAAACTGTGGAATTTCAACATATCTGCTGAACACTCGTTGTTAATTGATGCATGAGATTCGGTGCTTTTCCGTAGACAAGGATGTCTAATTCAAGATCTAGAGCAACGTTTTGAGGTATTCGAAAATTGGTAGGAGGAACACTCACATAGATACGCACACATGAACGAAGCCTTTGTGCATAATTCTGTCCAAATAGATATGTTTAATTTAAGATGTTGAAGTGGGTTGAAGCCGGGATCAGGAATTCCACTTAAAATAGTCAAATAATTAGAGGGCAGATGCTAATGAACGTATTCGTTAATTAAGGCTAGATTTGAATGGTTGGGTAGAATAATTCATAAAAGCTAATATACAATCAACCGTAAGGTGCACACCCTGTAAATTGAAATTTCAATTTCGGTGAAATTGAGCAATAACGAAGACTAATTTCGAAAGATATATTGACAAATAAGGTGACAATTAAGGTTTTAAATGGGTTTCGATATATTAAAATTTCTAATTCAATTGCTTATTGCTTTTTGCTCTAAGTTGGATAAAATTCTTAGTAAAATAAAAGTAGATAGATCAAGAGAGCCACAGACCACTTTTCTTATGGGACTAAAAATCACTTTTTGAAATCGAGCTGGTACGCGGTGGAATCGCCTCGGGCGCGTTATTTATTGCATGTGTATGTATGAATAATGTATGTATTGTTTGGAAATGTATGTGTAATTAAAAATACACGTGTAATTGTTGAGATAATTATTATTATTTAGTTAAAGACTGGTACTAGCGCATTCACCATAATATACGCGACACCTGCACACTTGGTCGTCGGTAAACACGGGTCATCAGCATTGGTTCCCCGTCAAGGTCGGCCGGCTGGATTCACGATTTTTGCAAGTAATAGCTTGTAAAAGGTTGACGTCACGGTATGTGATGATATTACCAGAGAGAGGAATATCTGGTTTTCATACAGTGAATTAACCTACAAGAGCCTCTTATTAGTCTTGATTTTGCGAGTATATACTTGTAAAATATTCACAAGTCGTGGCTCTCATCATCGGTGTGCTGGTGAAGGTCAACTAGTCGAATTCCGGCAAGCCATTTGATTTTTGCAATTTCAGGTGGATTGTTAGAGGGAACAAATAAAAGAGAGTAATTACAAAGAAAATGTTTTATTAAAATTATAAAACTGAAACAAAAAGAAAATAAGAGATTTTTTTCTTTCGAAGGGGTTAAATTATAAGTTTAGATGATTAATAGTTCAGTTTTATTTTAGTATTCAAAGAGAGCAGAAGCAAAAACAATGTTAGCGGTATTTTTTATAGCATGCTACTTTTCACTGGTACTGAGTGAAGTGAATGTTGAGGACTATTTAAAGCGTTATGGGTTTTAACGGAACCTAATGGAACATCTATATCAGACGTGAAAGAGGGATTAATTAATTTTCAAGAACTATATAATTTGAAAGTCGACGGTACTGCTAATGAAGAAACTTTAAATTTAATGAATAAACCACGTTGCGGTTTACCTGATTTCCTTTGAGTTTTCGTACAGCTTCCCAAAAATGGAAAAAAACTAAATTAAAGTGGTACTTTGTATTTGCTGATTCTGAAAGGAAATTAGTGGCAAAAAGCCTTTGAAGTATGGCAAAATGTGTCAAATTTACAATTCACCTATTCAGCTACCATGCCGGACATAGTAATTTCCTATGCCGACGGACAGTTCCGGCACTCAAACAACAGAAGGTGTCAAGATGCGGGGAATTGTTATTATCTATTTGATGGACCTTCTGGTGCATTGGGACATGCATATCTCCCAAATAATGACACATGTCGTGAGATTCATTTAGACCGAAGTGAGATGTGGTATTTAGGGCTGGATAAAATAGAAGATATTCCAGCAAACCAGACGAGTTTGCTTTCTGTTTTGATTCATGAAATAGGTCACAGCGTCGGAATGGAGCATTCCCCTTTTTGGAGCTCAATAATGTATCCATATTATGGCCGTTTACAACTCGATGAAGATGATATCCGAGCAATTCAATTTTTATATGGAGCGAAAAAAATTCTGAAAGTACGACCGTAAAAAGCATTCCAAAGACGACGAAAAAAATCCTCGAAACTGTGACGGTAAAAAGCACCCCAAAGACAACACAGAAATATACTCATGAGATTCCTTCGAGTACACAAAAAAATATTATTTCCACAACTACCACTAATACCACTGTAAAAGGTACACAAGAGAAAGCAATAGACTTATGTCAAGTAGATGTTTCGAGCTTACAGTTTTTAGTATTACGAAGCAATCTGTATATTATTTCTAAAAACAGGCTGTGGATCATGGATATGGAGAGCAGGAACATAACATCAAAAAACGTAGATTTTTAGGCAAGGTCCTACATTTTCTACCATCGGATGTCGATGAAATAACTTCAATATATCAACGACCTTCTGGTGAAATAGTTATGATTGGAGATAAGAAAAGATTATTCTACATATCTGATGAGAATTTTAAACTAATGAAAAGTCTAAACATTAATGATTTCAAGCTCTCAATACCAGCTAATGAAATTATTGCCACTGTAACAAGTTATACAGGACAAACTATTTTTTTTCCTTTCAAATAATATGTACGCCGAAATCAATGAATGTTCTCTTGAAGGGAAAAATTATGGTTATATAAGCAGAGACTTTAGCGGTATACCAGAAAATATTAGAGGTGCATTTCGGTATACCAACGGAAGAATCTATTTTTTTGAAAAGGATAGGTATTTTGAGTATAATGAATTTTCAAATATTCTTGTAGAAACTAATAAGTTAACATTAGATTTGTTTAATATTAAATGTCCCGATTTGACATTGTTCGAACAACTGAAGGAATTGTTGACTAGAATTTTAGCTAGAGAAAATATAAATTAATAACAAATTACTCTGTGAGTATTATTTTTAACTTATTCCAAGATGAATCTGTGGAAACTAATTTCACAGCACTTGCATAAGACCAGTTTTAGTATTTATCGAGTACGTATGAGAGAGAGAGGAAGATAACTGGTTGTTGATTTTTTTACCACTAGCAATTCCAATCAAACGAAGAAATGCGAGTATGAACCTGCAAAAAAACTCAAACCACAGGCGAGAGCAAGGAATGAAAATTTAACAGGGTAGTACGGTGAAACGAAGAACAACAGAAAACAAGGTTTGAAAATAGGGTTGACGTCAAAGCATATCGTGAAAGCGCTGATCTTGATGTGTTTTAATATATATATATATATATATATATATATATATATATATATATACATGTTTGAATATAATTCCTCTCCGAAAATAAGGGAAATATTAACATTATGACAGAATTTCTTAAAATCCAAAAATCATTTATATTACTTACTTATTTTCACCCTGTAAAATTCTTTAAGATATAACACACAACTTAACTTTATGTTAAAATCTCTCGGTATAACCAAACCATAAAAGTATATCGGAGGAATGTTCACGGATCTACCCACACGAAACAAGTTTTCAGATTCGCCAAGCGTTCGCTAAAGCAAATTCACGTAGGAATTAATTACCTTGTCTGGGTGATGCAATAGGAAAAACATCTTTCGTAAGGTAACAGGATTGTCTGCAGGCTTGTGTATACTCGATGTGGCGAGCGAAATTGTATAAAAGCAGAGGCAGTTGCGAAAAGTAGTCAATTGCAAATGTGCCTTTCTTGTGAATACTAGTTGTATAGTGTTGCAGTGAATTATAAGGTAAGTACTTTTTGGTTAATATTATTTTAAATATTTTTTCTTTTGTTGTTTGTTTGGTTAGCGGACTAATACTATTTCGATTTTATGTGTTGAAAAAATTATCTTCTTGCTCGTAACGTTTATCGTTACAGTAAGATGTCTGTGGAAATATTTAAATATATTTTTATTTAAATATGTTTTCATTTTGAAGTCTTATTAACTAAAGCTATGTTTCTTATACCATGCCTTCTGTAAAATTTTATTTTGCTAGGGATTTCTTTTACCCATTATTTAGTTTCTTTGTTGTTTTTTTGTTTCCCTGGAAAGCGTCTATTTCGATTTTATATACAGTATAGGTTATTGAATAATACTTTTGTTTCTCGTAAAGTTTATGGTTTTCAGTAACAGGCCAGTGGAAAATATTTAAGTATATTTTTCGTGTTGAAGTCTCATTAGCTTTAGATATGTTTGTTATATCGTGTCTTCTGTTATAGAAAGTGTAAAATTTCATTTTACATTGTAGGTGTTTTATCTAATTCACTTACTTGAATATATCTGATGGGTTACTAAAATATTTCAATGTTGTTACAGTTAAAACAGTATCTTGGTGATCTCCAAAGAAAAATTGCTGCCAGTCATTTCTGTTGAAATATTCGCCGTTCAAAAAACAACCTGCTATCAGTCAACCTGCTACCAGTCAACTTGCTACCAGTCAACTTGCTACCAGTTATTTCTATTGAAATACCCTAATACTAGCCAACCTGCTACCAGTCAAGTTTTAGAAGCAGCGATAAAAGAGTACAAAGTAAGTAATTTTTGTCTACATTCAGAGCGATCACTTATACTTATTTATAATTTCGCAGATGAGTTTCCTTAATGAAATCAATAAACTTTCCTCTGCAGAAGCGACCCAGAAGCCGAAAATTAGGGTGCGAGATTTGGAGGTGAATTCAAAACACCGAATTCTGCGTGCAAAGCTCATAAACTCGAAGTACGGGGAAAGCATATTGGTAGAGCTGGAAGACAAGGTAGCATTCCTTCCCAAGAGGGTAACAGATACCTTCAAAGCGCACATCACAAAATTCGAAGGAGGACGGTACTACCTATCTTTTAAAGGGTTGCAACAAATAGCTGGTTTTCAACCGAGGACCCTTTTTACCATTGAGGAGGAGAACGCAACGCCAACCAGCTCCTAGAGGCCGAATATCAGCATATCAACTAACTGTAAGTCTTTAACTTTCTGTTGTCGTTATTTGTAAAGAAAAAAAATGAATTCAGAACAAATTGCCTCTCTTAGCAGTGACATTATCATAAAAATTAGGGACTTGGAAAGAGTTTTATCGAAAAAGACAAAACCGCTATCGCAAAGGGAAATTGAGTTCTGGCTGAAACATGTTAAGATTCACATTTTTCTTTGCAATAGAGCTATTCGGAAAGCAGATTTAAGTATGGGAACGTTGCGGAAACTACAAACCAATATAGGTCACCTTAAGAAATTTAAGTTGTTTCTACAGAATTTAAACACAGTTGGTATGGGGCTTGTAAATAAGAATAATTTATCAAAGAGGGTCAAGTGGGAAGATATTATTTCAGCATTTAAAAGTAGACTTAGGACTGGCGTCATAATAAATAAAAATCATAAAGATATTATAGAGTTTTTTAAAGATTGCAGTAAACTTTTTGAAGTTAGAATAAAAAATATTTTAAAGAAAATAGCTATGATTAAGGTAAATGTCGCTTTCTGTGGAGAGTTCTCCAAAATGTCCGGAGATACCGAGATTTTGGATAAAAAGTACTTTTCCACGAAAAACGAAGTAATAGATTTAGGAACAGATTTAGGATATTGGTTTGAAGTTTTCGTTAAAGATCGTATTTTAAATGAGCTTTCTGAGTTTGCTACCGAGGGGTCTGGATGGTGTTTACAGCAAATAATTTCTTTAGAAGTGAACATAAATAAGTATGCCGTGGGGGCTGGGATGGGTGCCACATCTTTCATTGACCTGCCTAAAAAAATTAAATTAACCAAATCTTGCGTCAATGTTAAAAACAGATTTGATGAAGCTTGTTTTCTGTGGGCAGTAGTGTCGGCATTATATCCCGCATTAAATCATTCTGACCGAACCAGTTCCTACCCTCATTATAGAAACGTTCTCAATTTGAAAGGTTTATCCTTTCCAATAGCTCTAAATCAAATTTCCGTGTTTGAGAAAAATAACCAAAAAATTTCCGTTAACGTCTTTGGTTTAGAAATGGATACACATTCCAATTTTACCGTCGTTCCAGTTCGTTTATGCAAAGAGAAGCGTGAGGAACATGTAAATTTATTAATAATTCAAGACAAATATTTTCCAAAGAAAAGCCATTTAGAAAATGTTTATGAGGAAGGTCCAGGCAGTGAAAATGATGACGATGATCATGATATTCAGTATCATTACTGCTGGATAAAAGATCTTTCCCGGCTTTTAAATAAACAAGTTTCTAAACATAATGGGAAAAAACATGTATGTGATAGATGTTTAAATTATTTCAATTCAGAGGAAAAGCTGAAAAAGCATACCGTCGACTGCGTAAAGTTAAATGACTGCAGAATCGAGTTTCCGCAATTTTCACATGTCGAGTTTAAAAATTTCATGTTTCAAGAAAAGTTCCTTTCGTCGTATACGCTGATTTCGAGTCTCTTTTGGAACCATTCGATGACAGACATAATAAAAGCAATAGCGTAAAATATCAAAAACATAGGGCATACAGTGCCGGTATTATTTTAAATGCAATTATAATAATGATTATTCATTTTATAAAAGTAATAGGGGTCTAGATTGTATGTCTTGGTTTGCAGAGGAAATGGAGAAGGTCGGCAAGTTTGTTGAATCTAAATTTGTTAATATTGAGCCAATGAATACCGAGGTAAACTTAAAGGATGCTACTGGGGTTTGCCATATTTGTCGAAAACCCTTTACTCCCTCAGATAAAATAGTTAGAGACCATGATCATCTTTCTGGGGACTTTAGAGGCTTTTCACATAATAAATGCAATATTTTATATCGTAAATCATTTGTAATTCCCATTGTCTTCCATAATTTGAGCGGCTATGACAGCCATTTTATTATTAAAGATTTAGCCAAAAGAAATCATATAACATTGTTGCCTGTGAATAAGGAAAAATATATAAGCTTCACTGTACACGATAATGAAACTAAAATAAAATTTAGATACATCGACTCCTTTAGGTTTATGGGGTGTTCATTGGACGCTTTGGTTTCGACCCTCAATGAGGATAATTTCCAAATTTTACACAGCGAATTCAAGGATTTAACAAACGAAAAGCTAAAGTTGTTGCAACGAAAGGGTGTGTTTTTTTATGACTACCTAGATAAAATAGATCGATTACAAGAAACGGAATTACCTAAAATTAAAAAATTTTACAACAGACTCTTAGATGAACATATAGATGAAAACGATTATAAACATGCTAAATTAATCTGGAATCAGTTTGGTATGAAAACTTTAGGAGACTATAGTGATTTATACATGAAAACCGATATCTTGTTATTAGCATGTGTTTTTGAGACTTTCCGCAACACCTGCCACAAGACATATGGCTTAGACCCCGCGCATTATTATACCATCCCCGGCTACACATGGGACTGTATGCTTAAATATACCCAATGTAAACTCGAAACAGTGCAAGATGTAGATATGCTACTATTTATGGAACGCGGAATACGAGGAGGTATATCGATGTGCTGCAACCGCTATGGAGAGGCTAACAACAAGTATGTAGAAGGTTACGATCCCAGTACACCCTCCAAATTCCTGTTTTATTGTGACGTGAATAACATGTACGGGTGGGGAATGAGTCAGCCACTCCCCTACGGAGGGTTTAAATGGGTTGACACAAATATTAACATTACCAGCATACCTGATGATTCGCCTATGGGATATATCTTGGAAGTGGATTTGGAATATCCCGAGAGCCTCCACGATCTACATAAAGACTTACCCTTCTGCCCTGAACACAAAGTACCAAACAATTCGAAAATGGAAAAACTTTTAACCACTTTAGACAACAAGGAAAAATACATCATTCATTACAGAAATTTAAAACAAGCCCTGAAGCATGGATTGATATTGAAAAAAGTTCACAGAGTTTTGGAATTTCACCAGTCTGCTTGGCTCAAACCCTACATCGACCTGAACACACAAATGAGAAGTCGAGCCAAAAATGAGTTTGAAAAGAACCTCTATAAACTCATGGTAAATGCCGTGTTTGGAAAAACAATGCAGAATGTTCGAAAACATCGACAGGTGAAATTAGTTAGAAAGTGGGGCGGTAAGTCAGGAGCACGGAATTTAATTTCAAGCCCGAATTTTCATAGTCGGACTATATTTGAAGAGGATCTAATAGCGGTTGAATTGAAAAAGCACAGTATACTGTTTGATAAACCTTTATACATTGGAATGTGTATTCTAGACATTTCAAAACTCTGTATCTATGAATTTCATTATGATTATATGTTAAATAAATTTCCTGTAGATAAATGCAAATTACTGTACACAGACACCGACAGTCTCATCTATGAGATCCAATGTGCTGATCTCTATGAAGAGGTTATCAAAACTGACATTCACCGTTTTGATACTAGCGATTATCCTTCAGATAATCGCTGGAATATTCCTTTACTGAATAAAAAAATACCAGGACTAATGAAAGATGAGGCAAACGGCAAAATTCTTTTGTTCTTTGTAGGGTTAAGATCAAAACAGTATACGTACAAGATGCAAGGGAACAAATGTATCAAAAAAGCTAAGGGTATTAAACGGAATGTAGTTAAACGTCAAATCACATTTGATGATTATCTGGAGTGCTTACAAAATTTTACGAAAGACTCTACTCAAAATTGTATACTAAATAAAACTCAACGTTGTATTCAATCCAAGCTTCATGAAGTTTACAGCGTTGAGCAAACAAAAATTGCTTTAAATCCATTTGATGATAAACGCTTTCTAATACCTAATAGTTATGATACTTTACCATGGGGTCATTATAAGATTAGGCAATACTAATATGAATTCATTTCTTTCTCTTATAGACAGCAGAAAAATGGCTACAACACTACAACAGGAATGTATTAAAAGTATCTGTCAGAACATTCAGAGTCTAAGTATATTCATTTCCCGGTCTCCACTTCCTTGGTGCTTAACCGAGGAAGTTATTAGGAGTTATCCAAAGTATAAGTATGAACAATTCATGTCTGAATACTCAAATTCTAATCTAAATCGAGAATCCATTCTTGAGGGATTTGAGTATTACATAGACATGACTTCAGAACTTCGACTTGTCCTTTTAAATTGTCACTATCTAGCACCCTACGTCGAGCATGATGACTATTGTGCATGGTATACATACTACGAAATTATTGAATATGGTCTCGTAGTATGTAGATTATGTTTTCGACAACTGAAAACAGTGTTTGATTTAAAAGGGAAAACAAAAGTTCCCTATAAAATATCGAAATGTCACGTGCGGTATAAGCCTTGCGAGTTACATACTATTTACGAGGACAGGAGTTCATGGTGCTCTCATTGCTGGGACCCCTTATTCGAGTTAAAAAATCGGGTTGAATGTTTTGAAGATTTACACTTTAATAAGATGATAAAATTCTAATAGTATTCGTTGTAGCCATCTTAAGGACTTACAGTTAGTATAGATTAGAAATAATATTTGTAATAGTTAGGACTTGGTAATATTGGTAATAATGTAAAAATATTAAATAAAGATACTAATATTTGTAATGTACCTACTAATATAATATAAAAATAAATAAATAAAACACTGTATTGTTTTAAAAACGCCTCTTTATTTCACGAAATAAAAACCTTTAAATACCCGATAACTTCAGATCTACAGATACAACATTTATCAATATCTATAAAACAACTTGAGCAGCAGGCTAAATGTCTACATGGAAGAAGTACAACAGATATTTCATTAGTTAAACAAATTTTGCAAGATAAGTTAGTGGCTTTTGAATCTTCTATTGTTTTTTGAATCATTAGACAGTTGTTGGATATCATCAAATGTCGTTCAGCAACATCATCGTTTGGCAGCAAGTTTGAAATCTGTATGCCACAACAATAACATATGATTCTATCTCCTGAACCACTATAAAAGAATCCAAGTTTTGCTAAATCATTAGGTCTCTGCTTTAGAGCTATAGGCCAATTGCCAAACGTAGAAAATCTGCTGGAAACACTTATTTTATCTTTATGAACAACAGGTTTTTTTCTATTATTAAGTATACGCTATCTGTATCGAAGAAGGAACAATTTGGATTCCAATCTAAATGGTCAGCTACAGGATCGTCTGTCATTTGCCAGTTGAATCCTTCAGTCCCACAAAATGCACATTTTACTACATCATTTTGACCAAAATAAATAAAGCCAGCCCTTGCTAGTCTGGAAGCTGGGAATTCTGATGGCCAGTTTTCAAAGGTACGTAATCTGTGTTCGTATACTTCATACCAATCTCTACACTCCATGATTGTAATATATCAACTGAGGGAAAATTATAAACGAGATGATTTTATACATTTTATTGAGGTTTTCTCGCTACAATGTCGGCTACAATTTTTTCTCTGTAATAATAAAGATACTCTCTTAAAGCAATACCCAGTTGAGATGTATTATCAAAACAAAAAGATGATAGTAGTCGTTCAACTGGTTGCGAACAAATTAAATGTTTCCATGAACAAACTTCATTCAAAACTTTGAAATAATATTTACAAAAGTTCATTTCTAAATATGCTTCTACTCGACTAGAAATTATATGTTCAATTCTAAAAAGTTCCACTACATCACTATGAGAGAAATATAACGCAATAATATTTTGCATCAACAAGATTAGTTTCTCGTCATCCTCAGATCTTGTTTGGGTTATATGTAGAAATTCTCCACAGGAAATTGGTGCTGCAACCTCGTGACTAGCAATATTTGGGTTTTCTAAATAATTCTGATTCATCAACTTCAGAACGCACAAAACATCTGCCCATTCGAAGCTGTTCAAGACAATTTTCACATTATTTTTTTGTAGAATAATTACTGGTGCAAACGTTCGAGCTGGACTTAATGCACATTGGATTTCCAACTCAGAATTGATGAGAGGAAATTTGGTGTGTAACAGGTAAAACGCTTCTGTTTTAACTGCTTCTTCGTACATGTTTAAGATTCTATCTAGGTCGGCGTTGTAGTCAATTTCTTCAAAACTAGTATCACTCATACTGCTGCTCACTAAATCGAACTGCTCTTACTGAAGGTAATGGGAAACTCAGAAGGTTTTTATAACGTCTCCGTCGTTGTCTTGCCTCCTACTCCTGTTTTACAAGTTATAGCCTGTTGCTGGAATCAATCCAGCTGTCGTGACTTTTATCAAAACCCAACCATCGAACTTTGACTTTATTGCCTTTTTTCTGCAACACTTTTTCCACGAGATAAACGTCAGGGTTGACGGTTTTTTGCAATTCTTCCTCATAAAATCCCCCTTGAATTGGTCTACCACTCATATCTTCCAACAGGTAGGTAATGGGATTCGTTAACTGATATTGACGTACCTTGAATAGCTCTGTAGTCCAATTCCTGGTGTGTCCTTTTTCAAAGACGTGTTTCACTTTACTTATTCGCACCACATCACCGACCTTGAGTTTCCTAGGTCCGGTGATTTTCAATCTATGGAATACTGTAATGTCTTTAGCATTAGCAGCAGTTACGTCGCTAGGGCGCATTTTCGACGTCTGATGTTTTTGATTGTTATAAGACTGAACGATATCAGGTAAAATGTCAATCCACTTGTAACTGCCATTTAAACTAAAATACTTGAATAATTTCTCCTTTAGCGTCCTTATCACGCGCTCACATATAGCTGCTTTCATCCCACTAAATGTACTATAGTGGTTAATCGAATATTTTTGCATTAGTTTCGTAAAGTGACTATTGTAGTATTCTTTTCCGTGGTCTGTTTGCAAGTTTTTCGGACGGCGCCCACCATTAGCAGTGAGAATACTCTCGAAAGCCTTTGTCACCTCCTCTCCTGATTTTGATTTCAGCGGCCTCGTCCACACGTACTTGGAAAAACAATCAATTACCACTAAGATATACTTAAAATTTCTATTAGTTCCCGCATAGAGATCTAATTGTCCTAAATCAGACTGCCATAAATCATCGAAACCCTTAATGACGGTGTGACGTCGTGGAAATTTTTTTCTCACAGGTCGATGCAGCTCCTTTACAACTTGAACTTTTTCCTTGGAATAATTCATGATGACTACTATAATTTAACATGGATGATGACTTTTTATTTAGTCTTTAGAGCAGATTGCTGTTGCTGCTGCTGCTGTTGCTGTTGAATGGCTACAATTTTTGGATTAATCATCTTTAGTTGATTGTTGATTTGCGAAGAGACTTCGTTTTTGTGAGATCGTAGTTCGCTCTTGATGCCATCTGATAATTTTTTCATCTCTAAGTTCATCTTATTAACTTTATCACTCATTTCATCGTGTAATTTTTGCATATCCACATATAGTTCGGGTACAACTTTCAGCATTTTCTCTTTGATGGCCTTCACTTCATCAATATCGTTTTTCAATTCCGAAATTTCATCACTTATAGTCTGTTTTAGATTCTCTTCAATTTGCTGTGGCAATTTCGTAAGCTGGTTAAGCTGGACGTTGGTATTCGACTGAAATTCCAGAAAGGTCTGTTGATTAACCCTTAAGCTGCTATCAGTAGTATGTTGATTTTTCTCAAGTTTTCGCATACTGCTGTAAACCTTATCGCTGAAATCATTGAATGCCACTTGAAAGTCCTTTTTATTTGAGACAACTTGTCGCGTACTCTGTCATCGACATAGAGTTTATTGGCGGCATCCATATCCGCTTTGGGATCTCCAACATTTGAAATTATCACTTTCTCTACATCGATATTTCCATCGGCTGTGAAGGAAAATGGTATTTTTGCACGCTCATAATCACTCGGTTGCTGTTGTTGAACAGCACTTCGACCAAATTTATCGAGAGACATTTTACTAATGACTGCTTTGGTTATTTGTCACGTATAATATTGCTTCTTTGAGCTCATTTATTATCGCTAAAATTTCGTTGTCGTGGGATGTGTTGCCGCTCTTTCGATGCAACAAGTAACCTTAAACGATCTACCAATTCATTGATCGTCCCAGTAGACGTATTCCATAGGCTTTGTATTATATTTCAACTTCATACCTCTTCCTTCGCTGCTGCTGCTTGGTTTAATTGGTTTTATAAACGTAGGTTAATGACATCCTTGTATTTGGATATTCCTGAGGGTTTCAAATGTCCTTTTACATTCCGGTGTACTAATGTCCGCTCCAAAACTTTTTGGTACACGATTTTGTCATCTGGAGTGTATGCGGGGTCCTTGTAGAATATCAGCTGGTAAAGACCAGGTGATCCTCGAAACGCAGCATCTCCAACAGTAAGACGTCCTGTCCTCATATCAAAGTTGATTTCTTTGTTACCGAGATACCATTTGGAGGTTTTCGAATTGTATGAGGGTCCATAAATGTTGTCAATTTTATCACTCTTGTGGAAATATTCGGTTACATACTTTTGCACCATTGCTGGATACTGGTCCATATAGGACTCAAAACTTTTGTCAGAGTAATTAGTCGGATCATCTTCCTCTTGTTCCGTTTCCTCGGCTTCAGCATCGCTATAAAAACTAGTCTCTGCGACTGGTTCTTCTTCGAGGAATAGACTGGATTTTGGTGTTAACGGCTCTAGTTTTTCTTTTTTCACAATTGTTTCCGTTTGATAGATGGCAACACCGGAGGTGATTTTGTTGACGCTGGTGGTATTTGGTTAGAACTTTTGATGTAGTCGAAACTATTTGTTTCAAAGGTCCGACCACGGTTCAAAGAGTTTATTGAGGGTCTCATCGTTTTCCGATTTACCCAGTTTCAGACTGAGGTACTTCTTGCGAATGGACCGTGCTAGTTGTTTGATTTTTTTCTTGCGAAAAGCTTCTGCAATGCTGTTGCTGCTCACTGAAGACATTTTTGTGACTGACTGATTATTTTTCGCTTTGTAGTCTTATATATTTATCAAAACCTTTACGATATCGCCCTTCATTTAAATTGAAGTCTGTAACAATAACCACGAACCCGTAGCGATCCTGCCAACACTTTGAACACAAGTCTTTAAACTGTTCGAATGACATATCTGGAGATACATGTTCATCATAGGCATGCTTTAAATTGATTTCATCTTGTTTGAATAGCACAATCACATTACAATTGTCTCGTATTAGTTGCTTGGGCATTTTACTATACGTCTGCATCAAATAAATTGAATCGATGTGTCGGTGTCGTCCCATGGAAAAGAAATTCTGAATCTTTTTCTGTTTATCACCAGCCACATCATCAAAAATAAACACAGAATACTCACAGGCGTCTGATGGATCAATTACATTTTCGTTTTCGCTGAAAGGGAAATATGACACCCCTTTAACGCTCTTGAGAACCTCTTGTAGTAGTTGGTATTTTGGTTGGTACAAAGATTTCGAGTACACGTAGACATTTTTAAATCGCAATCCGTTTTCGTTGAACAAAAGCGAGAGCAGCGCATTGGTTTTCCCGCAGCCGCTGGGGCCGCAGAACGCCGCCCGGACGGAATTTGGCCATAGTTTCCCATTTTTCGATGACACACTACCATTGTCACCCCCTTCCGCCACAAAATCTAGATTTTCTATAGGCAATTGAATATCTTGCTGCTTTATGTGCATCTCAAAGTAAACTGATGTACATGTGTTTTGGGACGTTTAAATATAAAATTTACTTTCTGAACGTCAGTCAGTCAGTATTATGTTAACCGCTGAAGGTAGTGGAAGTGTAGTGAACACTCTAATCAACAAGTTACCCTTTGAAATTCACCTTCCTGGCTATCAATTTTGTGGACCGGGTACGAAACTCGAAAAACGCTTAGCTCTAGGACAGCGAGGTATAAACAAAACTGACGCAGCTTGTCGGGATCACGATATTGCTTACAGTAAAAGCACTTCTCTAGCAGACCGTCATAAGGCAGATTTTGAGTTGGAGAATAGGGCTTGGGAGAGATTCAAATCTAAGGACGCTTCACTCGGTGAAAAAGCAGCTGCTTGGCTCATAACAACGACTATGAAAACCAAACAGAAACTCGGTCTTGGTATGAAATCTCAAAAGCGGAAGAGGAGTAGAGGTGTGAAAAAATCTTCACGTAAGCGAAAATCTTCAACACGCAAAACCCTTTTACCATTTCGAAAGCATGTCATGCTACCTACGAATAAAGCTATCGCTAACTCTCCTGCAGGACAAAGTCTACGACAGTCATCGTTGATGGCTTTGAGAGCGGCTAGGATGGCAATTAAGAAAGCTGGCGGTCGTAAGAAAATTCGAGTTCCTCGTGTGATACCTTTCGAGTCGAAAGTCGGTGGAATTCTCCCATTACTCCCGCTATTTGCAGGACTCTCAGCTCTTGGAACCCTTACTGGTGGAGCTGCAACTTTGGGTAAAACACTAATAGACGCAAAAAATGCTAAAAGAAACTCGAAGAGGACAGACGACACAATCAAGCTATGGAGGAGATTGGAAAGAAAGGGTCCGGGCTCTACCTGAAAAAGTCCCGCAAAGGAGGCTTCGGTCTCTATTTGAAAAAGCAACAAAAAAACTCCCGATAAAGCTACCCAGTCGAGCACTTTACACCAGTGAGCTTGTTGAATACGCCAAAAAATTGAAAATACCAAATTTTAAAGGTGTATTTATGCGTGATGCCTTACCTAAAAACAAACAACCATCAAGAACCGAGTCGGCAATCATCAACTTGGATTCTAGTCGCAACAAAGGCACACACTGGGTAGCTTACATTAAAAATGGAAACGTTGCGCAATATTTCGATAGTTTTGGTAATTTGAAACCGCCTCGTGAATTGGCTGAGTATTTAGGAAATAATGTATCAATACTCTACAACAACGACTCCTACCAAAATTATAATCAATCTAATTGCGGTCATTTGTGTCTGCAATTTCTCTATAATAACATCTAACATTGAGGGAAATCTTCAGTCATGTCTTTGATATTAACGCTGAAAGGACGCAGTTCAATACTGTCCATTGATTTTCAACCACCTATTCAACTACATCCTGACTACAATTACGGTCTAGCCTTGCTGAGTTTCCACTCCTACAACAGCATCCCGAACATTGAGAAGGGTAGCAAAGTGCATTTAATCGACTCGAAAAAGAAACCAACCACCATCGAATTACCTGAAGGCAGCTACGAAATTGGTGATATTGAAGCGCACATTAGAAAAGTATTGGGTGTGCAGCATTCGAAGGATGTGGATGAGATTTTCTCATTGAAACCCAACAATAATACACTCAAGTGTGAAATATATAGCAGTAAATACGCAATAGACTTTCAAAGGAAAACAGCATCGGTGCCATACTGGGTTTTTCCAAGAGACTGCTCACACCTCTTCAAGTGCACAGCTCTGATTTACCAGTGAATATCATAAAAGTGCGAACAATCCATCTCGATAGTAACATCACATCGGGAGCATTCTACAACGACAGACCGTCACATACGATATACGAGATTTGCCATTGGAGTTGATCCTGGTTTCGCTATTGACGAAACACCTCAACATCTTATCTACCTACCTATCAACCGAAGAGAAATACACAACATAACTTTGAGAATTCTCAATCAGGAATCTGAACTCGTCAATTTCCGAGGGGGGAAATCATTGTGAGACTGGAACTGAACAGCTATTGCAGCAATAATGGGACGCTTACTCATATTTGAGCATCCTCATAAAAGTACAAACATACCACAGCCAAAGTCAGTATCAACGAAACCTTTGAAGAGATCACTTACGTTCTCCAATAAACTATTTTCTACAATCGCTAGGCTATCATGTCAACTCAAGCATTCGATATCTTCCGAAAGCCCAGTTTCGATGACAGCATTCGCAGAATGGAAGTCAGAACCTACTATCCCTATGTAAAGTCATTTGGGAACAACGACATAGTGGAGATTACTGTGAACCAAGCCGATTCCTGGTTATCCATGGCGGACTCGTATATCGCCGTTAAGGGTCAAATTAATGTAACGGCAGGTGCAGGTGAAGTTTCCCTATCCCCTAATGCAGGAGCATTTTTCTTCGATAATATGGTTTACGAACAGTGTGGTAAAGAAATGGAATCGGTTCGCGATCCCGGTCGCGTCAGTGCCATACGAGGTTATCTGTGCTATGATCCTACCAGTTCAAGAGAATTAGCTATTGCTGGCTGGAATTTTCCCGGTAAACCAATTGTGAATGCAGCAGACAGATCTTTCCGAATGTACATCCCGCTCAAGCATTTGTTTTCCCTCTTCAACGACTACCAGCGAGTAACCTGTGGAAAGCAAACAATACGTTTAGTGCGAGCAAGAAATGATGATGATTGTCTTATTATTACTGATAAATCTACAAAAGCAAGTGTGACGATTGACAGCATTGAACTCAAAGTCCAGCATATATTCCCCAACGATGATATGAAACTTGAACTGCTGCAAGCCGTTAAGCAGGATACCGGCATTATTATCCCTTTCGTAAATGGGAGCTTCATGAGTTGCCTGCTCTGAAGACAGGCGCCACACGAGAAATTTGGGCTGTGAAAACTTGTGCTGCTGTAGAGAGTCCTCGATACGTCATCGTTGCCTTCCAGACCAATAAGCACAGCAACATAGCGGCTGATCCCACGGAATTTGATCATATCCACATATCTAATATTCGTCTAACTCTTAATGGAGAATTTTGGCCGAACGAGAGATGGCTATTGGATTTCCCCAGGAACGAATACGGAGAAGCCTACAAACGCTACACGGACTTTTATCCCAGTTTTGCTGACAAAAGACACCCGCTCCTAGACTATCTCACCTTCAAGAATCACACTCTCTTCGTAATCGATTGTTCCCGACGTGAAGACAGCATGAAATCCTCCACTGTGGATGTACGCCTGGATATTGAATCTCAAACAGGTTTTCCTGACAAAACACGTGCCTTCTGTATCATCATCCACGATTGTTTGATGGAGTTTCTCCCACTCAGCGAAATTGTTCGTAACCTATCATAAAGAGCACATCTGCACATTACAACTTCAGTTCACCATGGAAATCGCAATCGTTGACATTCAAGGCTTCATTCTTAACGGGGAATTTGTTCCCAAAGAATTGGCTATCAAGACACATGCAACGGGTGTCATACATTACCTGTTTAAGCCTCTTCAGCCCTTTGAAACGCTGTGCAAGGAAGATCGACGAACCGTGAGATATTGTGAGAATTTTCTTCATGGTCTTAGCTACAATGGTGGAATCTGGGATGTAAGCCAGTTGAATAGGATTTTGAATTTTCTTCTCTCCAGATGTACTCATGTCTACGTCAGAGGTCACCAAAAATATGACTTACTAGTTAGAAAGTGTAAGAATGAGCTTGGCTCAATCATGTGAAGGTAGTAAATTTGGAGCATACCATCAACGCCGTAAAGTTGAGAGATGTAACTAAGAAGGACCGTGAGACAAGTAAATATCCTATAGTCTGCGGCTATCACTATGAAGATTCTAATGAAGAATACGCAGAATACAAATGTGCTATAAAAAATTGCAATGATATTTATGATTGGTTACTCAATAAGATTTTACCTTAATAAATGAATGAAATATAACACGTATTTTTATTTTCCAAAAATTATTTTATTATCAAGTGTATAGATCTTATGCATTTTAACATAACTTTAACTAACAATAATATCAAAGATATAACAGCAAAGCATAATAATATTAATAAGTTATTGAGTTCCCTCTGAAGGGAATTTGGTAGCTGTTGTCTACTAGTCGTTGCTGTTGCTTCGGCTTCCTGCTGACAATCATAATTTGCTGTTAATCCATCAAAATCCTCCACAGTGCCATTGTAAAAGAAAATTTTAAGTTTGTAGCGTAATATGGTTCCATTTTTCGGAAATTCTGCAAAATATGCTGGTAGTAGTCCATCATTTAGCAATGTCCGCCTCATTAGGGAATAATCAGATCTATTTGAGCAATTCAGAGAAAAGCACACTGCTACATTTTCCACCGCCTGTGGTATATTTGTGTATAGAATGTTTTGTGATATAAAAGTAAATATCACAAAACCAGTAGTAATAGTAGCTTTCACTAATATCATTATTGAAAATGATGTATACGTCTTTATTCTTCAGTTAACAATTTTATAATGCAACACTTATACCTTTACACCCTGTTTTGTATTCACCCAGAAATGGCTGAGTAGAAAGAGCGCCGAGTTAATCACAAAGGTAAGTATATTCCCCATTACAGATCCCCGGTTCGATCCCATTTCTCGGCTAACATTTCTGGGCAAAATTTTTTTTTTTAATATTTAATTTATCTCTGGTGGGAGAGTCAACCACATTCGTGGTAGTGGTAGTGAAAAACATACATTTCAACGCAAACACGTATCCCCGCAGTATCTCTTGAAGTGAGTAAGATGTCTTACAGTGACCTTATGTCAAACAACCATCGCTGTAATTTTACTAACAGAAAAACTACTACGAGAATTACACCCAACTACTTAGTAGCCCACTACAAATTCGCAAATATTCTGGAAATAGTATTTACTGATGAAAAAGTAGTCCTGCGTTCAAATAATCATGAAGCTGTTCTTCAAGGTGAGTGCCATCAACCGAATCCCTTTCCAAAAGACAAAATATCTTCTGTCACTTTTACATCACGAGGGTTCGAACGATTTCTAAATTTTTATCAGTGAATACAGAGACGACACCAACGTACTGGTTTCCCAAGATTACGACAACAATTTACGGGTCACCATATGGGCAGAGGATGGGGAAAACCATTTATTTATTGAAAAAAATAAAAGCAATAATTATGAAATTATAATTCCTCTTAATGTAGTTGCTCGATTAGATTTTAAAAAATTGTATAATATTTTTTATAATTTTAATAAAACATATTCTTTGTAATACTCTCGTTTATTGCTTCCCTCTAACAATCCGCCTGAAATTGCAAAAATCAAATGGCTTGCCGGAATTCGACTAGTTGACCTTCACCAGCACACCGATGATGAGAGCCACGACTTGTGAATATTTTACAAGTATATACTCGCAAAATCAAGACTAATAAGAGGCTCTTGTAGGTTAATTCACTGTATGAAAACCAGATATTCCTCTCTCTGGTAATATCATCACATACCGTGACGTCAACCTTTTACAAGCCATTACTTGCAAAAATCGTGAATCCAGCCGGCCGACCTTGACGGGGAACCAATGCTGATGACCCGCGTTTACCGACGACCAAGTGTGCAGGTGTCGCGTATATTATGGTGAATGCGCTAGTACCAGTCTTGAACTAAATAATAATAATTATCTCAACAATTACACGTGTATTTTTAATTACACATACATTTCCAAACAATACACACATTATTCATACATACACATGCAATAAATAACGCGCCCGAGGCGATTCCACCGCGTACCAGCTCGATTTCAAAAAGTGATTTTTAGTCCCATAAGAAAAGTGGTCTGTGGCTCTCTTGATCTATCTACTATTACAGGATGCACAATCCAGCTCCAGATGCTGGATCAAGCAAACCAAAGAATATGCTGGATCCAGCTGGGCTTGAAGTGAAACCTTTTTAAGCTCTTTTTATGAGATGTAAACAAAAATTACCTGTGTGTTGGTGTGTGTGTGTGTGTGTGTTGGTTAAGGAAATTTAGTCCCTGAGCAGATGGAGATTATATAATTAAATCGACATTCTCCCAAAGACTCTTATAAAGTGATAAAGACACTCAAGAAGTGATTGCTCTGTTAGTTTTAATCAATAAGCCGGAGATCCTAGGCTGCCTTGCCTTGTAAATATAGTGTGTATTACGGATAAAACGAATATCCGATTTTCGATATTTGCGAATACGAATGTTCTCTTCCAATATTCGCCAATACGAATACCAATATCAGATCAAAATTTACTTATTTTTGTTTAATCGAATATAGGACTTCTAGTTTTAATACATAAACTGAAATAGCTGTGAAACCTTTGTTGTGTCACAGATGTATAAATGTACCTAACACTTACACTCAATGCTGTTCCAACAGTTAAGATGTCATTATATTGGAGTGAAACAAAAAAGTTTGATATGTGTGTAATATTTTGATTTGAGACAGGTTATAAGAAGTTTTTATGTATTTACTTTTAATTAAACACAAAAATTAAGTTTATGAGCCAAATAAAAACTAAAATTATATAGGTTTGTAAAAAACGGAATTTTTATGTCATGTCATTACTTATTTTATTTAGGGACCCATTTAATATAAAGTTGGCTCGTTTAGGAGACATAGATGTTGTCAGGGTGCTGAGTACGTATTTTTAAAATCGAGTCTAAAATTTGTATTGCTTTAAAATTATGATTCTGCACACTTGTAAATTTCTGAGTAAAATGATATTGGGGGCATGACAATCGGTCAAAAAAATAACTGACTTATAAAAAGGTAAAGGTAACATCCTGACAGCTAATTTCTCTTATTTTGCAAAATTAACTAGGCGTAATAACAAATTTCGCTTAGTAAGTTATCGCTGTTAATTAGAATTGTCAGCTGCGGAAATGGCACTAGCTAATGACCATGAAATTTGTATAAATATTTTAAATTTGAAGGGCATACATGGCGAGTTCTGCTACAATTTGTTGCTACGCGATACAATAAAAAAAACAAGAAAATTAAAAAGCCTTGAAACGTTTAGACTTTCAAGTTTATGTGGTGTTATTCTACGAATATTAAAAAACACGTGAATATTCGCCAATGCAAATGCGAATATTGGTTACATCCCTAGTGTGTACATAACGTAACTAAATATCATTTATTTCATGGAAAGTTATAGAACTACGTTTCATTTATTTCAAATGCTGGTTGAATATTTATTTAATCTAAGTAATCAAAAAATATTTCATGCTTCGCCAAAGAATATTGTTTTTATTCAATTCAAGTTTTTGTCGTTAATATTTTTACTAGGACAATGGTAATATATATAAACTTTTCATTTTATTACTTATATATGGTCTCGAGGGTCTTTACCCATAGGAACTCTTCACAGAGGAACTTAAAGATGAAGAAATTACCCTTCAACAAATGTTTCTTATGCAATACTTAGTGCATTACTCATATACGTAATTCTTTATGGATTTGATTATTAATCTATTAATCATTTAGTAGTACGATATTGTTCGTGTGGTAAAGTTATTATTTGAAGAAATGGTAATTTCTCAATAATTTTAGTGAATTTAATGTACATTTTGGAGTAAATTCTAGTGATTTTGTAGTTATGTGTGTGAAGTGAAATATACGTGAGGTTAATAAGAATTTCTGGACTAACAAATGAATCGGTAAGTACACCAAATACTACAAAAGAAACCTAATTTCTAACAGTTTGGTTACATTTGGTGCTAATTTCCAAAGTTTACTTTAGAAAAAAAATGTCATGTTCGTAGACCAAGTTGAACCCCGAACCCCCGCTGGCTACGGCCTTGTAAACCCTATTTACTTTTGTATTTCCTATTGATCATACCAATTTACCTCTTTTGTGACATCTTGTATGTAAATAGCCTGTTATCACTAGGATTATTTTTGTATGGATTAGCTTTGCCATTATACAGCATTTCAAAACTAGCCACCCAAAATAACTTTTAAAATATCTTTAAAAGAAAAAGACAAAAAAACAAGTTAATTTATATTTACGAGGGACACATTTTACAAGTATCGGTCACCCCACAGTTTCAACCCTTAAGCGGGGGTGAATATAATTTCTTTAAGGCTAAATACAAACAGGTATGTGATAGGTCCGTTAAGCTAGCGGGGACACTATAGCGGAAACCAAAATAACCCATACCATATTTTTTACTAATTTTTTACCGCCATATACATTTTTTACTCCGAAACCCACCCCCGTTATAGCTTCCCCGCTGGCTTAACGAATATTTATAGTGGTTATCGCAAAAACCACCCTCTACCCCTCACCACCCTTAAAATTTAGTTTCGTTAATCTAGTGGGTACTTTATAAGGGAGACAAAGATAAAGTATATCATAATTTTTTACTATTTTTTGACTAATTTTTTACAGACATAAAAATATTCTACCTCTAAACCTACCCCTATACCACCTTCCCCAATACCCTAATGTTTAAGCCAGCGGAATATTTTATAACTTCAAGAGGAAAACAGCTATCGACCTATTCCGCCGCCAGAATTTTTTACTCGTCAATTACTAGAAGAAGGTTCATAGTGGTTATCGCAAAAAACACCCCCTACCCCTCTTATTACTACCCTTAAAATTTATTCTCATTAATCTAGTAGCTACTTTATAAAGGAATCAAAAATAAAGTATATCATAATTTTTGACTACTTTTTGACTAATTTTTTACCGCCATAAAATTTTTTTACTTCTAAACCTACCCCTAAACCACCTACCCCTAGACCACCCAGCCCAAGACCACCTACCCCAATACCTTAACGTTTAAGCCAGCACAATATTTTATAACTTCAAGAGGAAAACAGCTATCGCCATAATTTTTTACTCGTCCAATACTAGAACAGGGTTTATAGTGGTTATCGCAACAACCACCCTCTACCCCACACAACCGTTAAAATCTAGTTTTGTTGTGCTAGGGGGACTTTAAACAGAATCCAAAATAAAGTATAACATAATTTTTTAGTCCTTTAAATAAAGTATAACATAATTTTTTAGTCCTTTTTATATATTTTTTTAAAGGCCATCATTTTTTTTTAATTCAGAATAACACCTTAGGATTTTTTAAAAGAGATCACACTACCTTAACATCAACATCCTTTTTCCTTAGTCAGGTTTCAAACGTTGTATATTATTTTATAACTTCAGTGAAAATACAGCTATCGATCAAATTCTACCGCTATAACCGCTCAAACATTAATAAGAGTCACATAAATAATAGATTTCGCAGAAACTAACCTAAAGCCCCTAAATTAAAATTTTAAATTATTAAATTGATTGATCTTACACAAAAATCTACGAAAAACACTTAGACGACTTCTAAATGATATCTTAGATGCTATTTCTAATAGAATCTTGAAAATAAAACTTTTATTTTTACTATATATCAGTCTATTCAATTTTCTATGAAGCCTCTATTAAATTCCCTGCTCAACATCTCACATTTAAAGATCTTTAACTACAAACCTAATTGAAGCTTCATAATAATTTTAGACTGCAGTAAATTAGGGTTTTACCAACGTGCATATCCTTTTAAACATCTGTCTTGCTCAAAGAAGCAATCAATTAAAATAAATTACAATTCAGAAATGCTATTAATTTTGTAATTACTATTGTGACGGGAATTCATCCGATAATTTGTAGAAGGGGCATTTATCCTCTGGCGCATCGAGGTCGCCGGCTTACTTTGATGGCGTTCTGTAGAATTCCTAGAAAGAATATAATAATCCGGAGAGCTCAAGGAACATTTACTCAATATTCGACTGCCATATAGTTAAGAGAATTGTAAGTAGTTCTTTGAATATAAATGGTTTTAAAACAGTGGAAATAAATTAGAGTGAGTTAAACAGTGTTTATAAATAAATCTAAGAACCCGATTCTGAAAATAAAAACATTACAATACATTAGGTATGCAGTGTATTCCCAAAATAGCGGATAAGCTAAATAAAACTTACACTGGAAATTGTAACGAAAAACGCCGGATTCCCTTGATTTTTATTACTATTTTAGAGTTTTATTACGTATGTCAATAGATATGAAGTTATGGTTTTTTTCATTACCCGTTTTTATCTTTCGCCACAGAGCGTTTATTAAATTATTTGCATTCATGACCAAATTTTCTAGTAAATCAGAAAAAAAATGTAAATAAGGAACTAGATTTCTGCGATTTTCAATGAATCTTCCCTATTTTCTCTAAAACTGCTCACGCAATTTGAATATTTATTATAAATTGTATTATAAAAAGATATGTTCCAGCTTGATTCCGTACATTTTTCTATAACGTAAATCACACCATTTTTCTGAAAATCCGGAAAATTATGTGCAAAAAACTGTGAACATCAATTTAAATGTCAATTTTTCATTATAAATATCTAGTTTAAATGTCAAGATATGTCATGAAAGTATATCATACAGGGCGTTTGTAATGGTTTTCATTTTGATTCATTTGAAGTAAGTTTCTTTTAGAGAATAAGTTAAGTTACGGCGCTTATACTGGCGTGAAACGGCAGAAAATATTCTGGTAGTTTGTCGAAACGACAATTTGTTATGCCGGATATCTCTTCTACCTATATGGTATAGGGTTGTAGGTGTGTGCGTGCATATACTAACTAGGTGGTACATAAGCAATTGTAATAGGATGGTTGAAAAATAATAGTTATACAGAGGGGATATTTGCGTTGGGACCAATACACATAAGCATATACATTGTGATTGCAATATAGAACGAATTAGAGTTACACTTATCGAAAGTGGTCCAAACAATAAAACAAATAAAAAAGTTAAAATATTTTTGGAAAATATAGAAATAGAATACAATTTAGAGAGGGTGAAAGAAAGAGGGAGAAAGAGAGATAAGAATACGCTAAAATTTTCAATTGATTTACCTTAAATCACATAAATATTAAGATCACTAACAAATTTATGTTAACGCCTCTTAAAAATAAACCTCAACTGAACACTGAACTCTTTCAAAAAACATAATACTATAGCATCAAGAATTAGTTGAGAACCCGAATTAATATAAATCATCCTGAAAAACAAAAACCTATTTCCAAAGACATCATATAAGACGTGGAATATAAGGCGGGTGTGTACGTATATAATATATTTAATATTACACAATTAACGTACTAACGGTATTAAATTTCAAAGCTATATATTTTTTTCAATGTAAAAGTGATTATTTGTTCTATTTTTGGTTGAATAATTATGTATCTTTCTAATATATTTTACACCTTTTGGTAGACAAAAAGAACCCTTTCAAATTTTATCTTGTACCCAAAAACCAAAGCGCAGTTAGTAATTAACGGTCCACACTAATAAACCTCACAGTTTCCAACATAAGAGATATAGGTGTAAGTAAATCTAATATATTCTAAGATTATTCTCATTATTCCGTTTTGCAGTTTCTGCATTTGGTATATTTCACTATGTAGCAAATTAAACAAAATTAAACAGATAGATATAAATACAGGGTCAGTATAACTAAACAAGTACTTAAAAATATTTTATAATCAATTATTTTCGGCATTAGGCAATATTGTTGTATTTATTACTTGAAATATTTTAATCAATTATTGATACACTTATATTAATACTTCTGGTCAGTTCTTGCATTATATGATATCATAGTTTTCTAAAATAATTTTAATTTAGTGTGAATTATGAATCAATCAAGCAGAATTCTGTCTTTGGTAACAAGCAGTATCAAATATTTATTGGACCTTCCAAATATGAAACTATTAAGGGCACAATAACACAAGACCAAATTTTAGCCATAAATGTTTTTCATAATCAAGAAATTCAAGAAAAATATATAATTAAATCAATACATAATGGACTGAGAGCTGTAGAACGGATAAACCTTTTAAATGAAGAACAAAATGATACCAACATTGTTGATATATCAGAAAGACACACTCAACCCAACAACAATGAAAGTATCCAAACATTTAGGAAAGATATGAAGACCAAGAATCATATATACCTTTCGAATATAGTGATTCCGAGGAATCAGTTTCTTGTTCACGGAGTGATTATGTCCCTGATTCAGGTGACTATGAGTTTGAGGAAATTGAACAAATTGAAGATATAGAAATAAAAAAAAAACAAAAAAATCGTTCGTTATTTCAACTACTCCATCAAATTCGACAGCTATTACAGAAATTAAGCAAACGAGTTTTGTAAAATAAAGTAACTTATTACTAAGTTCTGCATTACCTTCAATATCGACAGGTATATTTTTATTTTTGTGATGTCGTTCAGTAAATCTGTCTAATCACCATTTTTTTTTGGTGTTGTAAAATTTTAGCTTATCTCGACGTATCTCGAGGACCTGAGTACGATTCTTCCAGTTAAAGCTCTTGCTGAATTATAGTCAGTTTTAAGGTGCAAAAAATAAACATCTTTAAATTTTTCAGGGTTTGGGAAGAAAATAAGTATGAAAAAAAAGTGGATATTGTCTGCATTGTTTATAAGGTCTCAATATAGATAAGAATCAACTTTTCAGTACTTCTGCTTAAGAAAAAACAAAAAAAAATCAGAATATTAATTATTTATTGTATTTTGTAGAAAATAAAACTTTACAACCAGAAAATAAAGTAGCTCCTTTTGGTGAATTTGTTCTATCTTCGTCTGGCAAAATAGAACAATTTACAAACTTTAGACCTTGGACTAAGAAGTCATCATGTCCATATTGTTTTCGACAAATAACACTTTCCTCGACATTTAAAACGGAATCATAGTGAGGAAGGTGCAGTTAGGCAGTTGTTTTCTCTCTTTGAAAGATCCAAACAGAAAAGTGGTTATAATTTCAATTCACCGACAAGAAAACTTCCAATACTAAACAAAGAATATTCTGCAACAACTTGTTTGTGCTGTGACTAATACTGGTACCAAAACTATCACCCTTTAGATAGCCTTATTGTTAAACAAATAAGTGTGAATTGCAAAGTTGTAATAATTTATATTTAAAACAGAACCGACTTCAACTGGCTTAAAATAAAAACCGTTTAAGGTACAAATCTATTGATTATTTTTCGGTATTCTTATCTCTCTCTATCTCTCTCTTCCCCCCCACTCTAATTTGTATATTTTACACATATTTTTTAACTTTTTTATTCGATTTATTGTTTCGATCACTTTCTATAAGTGTAACTCTAATTCACTCTATATCGCAACCACCCTGTATATGTTTCTGTGTATTGGTAACCCAATATAAATTATTTGTCTATCATTTTCTGAACCACCCTGATCAACTATAATTCAACTCCACACGATGTTGCAACCGCTCTGTAGTATTAATCCTCTCCACCCTTTTGACTGTTTCCATTTTTCTATTATTTAAATCACCCTGGATACCTAAAGTTTTACTTCGCCTCATTCGTAAAGCATAAGCAAACGCGTATGTTCCACACTATATAAAATTTTTTTAACAAAAGGCGAAGTGAAGCTATAGTTAATTAAATTAATGTACCACCCAATACCTATCAATCACATTTACTTGTAAGATTTTTTGAACCCACATGTAAAAATGTAATTTTACTTCGCCCCATATTTCAACTGCGCACATTGTTTGCTGCTTAAATTACAATCCACGCATACACACAGCTACCACCATATACCGTAAATTAAAGATCGCTCACATTACAATCTTTCTTTTCGATATGTTTCACCCCGTAAACTGAAAACCGTTACAAACACCCTGTACGATATTGTTTTATGGCATTGACATTTAAGCTATATATTTTTAGATATTATTTACATTGATTAGTACAGTTTTTTGCAAATGTTATTCCGATTTTCGGAAAAACGGTATATTTCACGTTATAGAAATTGTAAAATAGAATTTAAAATATTCAATTTGATTGAGACGTTAAAAAAAACAGTACGGATTAATTGAAATTCACTGAAGTGTAGTCCCTTATTATTTTTTTTTTTCGATTTATATAGTACCTTTCTGTAACATTCCTTAATGCCCAAGCCGCTTTTGGATAACTACTGAGCATACATAAAAATATGTTCCGACGAGTAGATAACCTCCTCCTTTTTAGAAGTTGGTAAAAAATTTCAAAATAAAACGTTTCCTTTTCGCCCTAAACATAAAGTTTCATTTTGATCATTACAACTTTAAACAAGTATCTTTTATATATTTTTGTATTGACCAACTAAAAAGAATTGTTATGAAATAAAACTCATTTATATTGACGCTGCATCTTTGGCCTCTAAAATGATGAACTTAAGAAATAGATCAGTGCAAACCTTCATACTTTAGTTCATCTATCAACAAAACGAATACAGATCCCATTTTATATAGACAAGCTACAAGCTACATTTTGACATAAAAATAAAAATACCGAGGTCAAGTGAAATTAACATCCAATTTCCTCGAAAAAATCCAACCTCTTTTAATTTCCAGGTTTTCAGATAATAGTGGCAATAGCTTTCAAAAATCCATTGCTCAACGTTTTTCAATTATTCAAAGGGTTATATTATAAACTGGCAATTAGACCTGATTATATCAAAATTATGATACATATTCATTCAAGTCATTTAGAAGTACAATTAAACCAAAGATAAACAAAATTCAAAATCTGATATTATTTTCGCTGTCCGCTTCAACTGAAATGCCCCAATGTATAAAGTCAATGAATGTTTCTCCTCCGAAAGGTGAAATTTTTTTTATCAAATCAGATTTCACTTAACCTCGGTATTTTTATTTTTATGTCAAAATGTACCTTGTAGACTATGAATTGTACATTTCTATATTTATCTAAAATGGGATCTGTATTCGGTTTGTTGATAGATGAACTAAAGTGGGAAGCTTTGCACTGATTTATTTCTTAAGTTCATCATTTTATAAGCCAAAGATGCAGCGTCAATATAAATGAGTTTTAATTTATAACTATTCTTATATAGTTGGACAATACAAAAATATATAAAAGTTACTTGTTTAAAGTTGTAAAGGTCAAAATGAAACTTTATGTAGGCGAAAAGAAAAGGTTTTATTTTGAAATTTTTAACCGACTTCTAAAAAGGAGGAGATTATCAACATTTTTTTATGTATGCTCAGTAATTATCCAAAAGCTGCTTGGGCAATTTTGATGATTTAAACGGCATTCCATTAAGGAATGTTACAGAAAGGTACTATATAAATCGAAAAAAGAAACAATAATTAAGGGACTACACTTCAGTGAATTTCAATCAATCTACACTGTTTTCTTTACAACGTCTGAATCAAATTGAATATTTTAAATTCTATTTTACAATTTCTAGAACGTGAAATATTCCGTTTTTCCGAAAATCTGAATAACATATACAAAAAACTGTACTAATCAATGTAAATTATATCTAAAAATATATAGCTTAAATTTCAAGATATATCGTACAGGGTGTTTGTAACGGTTTTCATTTTACGGGGTGAAATGTATCGAAAAGAAAGATTGTAGTGTGAGCGATCTTTCCTTTACGGTATACGGTGGCAGGTGTGTGTATGCGTGCATGGAAATTTAAGCAGCAAGCAATGTGCGCAGTTGAAATATTGGGCGAAGTAAAATTACATTTATACATGTGGGTTCAAAAATTCTTACAAGTAAATGTGATTGATATCCACTCCGCCTTATGGTAAAAAAATGTTATATAGTGTGGAACATACGAGTGTGTTTATGCTTTACGTATGGGGCGAAGTAAAATTTTAGGTATACAGGGTGATTTAAACAACAGAAAATTGGAAACAGTCAAACGGGTGGAGAGGTTTAATACTTATACAGAGCGATTGCAACATCGTTTGGAGTTGAATTATAGTTGTGCAGGGTGGTTCAGAAAATAATAGACAAATAATTTATATTGGGTTACCAATACACAGAAACATATGCAGGGTGATTGCAATATAGAGTGAATTAGAGTTACACTTATAGAAAGTGATCCAAACAATAAAACAAATAAAAAAGTTAACAAACTAATATACAAATTAGAGAGAGAGAGGGAGAAAGAGAGAGATAGAGAGAGAGAGAGAGAGAAATACCGAAAAAGAATCAATAGAATTGTATCTTAAACGGTTTTTATTTTAAGCCAGTTGAAGTGGGTTCTGTTTTAAATATAAATTATTACAACTTTGCAATTCACACTATAACTTATTTGTTTAAAAGTAAGGCTATCTGTTGGTATAAAAGGGTGATAGTTTTGGTACCAGTATGAGTCACAGCACAAAAAAGTTTTTGCAGAACACTCTTTGTTTAGTATTAGAAGCTGACGCAAAGTTTTCTTGTCGGTGAATTGAAATTACAACAACTTTTCTGTTTGGATCTTTCAAAGACAGAAAACAACTGCCTAACTGCACCTGCCTCACTATGATTCCGTTTTAAGTTTCGAGGAAAGTGTTACTTCTCGAAAACAATATGGACTTCTTAGTCCAAGGTCCAAGGTCTAAAGTTTGTAAACTGTTCTATTTTGCCAGACGAAGTTAGAACAAATTCAGCGAAAGGATCTACTTTATTTTCTGGTTGTTAAGTTTTATTTTCTACAAAATACAATAAATATTTATTAGTCTGATTTTTTTTTTGTTTTTTTCTTAAGCAGAGAAACTCAATAGTTGATTTTTATTTATATTGAGGCCTTATAAACGATGTAGAGAATATCCACATTTTTTTCTGATACATATTTTCTTCCCAAACCCTGAAAAATTGAAACATGTTTTTTTGCACCTTAAAACTGACTATAACTCAGCGACAGCTTTAACTGGCAGAATCGTACTCATGGCCTCGAACTACGTAGGGATCAGCTCAAATTTTACAATACGAAAAGAAAAAAAATTGTGTTCAGATTTACTGGACTACATCTCAAAAATAAAAATATCCCTGTCGATATTGAAGGTTATACAGAACTTAGTAATAAGTTACTTTATTTTACAAAACTCGTTTACTTAATTTCTGTAATAGCTGTCGAAATTGACGGAGCAGTTGAAATACGACCAATACATGGAACGATTATTTTGTTTTTTTTATATCTTCAATTTGTTCAGTTTCCTCAGACTCATAGTCACCTGAATCAGGGACATAATCACTCCGTGAACAAGAAACTGATTCCTCGGAATCACTATATTCGAAAGGTATATATGATTTTTCACTTTGTGTGGTCTTTGTATCTTTCCTAAATGTTTGGATATTTTCATTGTTGTTGTCTTTCTGATATATCAACAAAGTTGGTATCATTTCGTTCTTAATTTAAAAGGTTTATCCGTTCTACATCCCCCTGCCCATTATGTATTGATTTAATTATACATTTTCTTGAATTTCTTGATTATTAAAAGCATTTATGGCTTAAATTTGGTCTTGTGTTATTGTGCCCTTAGTAGTTTCATATTTTAGAAGATTCAATAAATATTTGTTACTGTAAGTATTAATATAAGAGTATCACTAATTGATTAAAGTATTTCAAGTAATAAATACGTTAGTAACAAAATTGCCTAATGCCGAAATTAATTGATTATAAAATATTTTTATGTACTGGTTTAGATACTAAAGACATAATGCTAATTATAAAATATTTTTATGTACTGGTTTAGATACTAAAGACATAATGCTAATATAGTACAGGAACAACTGACTTATAAGAATAGGGGAAATACAGGTCAATTTATGCTGCTTTTTTTGTTTAATATGCTACATAATGAAATATATCTAATGCAGAAACTGCAGAACCGGATAATAAGAATAATCTTAGGTATATTATAGGTTTACTTACACTTATATCTCTTATGTTGGAAAGTGTAAAATTTATTAGTGTGGACCGTTAATTACTAACTGTGCTTTGGATTTTGTGTACAAGATAAAATTTGAAACGGTTCTTTTTGTCTACCAAAAGGTGTAAAATATCTTAGAAAGGTACATAATTATTCAACCAAAAATAGAACAAATAATCATTTTTGAAATTTAATAATGTTAGTACGTTAATTATGTAATATTAAATATATTATATACGTACACACCCACCTTATATTCGATTTCTTATATGATGTCTTTGGAAAAAGGTAAATTATTTTTTAGGATGATTTTTATTAATTCGGGTTCTCAACTAATTCTTGATGGTATTATGTTTTTTGAGTTCAGTATTCAGTTGAGGTTTATTTTTAAGAGGCGTTAACATACATTTGTTAGTGAAGATCGGATGCGTGTTAGAGAGCAGACTTCTTCATTTTTATGTGATTTAAAGTAAATCAATTGAAAATTTTAGCGTATTCATACCTCTCTCTTTCTCCTTCTTTCATTCTTCCTTTTTCTTTCACCCTCTCTAAATTGAATTATATTTCTATATTTTCCAAAAAAGTTTTAACTTTTTTATTTGTTTTATTGTTTGGACCACTTTCGATAAGTGTAACTCTAATTCATTGAATATTGCATTCACAATGTATATGCTTCTGTGTATTGGTCACAACGCAAATATCCACTCTGTTTAACTATTATATTTCAACCATCCTATGTATACAATTGCTTATGTACCACCTAGTATATGCACGCACACACTTACAACCCTATACCATATAGGTAGAAGAGATATTTTCTGCCGTTTCACGCCAGTATAAACGTCCCGTAACTTTACAAAGTCTCTAAAAGAAACTTACTTCAAATGAATCAAAATGAAAACCATTACAAACACCCTGTATGATATACTTTCATGGCATATCTTGACATTTAAACTAGATACTTAGAATGAAAAATTGACATTTACATTGAAGTAATATTTTGGAAAAATTTTCTAAAGATACTTTAGATGTCAAATATTTTAGCACTATTTTAAAATATTAGACTCCAATATTTCTGATATATTCATATGCTCACGACAAACAAATCTTTTGAAATATATATACGAAGATTTTTGAAATATTTTATGATACTTCAAAACAAACATACAATATTATATAAATATTTTTAAATAGTTCGGTAAAATATATTGAAACTATTTATATATATATATATATATATATATATATATATATATATATATATCAAAAAAAGATCTTTTGAAATATATCATGGAATATGACACAAAGATTTCATAAAATATTACAGGAATATTTCATGAATTATTTCAAATGGGGTTTTGTCGCGGACATAGCAATATTGCCGAAATATTTCAAGAAATATTTTGAAATGTTTCAAATCAAACCAGAAATATTGTATAAATATTTTAGAAATTTTTCATGCTGTGTGGGTACCTGATGAAGGGGGAAATTATCGAATAATAAATAAACCCCGAAACGTTGGCTTCTAAGGATTAAATTGTTTTAATTGTAATTAATTAATTAAATAGTGTTAGTTGGTTTCCGGGAATTCATCCGCGTAGTTGATAACTGATCCCTGCCGGGATCGATGGTAAAATGACGACGTTTCGGCAGAGTCACATCTGCCCTCTTCAGATGTGACTCTCAGAGGATCTAACATATGAAATTGCATGAAAACTTAAAGTTACCCACAACTGATGCATGGTTGAGATAGACCAAAAGACAATAGCATATAAAGGAATCACCAAGGTAATAGATGACCTCGAAAAAATAAAAAACCAGACATTTTTAGAAAGAAATGAGAAATGAATATTTCAGTGGGAAGCTACACCATGAAGTATTCCTCTTAGGAATTATTGACAACTAACATCTACAAACAAACATTATAACATCATGTGCAAGTATATTCTACCAATATTTCATGGTTTTGCCTCTATTACATATTCATTTCTCATTTCTGGGATACTCAAGTGTTAGTATTGTTGCCCATTTATTATCTTCTTTTGCAAATGTCCTGCTCAGCACATAATTCCTTGGTCTTGTTCCTTATCTACCTATTCTATTTTTGACTGGTTGTTACTCATCTTTCCATAGACCTTTAAATAACTTGAAGTTTTTAAAAACTTTATGTTTTCACAACTATATGCCAAAACTGGTAGTACACATTCATCAAATAAAATTTTCTAGAGAGAAACTGACACTCTAGACTAATGAGTTCCTTCCAAATATCATCCATGCAAGTTTGCTCCTTTCCTTATTATTTAAAAGATTAAAGTAATAATAACTTTCTACTTTATATTAACAATATTAACACTTTTAATTAAACTATATTGTAAAAATATGTAATCCTGGAATTTATCACATTATATAACTTATTATATATTTTAATCTTTCATAATTACGTAATTACCTTCATCTCATATAACTATAAACTGCTAGTTCATTATTTTAACTTCCATATAAGATCTTTGTTTCACAATGTCTAGTTTTACAAATGAAAATATTATTCTGTAAAAATTAACTTCAGTTAAGCAGATGAATTAATTTAAAAATGACTTTGCTTTTTGTATCACATTATTAATTATCAAAGTGTGTGTTAATCAATAAATATATATTTTTAAAAATTATTTTTAAATAAATATTTTGTATTTACAGAAGGCTGTAACATTTTAAGTAATTCCATTGTTGGGCATAATGTTTACCAAAACTTAATATTTAAATACATTTTGCAAACTGTTGTATTTTTATTAATTATACTACCAAATTTGTCTATACCTATTTGACATATTCAAAAGGTGCCAACTAAATGATTACAATTTTATAAAAATGTATTAATAAAAAAACTTGTTCAATGTTTTTTTATAGAACTTCTATTTTTGTGTGCTCTGATGCTATTAGTTTGACTTATCAAATTATGCTTCATGTGTCCATAATTTATACAGATATAAAATTATTTTACAATATATTAATGTTAAAGAATTTTTTCAGGTTCCTAAATCTTACAAAGTCGTACGGCTAAATTTGATATATTTTATAGTAGAAGTCGTTCTGCTCACAAAGCTACATTTAAAAAGTCAGGAACTTATTCATTGGCTCATCCAGTGGGATTGAACCCCCCCCCCCTTCAGAGCCTCAACATTAGTAAATTTTAAAGCAAAAACGAATTAATCTTAAATCCAAGAGACTGGAAAATATAACTCATATGGATCGCCTATAATTGATGTAAATCTGAGGTCAAGAAATTTTTATGTACAACCAGTATGCAACTTCTCTGGATAGCACACTATCAACTAATGTAATTTAAATTGTACTTGGGATAAATATTGTCTTTCCATCTATACTCTGTCATTTACGTTTAAACTTTCTAGAAGCTACAATAATATGCCCTCATTGTTGATTTGAACATATTAAACAAAATGTGTAAATATTTTATGTTGCATCTTGTCTAACTTAATTTGCAAATCAATGATCCTTTTGCAGTATGAAATGGACACAATCCTTTCCTATTCATAATTTACAATAACAGGCTGTCCACGTTTTTGAAAATAATAGGAATGTTACTGAATTGTTGCGGCAGAGGCTTGATGTAAATCCATAATGCGAACACAAAAACGAAAATTATATTTCGATATTTACACTTTATTTTATAAACGACACGTGTTTCGGCATACAATGCCTTTATAAAGTTTCACAAAATACTAAAACTATTATTCTAACTACACCAATATATATACATATTACTTAACTAAACTAATTATACAGAGCCATTAAAAAGATTTAAAAGTGGGGATGGATTAAGATCTAATTGGTTATTTAATAGTCTACCTGAATATTTATACCTGTTAATTTCTAGGGATTCTTATAGATTAATTTTACTGGGGTTATTTTCCAAATGTAATATATTTACAGTATCGTTAAAGTTGTGATTATCCTCTACTAAATGACGTGCATAATTAGATTTATTGTCTTGTGTGGAATAACTTCTTTTGTGCTCTCTAATACGAGTATTAAAATTTCTAAATGGCCTACCGATTTATAGCTTCTCACAATTGCCGCAGTTGAGTTTGTATACCCCGGATTTACAATTACTATCTACTCTTGATTTATTATTCTTAATATATCTGGATAAATTATTTGAAGTTTTGAAGATGGATATCACCATCTCATCGATAACCTAGTAAAAAAGAAAATGTTCCATAATAAAGTTAAATCATTTTTAGAAAAACAAGACATAAATATCAGTTATAAAACTTCAATTTTTATTGTTGGTTGTGTTTTATATGATAAATTCATGCATACATGATGGTCCAAAAATAAGGTATTATTATCACATTCAATTTTTCAAACAGAAACAAAAAAAGGTCAACAGGTCAAAATATATGATCAAATTAAGAGCCAAAATGCAAGAAATCCAGTCACAAATGTTAATTGGTGCCTTTCAAGAATTTGAAGTTTGATTTGCAGTTGACTGGAAGTGAATTTTTAATAATCTGCATATTTAGTTTGATTTGCTAATTTCTGTTTTTGTAATAAATCACCCCTTTTCAGAATTACAGAAATTTTGAAATGAAGATATTTTTTATTATTCGTTCAATCATAAATTTCTCACTAATTGTTGGTTTCTATATACGATATGGTAGATGAAACATACCTAGAATTTGAGACAGAATTGTATGAAGAAATACAACATGGGTACTCTGATTTGAAAAGTTGAAGGTTTAAATTATTCTTATCATTGTATTCAAAAATTTATCATCAGAAAAAATCACGACCCATTTTTGCATCCTTGTGATATATATCCCCAGTATAAGACCAACAAGCAGCTTTATGTTGTATCATTTTGAATGTGAGAATATAATGTAATTGTTTTTTTTTTGAGTAAAACATTTCTCACAACTCTTAAAATAATGTATAATTTCCCTTCCATCAATGAAATAACCATGAAATGTATTTTTAACATTATTTATTAACCAACAACAGTTTGTATCTCTTAGAAGATATTTTATTGCAGCACCATTTGTTGGTCCTTGATCAATACTGTGGCTATAAACTCGAAACCAACAGAAAGAACATGTTCAATTATTTCCTTCAAAGTCCTTACTATATCTACTATGGGAGTACTTTTTCAGAAAAAAATAACAATTTGACTGTTTCGATTTCTTATAAATGCCTTGTAACATGAAAAGTAATGCTGTATCACTGCAACAATTTACAATTTTTACCATATGAACTTTAGAAAAATTTTTCATTTGATGATAAAAGTCTTCTGTTTGGCTTAACTTTTGAATTCACATTTAACTTTAAAAATATATACATATTTAATATTTAAAATACCTGTATTCATATCTCTTCTGGTGTAATAGCTGCAAAGGATGGTTGGTGCTTTTCTATTTCAATAAATCTATACTAAGGTTCTGGCTATTTGTGTTTGGTGCTTTTTCATTTCAATAGATCTATACTAAGGTTCTGGCTATTTGTAATTAATGACTTCTTTATTACCACCCTGCTGTAAAATACATCAAAATCTTATGAATTATTCAACAAGCACTAAAAATTGCTTAACCTTCTGTACTTGGTTTTGTGACTCAGGTGCAGGGTTCATCTTAAGACAATACATATGATCATGTTCAGTTGAAATACAACTGCCATAGATCTATAATCCAGCTTAGACACTTTTACTGACACTTCAGGGTTGGGACTTCCTTGATTTGGGATATTTAGGTATATTATTTTCCTAATTATCAGCAGCTACTAAACAAATAGCATGTACCTGGCATCATCTGGGGGTAATAATCAGTTGTTTGTTTGTTTTGATTGTATACAATTGTCTCCTAAACTTCTCTCATAACCTGAAATTAAACAATAAATGAAATACAAGTAAAAGTATCAGAAAAACATACCTGGCATGTAAAGTTTTTCGTTGGTTATTCTTTGAAGCCATATTTCCGAACACTTTTTGTTGGTTGTAAAATAATGCCTGAAAAACTGATTATTAAATTATGTTTTAAATACAATTTAGTTTATAGCTTCTGGCTAAATACAGTACCTTAAAACGATGTATGAATAATGTAAGAATGGGATTTGATACAACATTTTACCACAAATTATAGAAAAATTACGAAGCGATTAATGGATTTATGGCTTCAGCTTTCTCAAGCAAAAGGCAAAAATAACATTATGTGATTTACATCATCTATACCAATGGCCGATAAAGAAGATCACTTGTGCCCCTTTGACACGTTCGATTAACTGTCAAAAAAATAGTACTTGAAGAAGTTTACAGTTCACCGTCAGCTGGACCAACATACCCTATCTGAGTTACCACCCCCTGTTCTCTCTGTATGATCTGTGGTTATAAAGAAAGAAGCTTTGAGCTTATGCTCTAACGAAATAAGTTGGTTTCACCACAGAGTAATCATATTCACCATTCATACAAGGAGAAATCATAATGTGTGATTTCACGATGAAAAATATTAAATGTTTTGAGAATTTCACAAGAGAAGCGAAGTAAATTTCGTTGTTTGTTATTAATTGAATTTCAAACAATAATGAAATTAATTATTAAAGTAAATTGTAGTCGATCACCTATATCCTATGAGCTACGCTATTTCACATTTTTTCCTCATGTTTTTTAAAGCACACTATAAAATATAATTTCTCTTCATTTAAACCATTCTTCATTTGCAACTTTTTCTAACCTTGTTTGTATCACACTGTGTAACGATAACTTGCCTTCGCCCCATATTGCAGGTACTCAATATATGCAACAGCTCATGCTCTATGAAATATTGGTAGAATATAGTGGCATATGATGTTATAATGTTTGTTTGTAGATGTTAGTTGCCAATAATTCCAAAGAGATAAATACTTCATGGTGTAGCTTCCCACTGAAATATTCATTTCTCATTTCTTTCACAGTTTAAGAGACTGTCTGACCTCCAGGTCTATCGGATGATATTTCTGTAAGATTGCTTTATATATGGGATTAGGGGGAGTTATTGAAACGGTTTTACATTAGAGGGGAAAGAATTTTTGTAATTTTAAATTTTATATGTATAAATATATTTATATATAGTAGTAGATATACAAGATACGTAAGGACGTCACTTGTCGAGCATTTCAGGTGTTGTACTGACCTCCATCAGTGTTGCCTGAATTATGAATTTGCTACACTTTCCACTTTCGCAAGTAGCGACTTTACATGTGATGTGTAAATTTGAAAGTTTCAAAACATAATATTTAAATTTGCACAAATAATAAGATTTTTAGCTGAGGTAATTTATTTCAACGATTTACCTACCACTGATATAAATTTATTTATTATTTAGGATTTCAACTGTAGAAAAAATACACATTTTATGTAATTCATAGTTTATTAAAATTTTGCGACCAATGCGGCCTAATTAAAACATATGATAATCAACCAATTTTTTTTTTTTCATTAAGTCTGGCAATTTAGTTTTTATCATAGGAACAGTTCTTCGTATATTTGTTATATCAATAAATGTTTGGATTCATTCACTGGATAGCTGATCACTCTACCACTCTAAAATGATCTTTCATTTGTTATATCATATGTATACAGTATATTTTAAAGTATTTTATCTATTTCATTTATATTAGAAATTTCAATTAAAAAAATAGGAATAGCAAAAATCGTGAGAAATCGTTAATATTAAAAAGGGGCAATTTAATTCAGTTCTGTTATTATATATTTAGTGAATAAATTAATACTATAAAGATAATTATGAGGAAGAGATAGATTAAAATTATCCGATAATGCATTTCTGATACTTTCTAGTCATACAATTTTTCCGCAAATTTGTCCTATATGAGATGGAATCCACAGAAATTTATATTACATAACAATTACTATTTTTTTCTCAAGTTCTCTTATCATTCTTTGGGAGTCCCAGGTTTGCAATTTTGGATTATAAATCTGTAGTCTCTCAATTAAAATCAGAATTATGTCGTAATTAGCCATATTATTTCTAATTTGTCACTATTGACAATATGGTTTAAATTTATGTTCTTTGCGTTTTTACAAACTTCATTTTATACAATGAACTTAAATTGTTTATAATGCGATTATGCAAAGTCATTCATCTGACAAGTCCACAAGTACCGTGTTTAGAGAACAGGTCGTATGCTGTTATTTTCTGAATAATCTGTGCTTCAGAAAACTGCATAAGTTACGGATTTTTCAAATATTATTATTGTTAATGGTTATTCCAGCTTTTCCCTGTGGGTATTGCTCCGATCATGCTTTACAAAAATTAATTTTATAGATTTTTCACTTTTTTTACAAATCTTCTTTTATAAGCCTTGCTACATAGTCAATAATTTACAAATTATAAAGGAAAAAAGTTTGTTTTGTTTTATTGTCAAAAAATGCAAAATGAAATGCATTGTTTGGTTGCTGTGCATTTATTATTGAAGAAATAATCAATTTAAAATTAGAGAAGCTTGTTTAAACCGAGAACACAAAACTCAAATTCAAAATATTTTTAAGGAGCCCAAAAATTATAAAAATATGAAAGAGGCTGAAATGAAATTTATTAAATACAGATAATTTAATGAATGAGGCAGGTTTAGATAAAAATCAAAAGCGCATTATCTCAATAAATTCAGAGAAATAAAAAGAAACAAATTTAATTTTATTTAAAATGCTGAAATATTTTTCAGATATGTGAAGAAAGAGCAGTATGAAGAAATGTCGGAACACACATAAAATATTTGAATGATGTTATTCCTTTATTAATTATACAGAGTGTTTAAAGCAAAAATAGCAATTTTAGCAGTTTTTCTAACTTTTCTCGAAAGTAGGTTTGTTTTATACGTAATTTCAATAGCGACTGATAGGTTCATATAGGATAATTGGTTATTGATTTATTTAGAAAAAACTGTAAAAATAAGCAATTTTTAATCGTCCATAGTTATTGTATAAGATACGTTGAGATTTTGAATCTTGACCGAATCTTTTTTTACGAGGTAAATAACTGGGAAAAATCTCAAATTTAGAGCTCAGAAGGTTTTTTCGCAAACCTGATTTTTTTTCCAGGGCTTTTGATTTTACGTCAAATTTACAATGCTCCCATTTTGAGCTAAATTAGTATTTTAACCATCTGAAAGGAACATATTAATTATTAAATCTTTCATTACAATCTCTCATAAATTAATTATCAGGTTTGGTTTGTTTTATTGTATGTAAAATCAGTTTTAAAGCCTGCATTTTAGTATTGGGAATTAAATAAAATGTACTGGTGGGAGAAACACCTTCCCCTTATTACTACTGACAAACTATAGGTTTCACGAAAAAATAACATTTTGTGTTACAAATAAAATTGTCTACTTTTTTGTCAAGTAACTTTTAGTCGGACAACCAAGAGATATGAGCGCATGTGCTCCTCGAGTTTTTTATTTATTTCAAATCGTTTTCCTCCCGGAGGCAAGTCAGGGCTATAAGGAGTGTGGTCGAGGGCTTCTCAGCACATCTCTTGCAGTGTATTCCTTGTTTTTGTTTCAAATACGCGGCTTTTGCCACCCGTAACAACTGGCAGTAGTGATCTACATTGTCTACGTTGGGCATGTGGAAAATCGATGAGCAAAATTCCTTAGAGTCAAAAAAAATCTTGGCAAGGACTTTTCCAGATGAGTGGCGAGATTTGAATTTTATTTTTTTTTTGCTTCAAAAAGCCTTCCGTTCTCGCTGAAACCTATTCTTCTTTCAACGATCAACAAGTTGATCAAAGATAATTGATTGAATACTTCCATAGCGGACACCCATTTCTGAGGAAATTCTTCCACGGTTAAACGGCGGTCACGTTCAATAAGCTGTCAAACACTATTGACCCTGTCAGCTTGTCTTGTGTGTAGCTCATGGTTATCATTGTCGTGCACCCTTAAATTTTCTCACCCACATATACACACGATTTTGAGACACTGTACTATCCCCAAACTGTACCCTCAAATAAGTTAGAATTTCTGAGAGTTTAACGCTTTTACTGGTTAAAATAGGTATTGACGACAAATTCAAGCATACGCGCGTACCCGGCTGATTCCATAGTGCCCATCTACTGCAAACAATATAATCTAGTTCGAAACTGCATTCTAAGCAGAATACCAAAATTACCATTTATGTTTGGTTTACCCTGCTATCTAATGTAATTTGCTTGGAAAAAGCATTTTAAACGTCATGTCAATTCGATGATATGTTATTTTTATTCTACCGTGAGGGGAAATCAGGATCCCCTCTACTAATAAGTGTTGCCAAATACCAAAAGGCAGAATTTCAAATTAAATTTACAGACAATAGAACCAACCCAAAATAATATTAATATATGATGAGTTGTACCGAAAGATTTGATAATTACCATGTTCGATTCAGAGTGATAAAAAAGTAATTTTATGCAGAATGGGAGCGTTGTAACCATTACCAAAAATAAAGAGCACTCGATAAAAAGTTACATTTGTGAGAAAACCTTCAAAGCCATGAAGTTAAAATTTTGACCAGTTATTTTAAATAAGCAAATGAATTTTTTTGCCATGTTTTATCGTTCTAACGTTTTTTAGATAAGAGTTAGGAGTAATTGAAAATTGCGCCTTTTTTCACATTTATTAATTAACCAATCCTATCGATGAGCATTTCATTCACTAGGTTCTAAAAATGCGCATACAACACACTTACTTACCTTTGATACCTAAAATTTTTATTGTGTTGCTGAGAAGTCACAAAAACTGCCAAAATTAATGTTTTTGCTATTTTAAACACATAGTATAATTAACTAAGAAGTAAAAATGTGTTAACATAACTTTTTTTGGGTTATCCGGTGTACCTTCTTCAAGAAAAATCATTCAAAAACCTGTGGATTTTTTTGCAAAAATGGTCTTAAATAATGCTAAGTTCGCTACACTAACACAGTAACAACTCCGTACATTTAGAATACATTTTACAACAATGATGGGTATTAGCAAAATACTGCCCCAATTTTGGAATTTTATATAATTTGTGGTCTTTCAACGATAAAATGTGCATATAATTAAATGTGTAGAGATAATAAAAAGTTTACAGAATAATTCTAAATACAGGACAGACTGTAAATGACATATAGAATATGTTTGTGGTTGTAAACAAATTCGTTCAAAGACACTAAGGGTACTCATCCCCAAAACTACCCCCTAAAGTGCACCACATTCCTCATTATATTTTATTTAGTAGTTCCGTTTGTTGTACATTGATAGTCATATTCATCCATTTAAATTTATTTTAGGCGTAACCATAAGAGTAATCTATCTAAATTGTGTTAATAGTATGTGAAAAATTATGTATTAAGATTATAAATTTGAAATAATACTTGAGTCGTAACAAAATAGCGACAATTATTTTAATTCAACTGAAATTTATATTCATTGCTCAGAATGACACAAAGAAAGCGAAACAGAGATAAGCTTTCTCTTCCATCGTTCAGTCCCAGTTTTTGTAAAATTTAAAAATATATCTAAAACTGTTATTCATTTAGTGGTGTTACGGTTATGGAAGAAAAAGAGGTCCGTCCATCAGACTGTATGCCACTGGTTGAATTAACTTCTTTACAAAAATGTGCATTTTCAGTTATTATAATCAATGTTTGTTAACAATGTAATGTGATGAAGTTTTCGCCAATATTCATTTAGGAATTTTAAAAATTAACCCTCTAAATCTGGAATAAGAGTGATGTAAGAATGTATTAAACAAACCCTCAAGACCGTAGGTAGAAAAATATTTTGGGGAGGGGTGATTACTTTAGCCGTTTATTTTTAATATTGTGGATTGAATAAGACCGCGAAAGTTAGTTTCCTATTCAGTATATATATATATATATATATATATATATATATATATATATATATATATATATAAGGAACTATTTAATTCGTTAAAATTGAATCTTCAATTCCCAAATTTCGTTTTGAACCCCGAACCACCGCTGGCTACAGCCTTGTAAACCCTATTTACTTTTGTATTTCCTATTGATCATACCAATTTACCTCTTTTGTGACATCTTGTATGTAAATAGCCTGTTATCACTAGGATTATTTTTGTATGGATTAGCTTTGCCATTATACAGCATTTCAAAACTAGCCACCCAAAATAACTTTTAAAATTTAAAAGAAAAAGACAAAAAAAACAAGTTAATTTATATTTACGAGGGACACATTTTACAAGTATCGGTCACCCCACAGTTTCAACCCTTAAGCGGGGGTGAATATAATTTCTTTAAGGCTAAATACAAACAGGTATGTGATAGGTCCGTTAAGCTAGCGGGGACACTATAGCGGAATCCAAAATAACCCATACCATATTTTTTACTAATTTTTTACCGCCATAACATTTTTTACTCCGAAACCCACCCCCGTTATAGCTTCCCCGCTACCTTAACGAATATTTATAGTGGTTATCGCAAAAACCATGGGTACTTTATAAGGGAGACAAAGATAAAGTATATCATAATTTTTTACTATTTTTTGACTAATTTTTTACAGCCATAAAAATATTTTACCTCTAAACCTACCCCTATACCACCTTCCCCAATACCCTAATGTTTAAGCCAGCGGAATATTTTATAACTTCAAGAGGAAAACAGCTATCGACCTATTCCGCCGCCAGAATTTTTTACTCGTCAATTACTAGAAGAAGGTTCATAGTGGTTATCGCAAAAAACACCCCCTACCCCATATTACTACCCTTAAAATTTAGTCTCATTAATCTAGTAGCTACTTTATAAAGGAATCAAAAATAAAGTATATCATAATTTTTGACTACTTTTTGACTAATTTTTTACCGCCATAAAATTTTTTTACTTCTAAACCTACCCCTAGACCACCTACCCCTAGGCCACCCACCCCAAGACCACCTACCCCAATACCTTAACGTTTAAGCCAGCACAATATTTTATAACTTCAAGAGGAAAACAGCTATCGCCATAATTTTTTACTCGTTTATAAGTGTTATAGTGGTTATCGCAATAACCAACCTCTACCCCACACAACCGTTAAAATCTAGTTTTGTTGTGCTAGGGGGTAGTTTAAACAGAATCCAAAATAAAGTATACCATAATTTTTTAGTCCTTTTTATATATTTTTTTACCGGCCATCATTTTTTTTTAATTCAGAATAACAACTTAGGATTTTTTAAAAGAGATCACACTACCTTAACATCAACATCATTTTTCCTTAGTCAGGTTTCAAACGTTGTATATTATTTTATAACTTCAGTGAAAATACAGCTATCGATCAAATTCTACCGCTATAACCGCTCAAACATTAATAAGAGTCACATAAATAATAGATTTCGCAGAAACTAACCTAAAGATCCTAAATTAAAATTTTAAATTATTAAATTGATTGATCTTACACAAAAATCTACGAAAAACACTTAGACGACTACTAAATGATATCTTAGATGCTATTTCTAATAGAATCTTGAAAATAAAACTTTTATCTTTACTATATATCAGTCTATTCAATTTTCTATGAAGCCTCTATTAAATTCCCTGCTCAACATCTCAAATTTAAAGATCTTTAACTACAAACCTAATTGAAGCTTCATAATAATTTTAGACTGCAGTAAATTAGGGTTTTACCAACGTACATATGCTTTTAAACATCTGTCTTGCTCAAAGAAGCAATCAAATAAAATAAATTATAATTCAGAAATGCTATTAATTTTGTAATTACTATTGTGACGGGAATTCATCCGATAATTTGTAGAAGGGGCATTTATCCTCTGGCGCATCGAGGTCGCCGGCTAACTTTGATGGCGTTCTCGGAGAATTCCAGTCTAGTCTCAGGGGCTCTTTGACGTTCTGTAGAATTCCTAGAAAGAATATAATAATACGGAGAGCTCAAGGAACATTTACTCAATATTCGACTGCCATATAGTAAAGAGAATCGTAACTAGTTCTTTGAATATAAATGGTGTTAAAGCAGTGGAAATAAATTAGAGTGAGTTAAACAGTGTTTATAAATAAATCCAAGAACCCCATTCTGAAAATAAAAACATTACAATACATTAGGTATGCAGTGTATTCCCAAAATAGGGGATAAGCTAAATAAAACTTACACTGGAAATTGTTACGAAATACGCCGGATTCCCTTGATTTTTATTTCTATTTTAGAGTTTTATTACGTATGTCAATAGATATGAAGTTATGGTTTTTTTCATTACCCGTTTTTATCTTTCGGCACAGAGCGTTTATTAAATTATTTGCATTCATGACCAAGGATCTGAGGGGGGGGCGATGGGGGCGTTTAAACCTCATAACGACTATGTTTAGTGTAATAACCCAAGAAATCTAGGTTTAAAATTTTATTCAGGCAAATTTAGTACAGGTTCGCCCCCCCTGAAGCATGAAATCGCCGCTCCCCCCGGAAGCCCGTGTCTGGATCCGCCCCTGGTTCATGGCCTGTCAGGTTTTATTCTTTAAAGAGTTCTGATCTTGCCTTTTATGTTTGATTATTTGCAGAATTTGGTTTGCAATTTTATATTTCAACAATTTCCTGGTTTGTAGATTAAGCCCGTTATTGAGTTACTTAATCATGTACGTCATTTATTATTACTTTTTCCATAGTCTATATATTCTTTATGTTATTGTTCTTCATTAATGTGTTAATTTTATTCCTCAGCATCAGTTTTTCTATCCCTCTCAATGTCTATTGATATACTGTAGCTTAAATTATTTTAAGGTTACCTCACTATACCTCTCTAATACTATTTTTGAGAGGCTATTGATATTGAAAAAAATCATTTTCTAATGGTAAGTTTAATATTGTTAAGGTCACTTAAAGATTATTAAATAATATTTTCTATTTTGGGAAAATTCTTGTATAATTTTATATCACAATATGGAACAAATATTACGTTACAGGAACAATAAAATCGCTTCATACTTTTTTTGTATATAATTATAGTAAAACTCACAACTCTCTTGCATGGACTGTTAAATTAGCGTTACCCAATGAATTGTTATCTTTGGTATGTTGAAGCTGAAGGACAGTCATAACTACAAAATTGTAAGAAAAATTATAACAAAAATATATCCTGTTAGTTTTATTCCCCTTATTGAACTTCAATTTTTTTGCCCGCCAGAATCATTTCAGATCTAAATCTTTAGGCACACTTTTATTTTTGTATGGGTAAATTTAACTCTTGAATAGTTTTTCAAAAGAAATTAAACTGTATTATAGTGGTTATTCAGTATTAGAATTACTCGCCAATCATTAATCTAAATTCCACTAGAACAATAATTAGTTTATTTTTTTTGGAAATCTTTCATCTAATATTTCGATCGACATGATTTTTCTTTCAAAAATCTTCTTGTTTACTTGTATTTTTTTAGCACAAGTTTTAACCATTGAAAAAGTAGATACCTTAATCTAATCGCATTTTCACGCCACCTGCCGTGAGCCTACAAAACTTCCTATAAATTTGCTGATCAATTTTTTTTCTGATTTTCAACTCTTTCTAGAACAGTTTTCTTCCTGATTTGCCGCTTTCTAGGACACTTTTTTTTTCTGATTCCTTGGCTTCGAATAATTTTTAACTTATTTCTTTATGTAATTTACTATGCTAATCTTCAATTCAGACTTAATACTTACCTAATAAATGTCAAAACAATTCACACATACACACGTATTTGTTGTGACATTGCTGACAATGATAGAACTTATTTATATCAAATAAATGAAAACAGGGAATATAGGACGCAAAAAAGAGTCTTAGGCCAAAAACTTAAACTACACCGGTCGCCCAGACGACTGTCTATACTAGTAAACGTCGTTCCCCGAAATATCGGTGAAGCATTTCCCAAAAACAATTTTGTTAACACATTTGAATCTGATTGTTTTTCCATTTTCAGACAATTTAAGTGTTTTAATTACATCCCCTAAATTAGAAACCATTATACAATTTTTAATGTACAATCAGTTAAAATATTTTAAATATTCACAGTTAAGACTTTCACTTGATGAGATATCCTACAATATATTTACAAAAATCGACCAAATAGTTCATTGGGTAAAAAATTAACAATTTATAGATAACACAACCCAAGGTTTGATTTATAACGCTAGTAGCTACTGGAAATTTCCATAAAAATATGTGTACCAAAAACTACATTCTATGAGAAATATCACCAAATTTTACAATAATTAAACTCAACTGAGAGTATTAGTTAAATTCATATTATTTTGCTATTCAATAAAGTAAGAATATTAATTTAGTTTTAGATTTCATTTAGTGGTACAATAGTATAAAAAATCTTAAGTTTGTGAAATTTGTTTACATGGATTTTTGGTATTATATTAACTTTATAGCTACAGAATACGAATCTGTCATTATTTAACTTAAATAAAGCCTTCGTCTCTATCATCTTAGGGAAAACAGCTAATTCAGATTTAAACTATCAAAAACAGCAGCAAAGGAGAACAGTGAAAGAGTTGAATTTCAGCGTCAAAAATTCTGCCCAAAATTAGCTTAATAGATTATATATACCATGTGTCACAGATAAATGTAACTTCATGTGGATTTCCGAAATGGTAAGAGATACAGGGCTGCTTAAATAAGAAAAAAGGTGCACTATTCCAAGTCCAATCAAGTGCTGTGATGAAATTAAAATTATCTACAGGAATTTTCAAAATATCGAGAAAAAACAAAAATTGTGGTTTTAGAAAATTGCCAAATATTCCAAATCTTGTAAATAAATTCAATAAATTTAATTAATTTAATTATTAGTTTTCTATTAGCGACTACGGGCATCGATTGACGTATACAAAGTTCTTCTAGATTTCTTGCAACCATAGTCAACTTTGTTATTTATGGCCACTATATTGGATTTGTACGTCATAGAACAGAACATAAAAAGAGTTTTTCAAGTATATATAACAGGCCTTCTATGGATGACAGAAAATGTAAATTAAAAAAAAACAATTTTTCATTTAGTTAGCTTTGAAACAAAATGCCGTAATTGTTTTTTTTTATTTTCCCTAAACAAATAAGTAAATATAAACAAATAAAAGTATTGTTTTATTTAATATACTAAAGTCAACAACTAAGACATTATCTTTTTATGATTTAACTCGAAACAAAAAATTAAAATAACAACCGATCACAAAATCAAATTAAGTTGAATCTTGGAAATTTCCACCATTATTATTAACGCATTTTTCTTATTAACCGATGACGCTGTGTCAACTATCAATGTTTTTTATGTTTTCAATAAAGATCTTCACAGTTTTGCGTATATTTTCAAAAGAAGAATTTTCTTATACTAATTTTTATAAGGAAAATAAATGAAATAAACTTCATATGTCATTTTGATGGTTAACATATCAGAATAGTAAATCTGTATATTTAATATTGTAAATTGTTTTGCCTTTCAAAGTATAATTTCCGGGAACAAAACTTCAATTTTTAACTGTAATATCAATTCCAAGTAAGAGACTGAGCTCTGTTCAAGTACACCGTTGCCAAGCGTTCCAATGCACCACTATAATTTAATTGTAGTAATCCCAAAACGTGATTTAAATGTTAAAAAATTTATTACTGTTATCTTTTATGCTATTCAATTAAATTCGTACATTATAAAGAGGCAGTTGTTTGCTACATTTCTCTTCCTAAAGAACGTGAGGGTGGTGAGGGGTAGAGGATGGTTTTGCGATAACCACAATAAACCTTCTTCTAGTATTTGAGGAGTAAAAAATTATGGTGGTGGAATTGGATCGATAGCTGTTTTCCTCTTGAAGTTATAAAATATTCCGCTGGCTTAAACATTAGGGCATTGCGGAAGGTGGAATAGGGGTAGGTTTAGAGGTAAAATATTTTTATGGCGGTAAAATATTAGTCGAAAAATAGTAAAAAATTATGATATACGTATTTTTGTTTCCGTTATAAAGTACCCACTAGATTAACAAAACTTAATTTTAAGGATGGTGAGGGGTAGGGGAGGTTTTTTATAATTCTCTATAATAGTTTTATTCCATAAATAGTTCCCCTACGATATATATTTTTTTCATTGTGACTTCTTCAAAAATGTCAAGAAAATGTGATAATGGCCCTGCCAAATTCTCTGAAAATGGCTTATTAACAATCTGAAATATTCATATTGGATCAGATAATGTATGTCTAACAAATCAAATTAAATGTTTGTGAATCTGAGGTACTCAAGCAAGTGTTTCCTTTCATACATTTTGCAGCGGAGAACATGCTCATTATCATGCTCCATACAAAGTTGCATGGACTCCAGTGCCTGATTGTTTCTTTGAAACGCGAGATCGAGATGTATTTCTTTCATCAGATATAAATAAGTTTACTAAAATAATTTTCTGTTCGATAGCACAAGACCTAAAAAGTTCTTGCAATTATGCAAAATAAGGTAGAATTATCATAATCAGCAAACGGTCTTAAGTGTAATTATAATTAAAGTTAAGTTGAAAACATGCGGTGGAACGCTCTGCAGTATTAAGTGTTAACTCAACATCTTATTTAGCAAAAATTAAATGAAGTTACTCGTGTTTTAAGTTTTGGAAATTTGTATTTTTCGGAACACGCTGTATAAAGTAGCAAACTATACTTGAGTCCAGTATGAGCTTTCAGTCGCAGTTACAGTTGTTAAAAATATAAAATTTCTATCTCATTTAATTTCGAAGTTGTAGGTTTTCATATTTTGAGTTGTATTTAAAATATTTTTTCCCATAATTTAAATTATCTGACAAAAATATTCGCCGTAGACATATAACGTGGTTATAAAACCTAGAGAAGTTTTTGAGCTTTGCACGAATTCATCCTTCTATTTAAAACAGCACAACTGGAGTCAACTTCGGTACTGCCGGAAGTAGCCAACAGTTGAAAATATTTTAGCTAAAAAAAGCATAATCCAAAAACCCCATACCCAAATTTCGAAATCCCTTATATGTTTAGTTTCCTTAAAACTCCTAACGTATCACCTCGTTTGAAAACGCATTTAATATAAGAAATATTATCAAAATCACTATAAAAACACATTTCACATGAATGTAAAACATTACAGGCACAGTTGAACTATTCTTTTAAAATATATTTTTTGCTTTTTAATAAACTTTTTTTTATATAAAATTCAGGATATTTCTGGGATCTATAAAAACTTTTCAATTACGCTTCCATAAAGTACAAAAATTAATAATTGTGTAGAAAAATAAAAAAGTTATGCTATCCTAAATTATATCTGGTTTACATTCGTTTGTTGGTTTGTGTTCTCAAATGAATATTTTCCTCACGTTTCGTCAACCTCGCATTGGACATTTTCAGAAGTGGAATTCTGAAATTAGAAAACGACGGAGCCAATTGTGCATCTTGTGAATACTGTCAAAGCTCATACGTAGGAAGCCCTAACCGAGGTATTTGAGTAATAACAAAGCAGCATAAAGTAAACATCAGGAATAAGCAGACCATATCGGCCTGGTTGCAACAAGAACTCCGTACAGGTCATAAAATAGACTTTAATACCTGCAAACAAATCGCCAGCGTAGACAATACCAGAAATAGGCTAATACAGGATGCTATTGAAATACAAAAATCGGGAAAACACAATTAACTTGCCAAATATGGGGAATGTACTTCTGGAAAAAATCCGACAATACAGCTCCTATTAATAGAATATAATCTCTTCATAAATATGGACGATAACGGGCATCAAAAACATTCAACAGGGTCCATAAACAAGTAGACGGACTGAGATTGCGAAAGGGGATCTCTAGGTAAATTAATAAAAACCACTAATGGCACCATACCTCAACAAGTATTAACTATTCACGACCTCGAAAAGGAATATAAAAGCCTCAACAATTTCAATTTTTTTCAATCTAATTTCAGATTCCACCATTGAAAATGTCAAATGCGAGTTTGACGAAACGTCATGTTAACTGTTTTTTGCAGATCACAAACCAAGAAATGGATGTACATCAGATATGAACATATAGTTATGGCGTTAAGCATTAAATAATATCTATTTTCAATGAATCTTGAGATCACATTATATTTCCTTAGTACTCATAATTCTTTGTGATGAAACAAAGAATAAAATATTTTTATTACCCAGTCATGCATTTTTCTATCCTTAAGTACCTATCAATCAACCATGAAGTCTTTATCGGATACTAAAACAAAAAATCATTATGCTAAGAACAATTATCGACTGATTTATTAGATGAATGTAGAATTGTTACTAAGTCTACAACTTAGCGTTAAACAATAATTCTCTATAAATGAAATATGAAAACACTATATCTTGGTGGATATTAATGACTAAATTAGTAATCCCGAATTACGACATTGTTAGTAATCAAATAATCAAAATGTACAACTGGTTTTAAAGCAAAAAGAAATTGGAATACAATTCAACAAATACTAGGCGTACTAGATTCATTAACAAAGGTGTTTGGTGAGATTAAACACAGTAATTACAAAACTTCAAACTGAAAGTATATTGCCTCTAGTCAATTTTCTAAAATTTCATTAAAATGAGAGTTAATTCATAAGTTATAATCTCAATTTTTGCCTTATGTGAAATTTAAACTGGATTAAAACTTAACGCAAAAGATGACTCGTGGATAATAAAGTTAGACGCCCATAAAGGCTTAATAAACTATAAAAATATAGGAGAATCCTATAAAAGTTTCCCTGTGCAGTTGAGACACATTTATGACCAAAAATTCATATCACCTGCAATAAATAAAAGCAGTCGTTATAAAACCACCGAGTAGAATGAGTGATAAAGAAATAATTGCCCACTAAATTTCTAGATCTAATGCCTTTACGAAATTATTCATGAGAAATAGGAAATATCTGCTGAAGAATTATTAATCCTGTTTACGATATTCGGCGAAATGCCAAATGTTTCACGGAGGTGTTTGATAGGTCTCGTATAGATACGAGGACAATGCGAAGAAAACTGAAGGGGATAGATTCCGAGACGTCGACATTTTAGCTACAATAACGAGATAGATCAACAATCAACCACTTGGATAAAATGCGGAAACTTGACAACACACACAGTACCTACGAAAATTTAATCACAAATGTATCAGGTAGTCCGTTAAAAATGCTTCTATAATTTCAACAACTTCGAATATATCTTCACGAAAATGACCATAAACTATCAACCAATGTATGAAAAGCCGATTCGTATGTACTAGACTCCGAATACTTTACACACATCATTAACAGCTTATCAACATGTCCAGAAGATACCATAGCAAGTTACAATACAAGGAGTTGTCAATACACTAATTTCTAGATTACTAAGGCTTACCAATCACAACTACACAAAGCACAAAAGCTAAAAAAGATTAATGCTGCTCTACAACAAAATTGATACACAAGAGACAGGGTACACAAATGAAACAAAAAGAAGATGTTACTGAAAAATCAAAAACCATCCAACCTTACATCAAGGGAACAACTGACAGAATAGGCCGAATTCTCCGAATGCATAACATAACTACTAACTACCGCGTATAAACCACACCAAACGATATGTAAGACATTGAGAGATCTAAAACTCAAAATTAAACTTGAAAATCCAGGTGTGAAATCTGTGACAAAAGTTATGTCGGTCAAACCAACAGGAGAATTTCTACTAGAATAGAGGAATATAAACTAGCTGTCAGAAACGAGTATCTGCTCTACATCAACATAGCTAATAGAACGAATTATAAAACAAGGATAGTACCAGGGGAAAATAAAATAAAAAAAACCGGACAATTGAATGTTTTAGACAAATGTTATAGGCTAAATCATTTTGACCTCTATGTAAAAAGGTCAAAATATAAAAATTACATGTAGGTAATTTTTGGAACAAAAAGACTAAATCAGAACCACAAATATGATGATTAAGTCTTTTTATATATACATGAAAATAACTGGATTGCCACAAATGCTTAATGTAAATAAAAGAGAATTAATCCACATGTTTAAAATTTAATGACTAACAAATTCAGAAACCTGCAACGGAAAGCTGCACTTTGCATCGTAAGCTTCGTGCACGGGAGAGGACTGAACAAAATTCAATTATAGCTTGAATGAATTCTTTAAAATTGTTTTAGTAAAGAGGGCATAGCGAAGCATGCGATTTGTTAAAGATTAACGAAACTTTTATTTGACAGCAAATATAATACGTGTATATAAAAAAATATATATTGCGAATAGTCCACAAAAAGAACCCATCAAAAAGTAAGTCCTATCACCATGTTGTTTACCTTCCCTGCCTGAACATTGTTTTTTTTGTGCATTCTGGGAGTATACCGTTTGTACTCAGTGAAGATTTTCCTGAACCAAGTAATGACATTTTCGTATAAAAATTTCTCAAAATTGCAATCGTTGATCAGAATCACTTCTGTTTGCTCTTGAATGAGGTGCAATTCCTTGAAGCACTTTCTAGGAATCGGAGCTTTTTCAGCATGGACGTCATCAAATACAGCACATACTTCTTCATGGTTTCGTAACTTATCTTTATAATCAAACATTATTAAAATTTCGTTCTCTCTCTCTCTCTCTCTCTCTGATATGCCATTTAGATATGTAGATCAGGTTATGTCAAATAAGAAACGATGTAGGATGAACTTTAAGTGTTCAAAACTCTAAGCTACTGATCCCTGTTGGCATCGATGATGTAATGACGATGTTTAGGTAGAATCACCACTACCCTCATCAGGTTGGTTCGCATTACTCTCCAATCCCTCTGCTCGCGGGTAAATTGAGAAAATCATTCGTATACAATTCTTGCTACAACGTAAATGTTTCAAATTGTGAATTCATGTTTCTCTTGATAGGTTACTTGATTTATTGTTGCAAAGGTTGCATTTGTTTTGACATGCTGCTAATTTTAGTGTTTATCGCCTTAAGAGATTTAGATTTTTTAGTAAGTGCTTCGTTGTTGTATTTTTTTGCTACAGGTGCAGCTGAAGGAAATGATGGTGCGCTAAAGCAAATGATGATGTTGGTTTTGCCAATACTGTGGATTGTATTTGTCCGGTTAAAGGAATTCTCAAAGAATAATTATATATGAAAGTGTTGTAGATGATGAGTTGGAAAGAAACCAGCACATAAAGATAACATCGTTGGTAGCATTAGCATATAAATAGATATATCACATTTTCGTGATGTTATTGGTACTAACCAAGACCCCTCGATTGTATTTGGTTCAAACCATTAATGCCAGTTTATAACCTTTTGGTCTCTAAAAACGGATGATAGTATTCAACCTCTTATCTAAGCCTTCTCCTTTGGCCTTCCTGTTTATTTGCCCTATCAGTCTGGAAGATCCGGTTAAATCGTCCGCCCATTTCACTGTGTGGTTTAATCTATATATAGACTATTTATTACAGGATGCACAATCCAGCTCCAGATGCTGGATCAAGCAAACCAAAAAATATGCTGGATCCAGCTGGGCTTGAAGTGAAACCTTTTTAAGCTCTTTTTATGAGATGTAAACAAAAATTATCCATCGAGGACTTCCGACTAAGATGGCGATGCAGCCACATGTACCTGTGTTTTTTTTTATCCGAAGAGGGGGGAAATACATTGCATACTTAGCTAGCACGTGCTGGCGGTCGTGCGGGACTCCCGATGTAATGACTTCAAAGCAAGAGTAAATCGTTGCATTGAAACCAGTATACCGTATACCCGCTAAAACCCTAACCTCTTTCTCCTACAACCATGGTCCCCTGCGGCACTCTTACTCAATACTACTTCGCAAGGGTGGTTCATTGCAGATGTTTACTGCTCTTCCATTGAAAGCTTCTAAAGCCTACTCCTCGAACGTATCGCGGAGTTCTTTGAGGATAGTCTCCGCGTAATCTGATACCAAGTTCCAGGCTTGGGGGCCCTTCAGCATGGCTTCTACTAATTGTTCTGGGACGATATTAGTCTCCAGAATCCTCTCCACTTCAGCACGTTGATCCTGAAACCGGGGGCAGGAGAAGAACACGTGTTCCGCGTCCTCTATCACGTCCGTACAGTGTGGGCAGTTTGGGGAGTTTGCCCTCCTGAACCTGTGCAGGTATGCTCGAAAGCATCCATGTCCAGTCAGGAGTTGAGTGATGTAGAACCCAACCTCCCCATGCTGGCGGTTGACCCAACGACTGATGTTAGGTATCAATCGATATGTCCACCTTCCTTTAGTAGAGCTGTCCCACCTCTCCTGCCATTGCCCTAGACTCATGGCTCTTTCATCGCTGTTTCCTGTCGGTTGGTCTTTCTCTAACTTTCTGCGATAAAGCCGTCCCCTTTCTGCAACCAGGATGTCGATTGGCAGGGTAGAGGCAATTACACTCACCGCCTCGTAAGACACAGTGCGGTAGGATGATGCCACTCGAATCGATGAGAGCCGCTGGACTGATTTCATTTTCCGGCGGTACGATGGTAGCTCGAGCGATTTCTCCCATACCGGTGCCCCGTACAACAAAACAGAAGTAGTTACTGTTGCCAGTAGCTGTCTTCTTATCTGTCTAGGGCCTCCGACATTAGGCATTATTCTAGATAATGCCCCCTGTACCCCAGCTGCTTTCTTGCTGGCCGCGATTATGTGCTCTTTGAAGTTGAGCCGTGTGTCCAGGAGCACCCCCAAATAGCTGATGAAGGGCTGCGACTGTATGTAGGTGGCCTATTTTGAGGGTGATGGTTTCCCTTGCCTTTCGACTGCTAACAAGAAGTGTTTCGGTCTTTTGTTCTGCTAAACTCAAGTCCGCTGCGAGCATCCAATGCTGAATTGTGGCTATAGCGAATGAGAAGGTTGTTTGTATCTCCTCTATGTGCTTGCGCACTATGATCAATGCCACATCATCGGCGAATGCCACTAGCCTGACGCCCTCAGGCAGACCGAGCAGGAGCAGGTCGTTGTACATTACGTTCCATAAGAGGGGGCCAAGAACAGAGGTACACCTCCTGTGATCTTATAGTCTACTTGCCCATTTTCAGTTTGGTACAACAAGATGCGGTCCTTGAAATACGCTGAAACCATTCTGCGCAAGTACTGCGGAACTTCCATCCTGGCAAGAGCCTCCAAAATGCGGTCCCAGCGGGCCGAGTTAAAGGCGTTATTGATATCCAGGGTGGCTATTAGACAGTACTTTTTTCCACCTCTTCTCCATCTCTTTCCCGAGATAGCCTCTCTGGCGATGTTTTTTAACGAGTGTCACGGCATCGATGGTTGATCTCCCCTTTCTGAACCCGAATTGGTTGGTGGAAAGTTTCGGCTCAACGTAGGGCTCCAGCCTATCTGCTATTATCCTTTCAAGGAGTTTTCCCGCAGAGTCCAACATACAGAGGGGACGATATGATGACGGTTCGTCGGGAGGTTTCTTTCCCCCTTTAGGGAGGAGCACAAGCCTCTGCTTTTTCCACTTAGTCGGGAAAACCCCCTGCTTTAGGCAGGTCTCATACATGTGTAGAAACATGTCAGGCCTATTGGCTATGGCGCATTTTAGCGCGATGTTAGGTATGCCATCTGGACCGGGAGCCTTGCCGTTTTGGAGCCGGTTGCACGCGCCCATCAGCTCATTCATAGTCACTGTGTGTGCCACGGTGCGGGTGTTGTGTGTGTGTGTGTGTGTGTTTTTTTTTTTTTTTTTTTTTTTTTTTATCCGAAGAGGGGGGATCTCATTGTCGAGCCTAGTTCATTCCGTACTTAGCTAGCACGTGCTGGCCGTCGTGCGGGACTCCCGATGCAATGACTTCAAAGCAAGAGTAAATCGTTGCATTGAAACCAGTATACCGTATACCCGCTAAAACCCTAACCTCTTTCTCCTACAACCATGGTCCCCTTGCGGCACTCTTACTCAATACTACTTCGCAAGGGTGGTTCATTGCAGATGTTTACTGCTCTTACATTGAAAGCCTCTAAAGCCTACTCCTCGAACGTATTGCGGAGTTCTTTGAGGATAGTCTCCGCGTAATCTGATACCAAGTTCCAGGCTTGGGGGCCCTTCAGCATGGCTTCTACTAATTGTTCTGGAACGATATTAGTCTCCAGAATCCTCTCCACTTCAGCACGTTGATCCTGAAACCGGGGGCAGGAGAAGAACACGTGTTCCGCGTCCTCTATCACGTCCGTACAGTGTGGGCAGTTTGGGGAGTTTGCCCTCCTGAACCTGTGCAGGTATGCTCGAAAGCATCCATGTCCAGTCAGGAGTTGAGTGATGTAGAACCCAACCTCCCCATGCTGGCGGTTGACCCAACGACTGATGTTAGGTATCAATCGATATGTCCACCGGCCTTTAGTAGAGCTGTCCCACCTCTCCTGCCATTGCCCTAGACTCATGGCTCTTTCATCGCTGTTTCCTGTCGGTTGGTCTTTCTCTAACTTTCTGCGATAAAGCCGTCCCCTTTCTGCAGCCAGGATGTCGATTGGTAGGGTAGAGGCAATCACACTCACCGCCTCGTAAGACACAGTGCGGTAGGATGATGCCACTCGAATCGCTGAGAGCCGCTGGACTGATTTCATTTTCCGGCGGTACGATGGTAGCTCGAGCGATTTCTCCCATACCGGTGCCCCGTACAACAAAACAGAAGTAGTTACTGTTGCCAGTAGCTGTCTTCTTATCTGTCTAGGGCCTCCGACATTCGGCATTATTCTAGATAATGCCCCCTGTACCCCAGCTGCTTTCTTGCTGGCCGCGATTATGTGCTCTTTGAAGTTGAGCCGTGTGTCCAGGAGCACCCCCAAATAGCTGATGAAGGGCTGCGACTGTATGTAGGTGTCGCCTATTTTGAGGGTGATGGTTTCCCTTGCCTTTCGACTGCTAACAAGAAGTGTTTCGGTCTTTTGTTCTGCTAAACTCAAGTCCGCTGCGAGCATCCAATGCTGAATTGTGGCTATAGCGAATGAGAAGGTTGTTTGTATCTCCTCTATGTGCTTGCGCACTATGATCAATGCCACATCATCGGCGAATGCCACTAGCCTGACGCCCTCAGGCAGACCGAGCAGGAGCAGGTCGTTGTACATTACGTTCCATAAGAGGGGGCCAAGAACAGAGCCCTGAGGTACACCTCCTGTGATCTTATAGTCTACTTGCCCATTTTCAGTTTGGTACAACAAGATGCGGTCCTTGAAATACGCTGAAACCATTCTGCGCAAGTACTGCGGAACTTCCATCCTGGCAAGAGCCTCCAAAATGCGGTCCCAGCGGGCCGAGTTAAAGGCGTTCTTGATATCCAGGGTGGCTATTAGACAGTACTTTTTTCCACCTCTTCTCCATCTCTTTCCCGAGATAGCCTCTCTGGCGATGTTGGTAACGAGTGTCACGGCATCGATGGTTGATCTCCCCTTTCTGAACCCGAATTGGTTGGTGGAAAGTTTTGGCTCAACGTAGGGCTCCAGCCTATCTGCTATTATCCTTTCAAGGAGTTTTCCCGCAGAGTCCAACATACAGAGGGGACGATATGATGACGGTTCGTCGGGAGGTTTCTTTCCCCCTTTAGGGAGGAGCACAAGCCTCTGCTTTTTCCACTTACTCGGGAAAAACCCCCTGCTTTAGGCAGGTCTCATACATGTGTAGAAACATGTCAGGCCTATTGGCTATGGCGCATTTTAGCGCGATGTTAGGTATGCCATCTGGACCGGGAGCCTTACCGTTTTGGAGCCGGTTGCACGCGCCCATCAGCTCACTCATAGTCACTGATGGTATATCTTCGTCCCTCACCTGCCACGAAGGATTAGCGGGTAGCTCAGGCTTTGCAGGAAACAAGTGAGTGACAATGCGGTGCAATGATTCGGGGCAGTTCGTTGATGTCATGGGGGGGCCTTAATTTTATGCATCACGATTTTATACGGTTTTCCCCATGGATCTTGATTAACTTCGTCACACAACTCCTTCCAGTAGGATCTCTTGCTTGAGAGAATGGCTCTTCGTAGTTGTTGTCTTTTGATCTCATAGTCGAGCCTTAGTTCTTCTGTTGTGACCCTGTCGCGTCTCCGTGCTCGTTGATGCAGCCTTCGTGCTTTGAGACACTCTCGTCGGTGTTGTGAGATCGTGTCGTTCCACCAGTAAACTGGTGGGCGGCTGTTGTTCTGCCGTCTCCTTGGCATGGAAGCATCGCAGGACTTGACAACGCTTGTCATTACCTCTTTGGCAGTGGCTTCTGCGCTTGTTGCTATTGACAATGGTTCCTGCTCCATAACCAAGGCGAATGAATCAGCATCGAAAGCATTTTTGTTCCAACCGACTGGCTGTGACCTCGCACGACTGACACACAATCTTCGTTTGGGAGTGGTGTTGATTTCCCATATAATAGCTTGGTGGTCGCTATTAGTAAACTCCTCATCGACCCGCCACTCACAGCCCCCTTTAATTAGGTTGCTGCTAACGAATGTCACATCGATAATGGAGCTGGCTGTGCCTTTGCGATATGTGCTTACGTCTCCTGTGTTGAGGAGTACCAGGTTGAGCGAAGACATGGTCTCAAGGAGAGCTCGTCCTCTCGCGCTCGTTTCCCGGCATCCCCAGTCAATTGCCCAGGCGTTGAAATCTCCTGCGATGGCGACCGATTCACGCTTCCGTACATCCTCCGCCAAGGTGTCCAAGAATAACTCGAACTCCTCGAGCTGTGCACTAGGAGGTGCATAGCAGCTATAGAAGTGAACCCCTCCCACTTTGGCTCTCACAAGCCATGGTTCGGGGGTATTTGGGAGTTGTTGGAACGGAAGTTTACCGCAAGCCCATATCGCTGCTCTGTCCGTTGTGTCATTTACCCAGGACAGGGTGTCGAAGTTTTTGTACTGCTCGCAGATTATGGCTACGTCGCAATCCAATTCCCGCACCCGCTGTACCAGTAGGTCTTGGGCTGCTTCGCAATGGTTGAGGTTGAGTTGCAGTACTTTCATTTACGGGCTTGTGCTGCTCTCATCGCCTGTTGGTAGATCGGACATTTCCAACTACCCGCAACGTGCCGGCAGTCTGACCTACTATCTTTCTCTTTGCAGAGTAAGCACTTGGCAGGTTGTTGACAAGCCGAGGCATTGTGACCAGCGCCTCCGCATCTGTGACAACAACTGCTTCGGTCAGTCTTGCCTCTGCACGCCTGGGCGTTGTGCCCAAAGTGCCAGCATTTGAAGCACCGTCGAAGGCTGATCCTCTCGCGAACACGTACTGTGCCCCACGCAAGTTTCAGCTTTCCAAGTGCGATGGCTTTCTTGGCCTGGACCTCTGGGAGACAAACAACTGCCGTTTGTGTTGATCTATATGCCCGTCGAAGTGATTTCACTGCCTCCTCAGTGATCTCTGCCAGGCCGTCGATATTATCTTTGAGCAGGTTTACTACGTCTTCCTTGGTACTGATCTCGTCCAGGTCTTTAATTTCAATCTCGATTTGCGGGTATTCGAGATTGTACAGTGGCCCCGCTTGGGAGCTTATTCTTGATGGCGTTACAATAGCGCTCCATCTCCTGAGCGTCTGCCTTGGCGAATAACAAAAGTAGATCTCCCTTAGCTGTTCGTCGGATCTTATTGACTTTTTTGCCTATATCCTGCAAGGTGGGATCATTCTTGATACCTCGCAAGAAATCTGCATGGGAGCTCTTCTCGCCTTTCTTTATAAGCAGCGTACAATGTGGCGCTGGTTTTTGCTTATTGGTCCTCGGGCCTTTTTCCTCTTTACCACTTGCCAGTCAGTCGACTGGTTTGAAGGTTGGTTTTTGGTCTGCGGTTTAAACTTGGATTTTAATCCATTGTTTCTCTCCGCTTCTGAATTGACCACCCTACTTGTTGTTGCCTGGGTGGTTTGCCCGATGTTCTGGCAACCTTCTTTACCGGGCTTTAGCTTGCTAGCTAGCACCGGTTTAAGAGTTTTAAGTGGTGGTGCCTTACTTGATGAGGCTACTGAAGGCGAGACCTTCGGTGGCGAGGTCCTTGCTACAGAGGCTACTTTTATTGAAGCCGCCTGCTTTGGGGCCGCCGGTGTTGATGCAGCCGGTTTTGAGTTAGTTGCTTTTGAGGCAGCCGCTTTTGGGACCTCCTTTTGCTTTTCACCTTGTGTCTGAGTGTTTGACACCTTTACTGGCGATGTCTGTGTTGTAGCAGGTTTCGCTACAGGAGTTGGCCGCGTCGTTGACGTCTGATATTTGTCATATTCTGACTTAATGGCGTGTGCCAGTTTCTTGATCTCATGATGTACATTGTGCCTAGGCCCAATGAACCTCAAGAGCTCATCGATCTTTGCTCCTAATTTGTTTGGAGCGCCACTCTCATTTGTTGCCCTTTCTTGGACGTCAACTCCACTGTGTGTGTGTGTGTGTGTGTGTGTGTGTGTGTGTGTGTGTGTGTGTGTGTGTTGGTTAAGGAAATTTAGTCCCTGAGCAGATGGAGATTATAAAATTAAATCGACATTCTCCCAAAGACTCTTATAAAGTGATAAAGACACTCAAGAAGTGATTGCTCTGTTAGTTTTAGTCAATAAGCCGGAGATCCTAGGCTGCCTTGCCTTGTAAATATAGTGTGTATTACGGATGAAACGAATATCCGATTTTCGATATTTGCGAATACGAATGTTCTCTTCCAATATTCGCCAATACGAATACCAATATCAGATCAAAATTTACTTATTTTTGTTTAATCGAATATAGGACTTCTAGTTTTAATACATAAACTGAAAAAGCTGTGAAACCTTTGTTGTGTCACAGATGTATAAATGTACCCAACACTTACACTCAATGCTGTTCCAACAGTTAAGATGTCATCATATTGGAGTGAAACAAAAAAGTTTGATATGTGTGTAATATTTTGATTTGAGACAGGTTATAAGAAGTTATTATGTATTTACTTTTAATTAAACACAAAAATTAAGTTTATGAGCCAAATAAAAACTAAAATTATATAGGTTTGTAAAAAACGGAATTTTTATGTCATGTCATAACTTATTTTTTTATTTAGGGACCCATTTAATATAAAGTTGGCTTGTTTAGGAAACATAGATGTTGTCAGTGTGCTGAGTACGTATTTTTAAAATCGAGTCTAAAATTTGTATTGCTTTAAAATTATGATTCTGCACACTTGTAAATTTCTGAGTAAAATGAAAATGGCACTAGCTAATGACCATGAAATTTGTATAAATATTTTAAATTTGAAGGGCATACATGGCGAGTTCTGCTACAATTTGTTGCTACGAGATACAATAAAAAAAACAAGAAAATTAAAAAGCCTTTCAAGTTTATGTGGTGTTATTCCCAAAGAACTAAAACTAAAAGTTGCAGTGTTATTTTTATAACTATTTTCGCTTTTCATTATCAAATACATTCGCAAAAAATTCGCATGTATAACCGCGAATACGAATATTAAAAAACACGTGAATATTCGCCAATGCAAATGCGAATATTGGTTACATCCAGTGAGTAACTATACATGGAGGGAGCCTCAGTATACAATCCCATGTATTAAAATAGGGATAAAATTAGGACTTCAATTCCTTTGTTCTGGCCACTGTGGGTCTTTCATTGGTTATTAAATAGCTACGTAGAACTGTAATTGGGTTACGCTCTTTCAGATCATCACGTGACTTTCTTTGTCTTGCGGTCGAAATAGTCGATCAATAATCCGAGTGAAATACACCGTTGCCAGATCTAAAAAAATATTCATGAAGAAACCAGTGCTGTGCTGGGATAGCTATTAGATTTGTAATAGTTTGTTACGGTATTACGTTATTTTCAAATTTAACATAAATGTATTACAATATGAGCTTCATTTAAAAAAAGTGAAAAAAATGGAAAAAAAAAAGCAGAAGTTTAATTTCAGTTTAAAAAACAAAATTTTTGCAAGTTGATAAGATGTAACCGGTGAAGGTTATTCATAATTACTGTTTTGTCCTAAATTATTTGTGAAAATATTAGTTGAATATTCACACTTGAATATTGCGAAAACGAAATATGTACTATTAACTGAGAAATTTCAAGATTTTACCAACTTTTGTTTTAGTTTATAATTCGGTAATTTAAAAAGTTTTTTAAATATTATTAATTTTTAACATTCGACTAAACATATAATTGTTAAACATTATGTATTATATTATCTAAATTATAGAATTGTGTAATATTGAATAACTAAATCTAACTAATCTTGCAAGGGAATATATTCTTTTAACTTAAAATGGTACAAGTGAATTGCTGTATAATTCTAAATGATTAATATTTCATGGTTTATTAATAACATTGCATGAATGAAAATTTAAAATGAAAGGAAACATAGATAATGAGCTTCCAGTTTGGATAAATTTTAAGAACGCATGAAATAATTGCAACCTGGCAACTATGGAAAGTCTGTCATATAAAATTGGATGAAGGTCCTTCGGCGCCGAAAGCCCATTGGGCGAACTAAGATCACGCCTACTTTTCGCATTTTTTAATGCTAAGGCTCCCTCCAGATGTATTTACTCACTGGTTACATCCCTAGTGTGTACATAACCTAACTAAATATCATTTATTTCATGGAAAGTTATAGAACTACGTTTCATTTATTTCAAGTGCTGGTTGAATATTAATTTAATCTAAGTAATCAAAAAATATTTCATGCTTCGCCAAAGAATATTGTTTTCATTCAATTCAAGTTTTTGTCGTTAATATTTTACTAGGACAATGGTAAAATATATAAACTTTTCATTTTATTACTTATATATGGTCTCGAGGGTCTTTACCCATAGGAACTCTTCACAGAGGAACTTAAAGATGAAGAAATTACCCTTCAACAGATGTTTCTTATGCAATACTTAGTGCATTACTCATATACGTAATTCTTTATGGATTTGATTATTAATCTATTAATCATTTAGTAGTACCATATTGTTCGTGTGGTAAAGTTATTATTTGAAGAAATAGTAATTTCTCAATAATTTTAGTGAATTTAATGTACATTTTGGAGTAAATTCGAGTGATTTTGTAGTTATTGTGTGAAGTGAATGATATACGTGAGGTTAATAAGAATTTCTGGACTAACAAATGAATCGGTAAGTACACCAAATACTACAAAAGAAACCTAATTTCTAACAGTTTGGTTACATTTGGTGCTAATTTCCAAAGTTTACTTTAGAAAAAAATGTCATGTTCGTAGACCAAGTCGACACTACGCCACTGCCGGGCGAGACGACTATATAGAATCTGTAAATCAGACTTGTATTCGGGTTGGACCCGCGTTGGACTCCGGCTTTTATTATTGTAGTCATCTGGGATTCGAAATTTCAGACAAGTGGTTAAGTTTTGGGAACATGGGCGACACGTGTTTATTGAATAGTATCAGATCCTCAGACACGTACCTTGTTAATTTGTTTTTCATCAGTCTATTCTACCTAGATAATGTGCTTAGTAAAACCATAAATGAGAACTCCTTAAATATATGTGGAAAAGTTTCAAAGTTATTAAAGAATTAATTAATTTATTTTTTGGCTTTTTCATTTTAACTTTAGACTTAACTTTAACTTTAGAGCTCTATGATCAAGTTACCAAAGATTGATAAACCATGTATTGTACTTTTTTGATTTGGTAATAAACAAAGATTGTTAAAAATATAATCTACTCAGTAAGAAAAAGATCAATAAAATAATTGTTTCATTGGAATTTTTATCATAGAATATTCAACTATATTTAAGTAATACTTAAACTATAAAGGTAGAAAATTTAGTACTACTTTGAAAAATTGATTATTATGTATAATAAATTGATCCCACCCCATATGATCCACTTTAAACACTTTAAAACTTTTAGACATTAACATGTTTACTGCAACATATTTTTTACTATTAAATAATTTTTAAATTTTGAATTTTTTAAATAAATGTAATCGTCTTATTTTTTAATTTAAACAAAACATCAAAAAAATCTTGTTTTTTCTATTAAAAAAAAGATTTGATTCATTTGGTTCATGAAATAAGCAAATAACTTATTAACAAAATAAAAAATTACCACCTGGAGTAACAAATTGCAATAACAAGATTTCTCTTGATGTGTTGTTTAAATATTAAAATAATAAATATATTTGAAAATCAAAATTTTAAATCAGTTTCATAAAATAAAATGACATCAAATTTTTTCAAAAAAATTCAATCTGTACCACTAAAAAGCTACAATTAATGTATTCTAATAGTATTTTCATATATTAATATAGTACTAATAATTGGCATTAAAGAAATCTATATGGAAGATCTATATAACCGTTATCTTGTTACTAAATTTTGCAAAAACTTCAAATTAGCTTACAACTTAATTAATAAGATTAAATTAAAGCAAAATTTATATCAAATTTCCTATATTATTAATCCGGAAATTAAATTACACTTACTCATTTTCAATAATTTTGTCAATAAAAAAGTATGAATTATAATCTTCCCTTACTTTAGCTGTTATAGTTTATAACAATAAAATATATGGTTTACAAAACGTTTAAGATTAGATCTGAGGCTTTAAAACTTATTATTCTATATTTTTGCTTCCTTAAACAATAACTTGTAGATATAGAAAAATATTATATGCTTTTCCAAAGAATATAAATTGATCTTAAGACGATTCCGATCTTTGATTTCAATCAATGAGATTTTTTTCGTATCTGGTATCTAAGTTCTATTATGGACGGCAAGATATTGACAGGATGAATCCAATAACAGGTTTACATCAAACAAAGACCCAATAAACTCTTCTGTTGACATCGTTATTTACAGGTAAATATTGACTCACTTATATTACTTAAATAGACTGGCATAGGTGTATCTATTTATTATTTGTAATAATACACAAAGCCAATACACAGATTGTTCATACTGGCTGTATTTCTCATATCATTTTTACGAGTTTTTACAGTATTTTTTGATATTAGTGAATATGTCGAAAAAAAAGCTGGAGGATCGAAAGATTTTTGTGCCGATTAATGTAACCGATTAAATGGAAAATTAGTTTTTTTTATGAAATATTAGCAACATCATAAGTTGAAAAGACGAATGATCTACACTATAGTTAGTTTATACACAATAAAATTGAAGTTGCTACAAGAAAATCAGTTTCAAATAAAAAAGAATTTGAAAAAAAATGTTGTATTAATACCTATCTTGTGCAATACGACCGTCGAAAACTGAATGCCTCCTATCGCCAGCTGTTGATATTTATATATTTCTCTTCGAATTGTCTGGTAAATCCACGAAACATCGGGAAAATCTTTCATGTTTTGGAAGCTTTTAGGGAATTCCCAGTAACGGCAGCGGTCGGCCTGTTGAGAGACAAAACATTAGGCATTCCCAGAAGGGTCGGAATAACGTCCCTTCCACGAATTTGTTGATGGCCGATTGCACTAGCTGTCGGATGAATTCTCGTAACATTGCCCCCTCCTTAAGACCATTTCGTCCCGGAGTGTCCTAGAATCTTTTCTGGTGTGACGATATTTGCAGGAATCTCCATTTCGATACGGGAAGTTTGGTGGAAGTAACAGTCAACGGTCTTCAAACCTGAGCTGCGAATATTGAGGAAGCATACCAGGATATCGATGCCACTGAATCGAAAGATTGTTCCCATCATACTTCTCACCACCCTCCAATTCAATCCATCCAACCCGCAGGCTATCTTTGGGACCGCCAATTTCTTCAGATTCTTCTCCATTATCACATTCCTCAATTCTACCAGAGTCTTCCAAAGATCGCTGTATGTTGACTTGTCCTGCGAGAATGATTTCGTTACCAAATAAAAGATGTCTCTGGTTCCCCTGATTGTTTATCTTCGAGATGAAGGACCTTCTCTACCACTGGATCTTGTTCTTGTAGCTTCTGAAACTGGCCGTACCTTTTGGCAAACACCTTGGCTATTCCTTTGGACATCCGGAGATCTCGAGCCACACAATGAGCCAGGGCATATTCTATTGTCACCTCAAACAGGTCTCGGGGTTCCTCTCTCGTTACGTCATGCTGCACTTTCTGCCCATCAGTGTACAGTGTCATAAACTGCTCGAAGGTCATCTCGTCATCGGGTGGTTGAATGCTGCAGACTTGAGCTTGGTCAACTTCGCTGTCATGACTTCCGGCATAAGGTGCTACCCCTGTTGGTTTTCCTCGAGGTAGCTTCTTTATTCTGTAGACAACATCGTTGATCTTCTTTACAATTTGGTCAGATCTTTGTAGCTTGGGCGAATATCCACGACGACGTTACGGGTTATACAACCAAACAAGATCATCAGCTTGGAATTCCCTGCCCTTGGCTCTGATGTCATAGGCTTCCTTCTTTCGGGCACTGACATTCTCGATATTTAATCGGACTTGGTGGGGTATGTCGTCCATCTTTCGACGTAACTGGCTGACATAGTCTTCACCTGCAGTCTCTTCTCCTGGGGGACATCCAAACTTCAAATTGCATGGTAGTCGTAACTCTCGTCCCATAATGACGCTTGCCGGGGTCTGATCCGTGGACTCATACACAGATGAACGATATGCCATTAGAAACAAGTGAAGATACTGGTCCCAGTCTCTTTGGTGGTCAGAGACTACCTTTGACAAATGGCGATTAATGGTTCTATTCATTCGTTATACCATTCCAGTGGACTGCGGGTGTAATGCTGTCGTCCGTGTTTTATTGATCTTCAGAAGTTTGCAGACATCTTGGAAAAGGGTAGATGCAAAATTTCTACCTTGGTCTAAGTGCAACTCCAAGGGAACACCAAAACGACTGATCCATTCGCTGACAAGGACAGCAGCAACGGTCAAGGCTTCTTGATTCGGCAAGGCATATGCTTCGGCCCATTTACTAACATAGTCCATCACCACCACAATGTACTTATTTCCAGAGTCGGATTCAGGAAATGAACCGGCAACATCAATGGCTACTCTCTCGATTGGACTGCCCATCTTATATTGCTTCATGGGAGCTTTTGGTCGCTTCTGAGGCCCATTACTTGCTGCACAAACCGTACATTTCCGGCACCACCCCTTAACATCTACCGGACAGTTTAACTAATAGAAGAGTTCTCTCAACTTCCGCAGGGTTTTCCTTACTCCGAAATGTCCTCCACTTGTCCCATCTAGAAGTTCTCGTAGAACCTCTGGTCTCCTATTTCTGGTACTTATAGAAATGTTCTACCCCCTTTACCACAGCCAAGAGTTCCATACGAGTAACGCAGTAATTCCGTTCAGGCTTGCTCAAGGTCTTGCTAAAATAGCCGATGACTTTCTCTTGACCGTCTTTGATTTGCGATAGCACCGCACCAATTCCGACATTGCTTGCGTCGTTATCCAAAACGAAATTTCCATCTGGCAAAGGATAACTTAAGACATGGGCACGCGTCAATGCTCTTTTCAGTGTCTCGAATGATCGCTGGCCGATATTGGCAAATCCGGCTTCGTAAGGACGATAGTACGTGCAAAACCCCAGGAAACTTCTTAACTGATGGATATCTTTAGGTCTCCGCCATTCCTGGACAGATTTGACTTTCTGTTTATCAACAGCTACTCCCTTTGCGGAATCAAACTTGCGTGGGGCACAGTACGTGTTCGCGAGAGGATCAGCCTTCGACGGTGCTTCAAATTCTGGCACTTTGGGCACAACGCCCAGGCGTGCAGAGGCAAGACTGACCGAAGCAGTTGTTGTCACAGATGAGGAGGCGCTGGTCACAATGCCTCGGCTTGTGAACAACCTGCCAAGTGCTTACTCTGCAAAGAGAAAGATAGTAGGTCAGACTGCCGGCACGTTGCGGGTAGTTGGAAATGTCCGATCTACCAACAGGCGATGAGAGCAGCACAAGCCCGTAAATGAAAGTACTGCAACTCAACCTCAACGAAGAAGATTGTGTGCCAGTCGTGAGAGGTCACAGCCAGTCGGTTGGAACAAAAATGCTTTCGATGCTGATTCATTCGCCTTGGTTATGGAGCAGGAACCGTTGTCAATAGCAACAAGCGCAGAAGCCACTGCCAAAGAGGTAATGACAAGCGTTGTCAAGTCCTGCGATGCTTCCATGCCAAGGAGACGGCAGAACAACAGCCGCCCACCAGTGTAAACTGGTGGAACGACACGATCTCACAACACCGACGAGAGTGTCTCAAAGCACGAAGGCTGCATCAACGAGCACGGAGACGCGACAGGGTCACAACAGAAGAACTAAGGCTCGACTATGAGATCAAAAGACAACAACTACGAAGAGCCATTCTCTCAAGCAAGAGATCCTACTGGAAGGAGTTGTATGACGAAGTTGATCAAGATCCATGGGGAAAACCGTATAAAATCGTGATGCATAAAATTAAGGCCCCCCCATGACATCAACGAACTGCCCCGAATCATTGCACCGCATTGTCACTCACTTGTTTCCTGCGAAGCCTGAGCTACCCGCTTATCCTGCGTGGCAGGTGAGGGACGAAGATATACAATCAGTGACTATGAATGAGCTGATGGGCGCGTGCAACCGGCTCCAAAACGGTAAGGCTCCCGGTCCAGATGGCATACCTAACATCGCGCTAAAATGCGCCATAGCCAATAGGCCTGACATGTTTTTACACATGTATGAGTCCTGCCTAAAGCAGGGGGTTTTCCCGACTAAGTGGAAAAAGCAGAGGCTTGTGCTCCTACCTAAAGGGGGAAAGAAACCTCCCGACGAACCGTCATCATATCGTCCCCTCTGTATGTTGGACTCTGCGGGAAAACTCCTTGAAAGGATAATAGCAGATAGGCTGGAGCCCTACGTTGAGCCGAAACTTTCCACCAACCAATTCGGGTTGATCAACCATCGATGCCGTGACACTCGTTACCAACATCGCCAGAGAGGCTATCTCGGGAAAGAGATGGAGAAGAGGTGGGAAAAAGTACTGTCTAATTGCCACCCTGGATATCAAGAACGCCTTTAACTCGGCCATCTGGGACCGCATTTTGGAGGCTCTTGCCAGGATGGAGGTTCCTCAGTACTTGCGCAGAATGGTTTCAGCGTATTTCAAGGACCGCATCTTGTTGTACCAAACTGAAAATGGGCAAGTAGACTATAAGATCACAGGAGGTATACCTCAGGGCTCTGTTCTGGGCCCCCTCTTATGGAACGTAATGTACAACGACCTGCTCCTGCTCGGTCTGCCCGAGGGCGTCAGGCTAGTGGCATTCGCCGATGATGTGGCATTGATCATAGTGCGCAGGCACATAGAGGAGTTACAAACAACCTTCTCATTCGCCATAGCCCCAATTCAGCATTGGATGCTCTCAGCGCACTTGAGTCTAGCAGAGCAAAAGACCGAAACACTCCTTGTTAGCAGTCGAAAGGCAAGGGAAACCATCACCCTCAAAATAGGCGACATTTACATACAGTCGCAGCCCTTCATCATCTATTTGGGTGTGCACCTGGACTCACGGCTCAACTTCAAAGAGCACATAATCGCGGCCAGCAAGAAAGCAGCTGGGGTACAGGGGGCATTATCTAGAATAATGCCGAATGTCGGAGGCCCAAGACAGATAAGAAGACAGCTACTGGTAACAGTGACTACTTCTGTTATGTTGTACGGGGCACCGGTATGGGAGAAATCGCTCGAGCTACCATCGAACCGCCGGAAAATGAAATCAGTCCAGCGGCTCTCAGCGATTTCAGTGGCATCATCCTACCGCACTGTGTCTTACGAGGCGGTGAGTGTGATTGCCTCTACCCTGCAAATCGACATCCTGGCTGCAGAAAGGGGACGGCTCTATCGCAGAAAGTTAGAAAAAGACCAGCCGACAGGAAGCAGCGATGAAAGAGCCATGAGTCTAGGGCAATGGGAGGAGAGGTGGGACAGCTCTACTAAAGGCCGGTGGACATATCGATTGATACCTAACATCAGTCGTTGGGTCAACCGCCAGCATCATCAGCGATTAGATAAAGGCATTGTATCCCGAAACACGTATCGTTTATAAAATAAAGTGTAAAAAAATAGGAATGTTATTGAAATCCAGAAACCACCGTTTTTGAATAAACTGTTGATGTTCAGATATTTATCTTAATAAGAGTAAACCATTATCTTCTCTAACTAAATAGATCTTTCAAAACAGAAAAATCATGAAGAGTATTCTGGAATAGTCAAAGCTGAAATAAAGAAACTTGAGAATATATTGTTTTATTTACACATATATTTTGTACATAGTAATTTATATGTTTTGGTTGGGCACACTTGCACGATATTGAAATAATTCATAATTGTTTCGCAAAGTTCTCTGTCTATTAAATTTTCGCTTTCTTCTATCACTTGAAGTTATCCCAAATGAGTGGCGTAAAAAAAACATGCCAGTATGTACAATGAACTCTTAACTAATAGTCCCCCATCAGAGATACTCTGCAATTGTGTCAACATCTATTGGCACAAATGATTAATCACATTCACAAGGGCTGGGGAGTACAATATTACAAGTGCATTAACAATACATTTTACATTGTGAGGATGTTCTATAATTTTTGGAAATCTTTAGCAATAATCAGCCAAAAGTTGGTACTATGGATTGCACTTTCAAGAAGTCTTCGTTTGCTTGATGAATATTTTGAATAAATAAATTGTTGATTCAGCTACAATAAATAAATATACTGAGCTTTTGCATGCCTCTCCAGTTGCCAAGTCATGTTATTTACAATTTTTCTGCAGCACATAACGATGACCTCATAAATATATTTTGTTAGGAGATTGTTGACCTCAAATATTCCAATAAAATGGCTCACCCATTATAAAGAATTTTTTTGATTTGTTTATATTCAATATTAAACTTTTTTTTACCATTCGCCTAAATCCAACCATTTTGCTGCTCTTAAATTTCCTGACATAGATCAATTACTACTTTTATTAATTAAGTTTAGCTTCATCACAATAAAGATGTTATAAAACATTTAAAAAACAATGTACCATCGAAATAAATGAAACTATAATTCAAATTAAATTTATTTATTTACAAAAGATAAATTACCAAATACAGTTGAAAATGGCACTACTAATTTATACATAAATATGATTAATTGTTAAAACTAACAAAACAGTATAAATATCAATATTTATGTATAGACTGAGGCATGTGTTAGTTGAAAGAAATATACTGACGGATTCAATTTATATAAAATGCACAAATTGTTGGAGTCTTCAATTTTTATTTTTGGTTGTGTTTTTTATGATAAATTCATGCCTACAGGTTGGTCCAAAAATAAGGTATTATTATCACATTCAATTTTTCAAACAGAAACAAAAAAAGGTCAACAGGTCAAAATATATGATCAAATTAAGAGCCAAAATGCAAGAAATCCAGTCACAAATGTTAATTGGTGCCTTTCAAGAATTTGAAGTTTGACTTGCAGTTGACTGGAAGTGAATTTTTAATAATTTGCATATTTAGTTTGATTTGCTAATTTCTGTTTTTGTAATAAATCACCCCTTTTCAGAATTACAGAAATTTTGAAATGAAGATATTTTTTATTATTAGTTCAATCATAAATTTCTCACTAATTGTTAGTTTCTATGAAACATACCTAGAATTTGAGACAGAATTGTATGAAGAAATACAACATGGGTACTCTGATTTGAAAAGTTGAAGGTTTAAATTATTCTTATCATTGTATTCAAAAATATGTCATCAGAAAAAATCACGACCCATTTTTGCATCATTGTGATATATATCCCCAGTATGAGACCAACAAGCAGCTTTATGTTGTATCATTTTGAATGTGAGAATATAATGTAATTGTTTTTTTTGAGTAAAACATTTCTCACACCTCTTAAAATAATGTATAATTTCCCTTCCATCAATGAAATAACCATGAAATGTATTTTTAACATTATTTATTAACCAACAACTGTTTGTATCTCTTAGAAGATATTTTATTGCAGCACCATTTGTTGGTCCTTGATCAATACTGTGGCTATAAACTCGAAACCAACAGAATGAACATGTTCAATTATTTCCTTCAAAGTCCTTACTAAATCTACTATGGGAGTACTTTTTCAGAAAAAAAATAACAATTTGACTGTTTCGATTTCTTATAAATGCCTTGTAACATGAAAAGTAATGCTGTATCACTACAACAATTTACAATTTTTACCATATGAACTTTAGAAAAATTATTCATTCAATGATAAAAGTCTTCTGTGTGGCTTAACTTTTGAATTCACATTTAACTTTAAAAATATATACATATTTAATTTTTAAAATATCTTTATTCATATGTCTTCTGGTGTAATAGCTGCAAAGGATGGTTGGTGCTTTTCTATTTCAATAAATCTATACTAAGGTTCTGGCTATTTGTGTTTGGTGCTTTTTCATTTCAATAGATCTATACTAAGGTTCTGGCTATTTGTAATTAATGACTTCTTTATTACCACCCTGCTGTAAAATACATCAAAATATTATGAATTATTCAACAAGCACTAAAAATTGCTTACCCTTCTGTACTTGGTTTTGTGACTCAGCTGCAGGTTTCATCTTAAGACAATACATATGATCATGTTCAGTTGAAATACAACTGCCATAGATCTATAATCCAGCTTAGACACTTTTACTGACACTTCAGGGTTGGAACTTCCTTGATGTGGGATATTTAGGTATATTATTTTCCTAATTATCAGCAGCTACTAAACAAATAGCATGTACCTGGCATCATATGGGGGTAATAATCAGTTGTTTGTTTGTTTTGATTATATAAAATTGTCTCCTAAACTTCTCTCATAACCTGAAATTAAACAATAAATGAAATACAAGTAACAATATCAGAAAAACATACCTGGCATGTAAAGTTTTTCGTTGTTTATTCTTTGAAGCCATATTTCCTAACACTTTTTGTTGGTTGTAAAATAATGCCTGAAAAACTGATTATTAAATTATGTTTTAAATACAATTTAGTTTACAGCTTCTGGCTAAATACAGTAGCTTAAAACGATGTATGAATAATGTAAGAATGGGATTTGATACAACATTTTACCACAAATTATAGAAAAATTACGAAGCGATTAATGGATTTATGGCTTCAGCTTTCTCAAGCAAAAGGCAAAAATAACATTATGTGATTTACATCATCTATACCAATGGCCGATAAAGAAGATCACTTTTGCCCCTTTGACACGTTCGATTAACTGTCAAAAAATAGTACTAGAAGAAGTTCTGAAGAGGGCTACGTTTACAGTTCACCGACAGCTGGACCAACATACCCTATCTGAGTTACCACCCCCTGTTCTCTCTGTAAGATTTGTGGTTATAAAGAAAGAAGCTTTGAGCTTATGCTCTAAGGAAATAAGTTGGTTTCACCACAGAGTAATCATATTTACCATTCATACAAGGAGAAATCATAATGTGTGATTTCACGATGAAAAATATTAAATGTTTTGAGAATTTCACTAGAGAAGCGAAGTAAATTTCGTTGTTTGTTATTAATTGAATTTCAAACAATAATGAAATTAATTATTAAATTAAATTGTAGTCGATCACCCTGTATTGATATCCTATCTGTGCAACTGATTATGAGCTACGCTATTTCACATTTTTTCCTGATGTTTTTTAAAGCACACTATAAAATATACTTTCTCTTCATTTAAACCATTCTTCATTTGCAACTTTTTCTAACCTTGTTTGAATCACACTGTGTAACGATAACTTGCCTTTGCCCCATATTGCAGGTACTCAATATATGCAACAGCTCATGCTCTATGAAATATTGGTAGAATATAGTGGCATATGATGTTATAATGTTTGTTTGTAGATGTTAGTTGCCAATAATTCCAAAGAGGTAAATACTTCATGGTGTAGCTTCCCACTGAAATATTCATTTCTCATTTCTTTCATAGTTTAAGAGACTGTCTGACCTCCAGGTCTATCGGATGATATTTCTGTAAGATTGCTTTATATATGGAATTAGAGGGAGTTATTGAAACGGTTTTACATTAGAGGGGAAAGAATTTTTGTAATTTTAAATTTTATATATATAAATATATTTATATATAGCAGTAGATATACAAGATACGTAAGGACGTCACTTGTCGAGCATTTCAGGTGTTGTACTGACCTCCATCAGTGTTGCCTGAATTATGAATTTGCTACACTTTCCACTTTCGCAAGTAGCGACTTTACATGTGATGTGTAAATTTTAAAGTTTCAAAACATAATATTTAAATTTGCAGAAATAATAAGATTTTTAGCTGAGGTAATTTATTCCAACGATTTACCTACCACTGATATAAATTTATTTATTATTTAGGATTTCAACTGTAGAAAAAATACACATTTTATATAATTCAGAGTTTATTAAAATTTTGCGACCAATGCGGCCTAATTAAAACATATGATAATCAACCAATTTTTTTTTCCATTAAGTCTGGCAATTTAGATTTTATCATAGGAACAGTTCTTCGAATATTTGTTATATCAATAAATCTTTGGATTCATTCACTGGATAGCTGATCACTCTACCACTCTAAAATGATCTTTAATTGGTTATATCATATGTATACAGTATATTTTAAAGTATTTTATCTATTTCATTTATATTAGAAATTTCAATTAAAAAATTAGGAATAGCAAAAATCGTGAGAAATCGTTATTATTAAAAAGGGGCAATTTAATTCAGTTCTGTTATTATATATTTAGTGAATAAATTAATACTATAAAGATAATTATGAGGAAGAGGTAGATTAAAATTATCCGATAATGCATTTCTGATACTTTCTAGTCATATAATTTTTCCGCAATTTTGTCCTATATGAGATGGAATCCACAGAAATTTATATTACATAACAATTACTATTTTTTTCTCAAATTCTCTTATCATTCTTTGGGAGTCGCAGGTTTGCAATTTTGGATTATAAATCTGTAGTCTCTCAATTAAAATCAGAATTATGTCGTAATTAGCCATATTATTTCTAATTTGTCACTATTGACAATATGGTTTAAATTTATGTTCTTTTTTTACAAACTTCATTTTATACAATGAACTTAAATTCATCTGACAAGTCCACAAGTACCGTGTTTAGAGAACAGGTCGTAAGCTGTTATTTTCTGAATAATCTGTGCTTCAGAAAACTGCATACGTTATGGATTTTTCAAATATTATTATTGTTAATGGTTATTCCAGCTTTTCCCTGTGGGTATTGCTCCGATCATGCTTTACAAAAATTAATTTTATAGGTTTTTCACCTTTTTACAAATCTTCTTTTATAAGCCTTGCTACATAGTCAATAATTTACAAATTATAAAGGAAAAAAGTTTGTTTTGTTTTATTGTCAAAAAATGCAAAATGAAATGCATTGTTTGGTTGCTGATGCATTTATTATTGAAGAAATAATCAATTTAAAATTAGAAAAGCTTGTTTAAACCGAGAACACAAAACTCAAATTCAAAATATTTTTAAGGTGCCCAAAAATTATAAAAATATGAAAGAGGCTGAAATGAAATTTATTAAATACAGATAATTTAATGAATGAGGCAGGTTTAGATAATAATCAAAAGCGCATTATCTCAATAAATTCAGAGAAATAAAAAAGAAACAAATTTAATTTTATTTAAAATGCTGAAATATTTTTGAGATATGTGAAGAAAGAACTGTATGAAGAAATGTCGGAACACACATAAAATATTTGAATGATGTTATTTCTTTATTAATTATACAGAGTGTTTAAAGCAAAAATAGCAATTTTAGCAGTTTTTCTAACTTTTCACCAAACTGAATGAAAAGTTCTAGTCTCGAAAGTAGGTTTGTTTTATACGTAATTTCAATAGCGACTGATAGGTTTAGGTTTTAGAAAAAACTGTAAAAATAGGCAATTTTTAATCGTCCATAGTTATTGTATAAGATACGTTGAGATTTTAAATCTTGACCGAATCTTTTTTTACGAGGTAAATAACTGGTAAAAATCTCAAATTTAGAGCGCAGAAGGTTTTTTTGCAAACCTGATTTTTTTCCAGGGCTTGTGATTTTACGTGAAATTTACAATGCTCCCATTTTGAGCTAAATTAGTATTTTAACCATCTGAAAGGAACATATTAATTATTACATCTTTCATTACAATCTCTCATAAATTAATTATCATTTTAGTTTGTTTTATTGTATGTAAAATCAGTTTTAAAGCCTGCATTTTAGTATTGGGAATTAAATAAATAGTACTGGTGGGAGAAACACCTTCCCCTCATTACTACTGACAAATTATAGGTTTCACGAAAAAATAACATTTTGTGTTACATATAAAATTGTCTACTTTTTTGTCAAGTAACTTTTAGTCGGACAACCATAAATAAAAGAGATATGAGCGCATGTGCTCCTCGAGTTCTTGCTTGTTTTTGTTTCAAATACGCTGCTTTTGCCACCCGTAACAACTGGCAGTAGTAATCTACATTGTCTACGTTGGGCATGTGGAAAATCGATGAGCAAATTTCCTTAGAGTCAAAAAAAATCTTGGCAAGGACTTTTCCAGATGAGTGGCGAGATTTGAATTTTATTCTTTTTTTGCTTCAAAAAGCCTTCCGTTCTCGCTGAAACCTATTCTTCATTCAACGATCTTTGGTTCACAGTCAAGAACTTCGAAACCCATCGAGCACTAATTTTTCTGAAAACAAGTTGATCAAAGATAATTGATTGAATACTTCCATAGCGGACACCCATTTCTGAGGAAATTCTTCCACGGTTAAACGGCGGTCACGTTCAATAAGCTGTCGAACACTATTGACCCTGTCAGCTTGTCTTGTGTGTCGCTCATGGTTATCATTGTCGTGCACCCTTAAATTTTCTCACCCACATATACACACGATTTTGAGACACTGTACTATCCCCAAACTGTACCCTCAAATGAGTTAGAATTTCTGAGAGTTTAACGCTTTTATTGGTTAAAATAGGTATTGACGACAAAGTCAAGCATACGCGCGTACCCGGCTGATTCCATAGTGCCCATCTACTGCAAACAATATAATCTAGTTCGAAGCTGCATTCTAAGCAGAATACCAAAATTACCATTTATGTTTGGTTTACCCTGCTATCTAATGTAATTTGCTTGGAAAAAGCATTTTAAACGTCATGTCAATTCGATGATATGTTATTTTTATTCTACCGTGAGGGGAAATCAGGATCCCCCTCTACTAATAAGTGTTGCCGAATACCAAAATGCAGAATTTCAAATTAAATTTACAGACAATAGAACCAACCCAAAATAATATTAATATATGATGAGTTGTACCGAAAGATTTGATAATTACCATGTTTGATTCAGAGTGATAAAAAAGTAATTTTATGCAGAATGGGAGCGTTGTAACCATTACCAAAAATAAAGAGCACTCGATAAAAAGTTACATTTGTGAGAAAACCTTCAAAGCCATGAAGTTAAAATTTTGACCAGTTATTTTAGATAAGCAAATGAATTTTTTTGCCATGTTTTATCGTTCTAAAGTTTTTTAGATAAGAGTTAGGAGTGATTGAAAAATGCGCCTTTTTTCACATTTATTAATTAACCAATCCTATCGATGAGCATTTCATTCACTAGGTTCTAAAAATGCGCATACAACACACTTACTTACCTTTGATACCTAAAATTTTTATAATCAATGTTTGTTAACAATGTAATGTGATGAAGTTTTCGCCAATATTCATTTTTGAATTTTAAAAATTAACCCTCTAAATCTAGAATAAGAGTGATGTAAGAATGTATTAAACAAACCCTCAAGGCCGTAGGTAGAAAAATATTTTGGTGAGGGGTGATTACTTTAGCTGTTTATTTTTAATATTGTGGATTGAATAAGACCGCGAAAGTTAGTTTCCTATTCAGTATATATATATATATATATATATATATATATATATATATATATATATATATATATATATATATATATATATATTATATATATATATATTAAGGAACTTTTTAATTCGTTAAAATTGAATCTTCAATTCCCAAATTTCGTTTTGAACCCCGAACCCCCGCTGGCTACGGCCTTGTAAACCCTATTTACTTTTGTATTTCCTATTGATCATACCAATTTACCTCTTTTGTGACATCTTGTATGTAAATAGCCTGTTATCACTAGGATTATTTTTGTATGGATTAGCTTTGCCATTATACAGCATTTCAAAACTAGCCACCCAAAAATAACTTTTAAAATATCTTTAAAAGAAAAACACAAAAAAACAAGTTAATTTATATTTACGAGGGACACATTTTACAAGTATCGGTCACCCCACAGTTTCAACCCTTAAGCGGGGGTGAATATAATTTCTTTAAGGCTAAATACAAAGAGGTATGTGATAGGTCCGTTAAGCTAGCGGGGACACTATAGCGGAAACCAAAATAACCCATACCATATTTTTTACTAATTTTTTACCGCCATAAACATTTTTTACTCCGAAACCCACCCCCGTTATAGCTTCCCCGCTAGCTTAACGAATATTTATAGTGATTATCGCAAAAACCACCCCCTTCCCCTCACCACCCTTAAACTTTAGTTTCGTTAATCTAGTGGGTACTTTATAAGGGAGACAAAGATAAAGTATATCATAATTTTTTACTATTTTTTGACTAATTTTTTACAGACATAAAAATATTCTACCTCTAAACCTACCCCTATACCACCTTCCCCAATACCCTAATGTTTAAGCCAGCGGAATATTTTATAACTTCAAGAGGAAAACAGCTATCGACCTATTCCGCCGCCAGAATTTTTTACTCGTCAATTACTAGAAGAAGGTTCATAGTGGTTATCGCAAAAAACACCCCCTACCCCTCTTATTACTACCCTTAAAATTTATTCTCTTTAATCTAATAGCTACTTTATAAAGGAATCAAAAATAAAGTATATCATAATTTTTGACTACTTTTTGACTAATTTTTTACCGCCATAAAATTTTTTTACTTCTAAACCTACCCCTAGACCACCTACCCCTAGACCACCCACCCCAAGACCACCTACCCCAATACCTTAACGTTTAAGCCAACACAATATTTTATAACTTCAAGAGGAAAACAGCTATCGCCATAATTTTTTACTCATCCAATACTAGAACAGGGTTTATAGTGGTTATCGCAACAACCACCCTCTACCCCACACAACCGTTAAAATCTAGTTTTGTTGTGCTAGGGGGTACTTTAAACAGAATCCAAAATAAAGTATACCATAATTTTTTAGTCCTTTTTATATATTTTTTTACCGGCCATCATTTTTTTTAATTCAGAATAACAACTTAGGATTTTTTAAAAGAGATCACACTACCTTAACATCAATATCCTTTTTCCTTAGTCAGGTTTCAAACGTTGTATATTATTGTATAACTTCAGTGAAAATACAGCTATCGATCAAATTCTACCGCTATAACCGCTCAAACATTAATAAGAGTCACATAAATAATAGATTTCGCAGAAACTAACCTAAAGCCCCTAAATTAAAATTTTAAATTATTAAATTGATTGATCTTACACAAAAATCTACGAAAAACACTTAGACGACTTCTAAATGATATCTTAGATGCTATTTCTAATAGAATCTTGAAAATAAAACTTTTATTTTTACTATATATCAGTCTATTCAATTTTCTATGAAGCCTCTATTAAATTCCCTGCTCAACATCTCAAATTTAAAGATCTTTAACTACAAACCTGATTGAAGCTTCATAATAATTTTAGACTGCAGTAAATTAGGGTTTTACCAACGTAATTTTGTAATTACTATTGTGACGGGAATTCATCCGATAATTTGTAGAAGGGGCATTTATCCTCTGGCGCATCGAGGTCGCCGGCTTACTTTGATGGCGTTCTCAGAGAATTCCAGTCTAGTTTCAGCGGCTCTTTGACGTTCTGTAGAATTCCTAGAAAGAATATAATAATACGGAGAGCTCAAGGAACATTTACTCAATATTCGACTGCCATATAGTTAAGAGAATTGTAAATAGTTCTTTGAATATAAATGGTGTTAAAGCAGTGGAAATAAATTAGAGTGAGTTAAACAGTGTTTATAAATAAATCCAAGAACCCCATTCTGAAAATAAAAACATTACAATACATTAGGTATGCAGTATATTCCCAAAATAGCGGTTAAGCTAAATAAAACTTACACTGGAAATTGTTACGAAAAACGCCGGATTCCCTTGATTTTTATTTCTATTTTAGAGTTTTATTACGTATGTCAATAGATATGAAGTTATGGTTTTTTTCATTACCCGTTTTTATCTTTCGGCACAGAGCGTTTATTAAATTATTTGCATTCATGACCAATTTTTCTAGTAAATCAGAAAAAAATGTAAATAAGGAACTAGATTTCTGCGATTTTCAATGAATCTTCCCTATTTTCTCTAAAACTGCTCACGCAATTTGATTATTTATTATAAATTGTATTATAAAAAGATATGTTCCAGCTTGATTCTGTACATTTTTCTATAACGTAAATCACACCATTTTTCTGAAAATTCGGAAAAATATGTGCAAAAAACTGTGAACATCAATGTAAATGTCAATTTTTCATTACAAATATCTAGTTTAAATGTCAATATATGTCATGAAAGTATATCATACAGGGCGTTTGTAATGGTTTTCATTTTGATTCATTTGAAGTAAGTTTCTTTTAGAGAATAAGTTAAGTTACGGCGCTTATACTGGGGTGAAACGGCAGAAAATATTCCGGTAGTTTGTCGAAACGACAATTTGTTATGCCGGATATCTCTTGTACCTATATGGTATAGGGTTGTAGGTGTGTGCGTGCATATACTAACTAGGTGGTACATAAGCAATTGTAATAGGATGGTTGAAAAATAATAGTTATACAGAGGGGATATTTGCGTTGTGACCAATACACAAAAGCATATACATTGTGATTGCAATATAGAACGAATTAGAGTTACACTTATCGAAAGTGGTCCAAACAATAAAACAAATAAAAAAGTTAAAACATTTTTGGAAAATATAGAAATAGAATACAATTTAGAGAGGGTGAAAAAAAGAGGGAGAAAGAGAGAGAGAGAGAGATAAGAATACGCTAAAATTTTCAATTGATTTACCTTAAATCACATAAATATTAAGATCACTAACAAATTTATGTTAACGCCTCTTAAAAATAAACCTCAACTGAACACTGAACTCTTTCAAAAAACATAATACTATAGCATCAAGAATTAGTTGAGAACCCGAATTAATATAAATCATCCTGAAAAACAAACACCTATTTCCAAAGAAATCATATAAGACGTGGAATATAAGGCGGGTGTGTACGTATATAATATATTTAATATTACACAATTAACGTACTAACGTTATTAAATTTCAAAGCTATATTTTTTTTCAATGTAAAAGTGATTATTTGTTCTATTTTTGGTTGAATAATTATGTATCTTTCTAATATATTTTACACCTTTTGGTAGACAAAAAGAACCCTTTCAAATTTTATCTTGTACCCAAAAACCAAAGCGCAGTTAGTAATTAACGGTCCACACTAATAAACCTCACAGTTTCCAACATAAGAGATATAGGTGTAAGTAAACCTAATATATTCTAAGATTATTCTCATTATTCCGTTTTGCAGTTTCTGCATTTGGTATATTTCACTATGTAGCAAATTAAACAAAATTAAACAGCATAGATTGACCCTGTATTTCCCCTATTCTTATTAGTAAGTTATTCCGGTACTATATTAGCATTATATCTTTAGTAACATCTAAACCAGTACTTAAAAAATATTTTATAATCAATTATTTTCGGCATTAGGCAATATTGTTGTATTTATTACTTGAAATACTTTAATCAATTATTGATACACTTATATTAATACTTCTGGTCAGTTCTTGCATTATATGATATCATAGTTTTCTAAAATAATTTTAATTTAGTGTGAATTATGAATCAATCAAGCAGAATTCTGTCTTTGGTAACAAGCAGTATCAAATATTTATTGGACCTTCCAAATATGAAACTACTAAGGGCACAATAACACAAGACCAAATTTTAGCCATAAATGCTTTTAATAATCAAGAAATTCAAGAAAAATATATAATTAAATCAATACATAATGGACAGAGAGCTGTAGAACGGATAAACCTTTTAAATGAAGAACAAAATGATACCAACATTGTTGATATATCAGAAAGACACACTCAACCCAACAACAATGAAAGTATCCAAACATTTAGGAAAGATATGAAGACCAAGATTCATATATACCTTTCGAATATAGTGATTCCGAGGAATCAGTTTCTTGTTCACGGAGTGATTATGTCCCTGATTCAGGTGACTATGAGTTTGAGGAAATTGAACAAATTGAAGATATAGAAATAAAAAAAAAACAAAAAAAAATCGTTCGTTATTTCAACTACTCCGTCAAATTCGACAGCTATTACAGAAATTTAGCAAACGAGTTTTGTAAAATAAAGTAACTTATTACTAAATTCTGCATTACCTTCAATATCGACAGGTATATTTTTAATTTTGTGATGTCGTTCAGTAAATCTGTCTGATCACGATTTTTTTTTTCGTGTTGTAAAATTTTAGCTTATCTCGAGGCCCTGAGTACGATTCTGCCAGTTAAAGCTCTTGCTGAATTATAGTCAGTTTTAAGGTGCAAAAAATAAAAATGTTCAAATTTTTCAGGGTTTCTGAAGAAAATACGTATGAAAAAAAAAGTGGATATTGTCTGCATCGTTTATAAGGTCTCAATATAGATAAGAATCAACTTTTCAGTACCTCTGCTTAAGAAAAAACAAAAAAAATCAGAATATTAATTATTTATTGTATTTTGTAGAAAATAAAACTTTACAACCAGAAAATACAGTAGCTCCTTTTGGTGAATTTGTTCTATCTTCGTCTGGCAAAATAGAACAATTTACAAACTTTAGACCTTGGACTAAGAAGTCATCATGTCCATATTGTTTTCGACAAGTAACACTTTCCTCGACATTTAAAACAGAATCATAGTGAGGAAGGTGCAGGTAGGCAGTTGTTTTCTCTCTTTGAAAGATCCAAACAGAAAAGTGGTTATAATTTCAATTCACCGACAAGAAAACTTTGCGTCACCTTCCAATACTAAACAAAGAATATTCTGCAACAACTTGTTTGTGCTGTGACTAATACTGGTACCAAAACTATCACCCTTTAGATAGCCTTATTGTTAAACAAATAAGTGTGAATTGCAAAGTTGTAATAATTTATATTTAAAACAGAACCGACTTCAACTGGCTTAAAATAAAAACCGTTTAAGGTACAAATCTATTGATTATTTTTCGGTATTCTTATCTCTCTCTATCTCTCTCTTCCCCCCCACTCTAATTTGTATATTTTACACATATTTTTTAACTTTTTTATTCGATTTATTGTTTCGATCACTTTCTATAAGTGTAACTCTAATTCACTCTATATCGCAACCACCCTGTATATGTTTCTGTGTATTGGTAACCCAATATAAATTATTTGTCTATCATTTTCTGAACCACCCTGATCAACTATAATTCAACTCCACACGATGTTGCAACCGCTCTGTAGTATTAATCCTCTCCACCCTTTTGACTGTTTCCATTTTTCTATTATTTAAATCACCCTGGATACCTAAAGTTTTACTTCGCCTCATTCGTAAAGCATAAGCAAACGCGTATGTTCCACACTATATAAAATTTTTTTAACAAAAGGCGAAGTGAAGCTATAGTTAATTAAATTAATGTACCACCCAATATATTTCAACTGCGCACATTGTTTGCTGCTTAAATTACAATCCACGCATACACACACCTACTACCACCATATACCGTAAATTAAAGATCGCTCACATTACAATCTTTCTTTTCGATACGTTTCACCCCGTAAACTGAAAACCGTTACAAACACCCTGTACGATATTATTTCATGGCATTGACATTTAAGCTATATATTTTTAGATATTATTTACATTGATTAGTACAGTTTTTTGCAAATGTTATTCCGATTTTCGGAAAAACGGTATATTTCACGTTATAGAAATTGTAAAATAGAATTTAAAATATTCAATTCGATTGAGACGTTTAAAAAAAAACAGTGCAGATTAATTGAAATTCACTGAAGTGTAGTCCCTTATTTTATTTTTTTTTTTTTTCGATTTATATAGTACCTTTCTGTAACATTTCTTAATGCATTGCCGTTTAAATCATCAAAATTGCCCAAGCCGCTTTTGAATAATTACTGAGCATACATAAAAATATGTTCCGACGAGTAGATAACCTCCTCCTTTTTAGAAGTTGGTAAAAAATTTCAAAATAAAACCTTTCCTTTTCGCCCTAAACATAAAGTTTCATTTTGATCATTACAACTTTAAACAAGTAACTTTTATATATTTTTGTATTGACCAACTAAAAAGAATTGTTATGAAATAAAACTCATTTATATTGACGCTGCATCTTTGGCCTCTAAAATGATGAACTTAAGAAATAGATCAGTGCAAACCTTCCTACTTTAGTTCCTCTATCAACAAAACGAATACAGATCCCATTTTATATAGACATAAAAATTTACACGTATAATTTATAGTCTACAAGCTATATTTTGACATAAAAATAAAAATACCGAGGTTAAGTGAAATTAACATCCAATTTCCTCAAAAAAACCCAACCTCTTTTAATTTCCAGGTTTTCAGATAATAGTGGCAATAGCTTTCAAAAATCCATTGCTAAATGTTTTTCAATTATTCAAAGGGTTATATTATAAACTGGCAATTAGACCTGATTATATCAAAACTATGATACATATTCATTCAAGTCATTTAGAAGTACAATTAAACCAAAGATAAACAAAATTCAAAATCTGATATTATTTTCGCTGTCCGCTTCAAGTGAAATGCCCCAATGTATAAAGTCAATGAATATTTCTCCTCCGATCTGACCTCGCGGTATTGCAATATCTCGGGCTACATAACGTGCTTAAAATGTCAGCTATATCCTTGTTACATACCTTTACTACTGCGCGGCCACCTACAGTCTGCTCGATTGAACTATTTTGTATAAAAGGATGGCTAAGCGACTCGTTGTTCAGCCCTCGTAAAATTTTCAGGAAAGGTTCCTTGAAATGTGATTTATCGGCTAGCGATGAAATACACGTAAAACGTTGTATATTTATATATATATATATAGACATATAAACGGTCATAGTGCAGCCCAACCAATATATCACTAGTAATCTGTGTAGCCCAAATTGACGTTGTTTAGCCCGCTAACCGCTGCACAAAGTTTATTTCATCGGTAGCCAATAAATCACATTTCAAGGAACCTTTCCTGAAAATTTTGCGAAGGCTGAACAAGGAGTCGCTTAGCCATCCTTTCATACAAAATAGTTCAATCGAGCAGACTGTAGGTGGCTGCGCATTAGTAAAGGTATGTAACACGGATATAGCTGACATTTTATGCACGTTATGTAGCCCGAGATATTGCAACACTGCGAGGTCAGATTGGAGGAGAAATATTCATTGACTTTATACATTGGGGCATTTCACTTGAAGCGGACAGCGAAAATAATATCAGATTTTGAAAGGAGAAAAAATGTGTTCAGATTTACTGGACTACATCTCAAAAATAAAAATATACCTGTCGATATTGAAAGTTATGCAGAACTTAGTAATAAGTTACTTTATTTTACAAAACTCGTTTGCTTAATTTCTGTAATAGCTGTCGAAATTGACGGAGCAGTTGAAATACGACCAATACATGGAACGATTATTTTGTTTTTTTTTTTATTTCTTCAATTTGTTCAGTTTCCTCAGACTCATAGTCACCTGAATCAGGGACATAATCACGCCGTGAACAAGAAACTGATTCCTAGGAATCACTATATTCGAAAGGTATATATGATTTTTCACTTTGTGTGGTCTTTGTATCTTTCCTAAATGTTTGGATATTTTCTGATATATCAACAAAGTTGGTATCATTTCGTTCTTTATTTAAAAGGTTTATCCGTTCTACATCCCTCTGCCCATTATGTATTGAATTAATTATTAATTTTCTTGAATTTTTTGATTATTAAAAGCATTTATGGCTTAAATTTGTTCTTGTGTTATTGTGCCCTTAGTAGTTTCATATTTTAGAAGCTCCAACAAATATTTGTTACTGCTTGTTACCAAAGACAGAATTCTACTTGATCGATTCATAATTCAAACTAAATTAAAATTATTTTAGAAAACTGTGATACCAGAAGTATTAATATAAGAGTATCACTAATTGATTAAAGTATTTCAAGTAATAAATACGTTAGTAACAAAATTGCCTAATGCCGAAAATAACTGATTATAAAATATTTTTATGTACTGGTTTAGATACTAAAGACATAATGCTAATTATAAAATATTTTTACTGGTTTAGATACTAAAGACATAATGCTAATATAGTACAGGAACAACTTACTTATAAGAATAGGGGAAATACAGGTCAATTTATGCTGCTTTTTTTGTTTAATTTGCTACATAATGAAATATATCTAATGCAGAAACTGCAGAACCGGATAATGAGAATAATCTTAGGTATATTAGGTTTACTTACACCTATATCTCTTATGTTGGAAAGTGTAAAATTTATTAGTGTGGACCGTTAATTACTAACTGCGCTTTGGATTTTGTGTACAAGATAAAATTTGAAAGGGTTCTTTTTGTCTACCAAAAGGTGTAAAATATCTTAGAAAGCTACATAATTATTCAACAAAAAATAGAACAAATAATCATTTTTGAAATTTAATAATGTTAGTACGTTAATTATGTAATATTAAATATATTATATACGTACACACCCGCCTTATATTCGATTTCTTATATGATGTCTTTGGAAAAAGGTCAATTATTTTTTAGGATGATTTTTATTAATTCGGGTTCTCAACTAATTCTTGATGGTATTATGTTTTTTGAAAGAGTTCAGTATTCAGTTGAGGTTTATTTTTAAGAGGCGTTAACATACATTTGTTAGTGAAGATCGGATGCGTGTTAGAGAGCAGACTTCTTCATTTTTATGTGATTTAAAGTAAATCAATTGAAAATTTTAGCGTATTCATACCACCCTCTTTCTCCCTCTTTCATTCTCCCTCTTTCTTTCACCCTCTCCAAATTGTATTATATTTCTATATTTTCCAAAAATGTTTTAACTTTTTTATTTGTTTTATTGTTTGGACCACTTTCGATTAGTGTAACTCTAATTCATTGTATATTGCATTCACAATGTATATGCTTCTGTGTATTGGTCACAACGCAAATATCCACTCTGTTTAACTATTATATTTCAACCATACTATGTATACAATTGCTTATGTACCACCTAGTATATGCACGCACACACTTACAACCCTATACCGTATAGGTAAAAGAGATATTTTCTGCCGTTTCACGCCAGTATAAACGTCCCGTAACTTAACTAAGTCTCTAAAAGAAACTTACTTCAAATGAATCAAAATGAAAACCATTACAAACACCCTGTATGATATACTTTCATGGCATATCTTGACATTTAAACTAGATACTTAGAATGAAAAATTGACATTTACATTGAAGTAATATTTTGGAAAAATTTTCTAAAGATACTTTAGATGTCAAATATTTTAGCACTATTTTAAAATATTAGACTCCAATATTTCTGAAATATTCATATGCGCACGACAAATCTTTTGAAATATATTTCAAAAGGTTTTTGTAGCGAAAATACGAATATTTTTGAAATATTTTATGATACTTCAAAACAAACATGCAATATTATATAAATATTTTTAAATAGTTCACTAAAATATATTGAAACTATTTATATATATATATCTACAAAAAAAGATCTTTTGAAATATATCATGGAATATGACACAAAGATTTCATAAAATATTACAGGAATATTTCATGAATTATTTCAAATGGGGTTTTGTCGCGGACATAGCAATATTGCCGAAATATTTCAAGAAATATTTTGAAATGTTTCAAATCAAACCAGAAATATTGTATAAATATTTTAGAAATAGTGTTAGTTGGTTTCCGGGAATTCATGCGCGTAGTTGATAACTGATCCCTGCCGGGATCGATGGTAAAATGACGACGTTTCGGCAGAGTCACATCTGCCCTCTTCAGATGTGACTCTCAGAGGATCTAACATATGAAATTGCATGAAAACTTAAAGTTACCCACAACTGATGCATGGTTGGAATAGACCAAAAGACAATAGCATATAAAGGAATCACCAAGGTAATAGATGACCTCGAAAAAATAAAATACCAGACATATTTAGAAAGAAATGAGAAATGAATATTTCAGTGGGAAGCTACACCATGAAGTATTCTTCTTAGGAATTATTCTCAACTAACATCTACAAACAAACATTATAACATCATGTGCAAGTATATTCTACCAATATTTCATGGTTTTGCCTCTATTACATATTCATTTCTCATTTCTGGGATACTCAAGTGTTAGTATTGTTGCCCATTTATTAGCTTCTTTTGCAAATGTCCTGCTCAGCACATTCCTTGGTCTTGTTCCTTATCTACCTATTCTATTTTTGACTGGTTGTTACTCATCTTTAAATAGACCTTTAAATAACTTGAAGTTTTTAAAAACTTTATGTTTTCACAACTATATGCCAAAACTGGTAGTACACATTCATTAAATAAAATTTTCTAGAGAGAAACTGACACTCTAGACTAATGAGTTCCTTCCAAATATCATCCATGCAAGTTTGCTAATTTCTTTATTATTTAAAAGATTAAAGTAATAATAACTTTCTACTTTATATTAACAATATTAACACTTTTAATTAAACTATATTGTAAAAATATGTACTCCTTGAATTTATCACATTATATAATTTATTATATATTTTAATCTTTCATATTTACGTAATTACCTTCATCTCATATAAGTATAAACTGCAAGTTCATTATTTTAACTTCCATATAAGATCTTTGTTTCACAATGTCTAGTTTTACAAATGAAAATATTATTCTGTAAAAATTAACTTCAGTTAAGCAGATGAATTAATTTTAAAATGACTTTGCTTTTTGTATCACATTATTTATTATCCAAGTGTGTGTTAATCAATAAATATATATTTTTAAAAATTATTTTTAAAAATTATTTTTAAATAAATATTTTGTATTTACAGAAGGCTGTAACATTTTACCAAAACTTAATATTTAAATACATTTTGCAAACTGTTGTATTTTTATTAATTATACTACCAAATTTGTCTATACCTATTTGACATATTCAAAAGGTGCCAACTAAATGATTACAATTTTATAAAAATGTATTAATAAAAAAGCTTGTTCAATGTTTTTCTATAGAACTTCTATTTGTTGTGTGCTCTGATGCTATTAGTTTGACTTATCAAATTATGCTTCATGTGTCCATAATTTATACAGATATAAAATTATTTTACAATATATTAATGTGAAAGAATTTTTTCAGGTTCCTAAATCTTACAAAGTCGTACGGCTAAATTTGATATATTTTATAGTAGAAGTCGTTCTGCTCACAAAGCTACATTTAAAAAGTCAGGAACTTATTCATTGGCTCATCCAGTGGGATTGCACCCCCCCCCCCCTTCAGAGCCTCAACATTAGTAAATTTTAAAGCAAAAACGAATTAATCTTAAATCCAAGAGACTGGAAAATATAACTCATATGGATCGCCTATAATTGATGTAAATCTGAGGTCAAGAAATTTTTATGTACAATCAGTATGCAACCTCTCTGGATAGCACACTATCAACTAATGTAATTTAAATTGTACTTGGGATAAATATTGTCTTTCCATCTATACTCTGTCATTTACGTTCAAACTTTCTAGAAGCTACAATAATATGCCCTCATTGTTGATTTGAACATATTAAACAAAATGTGTATATTTTATGTTGCATCTTGTCTAACTTAATTTGCAAATCAATGATCCTTTTGCAGTATGAAATGGACACAATCCTTTCCTATTCATAATTTGCAATAACAGGCTGTCCACGTTTTTGAAAATAATAGGAATGTTACTGAATTGTTGCGGCTGATACTTGATGTAAATCCATAATGCGAACACAAAAACGAAAATTATATTTCGAGATTTACACTTTATTTTATAAACGACACGTGTTTCGGCATACAATGCCTTTATCAAGTTTCACAAAATACTAAAACTATTATTCTAACTACACCAATATATATATACATATTACTTAACTAAACTAATTATACAGAGCCATTAAAAAGATTTAAAAGTGGGGATGGATTAAGATCTAATTGGTTATTTAATAGTCTACCTGAATATTTATACCTGTTAATTTCTAGGGATTCTAATAGATTAATTTAACTGGGGTTATTTTCCAAATATTTACAGTATTGTTAAAGTTGTGATTATCCTCTACTGAATGATGTGCATAATTAGATTTATTGTCTTGTTGGAATAACTTCTTTTGTGCTCTCTAATACGAGTATTAAAATTTCACAATGTCCTACCGATTTATAGCTTGTCACAATTGCCGCAGTTGTGTTTGTATACCCAGGATTTACAATTACTATCTACTCTTGATTTATTATTCTTAATATATCTGGATAAATTATTTGAAGTTTTATAACTGATATTTATGTCTTGTTTTTCTAAAAATGATTTAACTTTATTACTTGTTTCATCCAGGTAAGTTAAAGTTTTGAAAAAATCATAAGATTTTTTATCAATAGGATAAATTAAATTTAGAGCCTTATGGAACATTTTCTTTTTTGTTTTGAAGATGGAGATCACCATCTCATCGATAAATTAGTAAAAAAGAAAATGTTTCATAAGGCTCTAAATTTAATTTATCCTATTGATAAAAAATCTTATGATTTTTTCAAAACTTTAACTTACCTGGGCGAAACAAGTAATAAAGTTAAATCATTTTTAGAAAAACAAGACATAAATATCAGTTACGAAACTTCAAATAATTTATCCAGATATATTAAGAATAATAAATCAAGAATAGATAGTAATTGTAAATCCGGGGTATACAAACTCAACTGCGGCAATTGTGACAAGCTATATATCGGTAGGACATTTAGAAATTTTAATACTCGTATTAGAGAGCACAAAAGAAGTTATTCCACACAAGACAATAAATCTAATTATGCACGTCATTTAGTAGAGGATAATCACAACTTTAACGATACTGTAAATATATTACATTTGGAAAATAACCCCAGTAAAATTAATCTATTAGAATCCCTAGAAATAAACAGGTATAAATATTCAGGTAGACTATTAAATAACCAATTAAAATCTTAATCCATCCCCACTTTTAAATCTTTTTAATGGCTCTGTATAATTAGTTTATTTAAGTAATATGTATATATATTGGTGTAGTTAGAATAATAGTTTTAGTATTTTGTGAAACTTGATAAAGGCATTGTATGCCGAAACACGTGTCGTTTATAAAATAAAGTGTAAATCTCGAAATATAATATTCGTTTTTGTGTTCGCATTATAAATTTACATCAAGTATCAGCCGCAACAATTCAGTATTGTAAAGAAGCAGATATTTTCTATTTGGCTACCTGGTATTTCAAACTCATTCTACGATGTGCCACCACCACACAGAATATTTGGTTCTTTAATAACTGTTTAAAGAATAGTGTCACTCCTAAATACATCAAATTAAAGACGAACAACAAGAATTTTGCAGCCACATCAGCAATCCAAGTAGGACAAAAGAAATGGATTTTACCAGATAGGAAGAACCAATACCGTTTGAGAGACACCTACAATGTGTATCTTAAGGTATTTCATACAGAGCTATTATTTAGATTACATTATATAGAATTTATTAGTTTAGATAACAACATTCGACACAAAGTTAGGACAATCATTCAACAAAAATTCTTGAAACAAAAACATAAGCTCGAACAATTGATAAAAAACAAACCAAAAAAACCTGCTAATATTACATCTTTTTCAAATAACAATTTTTTCCCAAAGTTCGTTAATTTATCTCAAGCTAATTTTAATAAACAACAAGTAAATTTATTAGAAAAAGGATTTAAGCACAACATTAGGCCAATAATTAATACCAAAAATAATTAATACCAATTCATATGAACTTATAGACAATATTAAGAATATCGTTGTTCCATCGAATGCTAAACTCATCTCTTTTGACGTAAAAAATTTGTTTCCGAGTATACCGCCTAGCGATACAGTTAAACTAATAGAGAAGTTGTTAGAAAATAGCCATACCAATCCAATCATAAAACAAGATATATTGAATCTATTGAAAGTTTGCTTAGACCAAAATTATTTTGAATTTAATAATATTTTATATAAAGGTAATGATGGCTTAACTATGGGAAACCCATTAAGTCCCCCACTAGCAGAAATATTCATGAGTGATATAGAGGATAAAAAATTTTTCAACACCCACTATCAAAACAATTTACTTATTGGTATAGATACGTTGATGACATTTTGGTATGTTTTATAGGAACTAATAGACAATTGAGCACCTTTTTAGAATACATTAATAATATACACCCAAATATTGAATTTACGACTGAAATAGAAACAAATAATGAAATTAATTATTTAGACTTGACAATTACCAGAATAAATAAATAACAAACATACATTTGTAATTTATCACAAGCCTACATATTCGGACATAGTCATTTAATAAACAACATGTAAATTTATTAGAAAAAGGATTTAAGCACAACATTAGGCCATTAATTAATACCAAAAACTTAGAAATGTTAGGAGTAGAAACAGAAAATGCATTAAAAAGTTCAAATAATAACTTAAATTTAAAATATCAAGCTTCATCAATTATTAAGAAGGAATTTTTAAAGAACTATAAAGTTAACAATGATGCTATGATTGCAAAGTCAATTAAAGATATAACTTTAGATAACAACGTAATATTCACAAGAGCTGACAAGGGTAATACGGTTATTGCCATTGACCGAGAAGATTATATCACTAGAACAGAAGAATTCATAAAAACGGGTAATCATCAAGTTTTAACTAAAGACCCCACGCATAAATTCCAGAATGAAATAAAATCAGACCAGTTGTTTCGTATATTACCGCCAAAGCTGTTAAAGTTTCTACTTTACTTACTGATGTTTTAAGAAAATATACTAAATTCCAAGCTAAACATGCGATTAAAAATTCATATAAACTTATAGACAATATTAAAAATATCGTTGTTCCATCGAATGCTAAACTCATCGGTTTTGACGTAAAAAATTTGTTTCCGAGTATACCGCCTAGCGATACAGTTAAACTAATAGAGAAGTTGTTAGAAAATAGCCATACCAATCCAATCATAAAACAAGATATATTGAATGTTTTGAAAGTTTGCTTAGACCAAAATTATTTTGAATTTAATAATATTTTATATAAAGGTAATGATGGCTTAACTATGGGAAACCCATTAAGTCCCCTACTAGCAGAAATATTCATGAGTGTATAGAGGATAAAAAATTTTTCAACACCCACTATCAAAACAATTTACTTATTGGTATTGATACGTTGATGACATTTTGGTATGTTTTACAGGAACTAATAGACAATTGAGCACCTTTTTAGATTACATTAATAATATACACCCAAATATTGAATTTACGACTGAAATAGAAACAAATAATGAAATTAATTATTTAGACTTGACAATTACCAGAATAAATAACAAACATACATTTGCAATTTATCACAAGCCTACATATTCGGACATAGTCATTCATAGTAGTTCTTATCATCCTTACCACCAAAAAAAGTCTGCATTTTATAGTATGATCCATAGATTAATCAATGTACCTTTGACGCCGTTAAATTTCGAAAAAGAATTAAAGATCATTAAACAGATATTAGTAAACAACGGTTTTGATCACCATCTCATCGATAACTTAGTAAAAAAGAAAATGTTCCATAAGGCTTTAAATTTAATTTATCCTATTGATAAAAAATCTTATGATTTTTTCAAAACTTTAACTTACCTGGGCGAAACAAGTAATAAAGTTAAATCATTTTTAGAAAAACAAGACATAAATATCAGTTATAAAACTTCAAATAATTTATCCAGATATATTAAAAATAATAAATCAAGAGTAGATAGTAATTGTAAATCCGGGGTATACAAACTCAACTGCGGCAATTGTGACAAGCTATATATCGCTAGGACATTTAGAAATTTTAATACTCGTATTAGAGAGCACAAAAGAAGTTATTCCACACAAGACAATAAATCTAAGTATGCATGTCATTTAGTAGAGGATAATCACAACTTTAACGATACTGTAAATATATTACATTTGGAAAATAACCCCAGTAAAATTAATCTATTAGAATCCCTAGAAATTAACAGGTATAAATATTCAGGTAGACTATTAAATAACCAATTAGATCTTAATCCATCCCCACTTTTAAATCTTTTTAATGGCTCTGTATAATTAGTTTAGTTAAGTAATATCTATATATATTGGTGTAGTTATAATAATAGTTTTAGTATTTTGTGAAACTTGATAAATGCATTGTATGCCGAAACACGTGTCGTTTATAAAATAAAGTGTAAAAAAATAGGAATGTTATTGAAATCCAGAAACCACCGTTTTTGAATAAACTGTTGATGTTCAGATATTTATCTTAATAAGAGTAAACCATTATCTTCTCTAACTAAATAGATCTTTCAAAACAGAAAAATCATGAAGAGTATTCTGGAATAGTCAAAGCTGAAATGAAGAAACTTGAGAATATATTGTTTTATTTACACATATATTTTGTACATAGTAATTTATATGTTTTGGTTGGGCACACTTGCACGATATTGAAATAATTCATAATTGTTTCAGAAAGTTCTCTGCCTATTAAATTTTCGCTTTCTTCTTTCACTTGAAGTTATCCCAAATGAGTGGCGTGAAAAAAACATGCCAGTATGTACAATGAACTCTTAACTAATAGTCCCCCATCAGAGATTCTCTGCAATTGTGTCAACATCTATTGGCACAAATGATTAATCACATTCACAAGGGCTGGGGAGTACAATATTACAAGTGCATTAACAGTACATTTTACATTGTGAGGATGTTCTATAATTTTTGGAAATCTTTAGCAATAATCAGCCAAAAGTTGGTACTATGGATTGCACCTTCAAGAAGTCTTCATTTGCTTGATGAATATTTTGAATAAATAAATTGTTGATTCAGCTACAATAAATAAATATACTGAGCTTTTGCATGCCTCTTCAGTTGCGAAGTCATGTTATTTACAATTTTTCTGCAGCACATAACGATGACCTCATAAATGTATTTTGTTAGGAGATTGTTGACCTCAAATATTCCAATAAAATGGCTCACCCATTATAAAGAATTTTTTTGATTTGTTTATATTCAATATTAAACTTTTTTTACCATTCGCCTAAATCCAACCATTTTGCTGCTCTTAAATTTCCTGACATATAGATCAATTACTACTTTTATTAATTAAGTTTAACTTCATCACAATAAAGATGTTATAATACATTTAAAAAACAATGTACCATTGAAATATATGAAACTATAATTCAAATTAAATTTATTTATTTACAAAAGATAAATTACCAAATACAGTTGAAAATGGCACTACTAATTTATACATAAATATGATTCATTGTTAAAACTAACAAAACAGTATAAATATCAATATTTATATATTGACTGAGGCATGTGTTAGTTGAAAGAAATATACTGACGGATTCAATTTATATAAAATGCACATTGTTGGAGTCTTCAATTTTTATTTTTGGTTGTGTTTTTTATGATAAATTCATGCATACAGGATGGTCCAAAAATAAGGTATTATTATCACATTCAATTTTTCAAACAGAAACAAAAAAAGGTCAGCAGGTCAAAATATATGATCAAATTAAGAGCCAAAATGCAAGAAATCCAGTCACAAATGTTAATTGGTGCCTTTCAAGAATTTGAAGTTTGACTTGCAGTTGACTGGAAGTGAATTTTTAATAATCTGCATATTTAGTTTGATTTGCTAATTTCTGTTTTTGTAATAAATCACCCCTTTTCAGAATTACAGAAATTTTGAAATGAAGATATTTTTTATTATTAGTTCAATCATAAATTTCTCACTAATTGTTAGTTTCTATATACGATATGGTAGATGAAACATACCTAGAATTTGAGACAGAATTGTATGAAGAAATACAACATGGGTACTCTGATTTGAAAAGTTGGAGGTTTAAATTATTCTTATCATTGTATTCAAAAATTTATCATCAGAAAAAATCACGACCCATTTTTGCATCCTTGTGATATATATCCCCAGTATGAGACCAACAAGCAGCTTTATGTTGTATCATTTTGAATGTGAGAATGTAATATAATTGTTTTTTTTTGAGTAAAACATTTCTCACACCTCTTAAAATAATGTATAATTTCCCTTCCATCAATGAAATAACCATGAAATCTATTTTTAACATTATTTATTAACCAACAACTGTTTGTATCTCTTAGAAGATATTTTATTGCAGCACCATTTGTTGGTCCTTGATCAATACTGTGGCTATAAACTCGAAACCAACAGAATGAACATGTTCAATTATTTCCTTCAAAGTCCTTACTAAATCTACTATGGGAGTATTTTTTCAGAAAAAAAAAACAATTTGACTGTTTCGATTTCTTATAAATGCCTTGTAACATGAAAAGTAATGCTGCATCACTACAACAATTTACAATTTTTACCATATGAACTTTAGAAAAATTATTCATTCAATGATAAAAGTCTTCTGTATGGCTTAACTTTTGAATTCACATTTAACTTTAAAAATATATACATATTTAATTTTTAAAATACCTTTATTCATATCTCTTCTGGTGTAATAGCTGCAAAGGATGGTTGGTGCTTTTCTATTTCAATAAATCTATACTAAGGTTCTGGCTATTTGTGTTTGGTGCTTTTTCATTTCAATAGATCTATACTAAGGTTCTGGCTATTTGTAACTAATGACTTCTTTATTAACATCCTGCTGTAAAATACAACAAATTATTATGAATTATTCAACAAGCACTAAAAATTGCTTACCCTTCTGTACTTGGTTTTGTGACTCAGCTGCAGGTTTCATCTTAAGACAATACATATGATCATGTTCAGTTGAAATACAACTGCCATACATCTATAATCCAGCTTAGACACTTTTACTGACACTTCAGGGTTGGAACTTCCTTGATTTGGGATATTTAAGTATATTATTTTCCTAATTATCAGCAGCTACTAAACAAATAGCATGTACCTCGCATCATATGGGGGTAATAATCAGTTGTTTGTTTGTTTTGATTATATAAAATTGTGATTGTTTTCTGAATGTTATTTGTGGCATCTTCTAGTTTATTTTAGATTTTCTTGGGAATAATACCACATCAGAGTTCAAACTTGTGTATATTTTAAAACCAAACGTTTCAAAATCCTGTCGGATTTCGTTTTCAATGGATATAAATTTATAAAGTAAAATTGAAATATATGACAATTATTTTGACAAATATGTTTACGTTACTATGGATAAATTTCTTTGATTTTAAATATACAGGGTGCACAAGAAATTCCAAAGATCATTATAAATCAAAAAAAATTTTTCAAGTTGGAAGAACTTGAAAAATTGTCTTCAGAATTTATTTGTGGCGTTCCTAGGGACGACTTTCTTTTTAAGATAGTGCATTTGCCAAAAAATGCGATCAAAGAATTCTGATAATTCAGTGATCCCATTAAAGTCATAAGGGAAAACCTAGGAAAAACCTCATGAACTATCCCGATATAGGGTTGTTCAAAAGGATATGCCCATTGTTAATTTCATCTTTAATTATCGGCAACCAGACATGACTGAAATCTACGGAAGTAGAAGCGATGCAGTCGTTTTCATTTAACAGAATTAAGGCAGATTCTTTTAATTTTCGTTTTGGGCAGTGTTCTTCTTTGTGTAATATTTTTGTGTTTTGAAATTGTATTTTATGGCCTTGGTCCCAAGCATGTTCACAAATTTTTAATTTTTCGAACTGACGTTTCTTTATGTAATTTTGATGTTCATTTATTCGAACATTAAGAGGTCTAGAAGTTTCTCCAATATAAAACTTATTACATTCACAAGGAATCTTATAAATGCAATTTTTTGAGTTTTGCGTAGCATTTTTTGGTTTTGTTTTTGTTATAATAGATTTAAGCGTATTTGTTGTTTTAAATGTAGTTTTGATGTTAAATTTGTTGCCTACTCTTCTCAATCTCTCTGACAGGCCCTGTATATATGGTATTGTTGTTGTTATAATGTGGTTTTCCTTGTTGTCAGTATTATTAGGTAAAGTCTGGTGTTGGTTGTCAGTTGTTTTGTGCTCAATTTTATTTAACTCTTTGTTAATAAATTTTTGAGGGTAATTGTTTGCAGTTAGAACATTTTGTATAAATGATTTTTCTTTGTTGAATTTAGTAGTATCTGAGCAGTTAGTCTTTGCTCTGTCATATAAAGATTTAATAACACCTCTTTTTACCGTATTTGGATGGTTCGAGTTAAAATTGAGATATCTGTTAGTGTGAGTTGGTTTTCTGTAAACTTCTGTTTCAAATGAAGATTGTGTTTTTGTTATTAAAATGTCCAAAAAAGGTAGTTTGTTATTTTGTTCGATTTCTAATGTAAATTTTATGGTTGGTTCTTTGTTGTTTATGTCGGTTAATAATTCCTGCAAATTTTCCAGATTTTGTTCCCAAATAATGAATATGTCGTCAACATAACGCCACCACACCAACGGTTTATTTTCTTTTGAAAAAATCATTTGTTCTTCAAATTTGTCCATAAAGATGTTACTTAAGGCAGGGGACAGACAAGAACCCATAGCCATGCCAAAATCTTGTTGGTAGAAATCATCGTTTAACTGAAAGTAAGTTGTTTTCGTACAGAAAGTGAGTAATTCCATTATTGTGTTAATAGATAAACGAGTTCGTTGATGAAGTGAATACTTCACTATACTTTACTATAGGAAGTGTTTTTTTTTTTCAAAATTACATAAAGAAACGTCAGTTCGAAAAATCAAAAATTTGTGAACATGCTTGGGACCAAGGCCATAAAATACAATTTCAAAACACAACAATATTACACAAAGAAGAACACTGCACAAAACGAAAATTAAAAGAATCTGCCTTAATTCTGTTAAATGAAAACGACTGCATCGCTTCTACTTCCGTAGATTTCAGTCATGTCTGGTTGCCGATAATTAAAGATGAAATTAACAATGGGCATATCCTTTTGAACAACCCTATATCGGGATAGTTCATGAGGTTTTTCCTAGGTTTTCCCTTATGACTTTAATGGGATCACTGAATTATCAGAATTCTTTGATCGCATTTTTTGGCAAATGCACTATCTTAAAAAGAAAGTCGTCCCTAGGAACGCCACAAATAAATTCTGAAGACAATTTTTCAAGTTCTTCCAACTTGAAAAATTTTTTTTGATTTTTAATGATCTTTGGAATTTCTTGTGCACCCTGTATATTTAAAATCAAAGAAATTTATCCATAGTAACGTAAACATATTTGTCAAAATAATTGTCATATATGTTGGGGCTTTATTACTTAAAACCCTTTTTTAAAAAACAACAGAATTTATTGAAACACAACTATCACTACTTGTTACAAAAAAGGACTATTTTATAATTATTACTACAGCAAATGAACAGACCAAATGTTGTGACTCTGAACAACGTTAAAAGTCTTAAATTGAATTCAAAAGTGTTTTAGATTAGGAATATTCTCCTATTTATAATCTCTGCTGAAAAAGGGGAACTATGCAGAATCATCATTTATGCAGGTGCATCTAGTAATATAATATAAGTATTATTTTAGTTTCTGCGTAATTCCTTTACAATGGATTATTGTTTTATTCTAGACATTAATCAGCATATTATTATTTATAAGTCATGAAAGGTGATATGTAACACTCCTCCCCCTCTTATTTAAAATTTGGAGTCTACATTTGACACAAATTTTTGATTTAAAATTGATAAAAATTACAAAATTCAAAATTAAAATTAGTAATATTACATTTGTTAAAACTTACAATTTGTTTAATTAGATTGCGGGTTCTTGCATTTCTATTATGTTTTCATCTCGGATTGAGGATCTTCTTCGTGGTCTGAATCTTCTTAATAGGCTTCTGGATTGTCCTGGTTCTGCGTTTATTGTTGGGAATATAATTGCTGGGAACTGCTTTCTACATCTTTTTCGACATTTGTAAATAATAAAAATTGAAATAATTAGTACAATTAATACGATGCACAAAATTGTTAACCACTGGGTATGTCTTTGAGTAAAAGGTCTATTTATTATATCATCAAGTTCTTCGGAATAATGATCTAACTTATGTTCTGCAATATTAAGTTCATCAAGTTCGAGTTTTTGAATTTTTAAAGGCTTTAATTTAAACACATTTCGCGCACTTTTTGTTTCTTCGCAACATTCATAAGGAATGTTTGGAGTTTCGATGACTCTGGAATCTTCTGATTTGTAGTTTTTGCTTGACTGTATTCTGATTGAACCAACGTAACATATACAATGAGGTTGTAACTTCAGGATTGAATTTGTATTTATATTTATTGTTTTCGTTGTATCTTCTTTGCATTGGATGCTGATTGGTAAAAGGGCATTGGTGACAATAAACCATTCATTTTCAGATATGTGTTGTACCTTGTAGTCTTCGATGTTAACTTCAATAGTTTGGCAATTTTCTGGTAACTTTATGGATTTGATTACTTTTATTTCGCAGGGTGCGTGTTCATCGATTGGATATGCAATTAAGTTGTAACATATTTTTGTTTCTGATTCGATGCTTTTGCATTTTTCCAAATTATCAATTGTAATATAAAGATTATTATCTCTGCTAACAGCTATATACTTATATGTGTTTAAGATAAGGTGAGACAATTTAGTTTTTTGATTAAAAATTGGTAAGGAGTAAACGTGTAGGAGTTTGTATTCTTCAGGTTCTACTAAAGGAATTGGTAAAATAAAGACGATTTTATTATCGGATTGATAAGCTTGAAGTTCAATTATATCAAGGTATTTTGAAATATTTTCTAGATTTGGCAACATTGGTAAAACATGTGTGCTTAAACTTGTGGAAATTAGTCTTAACTGGAATATAAGATCTTCGGGTTGAATTACCGATGGATGGATGCTTTTGAGTCTTGCGAATGTGACTGAATCAATGATATCGTTAAGTTCATTTTCTATTAGAATGAATGACTCTAATAATTGTTCACATATATTTATAATTTGAAGCTTTGAATCATAAAAATTTTGGTTATCTGATATGTTAAAAATAGCGTTTTCTATTTTGTGAAGATTTTCATTAAATGTTTGCTTGTCTATTTGTAGTTTGCGTATTGTATAGTTAAAGTTTTTTATTACAGAATTAGTTACAGTGATTTGATTTTTCATTAAATTTTCTAGAGCTCTTTCGTCTTCTTCGACTTCATTTATGACTTTATCGTAATATTCACCATCTGTACTATCGAGATTTCCCGTAATTGCTTTCCATACTGAGCCTATAAAATTGAAAGCTCCTCGTTTCGTACGAGTGTTATTTAAATTAAATTCTTTTGGGTCATAAGGGTTGATATCATTTTTTATTTCACTAAATTTTTGACTGATTGTCATTATTATTTTATTTAACATTGTAATATGAGGTTTGACTTCAGTGTAAAATGCTATAAGTCTTGGAGTGTCTCTTTCAATTAATTGCTTTATGTGGTTTAAAATTGAAATATCATTTTTGAAAGAATCTAATAGAATTGTAATGTCTTTGACAACTAGTAATTTCCATTTTTCATTTGATACTTTTAAGTCTGATTCATAGTAATATTGTATTCCTAAAGTGTTATTTAGATCTCTCATTAATTGGTTATCGAATTCTCTACCTCTGTCACAATGTATTCTTAGCGGCGTACCATAGTGCATAAAATATAATAATAGTGTATTGACAACATTTTTCGCGGATTTATTTTCAATTGGATAAGCTTGGGTAAATTTAGAAAATTCATCTCTTATCACAAGTACATAATTTTTCTCTGGTATTTCTAATATATCGAGGTTAATGCGTTCAAACGGTGTTTTCGGCGTCTCTGTTATTACTAAGGGATTTGATAAATTTTTTCTACAAGCTTTGGATTTAATACATACTTCGCAATTTTTTATGAAATTTTCAACGTCTTTGGTTAAATTTTCCCACTGATATTTTCGTTTTATTCTCGTTACTGTTTCTTGGATACCTCTATGCATGGTTAGTTTTCCGTTATGATTTTCTTCGATAATTATATTTCTTTGTTCTTTTTCTGGGATTATAATGTTTGGGTTACAAGTTATAAATTCTATTTCATTATCGGAAAAAATGAAAGATAGCATTTCTAAAATTGGTACATTTTTTAATTCTTCCATATAGTATTTATCGTTTTCTAACAATATCTCTTTATTGTAGTAAAGAATTTCAAAGATTGCTTGGTCAGGATTTAAATGTGGAACGATGATAAGGTAATACTTTCGTTTAGGATTGGATTTTGATGTGACGACGTTTATTCTGTGTTCTTCATACATTGTATTTAAGTCAATTAAATCATCAGCTATTTTAAATTGTGAATCAGTTAATTCGCCTGGCTTTAAGAATGATATAATTTTTTTTTGATGTTTATCTAGAAATTTCTCATTAGTAAAATTACATTTAGAATAATCAATTAATGATTTTGATTCGTGTAGTTTCTTAAAAATGTTATATTCTTCTAAGATTGTTTCATATCCGATTTCTGTATTTGGAGTATCCGGTCTTTCTTCTTCTTCTTCTTCTTTTACTGGACTTCCGTAGAATATTTTTGAATAATCTCTGAGATGATTGATTCTTATTCGAGATAAGGCATCGGCATTGGTATTTTGTTTACATAAGGCGGTAATTGCTTCTTTTTCTTCAAAATTTAAATGTTCTAAACGCAAAGATTTTTCTACTCGTTGTTGTCTTGAATATAAGTTTTCTTTTTGTAGATTTAAAATTAATGTTTGATTCTTATTTACTGGACTATTTTCAATGAAAGGTTCAATTATTAATTCATCAAAAATTATTCTTTTCTTTTGTTCGCTTTTATTTAAAATTGACGTTAGGAATTCACCTTTTTCATTCGTTTTGATTACACAATTTGGCAATATGACATTTTCTTTTTCTTGTGAATGTAAAATTAGTTCAGCATTTTTTTCATTGCAATTTAACTTGAATATTTGTTCAGTTCTTGGTTCTATAGTTATTTCATTGACAATTTCATTCCCTTTGTACAATGGCAAAGTTATGTATTTTGTTATTAGTTTTCTATTTTTTAAATCAACTAAACACTCATATTGTTGTAAAAAATCTATACCTAATAAACCATCAAATTCTATATTTAAGTTATGCACGAATACTTCCATTTCGTCATTTTTCAAAAAGAAATCAAAATTTATTGCTTTATTTATTTCAAAAAATTGGTTGGTTACACCTTGAATTCTTATGGGTTCTACGCTTTTTATTTTTTCTTGTTCAAATAAATTTGGTTTCAAAATTGATATACTTGCTCCTGTATCAATTAAATAGCGATATTTTCCGTCATGAGTTTTTATATAAAATAAATCATTTGAATTGCTTGTGTTTACGAATTCTGATCTTATTCTTGGCTTTCTAAATTCTGGGCTTGACTGGTTGGAATGAGATGAGTAGAAGTGCCAGTCTTCATTTCCACTCTTTGTTCGTTTAAATGAAATGTTTTTCTTGGAGGATTTTGCATGTTTCTTGTATTTGAAGAATTGCTTTGATAATTATTTTGGTTATAATTATTTTGGTTATAATTATTTTGGTTAGGTGGTCTTTGATAATAATTTTCTCTTTGATTTTGATTATTATTTTCATGTCTATTCACAAAGGAATGATTTGGATTGAAATTTCTTTGATTTCCCGAATTATATTGATAATTTCGGTTTTGATTATAGTATTTATCATTATTTTGTTTTTTGCGGCATTCTGAAATTAAATGTCCCGACTTTTTGCAATAATTACATGTCTTTTTATTTTTGCTTTGAAAGTTTGAGGAATTTACTTGTGGCTTTTTACTTTCTAGATACGTTAATTGATATTCGGTTTTTACTATATTTGCAGCTTCTGCGAGATTGCAAGGTCGCGATGCTCTTACGATTGCACCTAGCTTATGTTCAAGACCTACTAAAAGTGTCTGTAAAGCTACCTTATCTACTAATGCTTGCTGTGCAGTTTTCTGTTCTGGGGTTAATGTTACTTGTTGATTTATCGCGGCGTATAGTTTTGAATGATGTGCGTTTATGCGATGCACATAGTTTTGAGGATTTTCATTGTTTCCCTGTTTAATTTGTTGTAAATCGTAGATTAGACTTGTTAAATCTCTTGAATCACCGAAGTATGTTTTTAAAATAGTTTTGATTTGATCCCAATTTTTCAAGTCGCGTGAGTTTATTAGTTGAGATGCTCGTCCTTTTAGTTTGTTTTTTAAATGTACAGTTAAAAGATATGTTTGTTGGTCTGTTGCTACGTCAAATGCTGCGTCACAAGAATTAATGAATGTATTTAATAGTATTGAATCTCCATCATATTCTGGTATGATGTGACATAATTCGCTTAATCTATATTCTATAAGATTTAAGTCTTCTTGGCTCATTTTTATTTGTTTAATTCCACCCCAATTTTAATGAAAAACTTCAAATTAAAATTGCTCAAGTTACTTCCGATATTCCCTCGAAAATAAACTCGCGGATCTCGATTCTGTCCGATTTTCGCTCGACTCCAAAATCTAACCCCTTTAATGGAATTGTTACAAATTTTTACACACGTATATTTTTTTTTAACGACTTGGGAAAATAATTGGATTTAGGGAACAAATATATAGCAATTTTCACAGAATAATAATAAATCTTTACTCACTTTGATTTTCTGGAAGATGCTCTGTAGTGCTCTGTAGTGCGTGCGGTTCTTTCCGGTTGAAGGTTTGGAAACCACCAGATCTTCTTGGAATTTCTGCTCTGTTTTTCCTGGATCACCAAAAATCTCTGTTTTTCCGATCCTGCTGACTGCGCCAATTGTTGGGGCTTTATTACTTAAAACCCTTTTTTAAAAAACAACAGAATTTATTGAAACACAACTATCACTACTTGTTACAAAAAAGGACTATTTTATAATTATTACTACAGCAAATGAACAGACCAAATGTTGTGACTCTGAACAACGTTAAAAGTCTTAAGTTGAATTCAAAAGTGTTTTAGATTAGGAATATTCTCCTATTTATAATCTCTGCTGAAAAGGGGGAACTATGCAGAATCATCATTTATGCAGGTGCATCTAGTAATATAATATAAGTATTATTTTAGTTTCTGCGTAATTCCTTTACAATGGATTATTGTTTTATTCTAGACATTAATCAGCATATTATTATTTATAAGTCATGAAAGGTGATATGTAACATATATTTCAATTATACTTTATAAATTTATATCCATTGAAAACGAAATCCGACAGGATTTTGAAACGTTTGGTTTTAAAATATACACAAGTTTGAACTCTGATGTGGTATTATTCCCAAGAAAATCTAAAATAAAATATATAAAATTGTCTCCTAAACTTCTCTCATAACCTGAAATTAAACAATAAATGAAATACAAGTAACAATATCAGAAAAACATACCTGGCATGTAAAGTTTTTCGTTGTTTATTCTTTGAAGCCATATTTCCTAACACTTTTTGTTAGTTGTAAAATAATGCCTGAAAAACTGATTATTAAATTATGTTTTAAATACAATTTAGTTTATAGCTTCTGGCTAAATACAGTACCTTAAAACGATGTATGAATAATGTAAGAATGGGATTTGATATAACATTTTACCACAAATATTAGAAAAATTACGAAGCGATTAATGGATTTATGGCTTCAGCTTTCTCAAGCAAAAGGCAAAAATAACATTATGTGATTTACATCATCTATACCAATGGCCGATAAAGAAGATAACTTGTGCCCCTTTGACACTTTCGATTAACTGTCAAAAAATAGTACTTGAAGAAGTTCTGAAGAGGGCTACGTTTACAGTTCACCGACAGCTGGACCAACATACCCTATCTCAGTTACCACCCCCTGTTCTCTCTGTATGATCTGTGGTTATAAAGAAAGAAGCTTTGAGCTTATGCTCTAAGGAAATAAGTTGGTTTCACCACAGAGTAATCATATTCACCATTCATACAAGGAGAAATCATAATGTGTGATTTCACGATGAAAAATATTAAATGTTTTGAGAATTTCACTAGAGAAGCGAAGTAAATTTCGTTGTTTGTTATTAATTGAATTTCAAACAATAATGAAATTAATTATTAAAGTAAATTATAGTCGATCACCCTGTATTGATATCCTACCTGTGAAACTGATTATGAGCTACGCTATTTCACATTTTTTCCTCATGTTTTTTAAAGCACACTATAAAATATAATTTCTCTTCATTTAAACCATTCTTCATTTGCAACTTTTTCTAACCTTGTTTGAATCACACTGTGTAACGATAACTTGCCTTCGCCCATATTGCAGGTACTCAATATATGCAACAGCTCATGCTCTATGAAATATTGGTAGAATATAGTGGCATATGATGTTATAATGTTTGTTTGTAGATGTTAGTTGCCAATAATTCCAAAGAGGTAAATACTTCATGGTGTAGCTTCCCACTGAAATATTCATTTCTCATTTCTTTCACAGTTTAAGAGACTGTCTGACCTCCAGGGCTATCGGATGATATTTCTGTAAGATTGCTTTATATATGGGATTAGGGGGAGTTATTGAAACGGTTTTACATTAGAGGGGAAAGAATTTTTGTAATTTTAAATTTTATATATATAAATATATTTATATATAGTTGTAGATATACAAGATAAGTAAGGACGTCACTTGTCGAGCATTTCAGGTGTTGTACTGACCTCCATCAGTGTTGCCTGAATTATGAATTTGCTACACTTTCCACTTTCGCAAGTAGCGACTTTACATGTGATGTGTAAATTTTAAAGTTTCAAAACATAATATTTAAATTTGCAGAAATAATAAGATTTTTAGCTGAGGAATTTATTCCAACGATTTACCTACCACTGATATAAATTTATTTATTATTTAGGATTTCAACTGTATTCATAGTTTATTAAAATTTTGCGACCAATGCGGCCTAATTAAAACATATGATAATCAACCAATTTTTTTTTCATTAAGTCTGGCAATTTAGATTTTATCATAGGAACAGTTCTTCGAATATTTGTTATATCAATAAATCTTTGGATTCATTCACTGGATAGCTGATCACTCTACCACTCTAAAATGATCTTTCATTGGTTATTTCATATGTATACTGTATATTTTAAAGTATTTTATCTATTTCATTTATATTAGAAATTTCAATTAAAAAATTAGGAATAGCAGAAATCGTTAATATTAAAAAGGGGCAATTTAATTCAGTCCTGTTATTATATATTTAGTGAATAAATTAAAACTATAAAGATAATTATGAGGAAGAGGTAGATTAAAATTATCCGATAATGCATTTTTGATACTTTCTAGTCATACAATTTTTCCGCAAATTTGTCCTATATGAGATGGAATCCACAGAAATTTATATTACATACAACTACAATTTTGGATTATAAATCTGTAGTCTCTCAATTAAAATCAGAATTATGTCGTAATAAGCCATATTATTTCTAATTTGTCACTACTGACAATATGGATTAAATTTATGTTCTTTGCATTTTTACAAACTTCATTTTATACAATGAACTTAAATTGTTTATAATGCAATTATGCAAAGTCAATCATCTGACAAGTCCACAAGTACCGTGTTTAGAGAACAGGTCGTAAGCTGTTATTTTCTGAATAATCTGTGCTTCAGAAAACTGCATAAGTTATGGATTTTTCAAATATTATTATTGTTAATGGTTATTCCAGCTTTTCCCTGTGGGTATTGCTCCGATCATGCTTTACAAAAATTAATTTTATAGGTTTTTCACTTTTTTACAAATCTTCTTTTATAAGCCTTGCTACATAGTCAATAATTTACAAATTATAAAGGAAAAAAGTTTGTTTTGTTTTATTGTCAAAAAATGCAAAATGAAATGCATTGTTTGGTTGCTGATGCATTTATTATTGAAGAAATAATCAATTTAAAATTAGAAAAGCTTGTTTAAACCGAGAACACAAAACTCAAATTCAAAATATTTTTAAGGAGCCCAAAAATTATAAAAATATGAAAGAGGCTGAAATGAAATTTATTAAATACAGATAATTTAATGAATGAGGCAGGTTTAGATAAAAATCAAAAGCGCATTATCTCAATAAATTCAGAGAAATAAAAAAGAAACAAATTTAATTTTATGTATAATGCTGAAATATTTTTGAGATATGTGAAGAAAGAACTGTATGAAGAAATGTCGGAACACACATAAAATATTTGAATGATGTTATTTCTTTATTAATTATACAGAGTGTTTAAAGCAAAAATAGCAATTTTAGCAGTTTTTCTAACTTTTCAGCAAACTGAATGAGAAGTTCTAGTCTCGAAAGTAGTTTTGTTTAATACGTAATTTCAATAGCGACTGAGAGGTTCATATAGGATAATTGGTTATTGATTTATTTAGAAAAAACTGTAAAAATAGGCAATTTTTAATCGTCCATAGTTATTGTATAAGATACGTTGAGATTTTGAATCTTGACCGAACCTTTTTTTACGAGGTAAATAACTGGTAAAAATCTCAAATTTAGAGCTCAGAAGGTTTTTTTGCAAACCTGATTTTTTTTCCAGGGCTTTTGATTTTAGGTGAAATTTACAATGCTCCCATTTTGAACCAAATTAGTATTTTAACCATCTGAAAGGGACATATTAATTATTACATCTTTCATTACAATCTCTCATAAATTAATTATCATTTTGGTTTGTTTTATTGTATGTAAAATCAGTTTTAAAGCCTGCATTTTAGTATTGGGAATTAAATAAAATGTACTGGTGGGAGAAACACCTTCCCCTCATTACTACTGACAAACTATAGGTTTCACGAAAAAATGATATTTTGTGTTGCAAATAAAATTGTCTACTTTTTTGTCAAGTAACTTTTAGTCGGACAACCATAAATAAAAGAGATATGAGCGCATGTGCTCCTCGAGTTCTTTATTTATTTCAAATCGTTTTCCTCCCGGAGGCAAGTCAGGGCTATAAGGAGGGTGGTCGAGGGCTTCTCAGCACATCTCTTGCAGTGTATTCCTTGTTTTTGTTTCAAATACGCGGCTTTTGCCACCCGTAACAACTGGCAGTAGTAATCTACATTGTCTACGTTGGGCATGTGGAAAATCGATGAGCAAATTTCCTTAGAGTAAAAAAAAATCTTGGCAAGGACTTTTCCAGATGAGTGGCGAGATTTGAATTTTATTCTTTTTTGCTTCAAAAAGCCTTCCGTTCTCGCTGAAACCTATTCTTCTTTCAACGATCTTTGGTTTACAGTCAAGAACTTCGAAACCCATCGAGCACTAATTTTTCTGAAAACAAGTTGATCAAAGATAATTGATTGAATACTACCATAGCGGACACCCATTTCTGAGGAAATAAGCTGTCGAACACTATTGACCCTGTCAGCTTGTCTTGTGTGTCGCTCATGGTTATCATTGTCGTTGGAAAGATATATGCTTATTCCGGGCAAATATCTGTTAGACCCTGACTTAACTTGATCTAACTATTTTTGATAAATAAAACAAACTTTAGTTGAATTATTTACACCGAAAACAACTTTATTTACAATATGTGAACAAGCGTATTTACAACGTACCGTTTGACAAACTCTTGCAACTTGTAATGTTGAAGATTGTCCCAAGACTCGTTTTTACAGAGATATCTGAAAATAATGTTTTTGAGATCCCTTCCTCGGCCAGCCTATACCTTCAACCAAATTTAAATTCTATTGGTGGAAGCATTCAAGGGGCGTAATTTAAGTTGACTAAAGTAACAACATTTGTTCAGCAATGGGTAAGTCATGAAGCAATATACCTCCCAGGAAAAGGTTGCATTTTTGACCCCCTGCTTGGCGTTTCCGTACCCTTTTCGTTTCCCTGAAAACCAGCGACAATTTATTGAGATTGTCTATAAGCTGATTTATTAGGGTATTTTTTGGGATGAATAGCCTCATTGTTACTTTTCATTCTTCACTAAATATAAAGATAAAGGATCTTGAAATATATATGTAATTTAGCACCCTTTTGTTGAACAATTACTGTCCGAGGAAGGTTTTCTATTGTGAAATATATTTTTTGAATACTAAGGAAACTACATACTAATGTAGGGAAAAAGTTCTCTTAACGTACAATAGTAACGGAAACAATTAATATTTTAAATGGTAAATCCTAAATTAAAATATACAATATGATATTAAGACAAAAGTTGTCTTAACATACTGCCCCCGTTGAGAGGTGACGATCAACACTATATTATCCTATAAATAAGAATCACACTAATTTCAAGTCAATAGATAGTCTTAATTACAATTATTGTCCGCAGTCACATGATAATTGTCGATAATTGGCAATAAAGCAAGATTTTTTACACATCTTTTAACTACACTCCACAAAACAACATCGTTCTTTCCTCGAAAAATTTTTGATTGGACTGTTGACACTTTGTCGAGAATACATAATTTATTGATATATTCTTTGTGGCAACAAGTCCGATGCTGTCTCACCTGCTGCAATTGGGAGAAGCTGTTTGTGTAGAAACGCTGGTCCAATCTGCTTCGGGTATGCTCTTGAAAGAATCGCCAATTAGGAAATTTGGGGGTGTTAACAGGAGGATCGGTAAGAGGACGCGGGTTCAAAATCGCTTCTACTTCAACTACAAATGTAATGAATTCCTTGAAAATTAGCACGAGGTCAGTATCAATGCGTTTAATATTCTATATGAATTGTTTCACGGTAGATTCACAAAGACTCTAGAAATGCAGAGCAAGGGAAGGTGTATAACACCATTCTATCTCTTTATTACCTGTTAATTTATTTAAGTTTACACGATGCTTGACTGAAGTGTATATTTTTTTTTAAGTTCGTATTTTGTACCTCGAATATTATACCAATCATCTGAATTTGCATTATTGCATATATCGTGTCGAGATATAATAATTATTCTTAAGCCCGCAAAATAACCCTTAGATGTGGTATAAGAAATGAGCTCGAAATGCACATATATTTGTCGGTTTTGATTCTTATAACGCAACATTTCTAAATATAATTTATGAAGCTCAGGTTCTTGATACATATAAATTATTGAAAGCAGACTACGAAGAATTCCAAAACACTTTTTATTTGACCTTTTAGTCTGAATTTCTTCTTTCTTTGACCTTTGAGTTAAATCCTTGATATTTTTGTTTACCACTAAAAGGCTGTGCTGTGTCGGTAATAGCAAGAAATGCTTTAGATAAGTTTTTACCACAAAAATATTTGTAAAAAGTAACAAAGTTAGCCACAACACAATTCTGAACCAAGCAAAATCTGCTTGAGATTTACATTTTTGGTAATCGTTACGTAATTCCATTTTTAAATCTCTTTTATTTTCAAGAACAGCTGGTATATATTTATTGGAAATATTGATACTGTCGTCAATATTTTTCAATTCTTTTCTAAAAATGGCCTTGATTAACTGAAAACTCCTTTCTATGCCATATGAGCCTATAAATTTAATGACTGGCTCCCAGATTAAATTGAAATTTATATATACCTGGCTATTAATTACTATTTTGACCCTTGTCTGATCATCAGTCATAGCAAGTTGCTTCTGATGTATCAGTTTTTCAATAGTCAGAAAATGATAACCATTTCTATCAAGTCCAGGTATAACCGATTGCACCTTGTAGCAGTTTATAGAGACAATCCATTTTTCCGAATCGGTGCGAAAGTTCAGTTTGAACCTCTTGAACCTTAGGAATTTTCGGAAATCCCTGTAAGTGCGATTTACTATCTTCATATGAAAAAGATAGCTGAATATGTTTTCCAGATCTACAACTGATAAAAGAAAATTCATAATTTTCCCCAATATCTCTAATATTTTAAATATATTTAGGAGCTGGAAAATGCATTCCACTGTGGGATATAACAAGAAAAGTGTTTTATTGGCTTGCAAGTCTGGTAATCTAAATACAAGTTTACTAAAGTTTAATATGAAATACACAATTCTGGACTTCAAAATAATTAATAAACTGATGTATGCCTTATTTATGGCATGAGGCGAGCATATCGAAATACATAAATAAATAATAAATGCTACAGCTCTCTTCAAATATTCCATATTTAGATAATTAATTAGAGCATTCACAATGATTGGGTTATGTTCTTTAAAATCAATTTTGCATTTCTCCCTTTGCTTTCGATAAACATGAGACATACAAAAATGAGCCTCTGGCCAAATAAATTTCACTACTGCCAGAAAATATTTAAATTCTAATTTATTTTGCAAGTAATATATTAGAAAATTGGGCAAAATTAATACTTTATATGCCGAATACCAAATAATATTTTTTAGGACATTTAAGTCACGGCATGCTTTAACCTGGGGTATAAATGCAATTTTCATTGTTGACAGCACGTTTGAATTCTTCCCATCTTGTATGTTTTGATAACCGTCAAATTCATTTTTGACTTGTGCTATCCATATATCCCAAAATAATTCACTATTATATAAATTGACAGTGAATACTATATTTTCAAATATGTGTTCCAAATTTTTGTACAGTGTTTCTTGTACTGGTTTCTTGGATAATGATTCTATCTGAAATGACACAAACATATCGGCACAGTTACGAAATTGTCCACCACTGTGATTAATCATTTGGAAAAATAGTTTTCCACAATCCGAAAAACCATAAGTATTAATTATAACTGATTTAAGTAGCAAACATAAAAATGACCCTTTTTCTTTTGTTCTAGCTCTCCATAAAAATTGGAATACGTGTGCTAAACTTGTGAATGTCCATTCTATTTTTTCGGTAGCTTTGGCATTCAGCAAATTTCTGAAAATTTCCAAGAATTTGTAATAGTCAGGATAATATTGTTTATGTAAGATCTTGACTAATGGTAATATTAATTTATGAAGAGGTTTTAAACAAATTTTATTCTTATACCTCCAATGTTTGAGTATCGTTTGAACCAACTGTTTCTTGGAAAGTAAAACTTGTGGCAAAATTATTTTATTATTTAAGTTGATTTCACTCCTAAAGTTGCCATCTCCTTTAGTAGAATTTGAAACATTACCTGTTTCCATTGCTGGATAAAATGATGATTTTGTTCCTTCCTGTGATTCATATGCTTTTGACACAGGACATTTTTTTATCTGGGGAGTTAAGAAGGTTTCTTTATTATTATGAACCTTCCCCAAGTGTTGTGAGCTGTTTCTATGTTCGCCCCTTTCTTCGCTACATTTTTGATGCGATTCACTTTCTTTGGATAACTCCTCAGCATTTTTATACAGAAACTTTATCATTTCATCTAAACCTGGATATACGCCAGGAGTTAACGATTTCTCCCATTTGTCAGCAACATTTCTTGATAATTTTAGCTCCAAGTTCTGTACCATTATTTCGTCGTCTTTAAGGTTGACATCAAGAGCGGCGAGAGCTTCTACATGATACCTGGTTTTATCGGCAAGTTTACGAAGTCCGTTAGCTGAATCAATCTCTTGCTTTGGCAACATTAATAACGAGGAAAGGTGTTTTGATATCATTAAGCGTTTGTTTGTGTACGTCATATGTAAGATATCCAAAGCACGCTGATAATTAGGGCCGATTGTTGTGAGATACCTTATCCTTTGAGCTGCTTCCCCGAATACTGCTCCCTTCAAATATTGTAATTTTTGCACATTAGTAAGATCATCTTGGGAATCGACCATTGATACGAAAGCGTCCTTGAAGGAAAGCCAGTCTTCATATTTCCCTGAAAATGTGGGTAGGGAAGCCTCCGGCAACTTAACTCGTCTCATATAGGTTGGAAAGTCGTTTCCTCCGTTAGTGGCCGTCAAAACTTCACCCGTATTTTGGCTTGCTTTTTCTGTGGATAGATCGGGAATCGCTATTTGCATCCACTCTTCAGCTAAATCGTTGAGATCCAAATAATCTTCCTCCATCGCAATTCTCTCTGCCAAATGTTGATTAGCGTTTGCTTCTTTATCAGTGATCGCGAGCTCGTCACTTACAACATCTAAGGGTTGAAACACGTTTTGAATCATTTCTAACCTTCTTCTGATTCTATCTATTTGGATAGACTTACCATTATTTTCATTGAGGAATTTTCTAAATGAAGTTAATTGCGCTTTTATAACCCCGCGTTTGTGAATAAGTTCTTTAACACGCGCTTCGGAATTCATGTTTTTGTAATAAAATGAAAGCAGGTACAGAATTAAAGGAAAAAAATATTAAATGTATAAAAATTGATCTTTGGCGATTCTATATACAAAGAGCTTACCTTTTTTATCCCCTCTTTGAGCTGAATCTTGATCCAGGCAGTCCCGTGTTGATTTCGGGGACTGTTGTTTTGATAATCCTTGCGGACTGTGAGGATTGGATTAATTATTTGTTTCTCCTCACTAGTGACTTATTTTACTAAAGCCACTTAGTACAGTGAGTCTTGGTACTACACTGTTCACAATACTCGTGGCCTAATTGCACTGCACTAGTTGAATCCGGCTCGAAGGACCATGGAAAGATATATGCTTATTCCGGGCAAATATCTGTTAGACCCTGACTTAACTTGATCTAACTATTTTTGATAAATAAAACAAACTTTAGTTGAATTATTTACACCGAAAACAACTTTATTTACAATATGTGAACAAGCGTATTTACAACGTACCGTTTGACAAACTCTTGCAACTTGTAATGTTGAAGATTGTCCCAAGACTCGTTTTTACAGAGATATCTGAAAATAATGTTTTTGAGATCCCTTCCTCGGCCAGCCTATACCTTCAACCAAATTTAAATTCTATTGGTGGAAGCATTCAAGGGGCGTAATTTAAGTTGACTAAAGTAACAACATTTGTTCAGCAATGGGTAAGTCATGAAGCAATATACCTCCCAGGAAAAGGTTGCATTTTTGACCCCCTGCTTGGCGTTTCCGTACCCTTTTCGTTTCCCTGAAAACCAGCGACAATTTATTGAGATTGTCTATAAGCTGATTTATTAGGGTATTTTTTGGGATGAATAGCCTCATTGTTACTTTTCATTCTTCACTAAATATAAACATAAAGGATCTTGAAATATATATGTAATTTAGCACCCTTTTGTTGAACAATTACTGTCCGAGGAAGGTTTTCTATTGTGAAATATATTTTTTGAATACTAAGGAAACTACATGCCATTTACAGTGTCATAAATAAAGTAACAAAATGACAATGTAGGGAAAAAGTTCTCTTAACGTACAATAGTAACGGAAACAATTAATATTTTAAATGGTAAATCCTAAATTAAAATATACAATATGATATTAAGACAAAAGTTGTCTTAACAGTCGTGCACCCTTAAATTTTCTCACCCACATATACACACGATTTTGAGACACTGTACTATCCCCAAACTGTACCCTCAAATGAGTTAGAATTTCTGAGAGTTTAACGCTTTTACTGGTTAAAATAGGTATTGACGACAAAGTCAAGCATACGCGCGTACCCGGCTGATTCCATAGTGCCCATCTACTGCAAACAATATAATCTAGTTCAAAGCTGCATTCTAAGCAGAATATCAAAATTACCATTTATGTTTGGTTTACCCTAATGCAATTTGCTTGGAAAAAGCATTTTAAACGTCATGTCAATTCGATGATATGTTATTTTTATTCTACCGTGAGGAAATCAGGATCCCCCTCTACTAATAAGTGTTGCCGAATACCAAAATGCAGAATTTCAAATTAAATTTACAGACAATAGAACCAACCCAAAATAATATTAATATATGACATAAAGAAGTCACCTATAGAGGACAAACGCCCATGTTAAACGTTGGACGAAAGTTTTGCGCGCCTTCTAGCGACTGGATACGTAACAAAACAAAAATTACAGGAAACTGAAATACCTACTCAATATTATACTCGTAATTGGTTTTGACATAAATGTCATATGAGATTTCTATTTAGCATTTCCAATATGAAAATAAGAAAAATATATATTTTCATTATTGGAAATACTAAATGGAAATGTCATACAACACCTATATAAACAATGCATTTTTCATAATACAAGCATGAATAAGAATATACAAGGGTTCACATCAATTTAAACAAAATGTACTTTTAATTTTTTTTTAATTGTACAAACTAAATCTATACAGGTTTTATATGAAGTCAAATTATACTCCTTAAAATGCAACAAAGAACATAGTAAAGTTATGTATAATTGAGTTAGTCATACCCCAAACAATACAATTTAAACTGATATTTATATACTGTATTCAGCAGTACAGACAGCTTAAGACCTTTTCGGAGTTTTAGAAATCAAGTAAACAACCTGCATAATACAAAAAATGTGTAGAAATTTATACCAGACATATCTGCTGAAATAATTTATATCACAATACTTGGTACTGATCAAATAATTGGGCTACTATAGTTGTAAAATGTATCATTGTTAAACAGTACCATTTTATGAGCATTTGAAGTGAATAGTTTGAAGTCCAATCTACTGATTTGGAAAGAATATAAAATTAATATAAAATTCATTATATCAGGGAAAACCCTATAAGAAAATATTAGTACTTATTTTTGTTTGGAATACTTTGATTTTCTGAGTTGAAACTTTTTAACCAACATGTGTTATATCCTTATATTTTAGAAATGTCTGCAATTTGTCAGCTTTGCCTGAAACGATTGATATTCTTGTACTTGTAGCTGCAATACTTTTAGGTTCAGACTGAATATAACCACTAGTACTTGCTACAGCAAGATCATCTTCATCTTAGTTGCTGAAACAAAATGGTGTGTAAATTTGAGGTAACATTATGTAAACATGCAAATACTGATAATGCATATTTTATGCTTACCATCCTCTAACATTGATATTCTTGTTATTGTAGCTCTACCACTTGTAGGTTCGGATTGAATATAACCACTAGTACTAGTACTTGCTACAGCAAGATCATCTTCATCATTGGTAACTGAAACAAAATGGTGTGTAAATTGGAAGTAACATTATGTAGGTATACATGTAAATACTGATAATATAATAATAATTTAATGTTTCTACCTATATCAAGTGCTGTTTCGAAACATGAACCTGCCCTACAACACTCAGAACAAAGACTCGCTGACAATAAAAAAACTTTCATTATAGTAATTTTCATACTAACTCAAACAAATGTTCTCTAATTTGGCATAATTTGAACTCAAAATCATCGTGCGAATATTTCTGCTTACCACCTTCCAGCAGTATTTTTCAAAATAATTAATATAGCTGACACTGACACATAAAGGAAAGTGAAATGTCATGTGGAATTTGCGAATCTGCACAGAACTATCAATTTGCATCCGTGCTCTGTGACAAATGTCAATCGCAAATTTAAAACAGCAACAGCGCCTTACTGCGACTGAGTGTAACATAAAAGTATTTCAACTTGGGGTATCTCGTTAATCCTCTATAGGTGACTTCTTTATGATATATGATGAGTTGTACCGAAAGATTTGATAATTACCATGTTCGATTCAGAGTAATTTTATGCAGAATGGGACGGTTGTAACCATTACCAAAAATAAAGAGCACTCGATAAAAAGTTACAAAAGTTCAAAGCCATGAAGTTAAAATTTTGACCAGTTATTTTAGATAAGCAAATGAATTTTTTTGCCATGTTTTATCGTTCTAAAGTTTTTTAGATAAGAGTTAGGAGTGATTGAAAAATGCGCCTTTTTTCACATTTATTAATTAACCAATCCTATCGATGAGCATTTCATTCACTAGGTTCTAAAAATGCGCATACAACACACTTACTTACCTTTGATACCTAAAATTTTTATTGTGTTGCTGGGAAGTCACAAAAACTGCCAAAATTAGTGTTTTTGCTATTTTAAACACATAGTATAATTATCTAAGAAGTAAAAATGTGTTAACATAACTTTTTTTGGGTTATCCGGTGTACTTTCTTCAAGAAAAACCATTCAAAAACCTGTGGATTTTGTTGCAAAAATGGTCTTAAATAATGCTAAGTTCGCTACACTAACACAGTAACAACTCCGTACATTTAGAATACATTTTACAACAATGATGGGTATTAGCAAAATACTGCCCCAATTTTGGAATTTTATATAATTTGTGGTCTTTCAACGATAAAATGTGCATATAATTAAATGTGTAGAGATAAAAAAAGTTTACAGAATAATTCTAAATACAGGACAGACTGTAAATGACATATAGAATTTGTTTGTGGTTGTAAACAAATTCGTTCAAAGACACTAAGGGTACTCATCCCCAAAACTACCCCCTAAAGTGCACCACATTCCTCATTATATTTTATTTAGTAGTTCCGTTTGTTGTACATTGATAGTCATATTCATCCATTTAAATTTATTTTAGGCGTAACCATAAGAGTAATCTATCTAAATTGTGTTAAAAGTATGTGAAAAATTATGTATTAAGATTATAAATTTGAAATAATACTTGAGTCGTAACAAAATAGTGACAATTATTTTAATTCAACTGAAATTTATATACTTTGCTCAGAATGACACAAAGAAAGCGAAACAGAGATAAGCTTTCGCTTCCATCGTTCAGTCCCAGTTTTTGTAAAATTTAAAAATATATCTAAAACTGGTATTCATTTAGTGGTGTGTATGCCACTGGTTGAATTAACTTCTTTACAAAAATGTGCATTTTCAGTTATTATAATCAATGTTTGTTAACAATGTAATGTGATGAAGTTTTCGCCAATATTCATTTTTGAATTTTAAAAATTAACCCTCTAAATCTGGAATAAGAGTGATGTAAGAATGTATTAAACAAACCCTCAAGGCCGTAGGTAGAAAAATATTTTGGGGAGGGGTGATTACTTTAGCCCTTTATTTTTAATATTGTGGATTGAATAAGACCGCGAAAGTTAGTTTCCTATTCAGTATATATACATATATATACATATATATATATATATATATATATATATATATATATATATATATATAAGGAACTTTTTAATTCGTTAAAATTGAATCTTCAATTCCCAAATTTCGTTTTGAACCCCGAACCACCGCTGGCTACGGCCTTGTAAACCCTATTTACTTTTGTATTTCCTATTGATCATACCAATTTACCTCTTTTGTGACATCTTGTATGTAAATAGCCTGTTATCACTAGGATTATTTTTGTATGGATTAGCTTTGCCATTATACAGCATTTCAAAACTAGCCACCCAAAATAACTTGTAAAATATCTTTAAAAGAAAAAGACAAAAAAAACAAGTTAATTTATATTTACGAGGGACACATTTTACAAGTATCGGTCACCCCACAGTTTCAACCCTTAAGCGGGTGTGAATATAATTTCTTTAAGGCTAAATACAAACAGGTATGTGATAGGTCCGTTAAGCTAGCGGGGACACTATAGCGGAATCCAAAATAACCCATACCATATTTTTTACTAATTTTTTACCGCCATAAACATTTTTTACTCCGAGACCCACCCCCGTTATAGCTTCCCCGCTAGCTTAATGAATATTTATAGTGGTTATCGCAAAAACCACCACTACCCCTCACCACCCTTAAAATTTAGTTTCGTTAATCTAGTGGGTACTTTATAAGGGAGACAAAGATAAAGTATATACTAATTTTTTACTATTTTTTGACTAATTTTTTACAGCCATAAAAATATTTTACCTCTAAACCTACCCCTATACCACCTTCCCCAATACCCTAATGTTTAAGCCAGCGGAATATTTTATAACTTCAAGAGGAAAACAGCTATCGACCTATTCCGCCGCCAGAATTTTTTACTCGTCAATTACTAGAAGAAGTTTCATAGTGGTTTTCGCAAAAAACACCCCCTACCCCTTATTACTACCCTTAAAATTTAGTCTCATTAATCTAGTAGCTACTTCATAAAGGAATCAAAAATAAAGTATATCCTAATTTTTGACTACTTTTTGACTAATTTTTTACCGCTATAAAATTTTTTTACTTCTAAACCTACCCCTAGACCACCTACCTCTAGACCACCCACCCCAAGACCACCTACCCCAATACCTTAACGTTTAAGCCAGCACAATATTTTATAACTTCAAGAGGAAAACAGCTATCGCCATAATTTTTTACTCGTCCAATACTAGAACAGGGTTTATAGTGGTTATCGCAATAACCACCCTCTACCCCACACAACCGTTAAAATCTAGTTTTGTTGTGCTAGGGGGTTCTTTAAACAGAATCCAAAATAAAGTATACCATATTTTTTTAGTCCTTTTTATATATTTTTTTACCGGCCATCAATTTTTTTTAATTCAGAATAATAACTTGATTTTTTAAAAGAGATCACACTACCTTAACATCAACATCCTTTTTCCTTAGTCAGGTTTCAAACGTTGTATATTATTTTATACCTTCAGTGAAAATACAGCTATCGATCAAATTCTACCGCTATAACCGCTCAAACATTAATAAGAGTCACATAAATAATAGATTTCGCAGAAACTAACCTAAAGCCCCTAAATTATAATTTTAAATTATTAAATTGAAAAATCTACGAGAAACACTTAGACGACTTCTAAATGATATCTTAGATGCTATTTCTAATAGAATCTTGAAAATAAAACTTTTATTTTTACTATATATCAGTCTATTCAATTTTCTATGAAGCCTCTATTAAATTCCCTGCTCAACATCTCAAATTTAAAGATCTTTAACTACAAACCTAATTGAAGCTTCATAATAATTTTAGACTGCAGTAAATTAGGGTTTTACCAACGTACATATCCTTTTAAACATCTGTCTTGCTCAAAGAAGCAATCAAATAAAATAAATTATAATTCAGAAATGCTATTAATTTTGTGATTACTATTGTGACGGGAATTCATCCGATAATTTGTAGAAGGGGCATTTATCCTCTGGCGCATCGAGGTCGCCGGCTTACTTTGATGGCGTTCTCGGAGAATTCCAGTCTAGTCTCAGCGGCTCTTTGACGTTCTGTAGAATTCCTAGAAAGAATATAATAATACGGAGAGCTCAAGGAACATTTACTCAATATTCGACTGCCATATAGTTAAGAGAATTGTAAATAGTTCTTTGAATATAAATGGTGTTAAAGCAGTGGAAATAAATTAGAGTGAGTTAAACAGTGTTTATAAATAAATCCAAGAACCCCATTCTGAAAATAAAAACATTACAATACATTAGGTATGCAGTGTATTCCCAAAATAGCGGATAAGCTAAATAAAACTGACACTGGAAATTGTTACGAAAAACGCCGGATTCCCTTGATTTTTATTTCTATTTTAGAGTTTTATTACGTATGTCAATAGATATGAAGTTATGGTTTTTTTCATTACCCGTTTTTATCTTTCGCCACAGAGCGTTTATTAAATTATTTGCATTCATGACCAATTTTTCTAGTAAATCAGAAAAAAATGTAAATAAGGAACTAGATTTCTGCGATTTTCAATGAATCTTCCTTATTTTCTCTAAAACTGCTCACGCAATTTGAATATTTATTATAAATTGTATTATAAAAAGATATGTTCCAGCTTGATTCCGTACATTTTTCTATAACGTAAATCACACCATTTTTCTGAAAATCCGGAAAATTATGTGCAATAAACTGTGAACATCAATGTAAATGTCAATTTTTCATTATAAATATCTAGTTTAAATGTCAAGATATGTCATGAAAGTATATCATACAGGGCGTTTGTAATGGTTTTCATTTTGATTCATTTGAAGTAAGTTTCTTTTAGAGAATAAGTTAAGTTACGGCGCTTATACTGGCGTGAAACGGCTGAAAATATTCTGGTAGTTTGTCGAAACGACAATTTGTTTAGCCGGATATCTCTTCTACCTATATGGTATAGGGTTATAGGTGTGTGCGTGCATATACTAACTAGGTGGTACATAAGCAATTGTAATAGGATGGTTGAAAAATAATAGTTATACAGAGGGGATATTTGCGTTGTGACCAATACACAAAAGCAAATACGTTGTGATTGCAATATAGAACGAATTAGAGTTACACTTATCGAAAGTGGTCCAAACAATAAAACAAATAAAAAAGTTAAAACATTTTTGGAAAATAGAGAGAGAGAGATAAGAATACGCTAAAATTTTCAATTGATTTACCTTAAATCACATAAATATTAAGATCACTAACAAATTTATGTTAACGCCTCTTAAAAATAAACCTCAACTGAACACTGAACTCTTTCAAAAAACATAATACTATAGCATCAAGAATTAGTTGAGAATTAATATAAATCATCCTGAAAAATAAACACCTATTTCCAAAGACATCATATAAGACGTGGAATATAAGACGGGTGCGTACGTATATAATATATTTAATATTACACAATTAACGTACTAACGTTATTAAATTTCAAAGCTATATATTTTTTTCAATGTAAAAGGGATTGTTTGTTCTATTTTTGGTTGAATAATTATGTATCTTTCTAATATATTTTACACCTTTTGGTAGACAAAAAGAACCCTTTCAAATTTTATCTTGTACCCAAAAACCAAAGCGCAGTTAGTAATTAACGGTCCACACTAATAAACCTCACAGTTTCCAACATAAGAGATATAGGTGTAAGTAAACCTAATATATCCTAAGATTATTCTCATTATTCCGTTTTGCAGTTTCTGCATTTGGTATATTTCACTATGTAGCAAATTAAACAAAATTAAACAGCATAGATTGACCCTGTATTTCCCCTATTCTTATTAGTAAGTTATTTCGGTTCTATATTAGCATTATATCTTTAGTAACATATAAACCAGTACTTAAAAAATATTTTATAAACAGTTATTTTCGGCATTAGGCAATATTGTTGTATTTATTACTTGAAATATTTTAATCAATTATTGATACACTTATATTAATACTTCTGGTCAGTTCTTGCATTATATGATATCATAGTTTTCTAAAATAATTTTAATTTAGTGTGAATTATGAATCAATCAAGTAGAATTCTGTCTTTGGTAACAAGCAGTATCAAATATTTATTGGACCTTCCAAATATGAAACTACTAAGGGCACAATAACACAAGACCAAATTTTAGCCATAAATGCTTTTAATAATCAAGAAATTCAAGAAAAATATATAATTAAATCAATACATAATGGACAGAGAGCTGTAGAACGGATAAACCTTTTAAATGAAGAACAAAATGATACCAACATTGTTGATATATCAGAAAGACACACTCAACCCAACAACAATGAGGAATCAGTTTCTTGTTCACGGAGTGATTATGTCCCTGATTCAGTTGACTATGAGTTTGAGGAAATTAAACAAATTGAAGATATAGAAATAAAAAAAAACAAAAAAAATCGTTCGTTATTTCAACTACTCCGTCAAATTCGACAGCTATTACAGAAATTAAGCAAACGAGTTTTGTAAAATAAAGTAACATATTACTAAGTTCTGCATTACCTTCAATATCGACAGGTATATTTTTATTTTTGTGATGTCGTTCAGTAAATCTGTCTGATCACGTTTTTTTTTCGTGTTGTAAAATTTTAGCTTATCTCGACGTATTTCGAGGCCCTGAGTACGATTCTGCCAGTTAAAGCTCTTGCTGAATTATAGTCAGTTTTAATGTGCAAAAATTAAACATGTTTAAATTTTTCAGGGTTTGGGAAGAAAATACGTATGAAAAAAAAAGTGGATATTGTCTGCATCGTTTATAAGGTCTCAATATAGATAAGAATCAACTTTTCAGTACCTCTGCTTAAGAAAAATTATTTATTGTATTTTGTAGAAAATAAAACTTTACAACCAGAAAATAAAGTAGCTCCTTTTGTTCTATCTTCGTCTGGCAAAATAGAACAATTTACAAACTTTAGACCTTGGACTAAGAAGTCATCATGTCCATATTGTTTTCGACAAGTAACACTTTCCTCGACATTTAAAACGGAATCATAGTGAGGAAGGTGCAGTTAGGCAGTTGTTTTCTCTCTTTGAAAGATTCAAACAGAAAAGTGGTTATAATTTCAATTCACCGACAAGAAAACTTTGCGTCACCTTCCAATACTAAACAAAGAATATTCTGCAACAACTTGTTTGTGCTGTGACTAATAATGGTACCAAAACTATTACCCTTTAGATAGCCTTATTTTTAAACAAATAAGTTATAGTGTGAATTGCAAAGTTGTAATAATTTATATTTAAAACAGAACCGACTTCAAATGGCTTAAAATAAAAACCGTTTAATGTACAAATCTATTGATTATTTTTCGGTATTCTTATCTCGCTCTATCTCTCTTCGTCCCCCTCTCTAATTTGTATATTTTACACATATTTTTTAACTTTTTTATTCGATTTATTGTTTGGATCACTTTCTATAAGTGTAACTCTAATTCACTCTATATCGCAACCACCCTGTATATGTTTCTGTGTATTGGTAACCCAATATAAATTATTTGTCTATCATTTTCTGAAACACCCTGAACAACTATAATTCAACTCCACACGATGTTGCCACCGCTCTGTAGTATTAATCCTCTCCACCCTTTTGACTGTTTCCATTTTTCTATTATTTAAATCACCCTGGATACCTAAAGTTTTACTTCGCCCCATTCGTAACGCATAAGCAAACGCGTATGTTCCACATTATATAACATTTTTTTAACAAAAGGCGAAGTGGAGCTATAGTTAATTAAATTAATGTACCACCCAATATCAATCACATTTACTTGTAAGATTTTTTGAACCCACATGTAAAAATGTAATTTTACTTCGCCCCATATTTCAACTGCGCACATTGTTTGCTGCTTAAATTACAATCCACCCATACACACACCTACCACCATATACCGTAAATTAAAGATCGCTCACATTACAATCTTTCTTTTCGATACGTTTCACCCCGTAAACTGAAAACGGTTACAAACACCCTGTACGATATTGTTTCATGGCATTGACATTTAAGCTATATATTTTTAGATATTATTTACATTGATTAGTACAGTTTTTTGCAACTGTTATTCCGATTTTCGGAAAAACGGTATATTTCACGTTATAGAAATTGTAAAATAGAATTTAAAATATTCAAATTGATTGAGACGTTTAAAAAAAAAACAGTGCAGATTAATTGAAATTCACTGAAGTGTAGTCCTTTATTTATTTTTTTTTTTTTCGATTTATATAGTACCTTTCTGTAACATACCTTAATGCAATGCCGTTTAAATCATCAAAATTGCCCAAGCCGCTTTTGGATAATTACTGAGCATATATAAAAATATGTTACGACGAGTAGATAACCTCCTCCTTTTTAGAAGTTGGTAAAAAAATTCAAAATAAAGCCTTTCCTTTTCGCCATAAACATAAAGTCTCATTTTGATCATTACAACTTTAAACAAGTTACTTTTATATATTTTTGTATTGACCAACTAAAAAGAGTTGTTATGAAATAAAACTCATTTATATTGACGCTGCATCTTTGGCCTCTAAAATGATGAACTTAAGAAATAGATCAGTGCAAACCTTCCTACTTTAGTTGATCTATCAACAAAACGAATACAGATCCCATTTTATATAGACATAAAAATTTACACGTATAATTTATAGTCTACAAGCTACATTTTGACACAAAAATAAAAATACCGGGGTTAAGTGAAATTAACATCCAATTTCCTCAAAAAACCCAACCTCTTTTAGTTTCCAGGTTTTCAGATAATAGTGGCAATAGCTTTCAAAAATCCATTGCTCAATGTTTTTCAATTATTCAAAGGGTTATATTATAAACTGGCAATTAGACCTGATTATATCAAAATTATGATACATATTCATTCAAGTCATTTAGTATGTCAATAGATATGACGTTATGGTTTTTTTCATTACCCGTTTTTATCTTTCGGCACAGAGCGTTTATTAAATTATTTGCATTCATGACCAAGGATCCGAGGGGGGGGCGATGGGGGCGTTTAAACCTCATAACGACTATGTTTAGTGTAATAACCCAAGAAATCTAGGTTTAAAATTTTATTCAGGCAAATTTAGTACAGGTTCGCCCCCCCCCTGAAGCATGAAATCGCCGCTCCCCCCGGAAGCCCGTGTCTGGATCCGCCCCTGGTTCATGGCCTGTCAGGTTTTATTCTTTAAAGAGTTCTGATCTTGCCTTTTATGTTTGATTATTTGCAGAATTTGGTTTGCAATTTTATATTTCAACAATTTCCTGGTTTGTATGATTAAGCCCGTTATTGAGTTACTTAATCATGTACGTCATTTATTATTACTTTTTCCATAGTCTATATATTCTTTATGTTATTGTTCTTCATTAATGTGTTAATTTTATTCCTCAGCATCAGTTTTTCTATCCCTCTCAATGTCTATTGATATACTGTAGCTTAAATTATTCTAAGGTTACCTCACTATAACTCTCTAATACTATTTTTGAGAGACTATTGATATTGAAAAAAATCATTTTCTAATGGTAAGTTTAATATTGTTAAGGTTCACTCAATGAATTGTTATCTTTGGTATGTTGAAGCTGAAGGACAGTCATAACTACAAAATTGTAAGAAAAATTATAACAAAAATATATCCTGTTAGTTTTATTCCCCTTATTGAACTTCAATTTTTTTGCCCGCCAGAATCATTTCAGATCTAAATCTTTAGGCACACTTTTATTTTCGTATAGGTAAATTTAACTCTTGAATAGTTTTTCAAAAGAAATTAAACTGTATAATAGTGGTTATTCAGTATTAGAATTACTCGCTAATCATTAATCTAAATTCCACTAGAACATTAATTAGTTTATTTTTTTGGTCATCTTTCATCTAATATTTCGATCGACATGATTTTTCTTTCAAAAATCTTCTTGTTTACTTGTATTTTTTTAGCTCAAGTTTTAACCATTGAAAAAGTAGATACCTTAATCTAATCGCATTTTGACGCCACCTGCCGTGAGCCTACAAAATTTCCTATAAATTTGCTGATCAATTTTTTTTCTGATTTTCACCTCTTTCTAGAACAGTTTTCTTCCTGATTTGCCCCTCTCTAGGACACTTTTTTTTCTGATTCCTTGGCTTCGAATAATATTTAACTTATTTCTTTATGTAATTTACTATGCTAATCTTCAATTCAGACCTTACCTAATAATTGTCAAAACAATTCACACATACACACGTATTTGTTGTGACATTGCTGACAATGATAGAACTTATTTATATCAAATAAATGAAAACAGGGAATATAGGACGCAAAAAAGAGTCTTAGGCCAAAAACTTAAACTACACCGGTCGCCCAGACGACTGTCTATACTAGTAAACGTCGTTCCCCGAAATATCGGTGAAGCATTTCCCAAAAACAATTTTGTTAACACATTTGAATCTGATTGTTTTTCCATTTTCAGACAATTTAAATGTTTTAATTACATCCCCTAATTTAGAAACCATTATACAATTTTTAATGTACAATCAGTTAAAATATTTTAAATATTCACAGTTAAGACTTTCACTTGATGAGATATCCTACAATATATTTACAAAAATCTACCAAATAGTTCATTGGGTAAAAAATTAACAATTTATAGATAACACAACCCAAGGTTTGATTTATAACGCTAGTAGCTACTGGAAATTTCCATAAAAATATGTGTACCAAAAACTACATTCTATGAGAAATATCACCAAATTTTACAATAATTAAACTCAACTGAGAGTATTAGTTAAATTCATATTATTTTGCTATTCAATAAAGTAAGAATATTAATTTAGTTTTAGATTTCATTTAGTGGTACAATAGTATAAAAAATCTTAAGTTTGTGAAATTTGTTTACATGGATTTTTGGTATTATAATAATTTTATAGCTACAGAATACGAATCTGTCATTATTTAACTTAAATAAAGCCTTCGTCTCTATCATCTTAGGGAAAACAGCTAATTCAGATTTGAACTATCAAAAACAGCAGCAAAGGAGAACAGTGAAAGAGTTGAATTTCAGCGTCAAAAATTCTGCCCAAAATTAGCTTAATAGATTATATATACCATGTGTCACAGATAAATGTAACTTCATGTGGATTTCCGAAATGGTAAGAGATACAGGGCTGCTTAAATAAGAAAAAAGGTGCACTATTCCAGGTCAAATCAAGTGCTGTGATGAAATTAAAATTATCTACAGGAATTTTCAAAATATCGAGAAAAAACAAAAATTGTGGTTTTAGAAAATTGCCAAATATTCCAAATCTTGTAAATAAATTCAATAAATTCAATTAATTTAATTATTAGTTTTCTATTAGCGACTACGGGCATCGATTGACGTATACAAAGTTCTTCTAGATTTCTTGCAACCATAGTCAACTTTGTTATTTATGGCCACTATATTGGATTTGTACGTCATAGAACAGCACATAAAAAGAGTTTTTCAAGTATATATAACAGGCCTTCTATGGATGACAGAAAATGTAAATTAAAAAAAAACAATTTTTCATTTATTTAGCTTTGAAACAAAATGCCGTAATTGTTTTTTTTTATTTTCCCTAAACAAATAAGTAAATATACACAAATAAAAGTATTATTTTATTTAATATACTAAAGTCAACAACTAAGACATTATCTTTTTATGATTTAACTCGAAACAAAAAATTAAAATAACAACCGATCACAAAATCAAATTAAGTTGAATCTTGGAAATTTCCACCATTATTATTAACGCATTTTTCTTATTAACCGATGACGCTGTGTCAACTATCAATGTTTTTTTTGTTTTCAATAAAGATCTTCACAGTTTTGCGTATATTTTCAAAAGAAGAATTTTCTTATACTAATTTTTATAAGGAAAATAAATGAAATAAACTTCATATGTCATTTTGATGGTTAACATATCAGAATAGTAAATCTGTATATTTAATATTGTAAATTGTTTTGCCTTTCAAAGTATAATTTCCGGGAACAAAACTTCAATTTTTAACTGTAATATCAATTCCAAGTAAGAGACTGAGCTCTGTTCAAGTACACCGTTGCCAAGCGTTCCAATGCACCACTATAATTTAATTGTAGTAATCCCAAAACGTGATTTAAATGTTAAAAATTTTATTACTGTTATCTTTTATGCTATTCAATGAAATTCGTACATTATAAAGAGGCAGTTGTTTGCTACATTTCTCTTCCTAAAGAACGTGAGGGTGGTGAGGGGTAGAGGATGGTTTTGCGATAACCACAATAAACCTTCTTCTAGTATTTGAGGAGTAAAAAATTATGGTGGTGGAATTGGATCGATAGCTCTTTTCCTCTTGAAGTTATAAAATATTCCTCTGGCTTAAACATTAGGGCATTGGGGAAGGTGGAATAGGGGTAGGTTTAGAGGTAAAATATTTTTATGGCGGTAAAATATTAGTCAAAAAATAGTAAAAAATTATGATATACTTTATTTTTGTTTCCGTTATAAAGTACCCACTAGATTAACAAAACTTAATTTTAAGGATGGTGAGGGGTAGGGGGAGGTTTTTTATAATTCTCTAAAATAGTTTTATTCCATAAATAGTTCCCCTACGATATATATTTTTTATTGTGACTTCTTCAAAAATGTCAAGAAAATGTGATAATGCCCCTGCCAAATTCTCTGAAAATGGCTTATTAACAATCTGAAATATTCATATTGGATCAGATAATGTATGTCTAACAAATCAAATTAAATGTTTTCTGAATCTGAGGTACTCAAGCAAGTGTTTCCTTTCATACATTTTGCAGCGGAGAACATACTCATTATCATGCTCCATACAAAGTTGCATAACTCCTGTGCCTGATTGTTTCTTTGAAACGCGAGATCGAGATGTATTTCTTTCATCAGATATAAATAAGTTTACTAAAATAATTTTCTGTTCGATAGCACAAGACCTAAAAAGTTCTTGCAATTATGCAAAATAAGGTAGAATTATCATAATCAGCAAACGGTCTTGAGTGTAATTATAATTAAAGTTAAGTTGAAAACATGCGGTGGAACGCTCTGCAGTATTAAGTGTTAACTCAACATCTTATTTAGCAAAAATTAAATGAAGTTACTCGTGTTTTAAGTTTTGGAAATTTGTATTTTTCGGAACACGCTGTATAAAGTAGCAAACTATACTTGAGTCCAGTATGAGCTTTCAGTCGCAGTTACAGTTGTTAAAAATATAAAATTTCTATCTCATTTAATTTCGAAGTTGTAGGTTTTTATATTATGAGTTGTATTTTAAATATTTTTCCCATAATTTAAATTATCTGACAAAAATGTTCGCCGTAGACATATAACGTGGTTATAAAACCTAGAGAAATTTTTGAGCTTTGCACGAATTCATCATTCTATTTAAAATAGCACAGCTGGAGTCAACTTCCGGTACTGCAGGAAGTAGCCGACAGTTGAAAATATTTTAGCTAAAAAGATCATAATCCAAAAACCCCATACCCAAATTTCGAAATCCCTTATATGTTTAGTTTCCTTAAAACTCCTAACGTATCACCTCGTTTGAAAACGCATTTAATATAAGAAATATTATCAAAATCACTATAAAAACACATTTCACATGAATGTAAAACATTACAGGCACAGTTAAACTATTCTTTTAAAATATATTTTTTGCTTTTTTTTCATATAAAATTCAGGATATTTCTGGGATCTATAAAAACTTTTCAATTACGCTTCCATAAAGTACAAAAATTAATAATTGTGTAGAAAAATAAAAAAGTTATGCTATCCTAAATTATATCTGGTTTACATTCGTTTGTTGGTTTGTGTTCTCAAAAGAATAATTTTCCTGACGTTTCGTCAACCTCGCATTGGACATTTTCAGAAGTGGAATTCTGAAATTAGAAAACGACGGAGCCAATTGTGCATCTTGTGAATACTGTCAAAGCTCATACGTAGGAAGCCCTAACCGAGGTATTTGAGTAATAACAAAGCAGCATAAAGTAAACATCAGGAATAAGCAGACCATATCGGCCTGGTTGCAACAAGAACTCCGTACAGGTCATAAAATAGACTTTAATACCTGCAAACAAATCGCCAGCGTAGACAATACCAGAAATAGGCTAATACAGGATGCTATTGAAATACAAAAATCGGGAAAACACAATTAACTTGCCAAATATGGGGAATGTACTTCTGGAAAAAATCCGACAATACAGCTCCTATTAATAGAATATAATCTCTTCATAAATATGGACGATAACGGGCATCAAAAACATTCAGCAGTGTCCATAAACATGTAGACGGACTGAGATTGCGAAAGGGGATCTCTAGGTAAATTAATAAAAAACACTAATGGCACCATACCTCAACAAGTATTAACTATTCACGACCTCGAAAAGGAATATAAAAGCCTCAACAATTTCAATTTTTTTCAATCTAATTTCAGATTCCACCATTGAAAATGTCAAATGCGAGTTTGACGAAACGTCATGTTAACTGTTTTTTGCAGATCACAAACCAAGAAATGGATGTACATCAGATATGAACATATAGTTATGGCGTTAAGCATTAAATAATATCTATTTTCAATGAATCTTGAGATCACATTATATTTCCTTAGTACTCATAATTCTTTGTGATGAAACAAAGAATAAAATTTTTCTATCCTTAAGTACCTATCAATCAACCATGAAGTCTTTATCGCATACTAAAACAAAAAATCATTATGCTAAGAACAACTATCGACTGATTTATTAGATGAATGTAGAATTGTTACTAAGTCTACAACTTAGCGTTAAACAATAATTCTCTATAAATGAAATATGAAAACACTATATCTTGGTGGATATTAATGACTAATTTATTTTAGATTTTCTTGGGAATAATACCACATCAGAGTTCAAATTTGTGTATATTTTATAACCAAACGTTTCAAAATCCTGTCGGATTTCGTTTTCAATGGATATAAATTTATAAAGTAAAATTGAAATATATGACAATTATTGTCTACATATACAATTTTTAAATACTTATCTGTTACAGGAAAAAATTTGGAGGAGAGAAAACCCATGAATAGATAAAATAATTCAAGACCTCCTCAACAATCTTTTCGAAGTTACTTACGAATGAGGTATGGGCCAATTTCAACAACAAATTTTAGAAAATTAGAAAACCTAAATAAGAAACTAGCACGATCACAGAACAGCTTAACGTTCCTAATAAAATGCCGAAATGAAGGAATAATTCCAAAGGGGTTGTTACCAAAAATGCCATTCACAGACAGAGGTAGTATTAGAATTCAGTTGAAAACAGGTAATGCTTTAGTTAGAAATAGAATACAACACCATCGGAAATTGAAGGTAAGCCTTAAAAATAACATCATTATATTAGAAAACAAATTCAAAGAAACGCACATTCCATCAGACTATAACCGCATCTTTAATTGTTTAAAGGATTCATACAGCTTGGAATTTCAAATATGTAAAAACAGAAATATAAATAAATTTAAACATCTCTTAAATGAAAAACACAAAAAATCTGTACTTACACCAAATACAAATTTCATCAATAAAACTGTGATTAATTTATCAACTAAACACATTACACCAACAGAACAATACGTACTTTCTAAGGGATTAAATTATTCAATCACTCCACAAAATATACCTAAACTAGATCTGATAGTTGCGATTGAAGACACAGCCCAAAAACTCCCTCCAGAAGTGTCCAGTGAATACCGAATAAGAAATAAATTACTTCTAGAGAAGCAACACAAAATGAAATACAATCTTACTCCTACAGAGAAATATGCCTTAGAAAAACTTAAAAAAGACAACACAATTAAAATTCTACCTGCCGATAAAGGTAACGCTACGGTTATACTTGATAAAAATGATTACAACACCAAAATGATGGACCTTATTAACACAGGATCATATTCTAAGCTCAAAAAAGATCCTACGCAAAATATAGAAAAAGCCGCTAGAGACATTATAACAAAACACAAACAAGAATTCACTCCATTAGAACGAAAACACTTAACACCACACTATAGTAAACCTCCACATTTATATGGCGTTCCAAAAATACATAAAGACACAATACCAATGAGACCCATTGTAAGTTCAATAAATTCACCATTACAAAACATATCAAAATTTTTACTAAATATAATTAAACCTTACGAAAATAATCCAAACAATTTAAAAAACACTAATGATTTTTTAACAAAATTAAAAAGCATTATTATCAACAGAAATGATATACTAGTAAGTTTCGACATAGTTAGTCTTTTTACAAATGTACCTGTTGATAAATCATTACAAATTATAAAAAATAAATTACAACAAGATATTACCTTACACAACAAAACAAAACTAAACATTGACACAATTATGGAACTAACCGAACTTTGCTTAAACACTACATATTTTCAATTTGAAGGAGATTTCTATAAACAAGAATTTGGTATGGCCATGGGTTCTTCTTTATCTCCTATAATCAGTAATATATTCATGACATATTTTGAAGAAAGATTCATAGGCAAATATAAAAATAAACCACAAGTGTGGTGGAGATACGTTGATGACATTTTTGTGGTTTGGGAGTATGGTGCTGAAGAACTGCACTTATTCCTAGATTACATCAATAGTCAAGAACCCACAATAAAATTTACAATGGAGATGGAAAATTTGCATAAACTTGCTTATCTTGATGTACTTATAGATAGAACAAACAACACAATAAGTACAAGTACTTATCGAAAACCTACAAATACTAATAGATATTTGAATTTTCACTCCAACCATCCTTTAAATGTAAAGAAAGGTGTTGTAAAGTGCTTATATGATAGAGCAAAAAACATATCTTCATCCACCCAAATCTTTAACAAAGAAGTCAATATTATCAAAGAACATCTACTTCAAAACGAATATCCCCAAGACTTTATAAATAAAAGTATAAATCAGTTAGAAAGAAAATCGCAACAACAAACCAGCACAAATAACCATCACACTAATACCAACCAAACACAAACAGACAACCAAATTATGAACATAATTCCATATATCCCAGGTGTATCGGAAAAAATTAAGCGGTTAGGAAATAAATACAGCGTTAAAACTGTTTTTAAAACAAATAATACCTTGCGCTCTATCCTCACACATACCAAACCGTTTAACGCAACCCAGAGTTCTAAAAATTGTGTGTACAGTGTTTTGTGTGACTGTGGCCATTCTTATACCGGTGAAACTTCAAGACCTTTAGAAGTAAGGAAAAAAGAACATCAATATAACATTTCCAGAAGACATGTGGACAAATCAAATTTGGCCAATCATGTATTAACGAGCACCGGCAGCCATAGGATAGACTGGGATAAAACAAAGATCTTGTTGAAAGAAGAAAATTTAAAAAAGAGAAAACTTAAAGAAGCCAGCTGTATGATAAACAACACTGAAATCGGAGCACCTTCAGCCGACCTTCATTTGGACTGGAAGAATTTACTGCTAACAGAACAAAAAAACGGTAACCTTAGAGTCAAGTGATCGCCAAACGACAAATTGTCAGTGTCAAATTTTTTGACAAACAATAAATTCAAAATCAAAGCGAAAATTTTTTAGAAAAAAACCTCGAAAACAACACTAAACGATTGACAACGACTCCAGACTCGGAGTTGAAACGTCTCCATACACAGATAAGTATTACACAATATACAATACATTACTTATATACAGGAATACTGGTTGATCATTTTATAGACATCTCTTTCTCTCAGAAAAACTGTGAGGAAGAATCTCTGTACAGACAGCCAGTAATCCGGGCAATTTTACGAAATTGCCTTACTACACTTTGTTCTACATATACAATTTTCTACATATACAATTTTTAAATACTTATCGGTTACAGGAAAAAATTTGGAGGAGAGAAAACCCATGAATAGACAAAATCCTATCACCATGTTGATTACCTTCCCTGCCTGAACATTGTTTTTTTTTGTGCATTCTGGGAGTATACCGTTTGTACTCAGTGAAGATTTTCCTGAATCCAGTAATGACATTGTCGTATAAAAATTTCTCAAAATTGCAATCGTTGATCAGAATCACTTCTGTTTGCTCTTGAATGAGGTGCATTTCCTTGAAGCACTTTCTAGGAATCGGAGCTTTTTCAGCATGGACGTCATCAAATACAGCACATATTTCTTCATGGTTTCGTAACTTATCTTTATAATCAAACATTATTAAAATTTCGTTCTCTCTCTCTCTCTCTCTCTCTCTCTCTCTCTCTCTCTCTCTCTCTCTCTGATATGCCATTTAGATATGTAGATCAGGTTATGTCAAATAAGAAACGATGTAGGCTGAACTTTAAGTGTTCAAAACTCTAAGCTATTGATCCCTGTTGGCATCGATGATGTAATGACGATGTTTAGGTAGAATCACCAATACCCTCATCAGATTGGTTCGCATTACTCTCCAATCCCTATGCTCGCGGGTAAATTGAGAAAATCATTCGTATACAATTCTTGCTACAACGTAAATGTTTCAAATTGTGAATTCAAGTTTCTCTTGATAGGTTACTTGATTTATTGTTGCAAAGGTTGCATTTGTTTTGGCATGCTGCTAATTTTAGTGTTTATCGCCTTAAGAGATTTAGATTTTTTAGTAGGTGCTTCGTTGTTGTATTTTTTTGCTACAGGTGCAGCTGAAGGAAATGATGGTGCGCTAAAGCAAATGATGATGTTGGTTTTGCCAATACTGTGGATTGTATTTGTCCGGTTAAAGGAATTCTCAAAGAATAATTATATATGAAAGTTTTGTAGATGATGAGTTGGAAAGAAACCAGCACATAAAGATAACATCGTTGGTAGCATTAGCATATAAATAGATATATCACATTTTCGTGATGTTATTGGTACTAACCAAAACCCCTCGATTGTATTTGGTTCAAACCATTAATGCCAGTTTATAACCTTTTGGTCTCTAAAAACGGATGATAGTATTCAACCTCTTATCTAAGCCTTCTCCTTTGGCCTTCCTGTTTATTTGCCCTATCAGTCTGGAAGATCCGGTTAAATCGTCCGCCCATTTCACTGTGTGGTTTAATCTATATATAGACTATTTATTACAGGATGCACAATCCAGCTCCAGATGCTGGATCAAGCAAACCAAAGAATATGCTGGATCCAGCTGGGCTTGAAGTGAAACCTTTTTAAGCTCTTTTTATGAGATGTAAACAAAAATTATCCATCGAGGACTTCCGACTAAGATGGCGATGCAGCCACATGTACCTGTGTGGGTGTTTTTTTTTATCCGAAGAGGGGGGAAATACATTCCGTACTTAGCTAGCACGTGCTGGCTGTCGTGCGGGACTCCCGATGCAATGACTTCAAAGCAAGAGTAAATCGTTGCATTGAAACCAGTATACCGTATACCCGCTAAAACCCTAACCTCTTTCTCCTACAACCATGGTCCCCTGCGGCACTCTTAGTCAATACTACTTCGCAAGGGTGGTTCATTGCAGATGTTTACTGCTCTTACATTGAAAGCCTCTAAAGCCTACTCCTCGAACGTATTGCGGAGTTCTTTGAGGATAGTCTCCGCGTAATCTGATACCAAGTTCCAGGCTTGGGGGCCCTTCAGCATGGCTTCTACTAATTGTTCTGGAACGATATTAGTCTCCAGAATCCTCTGCACTTCAGCACGTTGATCCTGAAACCGGGGGCAGGAGAAGACACGTGTTCCTCGTCCTCTATCACGTCCGTACAGTGTGGGCAGTTTGGGGAGTTTGACCTCCTGAACCTGTGCAGGTATGCTCGAAAGCATCCATGTCCAGTCAGGAGTTGAGTGATGTAAAACCCAACCTCCCTATGCTGGCGGTTGACCCAACGACTGATGTTAGGTATCAATCGATATGTCCACCGGCCTTTAGTAGAGCTGTCCCACCTCTCCTGCCATTGCCCTAGACTCATGGCTCTTTCATCGCTGTTTCCTGTCGGTTGGTCTTTATCTAACTTTCTGCGATAAAGCCGTCCCCTTTCTGCAGCCAGGATGTCGATTGGTAGGGTAGAGGCAATCACACTCACCGCCTCGTAAGACACAGTGCGGTAGGATGATGCCACTCGAATCGCTGAGAGCCGCTGTACTGATTTCATTTTCCGGCGATACGATGGTAGATCGAGCGATTTCTCCCATACCGGTGCCCCGTACAACAAAACAGAAGTAGTTACTGTTGCCAGTAGCTGTCTTCTTATCTGTCTAGGGCCTCCGACATTCGGCATTATTCTAGAAAATGCCCCCTGTACCCCAGCTGCTTTCTTGCTGGCCGCGATTATGTGCTCTTTGAAGTTGAGCCGTGTGTCCAGGAGCACCCCCAAATAGCTGATGAAGGGCTGCGACTGTATGTAGGAGTCGCCTATTTTGAGGGTGATGGTTTCCCTTGCCTTTCGACTGCTAACAAGAAGTGTTTCGGTCTTTTGTTCTGCTAAACTCAAGTCCGCTGCGAGCATCCAATGCTGAATTGTGGCTATAGCGAATGAGAAGGTTGTTTGTATCTCCTCTATGTGCTTGCGCACTATGATCAATGCCACATCATCGGCGAATGCCACTAGCCTGACGCCCTCAGGCAGACCGAGCAGGAACAGGTCGTTGTACATTACGTTCAATAAGAGGGGGCCAAGAACAGAGCCCTGAGGTACACCTCCTGTGATCTTATAGTCTACTTGCCCATTTTCAGTTTGGTACAACAAGATGCGGTCCTTGAAATAGGCTGAAACCATTCTGCGCAAGTACTGCGGAACTTCCATCCTGGCAAGAGCCTCCAAAATGCGGTCCCAGCGGGCCGAGTTAAAGGCGTTCTTGATATCCAGGGTGGCTATTAGACAGTACTTTTTTCCACCTCTTCTCCATCTCTTTCCCGAGATAGCCTCTCTGGCGATGTTGGTAACGAGTGTCACGGCATCGATGGTTGATCTCCCCTTTCTGAACCCGAATTGGTTGGTGGAAAGTTTCGGCTCAACGTAGGGCTCCAGCCTATCTGCTATTATCCTTTCAAGGAGTTTTCCCGCAGAGTCCAACATACAGAGGGGACGATATGATGACGGTTCGTCGGGAGGTTTCTTTCCCCCTTTAGGGAGGAGCACAAGCCTCTGCTTTTTCCACTTAGTCGGGAAAACCCCCTGCTTTAGGCAGGTCTCATACATGTGTAGAAACATGTCAGGCCTATTGGCTATGGCGCATTTTAGCGCGATGTTAGGTATGCCATCTGGACCGGGAGCCTTACCGCTTTGGAGCCGGTTGCACGCGCCCATCAGCTCACTCATAGTCACTGATGGTATATCTTCGTCCCTCACCTGCCACGAAGGATTAGCGGGTAGCTCAGGCTTCGCAGGAAACAAGTGAGTGACAATGCGGTGCAATGATTCGGGGCAGTTCGTTGATGTCATGGGAGGGGCCTTAATTTTATGCATCACGATTTTATACGGTTTTCCCCATGGATCTTGATTAACTTCGTCACACAACTCCTTCTAGTAGGATCTCTTGCTTGAGAGAATGGCTCTTCGTAGTTGTTGTCTTTTGATCTCATAGTCGAGCCTTAGTTCTTCTGTTGTGACCCTGTCGCGTCTCCGTGCTCGTTGATGCAGCCTTCGTGCTTTGAGACACTCTCGTCGGTGTTGTGAGATCGTGTCGTTCCACCTGTGTGGGTGTGTTGGTGTGTGTGTGTGTGTGTGTGTCCCGTGTTGACTTAAAGCAAGAAATTTGCATTGAAACCAGTTCCTGGTCCCCTGCGGCACTCTTACTCAATACTACTTCGCAGATGGAGATTATAAAATTAAATCGACATACCAACTTCCAGGCTTGGGGGCCCTTCAGCATGGCTTCTACTAATTGTTCTGGACCCAAAGACTCTTATAAAGTGATAAAGAGGTACTCAAAAAGTGATTGAGTGATGTAGAACTCTGTTAGTTTTAGTCAATCGAAGCCGGAGATCCCACCTCTCCTGCCAGGCTGCCTTGCCTTGTAACTTTCTGCGATATAGTGTGTTGGCATTACGGATGAAACAGTGCGGTAATATCCGATTTTCGATATTTGCCCCGAATACTGAATGTTCTCTTCCAATATTCTAGCCAATGCTTTCTTGCTGGCCGCGACGAATACCGTGTGTCCAATATCAGATGTAGGTGTCATTTTGAATGGTTTAGTTATTCCGCTGCGAGCATCCAATGTTTAATCGAATATAGGAGTTCTAGTTTTAATACATAAACTGAAATAGCTGTGAAACCTTTGTTGTGTCACAGATGTATAAACACTTACACTCAATGCTGTTCCAACAGTTAAGATGTCATCAGGGAGGAGCACAAGCCTATTGGAGTGAAACAAAAAAGTTTGATGGCGCATATTTGTAATATTTTGATTTGAGACAGGTTATAAGAAGTTTTTATGTATTTACTTTTAATTAAACACAAAAATTAAGTTTATGAGCCAAATAAAAACTAAAATTATATAGGTTTGTAAAAAACGGAATTTTTGTGTCATGTCATGTCATAACTTATTTTATTTAGGGACCTTTTAATTAAACATTTAATATAAAGTTGGGAATTTTTATGTCTTGTTTAGGAGACATAGATGTTGTCAGTGTTCTGAGTACGTATTTTTAAAATCGAGTCTAAAATTTGTATTGCTTTAAAATTATGATTCTGCACACTTGTAAATTTCTGAGTAAAATGATATTGGGGGCATGACAATCGGTCAAAAAAATAACTGACTTATGATAAGGTAAAGGTAACATCCTGACAGCTAATTTCTCTTATTTTGCAAAATTAACTAGGCGTAATAACAAATTTCGCTTAGTAAGTTATCGCTGTTAATTAGAATTGTCAGCTGCGAAAATGGCACTAGCTAATGACCATGAAATTTGTATAAATATTTTAAATTTGAAGGGCATACATGGCGAGTTCTGCTACAATTTGTTGCTACGCGATACAATAAAAAAAACAAGAAAATTAAAAAGCCTTGAAACGTTTGGACTTTCAAGTTTATGTGGTGTTATTCCCAAAGAACTAAAACTAAAAGTTGCAGTGTTATTTTTATAACTATTTTCGCTTTTCATTATCACATACATTCGCAAAAAATTCGCATGTATAACCGCGAATACGAATATTAAAAAACACGTGAATATTCGCCAATGCAAATGCGAATATTGGTTACATCCCTAGTGTGTACATAACCTAACTAAATATCATTTATTTCATGGAAAGTTATAGAACTACGTTTCGTTTTGATATTCAAGTTATAGAACTACGTTTCGTTTATTTCAAGTGCTGGTTGAATATTTATTTAATCTAAGTAATCAAAAAATATTTCATGCTTCGCCAAAGAATATTGTTTTCATTCAATTCAAGTTTTTGTCGTTAATATTTTTACTAGGACAATGGTAAAATATATAAACTTTTCATTTTATTACTTATATATGGTCTCGAGGGTCTTTACCCATAGGAACTCTTCACAGAGGAACTTAAAGCTGAAGAAATTACCCGTCAACAGATGTTTCTTATGCAATACTTAGTGCATTACTCATATACGTAATTCTTTATGGATTTGATTATTAATCTATTAATCATTTAGTAATACGATATTGTTCGTGTGGTAAAGTTATTATTTGAAGAAATGATAATTTCTCAATAATTTTAGTGAATTTAATGTACATTTTGGAGTAAATTCTAGTGATTTTGTAGTTATGTGTGTGAAGTGAATGATATACGTGAGGTTAATAAGAATTTCTGGACTAACAAATGAATCGGTAAGTACACCAAATACTACAAAAGAAACCTAATTTCTAACAGTTTGGTTACATTTGGTGCTAATTTCCAAAGTTTACTTTAGAAAAAAAATGTCATGTTCGTAGACCAAGTCGACACTACGCCACTGCCGGGCGAGACGACTATATAGAATCTGTAAATCAGACTTGTATTCGGGTTGGACCCGCGTTGGACTCCGGCTTTTATTATTGTAGTCATCTGGGATTCGAAATTTCAGACAAGTGGTTAAGTTTTGGGAACATGGGCGACACGTGTTTATTGAATAGTATCAGATCCTCAGACACGTACCTTGTTAATTTGTTTTTCATCAGTCTATTCTACCTAGATAATGTGCTTAGTAAAACCATAAATGAGAACTCCTTAAATATATGTGGAAAAGTTTCAAAGTTATTAAAGAATTAATTAATTTATTTTTTGGCTTTTTCATTTTAACTTTAGACTTAACTTTAACTTTAGAGCTCTATGATCAAGTTACCAAAGATTGATAAACCATGTATTGTACTTTTTTGATTTGGTAATAAACAAAGATTGTTAAAAATATAATCTACTCAGTAAGAAAAAGATCAATAAAATAATTGTTTCATTGGAATTTTTATCATAGAATATTCAACTATATTTAAGTAATACCTAAACTATAAAGGTAGAAAATTTAGTACTACTTTGAAAAATTGATTATTATGTATAATAAATTGATCCCACCCCATATGATCCACTTTAAACACTTTAAAACTTTTAGACATTAACTTAACATTTTTACTGCAACATATTTTTTACTATTAAATAATTTTTAAATTTTGAATTTTTTAAATAAATGTAATCGTCTTATTTTTTAATTTAAACAAAACATAAAAAAAATCTTGTTTTTTCTATTAAAAAAAAGATTTGATTCATGAAATAAGCAAATAAATTATTAACAAAATAAAAAATTACCACCTGGAGTAACAAATTGCAATAACAAGATTTGTCTTGATGTGTTGTTTAAATATTAAAATAATAAATATATGTGAAAATCAAAATTTTAAATCAGTTTCATAAAATAAAATGACATCAAATTTTTTCAAAAAAATTCAATCTGTACCACTAAAAAGCTACAATTAATGTATTCTAATAGTATTTTCATATATTAATATAGTACTAATAATTGGCATTAAAGAAATCTATATGGAAGATCTATATAACCGTTATTTTGTTTCTAAATTTTGCAAAAACTTCAAATTAGCTTACAACTTAATTAATAAGATTAAATTAAAACAAAATTTATATCAAATTTCCTATATTATTAATCCGGGAATTAAATTACACTTACTCATTTTCAATAATTTTGTCAATATAAAACAATCTAAAAAAGTATGAATTATAATCTTCCCTTACTTTAGCTGTTATAGTTTATAACAATAAAATATATGGTTTACAAAACGTTAAAGATTAGATCTGAGGCTTTAAAACTTATTATTCTATATTTTTGCTTCCTTAAACAATAACTTATAGATATAGAAAAATATTATATGCTTTTCCAAAGAATATAAATTGATCTTAAGACGATTCCAATCTTTGATTTCAATCAATGAGATTTTTTTCGTATCTGGTATCTAAGTTCTATTATGGACGGCAAGATATTGACAGGATGAATCCAATAACAGGTTTACATCAAACAAAGACCCAATAAACTCTTCTGTTGACATCGTTATTTACAGGTAAATATTGACTCACTTATATTACTTAAATAGACTGGCATAGGTGTATCTATTTATTATTTGTAATAATACACAAAGCCAATACACAGATTGTTCATACGGGCTGTATTTCTCATATCATTTTTACGAGTTTTTACAGTATTTTTTGATATTAGTGAATATGTCGAAAAAAAAGCTGGAGGATCGAAAGATTTTTTGTGCCGATTATGTAACCGATTAAATGGAAAATTAGTTTTTTTTATGAAATATTAGCAACATCATAAGTTGAAAAGACGAATGATCTACACTATAGTTAGTTTATACACAATAAAATTGAAAGTTGCTACAAGAAAATCAGTTTCAAATAAAAAAGAATTTGAAAAAAAATGTTGTATTAGTACCTATCTTGTGCAATACGACCGTCGAAAACTGAATGCCTCCTATCGCCAGCTGTTCATATTTATATATTTCTCTTCGAATTGTCTGGTAAATCCACGAACCATAGGGAAACTCTTTCATGTTTTGGGGGGTTTTAGGGAATTCCCAGTAACGGCAGCGGTCGGCCTGTTGAGAGACAAAACATTACGCATTCCCAGAAGGGTCGGAATAACGTCCCTTCCACGAATTTGTTGATGGCCGATTGCACTAGCTGTCGGATGAATTCTCGTAACATTGCCCCCTCCTTAAGACCATTTCGTCCCGGAGTGTCCTAGAATCCTTTCTGGTGTGACGATATTTGCAGGAATCTCCATTTCGATACGGGAAGTTTGGTGGAAGTAACAGTCAACGGTGTTCAAATCTGAGCTGCGAATATTGAGGAAGCATACCAGGATATCGATGCCACTGAATCGAAAGATTGTTCCCATCATACTTCTCACCACCCTCCAATTCAGTCCATCCAACCCGCAGGCTATCTTTGGGACCGCCAATTTCTTCAGATTCTTCTCCATCATCACATTCCTCAATTCTACCAGAGTCTTCCAAAGATCGCTGTATGTTGACTTGTCCTGCGAGAATGATTTCGTTACCAAATAAAAGATGTCTCTGGTTCCCCCTGGCTGTTTATCTTCGAGATGAAGGACCTTCTCCACCACTGGATCTTGCTCTTGTAGCTTCTGAAACTGGCCGTACCTTTTGGCAAACACCTTGGCTATTCCTTTGGACATCCGGAGATCTCGAGCCACACAATGAGTCAGGGCATATTCTATTGTCACCTCAAACAGGTCTCGGGGTTCCTCTCTCGTTACGTCGTGCTGCACTTTCTGCCCATCAGAGTACAGTGTCATAAACTGCTCGAAGGTCATCTCGTCATCGGGTGGTTGAATGCTGCGGACTTGGGCTTGGTCAACTTCGCTGTCATGATTTCAGGCATAAGGTGCTAACCTGTTGGTTTTCCTCGAGGTAGCTTCTTTATTCTGTAGACAACATCGTTGATCTTCTTTACAATTTGGTCAGATCTTTGTAGCTTGGGCGAATATCCACGACGACGTTACGGGTTATACAACCAAACAAGATCATCAGCTTGGAATTCCCCGCCCTCGGGCACTGACATTCTCGATATTTAATCGGACTTGGTGGTGTATGTCGTCCATCTTTCTACGTAACTGGCTGACATAGTCTTCACCTGCAGTCTCTTCTCCTGAGGGACATCCAAACTTCAAATTGCATGGTAGTCGTAACTCTCGTCCCATAATGACGCTTGCCGGGGTCTGACCCGTGGACTCATACACAGATGAACAATATGCCATTAGAAACAAGTGAAGATACTGGTCCCAGTCTCTTTGGTGGTCAGAGACTACCTTTGACAAATGGCGATTAATGGTTCTATTCATTCGTTATACCATTCCAGTGGACTGCGGGTGTAATGCTGTCGTCCGTGTTTTATTGATCTTCAGAAGTTTGCAGACATCTTGGAAAAGGGTAGATGCAAAATTTCCACCTTGGTCTAAGTGCAACTCCAAGGGAACACCAAAACGACTGATCCATTCCCTGACAAGGACAGCAGCAACGGTCAAGGCTTCTTGATTCGGCAAGGCATATGCTTCGGCCCATTTACTAAAATAGTCCATCACCACCACAATGTACTTATTTCCAGAGTCGGATTCAGGAAATGGACCGGCAACATCAATGGCTACTCTCTCGATTGGACTGCCCATCTTATATTGCTTCATGGTAGCTTTTGGTCGCTTCTGAGGCCCATTAATTGCTGCACAAACCGTACATTTCCGGCACCACTCCTTAACATCTACCGGACAGTTTAACTAATAGAAGAGTTCTCTCAACTTCCGCAGGGTTTTCGTTACTCCGAAATGTCCTCCACTTGTCCCATCTAGAAGTTCTCGTAGAACCTCTGGTCTCCTATTTCTGGTACTTATAGAAATGTTCTACCCCCTTTACCACAGCCAAGAGTTCCCTACGAGTAACGCAGTAATTCCGTTCAGGCTTGCTCAAGGTCTTGCTAAAATAGCCGATGACTTTCTCTTGACCGTCTTTGATCTGCGATAGCACCGCACCAATTCCGACATTGCTTGCGTCGTTATCCAAAACGAAATTTCCATCTGGCAAAGGATAACTTAAGACATGGGCACGCGTCAATGCTCTTTTCAGTGTCTCGAATGATCGCTGGCCGATATTGGCAAATCCGGCTTCGTAAGGACGATAGTACGTGCAAAACCCCAGGAAACTTCTTAACTGATGGATATCTTTAGGTCTCGGCCATTCCTGGACAGGTTTGACTTTCTGTTTATCAACAGCTACTCCCTTTGCGGAATCAAACTTGCGTGGGGCACAGTACGTGTTCGCGAGAGGATCAGCCTTCGACGGTGCTTCAAATGCTGGCACTTTGGGCACAACGCCCATGCGTGCAGAGGCAAGACTGACCGAAGCAGTTGTTGTCACAGATGCGGAGGCGCTGGTCACAATGCCTCGGCTTGTCAACAACCTGCCAAGTGCTTACTCTGCAAAGAGAAAGATAGTAGGTCAGACTGCCGGCACGTTGCGGGTAGTTGGAAATGTCCGATCTACCAACAGGCGATGAGAGCAGCACAAGCCCGTAAATGAAAGTACTGCAACTCAACCTCAACCATTGTGAAGCAGCCCAAGACCTACTGGTACAGTGGGTGCGGGAATTGGATTGCGACGTACCCATAATCTGCGAGCAGTACAAAAACTTCGACACCCTGTCCTGGGTAAATGACACAACGGACAGAGCAGCGATATGGGCTTGCGGTAAACTTCCGTTCCAACAACTCCCAAATACCCCCGAACCATGGCTTGTGAGAGCCAAAGTGGGAGGGGTTCACTTCTATAGCTGCTATGCAACTCCTAATGCACAGCTCGAGGAGTTCGAGTTATTCTTGGACACCTTGGCGGAGGATGTACGGAAGCGTGAATCGGTCGCCATCGCAGGTGATTTCAACGCCTGGGCAATTGATTGGGGATGCCGGGAAACGAGCGCGAGAGGACGAGCTCTCCTTGAGACCATGTCTTCGCTCAACCTGGTACTCCTCAACACAGGAGCCGTAAGCACATATCGCAAAGGCACTGCCAGCTCCATTATCGACGTGACATTCGTTAGCAGCAACCTAATTAAAGGGGGCTGTGAGTGGCGGGTCGATGAAGAGTTTACTAATAGCGACCACCAAGCTATTATTTGGGAAATCAACACCACTCCCAAACGAAGAAGATTGTGTGCCAGTCGTGCGAGGTCACAGCCAGTCGGTTGGAACAAAAATGCTTTCGATGCTGATTCATTCGCCTTGGTTATGCAGCAGGAACCATTGTTAATAGCAACAAGCGCAGAAGCCACTGCCAAAGAGGTAATGACAAGCGTTGTCAAGTCCTGCGATGCTTCCATGCCAAGGAGACGGCAGAACAACAGCCGCCCACCAATGTAAACTGGTGGAACGACACGATCTCACAACACCGACGAGAGTGTCTCAAAGCACGAAGGCTGCATCAACGAGCACGGAGACGCGACAGGGTCACAACAGAAGAACTAAGGCTCGACTATGAGATCAAAAGACATCAACTATGAAGAGCCATTCTCTCAAGCAAGAGATCCTACTGGAAGGAGTTGTGTGACGAAGTTGATCAAGATCCATGGGGAAAACCGTATAAAATCGTGATGCATAAAATTAAGCCCCCCCCCCATGACATCAACGAACTGCCCCGAATCATTGCCCCGCATTGTCACTCACTTGTTTCCTGCGAAGCCTGAGCTACCCGTTTATCCTGCGTGACAGGTGAGGGACGAAGATATACCATCAGTGACTATGAATGAGCTGCAACCGGCTCCAAAACGGTAAGGCTCCCGGTACAGATGGCATACCTAACATCGCGTTAAAATGCGCCATAGCCAATAGGCCTGACATGTTTCTACACATGTATGAGTCCTGCCTAAAGCAGGGGGTTTTCCCGACTAAGTGGAAAAAGCAGAGGCTTGTGCTCCTACCTAAAGGGGGAAAGAAACCTCCCGACGAACCGTCATCATATCGTCCCCTCTGTATGTTGGACTCTGCGGGAAAACTCCTTGAAAGGATAATAGCAGATTGGCTGGAGCCCTACGTTGAGCCGAAACTTTCCACCAACCAATTCGGGTTCAGAAAGGGGAGATCAACCATCGATGCCGTGACACTCGTTACCAACATCGCCAGAGAGGCTATCTCGGGAAAGAGATGGAGAAGAGGTGGGAAAAAGTACTGTCTAATTGCCACCCTGGATATCAAGAACTCCTTTAACTCGGCCCGCTGGGACCGCATTTTGGAGGCTCTTGCCAGGATGGAGGTTCCTCAGTACTTGCGCAGAATGGTTTCAGCGTATTTCAAGGACCGCATCTTGTTGTACCAAACTAAAAATTGGCAAGTAGACTATAAAATCACAGGAGGTGTACCTCAGAGCTCTGTTCTGGGCCCCCTCTTATGGAACGTAATGTACAACGACCTGCTCCTGCTCGGTCTGCCCGAGGGCGTCAGGTTAGTGGCATTCGCCGATGATGTGGCATTGATCATAGTGTGCAAGCACATAGAGGAGATACAAACAACCTTCTCATTCGCCATAGCCCCAATTCAGCATTGGATGCTCTCAGCGGACTTGAGTCTAGCAGAGCAAAAGACCGAAACACTCCTTGTTAGCAGTCGAAAGGCAAGGGAAACCATCACCCTCAAAATAGGCGACATTTACATACAATCGCAGCCCTTCATCAGCTATTTGGGGGTGCACCTGGAGTCACGGCTCAAAGAGCACATAATCGCGGCCAGCAAGAAAGCAGCTGGGGTACAGGGGGCATTATCTAGAATAATGCCGAATGTCAGGAGGCCTTAGACAGATAAGAAGACAGCTACTGGCAACAGTGACTACTTCTGTTATGTTGTACGGGGCACCGGTATGGGAGAAATCGCTCGAGCTACCATCGTACCGCCGGAAAATGAAATCAGTCCAGCGGCTGTCAGCGATTCCAGTGGCATCATCCTACCGCACTGTGTCTTACGAGGCGGTGAGTGTGATTGCCTCTACCCTGCCAATCGACATCCTGGCTGCAGAAAGGGGACGGCTCTATCGCAGAAAGTTAGAAAAAGACCAGCCGACAGGAAGCAGCGATGAAAGAGCCATGAGTCTAGGGCAATGGCAGGAGAGGTGGGACAGCTCTACTAAAGGCCGGTGGACATATCGATTGATACCTAACATCAGTCGTTGGGTCAACCGCCAGCATCATCAGCGATTAGATAAAGGCATTGTATCCCGAAACACGTGTCGTTTATAAAATAAAGTGTAAAAAAATAGGAATGTTATTGAAATCCAGAAACCACCGTTTTTGAATAAACTGTTGATGTTCAGATATTTATCTTAATAAGAATAAACCATTATCTTCTCTAACTAAATAGATCTTTCAAAACAGAAAAATCATGAAGAGTATTCTGGAATAGTCAAAGCTGAAATGAAGAAACTTGAGAATATATTGTTTTATTTACACATATATTTTGTACATAGTAATTTATATGTTTTGGTTGGGCACACTTGCACGATATTGAAATAATTCATAATTGTTTCACAAAGTTCTCTGCCTATTAAATTTTCGCTTTCTTCTTTCACTTGAAGTTATCCCAAATGAGTGGCGTAAAAAAAACATGCCAGTATGTACAATGAACTCTTAACTAATAGTCCCCCATCAGAGATACTCTGCAATTGTGTCAGCATCTATTGGCACAAATGATTAATCACATTCACAAGGGCTGGGGAGTACAATATTACAAGTGCATTAAGAATACATTTTACATTGTGAGGATGTTCTATAATTTTTGGAAATCTTTAGCAATAATCAGCCAAAAGTTGGTACTATGGATTGCACCTTCAAGAAGTCTTCGTTTGTTTGATGAATATTTTGAATAAATAAATTGTTGATTCAGCTACAATAAAAAAAATATACTGAGCTTTTGCATGCCTCTCCAGTTGCCAAGTCATGTTATTTACAATTTTTCTGCAGCACATAACGATGACCTCATGAATGTATTTTGTTAGGAGATTGTTGACCTCAAATATTCCAATAAAATGACTCACCCATTATAAAGAATTTTTTTGATTTGTTTATATTCAATATTAAACTTTTTTTACCATTCGCCTAAATCAAACCATTTTGCTGCTCTTAAATTTCCTGACATATAGATCAATTACTACTTTTATTAATTAAGTTTAGCTTCATCACAATAAAGATGTTATAAAACATTTAAAAACAATATACCATCGAAATAAATGAAACTATAATTCAAATTAAATTTATTTATTTACAAAAGATAAATTACCAAATACAGTTGAAAATGGCACTACTAATTTATACATAAATATGATTCATTGTTAAAACTAACAAAACAGTATAAATATCAATATTTATATATAGACTGAGGCATGTGTTAGTTGAAAGAAATATACTGACGGATTCAATTTATATAAAATGCACAAATTGTTGGAGTCTTCAATTTTTATTTTTGGTTGTGTTTTTTATGATAAATTCATGCATACAGGATGGTCCAAAAATAAGGTATTATTATCACATTCAATTTTTCAAACAGAAACAAAAAAAGGTCAACAGGTCAAAATATATGATCAAATTAAGAGCCAAAATGCAAGAAATCCAGTCACAAATGTTAATTGGCGCCTTTCAAGAATTTGAAGTTTGACTTGCAGTTGACTGGAAGTGAATTTTTAATAATCTGCATATTTAGTTTGATTTGCTAATTTCTGTTTTTGTAATAAATCACCCCTTTTCAGAATTACAGAAATTTTGAAATGAAGATATTTTTTATTATTAGTTCAATCATAAATTTCTCACTAATTGTTAGTTTCTATATACGATATGGTAGATGAAACATACCTAGAATTTGAGACAGAATTGTATGAAGAAATACAACATGGGTACTCTGATTTGAAAAGTTGAAGATTTAAATTATTCTTATCATTGTATTCAAAAATTTATCATCAGAAAAAATCACGACCCATTTTTGCATCCTTGTGATATATATCCCCAGTATGAGACCAACAAGCAGCTTTATGTTGTATCATTTTGAATGTGAGAATATAATGTAATTGTTTTTTTTTTGAGTAAAACATTTCTCACACCTCTTAAAATAATGTATAATTTCCCTTCCATCAATGAAATAACCATGAAATGTATTTTTAACATTATTTATTAACCAACAACTGTTTGTATCTCTTAGAAGATATTTTATTGCAGCACCATTTGTTGGTCCTTGATCAATACTGTGGCTATAAACTCGAAACCAACAGAATGAACATGTTCAATTATTTCCTTCAAAGTCCTTACTAAATCTACTATGGGAGTACTTTTTCAGAAAAAAAATAACAATTTGACTGTTTCGATTTCTTATAAATGCCTTGTAACATGAAAAGTAATGCTGTATCACTACAACAATTTACAATTTTTACCATATGAACTTTAGAAAAATTATTCATTCAATGATAAAAGTCTTCTGTGTGGCTTAACTTTTGAATTCACATTTAACTTTAAAAATATATACATATTTAATTTTTAAAATAACTTTATTCATATCTCTTCTGGTGTAATAGCTGCAAAGGATGGTTGGTGCTTTTCTATTTCAATAAATCTATACTAAGGTTCTGGCTATTTGTGTTTGGTGCTTTTTCATTTCAATAGATCTATACTAAGGTTCTGGCTATTTGTAATTAATGACTTCTTTATTACCACCCTGCTGTAAAATACATCAAAATATTATGAATTATTCAACAAGCACTAAAAATTGCTTACCCTTCTGTACTTGGTTTTGTGACTCAGGTGCAGATTTCATCTTAAGACAATACATATGATCATGTTCAGTTACATAGATCTATAATCCAGCTTAGACACTTTTACTGACACTTTAAGGTTGGAACTTCCTTGATTTGGGATATTTAGGTATATTATTTTCCTAATTATCAGCAGCTACTAAACAAATAGCATGTACCTGGCATCATATGGGGGTAATAATCAGTTGTTTGTTTGTTTTGATTATATAAAATTGTCTCCTAAACTTCTCTCATAACCTGAAATTAAACAATAAATGAAATACAAGTAACAGTATCAGAAAAACATACCTGGCATGTAAAGTTTTTCGTTGTTTATTCTTTGAAGCCATATTTCCTAACACTTTTTGTTGGTTGTAAAATAATGCCTGAAAAACTGATTATTAAATTATGTTTTAAATACAATTTAGTTTACAGCTTGTATGAATAATGTAAGAATGGGATTTGATACAACATTTTACCACAAATTATAGAAAAATTACGAAGCGATTAATGGATTTATGGCTTCAGCTTTCTCAAGCAAAAGGCAAAAATAACATTATGTGATTTACATCATCTATACCAATGGCCGATAAAGAAGATCACTTGTGCCCCTTTGACACGTTCGATTAACTGTCAAAAAATAGTACTTGAAGAAGTTCTGAAGAGGGCTACGTTTACAGTTCACCGACAGCTGGACCAACATACCCTATCTGAGTTACCACCCCCTGTTCCCTCTGTATGATCTGTGGTTATAAAGAAAGAAGCTTTGAGCTTATGCTCTAAGGAAATAAGTTGGTTTCACCACAGAGTAATCATATTCACCATTCATACAAGGAGAAATCATAATGTGTGATTTCACGATGAAAAATATTAAATGTTTTGAGAATTTCACTAGAGAAGCGAAGTAAATTTCGTTGTTTGTTATTAATTGAATTTCAAACAATAATGAAATTAATTATTAAAGTAAATTGTAGTCGATCACCCTGTATTGATATCCTATCTGTGCAACTGATTATGAGCTACGCTATTTCACATTTTTTCCTCATGTTTTTTAAAGCACACTATAAAATATAATTTCTCTTCATTTAAACCATTCTTCATTTGCAACTTTTTCTAACCTTGTTTGAATCACACTGTGTAACGATAACTTGCCTTCGCCCCATATTGCAGGTACTCAATATATGCAACAGCTCATGCTCTATGAAATATTGGTAGAATATAGTGGCATATGATGTTATAATGTTTGTTTGTAGATGTTAGTTGCCAATAATTCCAAAGAGGTAAATACTTCATGGTGTAGCTTCCCACTGAAATATTCATTTCTCATTTCTTTCACAGTTTAAGAGACTGTCTGTAAGATTGCTTTATATATGGGATTAGGGGGAGTTATTGAAACGGTTTTACATTAGAGGGGAAAGAATTTTTGTAATTTTAAATTTATATATATATATATATATATATTATATATATATATATTTATATATAGTAGATATACAAGATACGTAAGGACGTCACTTGTCGAGCATTTCAGGTGTTGTACTGACATCCATCAGTGTTGCCTGAATTATGAATTTGCTACACTTTCCACTTTCGCAAGTAGCGACTTTACATGTGATGTGTAAATTTTAAAGTTTCAAAACATAATATTTAAATTTGCAGAAATAATAAGATTTTTAGCTGAGGTAATTTATTCCAACGATTTACCTACCACTGATATAAATTTATTTATTATTTAGGATTTCAACTGTAGAAAAAATACACATTTTATGTAATTCATAGTTTATTAAAATTTTGCGACCAATGCGGCCTAATTAAAACATATGATAATCAACCAATTTTTTTTTTCATTAAGTCTGGCAATTTAGATTTTATCACAGTTCTTCGAATATTTGTTATATCAATAAATCTTTGGATTCATTCACTGGATAGCTGATCACTCTACCACTCTAAAATGATCTTTCATTGGTTATATCATATGTATACAGTATATTTTAAAGTATTTTATCTATTTCATTTATATTAGAAATTTCAATTAAAAAATTAGGAATAGCAAAAATCGTGAGAAATCGTTAATATTAAAAAGGGGCAATTTAATTCAGTTCTGTTATTATATATTTAGTGAATAAATTAATACTATAAAGATAATTATGAGGAAGAGGTAGATTAAAATTATCCGATAATGCATTTCTGATACTTTCTAGTCATACAATTTTTCCGCAAATTTGTCCTATATGAGATGGAATCCACAGAAATTTATATTACATAACAATTACTATTTTTTTCTCAAGTTCTCTTATCATTCTTTGGGAGTCGCAGGTTTGCAATTTTGGATTATAAATCTGTAGTCTCTCAATTAAAATCAGAATTATGTCGTAATTAGCCATATTATTTCTAATTTGTCACTATTGACAATATGGTTTAAATTTATGTTCTTTGCGTTTTTACAAACTTCATTTTATACAATGAACTTAAATTGTTTATAATGCGATTATGCAAAGTCATTCATCTGACAAGTCCACAAGTACCGTGTTTAGAGAACAGGTCGTAAGCTGTTATTTTCTGAATAATCTGTGCTTCAGAAAACTGCATAAGTTATGGATTTTTCAAATATTATTATTGTTAATGGTTATTCCAGCTTTTCCCTGTGGGTATTGCTCCGATCATGCTTTACAAAAATTAATTTTATAGGTTTTTCACTTTTTTTACAAATCTTCTTTTATAAGCCTTGCTACATAGTCAATAATTTACAAATTATAAAGGAAAAAAGTTTGTTTTGTTTTATTGTCAAAAAATGCAAAATGAAATGCATTGTTTGGTTGCTGATGCATTTATTATTGAAGAAATAATCAATTTAAAATTAGAAAAGCTTGTTTAAACCGAGAACACAAAACTCAAATTCAAAATATTTTAAGGAGCCCAAAAATTATAAAAATATGAAAGAGGCTGAAATGAAATTTATTAAATACAGATAATTTAATGAATGAGGCAGGTTTAGATAAAAATCAAAAGCGCATTATCTCAATAAATTCAGAGAAATAAAAAAGAAACAAATTTAATTTTATTTAAAATGCTGAAATATTTTTGAGATATGTGAAGAAAGAACAGTATGAAGAAATGTCGGAACACACATAAAATATTTGAATGATGTTATTCCTTTATTAATTATACAGAGTGTTTAAAGCAAAAATAGCAATTTTAGCAGTTTTTCTAACTTTTCAGCAAACTGAATGAAAAGTTCTAGTCTCGAAAGTAGGTTTGTTTTATACGTAATTTCAATAGCGACTGATAGGTTCATATAGGATAATTGGTTATTGATTTATTTAGAAAAAACTGTAAAAATAGGCAATTTTTAATCGTCCATAGTTATTGTATAAGATACGTTGAGATTTTGAATCTTGACCGAATCTTTTTTTACGAGGTAAATAACTGGTAAAAATCTCAAATTTAGAGCTCAGAAGGTTTTTTTGCAAACCTGATTTTTTTTCCAGGGCTTTTGATTTTACGTGAAATTTACAATGCTCCCATTTTGAGCTAAATTAGTATTTTAACCATCTGAAAGGAACATATTAATTATTACATCTTTCATTACAATCTCTCATAAATTAATTATCATTTTGGTTTGTTTTATTGTATGTAAAATCAGTTTTAAAGCCTGCATTTTAGTATTGGGAATTAAATAAAATGTACTGGTGGGAGAAACACCTTCCCTCATTACTACTGACAAACTATAGGTTTCACGAAAAAATAACATTTTGTGTTACAAATAAAATTGTCTACTTTTTTGTCAAGTAACTTTTAGTCGGACAACCATAAATAAAAGAGATATGAGCGCATGTGCTCCTCGAGTTCTTTATTTATTTCAAATCGTTTTCCTCCCGGAGGCAAGTCAGGGCTATAAGGAGGTGGTCGAGGGCTTCTCAGCACATCTCTTGCAGTGTATTCCTTGTTTTTTTGTTTCAAATACGCGGCTTTTGCCACCCGTAACAACTGGCAGTAGTAATCTACATTGTCTACGTTGGGCATGTGGAAAATCGATGAGCAAATTTCCTTAGAGTCAAAAAAAATCTTGGCAAGGACTTTTCCAGATGAGTGGCGAGATTTGAATTTTATTCTTTTTTTGCTTCAAAAAGCCTTCCGTTCTCGCTGAAACCTATTCTTCTTTCAACGATCTTTGGTTTACAGTCAAGAACTTCGAAACCCATCGAGCACTAATTTTTCTGAAAACAAGTTGATCAAAGATAATTGATTGAATACTTCCATAGCGGACACCCATTTCTGAGGAAATTCTTCCACGGTTAAACGGCGGTCACGTTTAATAAGCTGTCGAACACTATTGATCCTGTCAGCTTGTCTTGTGTGTCGCTCATGGTTATCATTGTCGTGCACCCTTAAATTTTCTCACCCACATATACACACGATTTTGAGACACTGTACTATCCCCAAACTGTACCCTCAAATGAGTTAGAATTTCTGAGAGTTTAACGCTTTTACTGGTTAAAATAGGTATTGACGACAAAGTCAAGCATACGCGCGTACCCGGCTGATTCCATAGTGCCCATCTACTGCAAACAATATAATCTAGTTCGAAGCTGCATTCTAAGCAGAATACCAAAATTACTATTTATGTTTGGTTTACCCTGCTATCTAATGTAATTTGCTTGGAAAAAGCATTTTAAACGTCATGTCAATTCGATGATATTTATTTTTATTCTACCGTGAGGGGAAATCAGGATCCCCCTCTACTAATAAGTGTTGCCGAATACCAAAATGCAGAATTTCAAATTAAATTTACAGACAATAGAACCAACCCAAAATAATATTAATATATGATGAGTTGTACCGAAAGATTTGATAATTACCATGTTCGATTCAGAGTGATAAAAAAGTAATTTTATGCAGAATGGGAGCGTTGTAACCATTACCAAAAATAAAGAGCACTCGATAAAAAGTTACATTTGTGAGAAAACCTTCAAAGCCATGAAGTTAAAATTTTGACCAGTTATTTTAGATAAGCAAATGAATTTTTTGCCATGTTTTATCGTTCTAAAGTTTTTTAGATAAGAGTTAGGAGTGATTGAAAAATGCGCCTTTTTCACATTTATTAATTAACCAATCCTATCGATGAGCATTTCATTCACTAGGTTCTAAAATGCGCATACAACACACTTACTTACCTTTGATACCTAAAATTTTTATTGTGTTGCTGAGAAGTCACAAAAACTGCCAAAATTAGTGTTTTTGCTATTTTAAACACATAGTATAATTAACTAAGAAGTAAAAATGTGTTAACATAACTTTTTTTGGGTTATCCGGTGTACCTTCTTCAAGAAAACCATTCAAAAACCTGTGGATTTTTTTGCAAAAATGGTCTTAAATAATGCTAAGTTCGCTACACTAACACAGTAACAACTCCGTACATTTAGAATACATTTTACAACAATGATGGGTATTAGCAAAATACTGCCCAATTTTGGAATTTTATATAATTTATGGTCTTTCAACGATAAAATGTGCATATAATTAAATGTGTAGAGATAAAAAAAGTTTACAGAATAATTCTAAATACAGGACAGACTGTAAATGACATATAGAATTTGTTTGTGGTTGTAAACAAATTCGTTCAAAGACACTAAGGGTACTCATCCCCAAAACTACCCCCTAAAGTACACCACATTCCTCATTATATTTTATTTAGTAGTTCCGTTTGTTGTACATTGATAGTCATATTCATCCATTTAAATTTATTTTAGGCGTAACCATAAGAGTAATCTATCTAAATTGTGTTAATAGTATGTGAAAAATTATGTATTAAGATTATAAATTTGAAATAATACTTGAGTCGTAACAAAATAGTGACAATTATTTTAATTCAACTGAAATTTATATACATTGCTCAGAATGACACAAAGAAAGCGAAACAGAGATAAGCTTTCGCTTCCATCGTTCAGTCCCAGTTTTTGTAAAATTTAAAAATATATCTAAAACTGTTATTCATTTAGTGGTGTTACGGTTATGGAAGAAAAAGAGGTCCGTCCATCAGACTGTATGCCACTGGTTGAATTAACTTCTTTACAAAAATGTGCATTTTCAGTTATTATAATCAATGTTTGTTAACAATGTAATGTGATGAAGTTTTCGCCAATATTCATTTTTGAATTTTAAAAATTAACCCTCTAAATCTGGAATAAGAGTGATGTAAGAATGTATTAAACAAACCCTCAAGGCCGTAGGTAGAAAAATATTTTGGGAGGGGTGATTACTTTAGCCGTTTATTTTTAATATTGTGGATTGAATAAGACCGCGAAAGTTAGTTTCCTATTCAGTATATATATATATATATATATATATATATATATATATATATATATATATATATATATATATATATAAGCTAGGTTCCGGTGAGAACACCGCGTCCTGAATTTATTGAATACTCGACGTTTCGACTCCTGCTTCGGAGCCATTTATCAAGAGACAAAGTGTAAAAGATTTCAGAGTCTAGATCGAACTCGGGGCCTCAATCTGCCTACTCCCCAAGAGTCCACTAGGTAACTGAACCTGAATTTCAAGTCTGCTCTCTTTCTTTTTATTTATAGGTAGCGCTGGGGTTATAAGAAGATGTCACGTGATGAGGCTGTGTTGTGATTGTTTGGGTATTGGTGGGCGTGTCTGTTTGTTTAATCTTGCAATTACGGAGGTCCAAGCTGTGGGAAGGCGAGTACTGTCATCGCGTCTATTTAACACAGCGAGGTCTTTTTTCTATTTCGAATAGCTTCGCGAATAGTGTATGCCCTAAGATATTTGAGAGATATGATAGTCCTACTGTCCTCGAAGTTGATAGAGGCCCTGTTTGGTATGGTGATGCGCGAAGGAGACAGATGAAGTCCATATCTTTTTTACGAACTGACATAAGTGTTCATATCTCGATGGTTAACGCGCCTGTTGGGTACGACCTATGTAGCTTTGTGGGCAATCGCGACATGAGATTTCGTTAACTCTTCCTCGATCCTCGTTAGGTACTTTGTCTTTGGGTTACCGGTTAATTTGCCTATAGTCTGAGTGGGTTGAGATAGTCTTTATTTGATGTATTTGTAAAATCCGTGCAATTTTGCCAGTGACTCTTCGAATGTATGGAAGTACGGTTTGGTGATGTTTTGTTTCTTTTTCTGACGGGGTTTCTGTGATTGGGGTTGTTTGAGATTGACGAATTATACCCAATGTGGTCCGGATTATAACCGTTTTGTTCCAAGTATTTGTTGAAGATTATTAAGTTCGTGTGTCTATTGTCATATCTGTTAAAACGAATAGATCTGAGAGTCAAAGATTTCATTATACAATAACTCAATTGGGCAGGTGGTGGTGTGATTGGGCATTTAGTATCGATTGGTATGGGTTGGTTTTACATAGACGGTCTGTAAAGAATCTGTCATTGTTGGTTTTTTGTTATGAGGACATCAAGAACGGGAGGGAAGAATAGATGATACTTTTGTCATTTGGGCCTCATGGCAGAATTCATTAGACTTCTTCCCTACAACACCTTCAATGGTATACATTCTAATATAAACAATTTACAATGAATCGAGTCCGATTCTTCTCTCCCGTTTCTTAAATTGTCCTCATAACAAAAACCCAAATAAAAGATTATCACATACCGTCCTATCGAAAACCAACCCTAACCAATCGATACTTACATGCCCAATCACCCACCAACCACGGCCAATGAGTTTCTGTAATGAAATCTTTGACTCTCGATCATTCATTTTTTAACTATATATTGACAATAGAACAAAACGAACTTAATCATCTTCAACAATCCTTCGACAAAACGGTTATCATCCGGACCACATTGCGCGTATAATTCGTCAATCTCAACAACCCCCAATCAACCAACCCGTCAGAAACAGAACAACAAATCAAAAAGCCTTACTTTCCATACATTCGCGTATTCACTGACAAAATTGCACGGATTTCCAAAACATCAAATAGACTATCTTCAACACCACTCAGACTATATGCAACTTAACCTTTAACCCCGAAAGACAAGTACCTACGAGGATCGAGGAGTTAACGAAATCTCATGTCGCGATGCCCATAAAGCTACTCGTCGTACCAATAGGACCGTTAACCATCGAGTAAATGAACATTCTGTCAGTGTTTAAAAAAATCCGACTTCAGCTCTCGCGCATCACCATATACCAAACAGGGCAGTGTATTCCTTCGAGGACAGATAGGCTATCATATCACTCAATTGTCTTAGGCTCCACCATT